>CM045770.1:159869775-161345941 GCA_025200525.1 Camellia lanceoleosa
CCTCTTTTCTACAAACTCCCACAGCAACAAATTCATATATATACTTCCACTCCCTTTTGCATATATTGCGTTGATGACCAACAGAACCTCCTTATTTTTCCGTCGTGCAGCCTTATCTCCTACAAGTTAATAAAACTACACTTTTATCTGAAGGAACCCTGCGTGCGGCTTATCGGCCGGAAAATTCTCCAGCTCAAGTGTAAACCCACGGACTCAACTTCAAGCCTCACCACGGAAACAAGTGGAACTTCGAGAATTAAAATTAGTGAGAGGCGAAAATTTTGAGAAATAGATTTCAGAATTGTTAAACCCGCACGGCGCACAAAAAAAAGAAAAAGTAAGGCCAGAGTTCACGTACCCGGTCATCACATTAGGTGATGTCAAATCTTAGAGACATTTTTATGTAAATTTCTTACTTGAGAGTTGTTGAGGTGTGCAACTTCCATTATATTGCAACCCAATTATCACGCCTTAGATTACAAACAATTAATCAAGACCATTGAATTGATTGTTTAATGGTAGAAAATGGGAAACTTGAGCAACCGGTTAACTCTCTCTCCTCTTATTTTCCTCTCACTCCCCCACATCCACAAGGATTTATTCTTCTTTTCTCTCTTTTAGTCTCTCCTCATTCTCCTCCTCTTAGCCACCTTTGCTCTCACTATCTTTTGTGTAATCCTTAATTTCTGCAATAACTAGTATCCTCTGTTGAGTTCTGACCACAACGGGACTAAAGCCTCTATTGGCTTCCATTGTTGAAGTGAAGGTGTTCTCTCCAACTAGGAATAGATATCGGTATATAAGGACCTCTCTCTCTCGCTGCCCTCTTCACTTCAATGATTTCCCTCTACCAAAGCCTCATTCTAACTCCAACCCCTCTACCACTTTCAAAACTCAAAATCCCTCCATCTGCAACAATAACCCCCCATCTCTCTCTCTCTCTCTCAAATCGATTTATGAGAAGCCAATTTGTTTCTCTCTTAATTGATTTTTGGCATGCACCGGCTTTATGTTTTTTTCATGATTGATCAATTTCTCCATCTCTTTCACACTTCTAAAATCAATTCTATTTACTCCTTGTAGTCATAGTTTCATTTTCCAAAGTTAATTGTAGAATATGTGGTGTGCTTTAATAATTCAAAACATACACATGCACACTTGCATTGCATAGTTGGTTTGTTAACCCAACTCTACACAACTCAACAAACAAATTGAAAAGATAGAGTACTTGAGTCATAAAGGAAAGAAGCTCTTCATATGAAAAAAAAACCCAACTGATAATAGAGACCAACCAAAATACTCTTGTTTATCTTCTTCCCAGAAGCAGTAGGTATGGTCTTAAACTATGCCTATATTTTGATATAAAAATCAAGTAGCATGATAAACACTATAAAATGTAGAACAAGGCTAATAGTTTAAAAAGACAAGTTCAAATAATCAAATGAAAATAGCAGTGTTGTAATACAGCGAAATGCACTCACATATTTATATAACATGTGTCCTATACATTTCTACACACATGCAACTAGACAAGCATTGCACCAACCAAAAGAGTAATTTACTTGTTAGCCAACTACACAAACTCTTTTGACAGTTTAACAATATTGCCCATACCATTCATTAAATCATTGCCTATTACCTCTTCTAAAAGCCCAAATGCAAATTCCTATTGGATTTCGTATAGTCCATATCAACCCGTGATGCTTTCGAGTGTATATGTAGCCTCAATTTCAAATCAGCATGAATAAAAAAAGAAAATGTGCTTTCCTGCTGGTTTCCTATGGCAGATTTGGAAGCAATAAGAAGGCGAAACATTGTAGTCTGTATTATCTTTGCTATCTTTTGGACCATTTAGTTGGAAAGAAATGATAGAATTTTTAATGAAAAGGAATTTAAAGTTGATGCTCTGTTGGATAGGTGAGGCATCTCCGTCACTTCTTTGTGTGTCTCCTTTTGTCAAGGACATACCCTGAATTTCAATTACTACGGATTGGGCTGCTGTTTGTTATACTTAGGTGGTTTGTTTTATGTTTTAGTTGGCGCTTCTTAGGTTTTGCGTAGATGCCTCAACTTTGTACAAGGGCATCTTGTCACCCTGTTTTCACCTTTTAGTTCAATAATATTGTTTTCTTGCTATTAAAAAAAAAAAAAAGTGCTTTGTAAGTAAATTTTTAGACATATGACCAAACTTATTAGTTTCAGTAAGATGATGTATAGGATACAACTGCAAATCAATTCAATCTCCAAATTTGTTTCCTTTGTTTCCATACTTGTTCATATTATTTACAAATTTTAATACAAGGGTAAACCCAAAATCATCTGCTCCCACTTAAATATAGTAATTTTCAAAACAGAGTAAACCCACGCATTTAAGACCAAGAACAAAACTCCCTTCTATGTCATTCGACCATTCAATCAAATCTAATTTCTCAAAACAAGAAAACCTATTAATATGCAAACAAAATTCAAGTTTCTTTCTAACAAATTCAAAATTTTATATGATGTTAATCCATATGAATAAATTGAAGATGAAGCGAGAACATTTTCACATCAATCCCAAGCAAGACATCTAACCCATTAACACCAACACATCCACCATGTATACACTTGGAAGATCTGGTAAAAACTCACAATTAACAACCACATAATTAAATAGAAAAGAATCGAGAATGTCATAGCCCTCAATATATCACGGCAACTACTAGAAATTATTTATAAAACAAAAATTCATAATTCAAATTGGAATAAGAATGATTTCTCTTTTTAATAATTAAAGGACACGCACAACTAAAGAGTGGGAATATATCACCACGACAAGGTTAACATGGTTCTGAAAAATAGAATTATTAAGGCGATTCTCATAAATCTTAAACCACATGTAACTAATCCATTAGGCTTCAATCGAGAATTCCTTGTGAAGAAAGACAAGAAAAATAAACTTCTAATATCTTGACTAGGGAAAAAACCAACAAACAAAAATCTTAAAGGTTATAGCACATTCATCAATTGACATATATACTTAATGTGAGAATTGAAAATATCCTCGACATCTAGGTTGTACAATACATTCATCAATTGCCCACATGCACACATGAATGGATTTGTTGAATAATAATCTAGTTAATAAACACTTCGACTAAGTTTCCAATGTAAAAAAGAAAAACACTATAAAAAATCTAATAATAAGCAAAAATGATACTGACTCGTGGGTCACATTACCTTAATAAACAAACTAAAGTTTGAGTCTCCCTACCTTACCTAACAAAAAAATGACAAAGGAAAAGAAAATACTATCAAAACATTTTATTAAAAAAAAAAAAAAAAGATGAAGCAAAAAGAGAATAGAGACAAAGGGCAATATATCATGCAACACTAAACTCAAGTTGCCATTCAACTCAATTTCCCCAAGGTTTAGTTTGGAAAGCAAAGAGCATGCAGGTCGGGCCTCCACCAAGGAAACACATAGCCATTATAGCACTTGTTTATCTATCCTAATAGATGTACTTATCAAAAAAATTAAATAAAATTGAATTTCATTAAGGTGTCATCTTACTAAGTGAACAACCTCAACCTCATCATAGGGCACAATCAATAATAGAAACTATCAAGTTGTGCTAGATACAGTTTAATTTATGAATTCAATTTTACTTTTCATTTGGACTAATAAAAATTCATAAAAATTTAAATTGAATTGCTTATTTACCATAGCTCTACAAGCATTGAATAATTCTCCTACTTACCAACTGAATGAAAATCAAAATCAAGTTACACAGACAATTTAATCAATTAAAAATAATAAGTTAACTACAATGGATGCAAAAATAATCCCAACCCCAAACCTAATTTTTCAATCCTTAATGTTTCAATTGAAACCTATGAGGCCATGAAACAAATATTACATTTAAACTGTAAATAGGCAAGAGACAAGATAAAATATAGAAAACAAAAATTAAAAAAAGAACAAGTAAGACAATAACAACTAGGCAAAGAATCCATTATTAGATATAATGCATCAAATTCTACCAACAAATTTCGCTCAATATATCTTATAATCAAGTTGTGCGAGATACAATTTGATTCATGGAATTGCCTATTTACCAAGAAATAGGGCTTTAGGGATTTCAAGCCATACCTCTTAAAGGAGAACTCTTTTGAACCAATAAGCTACTAGAGAAGACGAAGATCTTCAAGAAGCCTTCGAAAGCAAGAGACGAGAGTAAGAGATGATAACGAGCAAGAAATTAGAGAGAGATTGAGGAGAGAAACCATAGATTCGGAACAAGAAGGAGAAAATTTTACCTCTTCAATCCTTGCACAGCCTGCGACTTCGATCTCCATTCGTGGAAGACGACCAGAGAAGAGAGACAGAGAGTCCTGTTTAGCCAAACCAGAGAGGTGACTGATGAAAATAGAGAATGGCCAGGAAAGTTTCAACCGGTTTAGCGGGTAAATGGTATAAACTGTATAAAATATTAAAGGGTTTAGATTAATTTAATCAAATTTAATGGCTGAGAATTAACTTGCATATGGTATGCAAGTTTCAAGCCTTACACTCCATAACGGACCTTATTTAAAAGTGTAATTAAAAATAGTAATACATATATAATCATACTTTAATTAAAATGTGTGATTAAAAATATATAAATAATTACACTTTAATTAGAATGTGTGATTAAAAATATATATAATCACAATTATTTAAAAAGTGTGATTAAAAAGTAGTAGTGCATATATAATCATACTTTAATTAGTAGATGTGATTAAAAAAATATATATAATCACACTTAATTAAAAAGTGACATAAAAATAAATATTATCACACTCAATCAAATTAAGTGTGTTTAAAATATCAATTTAATTTTTTTTATCACACTTCTAATAAAAGTGAGGTATTTTTTTTTGTCAAAGAATGATCTTTAACTATTTTTGTAATAGTGTGGGGACACTTTAAAATAATGTCTTTAAATCTTTCCCAACTCTCATAAAATTTCTCATGTTCTTCCTGATAAAATCAGAAATTTCTCTTCTCAATGCATTAGTTTTGGACATTGAAAAAAATTTAGAAACAAATTTCGTGACAAGAAGCTCCCATGAAGTGATAGACCCATGTGTGTAAGGATCTTCTTTCTCTAACCCATAAAAAGTTGATGTGTTTACGTATAAATCTTATTAAGTGAATTTATTATCTAATAGGTCTTATAGAAAAAATTTATCATAAAAAAGTTATTAATTGTAAGTTTTAGCAATAATTTATAAAAATCATGACAAAAAAAATTATTAATTGTCAATTTTTAGCGACATATATAAAAAATTCTCATAAAAAAATTATTTTTAACAATAATTTTGCAAGATTTATTTTCAATAAAACTTGGCAAAATTAGAATCTAACTATTATAACCTATTAGTAATTTACTCTAAAAAAAGTAGGAAGGAGTTGGATTATGTGTGGTTTTAGCTCAATTGCATTCGTTGCTGGCAGCACTATGTAAGGAGGATTCATGGTTATGGGTGAAAATAAATCCCATGTCTAACTTTGGGCTCATTAGTATTTTCAGTATTTTCTCTCATGTCCAACTTTTCAACAATTTGAGTCAAAGATATTTTTATTCTTTATTTTATTTTTTTTAATTGACAATTGAGATTACAAAAAAATCTAACAAAATCTACCATATTTGATAAGTACTAAAAAAGTTATGTTTTGCTCTTTTGTTTAAAAAAAATTTAAAAAAAAAAATTATATTAAAAAATATTATTGTTCAAGTCTTTATAGTTTAGAAGGATATAATTTTTTTTTTATAAAATTTAAAACAAAAAAATAAAAATAATAGCAATTAATAATTTGAACACATGTATTTAAAATAAATTATATTTAGACAAATAATATTATGACAAATGTTAATATTGATCTCATTCTAATTGTAGTAATATAATTTGAAATTTTATTTTATAATTGTGGGGAAATGGTTCGGAAATACTCTTGGGATCTTGTGGGACGCTCGTGATCCTTAGCCAGCCACCTGAAAAGGAATGAACACTCCGGTCGGGGGTGCCGGAATTAGCACTTCGACAGACAAGTCAGTATATACTCTCTTGGTTGCTTGGGTTTTAAGTTAAGCATACTAGTTCTCACATACCTCTCTTTGGTTAATGTTCTTCTATTTATATCTCTCATTGGGCCTTAGGGTTGGGCATACCTTTTATCCGTTGTGTAACTATTCACTCGGCTCCTGTTGTTGTAAATTTCTCTTTATTCGGCTCCTCGCTCAACTGGTTATGCGTCCGATTAGGATACTTCTGGGTTTATATAAGACGGGGTCGAATACAATATATATATATCTCGACTCTCCAAGTTCACTTATTCAACTTCTTTGCATCCCCTAATATTCGGCCCCCACAATTGCCCTCCAAACACTCCACTAACAACAGTTAGCTGGTGTGTTTGGTTTCGAACTCGAAAAGTCAGAGCCGAAATTCGGCGGCTAAGCTCATTCCAACGCGAATGTCAGAGCTCACATGTCTTTCGGTCATCATTACAACTTCTCACCCCTTCGTACGCTTCTTCCATTTATTGTGATTTAAAATTTTGTTGTCTTTTAGAATGCATACACATTTTTGAACACTTGAAGCTCTTGGTGTGCCTTCCGATTCACTTCTGCAACCTCCTTTTAGCCCTCATTGTCTTCTCCGCCTCTTGTAAGTTATCTTTCTCTCTACTTTGAATCCCTTTTCCTGGTTCATTTTTAGTTTAACAAACTCCATAGACTGACGAAAATGGCAAAGCATTTGAAAGACCTCCTTTCTACGGATCGAGTCTCCGGCTTTTGACGCCATTTTTTCATCACGATGATGTCGTTTGTTACTTGTGAGCGACACCCTTGATATGGAGAGGGCTGATGAAAACACAATCATCTTTCCTCTCTTATCAATTCTGATGGTAGTCAGTTTCCTCCTTCACCTATTCCTTAGAGTCGTCCTTCGCCATTAGGGTCTAATCCCTTCCCAACCTAATGTAAATTTTTTTCGAATCATAATGGGAATTATAGAGTTAAACCATCGCCTTAGGATTAATCTCGGCGTACCTGCTATTCGGCATTGTTATGCCTTGGCCAAGTCTTCTAGCCGGCATGGGCGCTATTTCCTTAGGGCCAAGGACACCGACCATCAGTTAGTGACTATGCTTTCCAGCTCTGGGAAGCAAGTTGATGATATCATGGTCATTGTCCGAGGTAACTGGGAATTCGGTGAAGGCGAGGACCGCCTAGATTCTATTCCTAGACAAAGAGGCAAACCAGGTGGGCATAGCCCCTTTGCGTTTATTTTTCTTATATTTACTCGGCTTTATCTTTGCGATCTCATGGTTTTATTTGTGCAGGAAACGATTTGAAGAAAGTTTTGGTTTCAACCGACGACGCCGTTCTTGCGGAAATTAAAGTCGACTCAATACTTTGGCCGTCAAGCCTTGAGGCGGCCCACATTCTTCTTCGTCTGTTGGCGTATCTGACGTTTTCGTGAAAACATCCTAGTTAGGCGGCAAAGAGTTTCTTCGGCCCTTATCTTATCAACTTCAAAAACTTGAGGCAAGTTGGTTTGGGCCGGATCCGATTTGGAAGCGGTGAGGTAGTTAAGGAGGTGTGAGTCGCCAAACCAGTCTGAAGCCGAAGTAGATGAGGCTTTGAAGTTGGCCTTTGAGGAAGCCGATCTCAATTCGTCCAACCCTCAGTCTACCTCGGTAGAGTGGATGTTCCTTCGGCGACATCTTCTGAGTTTAAAAGATCTTCTGGCACGCACGAGGATATGGCACGGTTGTCACTCCACAACTTGCTAAGAAGAAAACGTCGAAAGAATGGCGCTGGCGGAGCGAAGGCCATCCGATCGGAAATTCCACCCGCTAGATCGAGTCCTCTCTGTTTGTTATCGAGTGGGAGATGACTCAAACCAAATGGCGCGTCGGGCGGTAGAAAGCGAACTAGGAGCAAAGGGGAAGAAGCACCCGCCAAGGAAGAAGCCAAATTATTTGAAGGCGGTCGACAAAGCGGCCACGCATTGAGGAATCGGTTTGGTTGTTCCGTTCATTGTTCAACCAAGGATAAGGAACATGCTGATTTCCTCTGACGTGTCGGCTTTAAGAGACTTGGCTGTGGCCTTGAGCATGGCTTCTTGATCTCCTGCTAGTTAATGATAGTATTTGAATAAGCGGATCTGCCGTTGATCGCATTAAGCGGCATAGTCGGCTTTATTGGTACGTGCTTTATATGCAGTCTTTCGCCTAAATATATATATATTTAATATTATTTAACTCTAATTTCTTATTTTGCATACGGTGGGCAGGATAGCCGAAATAGGCCGCTGTCAGCATGATGCTATAGAACAGATCGCCTTGTTGAAAACCAAAGTCGAAAATGAGAAAGGCAAAGTGTGGAAGCCTCTCAAAGCCCAGGTTAGGCAGCGTGGAGGAGAACGTCTGGCGGACTTTATGGCCGAGAACGCGAGAATTCCGACCGATTAAAATTTGGTTCTTAGAGGATAGAAAAGCGAGTGAGGCGTGCTCGGCTAGCCAAAGAGGTGATTGCCAAGTTGGAAACCGACTTGGAAGAATCGAAGAAGGCGAAGGAAAAAGCTGACTCCGAGGTTTCCAAAGCATTCCAAGCTAGACAAGAAGCTGCCTTAGAGAGCTATGCGGATGAAGTGCCCAAATTTGAGAACCGGGGCTTCAAACACGGCTGGCTCAAAGCCCTTGCTGCCGAGAATGTGACATTGGCCCAGCCGATTCCATTCGAGCAAGTGGACATTGAGCCGTTGGCATCTGACCCTAAGGATTGACTAGGGTGACATTTTAATTTTTGCTAGGAATCTTCCATGCGAGGTTGTAGGCTTCTTGTTTAATAGATTTCTGTTAGTTTAAGGTAGTCTTCATGTGTAAAATGGCTACTGTTTGTACTCAATTTACTAATGAAAATTCCCTTTGCTTGAAAACTTCCCTTGCGTAATTTATCTAAGCAAGTGAAACAGCTCAGGGCCTCGTCGTATAGCCGATTAGCTTCATGAATCTGCCCTTGCCCCAGTCAATGTATGAACTAGAAAGGCCGAATACTATTAGTTCATGGAGTGGGCGTGTGCGTGTAGATCGACAGCGGGCTTAGATATTTGTGTCAGTTAATAAATCTGCCCTTACTGACCGATGTATGAGTATCCTTGTAGAATACTATTAGTTCATGGAGTGGCTATGGCAGCGTAGATCGACACAGACTTTGATATTTGGCGATTAGATTAATAAATCTGCCCTTGCCCCAGCATGAACTGGAAAGGCCGAATACTATTAGTTCATGGAGTGGTTGTGGCACGCATAGATTGGTCTCGGGTTTAGATATTTGTTGTCAGTTAATAAATCTGCCCTTGCCCTTGCCGATATATGAATTGTCAGCGCGAATACTATTAGTTCATGGAGTGGTTGTGTAATAACCCCGACCCTGATTAACGCATGTCGGGACTTAATTATGTCTAATAATAATTAAGGAAAAATCTGGAATTTAATTGCATGTGCATTTCATGACTTATGTGTTTTTATCATTAGGTGTCGGAATATCTGTTACGTGTTGTAGACTTTAAGCGCAAATTGAAAGCCTTATCGGCGCCCGATTCTGAAATTGATTAGTGTTTTAGACTCGTTAGATTTTATGTGAATTTATGGTAGGTTCAATTAAAATTCGATTTGGAATGTGTAAAACTGATTAAATAACATTTTAATAGTGAACCTAGCAATTACATAAATGCCATTGGTGGCCATTGTTTAACCTTCTTTTTGAGTTCATACATTTAAACAAAACATCTTCCTTGACCACCTCGGGAGAAACCAGCGACTAGAGAGAGAGGAAAGGGAAAATTGGTGTAGAATTGGAAATTTTGACTCAACAAGTAATTTGGCTTGATCTTGGAAGGGATTGAAGAGGTGTGTGTGTGTTAGAGCCTCTAAGCTTGACATTCTAGACTTAAAGGTGAGAATTCATCCCCTCATTCATATGATTAAACTAGTTCTTGCATATTTTCATGACATATTGAAGATTGGAGTCTAGAATTAGCTTGAATTGTTGAATTGGGTAGTGTAACATACATGCATGTACACATTCATGGAAATTGAGGTTGTTGGGTGTTAAAATTTCTACATGCATGTGCATATTTTTGATAAAGCCTTTGAAGTCAACAAATTTCTAAGTTAAATGTTGCCTTGGATCATGTTTTGAAGCTTTGAAATGCACTTGAATTCATGCATGAATGTTTAAACTTGGTTTTGGAAATTTGTGGACATGATGCTCAAAATTGACTCACTCTTGGGCAATGATTTTATAAATTGGCTTTTGGAACTTGATGTACTATGTGTTTAAAGTGTTTTTCGAATTTGGGCCCAGAGGTTGAGCTTTGGGTTGTAGAATGCTTGGTTCGAACTTGGGAGACAAATCTGGAAATTCAGTTTGGCTTCCTCCTTCAGCGATCACCTTTGTCGGGGCCCTCGGCGAGCATCGCGCGTAAATTTTCAACAACCAGCACTTTTACTGTTTCATCAGACCGCTCGAGCGAAGGGAGGCTCGCTCGGGCGAAGCCTGTGATTTTAGCTTCGCTCGGCGAGCATCGGCGACCATCAGCGGAAAAATCAGCAACGATACTTTCTTGTTTCATCGGACCGCTCGGCGAAGAAGTCTCGCTCGGCGAAGCCTGATTTTGGGAGCTCGCTCGAGCGAAGGAAGGCTCGCTCGGCGAGGCCCCTGTTTTCAGCAACTTTTGAAAAACATCTCCTAAGGCATTTTTGCATCCACATTTCATCCTAGGCATTCCTAGGCCATGATTAAGACTCCATACTAAGGGTAAGGGGTTAGATACACACTTAGAATCATGGATGTAAGTTTTGTACAATTGAAGTGCATGTTTGAGTGTGTACGTAATGTGTTATGTAGGTCACGTCGCCGTCGTTTGATCCTTTTGACCGTCTACTTGTATCAATGCCCACTGTGAGTAATAACTTAGTAAAGTTATGTTCAAGTTAAACTATTTTCAATATATGAAATACGATCTGTTGAATGGAATATCATGTTTTATACTATGAATGATTGTCCCACAACCACAAGTATTTATGACATGATGCTATGATTCAAGTATGTTATAAGTTCGGTTGGAGGTTCCTTATGGGCCCGACAAGCTACATGTGCATTGGAGGTTCCTTATGGGGTGATAAGTTTACAAGTTCGATCAGGAGGTTTCTCAAGAAGCTGATAAGTTATGTGTGCTTTTGGAGGTTCCTTGGTGGGCCGACAAGTTATGCCATCGGTCAGGAGGTTTCTCAAAAGCGATAAGTTTTGTCTTGCCCGTCCGGAGGTTCTTATGGAACTGGCAAGTTGACCGTTTAATGTTTCACATTGAGATGAAGTGCTAGCATTGACTTACATGTGCAGTATATGGTTTAAGCAAATATGAATATGCTATGTGTTGCATCATGATTCTAAATCTGTACGGACTCGTTCATTAAACCCTTTTATTCGGTTATTATTCACTGGGCTTTCGCTCACAGTTTATTATATATATGTAGGTGAGACGACACAAGACCCTGGCCAGAGTTAATGGCCCTCTATTTCATTTTGTTTTGGTCAAGCCACCGATTCGCCTCCAGGAGGTTAAAACTGGCGATGTTTGGACAGTTTTGCACTTCATGCTAGTGGATAGTTGTGTTTTTGTAATGTCGGATCTTGGGAGTACTTGGTGTAAATATTTTGTACATATGGGTGTATCTGACTAGCATGGTTACGTATATAAATAAGTTTTGAATTTTCTGTCCCATGTATGTTATCACAGCTCATTGGACCTTGTATATTTTACATTATTGCTTCCGCAGCCCCCTTAATATTTGTTAATGTCTTACGGCCGTAGGTAATCCATGGATTCTTGGCGATTCACGATCCCCAAACCTATGAGGCGGGTTTGGGTCGTGACGGTATTGGCAGCGTAGATGACCTTAGGGCTTAGATATTTGGCGATCAGTTAATAAATATGCCCTTGCTAGTAGATGTATGAGTATCAGCGTCGAATACTATTAGTTCATGGAGTGGGCGTGGCATCGTAGATCGACATAGGGCTTTTGAAGTTTAGCATTAATGAAATCGTCTCGGTATTTGTGCAGATTAGGAATAAATGGGGTGAGTTCTTCCTAGTAAATCCCATTATTGTGTTAGGACTCAATTTAAACTAGTCTGTTGAGGAAGGTTAGGTAAGCGAATGTCAAGTAGACCATTCTTCAACGGAGGAGAAAAGAGGACATTAATTTTTGGATATAGAAATGAATCGTAGTGGCGAGCCTATGCACACGGGAAGTAGGACGTCGAAGGAACGGAAAAAATGTCGATCTCACGTTGAAGTAGATCACCCGAAGAGCAGCGACAGCGGCGGCTCCTCGGCCGACGAGAAGTGAATCCGATCTGACCTTGCGACCGTTGAGTTTTGTGACTTTTGTAGGGAATAAATCGATGACTGAAACAGATTAAATTGTTCACGACCCAAGTGTGGCAGTCGAGTTCGCTCGACAGATTTTTCCACCAGAAGTCCAGCAGTCGATGGTCGATCGACAGGATTTCGAAGTGTTTTGAGAGGGTATCTATGGAGCAGTAAAAAGGTTGTATACCGCCTATGAAATCGGCATGCGTCTACGCGCCACGTGGTAGAAACTTGGAGGCTCACGCGGAGAAGGCCGATCGTGAGCTAAGGAAGGCCAAAAGCGCGAGTCGGGTGAGGCCGATAATCTAACGGTCGTAGGAAAGGGTGACCCACGGTGACAAGTCATGCGATTGCCAATCGAGATCGGCAAGCATGTTTGCGGTAGAGATTGCAAGGTCGGGGTTATGAAAGGCTTCACAATGGTGAAAAGTCGGGATAGACAAAACCAAGGAGCTTCGCCAAGAAGTATGCCGTCGAGAATCGGGGTTTCAACATGGGTGGATTAAGGCTCTCCAAGCGAGGCTCTCAAGTAGGCGTTGAATCGGCGTTGCCGTTATACCAACGTCATCACTTTCCCTTTGGCGCTTTCGAAATCGAGAAAAGCGTTGACGAGGGTGATGCCGAATAAAATTGAACATATTGTAAATGCTCAAACACAGACTGGGCGCAAATTATGTATTTATTGGTCAATTTAATAAAATACCCTGTTTTAAATGTTTGCATGCTTCAATTTATGTTTATACATTCTGAGTCAATTGGTTAATGTAACGAAACACATCATTTTGAATGCTTGTATGTTTCAACTTTTGTCAACAACGCATGCTTTTTAATCGTAATGTTCATGAGAAGCTGGCGAATCGGGATTATTGTTCGGCCTAAGCGCATATTGCTCGTATGGGCGCTCTGAATTGGGAGTTTTATCCGGTCCAAAGGTGATATCCACGAAGTGCGCTCCCAATCCGGTGTCTTATTTGGCCCAAACGCGACCTGCACGGATGAGGCTCCAAATTCGGAGGCTTTTTATCTTGTCCTATCGTGATATCCACGAAGGCGCTCGAATCTGAGTCTTATTCGCCCAAATGTGACTGCACAAATGGGGTTACGAATTGAGCTTTTATCTTGTGTCGGGTATCCACGAAGGCGCTCGAATCGAGTCTTATTGGCCCAAAGCGCGACTGCGGTGGGGCTCCGAATTGAGGCTTTATCTTGTGTCGTGATATCCTAAGGCGCTCCGAATCTGGAGTTTTATTAAAGCGTGACTGCATGGATGGGGCTCACGAATTCAAAGGCTTTTATCTTGACCAATCGTGGTATCCTGAAAGGAGCTTCGAATCGAGTCTTATTATTAACGCGACTGCGGATGAGGCTCGAATTGAGGCTTTTATCTTGTGTCGTGATATCCACGATGGGCGCTCGAATCTGAGTCTTATTGACGCGACACCTGCGGATGGGGCTCGAATTCGGAGGCTTTTTATCTTATTGTCAGCGGTATCCACGAAGAGTGCTCTGAATCTGAGTCTTGTTTGGCTAAGCGACCTACATGGATGGGGCTCCGAATTCGGAGGCTTTTTTTTATCTTGGCCAATCATGGTATCCACGAAGGGCGCTCCTGTGACAACCCTCACCACTTTTCACTGATTAACCACTGATTATTGCTAAACTGAGACTAAACATGTTAATTGGTATTGGTGAAATCTAGGCCCGGTGATTGTCTATATCTGTTTAAGTGCATCTCTATCTGTTCGACTGTTAAACTATCTGTTCATGTTTTATGTTTTAAACTGCAAACTGAAGGCCTTATCGGCGGCCGAATCTGAAATTGATTAGTGATATGTGTTAATCATAATTTATGTGATTTTATGGTATATTTACTTGAAATGTGACTCGGTATGATTAAATTAGATTAAGGCCTCGTTTGGGAACAGGCTATTTTAGTAACTTTTTGGCTTTTTACGAAAAGATGTGCAGAAAAGTATGTGACAAGGTTTAGTTGGCTTTTTGGCTAAAATAGCCACTCCCCAAACGAGGCCTAAATAAGCTAAATTACATAAGTTGGGCCTTTTTACTAATTTGTCATCTAGTGGACTAAGCTAGGCTATTGTTTAGTCTTCAATTACATATGTTGGCATCACTTTTCCTCAGCCTTTTCTTGTGACAAACTGACCAAGAGTGAAGAGAGGGAGAGAGTGGGAGAAATTGAGTTCCATCTTGTGAATTGCTTGGTGAATTAAAGAAATTGAAGGTTGATTTCATAATTGAGCTTCTTACACTTGATATTCAAGGTCTAAGATAGAGAATCCACCTTCTTAAACTTGTCTTTAAGTTAGTTCTTGCTTGATTCTTGTTATATTGAAAATTGGAGTCAAAATTAGCTTAATATGTTGAATTGAGTAGGAATTCATGCATGCATGTTGCCATTTTTTAGTTTTGAGGATTTTTGTCCATGGAATTCCACATGCATTGTCATATTATAGTTCCAATTCATGAATTCCTCGTGATTTTGAAAGGATTGGCTCATTTATTCTTGTAATAAAAGTATTGAGGTTGATTAAATCCATGCATGTTATGTTTTACATCATATTCATGAGATTGGTTTGAAATTGTGTTTAATTGAACTACCTTTGGGTTTTGATTTCTCAAATTGATCTTTGAAACATGTTATATTATGAGTTTACAAGTGTTTTCCAGAAAATGAGCCCAAGATGATCGAATTTGATGCATTTAAACTTGGTTTTGAGCTTGAGGTTCAAATCTAGAATTTCTAGAATTTGGACTCACGCTCGAGCGAGGAAATTGGCGCTCGAGCGTGGAATAAGTGCTCCTAGCACTTTACATTGTTCTGATTTGCTTTCGGCGAGATTCACACTCGGCGGGGACTTGTGTCTGCGCTCGAGCAAGAGCCAAGCGCCCATCGAGCGTGATTTTCACATATCCAGTATTTTTGCCATGTTTTGCAGTCCGCTCGAGCATGGGAAGTGACGCTTGAGTGGGGAACCTTTATGCATGTCGCTCGGCGAAAGCCACGCTTCGGCGGGACCTATTTTTCTGAAAATTTTGAAAATGTTTTTAAAGTGCATCTTTGCATCCTCATATTCTAGCCATTCTTAGGCCTAGTTTAAAGCATCTTAATAAGGATATTGATGTAGAACCACACCGAGGCAAATTTGGGATTAAGTTATTATTTTTCCCCAATTGTGCAGCTTAGTGTGTATTCAATCTGTAACTGTGTAGGGTTGGTATTCCAGAGATGCCCTAGCTTATCTGTAGCCCAGAACTCTGTGAGTAACAATGTTGTAAAGATATGTTAGATAATGATTATTTTCAGAATGATCAACTGAACTGTTTTCTGAACTATTTACTGTTAACTGTATGAATGTTTGTTCTCCATTTTGAACTATATTGTGGCATCCTTAGCAACTATTATTCTTTATTCTTGCTCTTTATTCTGAGATATCTCTGTCGTTCTATCTTAGAACTTACATTTCTTTATTACGATGGCCATCATTGGTATTAGGTCTTTAAGACCCTCTTTCTTTATCTTTGTTACGCTAATGGATGTACCACATATGGTATTATGGTGAATAGTGATATCTTGATATCTTGATTCAATGGCTGTTTTCGTTCTAGTAAGGACATTCATTTTAACCTCTTTATACATTATGTTATTCCTTGGGCTTTAGCTCCTTTGTTTATATATATATATGTAGGTGTTCAAGCACGGGCCGGAGCTAGGGCGTGGGTTAGACTCTCTTTGTCGAAGCCAGCCAACCATTGTGCCTCCTGACGAGGTTAGAACTGTCAAGCTACGGCTTTTGGGGTGTTTTAATCTTCCTATCTATCTCTATACGGTTTCATATTCTGTATATGGTAGTCTTGCACTATGATGATAAGGATTAGGTCCTGTCTGGATGATTGTACATGTATGTATAGGCATTACATTATGAATGTGCATATGAATGAAAAGTCTTTTTGCATCTGGTATCCTGACTCATTGAACATATTTTAATTCTTGTTTTGGCTTCGCCAACCTGTACTACTGTATTCTTGTTTTACTTTTAAGTAGGCCTTGATAATCTCGGATTCTTGGCGATTCTGATGCTAAACCCATAGGGGCGGGTTTGGGTCGTGTGACTCGAATCAAGACTTTTGAACGAAGACTTTTGGCTGAATTTCATAATGAGAAAATAGGAAACTTTGCATTGCAAAAGTGAGATTTGTACATAGTGAACCATTCAAGGCAAATATCATGTCCCACAGTCGGGTTTAATGATAGAATTTACATAAGTCGTTGAATTCAAGTCGTGTGAGACTCCTCGGACATGTCTTTGGTAGATATGCCCCTACTCCCGCGATTGAGTCGATCTGATAGGGGCCGTCCCAATTAGGACCCAATTTTTCATTAGCCAGATTCCTGGCGGCTGGAATCACTTTCTTCAAGATCAATTTGCCTGGTATATAGCGGCGTAGCTGAACGCGTTGATTATACAACTTAGCAAGCTGCTATTGGTACCGTGCCATGGATGCAAGGGCACAGTCTCTTCATTCTTCAATCAGAGTCAAATCCAAGGCCAGCATCATGTCGTTTCGGCCCATATCAAAAACTTTTGATTTCAAGGTTGGGAGGCCGATCTCTAAGGGGATGATTGCCTGCGTTACGAAGCTTCATGAGCGGCGCTTCCCGATGAACCGCCTTGGAGTAGTGAGATGAGCCCATAACACACTCGGCAATTCTTCAACCCATCTACCTTTAGCTTTCTCTAGCCTCTTCTTGATGCCGTCCAAAATGGATTTGTTGGAGGCTTCAGCTTGGCTATTACTCAGTGGATAAGTCGGGGTGGAAAAATAGGGCTGAATACCATATTTGCTACCGCAGTTCTTGGAAGACATAGCAATCAAACTAGGTGCCATTTTTACGAAATAAGAGCTCTTGGAATGTCGAATCTCGTTATGATATTTCTCCATACAAAATGCTTCACATCAGTGTCTCGGATGTGTGTTAGTGCCTCCGCTTCTACCCACTTTGTGAAATAATCTGTTGCGACAATCAAAAATTGCTTGTTGCCCGGGGCATGAGGCAATGGTCCAGCGATGTCAAGTCCCCATTAGGCGACGGCCAATATTTGGTTATAAACTCAACTCTTGATATCTGAGATGGGTTATAGGAGAAAACTTACAGCCTTTGTTCACATTTCTTCCGCGTAACATTTGGCATCGGCTCTCATTGTCGGCCAATAATACTCTGTGTCCGCATTTCGATGAGCCAAAGCGTCCGAGAATGGGCACCGGCTACCTTCATGTATTTTAGTCGAGTTCCTCGACTTGATCCGGATGAGCATTCTAGGTATGGACGAAGGATTTTTGTAAAGCTTTCCTGCGGATCCAAGTAGTATTGCGGGCCTTTATTTCCACAACCTGCGTTTCTTTCTTATCAAGCGGGGCTTTGGAAGATAGGAATCGACAATGGAGTCTATCTGACTCGGTCCTGACTCTATGACATTGACCAAGACTTCCTCTGAAGGGCGATGTTAAACAGGGATGAAACCCACTTCAATTGTCCGTTTAATCTACGAGTTAATGGTGGAGGCTAGGCAGGCCTGGGCGTCTGCATGTGTGTTCTGATCATGGGTTATTTGGTTCAATTCATGATGGTCGAATTGTGCCAGCAAGGAATTTGCCATTTTCATGTAGACTGCCATACGGTCATTTTTGGCCGCGTACTCCCCCTTTAGCTGATTGATTACCAGTTTTGAATCGCAAAATATAAGCAAACGCCGAGCACCAAGAAGATGTGCATTCCATAAGTCCGTTAGCTGGGCTTCGTATTCGGTCTCATTGTTCAATGCTTCGAAGTTGAGTTTGACGGCCTGCTCGATTATTGCTCCGTCGGGAGCCATGGTCACTACTCTGGCCCCACTGCCCCGTTGGTTGGATGATCCGTCACAATACAATTGCCAAATGTCCCCGACATAAATTCTCCAGTTCGACTTAGGTTGAATTTGACCAAACTCAAAGCTGGCAAGACCCCCGGTGAATTGACCCGCGAAATCGACAAGTAATTGCCCTTGATTGAGGTTCTAGGTAAGGCCCAGATGTCGTCTTGGTCGAGTTCGAGATCCCACTTTGAAAGCGTGCCCTAATGTACGTACTGGTCTTGTGGGAGGGTAATCCGTTAGTACCCTGATGGTATGCCCCTGGAAGTAATGCATCGGTTTTCTTCTTTGCCATAATGAGGGCTAGGATGAGTTTTTCCAACGGAAGGTAGCGTGTTTGGCGTCAACCATTGCTTTGCTCATATAATACGAGGTCAGTGCGCATTACTCCCCAAGCTCTTCCTTTATGATCTGGCGTTGGCACTTTGGTCGGAAGCGGCGATATAAAATGAGTGGGCCACTGCCGATGGTGTTGTCAATAGTGGGCGGTCGAAGGTAAGTCTTGAGACCATTGAAAGCGACTTGGACTCGAGAGGTCCATTGAAGCTTTACCTGCCGTAGGGTATGAAAGAATTGTAGGTAGCGATCTATGGAGCGATTGATGAACTGTTAAGTGCGGTGGCCATCCCCATCAACTTTTGAACCTTCTTGACCAATCGAGGGGAGCCGAGTTCTAGGATTGCTGTGATTTGCCTCGGGGTTGGCTTTGATTCCTCGGTGGTTGGCAATGTAGCCAAGGAATTTGTCGGATCCGATCCCAAATGCGCATTTGGTAGCGTTCAGCTTCATTCCGTACTTGCGTAAAATGCCGAATGTCTCTTCCAAATCAGCTAGATGAGTTTGCTCTTCTTTGGACTTGACCACCATATCGTCAATGTACACTTCCATGGTACGGCTGAGTTACTTATTGAACATGGTAGTGACTAGTCTTTGGTGAGTTGCCTTTGCATTCTTCAACCCGAAGGGCATAACCTTATAGCAGTAGGTTCCTCTTGGGGTGAGGAATGCAGTTTTGTCTTGGTCTTCCAGGTGCATGGCAATTTGATGGTAGCCTCTGTAGGCATCGAGGAAACTCATACGTTGATGGCGTGCCCTGGCGTCTACGAGTTGGTCTATTTTGGGGAGGGGAAAACAATCCTTGGGGTAAGCTTTATTTAAGTCTGTGAAATCCACGCAGACATGCCAAGTCCTATTTTTCTTCTTTACAACCACAGTATTGGACAGCCATGTAGGATAGGTCACTTCCCGGATTGCCCTGGCATCAAGTAACCGATCAACTTATTCAACAACGGCGGTAGTGTGTTCTGCGGCCGACCACCGGCTCTTTTGAATAATCAGCTTACATTCGGGGTCAGCATTTAAACGGTGCTGAGAAACAGATAGATCTACCTCCGGCATCTCATATGGTGACTATGCAAATACATCGAGGTTGCCAAGTAATAAGGTAATTAGTTGTTGTCTGTCCACTTTGTTCAGTGAGGCGTCGACCATGAAGAACCTGTCAGGATTCCCGTCAATTTCAATTTGATCTAGGGCTTCCGTGGCCTTTTCACTTGGGAACCGTCCAACATCGTCAAGGCTCTCTCGATCTGACACCTCAATAGAGTTCACTTCCAGCTCTCTTGGTGTCTTCGTAGCAAGAAGATAACATGCTTGTGTCGATTTCTGGGAACCATGGATTTGTTTAATGTCGCGTTCAGTCGGGAAGCGGAGCAATTGATGATAGGTGCTTGGCACGGCCTGCATGGTTTGTAGCCAAGTTCGTCCCATGATGAGATTATACGGCGAAGGCAGCTTGACAACCAAGAATTCCACATCCACTGTTCGGGAGCCCTCTCGAACTGGTAGTGTGATTTTGCCCAACAATTATGCGGATTAGCGTTGAAGCCAAATAGCGGATAAGGAGCGGAGAGGTCAGGCTTCGGTGAACTTCGAGTTCGATGAAGGTCTTGTAGTACCACGACTTCGAAGTACTCCTGGTCAATGAGAATCGTTTAGCGGAGAATCGGTTCGCGTAGTTCGATGACCAATGAATCAATATGGGGGCGTGGCGTCGGTTAAATTAGAATCGTCGAAGGTAATACTCGAAGCTTCATAGGGCCGCTTTGCTAGTGTAATTTGCTTTTGGGGGTCAGGATGCGACTGAATTGTATGATCGCTGATGCCGTCGGCAGGCTGTATATCATATGGATTACACAGAGAAGAGGTGAATCCTGCCGTAAAGCTACTGTTTTGGTCGAGTTGTCTTTTCGGATGTACTGCTTAAACCAACCATCTTGTACCAATTCCTCAAGGTGATCCTTCAGCGCATAAAAACTTTCGGTATCATGGCCGTGGTCCTTGTGATATTTACACCGCCTATCCCGTCTCCTTGTGTCAGGAGGTCCTACCATTTTGGATGGCCATTTGAAGAACGGAAGGTGTTGGACTTTAGACATAACCATGCTGATCAGCTCTGAGGCCTTGTTTGGGAACCCTAAACCCAAAACCCAAAACCCAAAAACCCCCTAAACCCTAAACCCTATACCAAAAACCCCAAAACCCAAAACCCTAAACCCCTAAAACCCTAACCCCTAACCCCAAAACCCCAAACCCCAAACCCCAAACCCTAAAACTCCAAACCCTAAACCCCAACCCCAAAACCCTAAATCCTAAAAAACCCAAAACCATAAACCCTAAAAAACCCAAAACATAAACCCCAAAACCTTAAACCCCAAACCCCCAACCAAAAACCCCCTAAACCCAAAACCCAAAACCCTAAAACCACAGAACCTAACCTAAAACCCCTAAAACCCTAAAGCCCCTCACCGCAAACCGCAAAACCTCTAACCCCAAACCCCAAACGCCTAACCCAAACCCCAAACCCTAAAACCCCAAACCCTAAACCCCAACCCCAATACCCAAAACCCTAAACCCTAAAAAACCCAAAACCATAAACCCTAAAAAACCCAAAACATAAATCCTAAAACCTTAAACCCTAAACCCTAAACCAAAAACCCCCTAAACCCTAAACCCAAAACCCTAAAACCACGAACCTAACCGCTAAAACCCTAAAACCCTAAACCTAAATGCTAAAACCCTAAAACTCCTAAACCCCAAAACCCTAAAACCTCTAAACCCTAAACCCTAAACCCCTAAAACCTAAACCTAAATCCTAAAACCCTAACCTAAAACCTAAATCCTAAATCCTAACCTAAAACCCTAACCTAAACCCAAACACCTAACCTAACCCTTAAACCCTAACCTAACCTAACAGCAAAACCTAAACCCCCAAATCACAAAACCCTAAACCTAAAAATCCTAAACCTAAAAACCATAAACACTAAATCCTAAAAATCCTAAACCCTAAACCTAAAAACCCTCTAAACCCTAAACCCAAAAATCCTAAACCCTAAACCCTAAACCTAAAAACCCTAAACCTAAACCTAAACCCCAAATCCTAAACCCTTAATCCTAAACCTAAATCCTATAAACCTATAAACCTAAAAACCATAAACCCTAAAAAACCCTAAAAGACCCTAGACCCTAGACCCTAGACCCTAACCCTAAACCCAAAACCCCAAAACCCCCTAAACCCTAAATCCTAAACCCTAAATCCAAAACTCCAAAACCCCTAAACCCAAAACCCAAAACCCCAAACCCAAAACCCCTAACCCCTAAACCCTAAACCCCAAACCCCAAAACCCCAAACCCAAAACCTTAAATCCCAAAGACACAGAAACCCTAAACTCTAAAAACACAAAGCAAAACCCCAACCCCCTAAACCCAAAACCCAAAATCCTAAACTCTCAACCCTCAACCCTAAACCCCCTAAACCCTCTAAACCCTAAATCCTAAACCCAAAACCCTAAACCCTAAACCCTAAACCCTAAACCCTAAACCCTAAAAACCCTAAAACCCATAAACCCCTAAAGCTGAAACCCTAAACCATAAACTCCTAAAACCCTTAAACCCTAAAACCCTAAACCCTAAACCTAAAACCCTAACCTAAAACCCTAAACCCTAAATCCTAAACCCCTAACCTAAAATCCCTAACCTAAACCCAAATCCTAACCCCATACCCTAAACCTAACTCTAACCTAACCTAACCCCAAATCCAAAACCCAAAACCCAAAACCCCAAACCCCAAACCCTAAACTCCTAACCCCAAACCCACACCCCAAACCCCTAACCCCTAAACCCCAAACCCCAAACGTAAACCCCTTAACCCCAAACCCAAAATCCTAAACCTAAACCCAACACCAAACCACACAATCCCTAAACCCTAAACCTAACCTAAACCTAAACCTAAATCTTAAATCCTAAACCCCAAACCACGAACCCAAAAACACTAAACCCCTAAATCTAAAAACCTAAACCTAAACTAAAAACCCAAATCCCAAACCCCAAACCCCAAACCCTAAATCCTAAAAATCCTAAAAGACCCTAGACTCTAGACCCTAAAAAACCCTAGACCCTAGACCCCTAGACCCCTGGAACCCTAAACCCTAAACCCTAAACCACTAACCCCTAACCCTAAACCCAAAACCCAAAACTCAAAAATCCCCTAAACCCTAAATCCTAAACCCTAAACCAAAAACTCCAAAACCTTAAACCCTAAACCTAAACCTAAACCCTAAACCTCTAACCACCAAACCCCAAACCCCAAAACCCCAAACCCCAAACCCCAAACCCCAAACTCTAAAACCCCAAACCCTAAAGCCCAACCCCAAAACCCTAAATCCTAAAAAATCAAAACCTAAACCTAAAACCCAAACCTAAACCCTACAACCTTAAACCTAAACCTAAATCCTAAACCTAAAACCTTAACCTAAACCCAAACCCCTAACCCTAAACACTAACCCCTATCCCAAAGCAAAAAACCACCTAAACCCTAAACCCTAAAACAAAACCCCAAAACCCTAAACCTAAACCCCAACCCCAAAACCCAAAACCCAAAACCCAAAACCCCAAACCCAAACCCCAAACCCAAACCCCAAAACCCTGGCCCCAAAACCCCAAACCCCAAACCCTAAAACCCCAAACCCTAAACCCCAACCGAAAATCCTAAACCCTAAAACCAATCCAAAATCTGAAAAACCTAAAACCTAAACCCCAAAACCTTAAACCCTAAACTCTAAACCCTAAACCCCTAAACCCTGACCTTAAACCCAAACCCCAAACCCTAAAACCCCAAACCCCAAACCCCAACCCCAAAACCCTAAACCTAAAAACTCAAACCCTAAACCTAAAAACCCAAAATGTAAACCATAAAACCTTAAACCCTAAACCCTAAACCCTTAACTTTAAAACCGAAACCCTAACCCTAAACCTAACCCTAACCCCAAAACCCAAAATGCAAAACCGCCTAAACCAAAAACCCAAAACCCCAAATCCTAAACCTAAACCCTAAAATCCTAAACCCAAAACCCCAAACCCCAAAACCTCAAACCCCAAACCCAAACCCAAAACCCCAAACCTCTAAACCCCAAACCCCAAACCACAAACCCTAAAACCCAAAATCCTAAACCCCAACCCCAAAACCCTAAACCTAAAAATCCAAAACTCTAAACCTAAAAACACAAAACCTAAATCTTAAAACCTTCAACCCTAAATCCTAAACCCTAAATCCTAAACCTAAACCCCCTGAACCCAAAACCCAAAACCCAAAATCCTAAATCCTAACCTCTAAAACGCTAAACCCTAAATCCTAAAACCCCTAAAACTCCTACACCCCAAACCCTAAAACCCTAAACCCTAAACCTAAACCCTAAAATCCTAAACCTAAACCTAAAACCACTAACCTAAAACCTAAATCCTAAACCTCTAACGCTAAAACCCCTAACCTTAAACCCAAACCCTAACCCCTAACCCCTAAACCCTAACCCTAACCCCAAACCCTAAATCCCAAACCCCTAACCCTAAATCCCAAACCCTCAACCCTCAACCCTCAACCCAAAACCCAAAACCCAAAACTCTAAATCCTAAACCCTAAACCCTAAAACCTAAAACCTAAACCCCAAAAACCCTAAACCTAAAAACCCTAAACCCTAAAAACCATAAACCTAAACCTAAATCCTAAAAATCCTAAATCCTAAAGCCTAAAAACTCTAAACCCTAAACCTAAACCTAAAAACCCTAAACCTAAACCTAAACACCAAATCTTAAGCTGTCAACCTAAACCTAAATCCTATAAACCTAAACCCTAAAAACCCTAAACCTAAAACCCTAAAAGACCTAGACCATAAAGACCCTAGACCCTAGACCTAGACCCTAACCTAACCCTAACCCCAAAACCCCTAAACCTAAATCACGAACCCTAAACCCAAAACTTCAAAACCCCAAAACCCTAAACCCTAAATCCAAAACCCCAAAACCCAAAACCCCAAACCCCAAACCCAAAACCCTAAACCCTAAACCCCAAACCCTAAAACCCCAAACCCCAAACCCCAACCCCAAAATCCTCAATCCTAAAATACCTGAAACCCTACACTCTAAAAAACACAGCAAAACCCAAACCCCAAACGCTAAACCCTACACCCCCTAAACTCAAAAGCCAAAACCCAAAATCCTAAACCCTCAACCCTCAACCCTCAACCCTAAACCCTCTAAACCCTCTAAACCGTAAATCCTAAACCCTAAACCCCTAACCCCTAAACCCCTAAACCCTAAACTCCTAAACCCTAAATCCTAAAACCCCTAAACCCCCTAAACCCTGAAACCCCTAAAACCCCTAAACCCTAAACTCCTAAAACCACTACCCCCTCACACCCCCAACCCTAAAACCCTAACCTAAAACCCTAAACCCTAAATCCTAAACCCCTAACCCTAAAATCCCTAACCCTAAATCCAAACCCCTAAACCTTAACTCTAACCCTAACCCTAACCCTAACCCCAAACCCAAAACCCAAAACCCAAAATGCAAAACCCCAAACCACAAACCCTAAACTCCGAACCCCTAAACCCTAAACCCGAAAACCGTAAAACCCTAACCCCCTAAAATCGTAAACCCTAAAACCCTAACCCCTAAAACCCAAAACCCCAAACACCAAATCCAAAACCCCAAACCCCAAACCCCAAATCCCAAACCCTAAAGCCTAGACCCAACCCCAAACCACACAGCCCCTAAACCCTAAACCCTAACCTAAACATAAACCCTAAATTTTAAATCCTAAATCCCAAACCCTAAACCCAAAAACACTAAACCCCTAAACCCTAAAAAACCATAAACCCTAAAAAACCATAAACCCTAAATCCAAAAAATCCCAAACCCCAAATCCCAAACCCTAAACGCTAAACCCTATAAACTCTATAAACCTAAACCTAAAAAACCTAAACCTAAAAAATTCTAAAAGACCTAGACCTAAAAACCCTAGACCCTAGACCAGACCCTAAAACCTGGACCCTAGACCCTAACCCCCAAACTCCTAACCCTAAACCCAAAACCCAAAACTCAAAAACCCTCAACCCTAAACCAAAACCCCAAAACCTTAAACCCTAAACCCTAAACCCTAAACCCCTAAACCCCTAACCCCAAAACCCTAAACCCTAAATCCAAAACCCCAAAACCCCCAAAACCCCAAACCCCAAACCCCTAACCCCTAAACCCCAAACCCCAATCCCAAAACCCTAAACCCTAAAAACTCAAAACCCTAAACCATAAAACCCAAAACCTAAACCTAAAACTTTAAACCTAAACTCTAAACCTAAACCCTTAACCTAAACCCAAACCCCAAACCCCAAACCCCTAACCCCTAAACCCTAAACCCTAACACCTAACCCTAAACCCAAAACCCAAAACCCAAAACCCAAAAACCCTTTAAACCCTAAACCCTAAACCAAAAACCCCAAAACCCTAAACCCCTAATCCCAAAACCCAAAACCCCAAAACCCCAAACCCAAACCCTAAACCCTAAACCCTAAACCCCAAACCCCAAATCGAAAACCCCAACCCCAAAACCCTAAACCCTAAAAAACTTGAAACCCTAAACCCTAAAAAACCCAAAACCTAAACCCTAAAACCTTAGAAGATATCTGTAATCACTGGGTTGTAAGTTCAATAATAAGAGTAATAAGAGTGCAATATCCCCAAATTCCATGCATTTACCAAATGTGATGTTTGAATTGAACTTTTATTGCTAAGCGATATAGCTTCATCTTCCCTTATTCTTCTCCTAATTGTAAAAATATAAAAGATTTAAAAAAAAAATTATATACATTTATCCTCAATTACCTAACAATTCATAGGGCATTATCTAGCACAGCCTAATAGTTAACATTGTCTAAATTGAAATAGTAGAAATTAAGGTGAAATTTGGATCAAACTACAATCTAAAAAGTGTAATTTATCATTTTAAATACTTAGCAAGAAAAAATTCATTTACAAAATACAACAATTTAATTGTTTAAAAAAAAATTAATAATCCCGTATGTACCCACCCCATTTTTGACCGCCCTTAAAACTTGGGCACTACTTGGTGGTTTACTTGGTGAAGAAAGGTGTGCGGTATGGTTGATTTCTTGACAAGGAGAGGCGAATCTCAACTTCACACCCCATTTTGAACCAAAGCTATTTTGAATGGTTTTTAGACCTTAAAACCCTCTCTTTCAAAACATTTTTGAAATAAAGTTCCCACGATGTTCCGACGCACGCATTTCAGTAAATGTTGCGCTTTTCGGTAAACCGAGCAAGAACAAAGTGGAGATGAATGAAAGAGAGATGAAATCTTTGAAAAATCTTTCAAAACACCTTACTTAGGGGTTTGAAGTTGAAAACAAGAGGAGAAGAGGGGAGAAACCAAGTTAGAGAAGAGACTCGGCAAGGATCCGGGTAGAAGGGAGTCGAGCAGTCATCGCTAAATCAAGCTTATCTACCTATACACTTGGAGTTGAGCTATGAGGCCACCACCATTGGAAAGAAGACTTCCGGGGCTTCATTTTGCACTCAAGAATCTCTTAAAGCCAAGTCCGGGTGGGGGAGATATGATCAGTTGAAGTAGAGGATCAGCCCGGTTGGATCGAATCTGCGCGGCTTCACCAAAAAGGGCATAACTTTTTCCACAGGAGGAATTTTAATGCAAGGTTTGCGCCATTGGAAAGCTAACTTCCGGGGCTTCAATCTGGACATCCACCGGCACTTTTTGACCTTACCAGCTACCTACCGGCCATCCATTTATCCGACCGGCACAGAAGATTGCCGGCTGGCCAAAAGTGCCCAGAACTTAGATTTTTGACAGATATTTATCATCCAGCTACTATACACTGTACCAGATATTTTCAATTGGGATATTTCAACCAAAAGCTCTTATTTTGATATATATAGAGCCTTATATCTCATATGAGAGAGGAGAGAACAAAAAAGTGAAGTTTTGGGAGCTTCTCACTCCAAAAAACCTCTCTCTCTCTAGAAATTTCAAAGCAAAATTTCAGCCCTCTTCCTCTTCCTTGGTGTAGGTTGGATTTTTTGGAGCAAAAAACCAGATATAGACATACATATCTGATATATACACCTATATCCCTCCATCTCTCACTATATCTCTTCCATTCAACCATTAAACACCCTTGTTCTTGGGCCTTTTCTTCATCACTACCAAGCACCACCATCACCACTCCATTTCCAGCAGCAAGGAGGGTTTTTTCAGAGGCTTAGAAGCAACATTCCTTGGTCCAAGAGGTAGCAAAGAAGTGATCTTCAAGGGTAAGACCATTTTCCCTCTTTTGTAGCACTTTTTTTGCACCATTGCTTAGGCCTATTTGCTTACTGTTTTGGGCTCCGACCCTAATTGAAAGGGGCATTCTTTTGAGCCATTCTTCATTTTTGTTTAAGGACTCAACCCTGTTTGAGCCCTCCATTTGGTACTTGCTTCAATACCATCTTGTATGCCATTATTTTGCCTGAAATTTCTAGCCTACGTATGATCTGTTTTCGAGCATAATGTAAACTGTAAGTGGGCCTATTTTGAGCCCCTCTTCAACATTGAAGAAGGGCTCAACCTTTTTTGGGCCCCCTATCTTGCACTTACTTCATAATCCCTCCTATTTACCGTAAATTTACATGATTTGTTTGGCCTATATGTAAATTGTTTTGGAGTGTGTCATGAACTGCGAGTAGGATTATTTTGAGTCCCTCTACAACATTGTAGAAGGGACCACCACTGTTGGAGGCCTCCATGTTGTGCTTACCATTATACCCCTCTTTGGCCCCCATTTTTGCATGCTTTGTTGGCCTGTCTTGCTTCTGTTTTTAGGCCATCATCAGAACTGAAAATGGCCATATTTTGACCTTCTTGGCATATCTCATTAAAGGTCTTTGGCTGTTTGGTGAATGCTTTGTATACCTCAGGTTATAGCCTCTTGTTAGCCTATTTCTTGCATTGCATTTTGAGCATGTTTGCATACTGATTTGAGGCTTGTCATCTACTGTAAATGTTCATATTTTTAGTCCCTCTTTAGTGTTGTAGAAGGGTATTTTTCCCTTTGGGCTTTGCATCTACCACTTGCTTCATGACCTCCTTTGCGGAGCCATTTTTGTATGCCATTTTAGCTCTACTTGTGATTGCTGTTCAGCCATGTTTTGTACTGAAAAAATGTGAGTTTTGGGGTTTCCTTGCTTCTGATTTTTCATGTCATGTATCAATTATGCATGTATGGTATGGCTGTAGGCCATTTTATGCATTGAAATCCACGTTTCGAGATCATTTCATGCATCGGGTATTATTTCGCCTCATTTCGGGGCTGTTTTGCCCGTCATTTTGCCACTGATTTTTGCATATCATATTCCATGTCTTTGCCATGTCTCATTAGAGTGGCATTTTAGTGCCCGAGGGTCCGTTCTCGGTTTGCGTGCCCGCGGGCACGCACTTCGGGGTATCTTGTTTTCATCTGATGGCCTCCTATGTGAGTGTGGCAGAGGCCCACTTGTGTTGGTGTAAGTCCATGTTGCATTGTGTATGCCATGTTTCAATGCGTTGTGCATGTTATGTTGTTAACGTTGTGTATGCCATGTATTTGCATTGCATGTTTGTATGTTAGCTTGCATGCTTAGGTTGCATGTGCATTGTTGTTCATTGCCTTGCCTCTTGATCAACCATGATTGAGGTTGGGTCCCTTGTATGTTTGGTGTGCATTACATTTGATATTAAAATGCACACTTGACTCTTTGGCCATCATGCATGGAAATGCGCGATTGGTGGCCCGAGAATCGAGGCACATCCTCCTTTAAGTCACAAACATGATAAGGAATGTGTTTGGTGCATACATTGCTTGAATTGAGCCATGCAAGTTTTGCCCTCTGTCTTTGTGAGTTGCGGAGTTCTGCGAGAATTCATTCTCCGACAAGATTTAGTGCCGACCGGTAGTCAATCAATGGCCGGTGGATATATTTTGTACCGATGGCTACATCCTAGTGCCGGTGGTCATTTCCTCCAGATGGTGGGATTCTCCAGTGTCCAGAGAGGCATCTTTGAGACTTTGGCAGATTTCAGAGGAACAAAGCAGGGAAAACAGAGGCAATCTAGGCATGGCAGTGCAATTCCGAGCAAGGCCCGAGCACGTGCCGCATTTGGCTCTCCTCCCGAGGTGATTTACTGTTTTTCTTAGTTTAGTTAGTTTGTCAACTAATTAGGCTATTTGTAATATTTAATTAGCTTGCGTAGTTAATTATTTGTATTATTCTTTTGGTCCCTCCGAGCGAGGGCAAATCTGTAATAAGTGTGGGTGAGTGGTGTGTATGTCTTCCAATCCCCATTTCTTTCTCCCTTTTATTTACCTGCTCATGATGGTAGATTAGGGCACGTTTATTTTAGCATACCTTATGCAATACATGCGTGCATTCATGCATTTGTTGATATGCATCGGGCTCGGTACATCATACAAACTGCATTGTATTTTCAATTCCAAATTGAATACGTGCATCGAATAAAGTGCATTTCACATGCCATCTTTAGGGTTAGCCGAGCCTACTCTAAATTGCATCTTAGCCTGTGTTGCATTAGCCGTTTAACATGAACTAGGACATGCATGTTTGCTAACTAGTTTGTTGTTTTTCATTTTGGCACAGAGTACGATGTAAGTATTTTACGCTTTAGCATACCACATGCGTGTGAATGTTGCCATGACAGTATGCTTACCATGCGGCTAAGTGCTTATGTGAGATAAACTGCTTGAATGCCTGTGGGTGGAGGTTGGGTTGCTTGAGTTGGAAAACTCATTGAAATCCGTGTTTTAGCCTACTTGCGAGTAGCAAATTCCAAAGCCTTTTCAAAACAAACGGATATGCAATGTTTATTTCCAAATTAGGCAATCTAGTCTATACTTGTTTGCTGTGCGCATAACATAGTAATTCTAGGCTAATAATTGGAATAAGAACGCACAATGTTTTCAAAATCAGATATCACGGTTAGTAGAGGCCGGTCTTCGGATCGGGCGAAAGGGGGTGCTCATAGCTGACCTTCCCCGATCGTACCCATGCTCCCGAGCCAAGACCACTTTGGTGATGACGGACATGTGGCCTTCGGCACCGAGTCAGGGTTTCCTAAATTTCCCATTTTAAATATTTAGGTGGCGACTCTGTAATCTGGCAAAGCAGTCCATGTTTGGCACTACTTTTCAAAAAATTTGTTTTTCTTCAAAACGATTTGCCGGATTTGGACTCTTTGGTTCAAGATTAAGAACCGTGACAATCGAGTCCGAACTGTAGTGACCCCAATATGAATGGAACGGGACTTAACCCTCCCGGGGCGTTCGGGGACGTCTATACCGTATTAATCAAATACCGAGTTTTGTCTCACTGGATGAACCTCAAAAACCCTAGTATCATCAGTCACAACGCCCACCACTACAACTAATCCAATGTAAAATTCGGGAAAATCAAAATCAAAATCAAAATCCTCCTAAACAGATCAAATCAAAATCAAAGTAACAAAAATCTCAAGACAAATCGATATATACATGTATATATATATAGAGAGAGAGAAGCTGACTGTCAAGAAGGCAGAGAATCAAAAGCGAGTCCAGAAGAGGCGGAGAGAGACTAGGTCATCGTGGTGACTTCGATCATCCGAGACACTTCGATCGTTGTCGAGGTTAGGGAGCTCAACAAAGAGAGGGAGTCTGAAAATGAATTTGAAATTTGAAATCAATGAGAAAGATAGAGAAAAGGCGAGTTAGCAACGTCTTTCCTAGCAAGGAAAAGTAATTTTTTATTTTTTTTGTCTTTCTAAATTTGTGTCTATATTCATGATCTAAACATAATATAAGTGGGTCATCTCTTACTGTTAGGATTAGTGGGTCTATTTCAAATAATTCAAAATATTTATTTTGAAATGTGTATGAGAAAGTATCTATTAGGAATTGATTTTTTAATTTTTATAAAAAGGCGTGTGAAAAAAATAGAGAAAATAATATGATAACGTATAATAACTTTTTAAATAAAAGTAAAAGTTCTCAAACAAATCTATAATCACATAATCAAATTATATTTGTTTTAAAAAATAAAATAATTTATTCAATAATTAAAGTTGTAAGAAGATAGAAGAAAATTTGAAATTAATCTCAATCTTTAAATCCATGGCCACCCAGGATAGGATAGCCCTTTATTGGCCAAACAGCAATCCTCTATTTTTTTCAATACAAAAAATAATGTATTGAAAGTCTCACAATCTCACAATTTCATCAAGTCAAACTCAACCAAGTAAACTCAATCTCACAATTTCAGAAGCTATGAGAAATTATCATATGTTTTTTTTTTCAATAATCAAGCGACGGAAAAAAAAAAAAAAGTATTGACAAAAAAGTCCAAAAACCGGCATATTTGAGAGCTCTAATGTAAAGTTCTACGGTGAAGATAAAACACATTATCGAACTTATTAAACATATAAACTTAAATCCCATTATATCTCATAAACTTGAATCTCATCGCATTTAGATTGTAAATCTATATAAATATAACAAGCAATTTGGTGTAGAACTAGAAACACTTTTAAGGAGGACATATCCTTAATTGTTTGGACAAAAAAAATAGCCCATTATTGATCATTACTAACCAAAGTGGATTGTAAGTTAATTTTTAGGTTGCCAAGGGCGTTTTGAGCCAATATGTTGTCGCTTGGCTCAAAAATTTTAGGTTGCCAAGGGTATTTGGAAAATTTAATGCAATGGTTGGAATGCAACCTTAATCACAGATGCAGTAATGTATGTAGTCATGTAGGACAAAGAATCAAAATGAGCATTTGTTTCATCATAACCAAACCAGTGCAATGCATCCCAGAGGAAATCTGTAATCACTGGGTTGTAAGTTTAATAATAAGAGTAATAAGAGTTCAATATCCTAAAATTTCATGCATTTACCAAATGTGACGTTTGAATTGAACTTTTAAGTGATACAGCTTCATCTTCCGTTATTCTTCTCCTAATTATAAAAATGTAAAACATTTAAATATATATATACATTTATCCTCGATTACATTTATCCCCTAATAGTTAACATTGTTTAAATTGAAATAATAGAAATTTAGGTGAAATTTGGATCAAACTACAATGTAAAAAGTGTAATTTATCATTTTAAATACTTAGCAAGCAAAAATTCATTTACAAAATACAACAATTTAATTGTTAAAAAAAAAAAATTAATAATCCCGTATTAATCAAATATCGTGTTCTGTCCCACTGGAGTCCAATGTAAAATTCGGGATCTCAAATAGATATATATATATATAGACAGAGAGAGAACTGACCTGTCGAGAAGACAGATCTGTCCACAGAAGACAGAGAGTCGTCATCGTGAGTGGTCATCGTCGTCGTGAGAAGCGAGGAAAAATAGTCAGCCGATCGTCGTGAGAACTCGAAGGAAGGAGCGAATAGAGAGAGAGAGAGAGAGAGAGTGTGTGTGTGTGTGTGTGTGTGTGTGTGTGTGTGTGTGCTAATGTCTCAAACGAAATTAATTTGAAATTTGAAAGAGAGCAAATTATGAGTTAACGTCTTTCCTAGCAGGAAAAGTAATTTTTTATTTTGTTTTTTCTTTCTAAATTTTTGTCTAAATTTATAACCTAAACGATATAAGTGGGTCATCTCTTGTTAGGATTTGTGGGCTTGTTTTGAATAATTCAAATTATTCATTTTAAAATCTATATGAGAAAGTATTTATTAGGAATTGATTTTTTAATTTTTATAAAAAGACGTGTGAAAAAAATAAAAAAAATAATATAATAACTTATATTCATTTTTTAATTAAAAATAAAAGTACTCAAACGAAACTATAATCAAATAATCAAATTATATTTGTTTTAAAAAATAACTAAACTAAACAAAGCAATGACTTTTTTTAGCAGCTTTCTTGTTGACTTTTTTTCATCTTTAATTAACTTTTATTTTTAAATTTTAAAAAAGTTTTGACTTTTTCAAATCCAGAATCGTGAGGTTCAATCGAGCAGATTAAGTAGCATCTGATTTTTAAATTTCTAATTCGGAACCGAACCACAGATTTAAAAAACCAATCTAATATTAACGGATTGAACTAGACTGGAATAGGGTACAAAGTATACGAATTCCTTGCTCAACCCTACAATCACTCTCTAATAATTCTAAAATTAAGATGCCTGTAGACACCGGACTAGCATCCCTTAGAGCATCTCCAATGGTGTGCCATTAGAGCTACTATTGCCACATTATGGCAGCAGTTGATAAAAAGGCACATCCAATTGTAGGTTTTAGCAACTGCTATCTTTGGCAAATGCAAAACTGCTAAGTTAGCTTCAACCAACCGTTTCCTTCCTCCCTCATTCATCATCCTTTCCAAACACAGAAGCAATATTCACCCAAAAATCACATAAATTTCAAACAGATTAAATTTCAAAACAGAATCAATTTCCAAACACAGAAGCAAGCTAGTAAAATTTCAATTTCAGTAATTTGAAGAAAAAAAAAAGATAATCAACACGGTGAAGTAAAAGAAAAAAATTACCTGACAACTGTGGGTTGATCTTCTTCGTATTCTTTGGATGATCTTCTTCGTGTTCCTCATTAGAGTTTCAATCATTGAGGATGAAGAGGTTTCTTCACTGAGGACAAAGCGGTTCGATTAGTCCCTGATGATTGTGAATCAAATGAATTTTTTGAACCAAAGAGAAAGACTAATTGGATCGAGAGACAGACAGACAGACGGATAGACAAACCTGGGTTCAGAATCAGTGAGAGATGGAGAGAGTGATTTTGGAAGAAAGAGGGGATGGAGGTGGATAGCAATTCAGAGAGAAAGAGACTGAAAGTGAGAGGGAGATAAAGGAAAGGTTGGTCTTGGTGGGGGTGAAGCCATCGCCGATTCGAATAGAGAGAAGAGATGACATCTGAGAGTAAGAGGGAGATGAAGGAGGAAATGGTGAGAGACAGAGTGAGAGGGAGATGAAGTAGGTTGGATGATTCTACACAAATCATCTCAATCGTAGGAGATGTTGTACGTGAACGATGATGATGATACCATCAGAGCCATTGTGCTTTGTTTGGGTAAAAAATAAATAAATACAAACAAACTTATCATGAAGTAGGTTGGATGATTCTACACAAATCATCTCAACCGTAGATGTTGTACGTGGACGGTGGTGATGATACCATCAGAGTCGTTGTGCTCTGCGTGGGTAAAAAAAAAATAAAATAAATAAATAAATACAAACAAATTTAGTGATAAATTTATTTGTGAGTGTTTTTTACAAAAGAATGTAATATTATTTTTGCAATGTATAATTTGGTGGAGTGAATTATATTTGATTTTTTTTTTCAATTTTTATATTTATGTAGTCAAGAATAATATAAATATATAATATTTTTTTTAGAAACAGTTAAAAAAGGTCACAAAAGACAAAAAATAAACAAAAAAATACTACAAAATCTATATCCAAACAACACCTGTAAATTTAAAGGAAAAATTGATTGAAATTTGCCAAAATAACAAATTACTTTTATTCATTGTCAAATATAACAATAACAAATATTATTATAACATTTATTGAATAACAAAACAAATACAGACAATTTCGAAGTAAGTCCAGAGACAATGACGCTCTGTCAGTTGGCTTTCACATGGGTCCATGGGAACTTGGCAATAAACACTTAAGAGTTTGCTTTTGACTTTGAGTGGTTTTGGATCATTGTTCAGTTCCATTCAGCAATTGACAAGTATCTTGATGTTTCTCAAATTACAACATAAAAGTGGTGGATTCTATTATTTTACTTAATAATAATCATTTTGCTGCAAAACTCTGATTTGGTTTTGGGAAATAATTTTTTAAAATCATTATTATTTTTCTTATTTTAATAAATGTTTTTATATTTTAATTCAATTTTTTTTTTAAAATTTTTTTAGATGCATTTAGATTAGGTGTATCTAAAAAGTAAAAAAAAAAATGATCCAAATATGAAAAAAAAATTACTAAAAAAATGAAAGAAAATTGTAAAAAAAATAAGTTCTCTGCTTTTGATATTTTTTGTGATTTTTTTCTGTCTTTTGATAAAAGAAATTTCATATTTGGATAAATTTTTTTCTTTTTAGATACACCTAATCTAGATGCATTTAAAATATAAAAAAATTAACTAAAATATGAAAAAAAATTCATTAAAAAAAATACGAAAAAAATAACGACTTTGAAAAATTATTTTTCAAAACCAAACCAAATGGAACCCTAGTTTGAGTTGGATTGTATTTACGAAAATAATATTATCTCATCATTCTTGTGAATTTTTTTTTATATAAAATTAACTGAAATTCTATTTACCTAAAAAAGAGTACCAGATTTTTGTCCAAAAAATTTGTGTGGTAGAGATTAAATGGTGTATTGTGGGATCTATACATAGAGTAAATCTAGACAATATATTAATAATTCTAAATAAAAATTTTAAGTATATAATATTGTTGTGCAATTTATGCATGAATAGAATTTTTTTTCCTCTTAATAATGAAATTCTTACCTTCTTCCAAGAAAGGAAGGCCCACGAATTGATTGAAAAGTTATATAAATAATGTACACGAGAACTATTATATTAGAACATCTTCAACGAATTGATTGAAAAGTTATACAAAAGATGTACACAAGAAGCTATTATATTAGAGCACTAGGGATAACCCGTGCTTGAATGTATTGTAAACAATTTTTGTTTGATACCACACATGCTACGATATTCAATTATAATAAATCAATTTAAAATGATAATATCACTCCAATTTAAAACTTCACATAGAAATAGGAACAAAATATATAAAGAATACTGAAATAAATAACTAATAAATTTCAAATTTTGTATTTCCTAATCAATTTATCATGAATGTAGGCTTCCCACATCATTCACATAATTGGTGTTGGAACAATCTTCTGTGTACAATAAATAAATTGAAACAAAATCAAAAAAATAAAATAAATAACGTACTGAATTTATTTTATCTAACCGAATGAATATTTAAAAGATCAAGTCAGTGTGTGACACTCTGTCCATGCTGCAATTCGACTGTTTTAGGTGCTTACTGACAAATGGCGTCTATTTTCTAGGATACAATGATCTTCACAAATTGTGGTAGCATTCCAAACAATTTTTACGGCGAACAAAAACCTTGTGTTCTATACTCTCTTTATTTTTCCTAAAAAATAATATAAAGAATAATTTATGCAAAGGAACAAAATAGGACAGCAAGAAAAATGAATTTTTCAGACTATTTTTGGATCAAATGACTGCTGGAAAATGGCCTATATTTATAGCCAAACCAATCTGCTGAACAGGTGCTAAAATTGAATGAACAGATGCAAATTTTAAATCGAGCAGATACGACAAAGACTGCTTTGTACATGTATAATTGTCGTAAGCGCCTATGAGCAACCGAATCTGTTTTGGTCTTTTTGAACCTGTTGGACTTGAACCGAAGGAGGAAAGAAATTAGGACAGAAATTAAATTCAAATTTGAATTAAATTAAATTTTTTCGTAAATATTTTTGAAAAAATTCAAATGAATTTTGTCCAAAAAATTAATATAAGAATCGACCCGACCCACAACCCACACCGTGCCGGTCGGGGCAATGGCGGCAGTGTAGTAGTTTGAGCCAAGGTTCCATTTGTCCATAACCCCTCCCTTCTACAAACTTAGGGTGCCCCTGTGTGATAACCCTGTCCTGTGCTATGTTAATTAATCATGATTATGTTTGTAATTATGTCCTTAATTTGAATTTGGGTGTTAATTGCATGATTATATGTGATTTTGGCCTTATATCTGTTCACCGTAGGAAGATCTGTTCAACTTACTATTATAAACTGAAAATTGAAGGTCTTATCGGCCACAAAAATCGAAATTGACTACGCCATTGTGATTAGCGTAACTTTTAGAGCCTACGGTGAAATTTAATTAAAAACTTATTCGGAACGAATTAATTAGTTTAAATTGACTTAATTAAGCACAATTGATTAGTCCTAATTAAGTCCGATTAGGGAAAGCCTATATAAATGAGCTAAGTGTGCTTAAGCTCATATTGGTGAGCTCAAAATCTGATTTAGCTCCTAGAGAGAGGTGAACGAATTTAGAGAGAGAAATGAGCCATCCTTGAAGATTTTGCAAGGGAACTCAAGTTTTGAAAGGCTAGGCTCAAGAACTAGATAGAAATTGGAAGATTGGAGCCTCTAGGTGAGTAATTGATATGAATTCATGAGTTTGAGTTGTAATTATGTGAACTCAAAGATAAAGTGTAATCAAGAATTTGAATTGAGTTAAATTTGATGAATTTGAAGTTTGTACGTACATGCATGTAAAGAATTTGACATGAGTTTACATATTTGAATATGAAGCATGTTAATCATGATGAAATTGAGATCAATATGTGCATACATGTAACAATTTGCTATGAATCTTCATGTTTGTGTATAAGACATGTTAAATGAGTTGAATTGGAAGTCATTTAAGACATGTATCCATGAATAATGAGGTTATGAGGCTCCACTACATGTTTTGAAGATGATGAACCCATGTAAGATCATACATGCATGAGTTTTGAAATTGATAAGAAGAATTTGGAATGATTTGAGAGAAGGACCATAATTTTAGACAATTGGTTCCAAATCACTTATGTTCTTGTGTTATATAATGTCCTTTCATGTCTTTGTACCAAAAACATGAGCCTTGGGCCTTTGAACATCAAGTTTGAGCTTCAATTACAGTTTTGGAAATTCCAGAATTTGGCATGTCTGCTCGAGCGTAAAATTCTAGCTTCCAGAACTTTTGCAGACATTGACGTCTGCTCGAGCGGGAATAGTTACGCTCGAGCTCCCAGACACACATTTTGGCTCTCAACTTGAGTGCCCAAAGTTATGCTCGACCGCAAAAATGAGGTAACCAGTACTTTTGCAGACCCAAGGGGTCCGCTCGAGCGGAGAGCCCTATTTCAAAAAATTTGTAGAGGTGATTTTATGATTCGTTTTTTGTTCTCTTTCATTTCTAAGCATTCTTAGGCATACATTAAGCATTGTAAATGGATTAAGAAGATAAGAAAGATGCCTAAGAGGAATGTATAAATTATGAACAGATTGAATCGTTTGTGACCCAATATGTGTTATGTAATGTGTAGGCGAATCCACCGACAGAACACTGTGAGTAATATATTAGTAAAGATATTTTCAAGTATGTTACTTTCCAAATGCTATACGTATAAGCTTCATGGATTTGTTGATTTGAAATATGAATGAGTATTCTATATGTCTAATTTTGAATAAAATTTGTTTGATACGTTTGATATATTTGAATTGGGCCTAAGGCCGTTTGCCATTTGATACATTTGATATATCTGAATTGAGTCTAAGGCCATTTGATATGTTTGATATGTCTGAATTGGGTCTAAGGCCATTTGTCGTTTGATACGTTTGAATATTATGATGAGCCCAAGGTCGTTGGAATATCGTAGTGGGCCAAAGGCCGTTTGAATATGAATGTAATGGGCCAAAGGCCGTTTGAATAAAAAGGTGATCATGATCATAAATATGAAATGCACATAGATATGGACATGAAGAAAATGGGCCTGAGGGCGTTTTACACGTTTTAAGTGTTTGAATTTGGCCCGAGGCCGTTTGATGTATCTGACAAAGCTATACAATAGTCTCGAGGCCGTCTGATAAGTTTATCAAGGATCTATATGGGCCCGAGGCCGTTTGCTATGTACAGCAAAGACACAGAATGGGCCTAAGGCCGTTTGTATATGAAATTTACGAGTTTAATGTATTTAATATGAATCTCATTCTATTAACTTCTTTACTTTGGTATGTAACGCCCTCAAAATAAACCCATAAATCATGCATTGTTGACATGCTTAGACATAAGAGAATAAAGCATAATTACATTTCATCAGAGTATTCGTTACAAAATGTATTACATGTTGACAACAAAAGTAAATGCCCTACGGGCTTACAACTTTCCAAGCCAACACTTGGTTACAAAAAGGAGAGTACTAACTCAAAACACAAAATAAGCCCTTGGCTTGATATACATGTAATACAAGAATGTAATCAGAAAAGATGTCCCAGCCACTAAGCCTCTCAAGTTACGTCCTTGGAGGTGGCATGCTACCTGTACCTGAAAATGATGTCCCAGATAGGGTGAGCCAACGCACAGTAGAGGTATGCTAAACATAATATGAGCAATAACTAAAACATTAGCATTTGATAAATGTTTAACTCACCTAAATCAATTCATAACCCATTTCAATTACATGACAAATGTGTCCATGTTTCATTTCATTTTCCATTTCTTATCCAATTTCTCAATTCATAACCCTGGCTCAGAACCTGGCCATATACTTTAAATGAGATTACATCTCATATCAATAATTCTTCTATTTCAACAATTCAAATAAGATAACAACTCATATCAAAACACTTCCATAATCCTCAATAGATACACATATATGTTGTATCAATAACACATAAAAACACTTACATACTTCACAATTGATACACAGATTTGCTGTATCAACACTTCAATAGATACACATATTTGCTGTATCAATGGAGTTCATCCCCTATCTCCTCCCAAATAATATCCGGTTAAGGAGTCCATCCCCTATCTTCCCCTAAACCGTGGAGTACATCCCATATCTCCTCCCACACAAAATAATGTATATAAATAATTATCATATACATAATCAACCAATACACATATTTGTTGTATTAATCCAACATCCATACTCAATGACATATTCAATTGATTAGTTTCGGTTTGCCTAACCATCATGCATTGTCTACAACAATCAAGACTATCCTCCACCGATAGCCCAAAGTAATTATTTCTAAACAAAAAATAATTACATCAACAGATAATTTACCAACAATTTTCAAAGGTGAGTGATTAATAAATCCAACTCCACCATTCCATCCCATATTATGTCAATTTCATTATTTCCAACTCAATTTCATAATTCCATGATAAATGTCATTAATTACACTAATGACCCAAATATACCCAAACATGGCATTTTCTTCATTTTTCTCAATATTGACCCAAAGGCTCAAATATTGTAACAACATCAATAATCTCTTTTTAAGACCCAAAATATACATATATGAGTCAAAAGGACAAAACCCCTCTTTTCAATATAACACATCTCAAACCCTAACTTCCCAAATCAAACCATCTATACAAATAGCTCAACATCTATGTCAAAGCACATAAGAATCAGTAGTTATCCCTACCTCAAGAGATGAAACCCAAAGGAGATGATGAAGAAATCCCGAAGTGCTCCAAATCAAGAAATTTTTAGATTGAAAGGAAGCCCACACCAAGCTCTACACTTTTTGTAAAGGCTCAAGGATAGGAGATCACTCTAACTAGATCAAACCTTAGAGAGAAGTTGGAGTTTTAGAGTGAGGTGCTCTCCAATGGAGGTTTTGAAAAAGTAAGAGAGAGAAAGAAAATCAAAAAGTGATCCAAAAAGGTGAAACTCGGACTGTTATAAACGTCTCGCTGCTCGAGCGTGGAAACCCCCACTCGAGCGTCGGATGCACACTCTCAAAAGTTTTGCAAGCAATGGTCCCCGCTCGAGCGTCAAACTCCTTGCTCGAGCGGAGGAACAAAATCAATGGGGCACGCTTCGGCGTCTGAGACTGCGCAGAGAAAAATACTAGGAGATGGAAATTCATGCTTCAGCTGAGAAGAAACAACAAAGGGCCCAATTGAGCATCAAAAACCCCGTTCCAGCGTGAAGACCAAATTCTGGGCATCAACTTTTGGTTTCAAAGCACAACCAATCATTTCAAACACGCCCTACACAACCCAAGACTCAAATACAAAGAGTAAAGGATGGAAATGAGAATGAGACAACAACACATCCACGGAACTGAGTCTGGAATACAATAAATAAAGAGAGGAAAAACCAGGATCGTTATAGAGTATAAGTTGATAAATTTTCAATTTTGTACAAAAAACAATTCAATTTTTTCAAAAAAAATATTACTTTTTTTTTTGGCACATAATTTTTTTTTAAAAAAATTTCAGTTTAAAAGTTAATGTTTTAAAGTTTTGAAAATCAAAATAAATGTCAAATTATCATGTTCCTTTATAGACAATCATAAATGATAAACAATCATTGTTTGAAGGATAATTCTGACTATTAAAATTTTAATGGGACTTGAGAGTCCAAAACTCTTAATTAAGACTTAATGGAGTATAAGTTCATAACTTGTGTGTAAATACTTCATTTTTAAATAACAAATAAAAATTAATGAAGAAACTTAGTATGTGAGTTTGGAAATAAATAAAAATAAAAATAAAAATAATTTTATTTTTTAAATGGATTTTTGAAAGCTTACTATATTCAATTTTGAAAGGAGCGTTATTATACATTTTGAAAAAGATTATGTTAGTTATAGCATAGATAATGTGACCATTTGAAAGTTTTTTTTTTTTTTGAATTTTAGATTTTTTTAAAATCGTTTAGCATATTTAATGACACATAATTTCAAATCTTAAAATAGAAACATATACATATATTTTTAAAAATCATAAATTATGGAATAATTGGAGTTTTTTTTTATGATTATAATTAGATTTTACTGAATTGCTTTCATATTAATTCAAATTTTAAAATAATTAAGCATACTTTCTTTTTAAAAGTCATAATTTATGGAATAATTATAATTTAATTGTTATGGTTAAATTAGAGTTAACTAATAGACATTTTTAAAAATAAAAAATAATTAGATTTTAGTGAATTGCTTCTATATATAGTGACACACAAATTTAAATTTTAAAATAGTTGAGCATACTTTCCTTTTTAAAATTATAATTTATAGAATAATTAGAGTTTTATTGTAATGATTAAATGAGAGTTTAACCAATAGAATGATGTTTTATTATTTAAAATCAAAAAATCATAAAATTTAATTCGAAGGTTTAGAACTCTCACAAGTCTTGTTATTAGAAAGATTCTTTCCCTTAACTGTAAGCACCGTAGCGGGGCAAATCTATCTTAAGGACATAGTGTCTCACACTCGACTTGGTCTTTTGATTTTAATTGGTTCGACAAAATAAATTCTGTAAGTTTTATTTTATTTTGTTTGAAGTTGTTTCAATTTATTTTATTTACAGAAGATTGTTCCAAAATTATATACAAAAGGAGACTCATTCATTCTTATCAACATAATCTTTTAGAAACTCATCATATTGTACATATTTCGCATCGAAACTTGCCACATCACATTTACGTTAGAGGTCATAACATACTTTATCTTTACGGATATTCTTGTCAAGTACATAACAAATACAAGGCATAGGTTTACAAATTAAAGATATGTCATATAGAAAATACCATTCCAAGGAAATTACTTACCTCATTACATGAATGTCCCACTTTAATGTTAGCACCTACACATCATAACACGCATGTACTCTCGGTAAACAATTAGTTTTCTTTTCCTTTAATATTAGATTCGGTTATTCCCATTCATTCGTTAATTCCATCCATGCTCATGCCATGCAATTGCACATAAAAACATGTGAAAATCATGTAAGCGGAGGTTTGGAAGGGTAAAAAGTGGAGCGAAACAAAACTAAAAATTACCCTATTTTTAAATGCGTGTGATAGTCACTTCCACACAAGCGAGACCATCACTGCACGTGCGGTTTAAGCAAAATCAAACTTTGAAGTTGGAAAATTGTTCCGCATGTGTGGGGCTCTAAGCCACACGTGCTGCTAGGTTCTTCTTGGTCCCGAAAATTTGTTCAACTTTTGGAACTCAACCATTTCAAAATCTAACTTCATTTTCATACATTTCTAAGCCTAAAACTCATAAAATCATGCTAAATTTCACATATCTAGCTTTAAACACAAATCATAACGTCATATAAAAACTCAATTCAACATTTGAAACTTCAATTTAAGAGTAGGCACAAAAATTATAAAGCATATATAGTTGAGTTCCAATCCCAATTTTACATGAAGAAATCTTGAAAACTTCATGAATCATGCAAGAAAACTAGGTATGAACATAAATCACATGATATGATGCCAAGATTCTATATTTTCTTATCATATTCTTGAGTTGTATAACACCATACATGAGTCTATCCATGTCCTCCATTTCGTTTTACGAACTTCGTTAAGGCCATCAATTTGATTCGAAGTTATAATCACAATTGATATTTTTGCCAATTTGGACAAATATAATCAAATTGAACCGATTGAACTCATAATTAAACAAAGACAAATATGACACGCATTTTAGGGCCGTTCTGGTTCAATTTGAACTCATGACTTTGAGGCCTGTATCTCCTTCATTTTAAGTCGATTTTGGCCTTGATCTGTTGTGTTGGACTCATCTCAATGAGTGCTTCCTGTGATATGGTCAAAGCGGCTTTCGACAACTTTGAAAATTTTAGTTTTACGCAAATTTGGCCGGTTCGCAACTAACTTTAGTGATCTCTTGGCTCCTCGAGTTGGTAGGTGTCACGACCCAAACTTCGCCCCTATGGGTTTAACAAGTAACCGGACCCGATGTCCGTGATTACGAAGGCTATATGATAAAAACGATGTCTGATCTGAGGGTTGGCGGAAGCCAAAATAGTAAATAAAAGATGTCAATGATTTGTGACGGATACGTATGCAAAAGGAATTTTCTGAACATATTCACATTCATAAGCAAAACATATATACACCAAATGTACAAACATTCAGGTTAGGGACCAAATCCTTAATTAGCACAAGCGGTACAAGTCTTAAGCAAGATTACAAAAGCGAGATGGAAGGGTAACACTGGGACACCCCAAAACGACCTTAGCTTGGAAGGATTTGGAACCTCGCAATGAGGCACAATGGTTGGCTTGACAAAACTAGAACTTAATCCGATGCTCCTAGCATCGATCCGGTGCCTGAACACCTACATATAAATATAAACAGTGAGCTAAAGCCCAGTGAATAACAACTGTGTAAAGAGGTTAAGAATGAATGTCCTTTCGGTCATTAAGCGATCATATAAATCGTTTAGAAACCATAGCGAGTTATATGTGGTACATCCAACGACAAAATAATCTGATGGGTCTTAACAGACCGAATAGTCAGTTGATGGCCATCATAACAGTAAACAGTAATGGTTCCAAACATGGGAACCGACAGAGATCTCTATATCGATAGCGATATGATATAATAATATGATTGCTATGGGCGCCAATTGATTCACAAATAGGACAAGCATTCATTCAAGAAGAAGTATCATTTTAGAAAGCGATGGTAGATCATTCAGAAAATATTCATGATTGAACATATCTTTACAACATTGTTACTCACAGAGCTCTAGGCGATAAGCAGCTAATGAGCATCCTCGGATGTCAACCCTACACAGTTACAGAACGAACACACACTAAGTTACACACTTGGGAATCAACTTAGTCCCTATCTTGACTCGTTGTGGTTCTACATCAATAACCTCATTAAGATGCCTAAACTAGGCCTAGGAATGCCTAGGATGAAATGAGGATGCAAAGATGTACTTTAAAACACTTTTCTAAATTTTCAAAAAACAGGGGTCTCGCTCGAGCGTGGACTTCCTCACTTGAGCGGTCTATAAAAATGAAAAAAGTGTTGAATGTTGAAAATCCCCACTCGATGCTCGCTTGACGCTCGCTCGAGCATAAGACACAGTCCTCGCACGAGCGTAGGTTCCCTCGCTCGAGCGTGCATCTGCGTGCACCAAAAACCTGAGAGCTTTCAATCTACGCTCGAGCCAACATCCCTTCGCTCAAGCGGAGCTCTGAACAAAAGATGGCCGCTCGAGCATGGAAGCCAAAATCTGAAATTTTCAGATTTGCCTCCCAAGCTCAAACCAAGCATTCAACACATCAAAACTCAACCTTTTGGGCCCATTTTTTGGAAAACACTTGAAAACTCATACTACAACATGTTTTGAAGATCAATTTTGTAAAATCAAGCCCAAATGTAACGCCCTGGAAATAATGACATTTAACCCAACAATATTGACATGCTATGATATATAAAAGGATCCACGTTCTTTCATTCAACAGGGTTCTATTACAAAACGTATTACATGTTAACAACAAAAGCAAATGCCCTAAGGGCTTCTGACTTTCAAGTTAACTCTTGGTTACACGAAAATAGAGTGCTAGCTCATTTACACATTAACCCCTAGGCTTGAATTTACATGTAACACTGCAAAAGGAAAGACAAACAAAAGTCCATCCGCCACTAGCCTTCCAAGTTATGTCCTTGGAGGTGGCATGCTACGATACACGAAAAAGATGTTCCCATATAGGGTGAGCTACTGACAAAGAGAAATATACTAAACCAATCATAAATAATGACTAAAAGATTAACAATTGATAGATGGTCCATTCTCTTACATTCTTTCATCACTTCAACAAGTATAAACAAAACAGATATATTCACACTTTCCATGACAAGCATACATGCTCTGCCAATATTTTCTAGATAAGCATACATGGTCTATCTCTGGAGTTCATCCTATCTCCTCGGTAACATCGGTTTAGAGGTCCATCCCCTATCTTCCCCTAAACCGTGGAGTCCATCCCCTATCTCCTCCAACACAACACAATGCATATATATATCACAATTATACACATCACATATCAATACATAAAATCTATGTATTCTTCCCATCGTCATAACCCATGACTCAATTCAACTTCAATTCCTCGTTTTCCACAATTAATTATTCAAATTAATTAATCAATGTAATTAGGACGTTTCCATGATTAACATTACAACCCTTAGGTTCCAATTTCACTAATGTTTCAACATTAATCCCATGTTTCTATACCAAACATGCTTCTAGGTTTATTATAGACAAAACCCCAAACTTTTATAAAATTACACAATGGCCCAAAGTTTCCCAAAATTTCACAAACAACAACCAACATATCAAAATGCTAAAATTCAAAGACAAAATCTATAAAAGGAGTAGGATATCCCTACCTCAAAGTTTAAGCCCAAAAGGAGATGAAGACCCAAGAATCAAAGTGCTCCAAACACCGACTTTTTCAGATTAAATCGAAGCCCTCGTCAAGCTCTCCCTTTTAACAAAGCAAGATGGAAAGGAAATGATCCTAGATAGGTCAAACCTTAGAGAGTGTAAAGTTAGAGAGAAGCTCTCAGATCTGGAGGATTGGATCAAAAGTTTATAAAAAATCTGATTTGAAACTCGCTGCTGTCGAACTGATATAAATAGGCTCGCTCGAGCGAAGACTTTGTCGCTCGGCGACAGACCTGGCAAACCGTAGCTCGAGCAAGAAGGTCCTCGCTCGAGCCAACATCCTAGAAGCTCGCTCGAGCGAATAAAAGCTCGCTCGAGCCAGGAGCTCGACCCTTCAGGTCTGCAACTAGACGCACGCTCGAGCGACGAACCGCTCGCTCGAGCGAAGACCAAACCAGATCGCTCGAGCGAAGAATCAGCTCGCTCGAGCCAGAAATCATGGTGTTCAGTCCAGCCAGACGCGATCACTTTCGCTCAGCGAAGCGCTCGCTCGACCCACGGACACAAAACTCAACGCCGCTCGGCGACAAACTCCTCGCCGGCGAAGGACAAAAATTACAGGCGGCAACCCTTGGCTCCCAAATACAACCAACTTTGAAACAAACACGCCCAACACATCCTATAACTCAAATACAATATATGAAAGGGCGTAACAGGACAACAATCCACTACCAACATCCACGGACACACGTCCGGATCACTGTACGACAAGGGTAAACCCGGGATCGCTATAACCTCCCCCCCTTAAAGAATTTCGTCCCCGAAATCAAAACAAGTTTTTGAAAAGCAAGCCTCTTTTTTTTTTTTCTCCATTTTAAACAATGTCATAACACAACATTTAACAATTCGACCCATTACTGGGTCATCCATCTCCTATTAAGAGGCATTTCTCAACATGTACATTTCAACATGCAATTTCTTTCCATTTCAACCATTTCCCACATATATGGTTTACAATTTATATCATAAGCAATAATCATGATACAATTTTATTTCTATAATATAGCCAACATATGCAATATTATAATCAACTCCCATAACAAGGCAAGTTCTACAACATTTACATTAACCAAAACATACACCATGTTTTACAACTTAAGACATTTCAAATGTTCTTAAAGTTCATTACAATTTACAAAATTGCAACACTTGATTACACATCAACAAATAAGTCAGGATATTTCTCACGGACTCCCAACTCACGTTCCCAAGTGGCCTCCTCCACTCGTGATGTTTCCACAAAACCTTAACCAAAGGGATGGTCTTACCACGAGGACTTGATCCCGCCTATCCAAGACTGAACCGGCCTCTCCTCATACGAGGCATCCTCATCTACCTCTAAGTCGGTCCAATCCAACGTGTGATGGATCCGGTTCATACTTCAAGCATACTTACATGAAACACGTCATGAACTCCGGCCAAGCTGTGGCGGCAAAGCTAAGCGATAAGCAACCTCGCCAATCCGCTCAAGGACCTCAAAGGACCAATAAACCGAGGGGACAACTTCCCTCTTCCCAAATCTCAACAAACCCCCCCTAGGTGATATCCTCAGAAAGGCGTGATCACCCACCCCAAACTCTAACGGTCTCCTTCCACGGTCAGCAAAGGACTTCTTACGACTCTGGGCCGTAACAAGCCTCCTACGGATAAGCTCAACTTTCTCCGTCGTCTCCCTAACCAACTCGGACCCAACAAAGGTGTGTCACCCACCTCGGCCCCAGCATTGGAGACCTACAAGGTCGGCCATACAAGGCCTCAAATGGTGCCATACCGATACTAGGCTGAAAGCTATTGTAGGCAAACTCCACGGTGGTAAGTGCCTCTCCCATGTCCCACTGAAATCAAGGACACAACCCGAAGCATATCCTCAAGGATCTGAATAGTGCGCTCGGTTGCCCATCGACCGAGGATGATAAGTACTAAAGGTCACTTTAGTACCTAAAGCACTCTGCAAACTCTGCCACAACCTAGCATTAAGCGAGGATCTCTATCTGAGGCGATCGTCATTTGGGACCCGTGCAATCTCACTATGTCCCGAACATACAAGTCGGCAAGATGATCTCTTGAATCTCTCACGCGCATTGGAATAAAATCGCCGACTTGGTCAACCGGTCTACAACCACCCAAATAGTGTCACTACCCTGAGTCTTGGAAGACCTACTTGAAGTCCATGGTGACATGCTCCCACTTCCACTCGGCAATAGGGAAGGGTTGTAACAAACCCGCTGGCCTTTGATGGTCGGCCTTCACTTGCTGACAAGTAAAGCACTTAGACACTAAGCGCCACATCTCTCTTCATACCCGCCACCAAAAGCGGCGACCCAAATCGATACATCTTAGTACCTCCCGGATGCGCCGCAAGGCGCGAATGATGGAACTCTCGGAGTACCTCCTCTCGACAGGACTCCGGCACAAACAGACGGTCTCGGTATCTCAAACTCAGGTCGGGATACGCCGTCAAACCTTTCTCAACTTTTCCACTGGAGATCTTCTCTCTGAGGGATTCTACCTCAAGATCACCTCTCTGTGCCTCTACCACTCGAGTCACAAGTGTAGGCTGCGCAACCACAGAAAACAAGGCCGCAGCCTCAACGGATTCGCCCAGAAGCAAGTCAAACTCGCCAAGTGCCCCCAACATCTCCCACTCTCGGATGGCTACACAAGCTACATCACTAATGGATTTCCTACTAAGAGCATCGGCCACAACATTGGCCTTCACAGGTGATAATGCAACTCAAGTCGTAATCTTCTATAAACTCCATCCACCTTCTCGCCTCAAGTGCAAGTCTATATGTGAAAACAGATACTTCAGACTTTTATGATCCGAGAACACCTCGAATCTCTCACCATAAAGGTAGTGCCTCCAGATTTTCAAGGCAAAGATCACAGCCGCCAACTCTAGGTCGTGTGTAGGGTAATTCTTCTCGTGTATTTTTAACTGACGTGAACCATAGGCTACTACTTTCCCCTCTTGCATTAACACACAACCCAAACCCTCTCGTGAGGCATCACAATAGACTGCATAACCCAACCCTCTCTCCGGGATAATCAAGACTGGAGCGGTGGTCAATCTAACCTTCAATTCCTGAAACGACATTTCACAAGTCTCACACCATACAAATTTGACTCCCTGGCGAGTCAACCTAGTCTACAGCGGCTAACACGAGAAATCTTTCACAAATCGACGGTAGTACCGGCTAATCGAGCTGAATCTCAAACACATTCTTAGGTGTGCCCGATCTTTGCCTCAATCAATCTTGGATGTATCAACAGACACCCCTTCCCCGAAACTACATGGCCTAAGAACTTGACTTCTCTTAGCGAACTGCACTTCCCAAACTTGGCATACTGACCTATGGGCTCTAAGCAATTCAAGCACCACTCTCAAGTGTTCCTCGTGCTCTTGCTCGAGGGTGAATAGATAAGAATATCATCCACAAAAGCGACCACAAAAGCGATCCAAGAATTCCGGAAGATCCGGTTCATCAAGTCCATAAAGAGGCGGTGCGTTAGTAAGCCCAAATGGCATCACCAAAAACTCATAATGGCCATACAGCGTCACGGAATGCCGTCTTGAATATCCTCCTCTCGACCCTCATGGTGGTAACCCGATCTCAAGTCTATCTTAGAGAAACAACGGAACCCTTCAACTGGTCAAACAAGTCATCTATACGGGGCATAGGGTACTTATTCTTAGCGTAGCTTTGATTCAACTTCGTGTCGATACACAACCTCAAGGCACCGTCTTTCTTTTTAGCAAAGAGGGCCGGTGCTCCCCACGGCGATACACTAGGGCGAACGAAGCCCTTATCTAGCAATTCTTGGAGCTGAACTTTCAACTCAATCAACTCTGCCGGTGCAAAACGGTAAGGTGCCATAGAAATCGGCGCCGTGCCGGGCACTAAATCAATAGAGAACTCTGTCTCTCGGTGGGGTGGCAAATCAATAAGATCCTCGGGAAAGACATCTGCGTATTCACAAACTACTCTTGGCAACTCAATCTGGGTCTCATCACACTCACCATTCTCAAAACTAGCAAGTAAACTACTAAGCTCATTCCGCCTTCGCGGACCGCACCCCTGTGGCACAATACTACCAACCCGGTCTCCTAAAAAGTGGAAAAACTCCCCGTTCACTGTACAGCAGGTAACCCTCTGGCGGTAGCAATCAATAACCGCCCGGTATGACGATAACCAGTCCATACCCAAAATAACATCAAAGCCCTTCATGGGCATAACTACAAATGGAAAAGGAAGTCGATGATCGTCGACCTCTAAATCACAACCTCTACATCCGTGCCTCAAAATTAACTCACCCCCAATAGGTGACACAACGCAAATAGGAGATGCTAAAAGTGCTAACTCCAGTTCCAACACAGATGCAAATGTAGCAGATACAAAAGAATGAGATGCACCCGTGTCAATCAACACTCTAGCAACCGAATTGCAAAACAAAAAGGTACCTCTCACTACTGATGGAGCCGGTACTAGGTCTGTGACAGCGGCATACCAGATACAGAGGCCCCTGATCTACCTGCTCGCCTCTCGGAGCATAGGACTGCTGTACCGACTGGGACGACGAGGCCCCCGGATTGGCCCTCGAGGCCTGCACAGACTGAGCTGGCTGAAATCCCTGCGTCTGTCTAGAACCAGACGCTCCTGGTGTGGCACTCAACCGTGGGCAATACCTCTTCATGTGCCCGGGCTGTCCACACTGGTAACACGATACGGGCTGCCCCCTGCCCGAACTCTGACTCTGTGGTGCAGGTGGCGAAGCTCTCTGACCCCCGCCCTTCAGTGGGCAAACAGAAGCCTTGTGACCCGGCTGGCCACACTTGAAACAGGTGAACTCTCCCTGACTGCCCCTCCCGGAGCCTGCACTCGGTACTGGGAAAGTCGACCTGGCCAAACCACCCTGGGACGGCTGAGGGTTATAACCCCTCTGCCTCCTGCCATCACCCTGTCCCTCTTGGCCCCTCTTGGAGCCCCCATGTTTCTCCTCTTCTCCCTCCTGCATCATCAGCTCCATATGAGCTGCAGCATCCACCAAATGCCTGTACTCTCGAATATAAGGTCCACCAACTTTCAACTTGAGGTCCCACCTCAACTTCCGCTCAAACTCATAACAACGGCGCTCTTCTGTCGCCACAAGTTCAGGTGCAAACCTGGACAAGCTAGTAAATGTAGCCTCAAACTCGGCCACAGACAAACCCTCCTGCTTAAGCTTGGTAACCGATCCCTTAGTCTCTCCTAGCCATTTGCGGATAAAACCTCTCTGGAAAGCATTCACAAACGCCACCCAAGTACCACCCTTACGAACTTTCTCATACTTCCACCATTGACCGCATCTCCTTCAGCTGGAAGGATGCCAAGGTCACTTTCAACGCTCCATCCTCAATGCCTAGCATTTCGAACGTTTTACTCATCTGTTCTAGCCACTCGTCTGCCTTCAATGGCTCCTTAGGATCTCCAACAAACTCCTCCGGGTTAGACCGGAAGAACTCCCTCTTCAAGAAAGAAGGTCCTGCCTCAGTTGCCTGATTTCCTGCTCTGAGAATACCTAAGGCCCCCGCTATCTCTCGGGCCAAGGCACCCATGGCCTTTCTTGACCTTGGCTCGGCCACATTGGCTCGACCAACCCTTCCTATCGGAACCTCATCCGGTAATGGCACTTCCTGCCTCCTAGGCCTACCACGCCTACCACCTCTTGCTCGTCCTGACATCCTAATAAAGGTAACACAGAACGTTAGCACATTTATAAACGTGCCAAAACTAAACACTCACGTCCTAATGCATGGATAACTGTAATTCATTCCACGTAAGCACATAAACACATATAGCACTTACGAATTTCATTTCCGGATGATGATAGTCCCAAGGCGTTACTAGAGTACTGGTTAGAAACAGCATTGATCAAGTGCCTTTCCAACAAGACTCGAAACCCAAAGACCCAATCAACATCCTAAAAACTAAATCCCATACCCAAATAATCACATAAGCATGTTATCACATAAACATATAACAGTACACCTAAGTCTCTATCAAGCGAGACAAACCCATTGTGATCCTAATCACTTCCCACGTACCCAAAGTATTCGAACCCGGTACGCTCTGATACCAAGTTGTAACGCCCTGGAAATAATGACATTTAACCCAACAATATTGACATGCTATGATATATAAAAGGATCCACGTTCTTTCATTCAACAGGGTTCTATTACAAAACGTATTACATGTTAACAACAAAAGCAAATGCCCTAAGGCCTTCTGACTTTCAAGTTAACACTTGGTTACACGAAAATAGAGTGCTAGCTCATTTACACATTAAGCCCTAGGCTTGAATTTACATGTAACACTGCAAAAGGAAAGACAAACAAAAGTCCATCCGCCACTAGCCTTCCAAGTTATGTCCTTGGAGGTGGCATGCTACCGATACGAAAAGATGTTCCCATATAGGGTGAGCTACTGACCCAGAGAAATATACTAAACCAATCATAAATAATGACTAAAAGATTAACAATTGATAGATGGTCCATTCTCTTACATTCTTTCATCACTTCAACAAGTATAAACAAAAGCAGATATATTCACACTTTCCATGACAAGCATACATGCTCTGCCAATATTTTCTAGATAAGCATACATGCTCTATCTACGGAGTTCATCCCCTATCTCCTCCCAGTAACATCCGGTTTAGAGGTCCATCCCCTATCTTCCCCTAAACCGTGGAGTCCATCCCCTATCTCCTCCAACACAACACAATGCATATATATATCACAATTATACACATCACATATCAATACATAAAATCTATGTATTCTTCCCATAAATCATAACCCATGACTCAATTCAACTTCAATTCCTCGTTTTCCACAATTAATTATTCAAATTAATTAATCAATGTAATTAGGACGTTTCCATGATTAACATTACAACCCTTAGGTTCCAATTTCACTAATGTTTCAACATTAATCCCATGTTTCTATACCAAACATGCTTCTAGGTTTATTATAGACAAAACCCCAAACTTTTATAAAATTACACAATGGCCCAAAGTTTCCCAAAATTTCACAAACAACAACCAACATATCAAAATGCTAAAATTCAAAGACAAAATCTATAAAAGGAGTAGGATATCCCTACCTCAAAGTTTAAGCCCAAAAGGAGATGAAGACCCAAGAATCAAAGTGCTCCAAACACCGACTTTTTCAGATTAAATCGAAGCCCTCGACAACCTCTACCTTTTTAACAAAGCAAGATGGAAAGGAAATGATCCTAGATAGGTCAAACCTTAGAGAGAGTAAAGTTAGAGAGAAGCTCTCAGATCTGGAGGATTGGATCAAAAGTTTATAAAAAATCGATTTGAAACTTCGGCTTTGTCGGCCGATATAAATAGGCTCGCTCGAGCGAAGACTTTGTCGCTCGGCGACAGAACCTGAAACCGTAGCTCGAGCCAAAAAGGTCTCGCTCGAGCCAACATCCTAGAAGCTCGCTCGAGCGAATAAAAGCTCGCTCGAGCCAGGAGCTCGACCCTTCAGGTCTGCAACTAGACGCACGCTCGAGCGACGAACCGCCCGCTCGAGCGAAGACCAAACCAGATCGCTCGAGCGAAGAATCAGCCGCCGAGCGAAATCATGGTGTTCAGTCCAGCCAGATCACTTTCGCTCGAGCGAAGCCGCTCTGGCTCGACCCACCAGACACAAAACTCAACGCTCGCTCGAGCGACAAACTCCTCGCTCGAGCGAAGGACAAAAATTCTGGGCAGCAACCCTTGGCTCCCAAATACAACCAACCTGAAACAAACCTGCCCAACACATCCTATAACTCAAATACAATATATGAAAGGACGTAAACAGGACAACAATCCACTACCAACATCCACGGACACACGTCCGGATCACTGTACGACAAGGGTAAACCCGGGATCGCTATACCAAAGGTAAGTCAATTGAACACAATTTTAAAGAAACTCTCATGAACTATGTAAAAATATAACATGCAAGAACTCTTATGAATTAAGTGCTCTAAAACTTGGCCAAATGCAAGATTAAGCTCAAAACTATGGTGAATTCATGGACTATAACATAAACATGAACATGCATGTAGAAATTCATGGATAACAACCTCAAAATGCAAGAATATATACATGCATGCATGAATTAGTTCATAATTCAACACTTTAAACCATAATTTGACTCTAACCTCCAATAATCCCTAGAACCATGCAAGAATAACCAAATGTACAAATGAGAGGATGAAATCTCTACCTTAGGTCTTGAATTCAAGGTATAGAAGCTCAATTATGCAATTCCTTCAATTTCTTCTAGTTCTCTAACCCAATTCTAGACGAATCAATCTTGTTCTCCTACTCTCCCCTCTCATACGGTTTGGGTCTCTAAGAACATGGCTGAAAAATGATGTATGAAGGTGCCAAACAAGTTTGTAATGGTGGCCCACTAAGTGGCAATTTGGTAATAACCTATATTCCACTAAACTAGCATTATTTAATCTAATTTAATCATTCTAAATCAAATTTATATTAAATCCGCCATAAAATTACATAAATTCTAATTAGCAAAAAACTCAAATCATTCCCAGATTCGTCCGCCGATAAGGCCTTCAATTTGCAATTCGAAATTAAAACATGAACAGATCAATTAAGTAATCAAACAGATAGAAATGCGTTTAAACAATACACTTATGCAATCGATTAATTTCATCCGATCAACCACTTATCATGCTTAATCATAGATTAGCACTAATCAAAGGTGAGGGTTGTCACAGTAGGTTTAGACTCCTTGAGTTGACACAAATCCTTTGGTATATTTAGATATTGATTTTGACAAGTCGAGATGCTAGTTCCATACCGAGAGAGAAGTGTCGATCAATATTGCTACCAAGGATTAAATCATGAGATTTGTGCCGAAGAGGCAGGTGAATTGATATAGTGTTTGTTCTGAGAATGTCCAATGTTGTGGAACATGTTGCTGAGATGTGACTAAAAAAGAATGACTAAATTTGTTCTCGGCATTGCGGTTGAGCTGTCGAATTTGTTCTCGACATTGTGCGACTAAGGTTTTATCTATTATGTATTGTAAGTTTTATCACGTTATTATTTTGATTGGTTTCAGTTTTTGGTTTTGCCCAAAAACCGTTTACATATTTTTAAATTATAGTTTCCATATAGTTTGGTACTATTTTTCTAATAATCTTAAGACAGATTCGTCCTCCCACTGGTGCTCAGGATTTAATGGACGTCTATCTCCCAGGATACAACGATTAATGTCTTGCACTAGCAGTACTACTATTGCAAGCCTAGTGAACTTCGCTGTGCATGCACTCTCTTTATGGGGAAAAAAAAAATAGACTCAGAAAAATATGAAGAATAAATGCAATGATAGAGGAAGAAAAGTCAAATTATTCTACATGTACAAAATTAGAAAATGGATTTAACCAACAATTCAAAACATAAACTATAATCTATCACATTGGATACTGTAGAAATTTTGTTTGTATAAAACCAAGAAACAAATGAATACATATTTAACCAAAAAATTGAAATCCCTATATAAAGAAGGTACGAATCTGTCTTAAGATTGTTAGAGAAACCAGTACCAAATTTATATAGGAAATATAATTAAAAAATATGTAAACGGCTTTTGGGCAATACTAAAACTGAAACCAATCAAAAAAACAACGTAACAAAACTTACAGTACAAAATTGATAAAACTTGATCGAGTCGAGTGTGTGACACTCTGTCTTGAAGACAAATTCGTCCTTCCACCGGTGTTTAGAATTTAATGGACGTCTATCTCCCAGGATACAACGATCAATGTCTTGCACTAGCAGCACTACTATTGCAAGCCTTGCGAACTTCGTTGTGCATGCACTCTCTTTATTGAAAAATTAGACTTAGAAAAATATGAAGAATAAATGCAATGATAGAGGAAGAAAATTCGAAAATCCATCAATAATTGAAATGAGGGAGATGGAATATATAGAGCCCTCCGTGACTTTTCAGAAAGGTTGTGACCCTTTAAAAGGTACAAATGAAGTGAGAGAGATGGAATAAATAGACTTTTATGTGACTCTTCGAAAAGGTTGTGACCCTTTAAAAGGACACACCTTTCAAACTCAAGAGACACAACCATTGAGTAAATTTTAATTCAAATTTTCCGACGTTGTCTTCTCAGAATTGTATTTGACATGGGTAAGACATGGTTTGAGTACCAAATTGACAAATAGGTGGGGTTGTCGTTAAACGGCCGCTTAACGTGGAATGGTTGCCGAGTAGTGCGAGGGTCCGTGCGTGGACATGCCGAGTAGTAACCGCAAGTTCTTGCGCCACTACTGGGTTGCTTATCGATGCCAAGTAACAATGGGCAGATTGGGTAAGCTGTAATGATGCCGAGAAGGGTTGAATAGCTACCAAACAACCTTATTGGGTTGCCGAACATCTCCATTGTCAGTTTGCCGAACAACCTTTGTTGAAGAACTTGTGATTCTAGTTTTAACCCAAATAATTGGAAAGTTGAGGAACTTAATTTGTGTGCCGAGTAAGTGGTGCCAAAACACCTGGATCCCCCTCATTTATAATGTGACTTAGCCGAGAGCTTGGTCGGCATCACTTGAGGCTGCTGTTGTAGCCACCATGATTATGTATACTTGCACCAATGAGCGTGGCGATGGAATTGGGGTGCCAAACATCCAGAAATGGTTGAACGGCTGCGCGAGTTTAACAAGGTAATGGCCGAATAACTTATGTATGGCCGAGTAATGTGATGTAGGAAATGGGAATTTTTGAATAATGTTGTCGAATAAGTTAGCAACTTGATAAAGTTGCTGAATAATGTTACTACTGTCGAAAAACAACTTATATATATAAAATCCCTAATAATGTTCTCGGCAAACTGATATATATAAAATTCATAATAATGTTCTGGGCAAAAAGGTGAGGGTTATTAGGCAACAATGTTCTCGACAAACTCCTAATACCATTATATGTATATATAAAATTCATTTTAATAGTCGAATTAATTGTATCCAAGGGAGTGCTCCACGGAAAGGTAAGTGATAAAAGTTAGTTCCCACATTACAAGAAATTTCACTTTTGGCGGCTAAAATTTTAGTTTCCAAAAGCCTTATTTTAGTCGCCAATCACTTTTGTCGAGTAATATATTTGGTCGCCCATTTGGTCGCCAATAGTTCGTCGGGAAAGGCAATCGGCAACTAAAATTTTTTTGGTAGCCAAAAGTGACCTATTGGTGACTAAAACTTTATATATTTTTTAAAAATAATTACATATATGTATATTTTTACTTTTAGCGACTAAATTATTTAGTAGCCAATTGAGCATATGTGTTTGGCAACTAACTATTTGGTAGCCAAAAGTTTTACTTTTGAGAATTGGACTAAAATTTAGTAACCAAATATTTCACTATTTTATAATTGGTGACTAAAGTTTTAGTAGCCAAAAGCCAACCTGTGACAAATGTTTAGTCGCCAAAAGGTCTCATTTAGTTTTTATAATTTGTTTTGTAATATTTTTTGCACCACTTGTAACCTGTGTATATACAAAATTATTCATTCATTCAATTCCCAGCCATTCAATAAAAATATTTCTCCACAACCTATAGCATTCAATTTTTAACCATATACAAAACTTAACTATTAACCGTACATGTACGGGAAAGATTTTCACCTTCTCGTATAATCCTGTTGACCAAGTCTTCGTTCCTCTGTACGATGTCGTTCCACCACCTGAAAATATCAACGTGAGCTAGCCGGCGGGTGTGTGCCGGAAACCTCTCCGATGCCTAAGTCAGTAAGCAAGACAAATAGGCAAAAGCTCAATGTGTTCAGGGAGCAAAATTGTATTACCTCCCAAAGGTGATTTTAGTGAGCTTTTTATAGGTTTCGCGTGGCACAGCCCTGGTAGGACTCTAACTTCTCCCTGCGAAGAGTCCTCATAGGACTCTTATTCCTCCATGCGTAGAGTCCTTCTAGGATTCATACTCCTACTGGAAGATAATGCTTATCTTCAACACCCCCCTCACTGCATAGGCCAAGTGAGATGGCTTCATTATGGCCGAACTCCATTACAACCGAAGTAACCCATAATCCGGACTTCTTTTACTTCTCTTACCTCGGTTTCGCATACACAACCGAGCTAACCATAAGAGAGCTCAACCGGACTAGGGCGCGACCCAACCGGACTACCGAGTCCGAACCGGTATCAATCTCACACCAGTCAGTTCCCGAAATGTCTCTCGACTGACCTAGCTCCGCAGACCGGACTAACTTGATAATTTGCCGCAACCGAGCTACGGATGCCCATTTTGTAACCGAACTAACCGTGCTACTCCACTGCGACCGATGTATTTACTATCTGCCGTTCTTGGGCCTACCTCGGCCCAACATCTAGCTCGGCCCAATTTATGAATATAAATTACCCTCTCAATTGCCCCTTAATCCCATCTGCAAAGCATGATTGGGATTACCTGCTTTCCAACCGAACTAGTCTTAACCTCTCCAGCCGAGCTAAAATCCCTGTTAGCCATTCCAGCCGAGCTAAGACCTTTTACTTTGTCCAACCGAGCTAGGCTTAGGCCGTACTGTGCACGTCCGGCCCAAACGTCTCTTCACTCTTCAGAAACTGAATCGTTCAGTATTCCATGACACATGGCAGGCTCTGACTGGCTCTCCACAGCTGTCGCGCCGCCCTCGTACTCCGAAAAAATTAAACAGTTCCCGCCCATTTGGTCATTTTCACCAAAAGAACCTCTTAGTTTTGAATCACACTATTCTCTGTTCATCTCCTCTCTCTCTATTGCCTCTGAAGCTCGTGCTCTTGTTTACAACTGCCTCCGCCTCCATCCCACTCTCCTTCCTCCTGGTAAGTGCACGAACCTACTTTCATTTAACTGTTTTTTGCTTTCAGTTTAATCCATGGCTTTCTTTTGTGTATTTGCAAAGCATGTTTCCATTTTATACTTTACGAAAAAACCGGTCCACAAGAACACTATGAACATAACAAACAAAGACGCATGAGAACACCTTTTTGATCTTGGCACATGCCCCAACCGAACTAGGATGGTGTTTGTGCTATATGTAGATCTTATCTCAGATATAACCGAACTAGAACTTGTGCAAAGCACAAGAACTCCAAGAGATCAATCGATTCACACTAGCCGGAACGAGAACCCACCGAACTAGAAGCTCCTAAACCCTTGACCGAGCTAAGCTTTGGGGGGCTAAGCCAGCATTCTATGTTCTAAAACCGAACTTCAGAAAGCTGCCCCTTGTAGCCTAACCGAAGTAATAAAGACCAAAAGCGCAACAACCGAGATAACAAGAACTTAACAGAAACCGAGGTAGAAACCGTAACACCCTGTAGAGCCGAAATAAGACCAGTCTTTTCCTGCTTTGTTTTCATAGCACGGTCTATGATCTGTGCTTAACTCCTTGTTTTCCTACTTTGCAGACTTAGGTTGCCAGGCACTCCCTCTGTGCGTCCGACCGGACTACTGAGCACGCTCTTTCAACCGAGATAAATTATTTCATAACTTATAAAATAAATGGGGAAGTACAGACATTTGGTAGAAACCCCAAAGTGCCTAGCCGATTTCGAGAACAAGACAACATTCCACCGATGTAAATCTAGAACTAGCCGAACAAGGAGTCGACCCGGACGAAGAAGGCTTTGTCCCATTCACCTCCAATCCATAGTAGAAACCGGACTCGATTCCAGCCCACTAATATGCGAATTCCTTAGGCGCACGGACTACGCCCAACTCAACTATCCACCAATACATACCGAATTATAATGGGCATAGATGCTCTAAACCAACAAACCGTGCGAACCTAGGTGCGGCGAGATACTACATCAATATTCAATAGGATCCAAAACCAAGGTTGGTGCTACTATTTGAGAGTGCGCCAAGGTAAAGAAAAGATAATAAAGCACACACCGGATAAAGACGTTAATGATGACGACTTCTTACGGGTTTCGCAATTTTGAAGACCTCGAAGCCCACATCGGGCCAAAGAATAAATCGGAAGAAAGGAGAGCAGTATTCATACTTTGGTTGCATTCTTTACCATTGTTCATTTCGGTTTTCCTTTCTAACCGAACTAACACTTCATCTATTTTTGCAGATAAGTCCCACCTCATCTTCAACTACAACCACCCCAACATCTCAAGACTCAAGGCCGCATTCGGGTGAAAGAAAGGAGTTGGGCAAAACTTGACTTCGAGCCGACCTCTGAGATACTCCTACGATTTAAAAAGCAAGAGTAACCAATTTTCTCCTCGAAGACCCACGTAACCGGACCCAACTTTGCGAAATCGTCCTTGTGCGACTAACCCCGAACAAGAGATGGCGAAGAAAACAGATCGAGGGCCATGCTCACCAAACAAGCCCAACCGAGGTACCACAGTCGCTAATCAACCCAGCCGTGGTGGCTCTTCCATCGCAGCAGCCTTCGCCTCCCGAACAAGCGTGTCTTGACCGAACAAACCGCCACAACTTGTTGAAGAAGATGAGAATGTTCGCCACCAAACCCACCAAAGCTACTCCGAACCCCCACCGGAGTCCTCAAACCGTGCGAGACCCCCGATGGGCTCTAGTCTTCAACAACCGGGCTATCAACGAGGATGACTCATGTCTCGATAAGGACCACCTTCGCCTTCAATTTGGCCAGAGGTGTGCCTTCCAAAAGACATGGAGCACCATTCCAAGAAGCTCAACACCAAGTAAAGTCACTCCGTCGCTTCAAGTCCATGATCGTGGTAAGCAATACACGTCCTTTCGTCTCTAAAATTTGTCCCACTTCGATTCGGTCAACAACCGAAAAACTTACCATACTTTTTGCGGGCTCTTGAAAACCACGCTTGCACACGGCAAGTGATGGAACTCAGAAGACCGCCAGCAAAGCCATGAAAGACGCCAGGCCAAAGCAACCGAACTAACACAGCCCAAAACAAGGCGGCGAATCGAGGCCGAGGTATCACGTCTCACCGGACCGTCACCTACGGAAGGTGATAAACAAAAGGCCGTGACGAAGTGAAAGACTATTACCTATGGAGATGGCCCAGATTGAGACAAAGAAAACGCCGAGATAGACCAACCAAGGCGGAGTGAAGAAGGCCAAAAGCAAGGCTTCAAGGAGGTCAAGACGCATACATGCTCCAATGCGGTGCCAAGGATCTCTTCTTCAAGTGCGGTTGGCGGAGTGCGGTGGAGAAGCTCGGTTGTACTCGACACCGATGCTACAACGCCTCCGTACTCTATTCCAAATTCACTCAGGCAATACGCAGATTTATCTCCAAAAAGCATTCCTAGAAGGGTCTGGGCGAAGAAGATGATGATGATGAAGATGATGATGATGAAGAGGGGAGCTAACTCGACCCGGTTGCCACCGATCAACAAGGCAATCAAGAACTCTTGCTGCGTACCAACAGCTTGATTTATCACGCGAGGTACCAGCTGACTCTGTCCCACCAACGGACACTACGGTCCAAACCGAGCTCCTTCCTCAAACTGGTCTCCAGGCTGCTGCTGAAGCGGAGCTTGACGCCGATCTCGATGCGGTCCTTGGATGACTGTGTTTCTTGTTTATTTATTTCTTTTTCGTACTTCGGTTTTGGTTGCTCAGAATCGCTATGACCCCTCAGTTTGTACTTCCTTTTGTCTGTAATGAAAAAAATTTGGAACTTTCATTCCGGTTGTGTACTTGCCTGCTTGTATGTTTACTTTTCCATGAACTTGATTACACAACTGTGATCTCGGTTGACTATATACCTCACTAGCCAACCACTCTTCAGCCCATGCAACTTACTTGGTGAAGAGTCTAAGAGTTGGTTTAATCGACCAACCACTCTTCAAATTAAGATAACTTACTTTTTGAAGAGTACAAAGAGTTGGTTTAATCCACCAACCACTCTTCAAATGATGTAACTTACTTGACTAAAGAGTACAAAGAGTTGGTTTAATCCACCAACCACTCTTCAAATAGATAACTTACTAATTTGAAGAGTACAAGTGTTGGTTTAATCCAAACCACTCTTCAAATTTAAGATAACTTACTTGGTGAAGAGTACAAAGAGTTGGTTTAATCCACCAACCACTCTTCACCGATATAACTTACTTTGGTGAAGAGTACAAAGTGTTGGTTTAATCGATAACCACTCTTCAAATTATAACTTACTTGGTGAAGAGTACAAGTGTTGGTTTAATCCAGTTAACCACTCTTCAAATAAGATAACTTACTTTTTGAAGAGTACAAAGAGTTGGTTTAATCCAGCCAACCACTCTTCAGCCGATATAACTTACTTCGGCTGAAGAGTACAAAGTGTTGGTTTAATCCAGCCAACCACTCTTCAGCCGGTATAACTTACTTCGGCTGAAGAGTACAAGTGTTGGTTTAATCCAGCCAACCACTCTTCAGCCGGTATAACTTACTTCGGCTGAAGAGTACAAAGTGTTGGTTTAATCCAGCCAACCTCTATATAGCCATTCCCATACTTTGGCTGAATGTTGGTTTAATCCAGCCAACCACTATATAGCCATTCCCATACTTTGGCTGAATGTTGGTTTAATCCAGCCAACCTCTAAGTTGGTTTTTCCAGCCAGCTTAGAATAGAATGTTTGGTTATTCCGACCAAACGTCCTGCAGCCTGGATCCTGATCCTGAGTTTAGGAGGGTCAATAGTTGGTTATTCCGGCCAACTATGTTTACAATGCTACTAACCTGCTAAAACTACTATCTATGGAAAACAAATATACTGAAAAGAATCGACTTGTTTTATTGAGAAAGTTGAAAATTACACATACTTAGAAAAGAAAAAAGCTAGAAGTAAAATATCTTGAGATTGGCAGTATTCCATGGCCTAGGAATTGCTTTTGTCCTTATCTTCCAAGTGGTATGCCCTTTGCCGCTAATCCAACCACTTTGTAAGGTCCTTCCCATTGGGGCCTAACTTGCCATCTCCACGACCAATGTGTTGCCCATAACTTTATGGTACCCAATCGCCGATCTTGAATTGTCTTGGATGAACACTTTTGTTGTATTTCTGGACAATTCTTGCCGGTAGGAAGCGATGTAAACCAATGCCTTTTCTCTTCTTTCTTCCGCAAGGTCAAGTTCCAATGCTATAGCTTCATTTAGGTGCGGATCAAAATTTCGCTCCGAATGGTAGGAAGGCCAACTTCTAGTGGGATGATCGCTTCCATGCCATATGCTAGGGAGAACGGTGTTTCTCTGTTGATCGCCGTATGAAAGCGATAAGCCCATAAAACATGAGGAGCTCTTCGCCCACTTGCCTTTGGCTTTTTCCAACCTTTTCTTCAATCCGTCCAAGACTACCTTGTTTGACGCCTCTGCCTGTCCATTTGCTTGGGGATATGCCGGTGTGGAGTTGTAGAACTCTATCTTGTATTCTTCACAAAAGCTTCTGAAAATTCTGCCATCAAACTGAGTGCCGTTGTCTGAAATCAGTGCTTTTGGTATGCCAAAGCGAGTAATGATGTTTTGCCAGACAAACTTCTTCACATCTTTCTCCTTGATTGATGCCAAGGCCTCTGCTTCCACCCACTTTGTGAAGTAGTCTGTTGCCGCAAGAAAGAACTTCCTGTTGCCTGGTGCTGTTGGGAGTGGCCCCACTATGTCTAAGCCCCACATTGCGAAAGGCCACGGACTAGTGAGAGGTAGGAGTTCTCTAGCAGGTTGATGTATTTGATGTGCAAACTTCTGACATTTTTCGCATTTTTTGACATACTTTTCTGAATCCGCTTGCATGTATGGCCACCAATACCCTTGTGAAATAGCCCGGTATGCCAATGATCTTCCTCCTTGATGGCTGCCACAAACCCCTTCGTGTATTTCGAACAAGAATGCTTCTACCTTCTTTGGGGTGGACACATTTTAAGTAAGGTCCCGAGAACGACTTCTTGTATAAAGCCAAGGATGGAGAGCCAAAATCGCTGCGACTTGGCTCTGATTCTGTTGGCTTCTTTCTTATCTTCTGGTAGAGTGCCGTCTTTTAGGAACAGTATGATGGGATCCATCCAAGAAGGACCTAACTCCGCACAATATACCTCTTCAGCTTCTGGGTCTTCAATACTTGGTCTGGGCAGATAGTCGATCAGTAGAGGATGTGGGATGGAGGTATCTGCCATTGAGGCGAAGCCTGCTAGTTCGTCTGCTCTACTATTCTCCTCCCGGCCAATTTGTTCTATTCTGACGACTTCAAACTTCTTGATCTCTGTCCTGACTAAGTCTTGGTACTTAGCCATTCTTTCATCCTTTGCTTCATAGTCGCCAGAAATTTGATTCACCACCAACTGTGAGTCACTGTAGACCATGAGTTCGGTGGCCTTCATGTAGGCCGCTGACTTGAGTCCTGCTAGAAGCGCCAGACTGCTTCATTGTGTGATGGTGGGAAGCCAAGGTTGATCGCTTGTTCCACCACTAGACCGTCTGGAGAGATGAGGACTATGCCAAGTCCTGCGCCATGTCGGTTGGATGCCCCATCCACAAAGAGCTTCCACATCTCCCCAACAAACAACTTCCAGCATGTGGAGGGATCAGATGATGCCTTGGGGTCTTCCAGGTTGCTAATGTCTTCTTCAGAGTCCATAGTTGCAATCTGCCCCTTGTCTTCTGATGGGCTCAAGTCCTCAGTTGTTGGCGAGTTTTGACTTGGTGTAGTAAGGTCGGCCTCCTCCTGGCCTTCTCTACTCTGGTCTGCCTTGGGCTCTGACTGAGTAGCTTGTACTAGGGGTTGCGCTATTCCGGCGTCAACCTCCATCCCTAGTTTGGTTGTGTCACCAGTCGATTAGGCACTTGGTGGCTTCTGTGGTGAACTTCTGACGAAGTCTGCCAAAGATTGGGCCTTTACTGCGGTTCTGGGTTAGAACTTTACATCATATTGTCCCAACTCTACTGCCCACTTCAAAATCCGCCCAGAAAAGTTCGCCCTCTCAAACAAAGCTTTTAGTGGAAAGGCTGTGAGGACGACAATGGTGTGGGCGTGAAAGTAGTGTGCCAACTTCCTGGAGGCCATCACTAAGGCCAGTGCTAACTTCTCTAGAGGCAAGTATCTTGTTTCGGCTCCCAGCAATGTCTTGCTGACATAGAAGATAGGCAGGTGTTGGATTCCTTCGCCGAACCAACACCACTTCACTCATCAAGGCCGAGAGACTGCCAAATAGAGGAAGAGTTCTTCCCCAGGAATGGGGGTAACGAGTAATGGTGGAGAAGACATGTACTCCTTCAGACTGGCCAGAGCTTTGTCGCATTCTTCGTCCCACTCAAACTTAGCTTTTAGTGACTGAAAGAATGGGCGCAATCTGTCTGAAGACCGGCTGATGAATCGGTTGAGTGCTGCCGCCATGCCGGTGAGATGCTGTACTTCTTTCACTGAGTTAGGTCTCTCTAGCTCTTGAATTGCTTTGATCTGAGAAGGATCTGCCTCTATACCTCGATTGGTCACCAAGAAGCCTAGGAATTTGCCTGATCCCACTCCGAAAGCACATTTCGACGCGTTAAGGCGTAACTTATGCTTTTTTAGGATCTCGAACATCTCGCTTAGGTCCTTGAGATGGTCACTCTCACTCTTGCTTTTGACCACCATGTCGTCAATGTAAGCCTCCATTGTTCTGCCTAACAATGGCTCAAACATCTTGGTGACCATTCTCTGAAACGTTGCCCCTGCATTCTTCAGGCCGAAGGGCATGACCTTGTAACAATATAGTCCTCTTGGAGTGGTGAAGGACGTTACTTCCTGATCTGGTTCGTGCATGGCTATCTGATGGTAGCCTCTGTATGCGTCAAGGAAGCTAAGCCTGCTGTGTCCTGCTGTCAGGTCCACCAATTGATCTATCCTTGGCAGGGGGAAACTGTCTTTTGGACATGCTTTGTTGACAGTTTTATAGTCGACGCAGACGCACCACTTCCCATTCTTCTTGGGCACTACTACTGTGTTAGAAATCCACCTGGGGTAGTGCACCTCTCTAATCGCCCCTGCTTCTAACAAGTTACCCACCTCTTCTGCCACTATCTCGGCGTGGTGGAGTGCCGATCTGCGCGTGCGTTGGATGACCGGTCTAGCAGAAGGGTGGACATTGAGTTGATGGCAAATGAAGTTGGGATCAATGCCTGGCATGTCGTATGGGGTCCAGGCAAACACTTCGATGTTGAGGTCAGAAATTCCAAGACTTCCAATCTCTCAGTGCTGGACAACGACGATCCAAGTAGGAAGAACTTTTCTGGGTTCTTCTCATCTATTCTGACTTCTACCAGGTCCTCCACTGCTTTTTGATCAGCCGCTTTGCCAACATCCGCGAATAGTTCATTACTCTCCGGTTCTTCAACCGAATGAACATATCCTTTGGCAAAGTTGCCATTTGTTCTTGACGAAGCCTTTGCTTGGACATTATCTGTCCCCATAAACCTCTTCTATTACTCGGTCATTGGGAACCTCATCACTTGGTGGTAAGAGGATGCCACCGGCGCATGGCGTCTACCATGTTACGCCTAAGATGATGTTGTAGGTGGAGGGACCTTCAAGACCCGAACTCTACTTGCTTGGCCACACTCTACCGACCGGAAGAATGATTTTGCCGACTGGCCACTCCGGCATGGAATTGAATCCAATCAAAGGGGACACGGCGGGGGCCAAGTCTTTGTCTTGCAGCTTGAGTTGCTTGAAGGTTTCATAGTACATGATTTCAAGACGAGTCGCCTTTTGGTCGATCAGAATCCGCTTGACGTCAAAATCCTTGACTCGGAGAGTGACGACCAAGGCATCATTGTGTGGGCAATATATTCTGTCCAGGTCTTTATCCGAAAAGGACATGATGTTTGTGGCTTCTTTCTTCCCCTTTTTGGCGACTGGTTGGGCACTTAGCACCTCTCTCAAGTGCTCGCTTTTTGATTGAACCTCCGAGCTCGCGATACTCGCTCTGGTTCAAAGACTCCATGGATTACGTTGATGGTGCCTTGTGGCGGGCGTCGTCGGCATTCCATTGGGGAGGTTATGGTCTTGGGGGTTGCGCCTCCTTCTATGTATTTATCCGGTGGCTGCCCGCCACCAATTCTTCCAGATGTTGCCTCAGGCGCGTTCTGCAGGTGCAGGCCTTTTTCTTTGTGGAAGGTGCATCTGGATCTGTCATCATAATCCTTCTGGGCCTCGCCTAACTTGGCTGGCCACTTGACGAAAGGCTCGTCTCGAATCTCACTGAGTATACGGTAGATAGGCTTCTTGAACACCGTGGTTATGGCAGTTCGGACTCTCAACCATCTCTTGTCTTGGTCTTCATCATTGTCTCGTCTGCCCTGTTTGTTTTGGTTTCGGCGGCCTACCGTATTGACCTTTGCTGAGGTCTTCTTCTCTGGTGTTGCGGTCGCACCAGTTTTTGCCTTGGCACGAGCGCCATCCTCTTCCACCCTGATGTGCTGGTGCACTCTTTCCATCAGGGCTTCCATGGTGAGAGGTGGCGTCATGGTGATAGAGTCCCTCAGTCTGTTCCCGACTGGAAGACCTCTTTTGTATTGCGCAATAGCGAGGTTGGTTGGGCAGTCCCCAATCTGGTTGAATGTCTCCCAGTAGCGACTGTTATACGACCTCAGAGTCTCCTTGTCTCCCATGTCGATGGAGAGCAACTGGTCGATCTCCACCGGAGTCTTTGTGTTTGTTCTGAACCGAGTTACAAACGCCTCGCTAATCGCGCCAGAGGCTATCTTGCCGCTCGAAGCTTCTCAAACCAGGTTAAGCCTAGGTCGCCGAGGCTTGAGGGGAATAGGATACACATCAACGCCTCATTCCGCCGATATACAGCCATAACCTGGCGAAAGTGGGTGTAAGGGTCTGTCTTTCCTTCATACGTCGTGAACTTGGGTTGTAGGAAGCCTGACGGAAGGGGCGCGTTCTCAATCTCGGGGACGAATGGTGAGGTCTGCAGCCTCGCCAATGCCTTATCCGCTGGTTCGTATGCCAAGTGCGGCCTTGGCATTCCAACCTCGACGCTTCCATGCGTCCGATGAGCCAATCGCTGCAAGGCAGGAACCCTGTGGGGATCGCGCGCCCTGGCGTCCTCCTTCCATCGCGCCTTTTCTTCCAACATAGACCTTAGGTCGGACGACCTAGGTAATTCCGTCTGTCTGGATCTCGTATGATGCGTATGTGAGGGCCAATAGGTACTCCCCTCGGTGTATGACCTCTCAGGCCTTGTCCTCTCGGACCTGGAGTGACGAGTCCTGGAAGTTACGGATCGCGTGTCGCCTGTCCTGAGGCTTCTGTCTTCTGGTTGAGAGGGTGTAGAATTCCTACCACGACCCTCGGAGTGGCGAGGGGGCGTCTTGTTGTTGCGCCCCTCTCCTGTCGCCACTTCTTTTCCTTTTATCTGGCGCTTCAGTGACTCCATGTCCGCCGCCATCTTACGGATCAATTAGTCTTGCTCTCTGACGCGATCCTCCAGAATTTGAGAATCAACTCTGCGCCTTTGTCTTTCTGGACTTTGCGAACGAGAGGGATGAGGGCTGCTATTCCTCCTTCGTCCCCTCGCATCCCTCTTGGAATTCTGCCTTTGTGGTTCCAGGCTCGCCATGGGAGGGACCAAAGGAAGGCCTTCGCACCTTGCACCTCCTTCTGGAGTTAGTCCGTCAACGGCGGACTGAGGTAGTTCTTCGTTGTTCGCCATTGATGTTTAAGAGAAAGCTTGACCAAGAGGTTGTTCTTGTCTGTTGTTCCCACAGACGGCGCCAATTGTACGGGAAAGATTTTCACCTTCTCGTATAATCCTGTTGACCAAGTCTTCGTTCCTCTGTACGATGTCGTTCCACCACCTGAAAATATCAACGTGAGCTAGCCGGCGGGTGTGTGCCGGAAACCTCTCCGATGCCTAAGTCAGTAAGCAAGACAAATAGGCAAAAGCTCAATGTGTTCAGGGAGCAAAAATTGTATTACCTCCCAAAGGTGATATTAGTGAGCTTTATATAGGTTTCGCGTGGCACAGCCCTGGTAGGACTCTAACTTCTCCCTGCGAAGAGTCCTCCTAGGACTCTTATTCCTCCATGCGTAGAGTCCTTCTAGGATTCATACTCCTACTGGAAGATAATGCTTATCTTCAACACCCCCCTCACTGCATAGGCCAAGTGAGATGGCTTCATTATGGCCGAACTCCATTACAGCCGAAGTAACCCATAATCCGGACTTCGCTTTTACTTCTCTTACCTCGGTTTCGCATACACAACCGAGCTAACCATAAGAGAGCTCAACCGGACTAGCGCGCCACCCAACCCGACTACCGCGTCCGAACCAGATCAATCTCACACCGCCTTCCGAAATGTCTCTCGACTGACCTAGTTCCGCAGACCGGACTAACTTGATAATTTGCCGCAACCGAGCTACGGATGCCCATTTTGTAACCGAACTAACCGTGCTACTCCACTGCGACCGATGTATTTACTATCTGCCGTTCTTGGGCCTACCTCGGCCCAACATCTAGCTCGGCCCAATTTATGAATATAAATTACCCTCTCAGTACATATCAAAGAAAATAAGAATCCATAAACATAGCATAATCCAACAAATACATATACTATCCAAACCAACAATTAAAATCCAAATTAAATAAAATCTTGATAACAAAACATATCAGGTGTACATGTTTCGAATCTCTAATCTCAGGGTCTCTGTCTCCTTATCACGTGCTCTTGATGCAGCTTCGGATATGGTAGAAGAGAGTCGTGGGCCGATCCCAAATCCAGTCAATTGATCTATTGTTAAATTCTTACATGTAGGTCACCTCATCGGGGATCAATCCAATCATTTGTCTTCTTCGACTGGTGACACTTCTCATAGAATTTGCAAAAATCGGGCAACTCTTCGTCGTTCTCATCTACCTGTTAATTTCTCATCTAACAGAATTGTTTTAAGCGAAGAATCCAAATGTGGAAAAAGATTAAGAAGGAATCCAGTGACACAAAGATGAACATAAATTGAATAAAAAACGTAAACCACCACCTAGAAATGGATAGCAAGATGAGCAAAATAATGCTAATTAATTGAGTTCTAAAAAATTGGAAAGAAGATGCTTAAATAGTTACTATAAATGAAAAAAGCTAAGCAGGACAAATGCATATAATAGGCTACCCCCAAAAAAATGACCTGTCTTTCAAGAAGTTGATTTTGAGTTCCCTTTGAAGACGCATTAAGTCCAATTTTTCCATTACCATAAAGGTGATATTGTAATGGTGAGCTCATATCAGGAGAAGAAACATCCATTACTCGGTTATTCTCATACTAGTACCTGATTTAGAATCAAATACCTAGGATTTTAGGATTGATTTTTCTATAAAAGCCAAGTACTGCAATGGTTTAACATAAGGGAGCTGTTGATTAATAAAATTTAGAATTATTTTAAACTTTCTCTAACTCTTTAAGTATTATTATGTGTAAATCAACTATTTATGGTAACTTTAATCATGGTATTTGTATTGAATCAATAGTTTGAAGAGCAACTATATGTGGAAAATGCATATATAAATATAGAAATAGAAACTTGTCTAAATTTTCAGACAAAAGAATGCAACTCTAACACTCCAAAAAGAATGTGAATAAAACAAAACTTCATTAAACACATCAGTATCAACAAACCCATTAACCCACATAAGAAGTCATTAAATTTTTTTCTTCTCCTACAGTTTCTAAGTGACCAAACTGAGACAAACCCAGAATTTCTTCTGATGCCATTACATTAGCCAAAAACATTTTCTTGAGTCTGAATCAATTTCTTCATTTTCTGGATTTGATGTATTGAAATAACAAACTATGTCCAGTACAACTCTACACTGTCTCATTTCTCAGCAAGTACTGTATCTTTCTAGGAACTATTGATAATTTGTTCATCAAAAAAAGAAGAAGAAATGACCAGAAATTTAGTGAGTCCATCAAATACAGCTTCAATGTTAAGGCTGAGGCAAGCCACTAGCCACTAGACACAGTGGAAGAGGATAAGCATTGTGATTGTCTTGTCATAATTTTCTTCTGGTTTCTAGAGGCGGCTTTGGTGATTTTTATAAGGTAGACATTTTTTTTTTGATCAATTAATAGAAAGTAAATTGCAATATTATGAGAATTGCATCAAATTGAAAATTCAACATACAACCATAAATGTACAACAAATCCAACAAACATAAGAAATACCTAAAACAAATACAAGGGACACACTGATGGACAAAATCGAACCTCTAACCTTTTAGTGATATGCATATGGACTCATGGCCAACCAGCTAACTTTGTTTGTATATATTAAAAAATAAACAAATAAAAAATGAGGTGTAGGGTGTTCAAAATATTTGACAATAGTGCAAATACCTTCCAACAACATATACTATTATTAGTATTAATATTTTGTCAGGGTATTCAATTGAATACCATCAGCTATTTGTGCTGCTGCCCCTAGTGGTTTCTAAACAATAAGAGCAAACACTAAGAATGTGGGTACAATTTTTGCACATACTTAATGGTACTATTTGAAACCAGGTAGCATGCCATGTGTTATCATTGGTGAAGCATCGAAGCATCAAAGACATTGAGATTATTATAAAAGAAAAGGGAAAGGAAAGAAGGAAAATTGACTTATAATAATGAAGATTTCCTTGAAAAGATAGGCTTACTAGTTTTATGGACCCAAAGTTCTAAGGAACAAAAAGGAACAAAAAGCATGAGTTCCTCATTCCATACTGGATTCAAGTTGCTATGCTTGGAGAAAAACAGTTCATGTAACTGATCCCACTTGATTGGGACACAAGGCTTAGCTTAGTTTAGTTTGGTTTAGTTTACTTTTAAAATTTTATTCCTTCGCTTTTATTTTTGGCAATGTGATAAAATTCAGAATTGGAATCTCAACATATAAGCAAGATTTACAGGTATTCACTGTAGACCTTGTCCATGCCCATAAGGTTCAACCTTGAGAATAAAACAAAAGTGAGAGTCACTGACCTGTTGTCCAAGAGTTAGGACAACGTAAGGATCACTTGACAGCATATCTCTGACTGCTAAGTTTATGCCTTTTAATACTTTGACCTTCAACATTCCAATAAATTCCACCATGCCTTCTTGTCATCAGTTTCAACATAAGCTTTGGTTATTTAAACCATGTTGTGTTGATTATGTTGCAAAAATGTATTGATATAGTTGAACATCAGTGTGGGTTGGTTGACTTGTATACCTAATTATATGTAGTTTGAGGTGGGTAGTAGTGTTAAAAAAGTAGCAAAAGAGATTCTTGGTGAATTTAAAGGAAGTGGGCCACCATCTAAAAACTAGGTTATGGAAAGCAGAACTTCATATTCTCATAAGTAAGCAAAATAAAATAAAATAAAAATTTCTTACAAAACTTTCTAAGCATGTTGGAATGCCAAGATCAAGGGAAAACCAAATCAGATTAATCAGGTGTTTGTGTGTCTGTTAGCTTCAAATACCAAAATTAATACAAACCAAATTTGAGTCACATTGCCCCCTGTTTGGTTGTAGGTAAATAGAAGGAAATACTAGAAAAAAATAAAACGAATCAGAGAAACATATATATATATATAAAGAGAGAGAGAGAGAGAGAGAGAGAGAGAGAGAGAGAGAGAGAGAGAGAAGTGCAACAATTCATTTTCAATAACCTCTTCAGTATGAACTCACACAAGAGCTTTAACCATTATGAATGAAGTTAAAATGAAGGAACCACATGATGTTTTGCTTTTTGTCAACTAGTTAGTACTTTGTTGAGCTAATGTAACTGTTTTTGTTCTTAAATACTCACCTGAAATTCTTCTACATATATGCAATTCTTTCTGGTAGTAATTAAAGTAAGAACAATGTCATCACTAATCAATGCACTAAATAATTATAAATAATAATTCACTACATACACTAGTAGAGCAAGGATCCTCATAAAGTGGGCAAAATAGTTTGTCAAGATTTGGCATAAAGTGGGTAAGGTGTGTAAAATTTTCGAACACTTGCCATGAAATATGAAAATACTCTCCACGAGGAAGAAATTTTGCACCTTCGTGATAAAGTGCACAAAGAGCTGGTGAGGCAGAAACAAATATATCCATTGGCCATGTCAAACTAATTTTATTATCCATGAGGCACTGAGGAACACTTTAATCATAACATAATAATTAAGCACTCAAGTAATCTTCTCCACGTAGTTGGGATTTCTGCTTCTTTTTCTATTTATGAAAATGAAAATGAATTTTAATAAACAGAATTAGACCAATGTTATTGCATATCAAAATTAGAAGTAGAGTCTGCTCATTAGAAGCATACCTCATATCCTATCCAAGCAACTAAAGCCCTCTAAAGAAGCCTTCTTACAAAGCTTTATTTTGTCTTCTAATTCCTTTTGCAAATATAGTGTGATGGTTAACATCTACATTTAGCAGGCCAATGCTTTAACTAGAAAAGCTTAAAATTTTAGAAATTTTATAGTTAATAATGGGGAACTTGAAGGCATTGGATGACGATAAATTGAAGATTAGGAATTTATTCTAGGATTATTTTGTGATTTTTGATTTGTGATTTAATGAGTTTTATTTATTAAATTAGAATTTATTGGGGTTTCCAAGGATGCCTATAAATAGGACTTTACGTAATGAACTTATCAGACTTGGCTTGGATTTTGAAGAATTTAACAACAAACAACTAAGTAACCTGTTCCAATTTTGTTTCAACATTTTGTCAAACACATGGTGAGCAAGAGGGTGGAAAACAACAACAATAAAAAGCATAGACCAAACAACTGCAACAAATAAATTGCCAACAACAACAATAGCAACATCATCACACACAAACTAATTGATTAAAAGAAAATTAGAATTGAATGGAAGTACTATTAAGAATCATTATGTAGGACTACAAAGAATGAATTGGATTTAACAGGGTGTGCTCCAATGGTTGTTGTGAGTGAGAAATAGAGAGAAAAAACGCTACTCTTGTGAGAAATAGATAAAAGAGAAGCTCCAACCCTCTAATTTATAAACTCCCCTACCCAAAAAAAAAAAAAATCCTTTGTTATAAAACCCTAGAAATTGGGTGAAGATATAGATATATATATATATATATAGAGAGAGAGAGAGAGAGAGAGAGAAAGGCCAGAAATACCTGGTGTGCACTGGAGGAGACACAGATCAAAGTAGCTACTGCTGTCCGTCGCTGGTGGGGAGATGGGTGGTAACGTCGCCGGTGGGGAGGTGGGTTGTACTGTCGCCGGTGAGGAGGTGGGTGCTCATGTGCGACAGTGGTGGATAATGGCCGGTAAGAGGGTCACCTGCGATGGAGAGAGAGAGAGAGAGAGAGGATTTTGAGAGAGTGAAATGGGAGAGGATTGACAGAGTAGTCTAATTAAGGGACAAAGTTTGGTCAATGCCGACAACAATGCATTTAGTAGCCAAAACCTTAACTAACGGTGACTAAATATTATTTTAGTCACTAAAAGTAGTAATTTGGCGACTAAATATTTTGGTCGCCAATTAATTTTATAAATCCCCCCAAAATTTGAAATTTTTGCTCCAAATATTTTAATTCTTTGGCGACTAAAATATTTTTTAGTCAATAAAAACAAATTTTTGGCGACCAAACTTTTGGTTGGCAAAGATAAAAAGTAAATTTTATTTTTTATTCGGCGATAAAAAATTTTAGCAGCCAAAACTAGCTATACAGCAACGAAAACATTTTTTAGTCGCTGAAAATAAATTTTTGGTGACCAAACTTTTGGTCACCAAACTTTTGGTCACCAAAAGTCTGAAAGTAAATTTTTGTTTTTCATTTGGCAACTAAAAAATTTTAGTAGCCAAAACTATCTATACAACAACTAAAACATTTTTTAGTCGCTAATTGTATCATTTTTAGTGACTAAATTTTTTTAGTCGCCAATAATCAATATTTCTCGACTAAAAAAAAATTAGTAGCTAAATATTGTACTTTTGCCAACTAACAAATTTTTTGGTCGCCAATTTCACAAGTTTTGGCAACTAAATTTTTTTTAGTCGCCAAATTTGGTCGCCAAAAGTACATTTTGTTGTAGTGCCAATAAATAATACTATGCAACAATATAGATATTTTTAGAGAGAGAATCAAGACCCAATTGCCGATTCACTATCTTCGTCTTGTTCCAACTTTCTTGAACAAAATTGATATTCATTCGAAAAAATATGTGAGCAAATATATAGACATATACATAAAGAGATACTATTGAGCTCATCATCAACCCAAATAAAGTGCCGACTAACATACTCGGCAACCTGTGGTGTCCCGTTGGCCAAACAATTTTTAGAGAGGGAAAGTAAAGACCCAAGTTTGGAGTCCATAGAAATTGCTAGTATAGATATATGTATGTATATTCCAAGAAAAGATGAAATTTCGTCAATCAGCTTGAATAGTGTGAAGTGCACTTGCATAAGTTGGTAAAGTGCCGACTAACAATTTTAATAGCTTTAACAGCTTCATCAAGAAAATTTCATCACTCAGCTTTAACATGCCGAAAAGACGCTCTCTTCAAGAAAAGTGAAATCCATTTGTAGAGAGAGAAAATGGAGATGCAAAAGATTCACAATGAACAAAAGGCTTTATTATGTAAGTACAAACATATGTATATCCAATCCAAGAACCAATCTTAAAATAATTTTCAGAGAGCAAATAAATCAAAAGTGTTGTCAAATTCTTACTTACAAGAACATGTTTGTTGTGTTCTTCATTGATCTTGTTTAGTCGTTCCCACAGATGACGCCGACAGAGATCCAAAATAATCCCTCACATTGACTGTTGTTGAGATTTAACGAAGATAATCCCATGAACCTGCAAGAGATAAGTATGGTTGATGCCATCCAACCGGGGTTACTGGCCGAGGACACTCCGATGATGAAGTTAGAATCCATGAATGAAGAGTATAGATCTAGAATTGTCAAGAGTGCTGTGTGTAGCGTGCAAGGTAAAAGACATTCCTCTTGTGTAGGGTGTCCTCCTTGTATAGGGAATAGAAGTTATTTGTTTGGATTGGGCCCATTATAGGCTTTGTTTGGGTTAGCCCCAATAAGTTGGTATATATATTTTTTTGGTTCCCACAATTTTCATTACATATTCAATGATCATAAAATAATTATATAAATTTATATTTATAAAAAATTATTATAATAATTGAGATGAATTTTTTACAAACATTAGATGATTGGAGCAAAACGACGATGGTGGATTATTAATCAGAGACAGATTGATGAGATCTAATGTGGGTTGTCTGCTCTGGGTTATGGTATGTACAATTTGATCTCATGCCATGCAAATTCTTTAGTAATATATTACATTTTGAATGCAGACTTGGCTAATATATAATAGGGTTACCATTGTTTTTCAAAATTCATTATCCATTAAAATAGAGATATTAGCAGAATTTTTTCTTTAAATAATGAGAAATCCATTGTCCCCACCTTCTGAGAGACCCAGAGTAAAATTTTGAATATGTACCATCTACTAGCTTTACATATCGTGAAGTAAAGACTCAAACTTAAGACTCCCTAATTGTTTATCGAGACTTACCATTTGAGCTAGTCCTCACGGGTGATATTAACAGAACTTGATACTTGAGTTTGGGCTTGGTTACAAGTCAATTCGACCTGTTTACACCTATTAAGACAAAATTTAAGAACTCTAACCACCAAGCTCATGTTACTGTTGGAACTTTGAGATGTTGTAATATTCTAATTCTTCGAGAACGTCCTTCTAGATGACTGTATTCTGATAACAAAATTTGTGCTTCAAGTCACGTTATGATGTCGCTTTCCTAAAGACAATATTTGCCCCCACCAGATGGTGTGTATTGGTTAACAACAAATCCGCTTCCGTGATACAATGAAGCTCGATGATAAATCACCCATCTGCGACTACACCGACGAAGATAGACCAAAATACTCTTGATATAATCAAGAAAACCAAGACACTGATATTCAAATTAACAAGAAATGAATATCAGAAAATTAGCAGAAACAAAAAGCTAATTTCAGAAAGAGAGAGAGAGAGAGAGAGATTGAAGTGCAGAGAAGAAAATCTAAATTCTGGGATGAAAGAATATGGTTGAATTGCAGCCTATTGATAGGCTTGGATGCACCTGATCAGAAGGGTCATGTCACTTGATCGCATCTCATCAGCTACGGAGCAGATCTGATCGTTGGATCGAACTCTAACAGTGTGGATCTCTCCTTACACCGATAGGTGCAACGACCAGACACACCCAATCACAATAGGACACCATCTGGACCGTCTAATTGCATGCACGCTCAATCTACGGTCATGATCGCACCGATCAAGTTAAGACACAAATCGTTCGATCGGATGACTCAGTTCACCAACCGATCTGCCACATGTCGCGCTGACTGTGCTCCACCTATTCCCTGCCACCTCATTGCCACACGGACATCTTGATCACACCACGTCATTGCCACCTAGGTTTCTGTAGCAAATAAAAAAGTGCCTTCATGGCGCCTTGCACCGATGCGTCCTTGCTAAGTGCAAAGTGCGCCATCAAAGTGCCACATTGCACCACTGTCCATGCCACAAGTGCGCATGTGTGGATGGTGCGAAGCACCATCCTTGCGGTATGTGTGCAATGTACACAAGCATTCTCCTCACAATTGCGTATTCAAAGGAATATTCCTTGAAGCTCTTTATTAGGTGCTTCACTTTTTCTCTTCTTTTCTATGTGGGACAAGTTCCCATAGCTTGTTTATATTTTTCGAAGGAAAATTAGGAAGGTTTTTGAAAACCCAAAAAGTATTTTATTAATTTTAGAAAATTCCCCAACAATCCCCCACCAATTTTCAAAATTCAAGATGATAATTCTTGGTTCACTTGGTAGCCTTATGCATAGGTGAAGGTATCTTATGATTTGAACCATTCACTTAGTGAATACACGTCAAAGTTAGTCAAGATGGCATAGTAGACTTGTCTTTGAACTAGCGATCTTGTATGAATAACTGAATATGTCTCATGCACAGTACAAGTTACCTTAAGTATTCAAATAGCCAACACATGGATTGTGTCTATATCTTGTTTCATGAGCGCTCTAGAGTCAAGCCCTTGGACGTCATAGGAGGTGGCACCACCTCCACACTCATATAGGTAAGCTTACTAAGAGTACCCCTGTATTTATAGTACTCTAACTACCACCGTTGTAATCTTATTAAGAGTTAAATAACTCAGCCTCCTTCTTTTTACAGTATAGGTACCAAACATTCTAACTTGGGATGGCAATAAAAATAGAGATCGAGTGTTTGCAATCACGACATATGGTGTACTTTGCTCATTGAACTCAAGGATTTGATGTTTCAAGTGTTGAGTCGAGTTTCCACCAGGAGTGATTTTATACTATATGGGCTTAAGACCCATCCCGTTTGATGTTTTCTACACCAAATCCCTTGCAAGGCCCTTTGTTAAAGGATTAGCAAAATTTTGACTTGACTTTACATAATCAATTGTAATCACAAATTTTGTGGTTAACTACCTGACATAACTATGTCTTAGTCCTATATGCCTAGACTTTCCATTATACACTTGGCTATAAGCCCGTGATAGGGTTGCCACACTATCACAATGCAAAGATATTAAACGTGTTTTTGCCAAAGATTAATCTCTAACAACAAGTTTCTTAGCCACTCTGCTTTTTTGCTACAAGAAGCCAATGCTACAAACTCAGCTACCATAGTTAAGTCTATAATGCATGTCTACTTTTTAGATCCCCAGAAGATAGTTCCACATCCAAGAGTGAAAATCCAACCACTTGTAGAAGAATGATCCTCATGGTTAGTTATCCAACTAGCGTCCGTGATTCCATCTAGTACCGCTGGATACCCACTATAGACTATTCCATAGTCCATAGTTTTCTTCAAGTATTTTAATACTCGGTTCACCGCATGCCAATGCATACTGCTAGGGTTACAAGTATATCTACTAAGTTTCCCTACTCCCAATGCAATGTCGGGTCTGGTGCAAGTCATTGCATATATCAAGCTACCTATCACTTGAGAATATAACAACTGGTCAACAGCCTTACTAGTCTTATAGGATACAACTTCATATTTAAATCAAAAGGTGTTGACATGGGTGCACTGGGTAAGGATCAGATTATTACTTTCTCTCTTAATCCTTATACCCAAAATAACATCAGCTAAGCCTATGTCTTTCATATTGAAGCTAGATGACAAAAAATTTTTAGTACTTTCAATGACATCATTGTCAATACCAAAAATAAGCATGTCATTTACATACAAACATACGATTACACCTATTGTACCAGTGAACTTACTATCTGCACACTTGTCAGATTCATGTATCCTAAACCCATTTGATAATATCACCTTATCAAATTTCGCATGCCATTGTTTTGGAGCTTGTTTCAATCCATAGAGTGACTTGATGATCTTACATACTTTGTGTTCTTGACCTTTTACAACAAACCCTTCTAGTTGTTGCATATAGATTTCTTCATCTAACTCTCTATTTAGGAAAGCGGTCTTCACATCCATTTGATGGATCTTAAGCTTGTAGATTGAAGCTAGGGCAATTAATACTCTAATGGTTGAGATTCTCACCACTAGAGCATATGTATCGAAATAATCAATACCCACTTTTTGAGAAAAACCCTTCCAACCAATCTTGCTTTGAACTTATCAATTATGCCATCAGCTTTCATTTTCCTTTTGAAAATCCATTTACAACCGATAGGTTTGGAACCAGGTGGCAAAACAACAAGTTCCTAGGTATTGTTATCCATGATAGAATCCATTTCATCATTTATTGCTTCTTTCCAGAAAACAATATCTTGAGACTTCATAGCCTCCTCAAATGTCGGATCCGAGTCCACCGCCGCTGATATCATTGTTTGCTTGCAAAGGAGCTTCCCTAGTTCTTTCCACAAGGGTGAATAATGAAATCAGACCAAAGGATTTTTCAATCCTAGCCCTTTTACTCCTTGGTTCAAAAGGCTCACTAGGTTCACCGTCTTCTTTGGAAACCAAAGGAGTGGACTCATTTCCTTGATTAGAATCTAATCTTGGAATGGTCGTGAACCTATTTTCGTAAAATACCGCATCACATGATTCAATGATGTTATTTACTTCTATAGAACCATTGGGTTCAATTACTAGAAACCTATAGTCTTTACTATGCATAGCATAGCCAAGGAATATGCATTCAATTCCTTTTTCACCTAATTTCTTTCCTTTAAGTTCAGACAATCTAACGATTGCTCTATAGCCACAAGTTCTTAAATAACTTAGGTTAGGTATCTTATTCTTCCAAAGCTCATAAGGAGTAACATTCCTTCCTTTGAGAGGAATTCTATTGAGTATATGGCAGGCGGTAAGCAAAGTTTCACCCCAAAATCCATAGCTCAAACTGGAGTTAGAAAGCATAACATTAATCATGTCAGTTAAAGTCCTATTTTTTCTTTCGACTACTCTGTTTTGTTGTGGTGTGTAGGGTACATATGTCTCATGAATAATACCAACATTTTCACAAAATTCTGGAATGTGGTATTCACCATCTTTGTCTGACCTAAGTATCTAAATCTTAACATTCAATTGATTTTCTTTTTTTGTTTTAAATATTTTAAATTTATTAAGAACTTCATCTTTAGTATGCAAAAAATATATATGGCAGAACTTAGAAAAATCATCAATAAATGTTACAAAATATTTCTTACCACCCCTAGAAGGGGTAGAATGCATATCACATACATCACTGTGTACAAGTTCAAGCAAAGATGTGGTTCTAGCTACTTTAGTAAATAGCATGCGAGTTATTTTAGTTTGCATACAGCTTTTGCATTTTTCAACCATCTCAATGTCATATGTAGAAATTAAATCTAAATTAACGATGTCATTCATTTTCCTAGTATTAACACGTCTTAAACGTGAATGCCATAAAAGAAAGAGAATCAACAATATAAACAGAAACTTGTGTATTATTATTAATATTGAGTTTGAACATGCCTTGATACAAACAACCCTTCCCAACAAAAATTCCATCCATAGACAGGACAAATTTGTTCGACTCAAAGACTAACTTGAAGCCATGCCTATTTAGCAGGCCTCCAGATACAAGATTTTTCCTGACATCAGGTACATGATACACATCACTAAGCATCAAAACTTTTCCTGAAGTGAACTCCAGATCCACCTTTTCGTTGCCCTTAATAGCAGCAATTAAAGAGTTCCCCATGTAGAGAACTGTTCCATCACTCACTGGTTCATAAGTGGTGAAGAGGTTCTTGTCGTTGCAGGTACATGACTTGTCGCTTCTGAGTCAATCCACCAGCCTCTAGCATTCTAGACCATGTATGGTTTCTTCTTGTATGACCGACATTCATTCTTAAAATGTCTAGGCTTGCCAAAATGCCAACAAGCGCCTTTGATCTTCTTAAAGTCCTTGTTGGATTGAGATCTATTGTGCTTGCACTTCCCTTTGTTGGATCTATTGCCATCATCCACCATGTGGACCTTGGAACCTTGAGTCCCTTGATTATCCTTACTTTCAAGAACTCTTGACTTTTCCTCTACATGGAGGTGTTGAGCCAATTCTTCCAAAGTAAGATCTTCCTTCTTGTGCTTTAGGCTTTTCTTATAATCTTTCCAAGAAGATGGCAATTTTTCTATTATAGAAGATACAACAATAGACTTATCCATATTCATTTTCTTTTGTTGAAATTGACTAAGAATATGTTGTATCTCATGCAACTGTTCCATGATGGGTTTATGATCTACCATAACATAATGCATAAAATTATTAGCAAGAAATTTCTTACTGGTAGCATCTTTGTGAGATACTTGGATTGCAATGTGTCCCACGCTTCTTTCAGAGTCTCTATATGTTGATACACATCGAACAAAGGAGTCCTATAGCGCATCTGCACGTGTCCCTTGCAGATGTAGTCATTATTTCCCCACTTAGTCCTAGTTCGAGTCTGGGCCACCGTCTCGTCATCTTGTTCCTCTAGATATGGCTTAGTCAGTACATAGACCACGTTGATAGTGGTTATGAGGAAATGAAGCTTCTTTTGCCAGCATCGAAAATTTCCTCCATCGAACCGATCCAACTTCATAAAATCTTGAGTCATGTGTTGGAGTGATCTCACCATAATATTGTCTGTAGATTGTTGGAACTTTGAGATGTTGTGATCGTCCGATTCTTCAAGAACCTCCTTCCAGATGATTGCATTCTGATAACAAAATTTATGCTTGAAGTTACATTTATGTCGCTTTCCTAATGACAATATTTGCCCCCACCGGATGGTGTGTATCGAGTTAACAGCAAATCTGCCTCTAGGATACAATAAAGCCTGATCTATGGATCAGTCTATCTACAGCTACATAGACGAAGATAGACCAGAATACTCTTGATATAATAAAGAAAACCAAGACACTAATATTCAAATTAGTAAGAAATGAATATCAAAAAATTAGCAGAAATAGAAAGCTAATTTTAGAGAGAGAGAGAGAGAGAGAGAGAGAGAGATTGAATTGCAGAGAAGAAAATCTGAATTTTGGAATGAATGAATATGGCTGAATCACAGCCTATTTATAGGCTTGGATGCACTTGATCAGAAGGGTCATGTCCCTTGATTGCATTTCATCAGCTATGGAGCATATTTGACCGTTGGATCGAACTCTAACAGTGTAGATCTCTCCTTACACCAATAGGTGCAATGACTAGACACACCCCGTCACGATCGGACACCATTTGGAACATCCGATCGCGCGCATTAGATGCACGACTGTTTGATTAGATGGCTTGGTTTACCAACTGATCTGCCACGTGTCATGCTAACTATGCTCCACCTGATTCCTGCCACCTCACCGCCACACGAACACCACATTGCACCATCGCCATGCCACGCTGCACAGGTTGATGGTGTGAAGCACCATCCTGTAAAGGTGTGTGCAATGCACACAAGCATTTTCTCACAATTGCATATTCAAATGAATATTCCTCGCACTCTTTATTAGGTGCTTCACTTTTCTCTTCTTTCCTATGTGGGACACGTTCCCATAGCTTGTTTATACTTTCTTAAGGAAAACTAGGAAGGTTTTGAAAACCCAAAAATCTTTTATTAATTTTAAAAATTCCCATGCATAAAGGAAGAGGACTTATATGCAAGAAAAATTAAAATTACAACGATTAGAATTAGGATGTCAACTAACACATTTGTGATGAGTGAATTATTTATTAACTAAAACATAGATCTTTATTAATATGTTATCACTTACGTGAGTCTTATTTCTTGTGTATTTATTAGGGTTTCTCTCTCCCACTTTGAAAGTTTCTTTGTATTAATTATGTGTTGTATTGAACTTAATCTTTATTTTTATAATTATAATTCATCGGGTTTCATTGTAATATCATATTTATGAATGAAAATAAAAAAATAAATTAATGAATTTTTCAAATGGCTTTCTTTACTTGGGTATTAAAGAAATTAAGAAATATTTTTTCAAAATATCTAGGTGCCTTAATGGGTACTTAAATTGACCCAGATTTTTGGGTGTGTGATGGAGATTAAATAATGTATTGTATGGTCTACACATAGAATAAATTTGGACCACATGTTGATAATTCTAGATGAAATTTTGGGTAAAAAATTTAGGTATGTAGTATTGCTGATATTTTTTTGTTTTTTATAAGCATAGATGTTGTAAAGTTTCAAAGAGCCTAAAAAAGTTCCTATTCATGAATCGATTCTTCCAAACACCACTTTTAGCAACATAAACTGTAGATAATAATTCGTACAAGAACATAGGCAACAAAGACTATAATTTACAAAGAATTATCCCAATTCAACCACAACAATTTAAAATCCACATATAGGTATACAAGAACCGTTGTTTTCGTCTACCCAAAGATGTACGTGCTTAGCAAAATAAGATGTAAATTTAGCAATCTACCAACTAAAGTAACTTTTGCAAGAACTATTTAATTTTCTCATGTAAAAGCTGGAGTTAACTTAATTTGACTAACTTAGATAACTGAACTTCCTGCTTTTGAACATAAAATTTCCAACACCCACATGATGGCCGATCTATAGCCTATGCTTTGATATCAAAAGGTAACACCCTAACTAGGGTTTTATAAATTAAAAAGTAAATGACAATAAGGACATTTTCCAGAAAATATTACACATTTACCTTAATTCCAAAATAAAGGTCTTTTTCAATAGGTACAATAGAACCGCTAGCCTTCCTTAAATAATAAAATAAATAAATAATCTCAAATTAAAACAAACCCCATCCTGCTTCTAGTCAAGAATCGAACTAGAAACAAAACAAAAACAAACCCCACCCATTTGGGGCTTGTGGTTTGTGTAGGAAGCTTACATTATATGGTTTGTGGAAAGCTTACACTATAATTTATTTATTTTTAGATGTAGTATACAACTTATGAAAACTTAATCTAATAGAGATATGTATTTAATAGGTCTTAGAAATTAGAATTGTTGGTGGAGTTAGTTGAATATTGGTATAATATATCCCTTCACACAAAGGCAAGTAGTCATATGCTCCTGTACATGTATAACCTTACACAGATATTATTAAATTGAAACCATGCTAGTTTTTATTTGTAACAATAAATTAAAAAATATGCTTAGGAAGCAAAACAGATATTGGTAACAACATAACCAACCAAGTAAAACATTATATATATATATATATTGTGGGAGGCGAATAATCACAATGATTGACTAATTAATAGGCATATTTGGGAGAAGGGGGTGAGACAAGTCGGCTAAAAAATGGACAACTTGGCTATTTTCTAGGCCCAACCAACGTGAGATGGGCCGGCTATAAGTCGGCCTTTGAAAGGCATATCTTGGGAGAACCTCGCTGAATATACTAAGATGGCCAAGTAAGTTGAATAGCCTATAGGCCATATAGGGGGCCCAATTATGGGATCAAGATGTCTAAAAGGAGGAAGTGGGCCCCTGGAGAACAATATAAAAGGAGGAGGATCGATCAAAGGGAGGTATGTGAAAAATAGTATGTAACTTGTGAAAAAAGTAAGACCAAGCAAAAGTCTAGCTTGCTCGTCGGATTATGACTGTACCTCCGACTGGAGTGTTTGTTCTTATTTCAAGTATCGTCTCAAGGATCAAGAAGGGCTATTTGGATCTGAGAGAGTACTTCCAAACCCACTTCACCACAATTGGCGCCGTCTATGTGAATACTCAAGCTCATCTATGACAGACACAAATTGATCCTTTGCTCATTGAGGATGGTGTTACACCTAGGGCAATGCTTGGTCTGGAAAATACCACCGCACGAAGATCCTTGAACTTTGATCCAATAGCTCCTTCCTTACCTGCAACCATAGTGCAAGAAACTATGCAGACAATGATAGACCAAGCAAAACAAAATGAACAGTTGGAAGATATGGTGGTTAATAATGAACGATTATGTAAAGAACTGGCATAGGAGTTAGCAAAGTCCCAATAGCCTGCACCGTCTCATGATCGGGGCTGGTCACCAGAAAAGAAGAGTAATCAAAGGCATCAACCTCGGAGACATGAAAGCAATAACACTTTCAATTCGCCATCACAAGAGCCTAGGAAAAAGGGGCGAGCTAACACCTCTAGCTCATCTGATGGGAGACCATATGCGGCAGACAAAGTAGTAAGAGGAGATGACGTCAGATGTCGAGGACGGCATGATCCCATTCATGCTGTATCGCGAAAGTTGTTTTGCCAAAAAAGTTCAAATCACCGACGTTTACTCTGTATGATGGCAAATCAGATCCTACTAACCACATTTGTCATTATAAGCAGGCTATGACACCACATGCTGATGATGAAGCACTTATGTGCTGGATGTTCCCTAGAAGCTTGGGACCGTTAGCTGTTAGATGGTACTATAAACTTGAACCAGGCTAAGTAAAAAGGTTCCATTAGCTCCAGAAATCTTTCAAGGCGAGATTCATCACTAATGAGACTCAGCCAAAGCAAGCCGACTCACTCTCAGCAATGCAAATCAAACCGAACGAGACCCTCCGTGAATATTTGGTGCACTAGTGGGAGTGCTTCAATCTGGTGGACGATGATTGCAATGATTCTGTTGCCATCACCGCTTTTAAGATGAAATTACACCTCAACAGTCTCCTTAGAAGTTTGTTGACTAGACGGCCTCCCAAGATAGTCTAGGCCTTAATGAAGAAGGTTGAGGAGTATTGCAAGGTAGAGGATGATGCTCTCCATGTCAAAGTCAGACAGAAAGACCTGGAAATGGTGACACCTGCCCTGGTACAGTCGATAAGTATTGCACCGCCAGAAAAGAACCCTGAGCTGAGAAGTCGAAGAAAATAAGAAAATCGTCGAGACTCACGCCGATCAAGTGAACAGTATTCACAATGATCGAATGAGCAATATCAAGTGCAGAGTAGTTATCCTAGGCGATCGGACGAGAAGTATACGAAGTTGGCCGAGCCGATCAGCAAGATCTTGCCTAAGGTTCAACATTTACCATTCTTTAAGTGGCCGGCCAAGATAATCGGGCCTTTTGATATAATACGGAGGGATTGACAACGGAAATATCACAAGGATCATGGGCATGAGATCGACAGATGTTACGCTCTGAAGGACCATCTAAAGGAGCTGGTACAAGATGGCCGACTGGCCCAGCATCTCCCCCAAAAGGGCAATCCACCAAACATAATGGCTCTACGACCGAGTTCACCTCCACTTCATGTGATTCATATAATATACGCTTTTGTCGCCAAACAACAGCGTGCATACAATTCAGCTACAACCATGTTCGTCTAAGCCGTGCACACCAGCCAAACGACCTCATGTGATCGGCAAGATTAGCTTCGATGATACTGATCTTGAAGGGTGGATCTTACCCCATAATGATGCCCTTGTCATTGAGTTGCGCATGAACCGATTCATCGTCGAACGTGTTTTGATTGATCAAGGGAACACTCGGAGATAATGTACTACAAGACATTCCTTAAGCTCGCCACCGATTCGCACTTCCACCAATTAATATCCCCTGTTCGACTTTAACACCAATCTTGAATACCCTCTTGGAAAGACCACATTACCAGTGTGCGCAGGCACCAGATCGATCGACATGGAACTTTTGGTTGTCAAGCTTTCATTACCATACAATATAATCATGGGCAGAACCTTGTTGCACGCAATGCAGGCCATACCAAGCACTTACCATCAGCTACTCCTTTTCCCAACATAACACAACATTGAGCAAATTTGAGGATCTCAGAAGTCAGCAAAGGAATGCTACCTTACGGCCTCGAAAAAAATTCCAAGAGTATCGGAAGTGAACTCGATTCAAGTTTTGAACCGAGAAAGCCTCGAGGATGTTAGACAAACCCCCACAGACAAGTCAACCAAAGATCTCGAACAGATTGGCATCAAAGAGGAGACCAAAAAATTCTTCTTGAGCGGGACTAGTCTTGATGCAACTGAGCGACAAGAGCTGGTTTCCTTCTTACTCGACAATGTTGATGTGTTTGCATGGATACCATACGAGATGCTGGGAGTGGACCCCAACATGGCCCAACACCATTTAAATGTCGACCTTAAGGTCAAGCCGATCATTCAGAAGAGTCCCCGATCGGCAACCGAGCATAGTTTGGCCGTGGTCGCCGAAGTTGACAAGCTTTTGGAGGCCGAGGCAATCCGTGAAGTAAGTTATCTCACATGGTTGTCCAATACGGTGGTGGTAAAGAAGAAAAATGGATCATGGCGTGTATGTGTGAACTTCACTAATTTGAATAAAGCTTGTCCTGAGGACTGCTTCCCTCTGCCCAGAATTGACCAACTAGTAGATGCAACTGCTCATCACCAACACATGAGCTTCTTGGATTCCTACAGTGGATATCACCAAATTGCCATGCATCCGGAAGACCAGGAAAAGACGACATTCCTCACCCAAAGGGGAACCTACTGTTACAAGGTTATGCCCTTCTAGCTGAAAAATATTGGGGCAACGTATCAGAGGCTTGTCATTACTATGTTCAAAGAACAACTCAGCTGTACAATGGAGGTATATATCGACGGCATGGTAGCAAAATCCAAAGAGAAAAATGCTCACCTAGCCAACTTGGCCATAACTTTCGACATTCTCTGGAAGTATAAGATGAAACTCAATGCCTTAAAGTGTGCATTTGGTATTGGGTCTGGTAAATTCCTCGACTATATTGTAAACCATTGTGGGATAGAGGCCGGTCCAAAGTAGATTACAAATTATCATAGAACTCGACTACTTTAGTCGACTAAAGAAGTTCGAAATTGACGGGGATGGCAAAGAAAGACTCAACAAAGTTCATCAGCTATTCTTCAGATCGATGTAGACCATTTTTGTACACACTTCGACAAGGAAAAGCATTCCAATGGACCCCCAAGTGCCAGACTGCTTTTGATGGATTGAAAACTTATCTTCGCTTTCAGATCATTCTTGGCAACTCCATCACCAGTGATCCGCTTAATTTGTATCTTGCAATATCGGATAAGGTGGTCACCAGATTGTTGAAGAAGGAACTCGGCAAACAAAGGCCCATCTTTTACATCGAGAAGCGATGGTGGATGTCTAAACACGGTACCTTCCATTAGAAAAGCTCATCTTGGCTTTTGTGGTGGCTATCAAGAAATTGATGCACATTTCAAGCCCATACCATAAAGGTACTAACCGACTATCCTCTCCGATCAAGATTTTGTAATTAGGGAGGGTCTCAAAATGGGCATTAGAACTCGCCAAGACAACATTTTGTTTTCGCTTAGAACGACTATCAAAGGACAAGTATTAGCCGCTTTATTGTCGAAGTTTACTAGATGCCATGTCAATTTAAAGCCCTAATACCAAGGCCAACAGAGTGGAGAATGTATGTCGGGGATATTTGGCAGATGTACTATGATGGATCATCTAACCAGGTGGCAGCGGGGTAGGAGTAGTAATTATGATCCCCGGAGGCGCAATAGTCGAGCAGGCAGTCAAAATTGGTTTTGATGCGTCCAATAATGAGGCTGAATATGAAGCACTATTAGTCGGCCTCCGTAACACACTTCACTTGGGCGCCAAAAGATTACAGGTTTTCTGTGACTCAAAATTGGTCATCAATCAATTGAAAGGAGAGTATGCGGCCAAAAATGACCGAATGGCAACACATATGAAAAAGGCAAATTCTTTGCTGATAAAGTTTGACCACCACGTGCTGAGCTAGATTACCCGTGATCAGAATACTCATGCTGATGCCCTTGCTTGTTTGGCTTCTGCCATTAATTCGGAAGTAAAGTGAACTATCGAAATGGGATTCATCTCAGAGCCGAGTATCAATGCCCATGAACCCGTTCACGTCAACATCATTGACTCAAGATCGAGTTGATGGATCCCATCACCGTTTTCTTTCCTCCAAACAGCCCAAAGTGATAAGAAAGAAGCCCACAAGCCGCAGAATAAGGCCCTTCGATACTATCTTGCACAAGTCGATGTAATGGTCTCACTTTTCACACTCGCTCGCCGCCACTCTTTTATCGCCGAATGCCCCTTCGTGGGTCGAGCGACGCCTATTTAAAGAGGCCATGGGCCCCATAAATGCCTATCGACCCTATTTAAAGATGTAACGACACGACGCTACTGCGGGCCTTCTCATCCTCTCAGATTTGTTCTACGCCCACCCTACGGTTCAATCGGGGCAAGGGAAGATATATGAATCAATTTGGCTTGTTTTGTATTCTACGTTATTCAGCATCCATCCTACGTGTTCAATGGGCAAGGACAGATATATGAAACCATTCGGCTTATAAAGGCTTGACCAAATTAAAACACTGCCTACTTGACCACTAAAGTTCCTTAAGCTTGTTTTGTATTCTACGTTATTTGGTATCCACCCTACGTGGTCAACTGGGGCAAGGGCAGATATATGAATCTATTCGACTTATAAAGGCTTGGCTGAATCAAAACACTGCCCTACTTGACCACTGAAGTTCCTTGAGCTTGTTTTGCATTCTACGTTATTCGACGTCCACCCTACGTGTTCAACTGGGGCAAGGGTAGATATATGAATCTATTCAACTTATAAAGGCTTGGCCGAATTAAAACACTGCAAAACAATGCCCCACTTGACCACTGAATTGCCTTATGGTGAACTTGTTTTGATTTATGCCTATTTATTTGGCAACTGCCTTATCAAAGTTTCGACTAGCGCTTATCCAAGTGCCTTATGTGAACTTGTGTTGATTTATACCTATTTATTTGGCAGCTGCCTTATTGAAGTTTTGGTTATTATTTATTTATTCGACAATCTTTGATCACAAGATATTTTCATCAACAAAACAGGCATAAGCATTAATAGAATGAGCATTTTCATTGATGAACTGAACAAGTACATTAATCACTTTATAAATGAAAACGGCCCTAATACAAAATGAAATTAGAAAAATGACAGAAAATATAAACAAAACAACAAAAGGGGTCCTGGCACTACATGTCTTCGGCTTCAAGGCTCTTCCTCGTGGTTCGATTCCAATGGTTCAACTACCAACCGTCAGAGGAATCAACTAATCAAGAGTCACCTTAGCGATCACCGAGCTTTGAGCTGCCATGCTTGAAGCCTCAATTCTCAAACTTCAAGGCTTCATCTACATATGCCCCTTGGCGCAAGCTCTCGCAACAAATGCTTTGGACACGCCCGCCTTTAGCGAGCTCTTCGCCTTCTTTGTCTCCTCGAGGTGGAAATTTAGTTTTGTGATCTCTTCTTTGGCCAACTTCAAGGTGCCGCCGTCAGTTTGCCCTTTTTTCTGGCCCTCCGGCAGATCTGCGTTAGCTTTTTCTTCTTCTAAGAGTCCTCGCTTGCTCTTCTTCTGCCCTCTTGACTTCAACCTCAATCCTCATCGTCACCACCGCCAAGTCATTATAGTCCCGTGGGCCTTAATTTTCTCCTCGCAACTTGAGCATTAAGAATGCCGAAGTTTCTACAAAGATCGCAATATCACCGCCTAACAAAAACAATGAAGACACGTTAGTCAAAGATGGAAATTGAAAATTTGTTTTAGCAAAGTGTTAGTTACCAAGATAGCCGATCGAGTTGCCAAAGAAATTGAAACCACGCTCGCTCAAATTTAACGTAGCCTTGTCTGCTGGAAAAGAGAGCGCTGAGGCCACACTAAGAGCCATGTTGGGATCTTTGATGGTTGACCCAATCGCTGGGGAACCAAGGCACTTTTCATCCTTGGTCGATGATGAATGGCGTGGTCAAATCGTACAAAAGGCGCCGCCACTCGGCCGCTTATCATCGGTTCCTTTGACAACTCAAGAACTGCCTCGGCGAGACATTTCTTCCTCTTTGTTCGGTGCCCGAGACTTTAGTTTGCTATTAGTAGTCGAATCGGCCACAACAATTTCACAAGTCGTTTCTTCTAGAACAACAAATGGGGAGCTTGGCTCTCCCAACACTATCGCCTCTTCTTGCCTCTAACTTGTTGGCATTTCTTCTTCTCATAACTTGGGCCAGTGGATTCTTCCTGCCTCCTCGATTTGGCCCCAAGTAAATCTTCCAAATCGACAAAGATATCGCTCGAAAGCTAAAGCTACTCGTAAGTGGAGAGAAGGCCGTTGTAATGGTCGTACGATTTGCTCAAAGGCTAATTCGATCTATCCATTAAGTTCCTCGCCTCTAAATGACTTTCTTCGATCCAAATATTTTCGCCGAAAGCCGGATCGACCTCGACGCCTTTACCACTTTGTTCGCTAACATCGAACCCTCAAGACCAATATCCCTTAAGCTCTTGAAGTTAGGGAATATAAGAAGAAGTTGCCGCTCACCTCTTGGCACCGGATGTGGTCTACAGCTGAGAAAGTGAAATATGTTGAGTTGTACTTCAAAAGAATGTCAACGGCGTGCCCCTATCCTTAAAGATTTGCACGCCTTTTCTATTTGAGGACCGTGTTTACTTGGGCAAGAACGAGTTCATCTGCCAACGTGAGTGCTCTTTCTAAATCGCTTTCGCACAAAAAGAATGCTCAGCAAATAGAATTTAAGTCGAATGGATCATTTAAAATGAGAACAAGTCTACTCGGCCACCTGCGTCGCCTTTCCGTCTAGGCACTGGGTCCAGGGATCTTCTCCCTTGCCGATTCCCTATTTCCCTTCGACAACCGCCATGACATTGTCAACTCTCTTGCCAGAGCTGACAAGCATGGTCACCAAGTGGTGATCTATGTCCTTGGCTCTCAAAAAATGATGATTTGATTTTCTTGAAATCTAACCGTCTAATTTTCATGAACTTAGCGTATATTTTCTACACTAAATGTACTACAACATATGTAAATTTGTGTTAATCGGAGAAAGTTCAAAAAATGTTAATTTTCATGCATATCTCATGTATACATATATCAATAATTAAATACATATTTTAATGCACAAAATTAAGCACGAAAATACCCTATAAAGGCTCTGATACCAATGTAAGAAATATATAACACAGCGGGTAAACGACTTTATATTGTGAAAAGTGATTTTCTAAAATAAAGAAGTTACTTTTTAGCTAAAATTCGAGGAAGAAATATAAAGCTGTGTTGGAGTTGCTCTTATACCTAAATACTAAATCACTGAAATTGTTGACATTACATGTTCAAATGAAGAAGAAGAAGAAGAAAAACGAAAGTAATATGCGAATGAATTGGAGGTCGGTTAAATTAATATTGAGTGAAATGCTAATTAAACTTTATACGTGAGTTTGAGTGGAAAGTAAAAAAATTAAAAAGTATGGAAGTTGAAGTATAGAAATCATTATTCAAAGGATGTGGTGTACTTAATATACTTGAATTTCTTACCCATTTATTTCATGTAGCGTATTAGCATGGACAAAGTTATATATATTATTTGATATTTTTTGTTGATTGATTATTATTTTGCAATGGCAAATTTAGTTAATGGAGGATCTCATAGTGGAGTTCAACGCTGAAAGGGGTAGCGAGATTACAAGGACTTCATTGAGGGCTTGCGCTGAATTGGGAGAGACCTTTTCACACAATATTCCTATACTTTCTACTCAGCAGAATCCATCCACTTGATGGTTCGACGTCATACTATGAACCAACAATCATTGGATCAGGCTGAGGATTCAACGGGACAACCTCTACTTGGACGCTTACTAAATGGAGAATTTTGAGGAGTGGTTGGAGTTCAGGAGTCGTTCTTATACTTCTCCACATCTAATTCCTGGATCCATTTTCCTAGGTTTCAATGGTGGCTGCAATGTGTTTCCAGACAAGATATGAACCAAATAGGCCTTGGCCAAATCCAACTCACGAATGCCATAAATCGGCTCGCTTTCTCCACAACCTCCTGGCAATAAGTATGACAATCCCATATAAGACGACGCCGATGTTCCTGGTAAGTATGGTTCCGTGATGGTGAACTACATAGTGTTGAGTAATGCGGTGGAGGCTGCAGTGGAGGTCACGCTCATCAACAGAGATGGGGAAAACCCCGCCGATGGCAGTGCACAGTTCCCTGCCTAACTATCCGGTACATCTCAGAATTTTTGGCAAGTATGGAGAGATCCGAGTCAAGGTCACTTGGACTTGAGACCAATCAAATCACCGCTACTACTAGTCCTTTTTGGCAGTCTTGTGTTTCAATAATAATAAGTTGTTTCGTTGGATTTGGAAGTTGTGTTGTATCCTCCTTTCTTCCTTGTTACTTACTAAGCTACTTGGTTGGTATTAGTGTGTTTTGCTTCCTAAGCATTATATATATATATAATGTTTTGCTTAGTTGGTTATGTTGGGTTGGACTCGGATTTGGGTGCCTATGTGGCATGACCATGACCCATTCAAATTACCCATGTAATTTGAATTTGAATTTCTAATTATCCTATTTGATAGGATAACCCACTATCTATCTACATCTTATCCTCCATTAGGATATATGGATAGATGGTTCTATAGTTGGCCTATATATCGATATGATATATGTGATGTAGGAGGAATCCAAATAACCATTTTTCCCATATTCTCTCTCTTACTCTCTCGCCACCGTGAGAACCATCAAGTCTTTGCATCAGGACTAGAGTGGTGATACTCATACTATGGTATCACCCATTGTTGAGTTTTTGGTTTGTAGTTTTTGAAGCACGTGATTTACCCGACAAAGTTATTCGCTATGCATTCTATCACCGAAGGTATGCCTTGAATCCATTTACTGTTGTGTTATATATTTCTTACATTACTAATATCTACTTTGCTTCCTACATATTTTGTAATTTATTATTACAAATAAAAATTGGCATGGTTTCAATTTAATAATATCTCGTAAGTTTATACACGCATGTGATCATATGACTACTTGCCTTGGTGTGAAGGATTATATTATACTAATATTTAGCCAACTCCACCAACATTTCTAATTTATAAGACCTATTAAATACATGTCTCGTTAGATTAAGTTTTCATAAGTTGTATTCTACATCTAAAAATAAATAAATTATAACGTAAGCTTTCCACACAAACCATATAATGTAAGCTTCCTACACAAACCACAAGCCCCAACCGGTGGGGTTTGTTTTTGTTTCAGAAGTTGTTTCGCTTTTGGTTTGGATGCAAATAGAACCTAATGGGGTTTGTTTTCAATCGAGATTATTTATTTATTTTATTATTTGGGGAAAGCTAGCAATTCTATTGTACCTATTCGAAAAGACCTTTATTTTGGAATTAAGGTAAATGTGTAATATTTTGTTGGAAAAAGTCCTTATTGTCATTTACTTTTTAATTTATAAAACCCCGCTGTGTGTTACCTTTTGATATCAAAGCATAGGCTATAGATCGCCATCATGTAGGTGTAGGAAATTTTATGTTCAAAACAGAAAGTTTGGTTATCTAAGTTAGTCAAATTAAGTTAACTCCATATTTTACATGTAAAATTAAATAGTTTTTGCAAAAGTTAGTTTAGTTGGTAGATTGCTAAATTTACATTTTATTTTGCTAAGCATGTACTATATGTGGATTTTAAATGGTTGTGTTTCCATTGGGATAATTATCAGAGGTTATAGTGTTGTAGCCTCTATTCTTGTACTAATTAGTATATACGCTTTAAGTTATCGAAAGTGGTGTTTGGAAGAATTGATTCGTGAATAGGAACTTTTTAGGCTCTTGAAACTTTACAAAGATCTATGCTCATAAAAAACAAAAAATTATCAGCAATACTATATACCTAGAATTTTTACCCAAAATTTCATCCAGAATTATCAACATGTGGTCCAAATTTATTCTATGTGTAGACCCCACAATACATTATTTAATCTCCACCACACACCAAAAAATTTGGGTCAATTTCTGGTACCCATTGTGGGTACCAAGATATTCTAAAAAATTATTTCTTAATTTTTTTTAATACCCAAGTAAAGAAAGCCCTTTGAAACATTTATTAATTTATTTTTTATTTTCATTCATAAATATGATATTACAATGAAACCCGGTGAATTATAATTATAAAAATAAATATTAAATACAATACAACACATAATTAATACAAAGAAACTTTCAAAGTGGAAGAGAGAAACCCTAATAAATAAATGAGAAATAACACTCAGGTAAGTGATAGTATATTAATAAAGATCTATGTTTTAGTTAATAAATAATTCACTCATCACAAATGTGTTAGTTGACATCCTAATTCTAATCGTTGTAATTTTAATTTTTCTTGCATATAAGTCCTCTTCCTTTATGCATCACAAGTAACTGTTGGGGAATTTTCTAAAATTAATAAAAGATTTTTGGGTTTTCAAAAGCCTTCCTAGTTTTCCTTAGGAAAGTAGAAACAAGCTATGGGAATTTGTCCCACATAGGAAAGAAGCACCTAATATAGAGCTTTAAAGAATATTCCTTTGAATATGCAATTATGAGGAAAATGCTTGTGTGCATTGCACACACACCGCAAGGATGGTGCACCATCCACACGCACGCCGCTGGGCGCCCGTGGTGTAATGTGGCGCTTTGATATGGCGTGATCAAGATGTCCGTGGTGGTGGTGAGATGGCAGGATTAGGTGGAGCACAAGGAGCATAACATATGGCGATCGGTTGGTGAACCTAGTTGTTTGATTGACAACAGATGTCTAATGCATGCGATCGAACGATCCAAATGGTATCCGATCGTGACTGGGTGTATCTAGTCATTGCACCTATTGGTGTAAGGAGAGATCTACCCCGTTAGAGTTCGATCCAACAGTCAGATCTACTCCGTAGCTGATGAGATGCGATCAAGGGACATGACCCTTCTGATTAGGTGCATCGCAGCCTATAAATAGGTCGCGATTCACCATATTCATTCATCCTGCACTCGATTTTCTTCTCTCGCAATTCAATCTCTCTTTTGAAATTAGCTTTCTGTTTCTGCTAATTTTCTGATATTCATTTCTTGCTAATTTGTATATCAGTGTCTTGGTTTTCTTGATTAAATCAAGAGTATTCTGGTCTATCTTCATTTGTGTAGCGACAAATTGACTAATCTGTAGATCAGGCTTCATTGTATCTTGGAGGAAGATTTGCTGTTAACCCAATACACACCATCTGGTGGGGCAACATCGCCTTTAGGAAAGCGACATCGTAACGCGACTTGAAGCATTAATTCTATTATTAGAATACGACTAGAAGAAGGTTCTCGAAGAATCGGACGACACAAGATCTCAAAGTTCCAACAATCTAAGGACAATATTATAACGAGATCACTCCAGCACATGACTCAAGATTTTATGAAGTTGGATCGGTTCGATGGAGGAAATTTTTGATGATGGCAAAAGAAGCTTCATTTCCTCTTAACCACTCTCAACGTGGTCTATGTACTGACTACGCCATATTTGGAGGAACAAGAGGATGAGACGATGGCCCAGACTCAGACTAGGACTAATTGGGAAAATGACGACTACATCTGCAAGGGACACATTCTGAATGCACTGTAAGACTCATTGTTCGATGTGTATCAACATATAGAGACTGCAAAGGAACTGTGGGACACACTACAATCCAAGTATCTCACGAAGATGCTACCAGTAAGAAATTTCTTGTCACTAATTTTATGTATTATGTTATGGTAGATCATAAACCCATCATGGAATAGTTGCATGACATACACCATATTCTTAGTCAATTTCCACAAAAGAAAATGAATATGGATGGGTCTATTGTAGTATCTTCTCTAATAGAAAATTGCCATCTTCTTGGAAAGACTTTAAGAGAAGCCCTAAACACAAGAAGGAAGATCTTACTTTGGAAGAATTGGCTCAACACCTCCATGTAGAGGAAGAGTCAAGACTTCTTGAAAGTAAGGATAATCAAGGCCTCAAGGTTCCAAGATCCACATGGTGGATGATGGTAATAGATTCAATAAAGGGAAGCATAAGCACAATTGCTCTCAACCCAACAAAGACTTTAAGAAGATCAAAGGCGCTTGTTGGCATTGTGGCAAGCTTGGACATTTCAAGAATGAATGTTTGTCATACAAGAAGAAACCAAAGCATCAAACGCCAAGAACAAGTTTGTGGTCATAGTATCCGAGGTAAACATGCTCAAGGATGCTAGAGGCTGGTGGATCGACTTAGGAACGACAAGACATGTACCTGCAACGACAAGAACCTCTTCATCACTTATGAACCAGTGAGTGATGGAATAGTTCTCTACATGCGAAACTCTTCAATCAAGCGCTATTAAGGGCAACGGAAAGGTGGATCTGGAGTTCACTTAAGGAAAAGTTTGGATGCTTAGTGATGTGTATCATGTACCTGATGTCAGGAAAAATCTTGTATTTGGAAGCCTGCTAAATAGGCATGGCTTCAAGTTAGTCTTTGAGTCAGAAAAATTTATCCTATCTAATGGTGGAATTTTTGTCAGGAAGGGTTATTTGTATCAAGGCATGTTCAAACTCAATATTAATAATAATACACAAGTTTCTGTATGCAAACTAAAATAACTCAAATGCCATTGCCTAAAGTAGCTAGAACCACATCTTTGCTTGAACTTGTACATAGTGATGTATGTGATATGCATTCTACCCCTTTTAAAGGTGGTAAAAAATATTGTGTAACATTTATTGATGATTTTTCTAAGTTTTGACATATATATCTTTTGCATACTAAAGATGAAGTTATTGATAAATTGAAAATATTTAAAAGAGAAATAGAAAATCAATTGAATGTTAAGATTAAGACACTTAGGTCAAACAGAGATGGTGAATACCACTTTCCAGAATTTTGTGAGAATGTTGGTATTATTCATGAGACATTTGCACCCTACACACCACAACAAAATAGAGTAGTCGAAAGAAAAAAATAGGACTTTGTAGCTAGTTTTTCGTGCTAATTGGAGGGTGTAGACACCCCATTTTTGATCGACCTTAAGACTCAGACGTCATCGACTGAGCGCTCGGTGATGGTGCATGTTGTGCTCGTCCTGAGGTTTCGGAGTTCTCGGCTGCGAGCCTTGCCTCTGGGCCTTAGACATTTTTTGTGCTTTGCCTCCGTTTGGTTTCTCTTCCCAAAGGGAGGGAGAGGTCTCGTAGACCATCTCTCAGTGGCCATAGGCTACTTTCATGGTCGTAGGTCACTGTTTCTGCTTGGAGACCAGTTTTTGATTTTTTGCTCAGGAAACTAGTCTCCTTGGTTTTTGGGCCACATTTACTGGTCTCCCATACCACCACTTGCTTTCATTGAGTATGGAGACCACCCTGGGAGGCTGCCGACCACCTAATTTTGATTGACCCTTTTGACCCTGGTCGGCTAGCTTCCCCATTTTCTCCTCATCGAGTTGGTTCCAACTCTGCCAGCTGGGAGGCATTTGCTGCATCCTCTATACATGTGTATGGAGGATGTTTAATCTTGGTTTGAAGCTTCTTGGAGAAGCTTTAGCCTCTCTTCTCTATAAAGGGAGGCCTCCCCTTCCTTTGCAAGGGTTCAAGAATTGCTGGAGCATACACCATACACTCTCCCTCTATATCTCTACATCCAAGCTCAAAAAGTGCATTGTTCTTGGCCCCTTTGCACTTCACCTCCTAACCTAACCTCTCTATCATCCATCTAAGCATCTTGGAACTTGTTTTCAGAGGTTAAGGGGTTACTTTTTTGGTCCAGAAGTTGCTAGAGTTCTTGGCTACAAGGGTAACACACTTTTTCCGCCTTTTAGCTTTATTTTGCTCCTTCTTTTTTCCATACTTGCAAGTAGATTTGGGCTTTGTCATAAACTAAAAAAAGTCTTGTTTTAAGGTCCTTAATATGTTTGTTTAAGATTATTTTTTTGTTGGGGGTCTTCTACCCCCTTGCATGCTTGTTTTTGCCATGTTTTGAGCCATGCACTTAGGCCTTTGTATTGAGCTTGGTTTTCCCTTTTAGCCACTGAAATCCAGTGGATTTTTAGTAGCTAACATTTTTTTTTGAGCACCAAAATCATAGAGGGGTGACCCTCTCTCCCTCTGTTTTGTTTTCTAGCATTATTGGCCTTACAAAGGAGCCCTTACTTGCATGCTTCCTAACCTTATTTCAGACCTTTTTTAGTGAGTTTTAGGACCTTAATGGGCTCTATCCATAGCCTATTCTGTCGTCTTGGGTGTCTATCTTGCATGTGTAGAATAACCCTCTTCATGGCCTTTCAAAGGAGCACCTCATTCTAGCATGTGTTGACTAAGTTTCAGTGGGTTTTTGGTCATATTTTGGCATGCCATGTTTCTGTTTTTGGCTGGTTTGGTAGTTCTTCACATGCTTCACAGGCTTGTAGTGTAAACCATGCTTACTAGCTCACATTGCATGTTGTTTTGGCCCTCCATTCTAGCATTTTTTGGCCATGCCTTAAACTGATTTTGTGCATGTTTTGGACTGCCTTTGCTCTGTTTTTGGGCCTCATGGTCGAATGATGCTTGTTATGCATGCTTGTAGTACAATATCCATGCCTAGCTTTGAGTTTTGGAACCTATTGCATGCCTATGTTGAGGTATTTTCATGTCTTAGCATCACTTTGCATGGTATTTCAGAGCTTATATGTATGCCATACTTCCACATTTTCCATGTTTTAAGTGCTCCTTAGAGTTGTCTATTTATGCCATGTTTATGGCCATTGCATGAGCTTCATTTGAATGCATTCCGAGCCACCATTCCCACACATTTTGCCACCGATTTTGGTCTGCATAGGGACTATTTGGGGTTGGTTTTATCATTTGTGCATCGCTTGCATACCTCTAGTGTAACGACTTCACTAGTTTCGTATTCGCCATCTAGCATGCATTGTGAGTCGCTTGCATGATTTGGGACCATCTTGCATGTCATTTCGTGAGCTGGATCATGTGATATTCTACGCCATATTTCATCCCTTGCCATGCCTTGCTAGAGTTGCACTTTGTGCCTTAGGTTCGGTCCCTTGTATTGGGCATGTTTGCATGAGTGTTCTTGCCTTTATTTCATCATGTATGGTTATCGATTTGAGTGCCGAAGGCCCACTCATTTTAGTTTAAGTCCATCTTGCATTGCGATGCCATATCCATGTTGTTGCATGATTGATCGTCAGATTGTGCATGCCTTGTTCATGTCTTTATGTATGTCCATCTTCATATGCGCATTATGTATGCCATATAGTGTCTTATGCATTGAGTATGCCACCGATAGTACATAGCATTGCGTATGCTAGTTGCATGTTTGCATATCATCCCTCGCATGCCAAAGATGATTAGGTTGCATTGCATTTAGGGTTGCATGTTAGTCGATTGTGTATGCCATCCCGCTGCATGATGTTTGGAGTAGGGTTAGTCCAAACACGGAAACGAGGGACGCTTCAGACTAAGTGACGAAACGTGTCTCAATTCCGCTTCACGACACTCCGGATTACCCATGATGGAGTTTAGGCCTTGTTGTGTTCAGATGTGCATTCATTTCACATCGAAGTCGCACTTCGACTCGGCCATCATGCATCGAGATGCGTGATTGGTGGCACGAGGATCGAGGACTACACTCCTTAGAGTTTTATGCAATGATAAGGAGAGTAGTTGTGCACACATATGTTGAAAATACTTTGCCATGCCCCTTTCTTGCTCTCTGTCGCAGCAAACCAGAAACCAGCAGCAAAAGCTAGTCAGCAGCCTTCTGGAGCTTTATACAGTATTCTGGGACCAATTGCAAACAGAGGCAAATCGGGGCATCGCAATGGATTTCTGCGCAAGGCGACTCGAACATGCATGCATCCTTCATCATTCAGAACAGAGCTGAGGCAGTCCATTCATTTAGCTTGCATGCTAATTTATTTTGCTTTCTTAGTTAATTTGTTAATTAATTAAGGTTGTGTAATAATTAGTTTAATTAGCTTAGATTAGCTAGTTGGTTGTATATTATTTATTCGGATCCTCTGAGGAGGGCAATGTTGTAATAAGTGTGCGTGCATGTGATGTATGTCTTCCAACCCCACGTCTTTCTCCCTTTTATTTACTAGCTTATGATGGTTAGTTTAGGGCATGTTTCAATTAGCATACTTATGCTCGCATGTTTGCATTCATTCATCTGTCTTGCATGCACCAAAGCTCGGCGATCATACTAATCGCATTGTATTTCAATTCCGAGTTGAATACGTGTTATCTCGTGATCTCATATGCCATCCTGCACTAGCCGAGCCTATCTTAGTTGCATTTTTGCATGTGTTGCATTAGGCATCTCAAAGATAGTTAGGATTCATGCATGATTTCTAATTAGCTTTTTTCTTTGGCTCCTGAGTACTCGGTAATTGTTTACGCTTTTAGCATCCTTGCATGCGGTGAGTGATCGCCATGAATAGCATGCTTACCATGAGGCTAACTGCTTATGTGATATAACTACCTGAATGCCTGTGGGTGAAGGTTAGGTTATTTGAATTGGAACAATGCATTGAATGCGAGTTTTAAACCCACTTGAGAGTGGCAAAATCATGTTTTTTTTTCTAAATCCACTCGAGGGTGGCAAATCCACGTCTTAGCCTACTTGCAAGTAGCACCATCAAATCATTTTCAAATAAACAAGTATGAAATGTTTTGTTCCAACTCAGACGATCCAATCTATACTTGTTTTGCTGTGCGCATCATATAGTAAATCTAGGCTAATAAACCGGAATAAGAGCACATATGTTTTCAAAACTCGATATCATGGTTAGTAGAGGCCGATCTTTGATCAGGCGAGCGGGGATGCTCACAAAGTGACCTTCCCCAATCGTACCGAAGTTCCCGAGCCGAGGCAACTCTGGTGATGATGGACACGTGGCCTTAGGCACGAGTCAGGGTTTCCTAAATTCCCCCAAAATAAAATATTTAGGTGGCGATCAGATTCGCAAAGCAGTCCATGTTTGGCACTTCTTTCTTAAAAATCAGTTTTCCAAAACGATTTGTCGGATTTGGACTCTTTGGTGATTTATCGGTCTCGCATTGCACTTTGCGGGATTAAATTCAAAACCATGACATTTGAGTTCGAACTGTAGTGAGCCCAAATAAACAGAACGGAGGATCCCCCCCGGGACATTTGGGGACGTCTACAGAGGGGTTCAATCCCTCAGATACAATAGCCCTACAATTCGGACTCTCGTGGTTCTGAATCTGGTTTCACAAGTGCAATATGAAACAGAAAACACAAAAGAGTCTAAATTCGGAAAGTCTTTTGGAAAATCAATTTAAAATAAAAAAATGCCAAAATGGATCAGACACAGACATGTAGTCTCCGCCTAAATATTTTGGGAGATTTGGGAAACTCATGACTTGTGCCAAAGGCCATTGATCCGTCGTAACCAAGTTTGTCTCGGTTTGGAAACTTAGGTATGAGATGGTAAGGTCATGAATTGAGCACCACACTCACTTGATCAAGATCGACCTCTACTAATCATAATGTGTTTTTTATGTACAATATATGTTCATGTTCTGATTATTATGCTAACTTTACTATGTGAAGTCAAACAAATATAGACTATTTTCTCCCACTTTGGAATGCTTTGATTTCATGTTTTGCTTGGAAAATGTTTCGAATATGTGCCACTTGGAAAAGCAAACTCATATGTACATTAATCAAATCATCCTAATTTAGGCGACATAGCCATCATCCGTAGACATTCAAGAGATATATCAAATAAGTATCTAGCCTCATGGTAATATGCTTGGCATGGCAACATTCACATTCATGCGATATGCTAAAGCAAAAAATGCTTACCCCAAGTAGTCGAGGCGAGCCAAAAAAGAAAAAAATTGTTAAAAAAAATGCATGCTCTAATATGCAAGTGACTAATGCAACACATACAAGAATGCATTTATTCGATTCAACTATTTAACATGTCATACGGGTCAACTCAAAAGATGCGATAAAGCACGTATTCGAGTAAGAATTTTAAAATGACAATGCCTAGTATGATGAACCGAATCTCGATGCGTGCAACAATGAATGAATGCAAGTCATGGAATATGCTAAGAAAAACATGATGCTAATCTAACCATGAAAAGCGAGTAAATAAAAGGGAGAAAGAAATGGGGGTTGGAAGATATACAAATATTACAAGTTTGCCTCGCATAAGAGGGTCTAAATGAATGTCTGAGTGTCCTAATTAACTACTTATTTCAAATTCAAATAAGCTAGCTAATTAACATATTACAAGTCCAATGAATAACAAAGCAACTAATTGAGTTCTTAATTACAACATACTAATCTAACTAAGTTAATTAATCTAAAAGTTTTGTATGGGAGGCGAAGAATCGCACAAGACAACCATGAACATCCTCCAAAACCCTCTACTTGTCGCCGACCGACGGGTTGTGCATTCAAAAATTGTTCTGCTTTTGGTCTTGGATTCTCGCTTTGTTACAACAAAAGGGCATCGTCAGAGAATAAAGTGGCCGGCCAATCGCCGACCATCGCTTCAGGCATACCCGCCGCAACAGAAAGCGTAGATAGAGCAAGAACAGAGTGTTTCCAGAAGATGTATATCCCCTTTGCCCCTCCTTATCAAGGAAATGATCAAGGGACAAGTAGGCTCGTTGCTCCGATCATCAACTATCGCAATTTTGTTGCATGACGACCGAAGAAACGACAGGACATGTGCTCAATAAAGGACTCGAAAAGAAAGACAATTACCTTTTCCCTATCATGGAGTTGCCTCAAGGAAAAGGTAGACTTACCTCTTGAATCACCAACATCACTAAAGAGTATGGTGATCAAGATGCAATAGGTTTAGTATTACGTCTGACTGAACCTAACCAAATTTTATTATCTTCTTAACCTCTTTTAAGCCAATTTTATTAGTTCTTTTCGGTTACCTTTGCATTTCTTATTCATTTTTTCCCAAAAGTGATAGTTAAGTTCACTAATGAAGAGAAATGCCAAACAAGAAGTTGTTCTTAGCACGAGAGAGAGATGTAATGCCCTACCTCCGAAGAGATTAAACCATTAAGCAAGGTCTCTCTTTCGTGCCTTACACAACAATCGATTGTTTGAATTGACTCTTAAACAAGTAAAACCAAGAAAGGAGGGAGGTTGTAGAGATGATTACAAGTATGAATCCGCATATGAAAACTAAGGAATAAAAGCTATCAACACAAATAGATTGGTGTCTAAGGCCTAAACCATCCAATCTATGAGGACTCACAACAAGCCAAGCACAATATTCAAAGCAATAAGCTATCTAAACAATTAAAACAACCCCTAGACTCCCAAAACAAAGGTTGGAATTAATATGAAAAAATAGAAAAGTAAGCTAAAATAAGAGAGCAATAAAGCTAGTAAGCAAGCCAAGGAGGAAGGCTAACCTCAACTTTTGGGACTTCAAAACCACATTTTTCAGCCTCCTATAACTCTGAAAATCAATAAAAAAACTGTGGTTAAAAGTTTGGAAACAAATGGAAAACACAAGGATAAAGGCTTATGGAATAAGGTTCAAAGAAGGGTGGTTAACCTCTATACCTTTGGTAGCTTTAAATCACAAGTTTTAGCCCATCAAAAATAGTCCAAAATAGTACAAAAACAACAAGAAAAGAGGGGGAAGAAGTGGTGCAAAGATAGCAGAAGTTATACCTCTTGAAGAGTAGTTACTCTTTTGTTCACAAACCACAAAACATTCACCCTCAAAGGCTGAAATTTTGGCTCAAGAACCTCACCAAGGAACTCCACAATAATGGTTTAGGAAGTGTATGTAGAGTGTATGTATATTACAATCTAGAGAGGGAGAGTATTGGACAAGTTTTGGGACTTAACCAATTTTTTCTAACCTAAAACTAAGAGGGAAGGTCACCTATATCTAGGAAAACTTGTCCCCTGTCGAGCACAGTTATATTGAGCCTGCTGGTGGGGTGCATGCACCTGGAAGGCCAGCTGGCAGCAAAATATCTACCAATCGGAAAACATGGCTGGCCGGCCATGTGATGGATGGCCAATTATGGACAAATGGCTTGCTCGCCATCCGCTGGCAACAGGCCTCTGAGTGGTCAGGTTTGAAAAGATTAGGTTTTGGTCCAAAGAAGGTGTAAGGTTTTAGGCTCTGAAGATTGAAAATCGAAGCTCCTTGCTGAAGAAATTGAACGGTTTGCATAGCGTAACATGTCATCATCGTGTGTTTTTCGTGAGGTGCCCAAATCTTAGGGGCGGTCAAAAATGGGGTGTCTAGCTGCCCTCTTGACAAAGCTCGGAGTGATAAAATGACGTGAGTGAATGTCAAAGCCAAGAGATGACCCATTTGTCAAGGCTGCAAGACTTGGGCAAGCAATCAAAACGTAACTGCAATTAGTAGAACCCTAGGGTTGCCTACGTATCCCTTTGCAGGAATCAAATTAGCGTAGTTTACGGGCAAGATGCAAACGATATATGCAAATGATATGCACAAGAAAACACTTGAAAACTGGACTTACACGATTCGCGAAGCTAGTTATTTCGAAAATCCATGATCAATGCAAGACAATGCAAGGAGAAATAACAAGATAACAACATATGAATAAAAGAAGCCTCAGCTTAAATCAAAACAAATCTAACCATGTTCACACGAAAAGAAATAAGCAAATAACAATTCCAAAACACGTGTCACGTGAAAGAAGGGAACCGTGCAACCAATAGGCATATCTCTCTGTATCTCACATGGAGAGAGGGGCGGTTGAAACTGGGGAAGACGACGTCCTAACGCGATTCACACGAAAGGCCGGAAGGGTGGTGTAACCAACAGGCGTATCTCAACGTATTTCATACGGAGAGAGGGAAGATTTTAACCGAAGAACAAGGGTGGTGTGACCAACAGCGATTCTCTTTATTTCATACGGAGGGGGCGAAGGTTTTAACCGAGGAGCAAGGGTGGTGTACCCAATAGGCGTATCTCTCTGTATTTCATATGGACAGAGGGAAAGTTTTAACCGAGGAACAAGGGTGGTGTGACCAACAGGCGTATCTCTCTGTATTTCATACGAAGAGAGGAAAGGTTTTAACTGCAGAACAAGGGTGGTGTAACTAATCAGTATATCTCTCAGATTTCATACAGAGAGGAAAGATTTTAATCAAGAACAATGGTGGTGTAATCAATAGCGATCTCTCTGTATTTCATACGAAGAGAGGGAAGGTTTTAACCAAAGAACAAAGGTGGTGTAACCAACAGGCGTATGTCTCTATATTTCATACGGAGAGAGAGGAGGTTTTAACCAGAAAACAAAATGCAAGCCAAACTAAGTTTCACGCAGAGTGGAGGTGAGACAAAAGGTACAAGCCAAACCACGCTTCACGCAGAAAAGGAAAGAGGGCACAAACCAAGCCACAACCGTGTGAAAAGGGTAGATGCAAGATAATAGGCAATAGTATTGAAAAGATAACAAAAAACGGTATTTCAAAAACACCGCATAAAGATTTGTGACTTACAGTTCGGAGGTCCACTAAATGCTCAAAAATGATACAACTTGCTCAAGCTTGAGACCGGGGAACTTTCCCACTCCGGAGAAATGACGGGTCTTGGAACCATGTAACCGGAACACCATCCGGGGACTTTTTGAAGCCGAAACAAAACCCAAATTCTTCAATTTTCCTTGTTAGGATGAACACAGGACCTCTCGTGCACAAAATAGGCAAGATCTCAGCAAAAACCCACTTGGACACCCCTTTAATGGTACGGCTGGCCAAAATAATTGGACGATTGGCCAGAAGATGGTTGGCTGGATACCCGTCCCGACAGCGGGGGTAATTTTAGGTTTTTGACCCAAGGCTTTATTTAAAACACATTTTGGCTCACTTTTCACACACCCACACATCCGAAATCACCTTCTCTCTCTCTCTAGGTGTTTTCTCTCTCTAGATTTGCGCTTTATTCTCTTTACCCAAGTCCCCATGCAAACTTTTTCGAAAAACCCATGTAGTCCTTTTCATTTCGAACCGATTGGAATTTGTTTTCGTTGAGTTTTGGGTTTTTCACTATTTTGGGCTCATTTTCCATGGGTTTTCTTAGTATTTGTGCTCTCCCCCGGGTTTTGACTTTTTCTCTCTTTTTCTCTCTCCTAGGGTTTAACCTTTGAGTTTTTTTGCCTATTTTCCTCATTTTCCCCTCATTTTCTCTCACCATCAACTAATCCCTTATGCCGGATGAGGTTGCACATGAAGGTTCCCCTCCCGAGGTACCCCCTATTGCAGAGGCTAAGGAGCCTATTATAGATGAGACTGGCGATGCAGCAGAGGACATTGTCGTTGACATTGTCGCAGAGGAGATCTACCCTCCGAAGCCAGAGCTCGAGTTACTACCATTGAGGATGAGGCCATTTGACCCTACCACCTATCATCCACTGACACATGCGATGGCTTCCGAAGGCATGTTGCGGTTCGAGGACTTCGCTAGAGGCATGTATTAGGATTTTCTTCTGAGAGAGCATGCCTTCCACCTCTCCTATAACATTGCTACGGTAAGAAACTTTACTCCTTTTATGCATTCTGCTTGTTTTGCTATTTCATGCTGGAACTGTTCAGGTCTTTATCAATTGCACTTGTTCATTATAGGTTCACTCTCGTTCCTGGAGAGGCTATGGGGCGGTGATCACCGGAGACTGGTACGAGGAGCTTCCCACCCCGGTATGAGAGCTAGTTGATGAGACCAACTTTGGTCTATTCTGCTCGCGGCTACCACGCCTACAGGCCAGCTGACTTCTATTGGGTGCATTGGTAGAGAAGTAGTGGGACACCACTAACTCTTTTCACCTCTTTACCACGGAAGAGATGACAATGACCCCCTACGACTTCTTCATGATCATAGGGTTATGTGTAAGAGGAGATCCTATCCCTTTCGACATAGATATGGGCCAGTGGGAGGTGGCTTGGATTCTCCTGCTCGGGGCACGCCCTCCTCTAGACAGACTAGCTATGGTGCGGTACAGCTGGTTCTATGAGCGCTTCCACGAGAGCCATCAAGAAACTCCGGAGTAGATTGAGCAGTACACCCGGGGATTCTTGACCTACCTTCTCGATACCACCTTGTTTGCGAACAGATGGAATACCATGGGCTTGTACTTGCTGAACGGACTAGTGGTACAGTAACGGGTCCACTTCTATGACTGGGGAGGTGTCGGCCTCACCACTTTGTATGGATACATGAGCTCAGGTTCCCACAGGAAGGGGAATGAGTTGGGCGGCTACTGCAGAGCCTGGGAGGTACATACTGCACTTTCCACTTTCATTATGATATTATGCATTTCCAGTCTTCATTTTTGCTTTCATTTCTGTTTATGCCGGTTATCTCATAAACTGATCCTTTCTTGCAACTCTGGATGTACACATACTTCCTCGCTCTTGCCTCAATTCCCCAAGATGAGGTAAAGGCTGTTGTATCCTACTCGAGGCATTATGACAGTTGGTGCCATCCTTGGCCTTATGGTGATACCACATTTGCCCACTACAGCCGCTTCTTCAATATGGTGGCGACACATGAGGTAACCTAAAACTCACACCCATTCCATTCATTACTACTGCTTTGATCCACAACTGATGGTAACTAACAACTGTGAATTCTCTGTTTGTAGATTACATGGAAACCATAGGTGGTGATGCCCGCCAGGACACAGGCTGAGTACGCAGGGTCCAGGGCTACCTCCTGATTTTGGATCCTGCTGGAGGGTCCATTCTGTCGGACCTAGTGCTTGGAAGAGAGATTCGTGTGCCAGACCCCGGGCTTACCTACTCCGATCGTTCCTGCTCCTCCTCTACCATCCATGAGGACAACTGATAGCCTCCCAATTGAGGCTATCATACAATTTATGGTAGGGCAGGATGCCGACTTCTTCCAAGGGGTAAGGGACTACTCTGAGTTCATCAGGACACATCTGATGCTGCCCTTGACCAGAGCTTATGCGGGAGGAGCTACAGATGCACCCGCTGCTTGAGGTGCTGCTCATGCAGTTGAGCCCGATGTCGGATGGGCTCCCTTTGCTAATCATATAGCCGGCCTACCCGAGATCCTGACATCGATCACATACTACCGGTCAAGTAGGACAGCCCACTAGATCCTGATCGAGTAGCTAGAGGAGGCTAAGTATGCTAGGGACCCTGACGTCCAGCAGGTATGCATTTTATCTTGCAATTTGTATTTCATATTCTCTTTTCCTATATGCTAATGCTCAAAGTTATTTACAGGTGCCGTTAGAGTATGTAGACGGCCTCTTCAAGCTAGTTAGCTCCTTTGTACAGATGGTATAGAGGAGGGAGGCACTACTTGCTCTCCACGGTCATCTGGTACGCTGGCTTCCCTTTCATCTGACTGAACTGATTCTCTTTTCCACCATGCTCATATTATTCTCAGACCGACATCGCTTCTTGATTTACCATACTCATACCGATTATACACTAACACTGCTTTTGATACTGCTTTTGCTTTCATTCACTTATACAGGCGGCATTGGCGACACCAGCCGTGCCAGCGGCACCTCCTCCGGCTACAGGAAGGACAGGCAGATAGGCTCCTGCATACGGTAGGGGTGAGAGTAGAGGTCGTGGTAAAGGCAAGGGCAGAGGCCAAGGTGCCTGGAGGCGGAGGGTAGAGTCCGAGGCCGAGGAGACTTCCTCATCCTCTGAGCCAATTCTGAGTGAGCATTTTGGATCTGGGAACGGAAAGGAAGAGGCTGGCTTGAGGTCTGGGAGTGAAGGCGGAGAGGCTGGCTTTGGATCTGAATCCGAATCTGGATCTAGATCTGGGTCTGGATCTAAATCTAGGTCTGGGTCTGGATCTTGGAGTGGAGACGATGACGAGGCTGGTTCCAGATCCCACCCTCCTGATGATGACAGCAGCGCTGATGGTGACAGTGCTCCGAGTTCCCCTCCTTGGAAGAGGGTAAAGAGGGCTTCTCGATTTGACCCACTTGATGCGACTGAAACCTGATTTTTGTGTTTTTTGTTCTTTTCTTTTGCTTTGGTAGATTAGCAACTATATAGCTTCAGATAGAACTTTTACTCTTTTGAAAACTTGTATTTTGCTATTTTCTCTTTTGTATAAACTATGATCAAGATTGAACCCTACATTTTTATAAAAGGAATTTTATTTTGCATCTCGAGAATAGCACCACATTTGCATAAAAAATTATTGTAATCTGAATGTGAGACTGAAATGCTTGTGTTGAAATGATGTTAGTAACCAGATATTGAGCCTTTAACTGACCAAAATGCAAAATACAACTCAATAAAAGCAAAACAAAGTAAAAACAACTTAAACATAACTATTTACACTTGCTAGAAACAAAAGACTCAAAACAAGACGGCAAAAGGAGGGGCAAACATAACACTGCTGCCTAGCTACCTAGCCAACAAAGACGGTCGGCTGACCATGTAATTAGATGACCAGCTGAAAAAGTGGATGACCGGTCAAGAGATGCGACCAGCTGGCCAAAGAATGTAATTGGACAGCTGGTTGACAGTTGTCCTCCACTCACCCAAACCTTATTCTCTATAAATGCTTTCTCTTGCTGCTTTTTCGACAAAGAACCACTTCTCCTTCAATTTTCTCTGAAAATGGAGATAAATCTTGCTGAGAGACTCTAGGATTGTATGGCGACTTTGGATGGCACGGAAAAGGGTGAATTTCTATGGTTTTGGCCTAAACACTCTTTTTCTGTTGAGCCATACTTCGATTTGGTTCTCGTTCCTCCATGTCGCTATTTGGTGTTGTAACCCAATTACTCATATATTTCGCTTCGATCTCAATAGATATGTCCAACCCTTGAAGAGTTTCAAACCCTAATGGAGTCTGGCCAAGATGAGGAAATTATGCCCCAGCCCCGTTTTGGCCATGCACGGGCTCTTGAACAGATGTGTGGGCTCACTTTACATGAGGCTCGATCCTTGGCTCACAACAGAGAGTTGGATATTCCCGGCTTCATTAATCTATTTTTCGATATTGGAAACAAGAGTGACCCCCTTTGGCGAGGTTACCGTTAACACGCCCTCTGCTTATGTTTACTGGCACACTTCCTGCTTGCCCCTGGCTATGGTGGAGCCAGCATTAGGTTGATCGAAGTGGCCTAATGCCTCAAGGAGGGTAAGAGTTGCATGGGTTTGACGTTAGCCAAGAGTTTGATGGGTTTGGATGCTTTCCATCAGCGAGAGACTTCTCGATTTGTAGGGAGCCCCTTGCTTCTCCAGGTATGGTTTCCCACCTTTTCTTATTTATGATTCTCTCATCACTTGGCACTCATTCTCTATTTTTCTTTCTAAGATCCTTGCCTTATTTTTCTCTCAACGTATATCTCTCTATTCTTTAATCTCTCTTATTTTTCATCCTTTCTCAGGTGAGGTTGATGGATAAGTTGAAAGTGGTGGCCCCGTGCCCCGACTATTATGCCCGATCCTACTTCTTTCGTCCATGGCTAATGGACTTTCCCTCGGAGGGATTGTGGTATGACTGGATGTGCAACAAATCAGCAGCTAACATCGCTTGGCATTGCCCCTGGCTTGATTTAACTAAGATGAGTTACAGCATGTCTCGACAACCGGGTATACAATTAATTGGCCTCACACATTGCGTGTTCCATTTTCCATTCTGGTTCAGACGCCAATTTGGACGTTATCAGACTTGTCCAAATGAGGGAGAGAAATACCCTGCCCCATTTCCAGTTCGTGTTTCGCACCTAGCTAGATACCTCACTGCTTGGAGGACGAGAGAATTTATGTCCCCTACTGCTGACTTCAGTCGTACTCTTTCTAGAGAATGCTTAACTTGGCTTGAGGAAGAGGTATAAGTTGGCCTGTCTTTAGTGGCAGAAACTTCTGGAAGTGCGGCGAATAGGCGGAGAACCACTACTTGACTCGACTATGCCCATATTTTATTACTTTGACCTTTTTTTGCTTTTTAGTACTCCAATTTAAAAACTGATGTAAAAATGTTCGAATAACATGAGAGTTAAATTAGCATGCTTGCCTCACTCCGGTTTGATCAGTAATCACAGTTTATGGGTATTGAAAATTTTCCTTTTTAGTCCAAAGAATGGTTTATTTTGCAAAAAAAAAATAAAGCTTTTGAGAAAACCAACTTTATTAAAAAAAACTTCAAAATAGGTTATCACAAGGAGTCTTTGCCCAACACACACGAAAGCAATCCTCAAGACGCACAGCCCCAAATCAAAAGATCACAACTGCTTGTAACTGTACTCATCATTACTGCTCTATCTTGGAACTGGCCCTTCTTCCAAATGGAGGCAACATAACCAAACTAGCAGATGATAGAAAAAGATACACCGATCAAACAAATGGACAAGACAGCTGAGTTGGAGATGGTTTATGGCCGAACTTTGGGATGAAGTTGCCTACGTATCCCAAAGATGGGAATCAGGCCTTACGAGTTTGGTAAGGGTTCACCAAGTATTAACTCTCTCCTTTTACGCTTACTTCGCCCAAAGTTGCGCTTTTAGGTCTATTTCATTCATTTCCAATTTTTCCATGCTCTAACTTTTGCCTAGGTCACATTTTCGTGTTTTCACTTAGCGAGCCTCTCGAGATAGTATTTCATCAACTAGTCCATGTTGATTGGCTGTGAGAACTCCAAACCATCGAAATCCATAAGGATAATCGCTCCCTCTGACCAGATAGACTTGATGATGTAAGGAGCGGTTCAATTGGGTCAGAACTTGCCCTGAGGGTCATGGATGGGGGCTCAGTTGTCTTTGAGAACCATATCTCCTTCTTTGAGGTTTCTAGACTTGAATTTCTTGTTGAACGCTCAGGCAATCCTGCGCTAGTATCCTTGAATGTGGTATAATGCTTTCAACCTTCTCCAATCAAACAACATTAACTCTTCAAATTTGCTTTGCTGTCAATTCGCCTCTAAAATCTAACATTCAGCCATTACTCTCAACGATGGGACCTCAATCTCAATTGGCAAAACGACTTCTATTCCATACACCAAGGAATAGGGGGTTACCCCTGTGGATGTTCGAATTGACGTTCTATAACCCCAGAGGGCAAAAGGCAATTTATTTGGCCAATCTTTGTAAGTTTCCACCATTTTTCGCAAGATATTCTTGATGTTCTTATTTGCTGCCGCAACAACTCCATTAGTCCGTGGTCTGTATGTTGATGACTTCTGAAAAGCCATGTTGTATTTTTCAAGCAAATCCACCACCTCCTTTTTGAAGTGTGAGCCATTATCTGAGATGATCTCACTTGGTACCCCATATCTACAGATGACGTTGTTTCTGATAAACTTGGCCACATGTGACGCTTTCAACACTGAATAAGACTGAGCTTCCACTCACTTAGTAAAAAGGTCGATCACCACCAAGATGAACTCATGTCCATTTGAGCCCTTTGGCGGGACTGCCCCAATGACGTCAATTCACCAAGCTGAGAAAGGCTATGGTGAAGTCCTGTTATAAAGCTTAGACGGCGGGATGTTCATGCGATTGGCATGAATTTAACATTTGTGGCATCGCCGAACAAAGTGAATACAATCCTCCTCCACAGTTGACCAATAATAGCCTTGCCTTAGGATTTTCCTGGCCAACATCACACCATTTATATGTGCTCCACACTCTCCTCCGTGGATGACCTCCATAAGGCATTTCGACTTTTCTTCTTCAATGCAGGGTTTGTGCATTCCTAGATGGCCTCTCTTATACAGCTTATTTTTGTAGATGGTGAATTGGACAGCTAGACGTCGTATTCCCCGTTTATCCTGGCGCTTGCCTCTGGTGGATACACATCCTTCTCCAGAAAGTTCCAAATGTCGTAATACCAGGGGTTCTTGTCTTGAACATCATCTATTGCAGTAATGGTCTCGTAAGCAGGCATATACTTCTGTTCAATGATGATCGGATGCATCTTAACTCTGCATAGTATGTCTACCATAGAGGATAGAGTTGCCAACGCATCAACAAACCGATTGTTCTTTCTTAGCAGATGTGTTAATGTCAGTTTTTCAAACCTTGGAATCAAAACATCCAGGCCCTAATGATAAACTTTCATTTTCTCTTCCTTGACCTTCTAGTCTCCATTGGCTTGAGAAATAACTAGGTATAAGTTTCCAATAATGTCCAACCTTATTGCCCCTAGTTCTAGGGTAGCTTTCAATCCAGCAATACACACCTCGTATTCTGCTTCATTGTTGGATACCTTGAACTGGAGTTTGAAGGCTAGGGATATATGGGAACCATCGGGTGCTATAAGCAACACTCCTATCCCATAACTGTATTGGTTAGCTGCCCCATCAAAGTACATGGTCCATGTTTCCTTCACTACCTGCAGAATCTCTTTATCTAGGAACAGAAACTCTATTGCTTCATCCCCTTCCACTGGGTGGTCTGCCAAAAACTCCGCCATTACTCTCCCTATGACGGACTTACGAGTGACGTACTTGAGGTCAAACTCAGAAAGAAGAAGCAACCAACGAGATGGCCTACCTGTAAGTGCTGGTTTCTTAAAGAGATATTCGATGGGATTTAATCTCGAAACCAAAATTATGGAGTGAGCTAAAGGTAGTGTCTCAACTTCCTAGTGCCCCAAACCAAAGCTAAGCAAGCTTTCTTCAAAGGAGTGTAGCGGTCTCATAATCCAACATCTTCTTGCTCAAGTAGTAAATGGCCTTTTCCACCTTAGCTTCTGATTCTTGAGCTAGCATGCACCCCATGGTTGACTCTGTTACTGACAAGTATAGGATTAGCAGTTTCCTTGGTTCTGGGGGCAACAATACAGGTGGATTCTGAAGGTACTGCTTGACTTGTTCGAAGGCGAACAGACATCGATCGTCCCATCAAAACTTCTTCACCTTTTTCAGTAGACTAAATAGTGGTTCACAAAGGTTAATTTTGAGATAAACCATTTTATGAATTGCACTTTCCCGTAAAGTCCGCACCTCCTTTTCAAATCCTTGGTGGTGGAATTTCTAAGATGGCCTTGATTTTAGATAGATCTACTTCAATTCCCTCTAAGTAATCGAAATCCCAAAGATTTTTCCTCAGATTCACCCCAAAAGTACACTTTTATGGGTTCAACCTCAATCAGACTCCTTGATCTGCTTGAAGAATTTTTCCATTGTAGTGTAGTGGCTTTCGCTCTTTGGATTTTACAATCATGTCATCCACGTACACTTTAACTTCCTTATGGATCATATCATGCAAGATGGTGATTTCATCTCTCTGATATGTAGCACCAGCGTTCTTCAACCCAAATGGCATAACCTCAGAAAGAGGGTTCCCACTGTGGTGAATGTAGTCTTTTCTCTATCTTCAGGTGCCATCAAAATCTGGTTGTACTCGAAAAACCTATCCATGAATGATAACAATGCATAGCCAGCGGTGAAGTCTACCAACTCGTCAATGTGTGGCAAAGGAAAGTCATCTTTCGGACTAACTTTGTTCAAATCCCAAAAGTCGACACAAACCCTGATTCTGCCTTCCTTCTTCGGAACCGAAGCAATATTAGCCAACCAATTTGGATACTCAGATACTAGCATTCTCATTCAGACGTTTTGGCTTCTCAATTACAACAGACTCAAAAGAGAAAGCAAAAGAGGACCTAGATAGGACCTTGGCATCCAGGTTACCAACCCCGGAAATGCCAGACTCTGACTCACTAGACTGACTTGAATCCGATTCCAACTCAACAGACTCGGTGGAATCAGATTCTAGCTCATCAACCGATTCAGAACTAGCAAGGAAGCCCATTTCCCATTGCCAAGTGAGGTGTGGCACCCTTCATGCGTCCAAAACGCAACTGGTGCAATCCACAACTGGTTCCTCCCCGATCATAGAGACAGTAAAGGTATCCCCTAAGTTCTCCGTATTAGTCCCGGAATCTATCAAGAGACTAGCCAGTGTTGCCTCTACTTCAACCCTTCTGCTGTCTGAACCGTCATCTTTGCTCTAACTTGGGTTGGTGCTCGAATCACCCCTCTCTTCATCACTGTCTTGGAGAATCTACCTAAGGCTAAAAAAAAAAAAGATCTCAAATCTAGGGAAACGCTTTTTTGTGAAAGAATCTACCCAAGGCTCAAAGAAGTCGCAAAAAGGGAAATCCTCTCATTCTCTGACAAAACGTCCATTCAATGTTCCCCGGATTGGCCTTATGAACCAACACATAATGTTTCCCGGCTCTTTTGGCCTTGGCCCTTTCTGTCATTTCTTCCATCTTCCTCCTCTAGTCTTCTTTAGTGGGCACATAGCCCAACCCAAAGGCATGTGGATTTTGTGGCACCTCAGCTAGCATTGTAACCCCTTTTCTCCCGCTCTTTTCGAGCCCCATTCCTGGAATGTGCCGCAACTTGTTCATGAAATAGATGGACTGAGCACTGACATGCATGCCTTCGTCTTGGGCTAGGATTGTTTGCACTACCTGAGCCTCTGCTAGAGTAAATCCTGCAAGGAATACATCTTCATCACCATGATTAATTTCCAAAGAAGGTGTAGTTACCTCCGGCAAGGGTCAATGGATGAATTTCCAAAAACGATTGTAACTCCGCTTTTATGAGGTTATTTCAGCATTTGGTGTAGGGTAAAGGACACAACCTTCATGTTATGCAACCAGGCCTCCTCAATAGTAAGTTGAAGGTAGCTGGTATGTCCTGCACATGGAACTCAGTCTCATGCTCAGACGGGCCCACTTGAACTTGCAATTTCACTGTCCCCATGACTTCTCTGCTCGTATTGTCATATGCCCGAATCACTTGGGTCGTGGGGATAAAATCCGCTGGTTTCAACCCTATCGCATAGGCAGTGCGAGAAGGACAAACGTTGATAACAAAATCAGTGTTCACTAAAACCACTGGCACCCACTTCCCTTTGCACTCAATAGATATGTACAGCGGCTTGTTGTGAGTCGACCCTTCTGTCGGTAATTCTTTATCGGAGAAGGTGAGCATAGGCTCAGTGTTACTTGGGAAGATCAAGCCAATGAGCTATTCTGGCATAGTATCAATGGACAATTTAGCTTTATCCATTGCCGACAACACTGCTTATCTGGTACTCTGGCCATCATGAGGCCCAAATGAATATGTCAGCCTGGATCTTCTTGAGTTGTTTCAAAACTAGCTCCTTATCCAACTTCTTCTCCTTCCCCTTCTCAACCTCCCGGTCTTTCCCTAAGGCTTCAGCCAGATCCAAATGTGGAGGTTTGAAATACCGTCCACTCCTGGTGAGGTGGTCTATCTCCTCTGAATACCAAGTACTGTCTGGGATATGATTTAGGATATGATCTCCCCAATCTTCATTTGCGTAAGCAAACTGAATCATTGTCTTCCCATCACTCACCATCAGCCACTGATAAATAGTTGTTTGACTCAACTTGGATCACATCCACAGGATATGTATCCCCCATAGGATGGCAAAATATTACGTTCTTTCAACTATCTCTGATCTTTTTCTGATCGAACTACCCCAGCATAGCCTCCAATTTGGCATCTACAACTTCATCAACACCCAATTCTTGGGTTTGTTTTTCTGTACCACTACCCTCTGGCATTTTTCCGTTCTCTTTAGCCTTCTCGGCTATGATAGCTATCCTGACTTGATCTCCCCCTGATTTAACTCTAGTTTTCCCTTCTTTGTCGAATTCATTACTTAGTCATCCCCTGTTGTCAATCGATGAGCCCAGATCAAACCAACCGACCAAGATATTACCTTGGTCTTGCTCTTCAGAGAATTGTAGGTTATCCAAGTCTACTAGATCATCCAACCCTTGGCTTAGGACATCTTCCCCGACCATATTAATGTTCATCGAGGTCAAGAAGACTACCTCAGCCCGGTTTGAGTAATAGGAACAAAGTAGTGGCTCAGTGGAATACTCTTCCTTAAACAAGTCCCTGTGAATTTCCAACCACCAACCGGCTTCTTCAGATGTTGTTACCACATATGTGTGAGGCTCAGTTGTGGGTTGGATATGTTCATCATGCATAAGTCGTGCCATCGTGATGAGCAATACCGATTTTGGTAGGTGGGAGGGGGTGATATATACGCTTGGGTCGAAGGTAGGAGGTAGTGTATGTATGAGGTGGATATTTCTAAGTTGGGGGATTTGCTCGTGGACAGGGAGTGGGTTGGTGGTCATATTTGGCTTTCGAGGTGGAGCTATTACTTTGTTGTCGATGAGATCCTGAATCTCATGACGTAGGTGAAAGCACCAATCGGTCTCATGGCCGTGCTGCTGATGGAAAGAACAGTATTTGGTGGAATCGTGCTTGGATCGAAGAGGGTCTGAAAGCGATCGGGGTTCTAGGGGTTTCAGATGCCCCTTTTTAATTAATACATGCATGGCTAGAGATAGGGTCATGTAAAGGTGGTTAAAAGTTCTACTCAAAGGTCGGCTAGGGTTGGAAGTTTGTGGTCTTACATTAGCAAAAGGGTCAGTGGTTTTGGTTGTGGTGACAATATTCACTTCTGACAGCCTTGCAGCTGTGCTACCCCCAGCAGCATTGGAACTGTGAACAAAAGGCCTTTTGGTTGGTTCCCTGTCATCAGTGATGATCCCCTGCTTCATTGCATCCTTAATTTGAACCCCCATTTCATGAAGCTCATTGAAGGTGAGTAAGTGGAGAACAATAATTTTCTACAACAACTTGCCATGAAGGTTCCGAACGACCATCCCGATTTGGTCCTTCTCTGAGGGTTAGGTAGTCATCATTGATGCCTTGGCCCTCCACCTAGTTACGAACTTAGCAAAACCCTCCTTCAATTCCTAACACGTTGCCTCGAGATCATGGGTTGTGACCTCCATCTGAGAGTTGAATGAATACTGGCAGAGAAACAATCCAGCGATATCCTCCCAATTTTGTTTCACAAAATCCTCCAACTTGGCTTACCAAGCGGCAGCTACACCGGACAGGGTCCTTCCAAAAAGTGACAACTTTTAGACTCTAGTCAAATCCATTGGTTTCAGAGCACCAACGAAGAGGAGCACATGCACCATAGGATCCCCGAAGCCATCAAAACGGTCGATATAAGGCATTTTGAACCATTCGAGTAGAGTGATGGTAGACTTGGTGTACCCATCTTCTATATCCTGGACAAAACTAATTCCCTGTGCCTTTTTGAACAACTTCTCGAGTTTATTGATTTTGAGTAAGGTTGGGTCAATCTCAAACCCAAAAGGCGCCTCGGCCTGGCAAACTAGGGTTCTAGATGTGTGTGTCGGAATTGGGTCTGCCTGGACGGGAAAAGTCGGAACACCCTCGGCTTGTAGATCTTGAGCTATAACAGCATTGGTAGTGGTACCAGGTATAGGAATAGCCACATTAGGTGCATGTAAAGTAGAAGTCGTAGCTAGCTGCTGTTGTTGCTGTTGCATCCTAGTTGTGACCTCGCCTTGACATGCCACATCATACTAGAGTGTGTCAACCGACTGCTGTAGATGGATTAGCAGGTCTTCCAAATCTAATGGGGAATACTGAGCCATTCTAGGAATAGGCGACTGTGCTTGAGGTGATCTAAGTGTAGGTGAGCTGAGGGGTGATTGCTGAAAAAACTAAACTAATGAATTTTGTCTAACCCTCATTCGCCTTGCAACTGGTGATAGTGATGCAAACACTGGTTGTTCCTGAACAAGATCCCTGGCATTACACAGTCTTCTGACATGGGTCCAGAGTACTCAGGGGATATCAGAACTTTCCAAAGCTATGGTTTTAAGCTACCTAGCAAAAGAAATAAAGAAAAAGCAGTAATCCGAAATCGGACAGCATCTTAGCTAAGATTTCATCGTAGCATACATGATCAAAGTCAGAGAACTGCAGACTACACTGAACTTTCCCCCACAAACTAATATCCACCGTACCACTGACATGAACATTCTTGTATAGTTTCCCTGTAAAGCACATACCAGGTAAAGAAAGCCAAAACACCCCTATGAGGGGGTAGGGTTACCCTGTTCTAGGGTTTCACTACTTCAAGCAAGTAGTTTCACACAATCATGCATACATGCAAGCATCCTGTCCTATGTTTGGAACATTCGCTAGAGCTTTACTATATGCACTAGGCCAAGTGGTCAAAAAAGGGTACCTCAGTAAGATTACCTAATATACCTCTCACACCTAACACCGAGAAGTGAAAAGATGATCAAACGGTACAGCGGTAATCCAGATCCAATGGTTGTGTTTCCAACATGGCAGAACCTACGACCGGCCAGCCTTTTGGCAAGCTTTTAGGGAAGCATCTAGCAAGCTGTCCAGGAATAGCAGATGGAAAACACAATGACTTTATAGTACTAATGCAAATGCAATGCAATGAACATATACATATAAATAAAAATAAAATTTCACATCAGGAAGTCCGAGTTAAGTTCTCTAAGTCCCCAGCAGAGTCGCCAGAAACTGTAGCCGGTTTTTCGTGCTCCTTTGAGGGGTTTAGTCTCCTCAGATACGATAGCTTTACAGTTCGAACTCCATGGTTCTAAATCTGGTTTCACAAGTGCAATGTGAAACGGAAAACACAAAAGAGTCCAAATTCGACAAGTCATTTGGAAAATCAATTTATAATAAAAAAAAATGCCAAAAATGGACTTCATTGCCAGATTACAGAGTTGCCACCTAAATATTTTGGGAGATTTAGGAAACCCGTGACTTGTGCCAAAGGCCATTGATCCGTCGTAACCAAGTTTGTCTCGGTTCGGAAACTTAGGTATGAGAGGGGAAGGTCATGAATTGAGCACCCCACTCACCCAATCAAAGATCGACCTCTATTAATCATGATGTGTTTTTTATGTACAGTATATGTTCATGTTTTGATTATTATGCTAACTTTACTATGTGAAGTCAAACAAATATAGACTATTTTCTCTCACTTTGGAATGCTTTGATTTCATGTTTTGCTTGGAAATTATTTTGAATATGTGCGACTTGGAAAAGCGGACTCATGTGTACATTAATCAAATCATCCCAATTTAGGTGACATAGCCTTCATCTACAGGCATTCAAGAGATATATCAAATAAGTATCTAGCCTCATGGTAACATGCTTGGCATGGCAACATTCACATTCATGCGATATGCTAAAGCAAAAATGCTTACCCCAAGTAGTCGAGGTGAGCCAAAAAAGAAGAAAATTGTTAGAAAAATGCATGCTCTAATATGCAAGTGACTAATGCAACACATACAATAATGCATTTATTCGATTCGACAATTCAACATATCATGCAGGTCAACTCAAAAGATGCGATAAAGCACGTATTCGAGTAAGAATTTTAAGATGACAATGCCTAGTATGATGAACCAAATCTCGATGCGTGTAACAATGAATGAATGCAAATCATGGAATATGCTAATAAAAACATGATGCTAATCTAACCATGAAAAGTGTGTAAATAAAAGGGAGAAAGAAATGAGGGTTGTAAGACATATAAATATTATAAGTTTGCCCTAATACATGAGGGCCCGAATGAATCTCTGAGTGTCCAAATTAACTAATTATTACAAATTCGAATAAGCTAGCTAATTAACATATTACAAGTTCGAATGAATAACAAAGCAATTAATTGAGTTCTTAATTACAAAATACTAATCTAACTAAGTTACTTAATCTAAAAGTTCCGAGCGGGGGGCGAAGAACCACATGTGCACAACCGTGAACATCCTCCAGAAACCCCTCTGTTTTCTGCGAAATCTGTTCTGTTGTGCATTCAGAAAATTGTTCTATTTTGGCCTTGGATTCGGCCCTGTTTTGCAAACAAAAAGGCAGTGCCTGTACAAATAAAGTTGCTGGCCGACCAAGGAAAGTGGTCGGCCGTACATAATAAGTGGTCGGCTGGCCACTACTTCTGTGCATACCCTGCTGCAATAAAGCATAAATAGAGCAAGAACATAGTGTTTTTAGAAGATCTATATCCCCTTTGCCCCTCCCTATCATGGAAATAATCAAGGGACGAGTAGGCTCGTTGCTTCGATCATCAATTATCACAATTTTGTTGTGTGACGACCGTAGGAACTACAGGACAAGTGCTCAATAAAGGAATCGAAAAGAAAGACAATTACCTCCTCCTTATCATGGAGTTGCCTCATGGGAAAAGGTAGACCTTGCCTCTTGAATCACCAATATCACTAAAGAGTATGCGGTGACTCAAGACGCAATAGGTTCAGTATTATGTCCAACTAAACCTAACCAAATTTTATTATCTTCTTAACCTCTTTTAAGCCATTTTTATTAGTCTTTTTTGGTTACCTTCCAATTCCTTATTCATTTTTGTCCAAAAGTGATAGTTAAGTCTACTAAGGAAGAGAAGTTCCAAACAAGAAGTTGCTCTTAGCATGAGAGAGATATAATGCCCTGGTAATGAATCTCCGAAGAGATTAAACCATTAAGCATGAAAGGTCTCTCTTTCGTGCCTTACTATGGGCTCGCCTTTTCCGCGCCCCCTCCTTTCGGGAAGGGTTTGAAAAGAAGGCCTCACAGTTCGGACTCCCGCGGTTCTAAATCTAGTCTCACAAGTGTAATGTGAAACTGATAAACACCAAAGAGTCCAATCTGGCAAATCTTTTTGGAAAATCGATTTTAAATCAAATAATGCCAAAATTGGACTGCTTTTCCAGATACAGAGTCGCCACCTAAATATTTTGTTCTTGGAAAATTTAGGAAACCCTGACTCATGACAAAGGCACGGTCCGGCTATCACCAAAGTTGCCTCGGCTCGGGAACTTGGGTACAAGGGGGGAAGGTCATGAATTGAGCACCCCCGCTCGCCCGATCAAAGGATCGACCTCTACTAATCATGATAAGTTATTTTATAAACCTTATGTGTTCTTATTCCAGTTATTAAACTAGCTTTACTATGTGACGCACACAAGCAAGTATAGACTAAAATTGCAGGAATTGGAACAACTCAACTCATGTTTGTTTTTGAAAATGGTTTGAAGTTGCCACCCTCAAGTGGGCTTAAAAGATGCAGATTTGCCACCTCAAATGGGCTTAAAACTCACATTTGTTGAATCGTTCCAATTCAAACAATTAGCCTTCATCCATAGGCATTCATGCAGTTAATCAAGTAAGCACATAGCCTCATGACAAGCATGCGAAACATGGCAATATGGCAATCACACTCATGCAAGTATGCTAAAGAATAAAACTCACCGAGTACTCCAAGCCAAAACAAAAACTAATTAGAAACATGCATGATCCTAACTATGTTAATTGCCTAATGCAACACATGCAATAATGCAACAAAATAGGCTTGGCTACTAATATGGCATATGATTCAATTTGATAACAAACTTTTAAACACGTATTCAAAGAAGTATTGAATTGACAATGCAGTTTGTATGATGCGCCGAGCCTCGGTGCATGCAAAACAAATGAATGATGCAAACATGCAAGCATAAGGTATGTCAATCGAAACATGTCCCTAATCTAACCATCAAAAGCGGATAAATAAAAGGGAGAAAGACGTGGGGTTGGAACACATGCACACACGCACGCACACTTATTACAACATTATGCCCTCATGAAGGAGGGTCCGAATGAATAGGCTAACTAGCTATGCTAATTAAGCTAATTATTACAAAACAAAACTAATTAACTATTCTAGCTAATCAAATATTACAAACCAAATTAAGCTAATTAATTACAACACTTGTATGAATAAATTAGCTATGACTAACTAATTAAACAAAGTAAGTAAATGGCCTCGAGGGTGAGGGACGCATGCATGCTTGGTTGGTTTCCTCCCGAAAATCCACCGCCTTGCCATCGGACACCTATGTTTGCATTTGCTTGAACACCAATAGTGTTGCCAACTTCTAGAACATCTCCGCTCCAACTCAGGAACATACTTGTGCAAAATTTCATTTCTAGCCGGTCAGCTACCAATGGTGGCTGTCGACTAGTACTGGTGGCCGATCGGCCACCCCTTCCTTGAACTTCTCTTTTTGCTGCAACAGAGAGCAAACAGAGGCAGAGCCGTGTATTCCCAAGGAGTGTATGTACTGCTACCCTCTTTATCATCACACGAGCTCAAAGGAGTGTAGCTCTTGGCCATCAAACCATCAACCAAGTATCTTCCATGCATGATGGCTAAGGAACCAAGCTTGTACAAGCTTAATGAGTGCAAAACAAGACTCAACAAAACCATCACCCTATCATGCATGATCAAGGGTAATGGTGACCAAGGAAAATGGCACATTTCATCACTTTTGAGTATGAAATGTCCCATTTGCCTCATCATGTTCGAATTAACGTCCAATTCGAACACATGCAATGCAACATGAAAGATGCTTATCCTGCCTCTTTTACTTGTCATGTTTTATTTACCCATTTTAGCTTACCAATCCATTATTTAATTGATTAAATCCAATGGTGAGTGTCCTCTAATGGAAGAGATGTCAACCAAGGGATGGTTTAAGGAAAGAGAGAGGTCATGCCTTTGGTTAGTAGAAACCCTCAAAAGAGGATTAAAACCATTAAGCACGAACCTCGATCTCAAGCTTAAACAAAACCCGAAGGTTAACCAACCCTCAAAGAAAATGAAAAAGTGAAGAATTGAGGGAGGTTGCAGATATTTAGGTGCTGGAATTAGGCATGAAAAAATGTTAAAACGTGCATGCAAGACACACAAATGATGCTCAATGCCTAGAAACACTAAGCTAGTGAAGAAATTAACACTACAACTATGCCATACAAGGCTCAAAAGCAACAACCAGCCCAAAACAGATGCAAAATAGCCCAAAATATAGCTTAAAACATTCTAAAATTAAGCTAACACAAGCTAGAATAATAGGCTAAAACATGAGGCATGCTAGACTAGTAAGCAAGACACAAGGAGGGAAGGCTACCTCCTCCATTTTTGGACTTCAAAACATATTTTTATCCACTAAAATAGCTCTGAAAATAGTGTTTAAAAGCTTGGAAAAAGATAGCAAAAGGGTGGGAAACACAAGGGTAAAGGCCTCCAAAATAAGGTACAAAGAAGGGCTATCAACCCCTCAACCTTTAATGGCCTTAGGACCCAAGCTTCAGCCCAAAAATACAAAGTTTTTATAGCCCAAAATCAGTTGGAAAACATGCTAGAATGAAGACAAGAGTAGCTAAAACAATAAGCTAAAACATGGAGTTACACTACAACCATGCAAAAGACTACTCATACAACATAAACAACCCAAAATAGAGCTAAAACAGCCCAAATCAGAGGCAAAAACATGCTGAAAATAAGCTAAGTTAAACTACAAAAACATGCCAACATATGAAGCTAACTAGGCATGCAAACAAGACATAAGGAGGGGAGGCTAACCCCTCCAATTTTGGACTTCAAAATAGGGTTTTTTTCACTGGAAAACCTCTGAATTTCAGTGATTAAAAGGCCAAAAAAAGTTGGTTTGAAAGTGATGAATAATGGCACAAAAGCTTTAACAACAAAGGAGTGAGAAGGGTGAACCACCCCCTAACTTGAAATGGCCTTAAACCAACACTTTTAACCCACAAATATAGAGGTTTTTTCAGTTCAAAACCACCCCAAAAATAGTACAAAAAGATGGTAAAAAAAAGTATGAAAAACAAGCTTAAAGGGTAAAGGTTATACCTCTTGAAGTCAAGCACACTTTAGGCACAAATGAGGCACCAAATCAAGCTAAAACCGAACTTCTCCTCAGCTAGTTTTCTTCTCTCCACTCCTATTTTCTTCAACTCCAAACCTCTAAATAAGATGTTTTGAAAGATTTTTCAGATATTTCACCTCTCTTTCATTTATTCCACTTTGTCCTTGCTCAGTTTACCAAAAAGTACAACATTTAATGAAATGCGGGCCTCGGAACATCGTAGAAACTTTTTCAAAAATATTTTGAAAGAGAGGGTTTTAAAGTCTAAAAATCATTTTGGTCAAAAGTCTTGGTCCAAAATGGGGTGTGAGGTTGGGATTTGACACTCTCCTTACCGAAGAAATCGAACCGTTGCACTGCAAAACTTTCATCACCAAGTAAGCAATCAGTGGCGCCCAAGTCTTAAAGGCGGTAAAAAATGGGGTGTCTACACTTACACAACAATCAATTAGTTGAACCGACTATTAAACAAATAAAACTAAGAAAAGAGGGAGGTTGCAGAGATGATTGCAAGTGTGAATATACGTATGAAAACTAAGGAATAAAAGCTATGAACTACAATAGATTGGTGTCTAAGGCCTAAACCACCCAATCTATGAGGACTTACAACAAGGCAAGCACAATATTCAAAGCAATAAGCTAGCTAAACAATTAAAACAGCCCCTAGACTCCCAAAATAGTGCAGGAATTAATATGAAAAAGCTAGAAAAAGTAAGCTAAAATAGGAGAGCAATAAAGCTAGTAAGCAAGCCAATGAGGGGAGGCTAACCCCTCACTTTTGGAACTTCAAAACCACATTTTTCAGCCTCCTATAACTCTGAAAATTGGCCCAAAATAGTGCCTAAAAGTTGGGAAACAAATGGGAAATACAAGGACAAAAGCTTATGGAATAAGGTTCAAAGAAGGGTGGTTAACCTCTCTACCTTTGGTAGATTTAAATCATAAGTTTCAGCCCATCAAAAATAGTCCAAAATAGTATAAAAATAGCAAGAAAAGAGGGGGAAGAAGTGGTGCAAAGATAGCCGAAGTTATACCTCTTGAAGAGGAGTTACTCTTTTGTTCACAAACCACAAAGCATTCACCCTCAAAGGCTGAAATTTTGGCGCAGGAACTTTAGCAAGGAGCTCCACAATAGTGGTTTAGGAAGTGTATGTAGAGTGTATGTATATTTCAAGCTAGAGAGGGAGAATATTGGACAAATTTTGGGACTTAACCAATTTTTTCTAACCTAAAACCAAGAGGCGAGGTCACCTATATATAGGAAAGCTTGTCCCCTGTTGAGCACAGTTGTATTGAGGCAGTCGGTGGGGTGCATACACCTTGAAGGCCAGCTGGTTGCAAAATATTTGCTAGTCGGAAAACATGGTCGGCCGGCCATGTGATAGATGACCGGTTATAGACAAATGGTTTGCCGGCCATCTGTTGGCCAGCAGGCCTCTGAGTGGTCAGATTTGAAAAGATTAGGTTTTGGTCCAAAGAAGGTGCAATGTTTTAGGCTCTGAAGATTGAAAACCGAAGCTCCTTGCTGAAGAAATTGAACGATTTGCACAACATAACATGTCATCATTGAGTGTTTTCCATGAGGCGGCCAAGTCTTAGGAGCGGTAAAAAATGGGGTGTCTACAGACTTTAACTAACATGATTAGTGCTATGCTTTCTAACTCCAGTTTGAGCTATGGATTTTGGGGTGAAACTTTGCTTACCGCCTGCCATATAATCAATAGAATTCCTCTCAAAAGAAGAAATGTTACTCCTTATAAGCTCTAGAAGAATAAAAAACCTAACCTAAGTTATTTAGAACTTGAGGCTGTAGAGCAATCGCCAGATTACCTGAACCTAAAAGGAAGAAATTAGGTGAAAATGGAATTGAGTGCATATTCCTTGGCTATGCTATGCACAGTAAAGCCTATAGGTTTCTAGTAATTGAACCCAATGGTTCTGTAGAAGTAAATAACCATCATTGAATCACATGATGCGGTATTTTATGAAAATAGGTTCACAACCATTCCAAGATTAGATTCTAATCAAGGAAATGAGTCGACTCCTTTTGTTTCCAAAGAAGACAGTGAACCTAGTGAGACTTTTGAACCAAGGAGGAGTAAGAGGGCTAGGATTGAAAAATCCTTTGGTCCTGATTTCATTGATTACCTTGTGGAAGGAACTAGGGAAGTTCATTGCAAGCAAACAATGATCTCATTGACAGTGGACTCGGATCCAACTACATTTGAGGAGGCTATGAAGTCTCAAGATATTGCTTTCTGGAAAGAAGCAATAAATGATAAAATGGATTCTATCATGGGTAACAATACCTAGGAACTTGTTGATTTGCCACCTGGTTCCATACCTATCGATTGTAAATGGATTTTCAAAAGGAAAATGAAAGCTGATGGCACAATTGATAAGTTCAAAGCGAGGTTGGTTGCTAAGGGTTTTTCTCAAAAAGAGGGTATTGATTATTTTGATACATATGCTCCAGTGGCGAGAATCTCAACCATTAGAGTATTAATTGCCCTAGCTTCAATCTACAAGCTTGAGATCCATCAAATGGATGTGAAGACTGCTTTCCTAAATAGAGAGTTAGATGAAGAAATCTATATGCAACAACCAGAAGATCAAGTCACTCTATAGATTGAAACAAGCTCCAAAACAGTGGCATGAGAAATTTGATAAGGTCATATTATCAAATGGGTTTAGGATACATGAATCTAACAAGTGTGTGTACGGTAAGTTCACTAGCACAAGAGTTGTAATCATATGCTTGTATGTAGATGACATGCTTATTTTTGGTATTGGCAATGATGTCATTGAAAGCACTAAAAATTTTCTGTCATCTAGCTTCAATATGAAAGACATGGGCTTAGCTGATGTTATTTTGGGTATAAGGATTAAAAGAGAAAGTAATAATCTGATCCTTACCCAGTCGCACTACATTGATAAAATTCTTAAGAAATTTAATCAATTTAATAGTTCACCCATGTCGACACCTTTTGATTCAAATCTGAGGTTGTATCCTAACACTGCAGAAAAAAGCACATTCAGCGACCAAATTTCAAGACTAAAAAAAAATTGGTCACTGAAAGTATAGCTTTCGGCGACTAAAATAGCATTAGTTGCCCAAAGTACACACTTTTGGCTACTAAATCATACTTGTCGCCAAAAGTCTACAATTGACAACTAAAAAATAAGTTTGGTCATTGACTATATGAGTTTCAGCGAGAAAAAAAATTTTAGTAGCTAAAAGTAAAGCTTTTGGGGGACTAAAAAATTTTAGTAGCCAAAAGTCTACAATTGGTGACTAAAAAATAAGTTTAGTCGCCAAAAGTGGTCATTTTTAGATTAGGAGAGCAAAAATTCTAAGGTTGGAATTAAATTTTTTGGTGACCAAAATTTTGGTAGCCAAAAGTGTATATTCGGCGACCAAATCCAACCTTGGTCGGCAAAATTTAATTTTTGTAGCGACTAAAATTATTTTGGTCACGGAAATAAACCAATTGGTTACCAAAACAAAATATTAGTCGCCAAAAGTTAATTTTTTTTATTTTTATTTTGCTAGTAAATAGTTTATTTTACATAATTATGTTCAATAAATAATTATGTTTATACATATATTTTTATATTAATATGGGTATATATACTATAAATAATATATGTCTGAAAAATAATCACATAGGGCGAGTGGGATGAGTGGGGTGTATAAGGTTCATGGTGCGAGAGGTTGGTGGTTTGAGTCTCAGGGAATTTTGACGATAAAAGGAGATTAGGATGTGTTTGTTTCTTTTAGCTTAAGTATTGAGACTAAGGATTAAAAGTCATTTAACAATTTGATACTTACAAGGAAACGAAAATGTGTTTGCTTAATAAATGTGGTGTTGAGGCTAAAGTTAAGGATGATTATTGAATTTTGATGTTTTGACTAGAACAATGGTGAGTGCAAGCATGTTGATTTGTGAAAACATGATAGGCTAAGAGATTTAGATCTTCACTTGAAGCCATGAAAGTATATGGGTTGCATGTTAAATTAGACTATGAGAATTTTTGGGAGATTGAGCCATTTGATGATCAATGAAGTATGGGGAACTAGTCATTGAGATATTTGGTGATCGTCATCGATAAAGCGTATGGAATTCTAGTGATTGAGAGTTAGAAAATTGTTTATTATGCATAAGGTTGATGTTGTGAAAGACATAAAGTATGAGCTATAGAATCAAAGAATGTGTTTGGAAGTTTGTGGTAAGAAAAATCAATGAATAGATATTTAATGAATGCAAGAAGTGTTAAGTTGAAATTAGTGTTCCTATGTATGCTCGAAAGACTATTGGAGAGTTAGAATTTTTTTGTGGGGATAATTGAAACTTGATTTGAAGTGATAAGATAATTAGAATAGGGCGACTTCGATGTATTAAGACCGTTATGTCAAGTGTTTAAGCTAATTGTATGATTAGGTCGAGACCCATTCAGTGTCAGAATCATTCTGTTATAAACAGAATTGAATTTTGAGCTAATATTATGTACGAAGAATTTCTTTGTTGCCCGAAGGATCTATTTATTGGGAATGTTATGCTATGGATCTGATTTAATGCCTCCATAAAGAATCTTAGAATGTGTGATAAGTAAATGTTGTTAACATGCTGAAGTAAGTAATTTGTGGCTTCCGAACGTAAATGAACCTCCTATTGATTTGTCAATAAGGCATGTAAGTTTTATAGGAATGAATATTCGGACTAATGTGGCTAAGGAACTTGTGAACCAATATTTGAATTCGATATTAAGGTTATATTAGATACTTAGTCTACTTTGAAGGCTCATACATGTCAATAATAGAATATTATGATTCATTGGAAACAAGCAAGTGTAATCATGAATATCGTTTGAGATTGAGCTTTGATTGTTTGGGGAACATGTGAATTATTGGAGATATGTGTGAGTAGTAAAACAAGAATATAAGCGTGTTATGGACGATGTGCTTTGTGTTTTGATACTATGTTTTGTGTTTTGATGCTAGAAAGTTGACGTTGAGACCCATCATTACATTGCACATTGCAGAATAATCTTGGTGACTAAACCAATTTGGGCTAATAACCCATAAATAAATTATAAGACTTAAACTCCTAGAATGAGAATAGAACCGAATGAGACAAAGTTGGTGAAGTATTTGCAAAGATAGTGGCATAAGTTTGGAGGACCAACCTTTCTAAAAATGGGAAGAATGTAACAACCCCATCGTGTAATACTTAATATTTAATTAATGATGGATATTTGAATTTTAATTGCCTACTATTCTGATTTAATATGGGAATCATGAAAATTATGGAAACTGATTCGTATACGATGCTATTGAAGATTTATTTAGAATTAGAAATTGAAAGCCTGATGGGCTCAAGAAAGAATAAGTAGTGAGTCAAATTATCATAATTGATGATGGAAATAAGCTTAATTTGATATTTAGAGCCTTTTGGGCATTTGATTAAAATCTGATTCGGACTAATAAATTTGAATATAATTAATTGGGCTCTATTGGAAATTAAATTATGTAGGACTTGTGATTAGTCATGATTAAGCTAATTATGTTGTTAATCTGGAATTGCATGTGTAAGGATGTGAATTATAAGAATTTGAAATTATAACTGTTGATTATAGAAAAATCTGTTGAAATTACAACCTTTGGACGGAAAATTGGAAGCCTTAGCGGCACAATAAACTGAAATTGACTTTATTATTGTGGTTAGCATGATTTTTAGGATATAATATGAAGTTTAGTAAAAATTTGATTCATAATGAATTAATTGACTTTATTTGGGTAAAACTCTTACAGTTGACACTTCGAAATTGAAATTGACGACTTTAATGGGTTCATGAATAGAAATTGAGTACATGGATATGCTAATGGAAATTTTTAGAGCCATTTGGGAAGTTTAATTAAAAATTTATTCCGTTTGATTCGTTAAGGTGTGTTTGGCATTGAGGTTTAATTTTTAGAGCCATTTGGAAAGTTTAATTTTTAGAGCCATTGAGGTTTTGTATGGTTTGAACTCATAAAATTATATATGAAATGAAGATCTATGTAAATTTGGAAGAAGTTTTGAAAAAGAACTAAACAAGGATTTTGATCTTTCTTGTTTAAAGATTCATTGTATTTTTTACGTTTTGATTTAGAAAGCAATCATAATATCATGTTTCCCATTCATTTTACATGTTTTTGAGTGATTTCAGAGTTGAAACCTAGCTTGGAAAATGGAAGGACAAGTGATAGAACCAACAGATACTTTCGGCAGCAGAATTTTGCCAAGAGTCGTATGTGCGATGGGGCTTAACGCATGTGTGGAAGTTTATTTCCAGCAACATTTTTTATTATGAAATAATTGCACTTTCCCCCGCACGTGCGGTTTTGGTCCCGCATGTGCGAAACTCCCCTGTTTCAACCCAACTTCGAATAGGCATATCTCTTTCTCATCTGGACTCCGTTTTAAGTGATTCTTGAGCCTAAATTCAAGCCTCAGAATTATAGTTTCCAATGGTGATGGTCTTACATCCAAATTCTGAGTATAAGAATAGATATGTTCAAATTAGTGAAGGTTGTTCACTTTCTTTCTAACCGTTCCAAGCTATTTCTTCTCCTAACCCAGTTTCCTTTTGTTTCTTCCTATTTTCCTAGACACGGATTATGACCCATTGAGGACTAATGAGTTTAAAACCAACATAAATAATTGGTTAAGGAGCAAAGTAAAGGATCCGTTTATTTGATTAAGAGAAGTAAATTTGAGCAAGAAAGTAATTCTATGTTTCGCTATGTTGTGCTATGTAATTGTATTTGTAGGTCAAGACGAGGACATCACCCAACTGCTACCAGAAGCCCATCACTGTGAGTAATAGTATAGTAAAGATATGTTTTTTCATTATTTATTTTGATTTATGTATGACATGATGCTTTAAATATTGTATTTTGTCAAAATGCACAAGTTTCCAAGAAATGTGAATTGTTTGGAATATGACATAGTGGGCCTAAGTCCGTTCCGTTTATCCGTTCCGTTTATGCTATGACATGATATGAATTGTTCAGTCTTTAAGACCTATTGATTTCTAGTATGGAATAAAGTGTTGTACGGAACTAAGTGCTACAGTAGGAGTCACCCTTAGAGTCCGCACAAGTCACCTCATGGGTCCATACATACATGAATTGGACCCCGGGAGAGGTGGAGACATGTCGATGTTCCATCTACTCAATGATAAGATACAGTGATACGATATGATACGTTTGGACCTAAGGTCGTTTTGATATATTATTAGGGACGAGGCCGTTTTGTTATACGTGGACCCGAGGTTGTTCAGAAAATATAATATGAATACAAATGTTTTGACATCGCTATATGACTCATGTTACGAAATGTTATTTTATATGAATAAATAGATGTCCTATTTTGAAATGTGATTCTGACGATTTGAATAAGTGGGCGTACCATGTAAAATGTTTTGTAATGGTTTCAAATATGTATTCCATTTGAAAAAGCATGGATTTTGATACAATAAATGTTTGTTTTAAAATGATTTATTATACGTTTTAGAATAGTGAAATATGTTTTCCTAATATTAAGGACATCATTCATTAACCTCTTTACTTTATTATTACTCACTGGGCGTTAGCTTACCCTTTTACTTTATATATATATGTAGGTAAGCCATCGAAGGATCAACGTTAGAGTTTGTACCGAAGTTTGCCTCTCTGTCAAGCCTTCCAGGAAGTGCCTCTGTGTAGAGGCGTAGTGTTATTTCGCCAAGCCTAGTTTTGTTTGAAGACTTTCATATAGTGTGGGAGATCTGTATAAGCTCTGTTATTGTATATAAATATGGAAAGTGTAGTTAAATAGTTTAATTATTTCAGGTCATCATGTATGCACAGCTCAACGGACATTTTTTTTTTTTTTTGGCTTCCGCTTTAGGCCCTGACATGATTTGAATATTTCAATATTTTGTCTCTGAGGCCTGAGTAGAGGCCGGCCATGACATAAAATTTTAGGGACGGGTTTGGCTAGTGACAATTGGTGGTATCAGAGCACGAGTTCAAATCTCACACACGTGTCCATTAAGCATTAGCGTGTCTAGCTTACATTTAAGTTGCACGTATTTAGTAACAAAGTGATATGTTACATGTTTAAAAAGATCTATGGGAGCTTGTGTAATAAGTTAAGTATTGAGATTGAGAATTAGAAGTTCTCAAGGAATTTTGATGATGAGAGGAGATCAGGATGTGTTTGTTTCTTTTAGCTTAAGTATTGAGACTAAGGATTGAAAGTCATTTGACAATTTGATACTTATAAGGAAACGGAAATGTGTTTGCTTAATAAATGTGGTGTTGAGGCTAAAGTTAGGAATGATTATGGAATTTTGATGTTTTGACTAGAACAATGGTGAGTGCAAGCATGTTGATTTGTGGAAACATGATAGGCTAAGAGATTTCGATCTTCGCTTGAAGCCATGAAAGCATATGGGTTGCATGTTACATTAGACTATGAGAATTTTTGGGAGATTGAGCCATTTGATGATCAATGAAGTATGGGGAACTAGTGATTGTGATCGACAAAGCGTATGGAATTCTAGATATTGAGAGTTAGAAAATTGTTTATTATGCATAAAGTTGATGTTGTGAAAGACATAAAGTATGAGCCGTAGAATCAAAGAATGTGTTGGGAAGTTTTTGGTAAGAAAAATCAATGAATAGATATTTAATGAATGCAAGAAGTGTTAAGTTGAAATTAGTGTTCCTATGTATGCTCGAAAGACTATTGGAGAGTTAGAATTAATATTGTTAAACTGAGAACAAGACAGAATGTGCATTTAATTTACAACGTAAATGAAACTCAAAGCTGGAGACATCACAATCTTGTGACTAGAATATTGATTAAGGAGGAAAATCAAGCAACGACATGCTGTTAAAAAAATTAAATAAATAAGAAGCTAGAATAAAAATAACTTATTCCTAATCAATCCATATATGCAATTCTTTTACATTCATAAAAAATATATAATGCTTATCCCAGTATGAAACTACAGCTCACAGACACACTGAATAAAACATGTTAATAAAATCAAACCAAACCCCGTGACAGGATTCAACTTCTCTGGATTCCTCTATGAATTTCCTAAGTATATCCTGCTTAGAATACCAGTGCATTTTGTTATCGAAAAATTGCAAACAAACACAAGCATCGTAATGATTCTTCACTTAAGTGAGAAAAGATTAGTTTCAAGGCAACAACTTTGGTGCAATTAATTACCTTTACATCATCCACTCGGCTAAATGTCTTTAGAAAACGAGCCGATGTAACAGCGGACTTCTTTCTCGGATCACGTATTCTAGACCCGAATAGTTTGTCATGCTTACTTAAAAACACCTCCCAGTCTCCTTCACTGCCCTCCATCCCCTGTTGCTGGGCCGCCTTGACGAGCATAGCAAGAACCTAACAACATTCAAGTGTTATTTCAGATAACACCAGCTTCAGTGAGAGAGCAGAGCAGCAATTTGCACAAGTAGTGCAAAGTTTTAGATCTACATTTAATATTTCCCTTTCCAGCACCAACAATTGGTAATATATATTCAATAATTAAGTTGAATTTCTAAAAAAAATATTTAATTTTACCAGAAACTATTAAATCCTTTAGCAATAGGTTGATTAACTACAAAAATAAAAAGAAAATTGTTCATATATAGCAAGTGAAAGCTTTAGAATCATCTTACATCTTTCCCCATGTTGGCGATCATCTTTTTTTTTTTTTTTTTTTTTTTTTGTTACAGGGAAATCCTCCTACCCTCCCGCAGGTCCAAGGCAGCGCCCCATGAGGAGATCACCAGGGTGTCCTGTTGTCCGTTCCGAGTAAGAGACTATAACCTGGAAACTTGTCCCGACCTCCCAAGGCAAGCTTCGATTAAGTCAGGACTCACACAGCCGGGGGAGCATTAAACCCACACCAAGTAGCTGATTAGGCATCCTTGAGGTCCAACCTCCTAACCAACAGTGCTTCGCCTATGAGATTGGCCCAAGGAGGGGAATTGAACTTGTGACCTTGGGGCTTAAACCCCAAGGCCTTACCACAATGCCACAACCCCTTGGGTTGTTGGCGATCATCTTATCCATCTCTGTGTATGTGTGTCTGAGAGAGAGAGAGAGAGAGAGAGAGAGAGAGAGAGAGAGATGAAAAAAGCGGGGAAGCTGAATTAGGGCTTCTGCTTTGTGCTATCAAACTTCCGCAGTTAGAACCAATTAGAACCAGTTATCAAGCTATAGAACCAGTTAGTATTTAACGAACAAATAAATGGGCCTTTTCTGCCCCGACCCGATTTAATCCGAAATCTTTTTTTTAATTATTTTTTATTATTATTACAAAATTTCTCAATTTCCTATGCTTTGTTTTTTTTTTAATTTTTATTGCTTTATTAAATTTAATGTACATACTCTCTTTAATTTTCTGAAAGCCTTGGATACAACAAACAATTTATATAATTCTCGTTGTGGTTTCAACACTCATGAAATGAAAAGGCTTATACAAATTTGATTTTAAGTTATCTTCAGTAAATTCTTTGTAATTTTTTTTTGAAGTACTTACAAATTAGAAGACAAATTCACATGAGGAATAATTTGAATTTTAGTTTTATTACCATGTCATGGCCTACTTATTTATATACATATGTTTATCCGATGACCAAACTAATAATTGTATACTGACAATATTTTGATATAAAACTATTTTTTGGGATACTTGTATTGTAGCGACCCCGGTCTTTTTCCATTTGATTGGTGTATCCGGACTTATGTTCCGTGGATTTCGTTGCCTTTTTGTTGTCGTTGTTGTCCTTTGATTCCTTGTTCTTTGGTTATAGGATGTTTTGGGCAGGTTGATTGCAGGTTGGTTGGGTTTAGAAACCAACTCTTGATGTTCAGTTTTTGGCTTGGTCGCTCGAGCGAGCTTATCTTCGCTCGAGCGAGGTCCTTCTTTTTGGTTCGTCCGAAAGCGAGCCTTTCTTGATCGGCGAGGTTGCGCCCAAAGGCTAGACGTCGATCGATGGTTGTTGGCCCGAGCGAGCTTCCCTTCGCTCGAGCGAGCTGGTTTGTTTTTGGCTCGAGCGAGCTTATTTTCGCTCGAGCGAGGCTTTCTTGTGTCTGGTCGCTTTTGTTTTTGGCTCGAGCGAGCTTATTTTCGCTCGAGCGAGGCTTTCTTGTGTCTGGTCGCTCGAGCGACCAGGTCTTCGCTCGAGCGAGCCTGTCGTATTTCAGTAGGCAGCAGGGGGGAAAAATAGCATTTTTCTCCTTCTTTCTTGAAACCCTAGCACTAAAGACTCTCTCTCTCTAAACATACTCTGTCTAAGAATTGATCTACCTAGGGTCACTTCCTACCCTTTGTCCTTTGTTAAAAAGATAGAGGAGGTCGAGGGCTTCGCTTTAATCGGAACAATAGTGGATTTGGAGCACTTTGGTGTCGGGTCATCATCTCTATTTGAGCTCTTCTTTGAGGTAGGGATTCTCCTTGTTCTCTTTTCAATACTCCTACTATAGATAGACATGTGGGTATTTTTGTATTGCATGAAAACTACATCATGTTGGAATTTTATATAAATTCATGAGGTTGAACTTTGGGTTGGTTGTTGGTCTTAGATCTTTGATTATTAGATGTGCTTTGGGCTAATTGGGTGGTTAATTGGCGAGTTGTTGTTGAAAGGAGAGGAAACCCTAATATTTATTGATTTAATAATTTAATAGAGGGGTTTGATCTTTGGGTAAATACTTGGGTATTTTGGGTTTTAAATGAAACCATTGTTGGCTATTGTAGTTTATTAAAATGGGTTAGGGCTTATTGTCCTTGATGTTGGGTTTGTGAAAATAAAAGGAAGCGAGGATTGGCTTTGTGGAATGGGAATGGTACTTTGAAATAAGTATGAATGTTGGACTGTTGTATCTTATACTACTATGTTAGTATTAGTGTTAAGTTGATAATTTCATGTCAATTGAGTAAGTTTATAGATGTACAATCTACCTGCATCTAGAGGTTTTGTCCTTGGTCATCGGTGGAGGATGATACGGTTGTATTGAATTGTTGTGTATGCTTTACACGTATGTGTTCATCTATTTTAACACATTGCTGTTATCTTGGAAGTTTATGTATATGCATTATACATGTTGGATATGCCTTGTGTGCATGAGGGTTGGTGGCGTTATATGCCGCGCTTATAATCGAGGTATCATTACCTTCAAATTAGCTACCGAGAACTCAGATGCGCTTATATTCGAGGTGCCACACCCTTCCAAATAGCTACCGTAAAATGGTGTGTTCTTTGTGAAAAGTGCAGTGTGGCTTACTATGCATATAGCTAGTAGAGCGAAGTTGATAGTAGTTATTGCAGTATATCCTTGGCTTACTGAGCGCATAGCTAGTAGAGCAAGGTGGAATTATTGTAGTTTTGTTATAACTAAAAGTATCATGGATTTGATTGGTTACAGTTCAGAGAAACAAGTTACTCCGTGATTGTTTATATACGTGTTGGTGGGTTGTAAATCTATGTTTGACAAGGTTGTGCATGTATAGGTATGAGTGTAGTGGAAACGGACCAAAATGTCTTTTTGTCTTTTGGAAAGTGTGAAGGAAAATGAATGTTTTAAAAATAAACATGTTGAAAGGATACATATGTAGTACGTATGGGAAATGGATGAGAGTATCTGGCTTAGTGATTATTTTCCTAAGTAATTGTTAATATTAAGAAGGAATGGGAATTGGGATGAATGAGAGGAATATGGAAAGATGAATCACTCGTAGCGTTGAATGAAACGGTTGTTTTCAAAAGGAAAGTTCATACATATATATTTTTGTATAAACTGTCACATTACTATTCTAGTACAAGAATGAGTATTCATGATCATAGCTATCTTTATGTTGTTATTGTTGAGGATCATGTTGAGATCCCTACTGGACTATATGTTCATCCCACGTTGTTGAATTTTTTTCAGGTGTTTAGCAGGATGTGCTACAAGATTTGGATCTACTTATTTGTTGGCCACGGGGCCTGTTTGTTGTTGGCGGAATATATGTAAAAGGGTTACACCCTTCATTTGTTTATTTAAAGGTTGTAAGCCTAAGGGCAATTTATTAGTATGTTCATGTAATGTCGACTTTGCATACGAATGAGAGTATTGCTAATCACTTCTACGGATTAAATGTATGAGTTTACTCGCGTGTTACCTTTGAAACCTAATTAAGTTAATGAATTTGGTAATGACTTGAGTAATAAAAAGTGGGCGTGACAACTTGGTATCGAGCAACAAGGTTCGACTACCTTGAGCTCGTGGGAAGTGGTTTTACCACAGTGGGTTTACTACGTAGTGAGGACGTTGCATATAGATACCATGAGAATTAGGACTTACGTGTTGCATTTATGTGAGCATGGGATTAAGTCTCTTGGATAGTATTAAGCCGGTGAACTTGCTTTGAGGTCCTTTTGGAAACACGCGATCAACGTGGTTTCTAATAGGAATTCCTTGAGAGTTAGGGATGAGTGGCTATCTTTGTGGACTTGATTCGATTATGTGGTTACATGTTTAGATGTTTATATGCAATAGAGATGAAAATTTTGAGACTAAGTGTGTCTTGTGATTTAAGAGTAGTGGAGTGTGCCTCAAGAAGGCTATCGTGTTTTACGCTAAGTGTAATTTACTTTGTGCTTTATAGGATGTCTACACGAGGGAGTAGAGGACGGTTGAGTAGTAGGAGCGGGAGAGGCACACTTCCTTTAGCAGCAAAGCCAGCTACCGTCGGCGAGGATGTCGCACGTGAGATTGTGAAGAGCAAGACGCCCTAGCTCGTCTTGAGGGCGGCATGGGCATGCTCTCAAGCTTACTAAGGAGTTCTTCGCCCGTCCACCCGAGTTTGTGGGGGAGGCTAAACCTGGAAGCAGAGAGTTGGTTGGAACAGTTACCAAGACTCTTGATATGCTCGAGTCGAAGATGAGGAGTTGAGAGTTTCTTTGGCTACCTTCGGTTGAAGAGTGATGCAAGTTATTGGTGGAAGAATGCTAAGAATAATGTAGGTAGCACGTGGGTTGCTTTTACCGAGGCCTTTTGCTAAGTATTTCCCTTCCGCTTCGGGAAAGGTTGAGGGAACAGCTTTTGGAGGCGTCAGATGACACTCTGTGGCACAGCTTTGAGATGCGGTTTGATAGTTTGTCGAGGTTTGCTCGAGTTGGTGACAACAGAGGAGCGTCGTTGTTTTGAGTTCGAAGGCGTTTGTGTTTCGATATTAGGGAGAAGGTATTTGGATCCTTGTGGAAGGATTACTATACTTTAGTTGAGGCGGCCCATGTGGAGGCCCCGATTGCTAGTGGTGATGGGGTTAAGGAGGAGACCATCTCTCCTCTTGTGGTTCCTAAACATTCTAGGTTCAAGAAGGGTGGAGGCGAAACATGCTCGATCGGGAGTCGGTTCTTTTCTTCGCCAGGGTTCGGATCCTTCATTGGGGTTTCCGGCGGTGTTTCGCACTGTCTCGAGTAGAGGGTCTGGTGGTTGTTTTGTTTGTGGTCAGTTGGGCCATGGTAGACGTTCTTGTCCTTTGCGTGCAAATTCTTCTGGTTACTAAAACCTAGTCAGACTCGATCGATTCGTCAATCGGGCGTTATCGGTACCAGAACGGGCAAGGCCAGCTTGAGAGCCTTTCGCGAGGGGCGACTTATTAGTTAGCCCTATAGTGTTACCTCGGAGAGGGACTTTTGTAATATTGGCGGTGGTGTATCATGTTTATTGATTTTGTTGTGGGATTGTCTTTGTTGGATGTTGAGGCACCATGTTTATGTATTGCGCTTTATGCATAGTATTGTTTGGTTAATCCTCGTGTATTGGGGAGTATGTATGGAATTTCGAACTCTCTATTTTATTTTGAGAAGTTGTTAATGGGGTCAATGATCCTAGTATTGTTGCTTGCTTAGTCTTGTATTTTGAGTTAGTCTTGTGACTACTGTGGGCCTTGTTCATTTTAGAGATTATGGGTTGAGAACGGAACCGTGGGTGGATGTGATTGATGTGATGGTTTCGAGAGTTGTGCGGTATTAGCAAGGTTATGTGAGATGTGTATCTCAAAGTTGATAGGAATGGTATCTGTTTGTTGGTTTGTGTTTTGGGCTTGCTAGTTAGTGAGTCAGGGTGACCCTAATGGTTGTATAGGGTAGTGTTTGTTTTGTGATTGGTTATCAATTGTTGGGTATGGTTTGGGAGTGAATGCTAGCAAAGATTCTTTAGTGGAAGAACAAATTTGTGTTCTAGAATAACTTGAGAATAGCGTTGGTCAAATTGTCCTTCGTGATTGGGTTTGAGGTTGACCTTGTCGATTTTGAGTTGAGGGATGAGCAGTTTCTTTGTGTAGCCATAGAGGGTGGTAATTCCCTTAGGCGCAGTTGTTGATGCGGTACAATTTCAGAGATCGGTGAGATTCCAAAATTTGGGGTTTTGTGTAGAGAACTCCTTGTTGGGGGTTAGTGGTTTGAGTGGCACATCGGTGTGGACTCGAGTGTGGAGTTTGTTGAGTTGTTTAGTCACTTGTTGGTATCGAGTTTCGGTTTGACTTTTGTCACCTTGCGGTTAATCTCTTCTATCGTAGACCTTGTGTGTTGATTAGGAGATCGAGCTAATCAAACATGTTATGCCATTGAATCTGTTGATTAATAGAATACATTAATTTATGTATTGATTGATTGTGTATAGAACCTATGTATTTTTATGCATTGCTTGGTGATGGGGAAATGGGGTATGAACCCGGGGATGCAGCTCATATGCTCTTCCATTGCAGTAGTGATATAGCTCACATGCTTATCAATTGAAGTGTTGGTTGTTTGATTTGATGTGGCACTGTACTTATTTTATGCTTCGTGTTGGTTTTGATATCACTGTATGAGTGATGGATGTTGTTAGTAGTATGTTGAAAAGTCATGGAAGACAAAATTTTTCCTAAGTGTTTGGGCCACCTAAGGGTGTTGTTGAGAAATTGATTTAATTCAAGGGTTTTGCGAAATTCCAAATGAATCTTTTTGGTAAATAAACTGTGGGTGATTTGTATGTTTTGGATAACACCGTATTTGTGAAAAATATTTTCAAAACTGTTGAGTTTCGCATGGAAAATGAAGGATTTATTTTGAAATGTTAACATCGAAAATTTGACTACCTTTGAGAAATGTCTCTTGAACAAGAAAATGTTTTCTTATTATTTACTCATAAGATTCGCTTGGGTTGGCTTTCGGGAATCTTGTTGTTGAATAGTGACTTAGCTTGAAGCGCTAGTCGCTTGTTGGTAATTGTTTGAGAAAGGTTTGGTCTCATTAAGGTTTTCGCACCTAAGTGTTGTGGTTTGGAACGTATTCCCTTAGTGAGTCTCTTCCTTGGTGAGAGTGGCGTGACGGTTTGTAGTGAGAGCGGTTTCACTCCTAGTATTGGGGGGTATTGGTGTTGTGTTATCAGTTGGCCTTGTGTTTTGGCGTACTTTTAATTTCGGGGACGAAATTCTTTAAGGGGGGGAGGTTGTAGCGACCCCGGTCTTTTTCCATTTGATTGGTGTATCCGGACTTATGTTCCGTGGATTTCGTTGCCTTTTTGTTGTCGTTGTTGTCCTTTGATTCCTTGTTCTTTGGTTATAGGATGTTTTGGGCAGGTTGATTGCAGGTTGGTTGGGTTTAGAAACCAACTCTTGATGTTCAGTTTTTGGCTTGGTCGCTCGAGCGAGCTTATCTTCGCTCGAGCGAGGTCCTTCTTTTTGGTTCGTCGCTCGAGCGAGCCTTTCTTGGATCGAGCGAGGTTGCGCCCAAAGGCTAGACCCGATCGCGGGTTGTTGGCTCGAGCGAGCTTCCTTCGCCGAGCGAGCTGGGTTTGTTTTGGCTCGGCGAGCTTATTTTTCGGCGAGCTTTTCTTGTGTCTGTCGCCGGCGACTGTCTTCGCTCGAGCGAGCCTGTCGTATTTCAGTAGGCAGCAGCGGGGAAAAATAGCATTTTTCTCCTTCTTTCTTTCTTGAAACCCTAGCAGCCGAGACTCTCTCTCTCTAAACATACTCTCTGTCTAAGAATTGATCTACCTAGGGTCACTTCCTACCCTTTGTCCTTTGTTAAAAAGATAGAGGAGGTCGAGGGCTTCGCTTTAATCGGAACAATAGTGGATTTGGAGCACTTTGGTGTCGGGTCATCATCTCTATTTGAGCTCTTCTTTGAGGTAGGGATTCTCCTTGTTCTCTTTTCAATACTCCTACTATAGATAGACATGTGGGTATTTTTGTATTGCATGAAAACTACATCATGTTGGAATTTTATATAAATTCATGAGGTTGAACTTTGGGTTGGTTGTTGGTCTTAGATCTTTGATTATTAGATGTGCTTTGGGCTAATTGGGTGGTTAATTGGCGAGTTGTTGTTGAAAGGAGAGGAAACCCTAATATTTATTGATTTAATAATTTAATAGAGGGGTTTGATCTTTGGGTAAATACTTGGGTATTTTGGGTTTTAAATGAAACCATTGTTGGCTATTGTAGTTTATTAAAATGGGTTAGGGCTTATTGTCCTTGAAGTTGGTTTTGTGAAAATAAAAGGAAGCAGGATTGGCTTTGTGGAATGGGAATGGTACTTTGAAATAAGTATGAATGTTGGATTTGTATCTTATACTACTATGTTAGTATTAGTGTTAAGTTGATAATTTCATGTCAATTGAGTAAGTTTATAGATGTACAATATACCTGATCTAGAGGTTTTGTCCTTGGTCATCGATTGGATGATACGGTTGTATTGAATTGTTGTGTATGCTTTACACGTATGTGTTCATCTATTTTAACACATTGTTTGTTATCTTGGAAGTTTATGTATATGCATTATACATGTTGGATATGCCTTGTGTGCATGAGGGTTGTTGGCGTTATATGTCGCTTATAATCGGAGGTGCCGTTACCTTCCAAATAGCGCTGGAGAACTCAGATGCTTATAATCGAGGTGCCACACCCTTCCAAATAAGCTACCGTAAAATGGTGTGTTCTCGTGAAAAGTGCAAAGGTGGCTTACTATGCATATAGCTAGTAGAGCGAAGTTGATAGTAGTTATTGCAGTATATCCTTGGCTTACTGAGCGCATAGCTAGTAGAGCAAGGTGGAATTATTGTAGTTTTGTTGTAACTAAAAGTATCATGGATTTGATTGGTTACAGTTCAGAGAAACAAGTTACTCCGTGATTGTTTACATACGTGTTGGTGGGTTGTAAATCTATGTTTGACAAGGTTGTGCATGTATAGGTATGAGTGTAGTGGAAACGGACCAAAATGTCTTTTGTCTTTTGGAAAGTGTGAAGGAAAATGAATGTTTTAAAAATAAACATGTTGAAAGGATACATATGTAGTACGTATGGGAAATGGATGAGAGTATCTGGCTTAGTGATTATTTTCCTAAGTAATTGTTAATATTAAGAAGGAATGGGAATTGGGATGAATGAGAGGAATATGGAAAGATGAATCACTCGTAGCGTTGAATGAAACGGTTGTTTTCAAAAGGAAAGTTCATACATATATATTTTTGTATAAACTGTCACATTACTATTCTAGTACAAGAATGAGTATTCATGATCATAGCTATCTGTTCTGTTGTTATTGTTGAGGATCATGTTGAGATCCCTACTGGACTATATGTTCATCCCACGTTGTTGAATTTTTTTTCGTGTTTTAGGTGATGTGCTACAAGATTTGGATCTACTTATTTGTTGGCCACGGGGCCTCTTTGTTGTTGGCGGAACGCCATATGTGTAAAAGGGTTACACCCTTCATTTGTTTATTTAAAGGTTGTAAGCCTAAGGGCAATTTATTAGTATGTTCATGTAATGTCGACTTTGCATACGAATGAGAGTATTGCTAATCACTTCTACGGATTAAATGTATGAGTTTACTTCCGCGTGTTACCTTTGAAACTGAATTAAGTTAATGAATTTGGTAATGACTTCGAGTAATAAAAAGTGGGGCGTGACATGTATAGAATTCTTAAATGTTGTAATTGACAAAATTTTGGGACTTTTCTTTATTTTTTTAAAAATATTATATTGTTTTATGACAAAAATAATAAATGTATAATGACACAATATCTAAATTTATCCGATTGTAGGAAATGTAATATCATAAAATCTTATTTTATTTTTGAAAAATGTTTGAGACCCCTTTTGAGGATGACCCCCACACCCCTAAAATGATCGCCTCTCTCTATGTATGTGTGGAGCCCATATGTGTGGGGTTCACATCATGAGTAGTACAGATTTGTAGGGATCTTGTAGGGATGGGAGTCTCAATCATTACTCTTTGTTTTTTGTAAATTGACATACCAGTTGAGTTTAGGACTACAAACGAATTGAGTCGAGTCAAACCGAGCTTTGCTGAGCTCAAACTTAGTTCGTTTACTAAACAAATCGTGTCGAGCTGAGCCAAGCCAAGGCGAGCCAAACCCTTAACAAGCTGAGTCAACTCACAAATAGTTTAATTCATTTGCAACCTTAGTTGAGTTTGCACATAATTTTTTTTAGCATAGTGTGGAATGAGCAGACCATTGAAGACACAACGTTTAATTGCTTTCCCTTACGATTAAAATTTACGGACTTCTAATTAGACGCATTTACACTTACACATGCAGATATAAAAAGTATATGTAATTTACAACTACCTAGTGGAGGAGTTTCCCAAGATAGCCTTGGATTCTACTTAAGGTGGAGCAACACTTTCAAAATAATAATAATAATTGTAAATTCCATTTTTCTCAATGTTCGTAAAATGACAAGTGATGATTTTCTTGGCCAAGTTTCATCGAGGAAAAGATCATTCCAAGTTGAGGAGACCACCACAGGCGAGTCCTAGAAGTTGAAGTCAGGTCAGGAAGCTGGAGAGCAGAATAAGGTAGGGTCAAACCTTTGTGATGGTCACTTGAAGGAGATTGAAAGACTGAAGCAAGAACTGAGACAGAGGGATGAGGAGATCTCTGACTTGAACAAGATCATAGTTGCTCTTACAAGGAAACAAGGACTTTTCTCTACAGTGTTGGATGCTTAAAAGAGTGCCTTTTAATTGTTGGCGTTTTTGGCGGTTGGTAGGTGAGTTTGGATGGAGAGTAACCCAGGGATGGTGATTATGACTCTGCTGCTGAATTTTAAATGAGATTCGGAGGGATAAAATGTAGTGGTTGTGGTTGGATGTGCTTGCATTGGTGCCATGGCATCATTTTGGGTACAACTTTACTGCTTGTGCTTGGAATTTTTGGTGCTGATGGAACCAAAGGGTCTTTGCTACTAACACTTCGTGCCATGAAACACATCATTAACTATTTCATATTTTTTTATTTTTTATTTTTGGTTCTCTTCTCTATTTGTAATGAACTCTCTATTTGTTTGAACTATGGGGATTCCGTCTAGTATAGAATAACAGTATGAACTGATAGTCCTGGTGTTAGGTTGTATTGTTTAATCATTTTGATGATTATGGAAACTTCTAGAATTGTCTGGCAGCTTGTTCGAGTCATGTTTAATTGCCCATTGTTCTGCTCGTGTTTTAACAAACGGTTACGATAAGTCCAATGGATAAATATTTGGAGACCTTAATTTCTGTCATTCATCATTTCGTGTTGATCTTATCCTTCTAGCAAGATTGAACGGTAACGACCGACACAGTGTTCATCGACGGGCGTCGTGACCACAAATCACGGTGTTGAAATCTCCATTTTGTATTTGTGGGTAAGTAATTTGAGATGTATGTTAAAAAAATTTCTCCACTCTATCTCCTTTGCACCTATCTAACTTCGTCTACAAAAAATTGATCATCTCCTTTGCACCTATCTTGTTTACGTGAATCTGTTTCATTTATGTGTATCTAATACAAAAAAAATTTGTATATTAATAGGGAGACAGAGTGGTGAATAATTTATCTATGCATTTTTATTTTGCTAACATTGAGATGTGGTCAACATTTCGTAAGACATGTCGTTATTGATCTGTGTATGTTAAAAAAATTTCTCCACTCTATCTCCACTACACCTATTTACCATCTCGTTATTGATCTATGTATGTTAATGATTGAACATCTCGTAATTGATCTGTGTATGTTTAAAAAAAAATATTTGGTTGTTCTGGAAGCAAGCCCTCTGTTAAACATTTCCATTGTAGTGATGCATGCCAATTGTTTGATGAAAGTCCACATAGAGAAATTGCCCTGATTTTTTATGTGTTGATTGAGTTCACATGAAAAATCAAGACTTCCCTCACTGTGTAATCAACTTAACTCAACCATAGATTTTCAGTTTGTTTCTGAACTCCCCACCCTAGTCAGAATTTTGCACCACCTTCTAATCTCAGTGTGTTGAAGTAATGTCAGTGTTGTTGAATTAATATTAGTGTTGAATTTCATCTCAGTTTGAAAATTTGAAATGCACATACATGCACTTACACTTTAGTTTCTATTTGGTTTGAAGCTACACGAACTACACGCTTCAATGGACATTGATTCAACTAATCCTTCATTGAATGAGAGTGAGGAAGTTGAAGAGGCGGAAAACAATCCGTCATTAAATGAGATTGGTGAAGTTGAAGAACCTAAGAAGGGCATGTGTTTTAGCTCAAAGCAAGAAGCATATTCGTTTTATGCAAAATATGCAAAGCATCTCGGATTTGTTGTAGCTTATAGAACACAGAATATTAGACAAGATGGGGAAGTAAAATGCTTTGGAGTTGAATGTACTCGGGCATACAAGAGAACAAAACGATCAGAAGTACACCCTCTCGAACCATCTTTGTCATCATTCATTGAGTGTAAAGCAAAGGTTAGAGCAACTCTACAAAAGGATAGAAGATATAAGTTGACCACAGTTGTCCTTGAACATACGCATGACTTGATTCTTAGTGACTCACGACATTTTGTAATGAATAAGAGAATTCTTACCCATGTGAAGAAAAGACTAGAAATAAACGATGAAGCAGGGATAGGGGTGGCTAGGAATTTTCATTCTATAGTTGTTGAAGCAGGGGGGTATGAGGCATTAACATTTGATGAACAAGATGCAAGGAATCATATAGTATGAGAAGATTGAGGCTTGGGGTAGGAGATGCTGAATCAGTTGCACTTTATTTTCATAGGATGCAACAACAAAATTCAAACTTCTATTATGCAATTGACCTCGATGAAGATGGTCACATGCGAAACTTGTTTTGGGCGGATGTAAGGAGTAGGGCAACTTATAAAGCATTTGGGGATGTGGTTTCATTTGACACAACTTATCTGACAAACAAATATGATATGCCATTTGCTCCGTTTGTAGGAGTTAATCACCATGGGCAGTCAATTTGGCTTGGTTGTGGGCTATTATCTAATGAGAACACTGAAACATTTCTGTGGCTATTCAGAGAATGGTTAAGTTGCATGTCTGACATTCCTCCAAAAGCTATAATAACAGACCAGTGCAGAGCAATGCAAAATGCCATTGAAGTTGTCTTTCTAGAAGCTCGACATCGTTGGTGCTTATGGCATATCATGAAGAAAATTCCTAAGAAATTAAGAGGATATGCCCAATATGAATCCATCAAGCTTGCATTACAAAATGGAGTTTATGATTGTTTTACAAAACATGAATTTGATGAAGAATGGCAAGCGAAGATTGGAAAGTTCAACCTAGATGATAATGACTGGTTGGGGGCATTATACAGTGAGCGACACAGGTGGATTCCTGCGTATGTGAAGGATGTTTTTTGGGCTGGCATGTCGACTACACAACGAAGTGAGAGCATGAACGCATTTTTTTATGGATATGTGAACTCAAAGACAACTTTAAAGCAATTTGTTGAACAGTATGATAATGCCTTGAGAAGTAAGGTTGAGAAAGAGATGAAAGCAGACTTTAAATCTTGAAACAAATTGTATGATTGCTTAACGGTATATGAGTTTGAGAAGCAATTTTGTGCAGCCTACACGAATGCAAAGTTTAAAGAAGTGCAAGTAGAATTGAAACGACTATTGTATTGTCGTGCGAATCTTCTCAAAGACGAGGGAGCAATGTGTACTTATCATGTGAAGGAGGCTGTGCTTGTGGGTGAGAAAATGAAAGTATGGAATTTGTTGTGTACTTTAATGCAACTGAATGTGAATTGCATTATATGTGTCGGTGGTTTGAGTTTCAGGGCATTATGTGTGCCCATGCAATTACTGTGCTACTTAAGAGGTGTATATATCAAGTGCCAAATAAATACATTGTATCAAGATGGAGAAAAGATATCGAAAGAGGGTACACATGCATTCCAACTACATACACTAAAGTCGGGGCTGTTCTTAATGCAAAGTTGCATGACAAATACCACAAGATGTTGGACGAAATCATAGAAATTGTTGTAGCGATGATGGTAGATAGAGTGAGAAAAAATCAATCGGGTAGTCTGAGTCATGCACCACCTTCTACTAGTGACGTGCCATCTTCTACTAGTAATGTACCACATTCTCATACTTCGTTGAGAAGTCAAATGCCTTTCGTAGTACTACAAAAGCAAGCATGTCTCACAACATGCTTAGTCCAATGGTTGCTTTCGAAGAGGACGTCCATGAACCAAATAGAAGGTTAGCAAAGTGGATGCAATAGTGAATCGGTTGAAAGAAAAGAGTAAAAAGCCTCCAAAAGCACAGGTAAGTTTTTTTGTTATGTGTGGCATGGAAATTGTTGAATGTATTTAAGATAAATTATTCACCTATGTGTTTGTGTCTTACTATAGGGACACACGGTTCGTCAATGTCAGCCTCGGAAGTTAAATTTTCCTAGTACCGATGATATGCAATACAATACTTATCATGACCCGGTATGTATTTGAATTTTTATGTCGTTGGTAATTTTATATTTTAATGTATTTTATGTATAATGAAATTGTGTTACTATGATCATAAGCGACACAAAGCGCACCTTACTATTTTCCTTGCATGGATGGCACACAACAGAGAATGTATGTACCGGTATGTGGTCAATGTTTAAACTAAAATATTTGTTCTTGTTTTAATTGATATATATGTTGAATGGACAATATTTGTAAAGTGTACTTGTTTATTGAATAGGCATAGTTTAGTCAAATGCAAACGATGGACAATATTAGAGGTACATCTCATACTCAAAGTTCGACAAACCCTTTAATGGTAATTTTTATCCTTTGCTTTTAATTGGGAGCTATATGCATTGACTTGGCCAAGTTCTATATAGGGGGAAATTCCAAATATGAGATGTTTTGATTGGTGAAGGTTGGGATGTAATGGAGATGTTAAAGTACTTAAATAAATATGTCAATTTTTTCAGGAAGATGAGCTGCTGTCGTTGCTCCGTGATGAAGGAGATACAGAATGCTGAATCTGATTGGTGGTGCATTACCTGAAGATGGATGAATCTGATTGTTGGTGCAGAATGGTGAATCTGATTGCTAATGCAGATAAACCTATTGTAAATGCTCAATGAGAACTAAAAAAATCCTGTTGTAAAAAAATGCTCAATGAGAACTAAAAAAATCCTGTTGTAAATCATCTATTTGGAGTGAAACCTTTCACTTTAATGGTAATATTTTATGTTCAATGATGGCAAATGGATGTTGAATGGGCCAGATTTTAAATGCTCAATTTGTATGTCTATGAATCTGCTTCAATGCTTCAGGTTATGGTTCAGATTAAGTCTATGAATGTATTTGAATAGGCAGTTTTGAATCTTTGAAATGTATATATCTGTTATGCTCCAGGTTATATTTTATGGTAATATTCCAGGTTTTTAATGTATGTCTGTAGGTTGAATGCTCCAGGTTGAATGCTGAATCTGTATGTTGAATGCTCCAGGTTATATTCCAGGTTATATTTTATGGTAATGTTCCAGGTTAAATGCTGAATCTGTATGTTGAATGCTGCCTTTAGTGCTTCTAGACGAAGAGCTCAGTAGAGATAGGAATGATATTTCTCTTTTTTGATTAAATGGACATGACTAAAATTGCTACAACCTGAGAAAACTAGTACCAACCATGTCATAAACACGATGGGGCAAAGCTCTTGAGGTGGGTTAACCCGATAAATGCATCTCTTAGATTGGTAGTATGCTCCAGTTCTTTGAATCTGTATTTGAATGCTGAATCTATATTTGAATGCTTGAATGCTCCAGATTGCTTGAATGTTGAATCTGTCTGTGAATCTGTGAATCTGCTTGAATTTTGAATCTGTCTGTGAATCTGCTTGAATGATCAATCTGTTACGCTCCAGATTTTTAACAAATCCATTCAATCTACCTGAATGCTCAATCTGTGCATCTGCCTGAATGCTCAATCTGTTATGCTCCAGATCCATTCAAACAGATTCATCATAAAATGCTCCAGGTTATTGTTGTTCAATCTGTTAAAGATTTATTAATAAAATGGTCCGGGTTATGGTTGTTCAAACACTAAATTCATCCATTCAATCTGTTATGGTTGTTCAATCCATAATAAAACAAATCCATTCAAACACTACATTCAAATTACATAATAGAATACATCCATTACAAAATATGTCCATTACATAATAGAATACGTCATTCAAATATGTCCATTACATCCATTCAAACACTTCCCAAAATATGTCCATTACACTCATTTATATGATAAAGTAAAAAAATACACAAAATACAATGACATAAGTCATTGCCTTGAAAATCTTCTCCATCCTTTCGAGCCTTCTATCATGCTTACCAAGCCTTCTCCTTAGCTCATTGATTTCTTCAGTTCTTATATCTGTGGAGGTGACATCGTTGTCATCATCATCTGCGAAGCTGAAGTAATTGCAGTGTTCGTTCACACTCTACAATGCACAAGAATCGGTTAATCAAATCAGATAAATGAAATTTGTAAAAAGTGAAACATTAATTTATAGAACAGATACTTACATATTTGTCTGGGCAAACAAAAAACACACGTCCTTCATTTCCATTCTCATTGGTTCGTACAATGTGTACGGATGTTGTTCTTCCACAGTAACAGAATCTTGGCTTTAATCTTATTTTCATATGATTAGTAGAAGATGACGCCATTTTTTTATCTGCATAAAAAATACCAATAGATTCAACTACCTCAATCTTGATAACAAAGCCACTTTAAATTCTTATGAATGTTGAATGCATAAATTCAATGTTGATAACAAAGTGAATGCATAAAATCAATGTTGACACTTAGAATGATCTTTCAAAGGCATCCATCTAAAACAGATGATAAGTCTCTTTCAATTTGTTACTTATGAATCTGTTACTTATGAATCTGTTTGGGGTTTTGTTAAGTTTTATGAATCTGTTACTTACTTATGAATTTGGTGCTTAGAAAGGGTCAACTCATAAGTCTGCAAAAAGCCTACCAATTCATCTATTTGTATGTCCCTTATTCTATTACAGTCACTTTTGGTCTATAACATTGAGAAAGAGATCTAAGGACTTCACATACAATTCTGCTTCAGGTATGGTGTCACCTAGGCTGAAAGATGAATAAACTATGTCATTGAGCCTAGCATAAAACTGGTCAAGGGTCTCAGTAACTTTCAAAGTCTTTGAGCCTAGCATAAAACTGTTAAGATGAATGAACTATGTCATTGAGCCTAGTAAAACTGTATTGAAATGCACATACCAAGTGTATTGAGCCTAGTAAAATTATAATTTTCAAATGAGCCTAGTAAAATTTTCAAACTGTTATAATACAGAAAATGAGCCTAGTAAAATTATAAATATCCATCTATCATTGAGCCTAGCATAAAACTGTTAAGCCATCAGATTGAAATGCACATACCAAGTGTATTGCAGATTGAAAACTATGTCAAGCCATCAGATTGAAATACAAATCTGAAATACACATCTGAATAAAGTATGTCAATCTGTTTCCTCATCAGTAACTTTCAAAACATACCAAGTGTCTTTGGTATAACATATTAAGTGCTAATCTCAAAACATACCATGTTGGATTTTCTAACATATTAAGTGCCTTATGTAAAATTCAATCAAATGGACACAGATTCAATGCTATTTCAATGCTATGATTCAAGCAGATTCAATGCTATGATTCAAGCAATGCTATGATTCAATCAAATGGACACAGAGGATAACCAATCAAATATACACTTGGTATGTGATAGTTTTCAATTTGTTATTGATTTGTATTTCAATCCTAACAGAAATGGACACAGAGGCTATGTCAAGCCATCAAATGTATTGAATACAAATGAGCATAGTTTCCAAATTAGAATACAAACAAATGGATTGAATCTGTTAACCAATCAAACATACCAAGCCATCAAATGAAAACTATCACATAGGATATAGGCTACCAAGTGTCTCATCAGATTGTATTCAAATTAGCATTTCAAATGGACACAGAGGCTAACATATTCAATGATAGTTTTCAATCCTTGACATAGTTTTCAATCTGTTATCCTCTGTATACATTTGATTGGTTTTGCTTGAAATGCAAAACACCTAGGCCCTGTTTATTTCAGTGATAGAAGGGAGGGAACTAATAGTGAGGGGATTAATAAAATTGTGTTTGTTTGATAACCAATGGAGTAGTAATAGTTCATGTTTGTTTTGAGAGATAGGGATGGGATTAACCATGTGAAATTCCACAAATACCCTTATTACATATTATTAAATTTGGACTTATACCAAGTAAAGAATAAATAAATTTGTACTCAATATTATTATTCTTCTTTTTTTATTTTTTTTAATATTAAAGAATCTAATTATCAACAAATTTATTTATTCAATGTTTTTTAAAAAAAAATTTTTTTTAATATTAATGAGTCCAATATAAGCAGTTTGACACAATTCCAAACAAATATAAAACTCATGTACAGATGTAATAAATGAATCAATTTTATCTTTACAAAAACTAGTATATGTAATTAAGTGAGGAAATTACGGTGAGTTTTTAAAGCGACATTTGTTCTTGTATCTTTTGCAAGGTTAGTGGAGGTAAAAATGTCGACAAGCTATCAAATAAATCCGATGGAATTTCATATACATGCGATTGGAAGAGTATCATCATCTACAACCATATTTTAAGAAAAATAAAATTAAATAAAATATAAAATGAGAGAAAAAGAGAGAGGATGGTCATTCGAAAAATTACCACTAAGAATTTCTTTCTTAATTGCAACCATACATAAAGTATACAGAGATGGAACTTCACCCATTCTTGAAAAAATGATCTGCAATTTTGCTAGAAACTTCAATTGCGATTTCAACTCAAATTTACAAACAAGAATCAGAGAAAATGCTATTACAACATCAAAAGAAGTAAATTGAACAATTGAATTGCAAACTAGGTTACCTTTCAAGCCATAGATCGATATTAATTAATTAATTAATTAAACTGAGAACAGTTAGCTTTTCTCACCTGCAACACCAACAAGATTGAAAATCTGAAGAAGAAGAAGAGCTTCTGAGAGAGCTTGTTGTACGAGACTGAAAATCTGAAAGAAGAAGAAGAGCTTCTCTTGCCTCTCCCTTTTGCTGCTGCTGCTTTGATGAGTTAGGGCTAGGGCAACAAATGGGTAAAGAAGTAATCACACTCCTAATACCAACGGACTAGCTTTGAATACCAACATCAGGGGCAGACTGTGAATCCCCTCGCCAAGGCCTCTATGAAGCCGTTCGGCTTATCAATCCGTCCCTCATCTTGGTAAACAAACAGGGTATTAAGCGGGACCCACAGTTAACCTAATCCCAATCCCCCTCTTATCCCCCAAAACAAACGGGGCGCTAAGATCCTCGACTAATTTCTACAAAAAATTAGCCGTCCTCAGTTGTCCAAACATTATTATAAACCCTAATTTCTACTAAACCCTAACATGGCTAATTTCTATAAAAAATCGACTAATTTCTAAAAAAAATTGATGCCAAACATAAACCCTAACATGGCTCGATTTGGGGTTTACCTCAGTCGTCCTTTGTACTGCTTCAACAGACGGGTGAGAGAGGCGAGACTGAAGAGATAGAGAGGATGTGTAGTCGATATGAGGCGAGAGGAATGAGGCTGGGTCAAGAAAAGGAAGAAGAAGAAGAAAAAAAAAAAAAAAAAAAAACCCAAAAGCAGCGTCCTTTTGGGTTTCAAATAACAACTTTGAGCCCTCAAACATTTTCCATCAAAAATATAAACGAATTCAATAGATTTAATGAAAATACTTCCCCACCTAAAGCGGGAAGAACAAAAGAAACAAAAGTGAAAAATTGTTTCGGATGGTTCAACTACAAGAGTTTGGAACACAAATGTACTCACTAGATGAATCTCAATGGTACTTCACTCGCTTTCAAACTCTTCATCATCTCCAAAAGTAAAAATAGAAGCATCATTTGCAATTGCCTTGATGTCATCACTCATCCTTCCGACTCAATCTCGGCCCCATCAATTTTCACTTCAGTGGACACATTACTCTGCCTGGACTCCTTGCTGAGTGACAGCCATTGAGTCCCATGTGTTAAAGCCGTCATTTGATGATCCACTCTTGGGCGATTCAAGATGTGCGAGCTCGGCTCGAGTTTGCTCGAGCTTGACTACTCTTCGAACCACGGTTTCCTCTCCATCCTTTGTCAGAATACATCATCAACATTGTCTTGGTTTTGAAACATTACTTTGATCGGGAGTAGTGGCCACTCCGTCACTTGACAAGGAGAATTTCCACTCTTCCATCAAATCCCTTGCTTTCATTGACTTTTTCTTTATTGGAATAGAACCATCGTAGTCTATCATCACGATTTCAAGCTGGAATCCTAGGGAAGGAATTTTCCTCTGCAAAACACAGTCAGTGAACCTCGGATCTGAGTGAATAAGAGCTAAAAACCAAGTGACAAGAGGGAGATCGTTCAAAAAAAAAAAAAAAGTGACAAGAGGGAGAAAAGATCTACTGTTAATACGTCTACTTGTCTCACATATAAACAATATATATAAAGAGGAAAAAACTTCACAGACACTCTAGAAAATACCATAATGGATCATGAACTGAAAGTGTCACAACATGAAGGGTGCACTATTTACCTAGTCAAACCCATCAAGACCCAAATCGTATATCACAATTCTGTTTTCCATCATTGTTGTATTCAACCAACTGAAAAAAGAAAAATTAAAAAGAAGAAATGAATGAATGAAATGTAAAATTGACAAGCTATTCATGGAAATAACATATGCAAACAGGATTAAAGCCACATGCATTCCTAGTAGAAATTGAGGCCTTGGAAAGAACCTAATGGTTTGCATATCAATTTCTTCCGACAAAGAGAGCGATGTTCATAGTGACACTTGAAATGTCTAGGGAAAATCTGCACACTCATTCACTGGTGGACAAAGTTGATAAATTAACCTAAAGATTTATCTTTTCTTGGCATTCTAGGTATATCTGGATCGAAATTATATGCTATTTATGGTTAAGAATGCAAGTAATGGAAACAAAAGAAGAATGAAGGTCTAGAGACCAGTAGAAATCTCCTTGGCGGTCATGAAAATGGAGCTTGAAATCCCCACTCAACTCTGTCAGACCAGGTTCCCCAGGTAGAGCAAAGACCACAATCCCTTTTTTTGGTGCAAGGATCCAAAAATCTTCCGGCTGCAAAAATGAAACATATGTATAAGTTGGGACACATGAGCAAACAAAATAATACGTCACTAAAAAGATATTAACAAATCAATCCAAAAATTCACTCGCCACGAAAAAAAAAATTGAATTGAAAGAATATTTACCATTAGATCCTTCGTTTTTTGATGTTTTTTTTGTTGAGAATAGAATTCCTGTATAGTAGTGAAAATGTGCATGTATGAGATAGCCACATAGGGGGAAAAAAAAAAGTAGAAGAAGAAGTGAAACAGTAAAAATGGCATATTGTGAATAGCCTTTTCAACAGTGACATCAGAGTTCAAATTTCTTAAGTAGACTTTCAGTTTATTTTTTGTTTTTTTTCAATAAAAATCCAAAAAGAGAAACAAACAAACACATCAAAACTAGAATGAGAACTAAACTCGGGATTTTAAGCCAATGAAACTCTTATTTCAAAGATAAATCTTATCTCACCTTCAGGCTTAACAACAATAAATCATGCATTCACAAGACAACTTTGAAAAAGTGATATATAAACATGGCAAAGCATAGGTACATAAAACGGTCCAGGCTTCAAAAAGTTCCCCAATAAATAGTCGAACTTAGCCTTTCAGGACTTAGCTAATGAAAAAAGTGCGTTAGTTTCAAAGCTGTCTCCAATTCATTAGCCTAAAATATCTCTCCCTAAATCCCAGTGTGGACTCTAAGTTGAATAAAAAATAATTCCAGTTCTTTCAATTCAATTATATATTTTTTGTATCAAATTATTAGCTACGTACAAATTTTTGTGGACTCAAAACCCAGCAGAGTCCATGTCACCCCCTATGCTTGAACATAACTATGGACAAATCAAGTGCTTAGGGAAAGACGAGAGCAAAAAACAATAGTAAAAAGCTCTTGAAAACAAATATATAAACAACAATTGCAAAATAAATCGACAACTTGTTGGATTGTAGCAAAAGCAACACAAAAGGCACCCAAAGTGAAATTTGCCAACTGATAATGGACCTATAAAATAAATGTAAGACTAATTATTTCTTTAGATTCAAATGTCAATGGCACTTGGGAAGAAAAGAATGAGTAGGAAGGGGTGTCATGGATTACCGTTATGACCAGTTATAGTGATGGAAGGCCTAATCCAATATGGGCAGTTGACGAGCCAAAATCCCCTAAGCATGCACCTACGAAGAGTAACTTTAGTACATTCTCAAAGATCAAAATGACATATTTAGGGAAAGATTATTAGAAGAGTACCTACGTCCAGGTTGATTTACACCATTGAAGTATGTTAAAAGGCGCTCAAAGTACTTTACATATCTCTGGAAAAATAAAAAAATATGAGAAGTAATTAAAGAAATGTAATGTGATTACAAGATTTGATCAAAGTAGTTGACTAACAATTTGGCTTGGAAGAATTAGACACTTTCCATCTAGGCATCGTTTCTGGTTATAGTACTCAATGCACTCCTCAGCTGTTGGGAAGAACTGTAGAAGGAAGCAAAACAGGGTAATAACAATGTTATAAAAATGGTGACACATAGAACCACTACGAATAACAATTTTCCATCTAAACACAAAGAACAGCATCTTCATGCTTCTGACTTCTAAATCTCACCTAAGAAAGAGGAGGCTAGAGATCATGAATCCTGTCCTTGCCATACCGACTTTACAATGAACAACTACAACATTCAGAATGTCCTCCTTTAGCCATGTGTAAGCACTTTGACAAAACAGAGTAATGAGTTCAATCGGGGGGCAATTATGGTCATCAAATGGGAAAGATGCAACCTGGAAAACACACAGGCAAATAAAACAAGGAAGAAGTTATAAAATCACTTTCCTTCTTCTGTTTTGTCAAAAAAAAGGAGAGGGGGCTGTTTGCTTCGCTTAGCAGCAACACAAGGACACTCCTAAATTTGTCTTTTAGTTTGGAATACCTTGTGTTCTTTGTTTTTATGCACCAATATGAGGATCTAGTTTCCAATAATATGCAAAAATCTTCAATTTCATAAACATATATATATATATATATATATAAGAAGGGAATCAAACACTTCTTATGGAACTGGAAAACTTGATACAAATGCTTCAAAAAGAAATTTAATGTGCACCGCACGAGATAACAAGCTGCAACATAATCAGATCAGCATTCAAGACAATTCAGAACTTGGTCTGATTTGGAGCAATGAGACGACTTATTGATAATGAATAAAAAAATGAAGCAACTAAGCATTGTTATTCAACACAATGGGCATGCTAAAAAGCTAAAATTTGGAGCTCTAGGATTCACCACTATTGATATTTAGTTAAGGCTACAATTAGCTTTGAATCTGACGGAAAATGCTCAAAGATAAATGATGGTGAAAATCGCACCTTCCTTCAAATAATGAAGCATTGTACAATCTCTCGAACAAAGATTGTATACATTGTATTTTCACTTTGCATATAAAAGGTTAATTGTAGATATCAAGAATTCGAGTAAATAACAAATGATATATCACGGTGAAAGCGAGCCCACAAACATCAAAAAGCGCATTCATTTGAATGGCATTATCCTTGAAGATAGAAAGGCGTATTGACCATGACATCATGTAGCGACAAGAGGAAGTAGAAAGCTCAAAAATACCAAATGCAATAAACCACGGTTCCATCCAAGAAATTGGGACCATATCCATGACAATATTATGAACTTGAAGAACACCCTTGGTCACATGACCCTTCTATAATTGTCACAAGAATCCTAACCCAAAGTAAAGTAATGTCAAAACGTACTACTTTTGAATTCAAATTTAGATGTTTACCTTATGATGAGTTTCAAAAAACTTGATCACTTCTCCATGTGATTTCAATAGAAACCCTGCATCAAATTTCTAAGACAGTATTAATATAAATTTATATACTTGTCAATAATCAGATCAAATCTGACATGAGCCATATTGTTTGTTTACCTCAACAAATCCAAAAAATCCAGAGCTCATATCACCAGCAGGAAATCCCATAGCAATTATGTTCTCAGTTATATAAGTCATATCTAGATCAAATCCTCCTTCCTGAAAACCAGGGGCATTGTCAAGTTGGATCTCATCAGTGACATCTTAATTGAAAAGGAGTTATATTAAGCAAAGAAGTAATATAGACCCCTGAGAAAATGCATGAAATGATTAACTTTAATGTTATAATGCTATTTGATCACGAAACACCATTAAAAAGACAAAGAACTTAAAATCTTCAGAATTGAAAATTTTGAAGAATGCCATATAATTTGTGGATAGAATCAATCTGTGACATCTTAATACCCAAAAATGTAATGTATCAAGCCAACAACATTGAAAGATCACATCTATTTCTAAGCATATTAAATGACCATCATATCAAAAATATTGGCTTATTGTAAAGCTAATATCTTTAAAATGCTTGTAAAGCTTTGCTTACTAACGTCAAAATCTTAGCTTACTGTTGGTTAAAGATAACAAACTGTACTGTAGCTTAAGAAGAGTAAATCCTACATTTACTTCAATTCTGTATTGAGAATTTTTGAAGTCATTTCCAGTCTTGAGGTCAAATTAAACAAGAGTTCCATTGTAAGGATTAATTTTGCTCAAGACAAATCATGTAGGCTTGCAGGCCTGTTGGGGTAATTCCATATTTACCTATCAAATATCTAGCCAACCAAGTTGGTGGAATGCGGGATGCTAGAGTTGTTTCATCACATGAAAGGGTAATATATTTTAATAGTCATATGCTGGCAAAGCAGGATTATTACTGACAATGACATGAGAAATTACTTCATTAGAAACAATTTCAAAAAATATAATAGTTCTTTTGGGTTAAAGGATCACATATTTCTTTTTATAACATTTCAGTTGGAAGTAGTTTTTCAATCAACTAATTTGTTTATAGATCAAGACAAGGTAAAGCCGAAAGTAAGATCCAAGACAAGTTCCCATCATTATATATACATATATACACAAATAAAGATACAATTACCCATGTGAATAACACAAAATATTACGCAGGGATTACAGACAACTATTCGAACAAGGTGGTGGTGATGAATACCTATACAGTTCATGGGCAAAAATGAAATAGGAAGAGTAATTTTATTAATAAAAAATCTTAACAGAAGTTCAGAAAAAATATTTTATAATCTCAGCACTAGTGTCATTAGTAAGCTACCTGATATCTCCTTTTGTTTTGAGAGACAATATGGCGTGCCTTAACTTGGACGCTTTCCTTTGCACTAAGAGAGGAGTCAAAAAACCTTCCGTCAATGATTCTAAAACACTTGATTGTGCGAGTTGTTGAGGTGCATTCAGCTTCCTCACTTTTCCTGAAGCTTTTGCGAGCAAATGCAATCAATACTCTTGGCGAGGCGAGCAAAGGTAGACTTAGCGGCATTTCGGTCTGTGAATCCTCTTGCCTGGTTGTGGAAGTTTAATATTTTTGGCCCAAGATGAAATGCAGTAGATAGCCTAGAAGATGAGCCATCTGCCCGAGGCAATGAAGCGAAGCTTTATCACCAAAGGCTTTACCGGGATGTGGAGATGATGAATCAACATTTTATGAATTCATTACGCTAACAAGACATAGGTGGTGCGAAAATTGGTCCAAATATGAGGCCCAATTAAGCGGCGGAAAAGCAGATCCTTTGTGCTCAAGTAGGAACTAGAAGTCCACTTGAAGTATAAATTAAAACTAAACATAGAAGAACTACACATGTTACACCTTGTTCAGTAAAAATAAGAATTGCACGTTTCATGTAGAAGACTATTGATGAGATCTGCATTGATCACCATTACATAGAATGCAAGTTTAGTGGTTGATGATTAATTATTGCATGCCCCAAGTAACAAAATTATAGGTCGCCTTTTCTCAACAGTCCAAGCAGGAGTTCTACATAGAACAACATATTTAGAATCAACAATAAAATAAAAGCACAATCATAATACAAACAAAGCAGATGCAAGTTCTTTAAACCCAATATAACAAAGCAAATGTATTCAATATCATTTTATTTAACATCATTGTAACGCCCTCAAAATAAACCCATTATATATATATATCATTGACATGCATTATTAAAAGAAAACAATTCATTATTTCATTCATCAGAGTATTACTAAATAAAAACATTACATGTAACATCAAATTAAATGCCCTACGGGCATACACCTTTGCAAGCCAACACTTGGACACAAAAATATGAGTTCTAACTCAAATACAAATAAAGCCCTAGGCTTGAATGTTTACATGTACTATCACATAAAAACAAATAACTAAAGATAGTCTTCAAAATTCAAATCCTTCCAAGCTAAGTCCTTGGAGGTAGCTTATCACCTGGACTTGAAAATGATGTTCCCATATAGGGTGAGCCACAGCCCAGTAGAAATATATTAAACCAAATATAAGCATTGAATAAAGCAATAGCATTCAATAGATGGTTAACCAAGATAATCAATTATATCATTATACAATCTCATGACACTAATGTCTATGACACGTTTCACTTTCCATTATTATCAATATGGCTCAGAACCTGGCCAAACCTACAATAGTGAACTATATATATAATATTCACATTACTTCCAATATCAACCAAACAAATGAGACTCAGGCTCATATCAAAACACTTCATACTTCCCGTTTGATACACATTTTAGTGCTATACCAATAACATGTAAAAACACTTCAATATCAATAAGCACACATAATAGTGATGCTAATAGAGTCCATCCCCTATCTCCTCCCAAACAAAATCCGGTTTAGAGGTCCATCCCCTATCTTCCCCTAAACCGTGGAGTACATCTCCTATCTCCTCCCACACAATATGCAAATGCAATGCTCAATCAATACACGTATTTTCTGTATTAATTCAATAGTCAAAATTAATGACTTAACAAATGTGATTAGTTTGATTATCCTAATCCACATGCAATGTCTACAACAATTATGACTATCCTCCACCAATAGCCCAAGCAGTTATTTCTAGGCTGAAATAAATATATCAACAATTCAATAGGCGAGTGATTTAAAATATCCAACTACACCATTAAATCAATAAATTCCTCAATTCACCTTAAATTAATTATACAAATTAATTCATTAAAACAACTAGGGTTTTTCCAAAATTACCAAAATACCCCAACATATCAAAATATCAAAACTTAGAACAAAACTTATAAGATGGAGTAGGAAATACCTACCTCGAAGAAAATAACACAAATGGAGAAAGGAAATGGCGACTCAAACTCCAAAATGCTCCAAATCCACAAACTCTCAGTTAAAGCAAGCTGTCGACTCACTCTATCTTTTTAACAAAGGATCTAGGGTAGAAAAACACTCTAAGTAGATCAAACCTAAGAGAGAAGGTGAGTAGAGAAAGAGAGAACTCGAAACTAGGGTTTTAGGATCAAAAGATGTAAAAAAAACGATTTAAAAACCGCTGCTGCATATTTAAACTGGATAGGCTCGCTCGAGCGAAGACTTGGTCGCTCGAGCGACCAAACACAAGAAGTACTCGCTCGAGCGAAGGAAAGCTCGCTCGAGCCAACAATACGATGCTTCAGGTCTGCAACCCAGAAGCACGCTCGAGCGACAGAATGCTCGCTCAAGCAAAGGACTCGAAACTCGCTCGAGCGAAGAAAAGCTCGCTCGAGCTAAGAAACCTTGCTTTCAGGTCTATACTAGATGCAATCGCTCGCTCGAGCGACCAACTCCTCGCTTAAGCAAAGACACAAAATTCTGGACAGCAACACTTGGTTTCCAACTCCAACCAACCTGTAACAAACCTGCCCAACACATCCTATAACTCAAGAATAGGGAATGAAAGGACGACAAAAACAAATATATAAAAACGGAATCTACGGAACGTAAGTTCGGATACAACAATCAAATGGGAAAGACCGGGGTCGTTATAACCTCCCCCCCTTAAAAGAATTTCGTCCCCGAAATTAAGCATAAGTTTTCGAAAACAAGTTTTTCTCAAATCCCAACAATATGACATTACCATAATGAACAACTTGACCCTATACTGGTCATTTCATCTCTCATCAAGAGGCATCTCACAATATGTATATAAAACAACATATATTACAACCTGCATCAGTATTATGCATTTTTCCTTTCAATTTCAACAGTTTTCAATATCATATTTAATTTCATGATAGACTCTAATTCAACAATATATTCAACATATAACTGTTACACTAAACTTCCATATTGAAGCAAGTTTCAAAATATAAGCATTAAACCAAAACATTCTCAATGTTTTCCGACTTAAGACATGTATAAAGCTCTTAAGTTCAACAATATTACAAAATCTAAATACAAGATTACAAATCAATAAACATATCCGGATATTTCTCGCGGACTTCCAATTCACGTTCCCAAGTGGCTTCCTCCATTCCATGATGCTTCCATAGAACCTTCACCAAAGGGATGGTTTTGCCTCGCAAAACTTGATCCCGCCTATCTAAGACCCGAACTGGTCTCTCCTCATACGAGACATCCTCATCAATAATTAAGTCGGTCCAATCCAACACATATGATGGATCCGGCTCATACTTCCGAAGCATACTCACATGAAACACGTCATGTACTCCGGACAACTGCGGTGGCAAAGCTAAACGATATGCAGCCTCGCCAATCCTCTCAAGGATCTCAAAAGGACCAATGAACTGAGGGGACAACTTCTCGCTCTTCCCAAACCTCATCAATCCCCGCTTAGGTGATATCTTCAAAAAGACATGATCACCCACCTCAAACACCAAAGGTCTCCTCCTACGGTCGGCATAAGATTTCTGACGACTTTGGGCTATAACAAGTCTTCTACGGATAAGCTCAACTTTCTCCGTCGTTTCCCTCACCAACTCCGGACCCAACAAAGGTGCAGCACCCACCTCGGCCCAACAAACTGGAGACCTACAAGGTCGGCCATACAAGGCCTCAAATGGTGCCATACCGATACTAGACTGGAAACTGTTATTGTAGGCAAACTCCACCAAAGGCAAGTGTCTCTCCCATGACCCACTGAAATCAAGAACACAACCCCGAAGCATATCCTCAAGGATCTGAATGGTACGCTCGAACTGCCCGTCAGTCTGATGATGATAAGCCGTGCTAAAGGTCAACTTAGTGCCTAAAGCACTCTGCAAACTCTGCCACAACCTAGCAGTAAAACGAGGATCTCTATCTGAGACGATCGTCACTGGGACCCCGTGCAACCTCACTATGTCCCGAACATACAAGTCGGCAAGATGATCTACTGAGTCTCTCACGCGCATAGGAATGAAATGTGATGACTTAGTCAACCGGTCTACAACCACCCAAATAGCATCACTACTCCGCTGAGTCCTCGGAAGACCTACAACAAAGTCCATAGTGACATGCTCCCACTTCCACTCAGCAATAGGCAAGGGTTGTAACAAACCCGCTGGCCTCTGATGTTCGGCCTTCACTTGCTGACAAGTAAGGCACTTAGACACCTGTTGCCACATCTCTCTTCATACCCGCCACCAAAAGCTGGCGACCGGATCGATACATCTTAGTGCCTCCCGGATGCACCGCAAGGTGCGAATGATGAAACTCTCGGAGTACCTCCTCTCGGCAAGACTCCGGCACAAACAAACGGTCTCGGTATCTCACACTCCGGTCGGGATACACAGACAAGCCCTTCTCAACTTTCCCATTGGAGATCTTCTCTCGGATGGATTCTACCTCAAGGTCACCTCTCTGTACCTCTAACACTCGAGTCACAAGTGTAGGCTGCGCAACAACAGAAAATAAGGCCGCAGCCTCAATGGATTCGCCCAGAAGCAAATCAAACTCCCCAAATGCGCCCAACATCTCCCATTCTCGGATGGCTATACTAGCTACGTCACCAACAGATTTCCTGCTAAGGGCATCGGCCACCACATTGGCCTTCCCCGGATGATAATGCAACTCGAAGTCATAATCCCCAATGAACTCCATCCACCTCCTCTGCCTCAAGTTCAAGTCTTTCTGTGTGAACAGATATTTCAGACTCTTATGATCCGAGAATACCTCGAACCTCTCACCGTAAAGATAATGCCTCCAAATCTTGAAGGCAAATATCAGAGCTGCTAACTCTAAATCATGCGTAGGGTAATTCTTCTCGTGAATTTTCAACTGACGTGAGCCATAGGCAACCACTTTCCCCTCTTGCATCAACATACAACCCAGACCCTCTCGTGAAGCGTCACAATAGACTGCATAACCCAACCCTCTCTCCGGAATAATCAAGACTGGAGCGGTGGTCAGTCTAACTTTCAAATCTTGAAACGACTTTTCACAAGTCTCACTCCATACAAATTTGACTCCTTAAAGTCAATCTCGTCAAAAGCGAAGCTAACACGAGAAATCCTTCACAAACCGATAATACCCAGCTAATCCCAGAAAACTGCGGATCTCAAACACACTCTTAGGTTGTGTCCAATCTTGCACTGCCTCAGTCTTGGATGTATCAACAGACACTCCTTCCCCAGAAACTACATGGCCTAAGAACTTGACCTCTTCTAGCTAGAACTCACACTTCCCAAACTTAGCATAAAGCTTATGGGCTCTAAGTAACTCAAGCACCACTCTCAAGTGTTCCTTGTGCTCCTCCTCCGAAGGTGAATAGATAAGGATGTCGTCCACGAAGACGACCATAAAACGATCTAAGAATTCCTGGAATATTTGGTTCATCAAATCTATAAACACTGCCGGTGCATTGGTGAGCCCAAATGGCATCACCAAAAACTCATAGTGGCCATACCGCTGCGTCTGAATCTTTGTCTTCGGAATATCCTCCTCCCTGACCCTCAACTGGTGGTAACCCGATCTCAAATCTATCTTAGAGAAACAACGGGAACCCTTCAACTGGTCGAACAGATCATCTATACGAGGCATAGGGTACTTATTCTTAACCGTAGCTCGATTCAATTTCCGGTAATCTATACAAAGTCTCAAAGCACCGCCTTTCTTTTTAACAAAGAGGGCCGGTGCTCCCTACGGCGAAACACTAGGACGGATATAGCCCTTATCTAGCAACTCCTGGATCTGAATCTTCAACTCAACTAACTTGGCTGGGGCAAAACGATAAGGTGCCATAGAAATTGGTGCCGTGCCGGGCACTAGGTCAATAGAGAACTCAATCTCTCGATGCGGTGGCAAACCAACAAGATCCTCGGGAAAAACGTCCGAGTACTCACAAACTACTCTTGGCAACACAGTCTGGGTCTCATCACATTCACCAGTCTCAAAGCTAGCAAGTAGACCACTAAGCTCACTCCGCCCTCGCGGATCATACCCCGGTGGCAAAACACTACCAACCCGGTCCCCCAGAAAGTGAAAACACTCCCCGCTCACGGTACAACAAGTGACCCTCTGGCGGTAGCAATCAATAACTGCTCGGTATGACGATAACTAGTCCATACCCAAAATAACATCAAAGCCCTTCATGGGCATAACTACAAAAGGAAATGGAAGTCTATGATAGTCGACCTCTATATCACAACCCCTAACACCTTGTTTCAAGATCAACTCGCCCCTAAGAGGTGACACTACATAAATAGGAGATGCTAACTGTGCTAACTCCAACTCTAAAACAAATGCAAATCGTGAGACACAAAGGAATGAGATGCACCCGTATCAATCAAAACACTAGCAACCGAATTGCAAAACAAGAAGGTACCTCTCACAACAGATGGAGCCGGTACAAGATCCTGCGCGGTAACAGCATACACGCGCCCAGATGGTCTTTGATCAACCTACTCACCCCTAGGAGCATAAGACTGCTGCACAGACTGGGACGATGAAGCCCCCTGATTGGCCCTCGAGGCCTGACCCGACTGAGCTGGCTGCTGACCCTGAGTCTGCCTCAAACCAAATGCACCAGGTGTGCCACCCAACTGCGGGCAATACCTCTTCATGTGCCCTGCTTGACCGCACTGAAAATAAGAGAGCGGCTGGCCTCTACCTTGACTCTGGCTCTGGGATCGAGCCGAAGATGATGTTGCTCTCTGTACTCCTCCCCTTTGAGGACAAACTGGAGACTTGTGGCCCAGCTGGCCACACTTGAAACAGGTAATGTCTCCCTGGTTGCCTTTCCCCGAACTAGCACTCTGCACAGGAAAAGTCGATCTAGAAAAGCTACCCTGAGACTGCTGAGGGTTAAAACCCTTCTGTCTCCTACCATCACTCTGGCCATCCTGACTCCTCTTGGAGCCTTTCTGCCCTTCCTCCTCCTCTTGCATCATGATCTCCATATGGGCTGCAGCATCAACCATACGCCCATACTCCCGAATCGTAGTTCCCCCAACTCTCAATTTGAGGCCATGCCTCAACTTCTTCTCGAACTCAATACAACGGCGTTCCTCAAACGCCACCAACTTAGGAGCAAACCTGGACAAGCTAGTAAATGCAACCTCAAACTCGGCCACTGAAGAACTGGACTGCTTCAGCTGGCAAAACTGGTCTCTCAGCTTCTCCCTAACTGCTGGAGATAAAAACCGCTCCTGGAAAGCATTCACAAAAGCCTCCCATGTACCTCCTATGCGACCCTTAGAGAACTTCCACCACTGACCCGCATCCTCCTTCAGCTGGAAAGATGCCAAGGTCACTTTCAACCTCTCGTCTTCGATGCCAAGCATCTCAAACGTCTTCGTTGTCTGTTTGAGCCATTCATCTGCCTTAAGCGGCTCTCTAGGATCACCAACAAATTCATCCGGATTAGACCGGAAGAACTCCCTCTTCAAAAAGGAAGGTCCTGCATCCGCAACAACAACCTGAGCCTGATTCTCAGCTCTGAGAATGCCTACTGACTCCCTGAATGCCCCTGCTATCTCTCGGGCTAAAGCGCCCATAGCCTGCTGGCCTACTGGCTCGGCCACATTGGCCTGGCCAACTCCCTCCTGTACTGCCGGAATCTCCTCTGGCACAGGCACCTCCTGCCTACCCGGCCTACCACGCCTACCGCGTCCTCGTCCTCGTCCTGACATCCTAATAAAGGAAACAAAGACGTTAGCACATTAATAAATGTGCCGAAGCTAAACACTCGCGTCCTAATGCATTGGACAACAATAATTCATTCCACGTAAGCACATAATCACATAAGCACCTACGAATTTCATTCCTGGATGATAATAGTCCCGAAGCGTTACTATAGTTCCGGTTGGAAGCAGCATTGATCAAGTGCCTTTCCAACAAGACTACTAGAAACTCAAGGGTCCAATTAACATCCTAGAAACTACGTTCCATACCTACATAATCACATAAACATGTTCCCATATAAGCATATAACAGTACACTAAGTATCTCTCAAATGAGATGAACCCATCGTGATACTAATCACTTCCCACGTACCCAAAGTATTCAAACCCGGTACGCTCTGATATCAAGTTGTAACGCCCTCAAAATAAACCCATTATATATATCATTGACATGGATTGTTAAAAGAAAACAATTCATTATCTCATTCATCAGAGTATTACTAAATAAAAACATTACATGTAACATCAAATTAAATGCCCTACGGGCTTACACCTTTCCAAGCCAACACTTGGACACAAAAATATGAGTTCTAACTCAAATACAAATAAAGCCCTAGGCTTGAATGTTTACATGTACTATCACATAAAAACAAATAAATAAAGATAGTCTTCAAAATCCAAATCCTTCCAAGCTAAGTCCTTGGAGGTAGCTTATCACCTGGACCTGAAAATGATGTTCCCATATAGGGTGAGCCACAGCCCAGTAGAAATATACTAAACCAAATATAAGCATTGAATAAAGCAATAGCATTCAATAGATGGTTAACCAAGATAATCAATTATATCATTATACAATCTCATGACACTAATGTCTATGACACGTTTCACTTTCCATTATTATCAATATGGCTCAGAACCTGGCCAAACCTACAACAGTGAACTATATATATAATATTCACATTACTTCCAATATCAACCAAACAAATGAGACTCAGGCTCATATCAAAACACTTCATACTTCCCGTTTGATACACATTTTAGTGTTGTATCAATAACATGTAAAAACACTTCAATATCAATAAGCACACATAATAGTGATGCTAATGGAGTCCATCCCCTATCTCCTCCCAAACAAAATCCGGTTTAGAGGTCCATCCCCTATCTTCCCCTAAACCGTGGAGTACATCCCCTATCTCCTTCCACACAATATGCAAATGCAATGCTCAATCAATACACGTATTTTTTGTATTAATTCAATAGTCAAAATTAATGACTTAACAAATGTGATTAGTTTCAGTTATCCCTAATCCACATGCAATGTCTACAACAATCACGACTATCCTCCACCGATAGCCCAAAACAGTTATTTCTAGACTGGAAATAAATATATCAACAATTCAATCGGCGAGTGATTTAAAATATCCAACTACACCATTAAATCAATAAATTCCTCAATTCACCTTAAATTAATTATACAAATTAATTCATTAAAACAACTAGGGTTTTTCCCAAAATTACCAAAATACCCCCAACATATCAAAATACCAAAACTTATAACAAAACTTATAAGATAGAGTAGGAAATACCTACCTCGAAGAAAATAACACAAATGGAGAAGACGGAAATGACGACTCAAACTCCAAAGTGCTCCAAATCCACAAACTCTCAGATTAAAACGAAGCTCTTGACTCATTCTATCTTTTTAACAAAGGATCTAGGGTAGAAAAACACTCTAAGTAGATCAAACCTAAGAGAGAAGGTGAGTAGAGAAAGAGAGAACTCGGAACTAGGGTTTTAGGATCAAAAGATGTAAAAAAAATGATTTAAAAACCGCTGCTGCATATTTAAACTGGACAGGCTCGCTCGAGCGAAGACTTGGTCGCTCGAGCGACCAGACACAAGAAGTACTCGCTCGAGCGAAGGAAAGCTCGCTTGAGCCAACAATACAATACTTCAGGTCTGCAACCCAGAAGCATGCTCGAGCGACAGAATGCTCGCTTGAGCGAAGGACTCGAAACTCGCTCGAGCCAAGAAACCCTACTTTCAGGTCTATACTAGACGCAATCGCTTGCTCGAGCGACCAACTCCTCGCTCGAGCGAAGACACAAAATTCTGGACAACAACACTTAGTTTCCAACTCCAACCAACCTGTAACAAACCTGCCCAACACATCCTATAACTCAAGAATAGAGAATGAAAGGACGACAACAACAAATATATAAAAACGGAATCTACGGAACATAAGTCCGGATACAACAATCAAATGGGAAAGACCAGGGTCGCTATAATCATCTTTCGCGTATTGGTGATGCAGAGTGAGTATCTAAGAAACACATATACTTCTACGAAGGTGCCTTGTCCGAGACACTCCGACACTAACAGTATGTAGACATCCAAAGATGTCCTATTATTTAAAAATTTTGTAGAATCGGACATGTTTTGGACACTTGGGGGCCATATGTGTTCACCACTTGAGCGCACATAAACCACATTGCAAGTTTGAAGAAAATATCTTGCAAAGTTGGGATTTACTTATTAAATAAAAACAATGTGAATTTATACCAATTAATCTCTCCTTAATTGTACTTTTAAATTGAAGAATTCTAAAGCCCAAACCTTCCAATCATACTTGTTTTTTAATATGTAGAATATGAAAAATGATTTCTTACTATTGTGATATAATAGGATGCAACTGTATTTGCAATGTTAAAAACTGAAAAAAAAAAAAACAACAGTTACGTTATGACTTTTCCCTTCCCTTCGCAATTCCCTCCTCAAATCTATGATCCAAACACAATCGTTAAAAAAGCTTGTTTGGTTTCATTTTTCTGAAAACAGTTTTCAGAAAATTCTACTTTCTTATTTTCCGTGTTTTTTTGTTTTTTATGAATTTTTTTAATAATTTAAGAAATTTTTTAAATTTTTAGATATACCTAACATAAATATACCTAAAAAAGTAAAAAACTTGTGAAAAAGACCTTTTAAAAATTCACTAAATACCAAAAATACAAAAAAAAAAAAATACGAGAATTCAGTGCATTTTTTGTATTTTTATATATTTAATAATTTTTTAAAATATTTTTTCACAAATTTTTTACTTTTTAAATACATCTAAGTAAGGTGCATCTAAAAAATAAAAAAAATGTTTAAAATTTTAAAAATATTCACTAAAAACAAAAAACTCAGTTTTTAAAAAACATAATCCAGAAAACTCAAACCAAACACACTTATTATTATTGGTGTGTTGTGTCATCATCTTGACTTTTTAGAAAGTTTCCATTTCAACGTGTACATATCATGTCGTGTTTGTGTCTCGTGTCATGCGCCATAAAATTGATTGCACATCCTTTGAAAAGAATCCAACTACATGCTAGCTTAAATATGTTTAGTCACGTGATTTAATCATGTGCTATTGACAATGATACACCATGTGTTAACTTCGGTTTCATATTTTCGTTAGTACATTTAAAAGGGCATGCATTGGTCTATTGCTCCTATATCTCCAACATGTTCTTTTTCTTTAAATACTAGGTCTTAAATTGCCATAGTTCATGAATAATAATAACGACATTCCAAATTCCATTAACACCGAAATAAATAAATAAATAATGTCTGAGACTTGTAGTATTGAGTAACGAATCAATATCTTGATGGATGTTGTTTTTCCACAATGCACACCATAGCGACAAAAAGACTTAATTTGTTTGACAATAAACAATACACTTACAATGTCAATGCATTTGAGGAATGCTGAGTTATGCATTTGGAATTAGATACAATTACGATAACGAGTGTTCTTGCAAATGTAAATGGCGGTGAGATCTAGCACAATCGCATGAATTTAAAGATCAAATCAATCACAAATTGCATTGCGAATTGAAAATATATATATATATATATATAGAGAGAGAGATCGAACGATGGCAGATCACTTACGAGGATTGAAGAAAACCTCCATTTAGCTTGTCCTGGAGCAAAGAAATCGAGATTGAGAACTGTTCCACACAGAGAGAGAGAGACTGGAGAGTTTCGAGGTGATCTGAGTGAAGCAAAGCTAGGGTTCTCTGATGAATGCGAGTGAATTCAGGGGGCTTTTCCCAAAATGAGTCAAATTAGCAACTTAATTCTCAAACTAGGCTTAGGCCAAGTTTGAGAAGATTAAATAAGTCTACACTTTTTATCTTTTTATTTTTTTTGAGTTATATCAATCAACATCTTCTCTCTACTTTTCTATACATCTTGTTATAAAAAATTAAAAAGTACACTTATTTAGAACATCCCAAACAACTCCTTAGTTTGAACGGAATTTTCAAACTAGGCTAAAACGTGGCTGTGAACCACGCTTTCAATGTTTTTTGCGCCTACCGCGCGGAAATTTTGTAAAATCGTAAATGCGTGTTTTCAAACCACGCTTTTAATTAAGAAAGCGTGGTTACAAATTACACTTTTAATTAACTTTGGTTTATAAATAAAGCGTAATTAGAAACCACGCTTTTAAGTAAAAAAAAAAAATTGAAAACGTGGTTGTGAACCACTCTTTCAAGCAAAAAAAAAATTTCCCTAAAAACGTGGTTATGAACCACGCTTTTAAGCAAAAAAAAATTTTCCTTGAAAGCGTGGTTGTGAACCACGCTTTTACTGTTCATAAAATAAAGCGTGGATGATAACCACGCTTTTAACCAAAATCGTTTTTAAGTGAAAGCGTGGTTCGTAACCACGCTTTTAAAACTTATATAAATAGCCCCCAGCCGCGTCATTTGCAATCACGCTTTTTACACTTAGCTTTTTTCGACTTCAGCTCACTCTCTGCTCTCACTCTCGCTCTCTCTGCTGTCGCTCCCTCTACTCTCAGACTCTCTCTGCTCTCACTCTCACTCTCACTCTCTCTCTGTGCTCTCTCTCCGTCTGTGGGTTGCTCTCTCTCGTTGGTATGGCATCTGTCTCTCTCTGTCTCATTTGAATTTTATGTGTTTATTGTGTTTGTGAAAATGTGAATATGGGTACAATGTAGGTATAATGTGGGTAGAATAGGGTTCATGAATGTGAAAATGTTGTGAATTGATGAAAATGTTGGTAGAATAGGGTTTGTGAATGTGGAAATGTTGTGAATTGAAATTGTGGTTTTGAATTGGTAAAATGTTGTGGTTTTGAATTGTGAAAATTTTCTAGGGTTTTCAATTGAATGTGAAATCATAAATTAAGGTTAAGGTTTTGAATTGTGAAATCAAAAATTATGATTAGGGTTTCAGAAATAAGGGTTTTGAATTGTGAAATCAGAAATTAGGATTAGGGTTTCAAAAATTAGGGTTTTGTTGGCTTTTTGGCTTTTCGAAGGGTATTTTTGTAAATGCGAGCGTGCCAGCAAGGATCAATCAGTCCTTACAGAAATTATAATTGCCAACCAATTATCAGACGATTGTGTTTTAGTTCTTTCAGCCTCAATGAAGAGGACTTTTACTGGTGGCTTGACTTAGGAGAAATTAAGAGAAATAACAGTTAATATGAAGAACAATCGAAGTATTTCATTAAAATGAACACTTACAATAGTCCAAACTCAGCCTCGAAGAGGTTTACAGCAATAGTCTACTTGAATCTACTTGAAACTACTCCTATGAATCAAAGTGCAGTGCGGGTATTTAAAGTGCAGGTATTTAAAGAACAGGTATTTAAAGTGCAGGAATTTAAAGTACAGGAAATGTAAAACTGGAAAAGAAAATATGAAGTAAAGACTGGTTTGTATGATCTGAGTCTGGGGGTCTTTTCTGAGGGCTTCCCTGCTATTTATACTTGTCAAAGATGACCTTCGAACTGCACTTCAAACCGTCGAACTACTCCTCCATGATCGCTGATCATGCTGCCTTAGAAGTAGTCCCACTACGCCATCTCTTGCAGTTGAGCTTCCCTCCTGTATTTGAATTTGAATATGAGTAACCGTTGAAGCCATGTCACCTTGTATCTCTTCACTGATCTAGTGCTACTCAGATCATGTGAGAACCAATGTTCATTGCCACGTGTTCGATTAGGATCGAAGACTTGAATTATCTTTCCATAATACCCTTATTCTGCCACGTGTCAAACTGTGATTTGGCTTTTACAAAATATGTAGCCAACATTACCCCCCGCACTAATATACCCAATACTTGGAGATATTAGTGGATCAACTTTTCAGCGCTTTCGGAACGTGCATGGAATCCATCTTCAGGAAACACAATCGTCACCTATTTGGTGATCATTTGCATTAACTCTCAACTTGTTGAACATCCCAATACCTTTAGCATTCAAACGGACTATGGCTCAATCAATTTCTCACTCTATTGATCAAGCATACGAAGAGTCATTGAGTAATGCTGTTTCCCCTCGAAAAAATCTCCACGCATTCATTAGCCACCTTTACCTGCCTTTCTATATTCAGGTCATGGAGGCTTTTGCAGATTACCAACCTTTGGACTACGAACACATTGCCCTTAATCCTTCGGTTTACAAATTTACAGATACAAGAAGTTCTTCCTCTAAACTCCCCTTGTACTTTGAACGAACTATTCTCAAGCCTTTGCTTCAACAAGTTGCAAATATGGACTTGGGAAGTTCTTCTTCACAAACCTCTGCTTGGGATGAAGCTACAACTTCTTCATCTTCTGGGGTTTCCGGATGGACAAGCTGGTCAGCACCTGAGTCCTGGGACTTGAGGGAACGAATCAATCACCATTTTGTTGAGTTCGCTGACCCTTTAGATTTTCCTTCATACGCTCGAAGCTCGATGGTCTATCCTTATGTGCCCATTGACCTTCGACGTAGTTTGGAGGAGAATCTGCTTGTGGCCTGGTACACATCCTCTATGCCGACAAAGATAATGCACACTGCCCAGTGTCTGGAAGAATCACAAGGGTACAGCCCTTCATTTTTAGCCAAGAAGGCGAAGATTTGCTCTTCTGACTGGCTTGACTACATTAATGCCTTTGCTCTTTCCACTCCCGTGCCATCTCCCATAACAGAAGCATCCACTTCTTCTTCTCCATCTTCTGAAATTGAAGCATCCACACCTTCTTCTCCACCTTCTGGAATAGAAGCATCTACTCCTTCTCCTCCTCCCACTCTTTCCTGGATAGAGAAACTAAGGCTTACCCTTCCCAATTTGCCAGACAATTTGGGCTCACTCAAGGGATTCCTGTTCCACTTTGCAGTCTCTCGAATGTCCACCTTACTGCCAGAGATTTGAAAATATCCAAATCTAGGCTAGAGACGGCAATACTTAAACTGCTGAAGGAATTGAATGAGTTCCAATTTGTTCCCTTTCTTCCGTTTGGCTTAGTTTTGAAAAGATTTCAGAATTGGTGGACAGCCAATATGGAAGTGCGCCTGTCTATGCATCCTCATGACTTGCTAATAAGGTTAGGAGTGCCTTCAAAGGCTAAATCAGCAACAATTGAGAACATTTCCCCTCCTCCTGAAGTTGTCACAACTATTCCTGCAGCTTCATCCCCTCTAGCTAGAGTTACTAGAGCTGCTTCGAAGAAGGGTAAGTATTTTCAGATTTCCCTTTTCTTTCTTTTGAATCTTTTGTTCGTTTCCCTTACACTTGTGTTTTTTGGTGCAGGGTCTCCGCAAGAAGAATCCCCCAACAGAGCTGAGACTTTAATTCTTCTCAAAAAGAAACAACAAAAACAGAAAAGGAAGCTAGTCCTCCCTCCTGAGAAACCTGAATCTCTGGAAGAAGAAGAGGTTGAGCAAGAGCGAGAAGTGCCCTTGCAGAGAACAAAGAAACAAAAGGTGGCTGTCTCTACTTCTGATACAATCGAACATCCTCCCCTCGAGACAACCACTACAATAATGGGGAAAGAACTGACCTTCGAAGAATCTGAACCCCAAATTGGAGAGAGGGGAATCGAAAAAGAAACAGTAGCATCACTGCCAAGAAGGAAGAGAAAGAAGGTGACTGTTCCTGCTGCTGATTTGGTTGAAGACCCCATTCATGAAGCAGCTGCTAAGGCAGTAGAGCAGGAACATTCCAAGGCAATAATTGTCTTTGAGAGGGCCAAGAAGAGATGGCAGCAACAAACTTTGAGAGATGAATCTGCTGCTGCTTATGCACTTCAAAGAGAAGCTGCAAGAAGGCAACAAACTATCGAACATTACTCCCTTCGCAGCTCTCCCATCAGTACTAATACCACTGGATCAAGTAATTTCTTTCACACTTCCGTTGTTTTTCCTTTGTCAACTTTTAATACTGAATTTTGACAGTCCTTTGTATTTCTTCCTCTTGCGAATAGCTCGCATTTATCTTTCGATGAGGCCTCCTCGATTTGATTGAAGTTGACGGATGCAACATGTGAAAACCATCCAAATCATGCTCCCACTCTCCAAGCCTATATTCGATATACCTTCTTTGAGTCCAAGCATCCCTGCGTCTCTTTTTCTTGGCTTAGAGCCATATCTCCCTTTTTTGACTTTTAATCTACCTCAGTCTACTTCTTCTTCGAGCCTTGCTCTTCCTCCTTCCTTCACAGAAATTCCAAGTGCTACTCCATCTCTGATGGCAGTTGATTCCTTTACAGATGGTGCTGGTAGTCGTCCAATTCATAGTTCATCACCTTTGCCTACTTCCATTCCCTCTTCTCTTGATTCATTGGTGGCCAAGACCATAGAGGCAGCCAAAGATAGTCCTTTCACTTCTCCTATACCCATGCAATCCTTTGGGCCTTTTACCACAACACTCTCTGCACCCTTCATGTCTATGGATGAGGTAGACATCTTTGAAGCCAGGCTGGCTAGTTTCTTCGACATACCCTCTACCTCTCCATCATTCAATGCTGAAGCTGAGCCATTAGTCTTGGCTGACTCCTTGCTAGAGATTTTTTAGAGTTCTTCCTTCAGCAGCAAGCCTTCTGCACCTTTGATAGACATAGACACATGCCTAGAGCTGCTAATTTCTTTTTCAAGGATTCCCTTTGAGGCTCTGCAAAGGCCAATAATCAAAAATGGGTTCCTTCAATGCTGCAAAATTGCTGAGCAGTCTGGCATGAATGCTTCAAGTCATCTATCTCAAGCAGTAGCTACTGTTGACTTCTATCTCAACATTTGTCATGCTGCTAAGGCTGCGGATGAGAAGCTGGCTAGGGACCAGAGTTTTGTTTCTCAAGTGCATACTGAAGTATCAACTCTGAAAGAACAACACACTTTTTTTTTCCCGCTTTCGAGTGCAACTGCTGGAGAAGAAAGCTCAGGTTGAAGAGGAATTAGCTGCAGTAAACCAGGCCTTGGTTCGAACTGATACCAAATTGCACATCACCAACCAAGGGCTGGCTGATCGAAAAGAGGACATGGCTACAGCTATTCAACTGTTTCCATCACTTAGTAATAGGAAATCTACTGTTCAAAAACAATTAAGACATTGTAATGATTTCTGGGCCAATTTGTGGCACAATGTACTCAATTCTTTATAAAAGAACAACTTTTTGTCTATCATTAAGCGATCTTATGTTTTTGTATTTAATGTTTATTTTACTCCTTGTGTTTCCCAAATGGTTGGAAAATAAAGCTTCAAATATCTGCCATTAATCTTTTTGGGATGTACATACCCATTCAAATTCCTCAAATGGTACGCCCCAAAAGGCAGAATTCTATGAATTTGATATGGTCCTTCCCAGTTAGGTGACCACTTGCCAAACTTGTGGCTTTTAATTCCTATTGGGAGTATTGTTTTCCATACCAAATCACCTTCATCGAAACCAATGTGCTTGACTTTCTTATTATAATTCTTGGCTACTTTCTTCTTTTGGAAAAGAATGCTATTTAATGCCAAAATTCTGGCTTCATCTATGCCTTCTAATTCCAAGCACATACTTTGATGGTACTACTCAGGATCTAACTGATCTTGGCATCTTACCCTCAAAGATTTAAAATTAATTTCCACAGGTAAAACTGCATCATGCCCATCTACTAAGGCATAAGGAGTAACTCCTGTGCTTGACCTTGGGGAAGTTCTGTAAGCCCACAAAACATCCAACAATAGGTTATGCCAATCCCTAGGATTATCCTCCACAACCTTTTGTATTCCTTTTTTCAAGGACTTATTGGATGATTCAGCTTGACCATTGGCTTGTGCATAATAGGGTGTGGAATTAACAAGGCTAATTCCAAACTCTGCCACAAAAGACTTCACCATTTTCCCATCGAACACAGTCCCATTATCAACTGTTATGGTTTGTGGGATGCCAAATCTATGGATCAAATCTTTAATGAACCCAATGACCTCTGTCTGGTCTACAGCCTTGTATGGCTTAGCTTCGACCCACTTAGTGAAGTAGTCAGTGGCCACTAGAATGAAACAATGATGCTTCGAAGAAGGTGGATGTATTTTTCCCATCATATCCATGGCCCATCCTCTGAATGGCCAAGGCTTCACTACTGCATGTAGGTCAGTTATGGGCACATGCCTTATTGTGCCATGTTTTTGGCATGCCTGGCAACCCTTTGCATATTCTATGCAATCTTTAAGAATAGTTGGCCAATAGTAGGAATGCCTTCGAAGCAACCATCTCATCTTTACACCAGGCTGATGAGCACCACAGATGCCTTCATGAACCTCAGCCATGGCTGTTAATGCTTCTTTTGGGCCTAAACATTCCAACAATAAGCCATCTCCCCCCCTTTTGTAGAGAGCATTACCATATATCATGTATTGCATAGACTGCAATTTGACTTTTCTGCTGGCCTTCGAAGATGGACCAGCCAAGTACTGCATTATTGGATGCCTCCAATCTTGTTCTTGCAAGTCATTATAGTTGACTTCCAAGACCACATTCCTTTTATTCAAACGCTGTATTAATTTCTGATATGTTGTTTGGCTTATGTCCCTTTGGGTATTATCCCTTCTCTTGAAGTTCGAAGCTTTCTGAGCCACATCATTAGCTCTATTGTTCAAGAATCTTGGAACATGAGTTACATTTGCTATTCGAAATTGAGAAAGCAGATGTAATGCAACAACATAGTATGGTAAAATGCTTATGCTTTGACACTTGAAAATCCCTTTCGCTTGGTTAACTACCAATTGAGAGTCCCCAAATATGTCAACTGCATGTACTTGTAATCCAATAAGGATTTCTAGTCCCACTATTAAGGCTTCGTATTCAGCCTGGTTATTGGAACAGCTAGCTTCATCCACTCTGAAACCATGTGTGGTTTCTACCCCTTGTGGAGACTTAATCACAATACCAATTCCAATTAACCCATTGGCCTTCGATCCATCGAACCACATTTGCCATGGCTCAACACTAGCCATACCGAGTTCCATTATCTCTTGGCTCTCTGTTTGAGATGGATGATCTGCCAGAAAATTGGCTAAGACTTGCCATTTTACTGCCCTTTGAGGGACATATTCTAAATGAAATTCTGATAAGGCTAGTATCCACTTGCCAATTCTTCCCCTCAACATAGGTCTAGATAACATGTACTTAACCAAATCTGTGGTTGCAATTACCAAGACAGTTGTAGGTAAAAGATAATATCTTAATTTGATTGCAGCAAAATACAAAGCAAGACACAGCTTTTCAACAGCTGAATATTTACATTCACAAGAATTTAAAAACCTACTAAGGTAATAAATAGCTTGCTCTTTGCCTTCTTCGTTGTCTTGGGCTAAGAAAGCTCCCAATGAATCTTCTGCTACAGCTATGTACAACTTCAAAGGCTTGTTCCCCTTTGGTAGCATCAGCACTGGAGGGTTGGCCAAGTAGGCTTTGATACCTTCGAAAGCACTTTGATGCTCTGCTGTCCACACAAATTCCTCTTTATCTTTCAGCCTTAACAAGGAAGAAAATACTTTAGTCTTCCCTGCAGTGTTAGAAATGAACCTTCGAAGAAAGTTAACCTGCCCCAGGAACCTTTGTAATTCTTTCTTACTTGATGGAGGCCTAGCTTTAATGATGGCTTTAGCTTTATTCTAATCAATCTGTATTCTTTTCTTGTGCACTACATAACCCAAGAAGTTTCCAGATGATACACCAAAAGCACACTTAAGAGGATTAAGTTTCAACTTAAACTTTCTCATTCTTTCGAAAGCTGCTTCTAAATGAAACAAATGCTCCTCCATGGACTGAGATTTCACCACAATGTCATCAATATAACACTCTAGATACACTCCAATGAGATCATGAAAGATAGTGTTCATAGCCCTCTGATATGTAGCCCCAGCATTCTTCAGTCCAAATGGCATTTTAACCCATTCGAAGGTGCCAATATTCCCAGGACATCTGAATGCTGTCTTGTGGATATCCTCCTCTGCAATGCATATTTGGTTATAACGAGAGTGGCCATCCATCATTGATAAAACTTGATGCCCTGCTGAACTATCTACCAGCAGATCCACTATAGGCATAGGGTACTCATCTTTAGGAGTTGCTAGATTTAAGTTTCTGAAATCGATGCATACCCTCATTTTGCCATTCTTCTTAACTACAGGCACAATATTAGATAGCCATTCAACATACCTGGCTGTCCTAATAAAGCCTGCCTTGAGTAGTCTAAGAATTTCTTCCTTGACTTTCTGAATTACTTCTGGACTCATCCTTCTTGGTTTCTGCTTGTATGGCTTGAAATTAGGCTTCATAGGGAGCCTATGTTCCACTAATGATCTATCCAATCCTGGTAGTTCATTATAGGACCATGCAAAGCAATCTTTGTATTTCTTTAGAACAACCAATAACTGGTCTCTGTCCAGAACATTCAAGCAAGTACTTATATAGGTGGGCTGCTGCACAGAACCTTCCCCTAAATTCACTTCTTCTAAGGGGTCTTGTGTCTGAGAACTCATTGAAGCTTCTTCTTTGGTTTCTTCGACCTTCGAAGCAACCTTTTCGCCTTGTTCTGTTCCTAGGTTCTTTAATTCGACATCTCTGCCCTCTTCCTCATAGACAAAATCTGTCCACAAGGCGTCTTCTTCCTGTATCTCCTGGACTTTTGTTTCAATGTCCAATGCACAGTATTTCCCAAGGGTCAAACTTCGGCTGTTCTTTGCTCTTGTTCTGACCAATTATCATGGCCTCTCTCTCTTATACATGCTTTACGGACTATTGCTTTTACGTCCAATGATAAGAATTTAATCAGAGCCAAGGACTTGGCTTCTCGTTCTTCACCTCTTTGCCTATAACCAGGCATCATTGTCATCTTTCACGACAACCTCTTCATCAGCACTTTCTTGGACTAAGTGCTTCAGGTGTGTCACTTCCTCATCAGCCGTCACTTCGGCTGAGCCATCAGCTTTCCTCAGTATACTGAGTGGTGTCACTCCCTCAATATACAACTTGGCCTCTGCAAAGTCTGCACAGGCTATGAAGGGTTGAGGATCTGCATCAATTTCCTCTGTCTCTCCATTGCCCAAAGCCATCATGATTTTCTGATGCAAAGAGGAAGGCACACATTTGTTAGTGTGGATCCAATCTCTCCCAAGTAAAGCATTATATTTAGCATTGCTGTCGATTACGAAGAATGCTGTCATGCAGTCCCTGGTTCCCACACTCAAGTTAATGGGCAGAATCCCTTGAGCCATCTGTTTATCTCCAGCAAAGCCAGCGATGGTTGTGCTGGTTGGGATCAACCTGGGATTCTTTTTCCCTAGTTTCTTCAAAGAAGATTTCGGTAATAAGTTTACCGCTGCCCCATTGTCTATTAGGACTCGGTTCAGCTGTATCCCATCGAAGAAAGCCTTGATGTACAAAGGCTTGACATGTTGGGTCATGGAATTCGAGGGATATTCAAAAGGATATGAGAGGTTGATGCTCACCTCTTCCTCGCTTTCACGCTCAGTTTCCATTGGAGTAGCCATTCCAGGAGCATCCTGTACCATACTCACTTGTGACTCTTCACTAGAGACAGGAATTGGATCCATGTCTTGGTCACCCTGGTCCTCATTTCCAGCCTGGAATTCATGAGGTAGTATGTGTACCATATTGACTGATACAGGGGGAAATAAGCCAAATTGGATGGCTGGCTGTACATTTCTCCCCTCTTAGCTACCTTGCTCAGTGTCTTCAGCAGCATCCTCCATGCTGCACTCTGGTACTTCATTGATAACTGATCCTTTCGAAGGATCCTTCTCAACTGGTTCTTCAGACAGAAATGTTTGTTCAGCCATGAAGGCTTCGAACATTTCTTCTTCTGCCATTTCCTTCTTTTGGCTCATGCCAATCTTTTCTTCCGTTTCGCTATCACTTTCCATCAGAGCCTTCTCCAACCCTGCCAAACTAGACTTCTCTCTGGCCTTTAGTTCAAAATGAACCTGGGCCAACTATTCTCTGCTACAAACCACTTTGCTTTGTAGAGTCAGTTTTGGAGCATGGTCTGACTTCGAAGTTTTCTTTCCTTCTGTCTTGACCTGTGAAGAACTCTCTCCACTTTCTTTCAGATCTTGCTAGTACTGGGTGTACCTGCGCTAAATCTTCCTCCTTTGTGATCTGGAAATAACTGGAACCATATTTGGTTCCTTTGTCTTTGGGTGTTTCAGCAATACCCAGTTGTTCGGAGCCACCAAAGGAGGCTTGACCATCCTGCCTGGGATTCCAACATCTCTCCTGGCAGACACTTTCCTAGGTTTGTTTTGCATTACAAACCAGTCTGGAACTCCAGGTACCCAAGAGCTTACTGACTCAGATGTTGAATCACCTTTTTCTACCTTCGAAGCCATCTTCGAAACTGGCCGTGGAGGTAAGTGCTTGGTTCTGGTCTCATGTTTCGAGCCTGATTCTGGCCTTTGATGGAGGTGGCCATTTTCTGTTCTGTGTGAGGTTGGTCTAGGGGGCCAATCTCTGGCTTTAGTCCCATAACCTGAACTCCTCTCCAATCTTCTTTCAGAATGTTTGCTCTCCATTCTGTAGTAGTTAAGTGGCCTAGACTCATACAAGGGCCTCTTGCCTTTAGCATGTATTCTGTCAACTGCAGGCTCAACCACTAATGGTCGCTGCCTATCACTAGCCGGGTACGACCTTTTGTTGTAAGCGTTGGTTGATTTAGGACGTCTCTGAACATCCCTATAGTATTGCTTCCCATCAATCGGAAGCCCCTTCAACCATTTGTAGCTTAGTCTGCATCTGGGACACATCCTCTGCATTACAGCTGCTTCCAAGGAATCGTCATCCAGTGCTTCTTCATCAGAGTGTTCCTTCTGATGTGAGAAACCTTGTCCAATAACTGGTGGGTTTCTAGTCTCCTTCTTGGCAGTTGTCTGGTTGGCAATATGCATTTGCACATTGACCTCTTCCAATTCCTGCAGAGATAGATTCTGAAAGTTTGGTACAACCACATTAGCCGCGCTTTCTCCAACTTCTGGAAACGGGTTACTGTCAATCCCCATGGCTTTTTCTGTTTTGGCTGGGAACTTCAAACTTCCTTTCCGAATTTGCTCTTGGATCCTGTCTCGAAAAACAATGCAGTTTTTAGTCGAGTGAGACCAAGAATTATGCCATTTACAGTATACTTTTCCTTTAAGTTCATCTAGAGATGGCAGTTTTACTCCTTTTGGTAACTTAAGGAAATTGGCTGCAAGTAAATGATCAAAAATGTCATCTGCTTTTGTCAAATCGAAAGAGTACTTTCTGTGAAAGTCTTTCTTTTTAAACTGCTAGTCGATGGTTGTATCCTTATGAATTAATGCTTCACAAATTACAGGTTCTTTGCCCACAATCTCTGCTGCATCGATCTCATAATTGGGATCTCTATAATATGTCTTATACGAAGCATTATTTCGATCTTGTTCCTCCTCTAGTAATGCTTCATATCGAGACACCTTATAGGTTAATTCGACCAAATCCCTGAATTCAGTTGAGTCAAACTTCTTTCGAAGCCTGAACTCTAAACCGTTTTGAGCCAATCTTACAAATTCTGGCTCTGGAAGGATGACTCTACATTTATTTCGAGCCCTTTTAAATCTGGCAATAAACTGAGTAGCCTTTTCTTCAGGCCTTTGACTCAATCTTGCCAAGTCTGCCATGGACACCTCTGGCTCCGATTGGAAGAATTGGGCATGAAATGCCTCTTCCATTTGTTGCCAAGTTTGAATGGAGCCAGGTGTAAGGTTGATATACCATACAAATGCTCCCCCAGTTAGAGAAATTGGAAATAATCTCAGTTTCATGTAGTCATGATTAGTGAATTCACCACATTGAGCAAATGAACCGCAATATGCTCTCATGTTGATTGATTTCAGCCCATAGAATAGGGTAAAATCTGGTATTCTGAATCCTCTTGGGTATTCATGTACCCTATCTACCCATTCTGGGTATGGTTTTCTGTATATAGGAGTCTGGACCCCCCGAGCCATCGGTCCACACATCTCCCTAACAATATCAGCAATTTGGTCCCTAGGGACCATATTTTGTGCTTGCTGAACCACTACTGGAGGGACAAACACAGGGTTTGGTGGACAAACTTGCGCCTGTGGTCCTCTTAGTCTATAAGGTGGTACATTTGGGACTGGTTGCCCCTGTGGTGCAGGTTGCTGTTGGGGGTATGGGTAACCCCTTTGAGCCTGTCCTGCGAAAGGACCTGTGAAAGGTGCTGGAACAGGTGTTGTGTCCCTTCCATTTGTGGGAAAACCTTCCAACCCCCCGGGTATAAATTCGAATAAGGGATTATTATACCCCCTGGTGCCAGGTATGGCTTCGAACATGGGATTTGCCACCATTCTTATGCCAGTTTCTTGTACTTGGCTAGATCCACCAACTTGTGTGGCTTCATTGTTGAGTACTGAGGCATTTTGGCCTACTACAGGCCTCGAAATGGGTTCATACCAAGACTGAGACGATGGGTTTTCATAGTTCTGAGTACTAGTCTGACCATTAGATTGTCCATTAACTTGCATAGGCTGTTTTTCTCTAGCCAATCTTTGCTGAGGGACATTTAAAATTTCCTCTGTGTGTCTTGTATTTATTGGTTGGTGGTTATTCATTCGATCCAAAAAGGATGTTGCCCACCTTTCCATTGTGTTCATTAATTGTTGTCCCATAGCATCTACTAAGCCATCTCATGGATTTGTTGGCTGAGTAGATGGAACGGTGGATGGTCCAATTCCTTGGTTTCATCCAATATTATGAACATATGGTTCTTGTCCAGAAGTGCTGGTCTGTTCGACCAAAGGTTCTGATAGCATAGGAGTCTCCACAGGATGTGTTACCACATTCTCCTCTGGATTAGGTATCTCTACCTCTCCTTCTACGCCTTCTTCCAAGCATTCATTTTCTCCTTGTCGTCTTCGTCTAGCCATTTTTTCGAGTCCCACCGGGCGTGCCAAAAATATATGTTGGCTTTTTGGCTTTTCGAAGGGTATTTTTGTAAATGCGAGCGTGCTAGCAAGGATCAATCAGTCCTTACAGAAATTATAATTGCCAACCAATTATCAGACGATTGTGTTTTAGTTCTTTCAACCTCAATGAAGAGGACTTTTACTGGTGGCTTGACTTAGGAGAAATTAAGAGAAATAACAATTAATATGAAGACCAATCGAAGTATTTCATTAAAATGAACACTTACAATAGTCCAAACTCAGCCTCGAATAGGTTTACAGCAACAGTCTACTTGAATCTACTTGAAACTACTCCTATGAATCGAAGTGCAGTGCGGGTATTTAAAGTGCAGGTATTTAAAGAACATGTATTTAAAGTGCAGGAATTTAAAGTGCAGGAAATGTAAAACTGGAAAATAAAATATGAAGTAAAGACTGGTTTGTATGATCTGAGTCTGGGGGTCTTTTCTGAGGGCTTCCCTGCTATTTATACTTGTCAAAGATGACCTTCGAACTGCACTTCAAACCGTCGAACTACTCCTCCATGATCGCTGATCATGTTGCCTTAGAAGTAGTCCCACTATGCCATCTCTTGCAGTTGAGCTTCCCTCCTGTATTTGAATTTGAATATGAGTAACCGTTGAAGTCACGTCACCTTGTATCTCTTCACTGATCTAGTGCTACTCAGATCATGTGAGAACCAATGTTCATTGCCACGTGTTCGATTAGGATCGAAGACTTGAATTATCTTTCCATAATACCCTTATTTTGCCACGTGTCAAACTGTGATTTGGCTTTTACAAAATATGTAGCCAACAGGTTTTGAATTGTGAAATCAGAAATTAGGGTTAGGGTTTCAAACTTGGTAGTTATAAGAGAATGATGAAAGGCTGTGTGATTAAAAACACATAAATGATAAAAAATGAAGTAAAAGAATATATATTTATATTATTGTATAAATTTGATTAAGGTGAAAATTTTACAAGAAAATATAATTCTAATTTTAAATAACTTTTATAATAAATATAATTCTAATTTTGTCTATATTTTTTGTATTGTGAATTGTGAATCCTGTCTATATTTTTTGAATTGAAAATTTTATTTTTTGCTTGTTAATCCTGTCTATATGGTTAAATCTTCTTATTCTTTCGCTTATCTCTTAAGCTACATCATTAGGCCACTATAACTAGTACAAACATTTTTTTTGGGTTGTTTTAGGAAATATGTTAAAAGCTAATTTTTCATTTTTTTAAAAAAAAAAAAAACTTTTTTTGGAAAAATGTGTAAAAAAAAGTAGAGAAATGATGTGACTCAAAAAAATTAGAAGTCAAAAAATGACTTTTAACCTCTTTGCCAAAAGAGGCCTTTGAAGTCGTCCTCAAAAATGCTATTACCAAAACATTTTATATAAATTAAAAAATTTTGTTTAAAAATTATGTTTGAAAAAATTAAAATTTTTGATTTATAAAATGACTCATTCTCGATAATTTTTACCCACTTGAACTATCCAATTGACTTATTCCCTATGCGTCTGGATTATGTTTATTCAATTAAGTTTTATATTTTTATGATAGTCGAATGTCTGAATCAGTTTATGTATTTCTCGACTAATCTTAGAATCCACACCAAACGTCCCTTCCACGTAAATCAGACAAATCTCAAATAATACCTATAAACATGACCTCAAGAAATTGATAACACATAATGAGAGTTCAACTTGAGACTTGAAAGGGGCATACCTAATTTTTAACATATAATGAGAGCTCATTAATATTAATGAAACTCAAGTTTGACTCGGTTCGCCTCGATAATTTTTTTTAATGTTATTTATATTGTTTAAATAAAAATAAATGAGTTGAGCTTGATGAATCAAGCCGAGCCCTTAACAAGCTCAGTCGAGCTTGTTCATGAAAAGTTCGGGTCATTTGCAACCCTATTTGAAAGACTCATGATTGGGAATTTGGGAGAAGTATTTCAAATATCACCATACTTTACTATAAATAATATAAAATTACAACTCATAATTATTAACTTTCAAATTTTTTATTTTTATCTTTTATAACTGAGTATCTAAGTCAATTTATACACACCTCGACTAAATTTAAAATTATAATATATGCATCAAAAGAGAGTCTTAAAACATTCTAATTAATAGTCCATAGAAATTTCCTAGATAAGAAGAAAAGAAAAAAAAAATGGCACTTTGATGGCTAAGGCTGTGTTTCATAATACCAAATAATTGCTACGGATGGTCCAATAGATTGACATGGATTAGTATCCAAAATATACTGCATAGATTTAACCACCAACATAAGCCCATAAGCCAAGCCACAAGCCTCTTTTGAGAACATGAAAAAAATTAATTTACTGGTATATTTTGATTATATTATCTCTCGATTTTTTTTTGTATGTTAAAAAAAAAAGTAAATAAATTATTTTTTTTTCTTACTTTTCAAAACAAGCCAAAATGAGCTTTTTGTTTAAATTTCATAACAAAGCCTCTATGACCTCTAAAAAGTGGACGAGGGTTACCATTTCACATAGGAAATAACTTTGTCATTAAGGTCCTTAATGGCACAAGTTTGAACAAATAAAAGTAACTTCTCTTTAATTGTCCATAAATCTCAAGAATTGGATCACCAATTTTAAAAAATTAAAAACAATGTTTGAAACATCTATTTGATATTGTCCAAATCAGTCAAGTTGTTTCAACTCAATGAAAAAAATAATAATTTCATACAAAACTTACACTATGATTTAAGATTTTTGTATGATTTGTCCAATTTAGTCCAATCTCACTGAATAAAAACAATACTTGATAGAATGAAGTTGTTTTAAAATTATACTATAAAATTGTATGCAGAGAAAAATAAAACAAGAATCTTCATAATGTAATAAGATTTAAAATTAGTAATCCATGATGCTATTTATTAAATAAAAATACTAAAAAAATAGAAATTAAATGTGTGAAATATCTGTCTACTTTATCAAAATACTACAAAGTAGATCAAGATTTATCAAAAGAAAACAAAATAAGTGTTCTTTAAATTGCTCCCACTTACATGCGTACGAATAAATCATTGACTAAATTAAGGTTTGTGTAGAGTTATTATTTATTTATTTGGAGACAATGCCTTTTACAAATTCATCATATTGACGGAGGGAGGCCCTTCGTTTTATTATGCTGATAAAAATATAAAATAAAATAATTCTATTATAATTCGAGTGTTATGGATTCAAATCATAGAAATAATGTCCCTGGATACTCAATAAGGCGCGTGCATATATATGATCTTCCTCTAAACTCTGTCATGACTATAATCTTTGGAATTGTCTCTTTACAGATCTTGTAAATCAAAATGGATCACTAGCTAAAAATCTTATAGTTTTGTTATAAACAAACAAAAGTGATTATAAAATTGAATACAAATACATATATACGTATAAAATTTTATAGAGTTTGTTAGTATTTTGAAAAATTTTATCCATTTATATACATTTTGTGTACAGTTCTATAACCATTTTTGTGTTCTTAGACTTATTCAAAATCTGAAGTTATTACTGCTATCTGATTCAAACTCAATAAACATTTTTGTACAGGACATCTATACATGTGTATGAATTCAAAAATGATCATATGAACAAAGCATATCCAACCTCAAAAAGAAATGTTTTGATGTCGCATAGAGTGACTTAATCATATACAAAAGTTACCATATTATAAAATTAATTAGGGATTTTTTAAAATAAATAAGATTAAATTAATGGTAGTGCTTGGATGGCTCTACTCGTTTGATGCATTTTAAGCATTTTAATAAATTTATATTATTACAACGACGCTTAATCCAATGGGGAAGGCTATTACCCATCAAATTGACTATGTTATTGAAGATAATTGATGATTATTCCCAAGTTTCCATGTGTTAGAGAAATAGACTCTCTGACACACACACACTCACACACTCACATATATAATTTTTAATATATATAAATTTTATTTTATAAAATTGAGACCAATATTAAATATATATAATAATAATTTATAATAGCAAATAATAATTTTTATAATTTTTGTAAATATAAATCATTTTTATATAATTTTTATCTTTCGAGTGGTTAGAAATAATTTTTTACAAATTAAATTGAAACAACCATACGTATCTATATAACCTATCCAAAAGTTAAAATGACAATTATTTTTTACCCTTAAATGATAATTATTTTTCATTTTTTATTTTTTATTTCTTAACCAAATTAATTTTTAATTTTTTTTAAAAAAAATCTAAAATTAAACCATACATAGCTTAAAAATCTTTTGATAACTCATTTCTTACGTTGATAAGTTAATTATTTGTTAATTTTACGACATTTTTACCATCTAAGGCATGTTTGGTAACCATTTCGTTTTCAGTTTTCAATTTATATTTACAAAAATTTAAAAACTATCATAAAAACTTGTTTGATAATTTTTTTTGGTTTATAAATAGTTGTCTCAATTTGTAAATTTGAGGAAAAAACGTAAATTCAAAAAATGAGTTTATATTGGTTTTTAAACAAGAATTTAAAAATTTTACTAAATTTTCTTTTTCAATTAATTTTTTTTTTCAATGATTTTTTTTCAATGAATTTTTTTTCGAAGGTGATGGGGGAACTGTCATAAACATAAACCTCAGGGTGTGTCAGTGTAATTTACCTAAATAAAAAATAATTAAATTTTAACAATTAAAGTCAAAAAGTAATCATTTTATATAGTTGATTATTATTTGCTATTATAAATTATTATTATATATATTTAATATTGGTCTCAATTTTATAAAATAAAATTTATATATATTAAAAATTATATATGTGAGTGTGTGTGTCAGAGAGAGAGAGAGAGAGAGAGAGAGAGAGAGAGTCAGTGCTGGTTTTGATGGAGTATTGAAAACGTGTTTTGAAAACACGTTTTTACATTTTGGTTAAAAACGTGGTTATCATCCACGCTTTCTTTGGTCAACAGTAAAAGCGTGGTTTGCAACCACGTTTTTTGAGAAATTTTTTTTTTACTTAAAAGCGTGGTTCCTAACCACGCTTTATGTATAAATCAAATTTCCTTAGTTTGGGAATTCCCTCCAAACTAGGCCTACTTTGGGAAATAAGTTACTATTTTGCCTTAATTTGGGAAAAGTCTCGCGATGGGTTATGGGGCAAAGGGAAGGGGATGATGATTGTAGAGGCAGCGTGGGTTTTGATACCGTTAGGCTGTAGCAGGAAACAGGTAGGTTTCAATGGCGAAAGAGATGGGGAAGGAGAGAGAGTTTATCCACTGTGTGAGGTGCATGGTAATATTTAAATGGATGGTTAGGATAGTTTGTGATCTAGTATGGTCAAGTTTAAAAGTGTTTTAGAAGAAGTTAAAAGAGTAAATAATATATTGCCACATGTATTTAAAAAAAAAAGCAAAATTGTTAAACAAAGTAATTAAGATGGACATGAGTGTAGGTTGTGACACAGAATGAAGTTCAAATTTTAAATTGATGAAATTAAAACTTTCGAGTTTTAATTTCAAAAAATACGTAAAACTCTGTACTTTTTTTTTGTAATTTGTCCAATATTTTAAACATGTTTATGTTCATTTGCTGGCAAAAATGAAAATAAAAATATATTTAGTATATACTGTAATGTAAAAATTTCATGCCACTAATAAATGTAATTTTAAGAACCAAATAATTTAATGCTAAATGGTATACCTTTTTAAAAATAAAATTTTGGTCTTGACAGGATAATAATTCATTACCAAATGTCTAATTTCATCCTTAAATAGTAGAGACAATTGGTGAAAGGTTTATTTCAAAAGGGTATAAAGTATTACATTCAAGGTAAAATCTTGTTTGGTAATAAGGACAAAGTGAAAATTGTTGACGATGTTGAAAAAGTTGCTGCAAAAAATTATGTTTTTTTTTTTTTTATCACACACCATAGATTCGTCATTGTATTTGTATAATAGAATAGCATACTACACTTGTAATAATTAATTTTTTTATCATAAAAAATTAGAAATCTCTTGTGAAATTTATCCAAAATTAATAAAAGATCTTCAGAACAAAAACTTAGCTGAATTATGACATAATGTGATTAATCATAACATATTGTGAGGTCAATTATGACATTATTCTAATTATGATGTAAGAGTTGTTTAGTTATTAAGTGTGTGAAAATATAATTTTCCCGTCCCCGCCCTATTTTCTCATTGAAGTGATATTGGGGAAAATTACCATCTCTATTAAAAACTCAATTAAGTTATGAGCTTTTACCATAAAAGTTCTTCAAGTGGACAAAAAAAGAGATTTTTTTTGGTAGTATACCAGTTTTCTATCCACATGTTAAATATACCTAATTCATGTAACTCAGAAGTAGGTGTAAATGTTATGAATTTATAATTTTATATTTAAATTTGTAGATAGTTTCTGATCAATTCTTAAGCAAATATTAAATGTGATAGTGATTGTATGCAGGGTGCATTCTTCTTTTTTTTTTTCTTTTTTTTTTTTTGCGTTTATTTTTAAATGTGACATCCTTCATTTATATAATAGAATACATTGCAGGTCTATTTCCATCAAAATTATAATATGAAATTTAAATTTTAGTACAACTCTGAATTGTTTATTTTTATATTTATTTTTTGTATGACAAAACAGAAGATTTAATATATTATACATCTAACAATAACTCATCTAATAAAATAAATTTGAGTACAAAATATAAAATAAATCCTAAATGGAGAAAAAGAACCTTCACGCAGAAAAGATACGAGTCTCCACATACGAAGTAAAAAAAAACTCTGCGTACAGATGAAACCTCAGCCGTTGTTTTATATGAATAAAAATAAGTAAAAAAAATGAGAAAATAAACAATAAAAAACAAATAGAGACAAAAAAAATAAAAAAAAATGCGAGAAAATATAAATTGAAGTAATGTTTAGTTGTGTTGAAGTAATGTTTCACCTCTAGAGTTCCTTCTACCCTGGAAAATATAAATTGACAAAAATGAGAGCACTGCTTTTTATATGAAAATATCACTTATGATATAAATGTCACTTATAGGAAAATATAAATTGTCTTTTGACTCCCACAACTTCCTTTCACCAAGTATCCGCCTAAACAAATTCAAATAACCAACACAAAAATAAAAGCAGGTGAATTTACAAAAATCAAATCAACACTGAAATATTACCAAAACAAAAAAGAAGAAGCATGGAAAAAAGAAAAATTTACATTTATTGTGCACAAGAGCATGATGTTAATTTTGTATGTGTTGAAAGATTTTTTTAAAAAAGCTAAAAAATCTAAAACATAATCATTATTTTAACTCATATTTTAATTAAAAAATCAATAATGTTTGTTGGATTACAATTGCTGATTGCTTAAATAAAGTTCTTGCCTCACAAGTAATTGTAACTAAATGAGTTAAAATTCATATAATTCTTTTAGAAGTAAAATCCAATATAAGTATATTGTTGCTATTTTAATGTTTTTTGTTTCATTGAAACAAGTATATGGAGACTGTTCCAATTATTTTCTACTAGGGGGAAAACATAATTCGGGATCCCGATGAAAGTGTCTCATATGATGCTGAGCAGAAAGGGATATATGGGGTGCAACTTGGCACCACGCTTAGCAATTTGGAGGAGATGTTCCTGTCCAAGTTGGCAAGTTACGGGGAAAGTGTCTGATTGACCTTCAAAGGTAGATATCCTTATCGCCAGTGGCAAGCACTCAGCAAATAAAAGATATTACCGATCAATGATGATGAGGCGTTGAACACCGTATTTAGTATCGGTGCAAGTTTCCAACCACCAAATTGTTTAGAAGTGTACATTGATAAAGAGGTTGTACACAATGTCCCGAATATGACACAGATGGATTCTCGTCCATTCACTACATTGCTAACACATGGAATTGACACGACAACGTTTCAGTCTCCTATGTATAAATCAGATCAATGTTATGCAGTGGGCTACACACAACAGACATTTGAGGGCCATGGTGTAGAATCAAGTTCACGTTGTGGATATGATTATGAATTTCACAATAACACAGAAGATGTGTCCACCTGCAGCCATCATACCACTCCAGTTGAAGTTGCTGGTAATATGGTTGAAACAGTGAACTATGTGCAGTTTGCTGATAGTGACATGTTCGGTCCTGATGTCGCCCTAGACGATGATAAGAATGAAATGTGTGATGAAGAAAATTTTTGGGCGGATCAGATGATGATGATGAAGAAGATGATGCCGACGCTCTCGTTGACCTTGAAAATGCCCCCATTCCACCTAGACCTGAAAATCCCTTTCTATGAGAACATTCACATGGGTAGTGATTTTGACATGAGTAGCTGTGATGTTATTCCCCGTAACCGGATCTGGAACGCTGAAAATCCAGAGTTAAAGGGATGGTTTTCGTCGATAAGAAGCAACTTGTACATGCTGTGAAATTGTACCATGCAACAAATAATCGAGAGTATAAAGTCATAACCTCGAAGCGAGACCTTTGGGTGTCTGCTTGAAAGCACGATTACAGATGGTGGTTGCGTGTATCTCTTTGTAGGAAACATGATCTTTTTGAAATAAAGCAGTACAAGGGTCCTCACCATTGTTTATACCCACGAATGAACAGGGACCACACTAATATTAGCTCTAGTTACATTGCTTCTTATCTTTTGGGACAAGTTGCGGTGAGTATAAAAAATAAATGTTTACATATATATACCTATTTGTTTGCTTCTTATCTTATTTGTTTGTCGAATGCAGAATGAACCTGATATGCCAATTAAGAATGTCATCGAAGATATCAAAAAGACCATGAACTATAGTATATCATACAAGAAGGCGTGACATGCAAGGGCAAAGGCAATTAGAATGGTATTCAGGGATTGGGATGAATTATATAGGCAGTTGCCTAAATTCATACATGCATTACAAACATCTAATCCTGTCACCATCGTTCAATGGAAGCATAGATATACCGGAAGTACAACCATTATGCCCGTCTTCTATTTTGTTTTCTGGCCTTTCAAACCCGTCATCGATGGCTTCAGATCTTGTAGGCCTGTTATAACCATAGATGGTACATTCTTATACGGTAAATACACTGGTGTGTTGCTTGTAGCAATGATTGTCACTGCCAATGGCAAAGTATTACTGCTTGCATTCGCTGTTGTCGACAAGGAGAGTTTGGAGTCTTGGTCGTTCTTCATTTCAAATATCAAGGAACATATTGTCATGGACCGACAGGAAGTGACTTTGATATCTGATTGAGCTGAGAGTATATTAGCTGCTGTGAGGCGGCATTGGCTGAATCCCTCACTCCAATTTGTTGGATATCATCGGCACTGCCTTCGACATGTTTGTAGTAACTTTAACACAAAGTTCAAAAATAATGAGCTAAAACAACTTCTATGGAAAGCAGGGAGTGCTGATCAACGACGAAAGTGTAATGCTTACTTAGAACAGATATAGGCTATTAACCAAGATGCCATCGATTGGGTCCACAAGATGAATCCTGTGGAGTGGGCCCTTGTGTATGACGGTGGATATCGGGGGGGGGGGGTATTGACCAACAATGATGCAGAGTGCTTCAACAGCGTCTTGAAAGGTGCAAGGAACTTACCTATCTCAGTTATGGTTGAATTTACATTTCGACGGCTCGTAAAATATTTTGACGAAATGGGAGCCCAAGCTGAAACAGATGTACGGAATGAGTTCCAATACCCTAGAGAGATGCAAAAAACTATAGATGAGGGCATCGCAAGGGGAAATACTTTCAAGTTGATATCGTATGACAGGTTAGTTTGTAATGTGAACTAAATTATTCTTATTATGTTGTTAAGTTAATTACACCTAAAAACATGAAGTTGATTAGTTTGTATCCATATTGTCTGATAGGCCCCGCCGCATATTTGAGGTGCAAACATCTTTTCGCCATGGACGAGGTCGCAATACACAGATTGTGCGGATGAATCAACCCACGTGCAGTTGTGGAAAATATGAGATAAGACACTATCCATGTTCCCACATGCTCGCTGTAATGTCTGAATGCGGTAACAATCCATTCGAGTACATTGATCCAGTATATAGGCTTCCTGTATACATGAGGGTTTGGAAAACTAAATTCAATCAAATACCGCATCAAGATTATTGGGATGATCTGCAGTGGACCTTAATGCCTAATGTACTTTGTCTGTGAGAAGTAAAATGGGGTCGTACATCGATGTCTCGTATTCCAAATGAGATGGATATATCAGATAGACGTTTGACCGCTCGTTGCAGTGAGTGCCAGCAGACAGGTCATGACAGGCGAACATGTCTGGCGCGACTTGGTCGATGAAGACTATGTAATACTTACATATTGTAATAGATCATTTTGAAATTCTTTAGTTGTAATAGATCATTTAATTCTTTATTTGTAAACGGGGTCGTACATTTAAATAGATCATTTTTTATTTGTAATAGATCATTTCTAATTTTTAAGTCTTTATATATTGTAATTGTTTTATATTAAAAAAAATTTACAGCTAACATACTAAGCAAATAAATTAAACTAAATATGTATGCAAAAACATTTAATTGTACCACATAGCCCTAAGTTTTTTACTGTATACTTGATTGAAAATGTGTATTACAAAATTCTGTACTTAATCACGTAGTTCTTCTACCATTTGAAAATTTAATATTTATAAATAAATTTAATATTTTTGAATGCTGCAACCATTGTTCACATTTACAATTTATGAATAAATTTATGTAATTTAAAAATTTTATAATTTATTCAAACTTCTAGCATTACAAAATCAGTATTTAAGTTTTGTCAAATATGCCATAAATGTAATCATCAGCCTATTATTGGTTCGAAAAAAATTTCTCATTCAATTTTTTGGCAAATATTTATGTAGAAAAACTATCCACATGTTACTACACTATGTTCATGGTCATTATTAAACTTATGTAACTGAGGCCCTAAAATTATTTTCGAAAAGATTTCTATATTAGTTATAGCATACATAATGGTAGATTCTGTTGAAATTTTATCATATTTAATGACACATAATTTTAAATCTTAAAGTACAAATATATATATATATGTATATATATATTTAAAAATCATAAATTATGGAATAATTAGAGTTTTTTTTTTTATGATTAGAAATTTATAATTTTAAAATAACCGAGCACATTTTTTTTTTAAGTCGTTATGTATGGAATTAATTAGAGTTTAATTGTTATAGTTAAATTACAGTTAACTAATAGAGGTTTAAGTTGGTAAAAATTAATTACATTTTAGTGAATTGCTTCCATATATAGTATCACACAAATTTAAATTTTGAAACAGCTAAGTATACTTTTCTTTTACAAATCGTAATTTATGGAATAATTATAGTTTTCCTGTTATGATCTAGTATTTCACTTGTACAGGCTTCATGGCACATGTACCTGAGGAGGTCCCACTTTTCAGTCAGCTATATCGGGCTGACAGTATATGGGAGCGTCCGGTATGCAATAACGTTTGTTGGACTTTACGCTTACAATTAAAATACCCTGCATTTTGTTTTATATTACGTGATAATGCTATTATTTAAACTAGTCATTCTGTTATGCAAGACGAGGCATGCACCATGTTGATCTACCGCCGGGTAGATTCAGGCTTGTGGGAGCATCCGTTAGACCATAGACTCTTGCAGTATATACTACGCGTAGGATTCTATGGTGTCTACCGTATTGGGCATATTAGACTGGATCACCCACTCATCACTGCTCTCGTCGAGAGGTAGCGTACAGAGACTCATACATTCCATTTCCCCGATCGGGGAGGCCACTATCACATTGCAGGACGTATCTGTCCTATATGGCCTACGGATTGATGGGTGAGTAATTACTGGAGTTGACCCATCATTGACAAGGGAGCAGTGGATAGTCCTATGTGCTGAGCTATTGGGAGTAGCACCTACACCTGCAGACTTATAGACAGGTAGACTGAGGGTGAGGTGGCTGGCCGAGCAGTTTGCTCCTCTTCCAGATCATGCTCCAGATGAATTGGTACAGCAACATGTCCGAGCATATATTTTGTGGCTTATTAGGGGGGTACTTTTCCCTGATAAGTCACAGAACCTGCTCAAGCTAATGTACTTACCACTGCTGAGAGACATTGATGAGATTGGCCAGTACAGCTGGGTAGCGCGGCTCTGGCATGCTTGTATAGGATGCTATGTCGAGCAGCTCAAATGGGTGCGAGGAAGAGTGGAGGATCACTTGTGTTGCTACAGGTTAGTAAGAATTTTATTACATGTTGATTCATATTATATGACATATATCAGTATTATAATTGTGTTCAAACTATTGCAAATTTGGACGTGGGAGAGATTGATTCGCATTGCCCCATCTAGGCGGCAAGTGGTTGGTCCTGGTGAGCTTCCCACGGGTAAGGGAGACATGCAGTTGCCCCCCGGACTGCGAGGTAGCAGGTGGAGGGTTGACTTGGGCCACGAGGTCATCTCGACCCACGTAGTCATAGTTTATAGAGACCAGCTCGACTGGATGATCGAGGGCGAGGTATGAAATTTTGCTCTCAATTTTAGTTGTCTTGTTCATTGTATATGTTTTGAGTTCACGAGCGAATTTTAATATACTTGTCGTTATTGTAGTTTATCTGGTAGCCTTACGCTAGGGTCCTCAATACGCTCCCCGACTACTGCCGACTAGGTCAGGAGATATGGATGGCGAGAGTGCCACTTAGTTGTTTTGACGTGGTTGAGTGGCATCTCCCCCATTGTGTCCTCTGACAGTTTGGTCGGGTCTAGTCCGTGGCGGATCAGTTCGATACCGAGTGGCGGTTGCACGTCATTGATAGGCGTGGCTGAGCTGGCACTGACTGGAGTCTGTTTTATATGTGATATATACAATTGTGGGATGCCCGTGGGGACAGTATTGTACAGGCTGATTACAGCGATGAGGTGCTCCTATCTTCCGACCCTTACATGTTGTGGTATCGGCGACATACACACCTACTAGTCGGTAATCCGAGCCACCTATCTGAGTCCGGATATCAGGGAGTTGGGCCTTATCTTGAGTCATTGGTGAGTATCATAGTATGTGTCAGATAATTATTAAGATCATAATTGATTTACTTTGAGTCAACTGTAGCCTAATACGTCTGAATTTTTGTTCAGGTGGTTGGAGCTGAGAGGTTATATCACTTGGCTGAGGATGCCTTTTTCAGACGTGATGGACAGCATGCCTTGCAGGCCGTTGTAGAGATCCGAGAGTTATTGTACAAGGCGATCCAGCTTGTCTATCGGGAAGATCGTTTGCATTTTGGCCACTATGGTGTACACAGTGCAGTAGCTACTCCAGACACATCAGCGCCGCCCACGTCAGCGCCGTCCACTTCAGCGGCGGCCACATCAGCTTCTTGGACATCAGTCACCCCACCACATACTACCCCATACATATCTCCAGATTCCCTCCACGTGCTTCCTACCCAGCATACTGGCATACCTTATATAGCTGACCCTGATTGGACACCGCCCTGATACATGCATGACGTTGTTACCCAACCTACCCAGTTACCACCACCAAACAGTTTAGGTGTTTGTAGTGTTGGGGTTGATAAATGTACATCACATAGTCCCACACTACATGCACCTACTTTTGTGGGGACTAGTTCGACCGTGACCATGAGTACACAAGATGCTGTTCTCACTGACATCTCCCACGTTGACGATCAGGCCCATATTGAGCCCCCCCCAGAGCGCAAGGGAAAGGCCGAAATTATAGCCATGGCGGACGTCGCGGCCGAGGTCGGGGTGCGGGTAGAGGCAGAGATCGAGGTCGAGGTCCAGCTGCAGATTGTGATACAGTTGCACCAGATGAGGGAGTTTCATAGCTCACAACAGTATCCGATCTTCGGCCAGAGACAGTATCAGGGGTAGCACATGCAGGAGAGGGAGGTCACACTCACAGGCTCCACAGGTAGTCAGTGAAGGGCCACATACAGGGGAGGGAGTGCCACTAGATACGCATTTACGATTAGAGGAGCCAGATATTCAGAGAGTCTACTGCAGGAGACCGAGGAGGGAGGTCCACGGTCGGGGTTGTGGGACTAGGGGCAGGTTAGGGCATTAGCGGGTGTGATATGGAGTGTATAGTTTTTTTTATTTATAGTTTTTGTAAATCAAACTTGTACAGAGGATGTAAATGTGTTATACTTATTTATTTGAAAATATAATTTTACAATTTTTTATTCTTACTTATTTTGATGATTTCCTAAATACTTCAAATATTCAAATCATGATGTCACAATGGATTTAAACAGGGTGGTTATATACATAAGAGATTCAAGTTGTGCCACGTTTGGTACCATGTGGATTTTCGTTTTACAATAATAAACTATATAATTTTTCATACAGTTTTTTTTTAAATAATTTTTTTTAACTACATAATTACTTCTTTACAAAAAAACGCGAAATAAATAATTACATAAATTTTATTTATTATTTTGTACTTTTTTCCCCAAAGAATTTGATAACATAATGATAAATTTAAGAACAATTTTTTTTTAAATACAAAGACACAAATTTCAGATAACATAAGACTACCCAAAAAAAAAAAAAAGGTACAGAACCTGATAATATAATAAAAATTTGAAGAACATTGATTTTTTTAAACAACGTGTGCGCACACACACATACAACATTAAGAAAACAAAAACACAAATTTTATATACTCTGCTTTCCCCCCCCCCCCCTCCCAAAAAAAAGAAACAAAGAAAGAAAGAAAGAAAAAAGTTATTTAATACTTGAATAGTCTTTCTGGAAAAAAAGAAAAAGAAAGAAACAAATTTTAGTTTTTCAATAGAATGAAGATGATGAACTGTGGAACTTATACAGCAGTTTGTTATAAATTTAAAATATAAAATAAAAAAAATAAACAATTAAAAAAAGAAAAAGAAAAAGGTGAAACGTGGAACTGCACAGTAGTTTCTAAAATGTGGGAAGTGGAAACGTGGAAGCTATTTACTGAGTTGGTAATTTACGATTTTACCAATAATTACAATTTCATATTAGTTAAAATAATAGATTATTTAACAAGTTATGGTGATTTTAGGAAAAATAGAAAAAAAATTGTAAGCCAGGCTTCAGATTCATGACACCAAAATTGGTGTTCCCCTTTAATAATAGAATAGATTAACCCTCCAATTGGATCCAAATTCTGTAACAATAAATAGTTTATCCAGCACCCAAATTCTTTGATTTGCCAACCCCACATTCCTCCATTCATATCATCATTGTGGCCCTTTTCACTCGAAGAACCCCAACTCCCTACATTGGACCCACAACCATTTGCCTTTGACGTTGTGTCGTTCCCCAAAATCTGATTTTTGTCAGCAGCCGACTCGTTGCCACCATTGGACTGGCTATTTTTATTACAACTGGCTATTTTGATATTAGTGGGTGACTAATTCTCATGCCTAGGTTGAGATTGTATTTCAACTTCACTCCCTTCAGTATTCGAAGAACCCCAAGCAGCAGAAGTTTTTGACTGAGGTACATGCTCAACATCTTCTTACTTGACTGTGGGTGACTCATTCTGATGCCCAGTTTGAGATTGTATTTCAACTTTACTCCCCTCAGTATTCGGAGAACCCCAAGTAGCAGAAGTTTTTGACTGAGGTACATGCTCAACATCTTCTTACTTGACTGTGGGTGACTCATTTTTATGCCCGGTTTGAGATTGTATTTCAACTTTACTCCCCTCATTATTCGAAGAACCCCAAGCAACATAAGTTTTTGACTGAGGTACATGTTCTACATCTAGGTACTTCACTGTGGGTGTGTTTCACAGTGCTGTCTGGGACTGAGAAAATTATTTCAATTTTATCTCATGTAACTTAACTCATGGGCATTTCAAGACATTTGGGGGTATTTACTTGCACTCCATTTCATAGTTATTTATGAACAGTATTGTTTTAACACAAAGAAAATTACAGCCTCTGATTCATTTTATGATTTAATTTATAATTTTTTGCAAACACCAATTTGTACTGAAATGGACTAGTTCGAAGTGACTTCTTACTTATTAAAAAAGCAAGCACCAGAAAATAGTTTACTGTGGCGATGCGACAACTTACTGCATTGAAATGGCAGAAGCAAGCAACATGGAATTGACAGTGATTGAGCGAAATAATGAGTTTCACAATGTTCTATGTTATGTCGTATCTTCGTTAGTAGAGTGTAAGACAATGTTGTTGTTCATCTAGCTTACGGATGTATTTCAACTATTTGTTATATGGACCTAAAGTTTATGAAATCACTACATTTATAAGTACACATGTCAAGATTCGTTACGAATCTCTTCCTATTGATAACTCATGTATAAGCATTGCAAAGCCATTATACTGAATGAAAAAGTTTGGTCATACATGCAACCAAGTTCATTCAGTATCATCATTATATTCCACATCAATAATGCATGAAATCATGAAAGCCTAGTTCAAGTAGCGTTCTTCAGAATAACAATAACGGAGAGAAAGCAAAGGTATTTATTATTTGTAGAATTACAAGAACTATTAAAAAACTATAAAAATTTCTCCCTTCATTGATAAGTCATAGATAAGCATTACAAATCTATTACAAGATATTTGGTCATTCATCCAAACAATTCATTCATTATCATCATCATCTGACATCTCAATATCAGATTCATACATAACATCCATGCTCCAGGCAAAGTACTGGTATGCATCATCCATTAACCCATCTTTGGCACGCTCATTTGTGGTCTTCATTAGTTCGGACCTCTGCAAACGTTGGGTCATGTGATTAACTTCGTCGCGGATACGATGCAATGCCCTTTGCAACAACTGTGGAGTGTCAGTTGGCATACGCATGGCTAACCGACGAGGAAATTTAATATTAACTTCATGACATAGCTCAACGAGAACGTTTGCTCGAGTTATGCGAAATTCCCACTCAGCTCTCATGGTATTGACGGTGGCATGTGAGTAACGCAAATTTGGATTTAATGGGTATTGAAATTCATCTCCATCTGCAACCCAATAGCGACCCATTGCTGAATATAGATCAACCACCGTGTATCTCATGATGATATCGCTCGAAATAGCTATAAAACTTTTGTTGTGATATGATGCGATATTTATATCACATATACACATGGTAGCTGTATGTTTGAAATTATTGTAAACAACTATGCATCAGAGTTGTCACGTCAAGTTTTATGACCTGAACAACTATGCATCAACTTTATAGGAGTTATCACTTTGACTTTTATTTACGACTCAGTGCATATCTGAAGGTTTTAAGCAAAGTTCAAATCCGCTTAAAAATTTAATTAAATTTTTCCGCTTACAAATATAATTCAATTTATTTTTCCTTGACAATATATTTAATTTCACTTTTCACCTTACATATTTCATTTAATTTAATTGGAGAAATTTGACCAATTTAATTTGAAGTTAATTATGTGTTGATTTAAGTCGGTGTTGTTCTTGTCTGCATACTAGGCTAGGTTTTATTTGTAACACTTTCAGGTTTTGTACATCGAAAAACCTATTCATTCTAACTCTACTACAAATTAATCTTCAATACATTCTAACTCTATAACTACATTATCTTCAACGTTTATGAATCTATTGGAGCTGCATAGGGTGGCTTTTTAAACAGAAATGGTCTAATTATTTTGTTATTTTGTTCTGACACCCCTTCATCCCATGATGAATTGCAGAATTCACATGGGCACAGTAGCTATGGTACGATAATAAATTGTAGCTCGGCGCAATGATACGTCCAACATTTCTCAGTGATGCAGTGTAGTGACTTGAACAGACGTAATAATTTGCATGCTTTGTTTTTTCCTTAGATGCTATGTGATTTTGTGCAGCGATGTAGTGATGCATGTGATTTTGTGCAGTGATGCAGTGATGCATGTCACTTTATGCAGTGATGCATGTGACTTTCTGACTTTGTAAATTATATACTTTGTGACTTTTTTCCTCACATTACGTGATGCATGTGACTTTGTGCAGCGCAACTTAGATGCTTTTTTTTTTCATTACATTTCAGAATTCATCTAAGTCACATTAATACGACCACATGGCAATAGTGTTGATAAACAATTATATAAAGGACTGAAGGAGTGAAGTGTAATTTACTGAATATAAAAAGAAGTAGAAAATGCAAAGAGGAAAAAAGAGGATGACTGTGAAGTTCATTAAGTGAAAATAAGCTAAAATATAGGCTGCAGTGCCAATCTTCTTTACATATCAGGTGACCATTTTATTATTTTGTTTTCTTTTGTTTTGAACATTATTTTGGTGAAAAAATCAACGATAGTTTTGTAGGTCGAAGTGAGTTGGAAGGTTGTATATTTACTTGCACTCTGTTTCATAGTTGTTTATGAACAGTATTACTTTAAAACAAAGAAAATTAAAGCCATTGTTTCATTATATAATTTAATTTATAATTTTTTGAAAACACCAATTTGTACTGAAATCGTTAGTTCGAAGTGACTACTTGTTGTATTAAAAAAGTAAGTATGAAAAAATAGTTTAATGTGGCGATGTGACAACTCACTGCATTACTGATTAATTTGACAACTCACTACTCAAATATGAAGAGATTGCATTGTGAAAAGGACGGCCTACAATTATAATTTTATTTAACAACCATTTCCGTGACTACATCATAGGTACACAAAGTCACGGATACTCAGGATTGCATAAAATGAATAAGATAAAATAATATCACGGGTATCACTTCTTTCATAGTGCCCTAACTCAATTATCGTCACCAGATCATCTCTAGTTAACCCCCAGTATGATGTCTATAAATAGCGTTACCCCCAGTATGATGTTTGTTCAAGTCATAACATTGCTTAATATATCTACAATTACTATTATTATTAATTTTTTTATTTTATGAACAATGTCTTCAAGAGGTGTAGGAAGTTCACGTCGGCAAAGAAATCTGAAAGTGTGGCTGCTACCTCCATTTACTTATGAATACAAGAGCGAAAAGTACTCAAGTCCGAAGGATTATTATGCTGGTATCCGAGCAGAATGGGCGTTCAGGGTAACAGAGCAAGAAGGATTGTTTAATGATCTAGGTAACTTTGGGGCACCGGTACCTCATCGTCGTTCATTGACCATGGCTAGAGGAAATATGAGTGACTATGAAAAAGCATTTAGTAGAATTAAGAAGGAGAACAATAGAATGTTGATGCGAAGATGTCGACATTTCATGCTTCAGCTACCTACCGAAATGGCAGAAACAAGCAACAGATATTTGACAGTGATTGAGCGAAATAATGTCTTAAAAAATGAAAAATATCTCTCTGACTACTGCATGTCAGATGAGAAATGAGAAATCAAACACCTTTATCTTTCATATATGTTTGTATGTTGTGTCGTATCTTCGTTACTGGAGTGTAAGACAATATTGTTGTTCATCTAACTTATATCTGGTATTTTAACTATTTGTTATATGAACCTGAAGTTTATGAAATAACTACATTTATAAGTACACATTTATTAGTTCATGACTTTCTTTATTGAATTGTAATGAGTTAATGAATGTTCTGGATTAATGTATGTTGAATTATGTGAATACTTTAGGCTTTTTTTTTTCAAACATGATATACAACTCCATTTTTTGTACCCACTTTATAGACTCAGTGATGTGTGAAGAAGATGATTGGCTGATAATTAGATAATATTTAATTATCAACCAATCCTCTTTTTGACATATCAGTAGACTTATAAAGTAGGTCTAACTTTTCCGCCTGAATAACTATTATTTTCTTTTTGTTTGTAAAAAAGATTTTATTGCAGTTTAATTTTGTAATATGGTAGGTCTTTTTTTTTTCTTCTTCTTCTTCTTCTTCTTCTTCTTCTTCTCTTTTCTTGGGCTGTATTTGGATTTAGAATATGAGGGGAATTTGTTGAGTGAAAGGAAAAGGGAGCATTAAAAAGTTAACCCTTTTTATTTGATGATTTTTTTTTTTTTTTGCTTTTAGTGAACTGGTTTTATTTTGGTTTTTTATTGAACTGCTATTTTAAAAAGTTTAGGCTTCTCCGTCTCGAAAAAAAATTGTACTTTATTTAGTATTTTTAATTTTGTTTATGAAATTTTTGTTTTAAAAAAAAATATTTACATGTTAGATGTTTATGAAGACATTTGAAAAAACTTTAACTTATTTTAAAAATTTGTGTTAATAATTTTTTTTATGATTTTTATGAGAGTATTACTAGGAGTGTCATGAAAATTTAATATCAAAGAGAGAGAGAGACAGAGAGAGAAAACAAAATTAAGGTTTGTGCTTTCAAATTTGTAGACACTAGGAGTGTCATGAAAATTTACCCCCACCAATTATCCCACAAAATGAAATTAAAATAGAAATATAATATCATGAATACAAGTAAACACAAAATCACAACAATGCTGCATTGCATAACAACAATATATTGTACAAGTTTACATTAGAAACATACAAAACTTAATGCACCATCTATTCCAATAGAACATGGAAAATGATAGGGTGAGGAAAACAAATGCATTTTGACAGATAAAACAGAATTTGTTAGCTGGAGAAACAATCTCAAAGCCAAGTGGTTGGTCCAATTAGGGGACTAATAAAGTTACGACAGACGAACTGCCGCCTTCAACAGCACAGAAAACAGAACAGGTAGCTCAGTCAAAAGCTTCCCTTAACTGGGGCTCCTCAAATAGTGATCTTCTACGTAAAGAATTTCAATCTCCATCAGGAAAGACAAAAGAGTCGCCTTTCAATTTCTGGAAGTCCAGTCAAAATGATGACTCTGGTAAGGAATGGGGGGTTGACAGAAAACTTAACTTGGGGGCAGGACAAACAAACTTAAAGCCAAGTGATTGGTCCAGTTGGGGACTAATAAAGTTCAGACAAACGAACTACCGTCTTCAACAACTCATAAAACAGAACAGGTAGCTTAGTGAAAAGCTTCCCTTAATTGGGGCTTGTCAAATAGTGATCCTCTACGTAAAGAATTTCAATCTCCATCAGGAAAGAAGAAAAAGTCACCTTCCAATTCCTGGAAGTCTAGTGAAAATGATGACTCTGGTAAGGAATGTGGGGTTGACAGAAAACTAAACTTGGGGGCAGGACAAACAAGCTCAAAGCCAAGTGGTTGGTCCAGTTGGGGGATTAATAAATTTCCAAAAAACTGTTCTTGGAAATTCAAAAACCAAGTAAGTTTTGGATTTAAAATTTATAACAATTATTTTAATATAAACATTTTCATTCTAACAATATTTTCATACACTAGTCTTCCAATACTATTGTGTTAAGTGGTTGTCCATGAGATTTGCAAATTTATTACGAGTGATTTCCAGAAAAAATCAAAATAACAATTAATCTTCCATACTTATGGGGTTAAGTGGGCGTGCGTGGGATTTACAAATTCGTTACGATTGATCTGCGGATGGGTACGTTACGACCAATGTTCAGTTGATGTTGTAAATGTTTCCCAAAATATTACAAATTGAATATTCAAAAGTTGATTTTAAAATAATTCCAAATGACAACAAAAATTCAAATAGTCATACTTTTCAATGAAATGCAAATAGTTAGTCGTAACAACGAATGATGCATAGCTAAGTGAAACACAACATTGCCTACATAAGCTTCCTTTTTTTCACACATTGAGTAGTCAAATCGTGGAGAGACTTGTCGATAGATGCAGATGGATTATCAAGTCATGTGACTTGGTACACAGGCTTTGGTTTTCTCGATTTTTTGATTACAATGACAACTCATCTCTTATTGATATATGTGGGATTCTCAATTCAAAAAGTCACATGGCAATAGTGAATTCACTAATTTACCTTACAGTGAGCATGCCCTTAATTTGTCGGTATATGCAGATGGATTGTCAAGTCATGTGACTTGGTGCACATGCATTGCTTTTCTCTGTTTTCTAATTACAGTGACAACTTATCTCTTATTGATATATGTGGGATTGTCAATTCAAAAAGTCACATGGCAACAGTGAATTCATTGATTTACCTTACAGTGAGCATGCCCTTATTTTGTCGGTATATGCAGATGGATTGTCAAGTCATGTGACTTGGTACACAGTATTTGCTTTTCTTTGTTTTTTCATTCTAGTGACGACTCATACCTTGTTCGTATATGTGGGATTGTCATGCAGAGGCATTTATTTTCTATGGTTTTTCCTTCAATGTCTTTCTAAAGCTGTTCATAACCAACTATATAAACGACTAAAGGTGAAGACACAACCTTACAACTCATTTCGCCCTACGAAATTTTCATTCATTTGTTTAAAAAAATTAGCATGGCTACACGATTCATGGGAGGGAGTGTGAATCGCAGAGGTGGTAGGAACTTGCAAAGGGGTGACAGTTCACGAGGAGGAGGATGAAAGGGACGTGGCGATGCTGAAGACGAAACAACAATACATGTAACGCCCTAAAAAAAATACATATTAAGCTGGAAACCTTAAGTCGGGAAAATCAAACAGGATTTTATAGAGCGGATATGGTTTATCTGATGCTGCTCGTCTCAAGTGGCCCGCACTATTTATAGAGCGGGTACAGCTGGAAACCTTAAGTCGGGAAAATCAACTTAAGATACCAAAAGCACGTTCTGTTGAGATCCAAAAGGAAGATCCTGATAATGTTGATCGACTATGTGAAAGACTACAATGTGAGATTTCTCAAATGCGCCGTAGGTTAGCCCGCGATATGCAACTATACATAGTTAAGAAGGGTGCCGAGAAGAACAGAACAAAACCAAATGTTGCGACTATCAAGGGTATCATGGAGGATCCTGAACTTGTCTCTGACCCTGAGCTTTCAGATTATTCAGACTCTGAGATTGCCGATTTAAGCGCGAATTAGGTGTTTACGTCTTTACTTCGGCAATATTAGGTCATGCATTAATATGTAATGTCTATGTTAGACTACGTGTTTCCGTAATGAGTTTGTCAGATTGTCTGCCTAATATTTGTCTATCTAACTGTTATGTTGATGTATTGTGTGTTCAGTTCAGGGTGTCCAGGATATATGTATTGTGTGTTCAGTTCATGGTGTCCAGAATGTATTTTTGTGGGAGACTTATGTCTGCACTACCTATGTAACTAAAAACTGTTACATTTGCAACTTTAGTAAATTAGTGATTTCGTATATTATGTATTAAGTTTTATTACAAAAATGTTGACAAAATTTATTTTAGGGGAAATACACATTCTTTTAACTTGTTCATCTAACCATTATTCATTGAATATAACAAATAACATTCTCATTCTTACAAAAAAAAAATACACTACCAATTGAATAAAACAAATAACCTTTCCATTCATTCATTCATTGCACAACATCAGTCTTATGAAATAAGCAAAACCAATTGAATCACAATAACATCAACTTCAACCCAATATTTACATTACATAAGTTCTTGTTCATAATCAGAATTCAAATTATATACAAGTTACATTACATAGCAAAAAACGGAAAAAGTACCATTCGTATGTAAAAAATTGTAACAACCCTCGTACTGATTATCGATAAACCACTGAATTACGTACTGATTACTGTTAACCTGAACTGATAATGACTGATAATTGGATTAACCTAAGTACTGAATGGACTGATTGAAATCAAAACTGAAATTGAATAAGTTTACCTATTATATTGCATTTCTATCTGTTTGAGTTTATGTGTTTAAACTGCTAATTGAAGGCCTTATCGGCGGCCGAATTAGGAACCGTTTAGTGTTTTGGACTCAGAAGAATATTCGTAATTTAATGGTATATTTATCTGAAAATCGATTAGGAATGATTAAATTAGATTAAACGAATTAATTGTCAAGTTTGACTTAATTACCATATTGCCACCTATAGTGGACCTTTGTTTATTATTATAATAGAGCCTTATTACACTAAATACATCAATTGATCAGCCATTTCTACACTCTAGCCGACCAAAAGAGGAGAATTAGAGAGAGAGTTGAGTTCGTTTTGTGGATTGCTAGAAGAACTTGAAGATTTGAGGCATAGGTTGTATAATTGAACTTCTAGACAAGAAATTAAAACTTTAGGTAAGTGAATTCATCTTCTTATTGTTGTCTTTAAGCTTCATCTTGCATGGTTCATGCCCCATTGTAGGATTAAAACCACGATTTGGTGCTAAGAGGTTGAATTATGCTTGCATTGTTGCATGCATGTACTTATCTTGCATTATTGAGGTTATTCTTCAAAGATTTTCACATGCATGTCCATATTAATGTTAAGAACCATGATTTCACCTGGTTTTGAAAAGAATGAGCTCATTAGAGCATGAAAGAGAAGCTTTGATTTGATCTAAACTCATGCATGTCACTTTGTAGCATGTTCATGCATGTTCATGTAAATTGGGTTTGAAAATGAGTTTAATTGGAACACCCTTGGGCCTTGATTTCTTAAATTGACCTTTGAAACATGATATTCTATGAGTTTACATATGTTTTCCAGAAAATGGGCCCAAGAGGATCGAGTTGGGAGCATCAAACTTGAGTTTTGAACTTGGAACACAAACCTGGATTTTCCAGATTTTTGATGTCCGCTCGAGCGGGGAATTCATGCTCCCAGCATTTTCTTCGACTTGTTTTACAGTCCGCTCGAGCGGAGTGTTTCACGCTCGAGCGGAGAAATCGAGCATCCAGCATCTTGCACCATTCATCAGTCCGCTCGAGCGGTGAAATGTACGCTCGAGCAGGGACCTTTGTTTGCTTGTCCGCTCGGGGGAAACTCAAGGCCGAGTGGAGGCCTGTTCACCGAAAATTCAAAGCCGATTTATGTGCACATCTTTGCATCCTCATCCCATCCTAGGCATTCTTAGGCCTAGTTTAAGGCATCTTAATGAGGATTTAGACATAGAACCACACCGAGGAAATTTAGGGATTTAATTATCATCCTTTCGACTGTGAACTTAGTGTGTGTTCTATTTGTTAACTGTTTAGGGTTGGCTCTGGGGGACGCGCTCTAGCTGCTATTAGCCCAATCTCTGTGAGTAACAATTGTGTAAAGATATGTTCAAAATGGTTATCTTTTGAATACTGAACTGAATTGTTTATCGAATCGATATTGTTCTGTAATGAATGTATGTCTGTATTCTAAATCAGTATTGTGGCATCCTTAGCATTGGTATTCTATCACATAGAGCTCATCGGTTCCTTTGTGGAACCATATCATTCTTGATCGATGGCCATCATTCTTTGTTGGTTCGATAAGACTCGGTCCTTTTGGACCTACTATTTATAGGCTAATGGATGTACCACATATGACTGATTGACTGAAATACTGAAAGACTGAATTACTGTTTAATGAACTGATTTCATTACTGTAAGGACATTCATTCATAACCTCTTTACGCATTATGTTATTCACTGGGCTTTAGCTCACTGTTTATATATATATGTAGGTTCTCAGCAGCCAGACCGGAGCTAGGAGCGTGGGTTGGTCCCCAATTTTGTCAAGCCAGCCTATGTGCCTCACTGCGAGGTTCCGAGTTGCCATGTTATGGCTTGGGGTGTTTTTGTGTCCCCATCGGTCTCCTTACTGTTTTGTACTTTTGTATAGACTGTCTACTGTTATACCGTACTGTTGCCTAGGGATTCGATCCCTGTACTGAATGTTTGTAAATGATTGTATAGATCGCACTGCTCAATCGTATGAATGCATAAAAATGTTTTTGGCATTCAGATGTTCACAGCTTAATGGACACTAGTTATTTACTGTATTGGCTTCCGCCAGGCCCTGTACTGCCTAATCAGACATCGTTTCGCAGCCTTCGGTAATCTCGGACATCGCCGCGATTCTGATGCTAAACCCATAGGGCCGGGTTTGGGTCGTGACAAAAATACATCACCAAAATTTGAGGTCTTTCTCTTCTTCCTTCTTGCTGCAACTCGTGGTGGCCTTCGTCTTCTTAGCCTTCTCTGCGGTGCTCTTCGCATCTCACCATTCGTCGTTGTTCGTTGAACTGCACAGTGTGTGGGTGTGCTTCGGACTGTAGAGCATGTATATCACCTTCTAACCCAAAACAAAGATAAAAGAAAAAATATATATATTTAAATGAAAACGGATTTAGTAAAGCCAAAACAAATTTCTAAATTACACCTTCTAACCCAAAACAAAGACAAAAGAAAAAAAAATTACATGAAAACGGCTTTAGTAAAGCCAAAAGAAATTTCTGAATTACATTATCACCTTCTAACCCAAAACAAAGATAAAATAAAAAACAAAAAAAATTTATATGAAAACGACTTTAGTAAAGCTAAAAAAAATTTCTGAATTACACCTTCTAACCCAAAACAAAGACAAAAGAAAAGAAAAAAATTAACATCAGAACGGCTTTAGTAAAGCCAAAAAAAATTTCTGAATTATATTATCACCAAAACAAAGACAATAGAAAAAAAAAAAATGAAAACGGCTTTAGGAAAGCCGTCTTAGAAAACGGTTTTAGCAAACCCGTTTTCTGAATTACACCAGAACAAAGACAACAAGAAAAAAAGACAACAGAAAAAAAAAATTAAATTACATGAAAACGGAAAAAAAAAAAATTTACATGAAAACGGCTTTAGGAAAGCCGTATTAGAAAACAGTTTTACTAAACTTGTTTTCTGAATTACATTATTTTGTGGCAATTTATATTTATGTTGAAAAATATAAATTGGGAAAAAAATTACTAAAAAATGGTTTTACAAAAATTGTTTTTACGAAAGAAAATTTTATTATTTTTTTATTCATAAAAAACGACATTGGAAAAGCCGTTTTAAAGAAGACGGGTTTGGCAAATGACGGGGTTGGGGGAGTTTTTATATAAGTTTTAAAAACGGATTTTGGTTAAAAGTGTGGTTATCATCCACGCTTTCAGAAGAAATTTTTTTTTAGTTAAAAGCGTGGTTCACAACAACGCTTTCAGAAGAAAATTTTTTTTAGTTAAAAGCGTGGTTTACATCCACGTTTTTAGGGAAATTTTTTTTTTGCTTCAAAGCGTAGTTCACAACCACACTTAAAAGCGTTTTTAGAAAAAAAAAATTCAGTTAAAAGCGTGGTTCACAACCACGCTTTCAGAAAAAAAAAATTTAATTAAAAGCGTAGTTACAAACCATGCTTTCTTAATTAAAAGAGCGGTTTGTAAACACGCTTTTACGATTTTACAAAATTTCCGCGCGATAGCCACAAAAACGTTGAAAGCGTGGTTCACAACCACGTTTTAGCATAGTTTGGAAATTCCGTCCAAACTAGGCCTAGTTTGGGAATTAAGTTGCTAATTTGACTTAACGGTAGTGATTGGTAGCTCGAAAGAGCTCCCCCGAATCCCCCTCGAAACGAAAACGACGCCGTTTTCGTCTTTTTCATTTTTTTTTTTTTCAGAGGGAGAAGAAAATCAGAAAAGAAGAAGAAGAAGAAGAAGAAGAAGAAGAGAAGGAAGAAGAGAAGGACTGGAGGGGCCATCAACCAGTTCGGGGTAGAGGCGGAGGCGGGGCGATCTGCGACGATCGGAGCTGAGCTGCGACGACCGGAGTGAGCTACGACGATCGACGGGACGACGATCGACGGACCTCTCTCTCTCTCTCTCTCTCCGTTCCCCCTCCATTCCCTCTTCCCCTCCTCTTTTCTCTCCCTCTCCTCCTCTCTCTTTCTCCCTCTGAATCTCCATCTCTCTCCCTCTGTTACAGAAAAAAAAAAATAGAATGCCCAAAACGACGTCGTTTTGGGCATTCGGGGAATTAGGGGGGAAGAACTTTCGAGCTACAAATCATTATTCTTTGACTTAATTTAGGAAAAGCCCCTTAATTCGGGGGCTAATGGTGATGAAACATTTGGGAGTTTGTCTCCATTTACAGTTTCTGAGTTAGGAATTGTTGTTGCAAATTTGAAATGCCTGCCTCTCTTTGTGTTTTGGGTGCAAATAATTTATTTGATCACATTATATTTGTACAAATAATTTATTTTAGAAATTACACTTATCGTGTGATATGATTAAGTGAAATTACACTTAATGTACAGCTTAGCTTATCAACACAAATTTCGTGGTAAGTCTACAGAGACTCAAAAGCACCTCAATTGGATTTGAACTGAGGAAAAGTTGGACCTTCTTTCTAGTGCATTGTTTTTAGGATAAATTATTTTTTGCCTACCTAATTATGATTACTGAATATTAATTTATGGGTTTGGCTTTTGTCACGCCCCGAACCCGCCCCTAGAAGTTCGGTAACGAGACCAGCCAGTAATCCTAGATTACCACAGGCCTTCCTGTACAACACATAAATATCTGAGGCTCATGAGCTTAAAAGAAAACTAATAGTCCAAGAGCTGTATACTTATATGAACAAGCATTACATGCCAAAAAAAATAATGTTAATTTACCCACCAACTACACATGACATAAACCAAGTCATATACAAAACGTAAATATAAGCTACAGATGCAAGACAAAAGAAAAGCTCTCAAAACGGCCTTCCAGGCCTAGCTCCGGCTCAGAGCACTCAAAACGGTAGGCTTTCAAAACGGCGGCTCGATCCGAGACTCCGCCTAGACTTGGCTCCCAGATTGCTCACCTATAAATACATAAATACAAACAATGAGCTAAAGCTCAGCAAGTAACATTAAAGTAAAGGGTTAGTGAACGAAGTCTGACATTTTCATAAAACCATAATAAAACAGTCATAAACATACTTCAGTCATTCGTCATTATAAGAACATACATAATGGCATACTCCATAGAACATAACATGTGTCGACTAACGACTAGAGTAACCGGTCCCGGACACCGATTAAACACATACCGAGATCTCGTAAACTGGTCATGGGCTTGTCCTTTCATGCCGTCCCCCATGACTCATGACGCATGGGCCTGCATGTTCTCGCCCCCATGACTCAACTGACTATGGATGCCATACTAGGTTTGCAATAGAACATTCGTTCACAGAAAACATTCTCATTTCAAAACGTATCATATCATAGCACTTTTAGAACATAATTTCATAATAACATATCTTTACAGAAATGTCACTTACAGAGGGTTTCCGAAACCGATGGCACGGTCTTCTCAATTTGACCTGCAACAATAACATTATAGCACATTTCTCAATATACATTATCCTTAATCATGTACTTCATTCCTTTCTTTACTTTATTTCATGTTCATTCATTTCATTTCAATCTCATGTAATTCATGTAATTCATACCCGTTTCATGCTCATAAGGTGATAATGATGCCATTAACATGTAGAAATCATGTAGTTCATTTCCCCCAAAATTTCCTGAAAATAGCCTTCCCGCTCGAGCGCCCACTTGTCCGCTCGAGCGGACTGTAAACTGTCCGAAAACTGCTGGAAGGGTGATTTCTACGCTCGAGCGGGCTTATCTCCGCTCGAGCGGACAGTGCAAAAGTCCGAAAATCTGGAACTCTTTCTTGAATCCATGGCTTCCTTCTTCCTTTACAAAATCCATTCCCAATACATGAAATCCAAGTCTCAAAACCATTTAAAAACCAACTTGCTTTAATCCATGTGAATCATATACAAAATTGAACCCATAACTAAGATGAAAAATCATAATCATGCATATACAAACTTCATGTCTCTACATCCATGGAGGTTTCTTCCTCAATATACAAAATAAACATGATTCACACTATCTAAGGCCATAATCTTGAGTTCAACATGCAAGATACCAAGAATCAACAATCTATTTCATGAAGTTAGAGAGAATTTCTTACCTTGAGTTCTTAATTTTCCCTTTCTTCCTCTTCCTCTCTTGGTCTCTCTCTCTCTCCCACGACTTCTCTCTTCTCTCTCTCTTTTTCCCAGATTTTTCTTTCTTCTTGTGGAGTCAAATGAGTCAAAGTCCTTATCTATAACCATATATATCAAATAAATAGCTTATACCCAAAAACTTGAGCCAAACAAGCCTTACGAATCAGACGAAATTCAGTCTTCAATTTATTTTCTCAAACAGTTCTAAAAATTCCCGATATCACATAGGTACATTCAATTTCGTTTTCTGAACCCATTTCGGTCATCAATTTCAGTCCCGAAGTCGTAATTCCAACAGATATTTTCTAATTCAAACAGATATTTCTCGATTAAATCATATAAACACATATTGAATTACTGGTAATCATGGTATACGGTTCTGGGTCGTTACAGCTTTGGTCCAGTTAAAGATCGGATTAGACCGTATTGTTGAGCCCGTGAGAGTCCATCATGGGTTTCGTTTTGATAATCCAAACCGTTCAATGTGTAGAACTCGTCAAATACTATATATTTATAAAAAAATTAACGTTGAACGGATATCGATAGTTATATGATCAAAACAGTTGTTTGTCAACCGTTAATTTATTCACCGTCCATTTTTTTTTATACAAAACTAATTTGGTCACATAGTATTGATATCCGATCAACGTGAATTTTTTTATAAATATATAGTATTCAACGAGTTCTATACATTGAACGGTTCGGATTATCAAAATGGGACCGTGGTGGGCCCCCATGGGCCCAACAGCACGGTCTAGTCCGATCTTGGACTGGACCAAAGTCAAACCCTTAATTTATTTATCTAAATTTTAAAATTATACAATTTTTTAAGGGTAAATTATATTAATCTTTCTTGAAACTTATAGAAAAGACAATAAATTTTATAATTTTTGACATAATTATATTAACATTTCTTTTAATAAGATTAAAAATATAGATGATATTAAAACATAAAGATAAAGGATGCAGTGTCACTACTGTGCATAAAGCACACATCGGTGACTGTTATGCAGCCTGTGGGACTCATTTCGGGTCCTATTTTGATGGTCTGAGAAGTTCAAATTTTAAAAAATATCGAGAACAATATACATGTAAAAAATCAAATTAATCGAATATCAATAACTTGTTCATCAAATCACATATTTATAAAAATAAATAAATATGTATGTATCAAATTGAATACAAAGGCGATTCGATGAAGTGATTATTGATGTCCGATCAACTTAATTTTTTATAGGTATATTGTTCTTGATATTTTTAAAATTTTAAATAATTCAAATCATCAAAATAAGATCCGAAATGAGTCTCACGGGCTACACAACAATCACTGTTGTGCTTTACACATAATAGTGACACTAGCTCCAAAGATAAAATATACATTTTAGTGTACAATATATGACAACATAATTGTTTCAATAATATGATTAACAAATTTTTGATAAAAATAGTACCAAGTGTTATATAAATTAAAAAAAATTAAGAGAGCCCAGTATAATTATACGAAACTTGTAAGACTTACTATATTTTATTCAAATTTCGAAAAAAAATCATTGTATTTTTTTGAATTATACATGTAGGCGATGTTTGGCATAAATGATTTGAGCTAAAATAACTACAAAAAGACAAAATAAAAAGCTAATAAGATAAAATATTACATCCAAACCATAATTATTTCATTTTTTTTTACGAAAATTTAAAAAATCAAAAAGCTCATCCCAAACGAGATTTTTTAGCTCCAGGCTAAAATAGCCAAAAAAGTTAAAAAGTCAACCAACATTTCAAACGAAGGCTTAAACTCTCAATTACAAAAATTATTTCACTTTCATTTATTATTTGTTCTATTTTTTATAGTTAAAGTATCTAACTGTCAATTTCAAAATAGCAATGATACATACTTCTAAAAATAGAGTTTTAATATGAGCTCTAGTGATATGGTAAAGAAAAAAAAAAAAAAAAAAACAAACAAACAAACAAAAAAAGTCAAAATATCACATTACATGGTGAAACCTATCAGTAGAACTCTCTTTAGAACTTTTTCTTTAGAGCTCCCAAACATTTTCTATTTCAAAAATTCATATACTATGAAACAATATACATGACCTGAATTAGTCATTTAACAAAATGTGTAAAAGTTTTCCTTTTTGGAGGGTGTTTTGGGAAGATGAAAAAAAAGTTGATTTTTTTTTTTTTTTTTTTTTTTTGGCTTTTTTAAAAATGCATTTGGAAGTGTTTGTTTGTTTGTTTTTTTTTTTAAAAAAAAAAGTATTATAATATAGGGTCACATTATTACGGAAATTTGTAAAATTTTAGTATTACCCTCAAGTACATTTAGAAAATTACCATTTTATCCTAAAAAGTGAAGGTATTTTAGTAATTACACATTCAGCTTATTTACCTCTTTTCAAATGAAAATATAGCTCAAAGAAACTGCTTTTTCGCTTATTTGAAAAAAAGCAAAAAAAACTATTTTTTTCCAACTCCCAAAAGAGCACTTTATATAGAGACCTTCATTTCCTTAATCAAATTATTGATGTTAACGATTTTAAGCCTATAATGGTGAGTTTTTCTTGTTCTTTGTTTGTTTTTTTTTTTTTTTTGATTTTTTGTTTTTTGGGTGGCTTATTTTTTTTTTTAGTGATTTTTTATAATTTTATAATTAGGTTTTTAAATTCAATTTGATAAGAAGAACCAAAATTTTAAAAAATAAAAAATAAAAATAGCGGACTTTTTTGGATTTTTAAATTCTTTTTCAGAATTTTAAAAAATTACTTTTTAAATTCTTTTACATAAACGGACTGAAAAAAAAAAAAAAAAAATTGACCTAATTTTTTTTAAAAAATCATTAAAAACAAAAACAATTAAAAATAAAATTGTGACTTTTTTAAAGTGTTCCTAAACACCATTTTTTGATGATCTATCTATATCTCTATCTAAACAGCACCCCTACATATATCAAGTGAACATCCGCGTTGGTATACTGAAGTCTTGGATTTCTTTATGTGCCAAGTGAATTTCTTAATTTTGTTTTTAAAAAAAGTATATAATATTTTGTTTATTTATTTTATATTTATTTAAATTACACATGCTTGCATCTCTCAATCACCAGAGTTAATAAGCAAAGACAAAAATAATATTCCTTAGAGCAACTATTTCATGTTATTATTAAATAATTTTAATACTCATATCTTCCTCTCTCTATGGCTTTGTTTGTTTTCAAAAGTAAAATAGAAGGGATTGATAGTGAGGGGATTAATAGCAAGGGAATTAAGTAAAATTATGTTTGTTTTGATGATAGTTGTTAGTGTAAGAATTGTTAAATTATTTTTATATAGAATAATAAAACAAATAAAAAAATACAAAAACATCAAACATTAATGTTTAAAAAAAATGCCTAACATGTAAAAATAAAATAAAAATAAAGGTGGACTATTTTTCTAATACCAAATCTTGGAGGCCCATCCGAACCCCTCCCTAAGGGGATTCATAATCCGAAACTCACTATCAATTCCCTTCCCATCTCTCAAAACAAACACAATGTTAGTGGGTCCCAACCACACTGCCAATTCCAATCTCCCATCTAACTCTCCAAACAAACAGGGCCTATATATATATATATTTTTTGTCTTTTGCAAAATCTTCCTATTTTATTATCACCTCATTGGTGATGAATTTATGGATAATGTTTAATTATGCCTATCATTTACTATGTTTGAATTGAGTGATTTGGAGAGAAAATAAAAGAAATGGAGGGATATGTATTTCTTTCATTTGTTTGGATAATTTAAGTGGAGAGAAATGTGGAGAAATGGAGAGAAACATATTTCTCTTATAACCCTCATTTTCAATATTTCTAAGATTGAGAGAGAAAAAAACCCAACATATTCTTATATTTTCATAATACTAATTTTGTAAAAATAAAAAAATAAAAAAATAAAATAATTGACAAAATATAAAAAATGTTATTTTGATAATATAACATAAAACATTATCTTCTTTTTTTTTTTTTTTTTTTTTCTCTTATGAAATCTAACCAAATAAGAAAGAAAGAAAGCACAATCATTTCCTACTTATTTAAGTAAGAAGGAGAGAAATCGCAATAAATTTTTTTTCTTTTCTTTTATAACTTAAGTAATCATTTGTTTTCTTTTCACTCGTGGGTTCTCAAACATGGTGTTACTCTCATCCTTTTATCAAATACCATCCAGATCCAGTTACGTCTACATTCTCCACCTACATACACATGAAACTGATGAAACGACCAAACACGACAAGTCTAATATGGATGGCGGAGAGGGCGGTGGCTCTCCGGATGATCTCTTATCAACTACTACTACTACTACAGCAACCGCTGTATCCAGGTGGAGCTCCGCTGTGTCCCAGCGGTACCAACATTTGTTGGACAAGTCGACCCTGCACGTTCTCCACTGCTAGATCGCCTTCGCAGCCATCTACATAATCAGAGTCTACTTGGTCCAGGGTTTCTACATCATGTCGTACGGTCTCGGCATCTACATCCTAAACCTCCTCATCGAGTTTATCTCTCCAAAGACCGACCCGGCGTTCCAAGACCCATATGACGATGGCTCAACCCTCCCCACTCGGGGCTTCGACGAGTTCTGCCCCTTCGTCTGCCGCCTTCCCTAGTTTAAGTTCTGGTGAGTTTTGTTTCGCTTCTATCAATCAATATTTCACTTTGCATTGTTTTTAATTTGAGTATTGTGTTTAACTTGTTGGACAAATTTTTTTGTGTATAAGCCCAACCCATTTAAAAACGCTCGACTAATAAGACATGAAGAATGTTTTTATTTATGATAGAATTTCCACAAACAAATTGAATTGATGATTAACGCTAGTATTGTTCTGTTGCTGCTGATTACTTTCAAATGTATGGCTGTTTATGATTTCTCATGGATTTTTTATTATTATTATTTTCTTTTCAATCTATTTGTTGAGTGATGATTCTGTTAATGTGAAGAATGGGTTGTCAATAGAGGCAATTAGGTTGTTTGGTTTCCGGGTTCACTTTCTCAAAAAATTAAAGAATTTTTTTTAAATTTTTTGTGTTTTTTTTGTTTTTGTTTTTTGTTTTTATTGATTTTTTAAAAAATATTTTAAGTAATTTCTAAAATTTTTAAATACACCTAACATAAATACACATAAAAATAATATTTGTGAATTTTTTTTGTAAAAATTCACTAATTATCAAAAATATAAAAAAATACAAAAATTCAGTATATTTTTAGTATTCTTGTATATTTATTGATTTTTTAATTTTTTTTACAAATATTTTATTTTTTAGATACATCTAAGTAAGATGCATCTAAAAAAGTAAAAAAATTGCTTAAAATTTTAAAAATATTCACTAAAAACAAAAAAACAAGAGAAACAAAAAACTCAATTTCTAATATAGAGTTTGTAATGTTTATGTTTTTGGTTTATATTTACAAAAATTTTATAAATTGGTTTTTGTTTAGTTTTAGAAAAACATAAATTACAAACGTGTTTGGTTTGAAAAAAATGTTTGAAATTTTTTAAAAACATAAACTAAAAAATATATTTGTTCAGGCCTAAAATATTTATATTTATTTTTTATTATTTATGACAATGGGATCATACACATTATAATTGAAAAAAAATTAATTAAAAAAATTAATTGGGAAAAAATTAATTGAAAAAAAAATTAATTGAAAAAAAAATTGAAAAGCAAAGTTGAAAAAAAATTATTTGAAAAAAGAAATTTGTTAGTCAAAATTTTAAATTTCTGTTTAAAACCAACGTAAATTCAGTTTTTGAGTTTATGTTTTTTCCTCAAATTTATAAATTGAGACAACCATTATAAACAAAAAGAAATTATCAAACAAATTTTTATGACAGTTTTTAAATTTTTTGTAAATATAAACTGAAAACTAAAAATGAAATGATTAAAAGATTGAACTCAGAAAATTGAAATCAAACACGGTGAATGTTACTCTATTAATAGGAGAACAATTTTTATTCTGGTCTGGATTGTAGGGGAGTTTTCAATGTCCATCGATGAACAAGTGCTTGTTGAGGCATGGTCTGGGTAGTTTTCTTCAATTTCCTCAAGAATTTGTTTATAAAAAAGAAAGATATATGCTGCTTCTATGGTGTTTAACTGGCATAATGTTGGTTCTATTATGGGGTGTTTTGGGAACATTATCTTTTTGGTTTTTTTTTTTTTAATTTTTTGATTTTTTTAAATTACATAATCTTTTTATTTTTTTACATAAAAAAATCAAAAAAATTAAATTTTTTTTGCCATCTCCTCAAAAAATCACTATCACGTACTGTTATTCCAAAGTCAAAAGTCCAGTCAATACATGCTTGCTTGCTTCTTAAAAGTGAAAGTGATTTGTACCAAGACGTTTACCAAAAAAAAAAAAAAAAAACTTGTACCAAGACACTTTTTTGCTAGGGACAACCAGCTTTTTGCTTGTGGACACATTCTTGAAAAATGTCGATAACAATATATTCAACTACAATGAATTATGTAAATTTGATTTAGTTGTCATGAGGTTAATTTTACTTTTAAAGATTTGTGCTACCAATCCAAGGAGTAATTATTATATTGTTTCTTTTACAAAAGTCAAAAAATTAAAAAATTTATTTTAAACAAAACTTTTTAATCCCAAACTAAAATAACAAAAAAATTAAAAAAATTAAAAATATCAACCCACTACTCAAACGACGTATATATAAAAAAAAGGCCACGTTGATGTGTATGGTTTCTGTTTAAAGTAGGGTCTAGGAGAGATGGTAGGCAATCTTTGTCACTTTATTGTTTTTTTTTTTTTTTTTTTTGGGTGGGGGAAGGAAATAAAAGATCTTTTGAATGTTAATAGCCTCGTTTGGGCTCAGAGATCTAAACAACATTGGCGGTCTTTGGAGGATTGTAATACCAAATTTTTTCACGGAATGGCGTCCTGGAGACGGAGTAGAAACCGCATTGCTCTCATTCAGGATAAGGATGGACATGTTCTCACCCAGCCGCAGGACATTCAAAGGGCTTTTGTGGAGCATTTTCAGTAACTTTTTTCCCTATCAACGGACTCTTACACTGAATCAGGTTCCTTTCCCTCCCATTTTAACTTACTTAGTGTCATCAATACTCATTTGACTCTTCATCATTACACTCTCTTGGAACAACCCTTTTTTATTGAGGAAACACAAAAGTCTGTCTTTCAAATGGGAAAGTTTAAGGCTCCGGGACCAGATGGGTTTATAGTTGGATTCTATCAAAAATATTGGTCAATTGTGGGGCCTTCAGTTTCTGAGGCTGTTTTGGGGTTTCTTAATATGGGGTCTTTATTTAAACCGCTCAATAAAACATTCATCTGCCTTATTCCTAAGACGAAGAGCCCACTCACTGTAAATGATTATAGGCCTATTAGTTTGTGTAATGTGCTTTATAAAATAGGCGCTAAAGTTCTCGCCAATAGACTTAGTATGGTGCTGCCTGAATTACTTGCTAATAATCAATGTGCTTTCTTGAAAGGTAGACTTATATCCGACAATATTTTACTGGCCCACGAAATTATTGAATATATAAAGAAGAACAAAAAACAGGGGAGTTTGTCCACTTTTGGGTTGAAGTTGGACATGAACAAAGCTTATGATAGATTGAGTTGGTTTTCCTTGAGGCGGTTATGGCTAAAATGGGATTCTCCGCTAAGTGGATTCAATTGATTTCTCAATGTGTCTCTACTGTCCAATTTGCCGTATTGATTAATGGCACTCCATCTAGATTTTTTGAACCTTTTGCGGGTCGGAGGCAAGGAGGCCCCCTTTCGCCATATTTATTTTTGTTGGTGATGCAAGTTTTATCAGAAGGTTTTGCGCATTTGGCGTCTCTTAATATTTGTCGAGGTATTGCCATTAGTCGGCAGTCCCCCCCCCCCCATTTCACATTTGCTTTTTGCTGACGATTGTTTCATATTCCTCAATTATAAGCCAGCTGACATTTGGTGTTTCCATTGGTTTTTAAATGTATTCATCACTATTAAAATTTAGCATAAACTTTCACAAATCAGAGCTTTTTCTTACCCCCAATTTTTCACATTCAGCCAGGGACTGGCTTGTTTCCCTATTTGGAGTTAAAGTGGTATCCAAACCTGGAATCTATTTGGGTGCTAATTTGGGGTTCTTAGGGCGCACAAAGTTGTAGACACCCTATTTTTGACCGACCTTAAGACTCAAACATCATCGTTTGAGCACGTGGTGATCGCGCATGCTTGTGCTCGTTTTGAGTTTCCGGAGTTTTCGACTGAGTGCCTCGCCTCCGGGCCTCTGAACTTTTTGTCTTTTGACTCGGTTTGTGGAACAAGCCTTGTTGACCTTGCCTTGAGGGAGAGAGAGGTCCGTAGACCACTTTTCCCTCTTGGAGACTAGTTTCCGGCTTCCGGAGTCTTCGGCCGTACGCCTTGTCTCGAGACCGCTTAACGTTCTCCTCTTGGTTTGGTTTTAGAACCATGCCTTGTTGCCTTTGCCTAGAGGGACAGTGAGGTCTGGGAGACCACATTTTGTGGTCATAGACCACTTTTTCCTCGTAGACCTTTTTTGGTGCCTGTAGACTAGTTTTCAAGGCTTCCGGCTACGCGCCTCGCCCCGCAGACTTTCGCTTCTCATCATTTTTGGTTGGTTTTTGGCACATACCTTGTTTTCCTTGCTTGGAGGGTGGAATAGGGGTGGGAGACCAGTTTATCCCTAAAAACCACTTTTCTCCCCCGCCAGCCAGTTTTCTGGTCGGCCAACTGGCCTTGGTGGTCTTTGGACCACCAAAAGTGGTCGGCTACCTTGCCACCACCTTGCTTTTTGTGTGCAGACCACCTCTCCCCCCTGCCGACCACTTTGTCTGCTGAGAGACCACTTTCACTGGTCGGCATCTTTCCTGCAGATTTTGTGCAAATTTTGCAGAGTTTGTGGATGCCAGCTGTGCCAGCTGGAGTGCACAGATTGTATCCTCCATACACGTGTATGGAGGGATTTAACCAAGCTTCTAGCTTCTCCAAGAAGCTAAAAGCTTGGAGTTCTATAAGAGAGAGGCTCTCTTTCCCTTCTCTAGGTTCAGAAAAACTTGTGAGAGCCATACATATATCTCCCTCTCTATATTCCTATATTGGTGCCTTAAAGTGTGTTGTTTCTTCACCCTTGCACTACAACTCTTAGCCTCACGTCACCATCTCTGAGTTGAGATCCTTGGAGGTGGTATTTGGGTCATAAAAAGCTGGTTTTGGGCTGAAGAAGTTGCTGTTGTTGCAGTGTTTCAAGGGTAACCCCTTTTTTTTTCCCTTTTTTAAGCTTTGTTTTGGTTACACTTTTAGCCATCTTTGCATGCTTATTTTGGTTTGACTCTCAACTGTAAAAAGCTTCATTTTCAAGTGTTTGTTATGATTGTTTAAGGCTTTATTTGTGTTGGGGGTGGTCTACCCCTCTTGGTGCCTTATTTTGCCTTGTTTTGAGCTATCTTTTAAAGCCATTGGGACCACCTCTTTCGGACCTTCCCACCACTAAAACTCAGAGGAATTTCAGTGGTGAAAAGGGTGTTTTGAGGTCCCAAATAGGGGGGGTCATCCCCTCTCCTTGTGTCTTGTATGCTTGTATTGATGGCCTCGTGTTTGAGCATGTTTGTCTAGCTTGTTTTGGCTCCATCTTAGCATGTATTAGGCCTTATTTTAGTATGACATATCACTGTTTTGGTTTGGTTTGATCACCTTATACATGCTTTATACACTTGTAGTGTAATTTTTGCAAACTAGCCTTATATGCCTCATGAAGTAGCATGTTTGTTAAGCATGTATGGGCTCCATTTCAGTATGTTTTTGGTCATTATTTAGCATGTCATAACTCTGTCTAAAGTTGGTTTGATAGCCTCTTGCATGCTCCATGCACTTGTAGTGTAATTCCATTCACTAGCCTAACATGCATCATGCTTTTGACCATCATTCTAGCATGCTTTTGGCTCAACTCCAAGAAGCTTTTGTTCACGTTTTACCATGTTTAAGCTCTGATATGTGTTGTTTTGGTCATGCATGCCTTACTTTGTATAGCCATAGTGCATTCTAGTTCATTAGCCTTGAGTTCCCAAGTCACTAGCATGCATTGCTTGGGCTATTCGCATAATTTGGCATCATTTAGTATGTGATTTCAGAGCATGTTTCACTTCCATTCCCTCACATCTTTCACTCATTCAATGCTTTGGAGGGTTGGTTCTTTATGCCTTAAAAATGAGCCATTGTGTATGCCATCTTGCCTAAGCTTGTGAGCTATCATTTCGGTGTGTTTTTGGTGTTACTTTGCCATGATATAACTCTGATTTTTGTTGGTTAAGTCATCTCATGCTTGGCTTTGGTAGGTGTAGTGTAATCCTCCTTGTTGGCCTTGCATGCTTATTGTTTTGGCTTTTCATGCTAGCTTGTTTTGGCTACACTCCATGCATGTTTTAGCCTTCATTTGACATGCTCTAGGACTGTTTTGGGTTGCATTGGTCATATGCTTCATATATTGCATAGCTATGGTGCAAGTACCTATGCTAGTTTCAAGCTTTGAGTCTTCTAGCATGCTTCATTTGTGACATGTACATGATTTGGCATCATTTCACATGTTATTTTAGAGCATATAGCAGTGCCATGTTCCCATTTCCTTCACCCTTTGAGTGCCTTTAAGGCTCATGCATTGTTGCCTTGTTTGTGGCCTAGCTTGTATGCATGCATGCCTAGACTTTCGAGCTCCCATCTTAGCATTTCTCGGTCTTTGTTTTGACTTATTTGAGCTCTGTTTGTGGCTGGTTCATCCATTTGTGCCTTGCATTGCATGCCTCTTATGTAGTCCCATTCACTAGCTTTCGTGTGTAAGGGCTCTTGCATGCCATACTTGTGTTGTTTGAGTGGTTTGGCACCATTTCATACATGATTTTAGTGCATTTAGTGTTGTCACACTTCCATGTTTGCCACTCCTTGATCATGTTTGAGAGTTGTGTTGTTATGCTTAGTTGATGGTTCCTCACATGAGCATGTGTTCTTGGCCCTTTTGTGCCTTAGTTTTGATACATTTTGGCCACTGTTTTGGGCATGATTGAGATCTGTCCATATTCGGTTTAAGTCCATATAGCATGTTGTTTGCATGTTGTTGCATAGCCCTTGCATTGCATGTTGCTTGTGTGTTGTCACATTGCATAGTGTTTGCATGTTGTTGCATGCTCATGTTACATTGCATTATGTTTGGCATACTTGAGTTGCATTGCATGTTTGGATTGGGCGTCAATCCAAACACGAGAAACGAGGAACGTTTCATACTTAAAGTAATTAAACGTGTCTCAATTCTCGCTCGCCGACCCTCTTGATCATGCATGGTAGAGGTTAAGGCTTTATGTGTTATTTGTGCATTCATTTACATTGGATTGTGCAATCTTGGCTTCTCGGCCACCGTGCATTGCGATGCTCGGTTGGTGGCCCAAGAGTCGAGAACTACACTCCCTTGAGCCTAAGAAATGATAGGGAGAGTGGTTGTGCATCCATATCTTGCAAATACATTGTCATGCCCCTTCTTGTTCTCTGTTGCAGCAAACTGGAGAAGTGCAGCATTTTCTGGTCGGCCAACCAGTAAAAGTGGCTGGCCGACCACTTTTTCTGGTCTCCAGCAAAGGTAAGTGGTCGGCAGCTGGTCTATACCACCAATAAGTGGTCAGCAATGCTCCTGGAGGTTCCCATGATGGAGTAAAAGCTACCTTGAAGTTTGTGCGGAGTTCTGAGAACAATTGCAAACAGAGGCAAATTGGGGTATCGCGATGGATTTCCAAACGAGGTGACCGAGCATGCATGCGCTTCTCGCTCTGAGGCCCCTTTTATTTGCTTTACTTAGTTAATTTGTTAGTTAATTAGCTTTGTTCTATAATAATTAGTTTAATTAGCTTAGATTAGCTAGTTAGCTTATTATTCGGACCCTTCGTCGAGAGGGCACAACTGTTGTAATAAGTGTGCGTGTGTGTGATGCATGTCTTCCAACCCCCATTTCTTTCTCCATTTTATTTACCAGCTTTTGATGGTTAGTTTTAGGGCATGTTTCAATTAGCATCCTTATGCTCGCATGTTTGCATCTATTCATCTGTCTTGCATGCACCGGGCTCGGCGCATCATTCAAACTACATTGTACTTCAATACACTTTCTTGATTACGTGTTTCAAAGCATGTTATCAAGTTGCATTCACGTGACATCTTAGAATAGCCGAGCCTATCTTTAGCTGCATTTTTGCATGTGTTGCATTAGGCATCTCAGCATAGTTAGGATTCATGCATGATTTCTAATTAGCTTCTTTCTTTGGCTCAGAGTACATTATGAGTGTTTTCGCTTTAGCATCCTTGCATGTGTATAAGTGACTACCATGTTTAGCATGCTTGCCATGAGGCTATGTGCTTATGTGATTAACTACTTGAATGCCTATGGGTGGAGGCTCAATTGCCTGAATTGGAACAACTCGACGATTGTGAGTTTTAAGCCCACTTGAAGTAGCAAAATCATGTTTTCTAAGCCCACTTGAGGGTGGCAAAACTGCGTCTTGGCCTACTTGCGAGTAGCACTTTCAAACCACTTTAAAAAACGAATATGAGTTGTTTTGTTCCAATCCGTGTGATTGAGTCTATACTTGTATGTTGTGCTCATCACATAGTAAGTTAGCTAATAAATCGGAATAAGAACACATGTGTTTTCAAAAACAACATATCATGTTAGTAGAGGCCGATCCTTTGATCGGGCGAGCGGGGGTGCTCATTTCATGACCTTCCCCCCTCGTACCCAAGTTCTCGAGCCGAGGCAACTTTGGTGATGACGGACACATGGCCTTAGGCATGAGTCAGGGTTTCCTAAATTTCCCAAAACAAAATATTTAGGTGGTGACTCTGAAATCTGGTAAAGCAGTCCATGTTTGACACTTTTTGATTAAAATTGATTTTTCAAAATGATTTGCCGTATTTGGACTCTTTGGTGATTTATCAGTCGTACATTGCACTTTGTGAAATTAGATTCAAAACCATGACAGAAGTCCGAACTGTAGTAGCTAGAACCACGATTCGCGCCCTCGCGCGCGAGTTCAAGTCGTATCTTGTTCTGGCGACTCTGCTGGGGCCTTAGAGAACTTGACTCGAACACTATGATATGTTGTTTTGTTTACACTTATGTGTTTCTTTGCATTGCATTTGCATTGGTGCGCCTAGGACACCGTGTTTGCCGTGTGCTATTCTGAGCGGTTTCTTGAGGTCGCTTGCCATAAGGTCGTGACGATTCTGAGCTCTGCCACGATGGGAACACAAACCTCGGTTTTTACCAAGGCACCCTTTTTGATCATTCGACCTAGTGCATATCGAAATCCGTAGTGACCATTCCAAACTAGGACAGGTTGCTTACCCGATTTTAGGTTGTTTGAAACCGCTGTGTGCGTAGTGAAACCCTAGCTCCTGAAAAGATAGGACAGGGAAACCCTACCCCTCCATAGGGGTGTTTTGGCTCTCACTTACTTGCTATGTGCTTTTAGAGTGTGTCTCTACGGGGAATGCATGTATTAGTTTGCAAGTCTGGGTATCAGGCCTGCGGGCATCAGTATTTGGGGAATCAGTTTTACCTGAGGGTATCAGATCTGGGGCAGTGATTTGGGAACAGCGATTAGTGTTGGGAAACAGTGTGTTCAGCTTACAAATATCAACTGTGTGTTGTGTTTATTTAAGCCGTTATGCTGTCCGTTTTTCTGGTTGTTTGTTACCTTATTATACTTTATTTATATTTTTGCAAGGTAGTTTAGCACAATTGCTTCCGACCAGGCAGATATTTCCCAAGCACTCTGGGTTAAAGGTCGAAGATTTCATCGATCTGTGGATCTGATAGACGGACAACCAGTGTTCCTTTCATTACCCCCGGTTACTAGGCAGAGGTCAGTTAGGCGCAGTTCATCGATCTGGCGGTTACGGATCGATGGTCCTTGTCCACCCGTCGATGAGTGGCGGTGAGGTTTCTGTTTCAGCCGCAGAGAGATATACCTGTTGTTCAGTTGGATCAGCACCTTATAGCCGGTATGGAGGAGATGATGCGTCAGCTCCAAGAGACTATGCAAGCCATGCAGCGGGACGCTGCCTGCTAGACAGAGATTATGGCTCAACAGGCAGAGTTGATTGCCAGGCTTCAGCAATAACAGCAACCACAACCACAGCAAGCCGGAGCATCTGCTTCGCATCCACCCCCAACCCCCTCCTAGAGTTCCAATACTTGGGGATACATAGCGTCGGAGACGTCACGGACGCTCAACAGGCAGAAGTCCGCCACCAGCTCTACCGCAGATTTCGAAGACACCGACCTTCTCAACGGATACACCTTTTGAATTTGAGATGGACCTAACCACCCTGAAGGTCAGTAAAAGGTATTCAAGAGGGCTCAAGGTGTGAATTCCATTCCGGACATAGAGGATGGATACACCGATTCTGCGGTGACTTTGCCGGACCGGTTTAAGATGACGCACTGTAGACACCCCATTTTTTACCGTCCTCAAGACTTGGATGTCACCGTTTGAACACTCGGTGATCATCCATGCTTGTGTTCGTTTTGAGTTCTCGGAGGTCTCGGCTACGCGCCTTGCCTCAGGATCTCTCAACTTGACTGTTTTGTGCTTGGTTGGACTAAACACTTGCTGGTTTTTGCTTTGGAGGGCAGGGAATGGCTTGTTGGCCATCCCCACACCCCACCGGCCATGGCTTGGGGCCACCGGGACCGGCCATTGGTGATGGCCGGTCGGCACTATTGATGGTCGGTCGGCATTGTGTTTGGTCTGCCGGCCACTGATTTTGGTCAATTGGCCACTTTTTCTGGCCGAGACCTTTTCTTGAGGGGGTTTGAACCTTTTGAACCCTTGTTTTAGCTTCTTGAGGAAGCTTGAACCTTTTGAACGCTTGGTTTTAGCTTCTTGGGGAAGCTTGAACCTTTTGAACGCTTGGTTTTAGCTTCTTAATTAGCTTAGATTAGCTAGTTAGCTTATTATTCAGACCCTCTGTCGAGAGGGCACAACTGTTGTAATAAGTGTGCGTGTGTGTGATGCATGTCTTCCAACCCCCATTTCTTTTTCCCTTTTATTTACCAGCTTTCGATGGTTAGTTTTAGGGCATGTTTCAATTAGCATCCTTATGCTCGCATGTTTGCATCCATTCATCTATCTTGCATGTAACGGGCTCGGCGCATCATTCAAACTGCATTGTACTTCAATACACTTTCTTGAATACGTGTTTCAAAGCATGTTATGAAGTTGCATTCACATGACATCTTAGAATAGCCGAGCCTATCTTTAGCTGCATTTTTGCATGTGTTGCATTAGGCATCTCAGCATAGTTAGGATTCATGCATGATTTCTAATTAGCTTCTTTCTTTGGCTCGGAGTACACTGTGAGTGTTTTCGCTTTAGCATCCTTGCATGTGTGTAAGTGACTGCCATGTTTAGCATGCTTTCCATGAGGCTATGTGCTTATGTAATTAACTGCTTGAATGCCTATGGGTGGAGGCTCAATTTCTTGAATTGGAACAACTCGATGATTGTGAGTTTTAAGCCCACTTGAAGTGGCAAAATCATGTTTTCTAAGCCCACTTGAGGGTGGCAAAACCGCGTCTTAGCCTACTTGGGAGTAGCACTTTCAAACCACTTTAAAAAACAAACATGAGTTGTTTTGTTCCAATCTGCATGATTGAGTTTATACTTGTATGCTGTGCGCATCACATAGTAAGTTAGCTAATAAACCGGAATAAGAACACATGTGTTTTCAAAAACAACATATCATGTTAGTAGAGGCTGATCCTTTGATCGGGCGAGCGGGGGTGCTCATTTCATGACCTTCCCCTCTTGTACCCAAGTTCTCGAGCCGAGGCAACTTTGGTGGTGACAAATACGTGGCCTTAGGCACAAGTCAGGGTTTCCTAAATTTCCCAAAACAAAATATTTAGGTGGCGACTCTGAAATCTGGCAAAGCAGTCCATGTTTGGCACTTCTTGATTAAAATCGATTTTCCAAAACGATTTGCCGGATTTGGACTCTTTGGTGATTTATCAGTCTTACATTGCACTTTGTGAGATTAGATTCAGAACCATGACAGGAGTCCGAACTGTAGTAGCTAGAACCACGATTCGCGCCCTCACGCGCGGAGCAGAGTTCCGAGCGGTCTACAGAAGTCGGAAATCTTTACTTCAATTTTGAGCAAGGTTAGTCATAAGCTACAAGAATGGAAATGTGATTTTTTAAATTTTGCAGGCCGGGGAATTTTCGTTAAACATGTCCTTCAATCCATTCCAGTGTACCTAATGTCTATCTTCCGCTTGCCTGAATCTTTCCAGCATAAGCTTACGTCTATTATTAATCAGTTTCTTTGGGCTTCATCCAGGGGTAAAGGGATAGCTTGGAAAAAATGGACACATTTATGCTTTCCGAAAGACTGGGGTGGTTTGGGATTTAGAAATCTTACGTGTTTTAAACAAGCATTGTTAGCGAAGCAGGCATGGCGGATTCTATCCTGTCCCAATTTATTACTTTTACGAGTTTTGCTAGGCAAATATTGTCAACGGCGTTCCTTTCTTGACATTAGGCTATCTTCGTCATCTTCATGGGGATGGTGGAGTATATTATGGGGACGTTCGTTATTGGCCTTGGGGCTTCAGTGGGTAATGGGGAATTGCCAACGTATTAATCCGTTTGAGGATCAATGGATTCCGATAGTTTCCAATCCTTGTAGAGGCAGAGGTTGGAGTGATATTTGTCCTGGCCTGAGGGTTGCACATTTCATGGACCCCTTACTTCGCTCTTGGCGTATGGATTTATTGAACATGTTTTTTCTTGAACATATTATACCTTATATTTTGTCCATATGCATTTCTCAGGTAGACATTGAGGAAAAAATGGTTTGGGGTCCGACCAAAAGTGGAGAGTACTCAGTAAAATCGGGTTATAGACAGACGTTGATCCAAAAATTTCCAGACTACTGTAGGCCTGATTCGGACTGGGTAGTTTGGAAACGATTATGGTAGTTTAAGATCCCTCCCAAATGGATATTGTTCGTGTGGAAATGTCTTCATAACATTCTCCTGGTGAAACAAGAACTTAAGAAACAGGGGCTGATTATTGATCCAATCTGTTGTAGGTGTTTTCAGCATAAGGAATCTATTCAACATCTATTTTTTGACTACCCCATTTCCCAAAGGGTTTGGCGCGGGTCAGTATTGGGATTAGACTTTGGAGTTGGCAGACCTCTGTCATTATTTTCATGATTTCAAGGTTGGGTGCAACAAATTAGCGACTCAGAGATTGTGGAGAAGTGGTTTGAAAATACTCTTCAGATCCTGGGAGACGCTAGTGATCCTCAGCTAGTCACTTGAAAAGATACAAACACTCCGGTCGGGGTTGCCGGAATTAGCACTCCGACGGGCAAGTCAGTTCTTGCACTCAAAATAGCTTATCTTCTAAGTTAAGAAAAAAGTGATTGTTACATACCTACTATATCCGTTATTCCTGTATTTATACCTGTTTCTTTTGGACCTCGGGGCCAGGGCCTACTTTCTAATTATTGTCCTTTCCTTTATTCGGCTCCAGTCATCCGTACTTATTCGGCCCATAAATTATATTCGGCCCCCTTCCTATTCTCACAGGATACAGCCGATTAATATCAGCCTTCTATTGCGCGTGCCTTCTGACTTCGTCATTTATTCGGCCCCCACAATTGCTCCCCGAACTCTCCATTGACGGTAGTTAATCGGTGTGTTCGGTTTTGAATTCGAAAGTCAAAATAGGTCAGACGGCTCTGCATATCCCAATATGGATGTCAGAATGCGCACACCTTTTTGGTCATCATTACACTTTCCCGCCTCGTTCGCGCATTCCTCGCATTTATTACGATTTGAAACTTCAGTCTTTTCGAATGTACAATTCGTCAAATATTCGACTCTTCGACTGCCAGCGGGTATCCCTCCTCTGATTCGCATTTTCTGCAATTCTTCTCCGTCTATCTCTACTCCGTCTAATCTTCATAAGTCTTCTTCTCCTTTCTTTACAATCGTATTTTCTGTTTGTCATTTCAATTTTGGCGAAACCTCGAATCCCGGCAAAAATGGCTAAACACTTGAAAGACCTCCTTTCTGAGGGTCGTATTTCCGGATTCCGGCGACATTTTTCCATTCCCGACGATGTCCACTTATCTCTTGTAACGGACACTACTCTTGACATGGAGAGGGAGGATCAAAATACAATCGTCTTCCCTCTCTTATCTATAACGGAGGGCAGAGTCCTTTTTCCCTTACATCCACTCCTTAAGGCCGTCCTTCGCTATTGGAGTCTGATTCCTTCTCAACCCAGCGTAAATTCCTTTCGAATCATCATGGGAGTGATAGAGTTGAACCGACGTCTTAGGATCAACCTTGGCATTAGGTGATTCGCTTTACCGCTTTGGCCAAATCTTACGGTGGTGGGCGATATTTTCTCAGGGCCAAGGACACTGACCATCACTTGATAACCATGCTTGCCAGTTCTGGTAAGAGAGTTGACGACGTAATGTTCAATGTCCGAGGCAATTGGGAGTTCGGTGAAGGCGAAGACCGTCTAGATTCTATTTCCAGACGGAAGGGTGATCCAGGTTGTCATGTAACGCCTTGTGTTTGTTAACTTGCTTTTTATTCGGATTTTTTCCTTTAATCACCCCTTGTTTGCAGGTAACAATTTGAAGAAGATCCTTCCATCAACCGACGACGCAGTCCTTGAGGAGATCAAGTCTGCACTCAGATACTTCGGCCGTCCAAACGTACAAAAGCAAGGGAGAGCTGCTCACATACTCCTTCGATACGAACCTACTTATACTACATTCTCGGCCGTGGAAGGCATTCCGATTCCAGCCGGCGATCAACCCCTTTCGGCTCTTCTCTTTCCCAGCTTCAAGAGCCTTAGGCAAATTGGCCTCGAAGATTCGGATTCGGGGGCAGACGCGGAGCCGGTGGTAGAGGTGGTTGTAGGGGCAGACGCGGAGCCGGTGGTAGAGGTGGCTGCCGAACCAACCAGAGGGGTCACCGAGGAGGCTGAAGAGGTTGACGAGGCGATATGTTCGGCGTTCGAGGCTGCCGGACTTAACTAGCCCTCACCGTCCACTTCAGGTTGGGCAGAGTTTTCTTCCGGAGATATTCTTGTAAATTTGGGAGACCTACCCAGCAATTTTTTCGAAGGTATGGCTGGGGAAAACCTCACGCAGATGGCGCGAAAGAAAAACGCCGAGTGGATGGCTGCTCGAAAGAAGGCCGAGGTTGCCCATTCTGAGCCCACCTTGATTAAAACTTCCGTACCCGTTATTGAAGAGACGGTTCAGGATGCTGCGGCCGAAACGGGGGAAGGGGTTGAATAACAAGTCATTGACGAATGGCGGATTCCGGAGGAGCGGGGTGAAAAGCGTAGCGCTGAGGGAGAGGCTGGGTCGGAAATTAGCCTTGCTGCCAAACGGCCTCGTTTAGAGGAGTCGGACGTGGTTGCGCCTTTTATTGTTCGGCCAAAGATCAAAGATACGCCAATCTCTTCCGATGCTTCAGCCATTGAGGATCCAGTCGTGGCGTTGAGCCTGGCGGCTTCAATTTCCTTGCCGGTTGACAACGCAGCCTTTCGGGCCGTGCTGGATGTTATGGCTGTAGCCCTATCTGCTCAGTTGGCGCTTCTGGTAAGTGCATCTCGAATTCTCTTGAATTTGTTTTCGTTAAGGTATCTGACGACCTCAACTTGTTTTGCAGACTGTTGGCAGGATCGTGGACTTAGGCCGTCGTCTGCATGATGCCCTTGGCAGGATTGAGCGTTTGCAAACAGAGGCGGACGGTCAAAAGAGTAGGGCCGAGTTTGAAGTGATGAGAGCCGCGGTGGAGAGTGCGCAAGCTAAAACGGAAAAGGAGAGGGCTCACTCAGCTGAACAGCTCCGTTCTGACGCTGAGAGTAGGGCAAATGCGAGCGAAGAATCGCTTAGGTTAGCCAATGAGGCGCTTACCGAGGCAGAGGTTCAGTTAGCAGAGCTTAAGGCGGCCAAGGACAAAGCCGATTCTGAGGCCTCTGGGGCATTTGAGGCAGGAAAAAGCGCCGTCCTCAAGGAATATGTAGATGAAGTCCCCAAATTCGAGAATCGGGGGTTCAAACATGGGTGGCTCAAAGCCCTTGCTGCCGCTGGAGTTACATTGGCCTTGCCAATTCCCTACGAGCAAGTGAACGTTGAGCCACTTGAATCTGACCCTGAGGATTGATCTGGGAGTCACTTCAATTTTATTAAGTGCTTTTGATTTTGATGTAAGCTTTTGTTTGGTAGACTTTTGTTGGCTCAGGGTAGTTTTCATGTATAAATTGGTTACTATTTGCGCTCAATTTAGTAATGAAAATTTCCTTGGTAATTCACCACCATTTGTACAGTTTGTGAAGTTATGTTAATAAAGAATGTTTTGCCTTTTACTAATTTGGATAAGATCACTTACTACGAATTTTGAATAATAGATTCATGAGCCGATTGGGGTACTTAAGCCGAATAGATTGATGAATCTGCCCTTGCCCCAGGCGGTGCATGACCATTCGGGGGCCGGATGAAACGTCCTTTAGTGTTTTCAGGAATAGATTCATGAGCCGGCTGGGGTACTTAAGCTGAATAGATTAATGAATCTGCCCTTGCCCCAGGCGGTGCATGACCATTCGAGGGCCGGATGAAATGTCCTTTAGTGTTTTCAGGAATAGATTCGTGAGCCGGCTGGGGTACTTAAGTCGAATAGATTGATGAATCTGCCCTTGCCCCAGGCAGTGCATGACCATTCGGGGGCCGGATGAAACGTCCTTTAGTGTTTTCAAGAATAGTTTCATGAGCCGGCTGGGGTACTTAAGCCGAATAGATTGATGAATCTGCCCTTGCCCCAGGCGGTGTATGACCATTCGGGGGTCGGATGAAACGTCCTTTAGTGTTTTCAGGAATAGATTCATGAGCCAGCTGGGGTACTTAAGCCGAATAGATTGATGAATCTGCCCTTGCCCCAGGCAGTGCATGACCATTCGGGGGTCGGATGAAACGTCCTTTAGTGTTTTTAGGAATAGATTCATGAGCCGGCTGGGGTACTTAAGCCGAATAGATTGATGAATCTGGACGATTGAGGTTTTCTCAATTAATGAGATTGCCTCGAGGGTGCTGCCTCTGTAAAGGATAAATGAACAAAGGTACAACCTTTATGAGCTTAGAAAATAGCTGATTCCAGTTGGAATCGAAAAGAGGTTTTCACGAAGGCCGAAAAGTTGGAATCGAAAAGGCTAAGGAGAAACTTGCCGAAGAGGTTTGCCGATGTGAGAATCGTGGATTTAGGCACGGTTGGATCAAGGCATCTCAAGCCGCGGAAGCTCTCCGCGCGTCGGGCATTGATAAGGCATCGCCACTCTACCACACTGAACATTTCCCGTTTTCTGCTTTTGAAGTCGAGAAAAGTGAGGATGAGGGTGACACTGTATAAGAATATGCAGTGTAAGGTTGAAACGCAATAAAATCTATGTAGTTCATTGTTGGATTGAATAATAAATAAAAAAAAAGGTTCTACTGTAAATATTTGGTCGTAGTTTGTATTCGGCATAAGCGTGTTTCGTTTTATCACATAGATGTTTGAATGAATGTACAAATATTGATTGTATAGTGATACGCCGACTTATAGGCGGGGTCGGCCCAATCGTGATGGCTGTTTATTCTTGAATGTGAACACTAATTTCAAGAGGTCAGAAGCCAGTGTGTGGAGTGGCTGTGGCAAATTCCAAGAAGCCGTTTTGGTACCTAGGCCGTGATGAATGTCAATCGATGCTCGTCGCTTGGGGGCTTGGCTTTAATGAAATTGCCTCAGGGTCGCTGCCCGTCTCTAAAAATAAGTGGAATGGACTCTTCGAGTCAGTGGCCTCATTAATATTAACACCATTCGTCATGTGGGGTTATATAACCTTGTGGATGTAAAACAGAATTTCTTTAATCAGCCAAACTCAAACATTGGCTGAGCTTGATGCTGCAATGGATCGCGGCGGAGAATCCTCCGGTGTGGGAGGTGGGTCGTCAAAAAAGGAACGGGAGGCGCGTCAGCCTTCAAGTCGTTGAAGCAGATCGCCCTGAAAGGAGACACAACGACAGTTGCCCTTAACCTTCCTTGTCTTGGATCTTGGCCTTGACATTGTCGATGGTGTCAGAGGGAGGTCCAGCGATACGCTAATTCGGGCACGGTTAGATCAAGGCATTTTGAGCTGCGGAGGCTTTTCAGATGACGTGCATTGATTCGGGGCCTCCGCTGTATCAACGTGATTAATTCCCCTTTTTGCCTTAGAAGTTAAAGATAAATATTGTAATGTTCGAACGCGGATTGCATCTATGTAACAACTGTTTGATCAAATAAAAAGTTTTACTTCAAACATTTGCGTCTTGCTTTGAAAATCTTTTTTAGCTAAGCACCTTTATCTCGAATGTTGGCATGTTTTGTTTCGTTTTATTCATGCCGAAAGGTGCTTCGAATCTGGAATCTTATTCGGCCAATCGTGATATCCACGAAGGGTGCTCCGAATCCAGAGTTTTTATTCGGCTAATCATGATATTAACGAAGGGCGCTTCGAATCTAGAGTCTATTGGGCCAATCGTGATATCCACGAAGGGCGCTCCGAATCCGAACGCTTTATTCGGCCAGTCGTGATATCCACGAAGGGGGCTCCGAATCCGGAGTCTTTATTGGGCCAATCGTGACATCCACGAAGGGCGCTCCAAATCCGGAGGCTTTATTCGGCCAATCGTTATATCCGCGAAGGGCGCTCCGAATCCGAACGCTTTATTCGGCCAATCGTGACATCCATGAAGGGCGCTCCGAATCCGGAGTCTTTATTGGGCCAATCGTGATATCCACGAAGGGCGCTCCGAATCCGGAGGCTTTATTCGGCCAATCGTGATATCCACGAAGGGCGCTCCGAATCCAGACGCTTTATTCGGCCAATCGTGACATCCACGAAGGGCGCTCCGAATCCAGAGTCTTTATTGGGCCAATCATGATATCCACGAAGGGCGCTCCAAATCCGGAGGCTTTATTCGGCCAAACGTGATATCCACGAAGGGCGCTCCGAATCCGGAGGCTTTATTTGGCCAATCATGACATCCACGAAGGGCGCTCCGAATCCGGAGTCTTTATTGGGCCAATCGTGATATCCACGAAGGGCGCTCCGAATCCGGAGGCTTTATTCGGCCAATCGTGATATCAACGAAGGGCGCTCCGAATCCGGAGGCTTTATTTGGCCAATCGTGACATCCACGAAGGGCGCTCAGAATCCAGAGTCTTTATTGGGCCAATCGTGATATTCACGAAGGGCGCTCCGAATCCGGAGGCATTATTCGGCCAATCGTGACATCCACGAAGGGCGCTCCGAATCCGGAGGCTTTATTCGGCCAATCGTGACATCCACGAAGGGCGCTCCGAATCCGAAGGCTTTATTCGGCCAATCGTGAGATCCACGAAGGGCGCTCTGAATCCGGAGGCTATATTCGGCCAATCGTGAGAACCACGAAGGGCGCTCCGAATCCGGAGGCTTTATTGGGCCAATCGTGACATCCACGAAGGGTGCTCCGAATCCAAAGGCTTTATTCGGCCGATCGTGATATCCACGAAGGGCGCTCCAAATCTGGAGGCTTTATTCGGCCAATCGTGATATCCACGAAGGGCGCTCCGAATCCGGAGGTGTTGATCGGCCTTTAAGGGCTTAGAAGCTGAAGCATAAGAAAACGAGATGTTTTGTATTGCAACGTTGGAGTATGCACAAGTATCAAGGCCCACAGGTCGGGTCAGTGATAAGGTTTTCATAAAATCTCTGCTTGTGCCGATTGTGGGGAACCATGGATTTCTTCAATGCCGTGGGTCGTCGGAAAGCGTACAAGCTGGTGATAAGTGCTTGGAACGGCCTTCATAAGATGTAACCAGGTTCGCCCCATGATGACGTTATACGGTGAAGGGAGCTTTACGACCAGGAATTCTACTTCGACCGTTCTGGAGCCCGCTCGAACAGGTAGTTTGATCTTCCCTAACGGGTACTCAGGGTTTGTGTTAAAGCCGAACAATGGGTGAGGAGCTGGAGACAGATCTGACTCGTTGAAGCCGAGTTTGATGAAAGTCTTGTGATACATAACCTCTGAAGTACTCCCTGGGTCTATGAGAATGCGTTCAATGGTGAACTGATTTATGCGTAATCCGATGACCAACGGATCGACGTGGGAGGCTGTTGCGCCACAAAGATCGGAATCATTAAAAGTGATTGTCGGAGTTTCTCTGGGCCATTCGGTCGGAATATGTTGCTGTTGGGGGATTGGATGAGATTGGACTGCGTACACGATTGGGGGTGCTGGCAGGCTGTAGATTATATGGATCACGCCAAGTGGGGGTGAGTCCTGCCTCAAGGCTAGTGCCTTGATTGGCTTTTCGTTTCTCACGCACTGCTGCAATCGGCCGTCTTGCACCAGCTCTTCCAGGTGATCCTTTAATGCATAACAACTCTCAGTCTCGTGGCCGTGATCTTTGTGATACTCGCACCGCCGATCCCTTCTTCGCGTATGGGGAGGTCCCACCATCTTCGACGGCCATTTGAAGAAAGGAAGGTGTTGGACCTTGGTCATTATCATAGTGATTGGTTTAGATAATTCGGTGTACTTCTTGTCGGCACGCCTCAAGCGCCTGCTGTCGACTTGCAGCTGTTCACTCGTCCGGTGGGAGCATTGATCGCTTGATCGGCGAGAGTCCCGACTTTTGTCTCTTTTAGTGCGTTGCTGTGGCTCAGGGCTCGGAGGTGGCACGGAACTTATTGGTTGGGCAATTTCGGGAAGTGCTGTTTTGTTGGACGTTTGTCCGGCTTTAATTCTCAAGGCATCATCTTCGACTTTGCAATACTCCTCAACTTTCTTCATCAACGCCTAGATTGTTTTGGGTTGTCTTCTGGTCAGGGAATTACGAAGAGCGCTGTCAGGGTGTAGTCCCATTTTGAAGGCGGTGATGGCCATGGAGTCATTGCAAGCGTCGTCGACAAGATTGAAGCACTCCCAATAGCGCACCGAGTACGCTTTGAGCGTTTCTCCTGACGGATCTGCATAGCCCAGAGAGAGTCGGCCTGTTTCGATTGTACCTCGTTGGTGATGAACCTGGCCTTGAAGGATTTCTGCAATTGATGGAAGCTTTTGATCGAAGCCGGCTCCAGCTTGTAATACCACCTGACGGCTAATGGTCCTAGGCTGCTGGGGAATATTCGGCACATGAGGGCCTCGTTGTCTGCATGCAATGTCATGGCCTGCTTGTAATGGCGGATATGATCAGTGGGGTTTGATTTTCCGTCGTAGAGAGTGAATGATAGAGCTTTGAACTTCTTGGGCAGGACCGCCCTTGCGATCCGTCGGATAAAGGGATCATGCTGGTCGTCTTCGTCTAAAGTGCTTTTTCTGCACTTGTTCCTTGTATGAAGACTCTTTTCGGAGGAGCTAGAAGTTTCGGATCATCCCTTCTTGTTGAGCTTCACGGACAGTGAGTTGGAGTCGCTATCGGTATCCCTTGGTCGGGCTCGAGGTCGTTGTCCACCTGCCTTCGGAGGATGTCTGGGATCTTGGCGTACAACTTCTTTAGATTTTGCCACTTCCAGGGCCAAGTCTTGATGGAGACGTTCATTTTCAGCGATCATGTTCTCCAGCCTTTGTTCATTCTGCTTTGCTTGTTCCATGATGGCTTGCATTGTCTCCTGCGCTGAAGTTGTTGGCGAATCAAAGTTCAAGGTGCGTCTTGCAGTGATGGTTTCCTTTCCGAGCATATTTGCTGGGATGAGGTCGTCTCTGTGTGCGGTCTCGTCGGTGGCTATCGGAGGATCTTCAGTCACGCCTGCCATGGATGTATTTGAGTATTCCCACAAACGGCGCCAATTGTGGAGAAGTGGTTTGGAAATACTCTTCAGATCCTGGGAGACGTTAGTGATCCTCAGCTAGTCACCTAAAAAGACACAAACACTCCGGTCGGGGGTGCCAGAATTAGCACTCCGACGGGCAAGTCAGTTCTTGCACTCAAAATAGCTTATCTTCTAAGTTAAGCAAAAAGTGATTGTTACATACCTACTATATCCGTTATTCCTGTATTTATACTTGTTTCTTTTGGGCCTCGGGGCCAGGGCCTACTTTCTAATTATTGTCCTTTCCTTTATTCGGCTCCAGTCATCCGTACTTATTCGGCCCATAAATTATATTCGGCCCCCTCCCTATTCTCGCAGGATACAGCCGATTAATATCAGCCTTCTATTGCGCGCGCCTTCTGACTTCGTCATTTATTCGACCCCCACAGAGATTTTAATTCATTTCATTGCCTTATTATGGGCCATTTGGCTGCAACGCAATTCTGTGGAATTTCATAGAGCCGATGTGTCCATTGAACGCACGATCACAACAACTAATGAATTATTATCGCTAGTTCTTTCACCACAGCACAATGTTTCCTATGAGCTTTCTCACTCTAGTATCTGTTCTCAACACAGTATTGCTAACCAGGTTATTTTGCAGAATGTTACACCACCCACTTCAGCAGTTCCGCGCATGCGCATTGTTGTGGATGGATCTTGGCTCCCTGTCGGTGATTGAACTGGCTTGGCCTGGGTATGTTTTGATACAAATAATCAGCAGGTCTATGAGGAAGCTATTTTAGGGCCACCAATGCTCTCTGCCCAACAAATCGAAGCGGCTGCGATACTCAAGGCTCTACGTTGGGCATACAACTACGGCATCACAAGTCTACTTTTACAAACTGACTACTTAGTTCTAGTACTACTATTCCAAAACAATGATCAAGCCCATGATTGGGGTCTCCAATCCATTTTGACTGATATATTGTATTATTGTAAACTTTTTCATCATGTTGTATTAGAGAAGGTACAGAGAGATGTGGTTCAAGATGCTCACCATCTTGCAACTGCTGTAAGACAATATTCTTAGCTTAATATATTTGTGTTGCTGTGTTTTGTTCTAAAAAAAAAAGAGAAAAGAATAGCGTCGTTTGGCTACAAGTAAATTGACTAAATAAGTATAAAAACATAAAATTGATTAAATAAATTAATAAGGCCAAAACATGCTAAAAAGATGGGTACAAACAAGGGGCATGCAAGGCTACAAAGGGAGCAATACACTACATCTATCACAACCACTCATGGCATGGATTGTGCAATGAAAAATAGAGTTATAATATGTCAAAATAAGCTCCGAAACCCAATGAGATGGCATCCCAAAAACCTAATCATGGAGACATGCACAATGACCTAAACATGGAGCATAAGACACAAACTCTTCAAAGCATTGAAAGGATGGCAAATGCAAGCATACAAGCATGAAACATGGACTGAAATAACATGACAAGTGATACCAAATCACTGAAATGGCCCAAGTAAAGCATGCTAATGACTCATACACCCAAAGCTAACAGGCTAGAATGCATGGTGGCTATACAAAGCATGGAAAGCATGACCAAAAGAACCCCAAACAGAGCTTAAGCATGATGAAACAAGGCTAAAACTTCTCAAAGTTAAGTTAAAACATGCAAGCATGATGGTTGAAATGCATGATACATGTTTAGGCAAATGAGAGGATTGCAAGGCAAGTGTGTGATGCATGCAATAGGCCGACAAACCAACTTAAAATAGAGGTATATCATGCCAAGATAACACCAAAAACTTGCTGAAATGGGGCCAAAACTTGCTAAGCAAACATGCTACTATTATGAGCCAATAATGCAAACAAATGAGACCCAAAGGGAGAGAGGTGTCCCTCCCCTATATGAGACCTCAAAACCACTTCGCTACCACTGAAAATCCTCTGGATTTCAGTGGTGAGAAGGTCAAAATGAAAGGGTTCCAAAGCCCAAAGAGGAAGGCACAAAAAGAGGCCAAACAAGGGCTAAGAGGGGGTAGACAACCCCTAACCCAAAAGTAACCTTAAACAAACATATTTAGCATACAAAAACAGAACTTTTTTCAGTTGGACACTAAGCTTAAAACAGTATGCAAGTATTGCTAAAAGCTTAAGCAAAAATGGAGAATAAAAGAGTAGTTTCTCTCCCTTGAAGAACACTTCAAGAACACCAACTCTAGCACCTCCTTCTGATTAAAACCAACTCAAAAACTCTGAAATCAATTCCTTAGGACCTCAGTAACTAAGGGATAGTGTACCACTAGGTGCTTTAGTGCAAAAATATGAACAAAAACCCCCTTTAGAATACTATTAGACACACAACTATAGAGAGAGAGAGAGAGGAGATATAGAGAGAGAGTGTGATATATATATATTCTATATCAGTTGGCTCCACCCTTGGAAAGGGAGAGGAGGCTCTCCTTTTATAGAAAACCAAATTTGCAAAGCTTCTTGGAGAAGCTAAGCAAGGCTCTAATCCCTCCATACACGTGTATGGAGGAGGGGAATTGTGCGTGCCAGCTGCACTAGCTGGCACAAAATATCTGCATAAAGCAGATGAACAGGGTTCGGCCACCAAAAATGGCTGATTGACCAAAATAAGTGTCGGCCGACCAAAAATAGTGCCGATCGGCCAACACTCTTGGCCGATGGCAAGAAGAATGGGCTGATGGCATCATGCCTTGGCCGGTGGGTTGAGGGGATGGCAAACAAGCCACCCTCTTCCCTTAGAAGCAAAAACACAAGTGCTTGGTCCACAACCAAGCACAAAACAGACAAGTTGAGAGATCTTGAGGCAAGGCGCGTAGCCAAGACCTCCGAGAACTCAAAATGAACACGAGCATGGATGATCATCGAGTGTTCAAACGATGACGTCCAAGTCTTGAGGCCAGTCAAAAATGGGGTGACTACAGTTGCCCCTCTTTGACAGAACTCGAAAGTGATAACAATGACGGGAGTGAATGTCAAAGCCCAGAGACGGCTCGTTTTTGACAAAGCTGAAGACTTAGACAAAGCATGCAAGATAGCAAGATATGTGCCCGAAGGCAGGGGCAAAATGCAAATGACATGTAGGGTGCTAAACATAACTCATGACCATGCAAAGAGAGCTGTAACGAAGCATATCATGCAACAGTTTTAAGCAAGCATATACAAATCTAACTACATGACATGCAGAAAGGATGTAAGAGAATTATACCATTCTCGCCACATCTCACGTGGAGAAAACAATACCTGTCTGGTTCATCTGGTCGTGCCAGCTTCAAATAAACCGTACATACAATATCGTGCCTGGGAAAGAAAGAAACTTAATAGGTACAACATTGTTAGAAACATGCATAGCAATGCAACTGAAAAGGGGGTGCATGACAATGCGGGTGGAAGGGTGGCATAACGATGCGGAGGAACGTGCGTGGCAACGCATGTAAAGAGTGCATGACAAGGCGGGTGGAAGGGGTTCATAACAATGCAAGGAGGGCATGCGTGACAACACAAGCCGAGGGGTGTACGACAATACAATTTGAAACATAAACACATGTAAGTAAAGTAATACGCGACAACGCATGCAATGCGTGAAGCAAGAAAAGCATGAACACATGTAAGTAAACCATACGCGACAACGTATAGCAATGTGTGAAGCAAGAAAAGCAATGTACACATGTAAGTAAAGCACACGCGACAACGTGTACAATGTGTAGCAATGTGGAGAGAAGCATAAACACATGTAACTAAAGCATACGCAACAACGCATACAATGTGTGTAACAATGCGATAAGGTGCATAAACACATGTAAGTAAAGCATACGTGACAACGCATACAATGTATGTAACAATGCGAGAAGGTGCATAAACACATGTAAGTAAAGCATACGTGACAACGCATACAATGTGTGTAACAGTGCGAGAAGGTGCATAAACACATGTAAGTAAAGCATACGCGATAACGTATACAATGTGTGTAACAATGCGATAAGGTGCATAAACACATGTAAGTAAAGCATACACGACAACGCATACAATGTGTGTAACAATGCGAGAAGGTGCATAAACACATGTAAGTAAAGCATACGTGACAACGCATACAATGTGTGTAACAATGCGAGAAGGTGCATAAACACATGTAAGTAAAGCATACGCGACAACGCATACAATGTGTGTAACAATGCGAGAACAGAGAAAGGCACATATTCAACGGAAGCGTGGTAAAGGCATGTTATTCGTGATGTTGAGATGCAACTTCAAAACAAGACGAGGCATTGTTCAATGCAAGACGCGTAATGAGCGTGCTTATTACAGTCAAAACAAAGTAAACATATTTAAAACGATTTGCGAAACTTGCAAGATACAAAAGGGATACAAGAAAAGATACTCCTTGCGCGCACCGAGCATCGCACACAGAAGACACGGCTCGAGGTCAACACGGAGGCCGGTTAAGGTTCGAAAGTGCACTTTCTTGCACTATCTTGAGTAATGAAGGTCCCAAACCACATAACTGACCCAAAGAAGGGTATGGGAGGTGCATCGACCACAAGGGGAGGCCACCGGCCATCCATCGGCCACAAAAGGATCTCATCGGCCAACTATTTAACCGATCGGCTAACAATTTGGCCGACCGGCCAAAAACATCAATGTCGGGGCAGTTTTGACATTTAACCACGGGTCTTTAAATATAGGGCCTCAAACCCTATATTTTCACTTCCTCCTAGCTCAAAAATCCCTCTTCTCTCGCTCTAGGTGATTTCCCAACCTTCGATCCGAGTTTTTGTCGCGTTTTCGAGCCCTTTTCGTCATTCGATTCGCGAAACCCTTCCTGTTTCGCACACTTTAAACCGAACAAAACTCGATTTTCGGTGTTTCTTTCTCGATTTCCACTACTTGGGGTTTGTTTCCCCCGAGTCATACTTGGTTTTTGTGCCTTTTCCACACCTCGACCTTTTCTCCATTTTTCACCCTCTTGGGGTTGACTTTTGGGTTGACTTTTCACATTCTTGCCCGTTTTTCACATTCTCGGCCATTTTCACGCTCCTTTTGAGATGGCAGACGATATTCCACGTGGTGGGACTCCCCCGGAGATGGACGTGGACCTCGAGGTTGAGCTCCTACCTCTTCACATCCGGTCATTTGATCTGGCGACCTACAGGCCGGCGATACACGTGTTGCCTCCCGATGGTATCCGCCAGTTCAGGAGCTATGCGCGGGGCGTGCCACTGGAGCTTTTGTTACGCGAGCCAGAGTCACATCTGTCTTATGGCGCCGCTGAGGTATATTCTTCCTCTATTTCATCTTCTGCAATATAGAACATATAACTGCAGTAGTCGATTCTGTTCTTTAACTGCTTAGCTTAGACACACTGATACATCACATGTTGTAGTTCCCTATAAGCACACCCACACCCGATATTTGTTTAAATCTGAACACATGCACACATGCTGCATTCTCAACTGAACAATTCAAACACACTGATTCATCATATGCTGTAGTTCACTGTGAGCACACCCACACCCAATATTTGTGTAGACTCGGACACATGCACACATGCTGTATTTTCATTAACTCCGAGCGCATTCAACACTGTATTTCTAACACTGCTTCACAATTGTTTATTTTGAACACAGGGAGATTCCCATGCCTTCCGGGGGTATGGGAATAACGCCACCCTAGGTTGGTATATGGAGCTGCCAGACGCAGTCTGTGACATCGTTGATCGTGCCAGCTTTGGCATTTTCTGCAAGGGACTCTCGCGCCTCACTGTGAGCAGGCCTCTTCTGGGCACGCTGGTGGAGAGGTAGTGGGACACCACCGACTCCTTCCACCTTTCTGCCACTGGGGAGATGATGATAACTCCCTTTGGCTTCTCCATGCTCACAAGGCATCGGAGTAGGGGGTGATCCGATCCCCTTTGATACTGACATGGATGAGTGGGACGCCGCTCAGCTATACTTACTCAACACTCATCCGCCTCTTACCCAGCTAGGGTTTGTGAGGTACTCATGGTTCGAGGATCACTTCTGGATCCAGGCGCCTACTACTTGGGAGGAGGAGGAGGAGCAGTATGCTCGTGGCTTCATCATGTTCCTACTGGGGACTACGCCCTTCGCCGATCGGGCGAACACTGTTGCCCTTTACTTGCTGAGTGCACTGGTGGACGTGACCAGGATCCGGCGCTATGACTGGCGGTGGCGCAGGCTTGGCCACTCTCTATGGGTATATGAGCTCATCTTCAGCTGCAATGACGGTTGTAGAGACTCTTGGCGAGCCTGGGAGGTATATTTTCCCTTTTTGTCTTTTCAATTTCGCTTTACATTATCTGTACATCACACACACTGCGCGCACGCAATTTGCCTCATACTGGCTGTACACTGCACACACTGTACAAATGCAATCTGCTTTATCTGCATACTGCTTTATCTGATAAGCATACTCACCGTTGCTCGGTTGCACTCTATAGTCGTGGGTGTATGCCTATTTTCCTAGGCTTGCTCCCGTACCTGACTTGGAGACTCCTCCCATGGTTCCCTTTTCCCACCGATTTGACGTGAGGTGCGAGCGGAGGCCTAGGGAGTCTTTCCTGTTCTTCCGTCGTTATTTTGATACCATCACTGCAGTCGAGGTATGTTGAACCTTTCAATTCATTTAAGCTTCGCTTTATATTATAATTTCAATAACAGATTAACAAAACGTATGTTCTGTGATTTGCAGATCACTTGGCAGCCCTGGGCGGTGATGCCAGACAGAGTGAGGGATGGGTACAGGGGTGCTCGGGACACTGCCCGTTTCAGAGTTTTGCTCGAGGGCCCAGTCTGCCGGGCTTCGTATTTCGGGGAGAGTTTCCTATGCTAGACCCTTGGTCTACCAGAGCAGCCAGTTCCGCATCCGCCTCCTATCCACACGAGGCACACTGAGAGGTACTCCCTAGAGGATATGATGGACTACACAGTCGGCTGGGACTCTGAGCCCTTTAGAGACGAGGGCGACTACTCCGAGTTCATTCAGATCTATCTGATGCCATCTCCGACCGGTGTTGGTCGAGTCCAGAGGGAGAGGCCTGCGGCGTCGACGGCAGGAGTAGGAGCACCGAGGGCGACTCAGGCTTGTGGTAGGAGTAGGTCTCGGAGACGACAGGGAGCTGAGTGGCCAGCACTGCCCACGACGATCACATGCCGAGGGTAGGGTGAGAAGACTTATCGAATCCCTTTCGCTCCTCCTCCTGCTGATCATGAGCTTGGCAGATTAATTTGAGCAAAATCAACTTTTATTAAAACTTTTCAAAACTATTTTCGATATGGATCAGAACTGGACACGCTTGAGATTTGTCACTAAGATGCACAACCCCGGATCCCAGCAACTGGAAAGTTGCCCCTAGTCTGAATAGCACTACACCAGAGATCACGACCGAGCTCTTGAATGCTGAATAGACAAAGATGACCAAGGCGATCACATGGACAAAGTTGATCGGGGAAGTGTTTATGGCTGGACTTCAGGATGAAATTGCCTACGTATCCCAAAGATGGGAATCAAGCCTTACGTAGTTCGGTTTAGGTTCACTCGTGTACTAACCCTCACCTTTTACGCTCAAACTTTCGCCAAGGCCGCCCTTTGCGGGTTTTCAATCTTGCGAGCTCAGTTTTTATAATTATAATTTTTTTTTTGTGCTCTAACTTTTGCCTAGGTCGCCTTTTCGAGTTTTTGGCCTAGCGAGCCACTCATGGAAAATATTTCTTCAACTTGTCCATGTTGATCGGTCGGGAGAACTCTAGGCCATCTAGGTCCATCAGAACGACAGCTCCACCCGACCAGATAAATTTGATGATGTAAGGACCAGTCCAATTAGGTCTCAACTTGCCCCTAGGGTCATTGATGGGAGCTCGGTTGTCTTTGAGCACCAAATCTCCTTCTTTCAAATTCCTGGACTTAACTTTCTTGTTGAAAGCCCTGGCAATTCTGCGTTGAACACGGTACAGTGCTTTCAACCTTCGCTCATCAAAGAGCATGAGTTCTTCAAATCTGCTCCGTTGCCAATCTGCCTCAGCTATCTGACATTCAGCCAGTACTCGCAACGACGAAACCTCAATTTTGGTAGGCAGAATGGCCTCCATCCCATAGACCAAGGAATACAGAGTCGCCCTAGTAGAAGTTCGAATTGAAGTCCGGTAGCCCCACAGAGCAAACGACAGCTTATCTGGCCAGTCCCGGTAGGTTTCCACCATCTTATGCAGGATACGCTTGATGTTCTTGTTAGCGGCCTCAACTACTCTGTTGGTTTGCGGCCGATATGTGGACGACTTATGAAAAGCCACGTTATATTTGTCCAACAAGTCGATCACTTTTTTCTTGAAGTGGGAACCATTATCTGAAATAATCTCGTTCGGGACCCCGTAGCGACAGATGATGTTGTTCCTGATGAACTTTTCAACGTGCGACGCCTTCAACACCGCATAAGATTGAGCCTCAACCCACTTTGTAAAGTAGTCTATCGCGACCAGAATGAACTCATGCCCATTGGACCCTTTTGGAGTGACAGCCCCGATCACATCAATCCCCCAGACTGAAAATGGCCATGGCGAAGTCATGTTGTACAGCTTCGATGGCAGAATGTTCATGCGGTTTGCATGGATCTGACATTTGTGGCATCGCCGAACAAAGCCAATACAATCCTCCTCCATGGTGGACCAGTAGTAACCTTGTTTGAGAATTTTCCAAGCTAGCATCACCCTGTTCATGTGCGCTCCGCACTCTGCTCCATGGATGGCCTTCATCAGGCGCTTCAATTCTCCAGCATCAACACATAACTTATGCATCCCGAGATGATCTCTCTTGTACAGTTTTCCTTCGCAGACGATGAACTGAGCAGCCATTCTTCTAATTGCCCTTTTGTCCTTGGCATTTGCCCCTGGTGGATATGCCTCTTTTTCCAAGAAGTTCCAGACATCGTAATACCAGGGGTTCTCATCTTGAACCTCATCTATGGTGGCAATCAGCTCGTAGACCGGCACAAATTTTTGTTCGATGATGATCAGACGCACCCAGACTCCAAAAGGGATGTCTATCATAGAAGATAGAGTTGCTAGTGAATCTGCGAACCTGTTGTTGTCTCTTAACAGATGAGTGAAGTTTAGCTTCTCAAACCGAGGAATCAGCAAGTCCAAGGTCTGGTGGTAGATTCTCATCTTTTCTTCTTTGACTTTCATATCTCCCTTAGCTTGGGATACAACAAGGTTCGAGTCCCTGATGACGTCCAACCGTTTTGCCCCTAGTTCTAGGGCAGCTTCTAAACTAGCAATTCATGCCTCATATTCTGCTTCATTGTTCGAGACTTTGAACCGGAGTTTGAAAGCTAGAGGGATGCGGGAATTGTCGGGTGCTATCAGCAACACCCCCATCCCATACCCATATTGGTTTGACGCTCCGTCAAAGTACATCGTCCAAGTTTCGTCTTCGACATGCAAAATGGCCTCGTCTGGGAATAAGTATTCAACTGCTTCATCCCCTTCAACTGGGTGATCGGCTAGGAACTCCGCTACCGCTCTCCCATTTACTAACTTGCGCGTCACATACTTCAGATCGAATTCGGAAAGCAGAAGCAACCAACGAGCTAGCCTACCCATAAGTGCCGTTTTCTCGAAGAGATATTTGATGGGATCTAATCTTGAAACCAACATTACAGAGTGAGCTAACAGGTAGTGTCGCAGCTTCCTGGTAGCCCATACCAAGGCTAAGCAAGCTTTTTCCAGCGGAGTGTAATGGGTCTCGTAATCCAGCATCTTCTTGCTCAGGTAGTAGATAGCTCTCTCCACCTTGTCCTCAGACTCCTGTGCAAGCATGCAACCCATTGTAGTTTCAGTTACTGAAAGGTACAAAATCAACTGTTTCCCAGCTCAGGCGGTGACAACACGGGTGGGTTCTGTAAGTATTGCTTGATCTGTTCAAAAGCTGCTTGGCATCGGCCGTCCCATTGGAATTTCTTTACTTTCTTCAGGAGACCAAAGAGTGGTTCACAAGTCAAGGTTAATTTTGCAATAAACCGTCTTATGAATTGCACTTTACCCAGAAAGCCTCGCATCCCCTTTTCAGTCCTTGGTGGTGGCATTTCTAAGATGGCCTTGATTTTGGAAGGGTCAACTTCGATACCTCTCTGTGTAATTAAGAACCCCAGCATTTTCCCTGTTGTAGCACCAAACGTACATTTTTTAGGATTCAGCCGCAACCGAAATTCTCTGATCCTTTGGAAGAACTTTTGCAAGGCGGTGTAGTGGCCCTCTCTTTCTTTGGACTTGACAATCATGTCATCCACGTACACCTCAACCTTTTTGTGGATCATGTTGTGCAATATTGTGGTCGCAGCTCATTGATATGTAGCTCCAGCATTCTTCAGCCCAAATGGCATCACTCTGTGGCAGTAGGTCCCCCACGGGGTGGTAAAAGCATTCTTCTCCCAGTCTTCAGGTGCCATTACAATCTGGTTGTAGCCTGAAAAGCCATCCATGAATGAAAATAATGCATACCCCGCAGTGAAATCCACCAATTCGTCGATATACGGCAGAGGAAAGTCGTCTTTCAGACTGGCTTTATTCAAATCCCTGAAATCCGCACATACCCGAAACCTGCCATCCTTCTTCGGTACTAGAACTATGTTGGCCAACCAAGTTGGGTATTTAGATACCAGCAGGAACCCTGCGTCAATTTGCTTGGTGACCTCTTCTTTGATCTTGAGAGCCCAGTCCGGGCGGATCCTCTTGAGTTTCTGCTTAACAGGTCGAGCCTCTGGGTCAAGAGGGATCCAGTGCTGTACAATCTCAGGATCAATCCCAGGCATGTCTTCGTAGGACCATGCGAAAACATCTTTGAAATCTTTTAATAAAGCGACTAAGCGCTCGCGCTCCTCCAAAGACAACGTGGACCCGATCTGGACCAGCTGCGAGTCCTTCTCAGTACCAACATTAATTTGGATGATTTCATCAACCAGCGGTTTTACAAACCTCTCCTGCTCTTGTTCTAGCAAATATTTCAAAACCAGAGGAATTTCTTCCTCGTCGTTTTCATCGAAGTTTTGAAAGTCCTGATTAATACAATAAATCAAAGGCACAAAAAAATACTGAAAAGCCACATCCACTTCATTCTCATTAATCAGTTCCAAGTCGCCTGATTCTTCTGTTACAACAGACTCAAAAGAGAAAGAAAAAGATGACCTAGATAGGACTCTGGCATCCGGGTTGTCACCCACAGGAATACCGGACTCAAACTCCGACGAGCTGGAACTTGATTCCGACTCCACAGACTCGGTGGAATTAGATTCCGGCTCACTACCTGACCCGGTGCTGCTCGATAAGAATCCCTCCTCGTACTGCTAGATGAGGGAGGGTGCGATGGACGCATCCAAAATGCTTGAAGATAGGCTCGCAGCCGTTTCATTCCCAATCATGGACACTGAGAGATCATCCCCTACGCACTCATGTACAATCGGAGGATCTGAGAGTAGACATGCCAGTGCTACCCCCATTTCAAACTCAGTGCTCTCGGAATCCACTTCCTTACATTGCTCAACCTCAGCTGATGGGTCTATCCGCTCCTCGAGAACATCATCCCCAGACAATTGTAAATCAAAGAAGATCTCAAAACCCGACAGATGTCTCTTCTCGGCATTCAACCATAGCTCTGGGAAGCCGCAGAATGGAAAGTCTTCCCCCTCCCGGATGAAGCGTCCGTTCAGGATGCCTTGGATAGGCCGATGCATCAACTCAAAATGCCTTCCGGCCTGCTTGGCTTTGGCTGTCCCAACCATTTCTTTGCCTTTCCTTACCCAGTCCTCTTTGGTGGGCAGATAACCCAAACCAAAGGTATGCAGGTTATGCGGCACTTCGGCTGATACTGCAATGCCCTTCTGGCCACTTTTTCCTAGTCCCATCGAGGATGTCTTTGGAGCTTGTTCATGAGGTACACTGACTGCGCGCTGACATATAACCCCTCATCAACAGCCAAGATGTTCTGAACGACCCGGGCCTCGGCTAGGGTAAATCCTGATAGGAACACATCTTCCGTGCCATGCTCGATTTCCAAAACCGGTGTAGACACTTCTGGCGGCAGATGGATTGACGAATTCCCAAAAACTATAGCCACCCCCTTCCCATGGGGGTATTTCAACATCTGATGCAGGGTGGAAGAGACTGCCTTTACCTGGTGTAGCCACGGCCGCCCCAGGAGTAGATTGAAGGTTGCGGGAACGTCCAAGACATGAAAGTCAATCTCATGTTGTCCTGGACCAACCTGAGTCTGAATTTTCACAGTCCCCATCACCTCTCTGCTTGTGTTATCATATGCCTTTATCACCTAGGCTGTTAGCATAAAGTCCGCGGGCTTCAACTCGATTACATATGCTGTCCTTGACGGGCACACATTAATAGCGGATCTCGTGTCGACAAGAACCACCGGTATCCATTTGCTTCTACACTCCACAGAGATGTAGAGCGGTTTGTTATGATTCGCACCCTCAGGTGGCAATTCCTTGTCGGAAAAGGTCAACATCGGGGAAGCCCCTCCCGGAAAAACCAATCCCACTAGTTGTCCAGGCGTGGTGTCTATTGAGAGTTTGGCCTTGTCCATTGCCGATAGGACAGCTTGTCTATGAATACGTAAAGCCATAAGCAGCCCCTAGATGGAGATGTCTGCTTGTATCTTTTTCAACTGCTTCAGCACGGCCTCTTCTTCAAGTAGCTTATCCTTCTGCTTCTCCGCCTCCTTGTCCTTTCCGGACGCCTCTGGTTGATCGAAGTGCGAGGGCTTGAAATACCGCCCACTCCTAGTCATGTGATCAACTTCGCCAATGTACCGGGTATCATCCGGCTGGTTACTCCCCCAGTCCTAATCTGTGTGGGCAAGACATAGGTCGTCATCTTTCCACCACATGCCATTGGCAGTCGACAGACACCTGTCCGGCTCCGTTATAACTATTCCTGTGCCCACAGCACCTTCCATTCCCGTGCCCGCAGCAGGTTCTGTTCCTGTGCACATAGCACGTTCTGTCCCCACAGGGGCTTTGGCCTTTCTGACCCTCTCAGAATCTTCGATCCTTTCCCGTTCAAACTGCTTCAGCGCAGCTTGCTATTCAACATCTCCTGTATTCAAATTGCCCGGATCCCGAGCGAAATTCTTAACACCGGCGCTCTCCAGCGATGCATCCAAATTCCTGGTCCTTCCGGCCACATTTGATGTCCCCGTCCCTAACGGACCCTGTTCTAGCTGAGGTTGTTCAATAACATCCGGCTGGTCGTCAAGCCAACCAGTAGACTCCGCTGTCCTATCTGAATCAAACCAGTTGACTGTCACGTCTCCCGAGTCCTGTTTGTTGAATAATTGAAGGTTCGCGGTGTCCTCCTCCAGATCTGCTAAGTCATCTAGCCCTTGATTGAGTCTATCCTCCCGGACTACACAGATCCCTGCCCCTACTGGCAATCCCACGTTCAGCCTAGCCTGGCCTGCTGATGTAATGTAACAGCTCGGGTCATACATGAAGCTTGCAGACCTCTCAGGCTCTGTATTTGTATCCTCATCTGCCTCCGCAGTCGACCCACTTTTATCTTCGACAGCTACTACCACCGTTTCAGGCTGGGTTTGGGAGATGTCCAACATGCATAAGTCAAGGTCAGAATGAACACCTCCAGCTTGGGTAGGTGAGATGGGGTGATATATATACTAGGGTCGTATGGCACAACCTCAGTTTGGATCATATTGATGCGTTTGGGAGGTGGAACTTGGTTATGTGGTGGGAGAGGGTTGGTTGTGACATTCGGTTTCTCTGGAGGCACGATCACCCTGTTGTCGACGAGATCCTAAATCTCGTGACACAATCTATAGCACTGGTCGGTATCATGACCATGCTGTTAGTGAAACGCATAGTACTTCGCCGGGTTATGGGAGGGGGGAAGTTTTTCTGGCAATGGCCGCGGCTCTAGGGGCTTCAAGTGCCCTTTTCTGATTAAAACCCCCAAAGCTTTGGACAGGGGCATATATAGTGGAGTGAAGGTTCTTTTTTGGGTGCATATCTGGCTGTTTGCGAGCTACTATCGGACGCACCGGTGAATGGCATAGCTGTAAGGGCTCTTGGGGTATTGGTGGTGGTAACCATACTCACATCTAAAGATCTAGCAGCTGCAGCACTGTTCGTGCCTACATTCGTACTGCGATTCAATAAGGCCCTGCTTCATAGCATCTTCGATTTGCACCCCTATCTCATGTAAATCTGCAAAGGTGGGGAGAGGGAGAACAGGCCTGATGGTCATCATCGAGGCCTTGGCCCTCCATCGGGTCACAAAATCAGAGAAGCTCTCCTTCGGTTCTTGCCTGGTGGTCTCGAGATCACGAGTTGTGACCTCGATCTGTGTATTGTAGAAGTATTGAGTATGAAGGCCTCGGCCATCTCCTCCCAGTTTCTCTTGACGAAATCTTCCAGTTTTGCATACTAGATGGTCGCTACACCTGACAAGGTCCGGCCAAACAAAGAAAGCTTTTGCAATCTGGAAAGGCCCATCGGCCTCAGTATATCCGAAAACAGCCGTAAATGCACCATAGGATCCCCAAACCCGTCAAAATGGTCGATGTGTGGCATTTTAAATCGATTTGGCAGCGTCATGGCCGAGTTGGTGTACCCATCCTTAATATCCGGAATGGACTTTACACCCTGAGATTTCTTGAACAGCTTTTCAAGCTTGCTCACTTTTAAGGCCGTGGGGTCCACCTCGAACTCAAAGGGGAAATCCGGCAAGTTGATAGGTGTTTTGGATAGCTGGGGTAGAATCGGGGGCGGAGCCGGCCCGATTGGAACGTCCGTATCATCTTGGATGGGTGCTGTCTCCCCGAGTATGGGAACTCTTGGTGGGGGAGGAACTTGGTGTGAATCAGATGCTCTGTTTTGTTGCTGTAACCTGGTGATTAACTATGCCTGTTGGGCCATGACCTCGGCCTGTTGTTTGGCAAATTCTGCTTAACGGATAGCATCCTCCTGCATAGTTTTCATACTCTCCTGGAGCTGACGCATCATCTCCTCTATTCCTGCCATGTTATGCTGATCTAGCCGAATAACTGGTATATTTGCCCCTGCAGTAGAAACTAAGATCTCAGCCTGACTGTCCACTGATGGGGTAAACCACTGATCTGGCGACCGCTGCACCGATACACAGTATCCTCTTGACCTTCGTCTGGTAACCGGGGGTAAAGAAAGGAACACTGCTTGTCCGTCTATCAGATCTCTAGATTGATTAAGTCTACGACCTCTGACCCAGAGTGCTCGGGGGATATCTGCCTGGTCGGAATCAATGATGCTAAACTACCTTGCAAAAAGATAAAAAAAAGCATAATAAGGAAATAATGAACAGAAAAACATGCAGCATAACAGCTTAAATAATGACAACACACAGTTGGCAAATATAAACTGAATGGACTATTCTCCACCACTGATCACTGTTTCCAAATCACTGCCCCCAAATCTGAATCTGATACTCGCAGATATAACTGATTCTCAAAATACTGATGCCCGCAGGCCTGATACGTAGACTTGCAAACTGATACATATATTCTCTGTAGAGGCACACTCTAAAAGCACATAGCAAGCAAGTGAGAGCCAAAAACACCCCTATGTTGGGGTAGGGTTTCCCTGTCCTATTGTAGGAGCTAGGGTTTCACTATGCACACAGCGATTTTCAAACAACCTACAATCGGGTAAGCAACCTGTCCTAGATTTGGAATAGTCGCTATGGATTCCGAATATGCACTAGGTCGAATGGTCAAAAAGGGTGCCCCGGTAAAAACCGAGGTTTGTGTTCCCGTCGTGGAAGAGCCCGCAACCGGTCAGCCTTATGGCACGCTTCTCAAAGCAAGCCTCCGGCAAATCGTTTAGGAATAGCATACGGCAAACACGGTGTCCTAGGCGCACCAATGCAAATGCAATGCAAAGAGACACATAAGTGTAATCAAAACAAGATATCATGAGTTCGAGTCAAGTTCTCTAACTCCCCAGCAGAGTCGCCAGAAACTGTAGACGCGCCCCGAGGGCCTCATGCTACAGTTCGGACTCAAATGTCACAGTTCTTAATCTGATCTCACAATGTGCGATGTGAGATTGATAAATCACCAAAGAGTCCAAATCCGGCAAATCGTTTTGGAAAACTGATTTTTAAGAAAGAAGTGCCAAACATGGACTGCTTTGCCAAATACAGAGTCGCCACCTAAATATTTTATTTTTGGGGGAATTTAGGAAATCCTGACTCGTGCCTAAGGCCACGTGTCCGTCATCACCAAAGTTACCTCGGCTCGGGAACTTGGGTACGATTGGGGAAGGTCATCTATGAGCACCCCCGCTTGCCCGATCAAAGATCAGCCTGTACTAAACATGATATTTTGTTTTTGAAAACACATGTGTTCTTATTCCGGTTATTAGCTAGCTTACTACGTGATGCGCACAACACACACGTATAGACTAGATCGCCTAAGTTGGAACAAAGCATCGCATATCCGTTTGTTTGGAAATGGTTTGAAGTTTGCTACTCGCAAGTAGGCTAAAACACGGATTTCAATGAATTGTCCCAATTCAAGCTATCCAACCTTCACCCACAGGCATTCAGGCAGTTATATCACATAAGCACATAGCCTCATGGCAAGCATGCTATCATGGTAACACTCACACTCATGCAAGATGCTAAAGCGTGGCAGCTCACCTAGTACTCCGAGCCAAAACAGTAGCTAGTTAGTAATCAAATTCATGATCCTAGTTCGTGTTTAAGATGACTAATACAACACATGCAAAATGAAACTAGAAATAGGCTCGGCTATTCTAAATGGCATGTGAAATGCGACAACTCGATACACATATTCAAGTTAGAATTGAAATACTATGCAGTTAGTATGATGCGCCAAACCCGGTGCATGCAATACAGATGAATGATGCAAACATGTGAGCATAAGGATGCTAATTGAAACACGACCTAAAACTAACCATTGAAAACAGATAAGTAAAAGGGAGAAAGACGTGGGGTTGGAAGACATTCACATACGCACGCACACTTATTACAAAATTCGCCCTCTCGACAGAGGGTCCGAATAAATAATACAAACCAAATAATTAATCGACTACCCTAGCTAATTAAATATTACAAAACCTTTAATTAATTAACAAATTAATTACAAAACGATCTAAGTATGAAATTAAAGACGCCGCCGTAGCTCCGTCTCGAAAATGATTGGATGATACATGCTCGATTCGTCTCGCTCGAAAACCCGTTGCCATGCCACATATTGCCTCTATTTGCACTGTTTTATGCCTCTGAAAACTGCACAAGTCCCAATGCTGCTTCTGAACCACTCCTTGAGCACTGTGGGATGTCACCGGCCAAGATATAGGACCACCGGCCATGGAAAGATGGTCATCGACCAAAAGTGGGGCCATCGGCTGGATTTTTGTAGTCGGCCGGTGCTGAGGATGGCCGACCGGCCATCTATTCTTGCAGAAAACTTTTTTTGCTGCAGCAGACAATGTGTGCACAGCCACTCTCCCTATCATGCTATGAACTTAAAGGAGTATGGCTCTCGACCCTCGGGCCACCAATCGCGCATTTCAACGCATGATGGCCGAAGGTGCCAAGTGTGCAAATCAATGTGGAATGAATGCAAGAAAACGTATGAATGCCTAGAACTCTATCATGCTTGATCAAGAGCATCGGCGACCGAGGATTGAGGGACGTTTCATCACTTCAAGTACGAACGTCCCTCGTTCCTCATGTTTGGTTTGACACCCCAAACCAAACAAAATGTAATGCATGTATGCCAAATACAATGCAAAACATGCAACTAATGTATTGCGACATAAGCATACCAAATGCAATATGACTCAAACATACACACGAGGTTAAGGTAGCAAACATGCTAAATGTAATGCAACCTAAGCTAACATGTGATAAGATGCAAAATAACAAACCTGCAAGACGCAACCTAGATATACAAACATGTATGGCATGCAAAGGTAGACAAGCATGCAACATTGAACAACATGATGAATGGACTTAAACTAAAGATGGACAGACCTCAGTCATGTCCAAAATCAGTGGCCAATAGTGCCAAGGAATGATGGAATGAGATGCACAATAAGCATGCAAATGTAATGGCCTACCACCTAGGCATAAGGATACAATTCTCAAGCATAAGCGAGAAGGGACGAACTTGATAATGTGACAATGCCATGAACTCTGAAATCATGTGAAGAATAATGCCAAATCATATGCACAAGTGAATCATAGCATGCCAATAGACCCAATGCTCAAACCTAGTCAAGGGGCTCACACCATGGCTATATCAACCAAGCCCCAAAGGGCCAAGGGGACTTAAAAGAGTCCTAGGGCAAGCCAAAACAAGGCTAGAACATGCATGTGATAAGGCCAAAACATGCTAAAAAGATGGGCACAAACAAGGGGCATGCAAGGCTACAAAGGGAGCATTACACTACATCTATCACAACCATTCATGGCATGGATTATGCAATGAAAAACAGAGTTATAATATGTCAAAATAAGCTCCGAAACCCAATGAGATGGCATCCCAAAGACCTAATCATGGAGACATGCACAATGACCCAAACATGGAGCATAAAACACCAACTCTTCAAAGCATTGAAAGGATGGCAAATGCAAGCATACGAGCATGAAACATGGACTGAAATAACATGACAAGTGATACCAAATCACTGAAATGGCCCAAGTAAAGCATGCTAATGACTCACACACCCAAAGCTAACAGGCTAGAATGCATGGTGGCTATACAAAGCATGGCAAGCATGACCAAGACAACCCCAAATAGAGCTTAAACATGATGAAACAAGGCTAAAAACTTCTCAAAGTTAACTTAAAACATGCAAGCATGATGGTCGAAATGCATGATACATGTCTAGGCAAATGAGAGGATTGCAAGGCAAGTGTGTGATGCATGCAATAGGCCAACAAACCAACTTAAAACAGAGGTATATCATGCCAAGATAACACCAAAAACTTGCTGAAATGGGGCCAAAACTTGCTAAGCAAACATGCTACTATTATGAGCCAATAATGCAAACAAATGAGACCCAAAGGGAGAGGGGTGTCCCTCCCCTATATGAGACCTCAAAACCACTTCTCGACCACTGAAAATCCTTTGGATTTCAGTGGTGAGAAGGTCAAAACGAAAGGGTTCCAAAGCCCAAAGAGGAAGGCACAAAAAGAGGCCAAATATGGGCTAAGAGGGGGCAGACAACCCCCAACCCAAAAGTAACCTTAAACAAACATATTTAGCATACAAAAATAGAACTTTTTTTCCAGTTGGACACTAAGCTTAAAATAGTATGCAAGTATTGCTAAAAGCTTAAGCAAAAATGGGGAATAAAAGAGTAGTTTCTCACCCTTGAAGAACACTTCAAGAACACCAACTCCAGCACCTCCTTCTGATCAAAACCAACTCAAAAACTCTGAAATCATTAGGACCTCAGTAACTAAGGGATAGTGTACCACTAGGTGCTTTAGTGCAAAAATATGAACAAAATCCCCCTTTAGAACACTATTAGACACACAACTATAGAGAGAGAGGAGAAATAGAGAGAGAGAGAGTGATATATATATTCTATCAGTTGGCTCCACCCCTAGAAAGGGAGAGGAGGCTCTCTTTTTATAGAAAACCAAATTTGCAAAGCTTCTTGGAGAAGCTAAGCAAGACTTTAATCCCTCCATACACGTGTATGGAAGAGGGGAATTGTGCGTGCCAGCTGCACCAGCTGGCACAAAATATCTACATAAAGTATATGAACAGGGTTCGGTCACCAAAAATGGCCGATCGACCAAAATAAGTGCTGGCCGACCAAAAATAGTGCTGATCGGCCAACACTCTTAGCCGATGGCAAGAACAATGGACCGATGGCATCATGCCTTGGCCGGTGGGTTGAGGGGATGGTAAACAAGCCACCCTCTTCCCTTAGAAGCAAAAACACAAGTGCTTGGTCCACAACAAAGCACAAAACAGACAAGTTGAGAGATCTTGAGGCAAGGCGCGTAGCCGAGACCTCTGAACTCAAAACGAACACGAGCATGGATGATCATCGAGTGTTCAAACGATGACGTCCAAGTCTTGAGGCCGGTCAAAAATGGGTTGTCTACAACTGTGAGTGTTTACGCTTTAGCATACTGCATGTGTGTTAATGCTGCCATGTTAGCATGCTCGCCATGAGGCTAACTGCTTAACTGCTATAACTGCCTGAATGCCTGTGAGTGAAGGTTGGATTACTTGAATTGAAACAATTCATTGAAATCCGTGATTTAGCCTACTTGCGAGTAGCAAACTTCAAACTGTTTTGAAATAAACGAATATGCAATGTTTTGTTCCAACTTAGGCGATCTAGTCTATACTTGTATGCTGTGCGCATCACATAGTAATTCTAGGTTAATAACCGGAATAAGAACACATGTGTTTTCAAAAACAAAATATCATGCTTAGTAAAGGCCAATCTTTGATCGGGCGAGCGGGGGTGCTCATTGCATGACCTTCTCCTCTCGTACCCAAGTTCTCGAGCCGAGACAACTTTGGTGATGACGAACATATGGCCTTAGGCACGAGTCAGGGTTTCCTAAATTCCCCCAAAATAAAATATTTAGGTGGCGACTCTGTATCTGGCAAAGCAGTCCATGTTTTGCACTTCTTTATTAAAATCAGTTTTCCAAAACGATTTGCCGGATTTGGACCCTTTGGTGATTTATCGGTCTTGCATCGCACATTGTGAGACTAGATTCAGAACCGTGACATTGAGTCCGAACTGTAGTAGCTAAAGAACAAAACAATTTTGCGCCATTCGCGCGCGGAGCTGGAGAGTTCTTGGGTATGTCTACACTAATTAAAGCTAAGCTAATTAAGCTGACTATTACAAACCAAAATGAATAACTAGCTAAAACTACTGACCTAATTATTACAACACTTGAATCAACTAACTACTTTAGTTAACTAATTTAGTATAGAATGAAATTAGATAACTAATTAACTAACTAATTAATTACAACAATTGATAAAATTAACTAGCTACAACTAATTAAGTACAACGATATGTTAGCTAAATATTTAAGCTAAACAGGCTCGATATGCGAAGAATGCTCATGCTCATGCTTGGTTTCCACCTGAAAAGCCACTGTTTTTCTTCTGAATGCCTCTGTTTGCACATTTGAACACCAACAATGTTGCACACTTCTAGAACAACTTTGCTCCACCTTCCTAACACACTGCTCAATTTTGCATCAGTGGCCAGCTGGCCAGTGATGAAGCTTGCCGGCCACCAGTGATGGCCGACCAGCCACCTGCCGGGCATGAAAAGTGGCTCACCCACCGCCGCGAGTTCATCTTGCTGCAACAGAGGACAAACAGAGCATATACAGGGTATTTTAAGGGTTTATTTGCACAACTCCCCCCTCATTTTCATGAGCAAATCAAAGGAGTAGCAAGTTCGATTCATAAACCATCAATGGATGCAATTTCATTGCATGATGGCTTGTGAAACCAAGTGTGCAAGTTCAATAAATGCAAAACAAGACACAAACCTCCCCCCTTCATGAATGATCAAGGGAAATGGTGACCTCGGAACCTTGAATCATTTCATCACTAATGGGTATGAAATGGTTCGAGTTTTCATGTGTTCAATTAATGTCCAATTGAATACAACCAAATTATTACATTGCTCACTTTTAATTCCAAGTTTTAATTACACCATTTTAGTTGCCAACCATCCTTTAATCAATTGAGTCCAAAGGGTGAGATAGTTCTCTAATGGAAGGAGGGCTCAAACCAAAAGTTGTTGTAGGCATGAAAGAGATATCCTACCATTGGTAATAAACCCCTTAAGGGATTAAACCATCAAACATGACATCTCAATCTCATGCTTTAAACAAACAAATAGTTTGAACCACTTTCAAAGCAAAATAAAAAGCCAAGAAATGAGGGAGGTTGCAGAGATGATTAAGTGCTGAAAATGAGTGAGAAAAGTATAAATAAATGCTATCAACTCAAACAAGATGGTGTCTAAGGCCTAGAACACCAAACTCATTAGAACTATTACACTATAAGCATGCAAAACAAAGCTCAAATGCAACTATCAACCAAAAATAGTGCTAAAACAGTCTAAAATAAGTCCTAAAACATGCTGGACTTAAGTTTTAAAAAAAAGCTAGATTAACAAGCTAAAACATAGCACAAACTAGGCTAGTAAGCTAGACACAAGAAAGGGAGGCTAACCCCTCCAATTTTGGACTTCAAAACACGATTTTGGCCATTGAAATAACTCTGAAAATTAGTGTTTAAAAGCTCCAAAAAAAAAAAAAGGTGATGAAAGGATGGGAAACACAAGGGCAAAGGCCTCCAAAACAAGGTTCAAAGAAGGGCTATCAACCCCTCAACCTTTAATGGCCCTTAAACCCAAGCTTTTGCCCCAAAAAACACAGAGTTTTGACAGCCCAAAACAATGGAAAAACAGTAAGAAAAATAATAGAGAAAGCAAGCAAATAGGTAAAGCCTTATACCTCTTGAAGAGAAGAAGCAATTCAAGCAATAAAACCAAGCAAACAACACCCTCTAGAGCTCAAACAAGCCTCAAAAGTACCTCAGCTCAAAGATGAGAGGATTTGGTTAAGGGCCATTAAAGATTAAATCGGGTCGGGGCAGAAAAAGCCCATTTATTTGTCAGTTAACTACTAACTGGTTCTATATATAACTGCAGAAGTTTGATAGCACAAGCCCTAATTCAGCTTCCCGGCTTTTTTCGTCTCTGTCTCTCTCCTTTTCTCTCAGAGACACACACACACACACACAGATGGATAAAATAATCGCCTACGCGGGGAAAGATATAAGATGATTCTAAAGCTTTAACTTGCTATATATGAATAATTTTTTTTGTAGTTAATCAACCTATTGCTAAAGGATTTAATAGTTTCTAGTAAAATTAATGATTTTTTTTTTTTTAGAAATTGAACTTAATTATTGAATATATATTACAATTGTTGGTGCTAGAAAGGGAAATACTAGATGTAGATCTAAAACTTTGCACTACTTGTGCAAATTGCTGCTCTCTCACTGAAGCATAGGTTTCCTAAATTTTTCAAAAATATTTAGGTGGTGACTCTGAAATCTGGCAAAGCAGTCCATTTTTGGCATTTTATTCAAAATATCGATTTTCCAAAAAGAATTGCCAAATTTGGACTCTTTTTGTGTTTTCACAAATTCACATTGCACTTATGAAATCAGATTTAGAACCATAGGTAGAGTCCAAATTGTAAGGCTTCTTGTCTTCCGAAAGGAACACAAAAAGTCGAGCCACACATACGTTTGTGTTATGTCTAAAACAGTGTGTTTTATGCTCTATCCTAAACTTTGGAGGCTTTAAGAACTGCTAGCAATAGGGATGCAACTGCAGCCCTTTGAGAAATCATGTTTTTTAGCGTCAGATATCTTTGCTAAAATCATCGTTTTCAACGTGTAGTAGGGACTCTAAATCGGATAGAAACTCTTGAATTGAAGCTGCTGTTCAAGGTGGTAAATTTGTGTTTTTATGAAAGAGTGCAAGTATGTTTTTTGTGGGTAAAATTGGTTTACCTTGTTGCACTATTGCTTGATAATTTGAATGCTATTCCTGATATTAGGCAACTTTCTGAGAATCTTTTGTTCTTCAACTTGTATAGCAAACAAACTGCCCTATTCCCTGTTAAGATCAAACTATATACACCAACCTTTTAAATATAAGATTAGAAGTTTTTTTTTTTTGGTTAGGTTAGTTTACCCATCTATTCAACCTTGAACCAAACAAAATTAATTCGATTCCCATGTTTCTTAATCTAAGTAGGTTATGTTTAGTTTAGTTCTCAGTTACCTCAGCTCAACATATAGCTTTAGATACCTAATATGGGATTATTAGGCTTATTTGGATGTGTTGTTTTGATTGTATTTTTTAGATTGTATATTTGCATTTTCTCCAAGCTCAGCGCTTTCTTCGAAACTTCATCCCATGCACTGTTATGATTAACTCTAGTTAGTTTGTATCGTGTTGTGTTGTGTTTTGTTTATCTTTCTATTATACTTCTTTTTTTTTTGTTCTCTTTCTTTCTCTCAATGAGGTTCTTTCTATTGGCCCCAAAAAATGTTCCCGTCAACACTAGTACATGACTACATGTGTATGTAAATTGTCATTGACCTTTCAAATGTTAGACCATTTTGTGTGTTTGGATATATTACCAAAGCTGTATCAATTTCCCTCCCCTTTTTTTTAATATTTTTTTTTGTATATAATTTAGCAAATATATATGTATTATATATGTACACACTCATTATTCATATAGGTTCTAATATTTAACAATATAAATATATATATATATATAGGTTATAAATTTAACTTTATGATGTGATTAAAATTGGCTTGTTAAAAGAAGGATCTTGGAAATTGCATATAAAACTCTCCCTAGTATACAAAAATAACTTCAAGAAGTTTGCATTTCTTCTAAAAATGATCACAGATATTAGATAAGCATGGCAATGATGAGCTTTAAGTTACAAACGGATTGATTTTAAATTGTGAAGTCTAGCGGATGTGAAATGTTCAAAACTTACAATTGTTGCATTTTTTTTAGATGTCATATGAAATTAGGAATATAATTTGTACTATTAACTGTCAAAATTCATAACTAAATTGTAAACTAGTCCAAATTTGGATAACAAATATATTGACTTCGCCCTATATTTTATTTGGTGTCATTGAGAAAAATGGAATTTACAATTATTATTATTATTTTGAAAGTGTTGCTCCACCTTAAGTAGAATCCAAGGCTATCTTGGGAAACTCCTCCACTAGGTAGTTGTAAATTACATATACTTTTTACATCTGCATGTGTAAGTGTAAATGCGTCTAATTATAAGTCCGTAAATTTTAATCGTAAGGGAAAGCAATTATACGTTGTGTCTTCAATGGTCTGCTCATTCCACACTATGCTAAAAAAAAATTATGTGCGAACTCAACTAAGGTTGCAAATGAATTAAACTATTTGTGGGTCGACTCGGCTTGTTAAGGGTTCGGCTCGTCTTGGCTTGGCTCAGCTCGACACGATTCATTTAGAAAACAAACTAAGTTTGAGCTCAGCAAAGCTCGGTTTGACTCGACTCAATTCGTTTGTAGTCCTAAACTCAACTGGTATGTCAATTTATAAAAAATAAAGAATAAAGAGTAATGATTGAGACTCTCATCCCCACAAAATCCTCACAAATCTGTACTACTCATGATGTGAACCTCACACATATGGGCTCCACACATACATAGAGAGAGGGGATCATTTTAGGGGTGTGGGGGTCATACTCAAAAGGGGTCTCAAACATTTTTCAAAAATAAAATAAGATTTTATGACATTACATTTCCTACAATTGGATAAATTTAGATATTGTGTCATTATACATTTATTATTTTTGTCATAAAACAATATAATTTTTTAAAAAAAATAAAGAAAAGTCTCAAATTTTTGTCAATTACAACATTTATGAATTCTATACAAGTATCCCAAAAAATAGTTTTATATCAAAATATTGTTAGCATACAATTATTAGTTTGGTCATCGGATAAACATATGTATATAAATAAGTAGGCCATGACATGGCAATAAAACTGAAATTCAAATTATTCCTCGTGTGAATTTGTCTTCTAATTTGTAAGTACTTCAAAAAAAATAACAAAGAATCAATTGAAGATAACTTAAGGGAGCTTTTTTTATAAATCCACTTTCTAAGAGCTCTATTCCATCCAGCCCATATTCTTTTTGACTATTCCATTAGGTCCTATTTGAGATAAGAAGACCAAAATACCCTTTTTATCTACTTATGTTCCATTTAGTTTACATTATTTTCTTATGTTTCAATAAGTCCTGTGGGTGACTGTAGCAAGTCCGCGAAGAAACTCACGGGTTATAGTTCGGACTCGATTTGTCACGGTTCTTAATTTGAACCAAAGAGTCCAAATCCGGCAAATCGTTTTGAGAAAATAGATTTTTGTAAAGAAGTGCCAAACATGGACTGCTTTGCTAGATACAGAGTCGCCACCTAAATATTTCTATTTTGGGAAATTTAGGAAACCCTAACTCGGTGCTAAAGGCCACGTATCCATCATCACCAAAGTTGCCTCGGCTCGGGAACTTGGGTACGATTGGGGAAGGTCAGCTATGAGTACCCCCTCTCGCCTGATCCGAAGATCGGCCTCTACTAACCATGATATCCGATTTTGAAAACATTATGTGTTCTTATTCCGGTTATTAGCCTAGAATTACTATGTTATGCGCACAGCAAACAAGTATAGACCAAATCGCCTAAATTGGAACAAAACATTTCATGTTTGTTTTGAAAATGGTTTTCTACTCGCAAGTAGGCTAAAAATGCAGATTTTGCCACTTTCAAGTGGGCTTTAGAAAAGATGGTTTTGCCATCACCTAGTGGGCTTAAGACTCACAGTTTTAATGCATTATTCCAATTTAGGTAATTCAACCTCCATCCACAGGCATTCAAGCAGTTATATCACATAAGCAGCTAACCTCATGGTAATCATGCAGTCATGGAAAACACTCACACGCATGTGGTATGCTAAAGCGTAAAAGCTTACCTAGTACTCCAAGCCAAAACAGAAACTAGTTAGTAATCATGTGGATGATCCTAGTTCATGTCAATATGGCTAATGCAACACGTGCAAGATGCAACTACAATAGACTTGCCTATTCTAAGATGGCATATGATGATGCTACAACTAACACGTATTCAACTTGGAATTGAAATACAATGCAGTTAGTATGATGCGCCGAGCCCGGTGCATGCAAGACAAATGTATGGATGCACGCATGCATAGCATAAGGTATGCTAAATTAAACATGTCCTAATACTAACCATCGAAAGCAGGCAAGTAAAACGGAGAAAGAAGTGGGGATTGGAAGACATGCACACACGCACCCACACTTATTACAAATTCGCCCTCGCTCGGAGAGACCGAAAGAATAATACAATTTAACTAATTAACAAGCTAATTAAATATTACAGACCACCTAATTAATGACGCAAATTAATTAATCTAATTTAAGCAATAAACAGCCTCGGTAGAGGGTTAGACGCGATACGTGCTCGATTCCGCTCGGAAGTCACTGCCATGCACAAGGTGCCTCTGCTTTGGCTGTCCTGCTCTTCTGAAGACTTCACAAGTTTCAGGGTATGCTCTCTGAATACTGGGGAACACCACCGGCTGGAGGAATTGGCCACCGGCCATGGAGAATGACCACCGGCCACTGATTAAGATATCGGCCACCACTAGTGTAATACCCTGACCCTCGTATACGATTTTGGTATCTTTTCAGCCTTTTACACTGTGCTTTTGAATGTTTATTGAAGAATGTTATATTAAATTTCGCTGAATTAAGTAAGGTCTGAAGCTATAGGTTCCTATCTGTTTAATGAGAACATTATCTGTTACACTTAGAATGGTTAAATTTGAATTGGAAGCCTTAGAGGCTCAATTACATGAAATGGATTTGATATTTGGAAACTGCATGATTTTTAAGTGATAATGAGAGTTTTTGTGAAATTTCAATTTGGGACGATTAAACGATTGAATATTTGTCCTTATTCATCTTGAGATATATATATATATATGAGTGTCCATATCTTTTACACTTAGCCCAAGAGCTTCATTTCAAAATATCTCTTGGTGGAGAAGATTAGAGAAGAGTAGAGTTTGAGAAGGAAGGAGGGGAGATCATCAAAGAAGATTGAACATTTAGGGACTTAAGCTCTAGGTATGGGATTTTCACCATCATCAACTCTCCCTCTCTTGTCTTGGAATAGAACTTTTTGTGTATTCATGTTAATTGAAGATTGTATTGCTATGTGTATACATGCTTGTGTATTAGTTTCACCATCATCACATAGTGAGTGCATTGATTTGAACCATGAAAAGGGAAATTTCATGTTATGTTTGGTTTTACATGTTTGTACCCAAATATGTAGTCATGGCCAAGAGTGTAAGTATTGTATGTATTTCATGAAGTGAAATTAAATTGTATTTGTGAGCTTAAGGCTTATGATTTCATTTACATCAGATTTGTGCTAGTGATTGTAATTTTATTTACATGAATTTTAAACCTATTTGAGACCATGAAAAACACTTGACAAAAATTGGGTTTTGTTTGGAATTTCGGACTGAAAATATACAGAATCGCCGCACGTGCGGGGGTTGTGGCCGCACGTGCGGGAGCCTCTGCCGCAGGTGCGAGAAAATGAGAAAAAATGGAGTTGGGTTCTGCCTAAAAAGCACGTGCGGGGGGAATTTTGCCGCACGTGCGGGGGATTTTGCCGCACATGCGGGAGTCACAGCCGCACGTGCGGCACAGGGTGGAAAAATTGAGATGCTCCGTGTTGCGTGTAAGACTTTCTAAAATTGTCAGAATCTGTATTTGATGTTATTTTGATATGTGTAAATTCAGTCAAAGTAATATAAGTCAGGAATCGATTGAATAAAGAAAAAAAAAGAACTAACTTGCGATCTTGTGTGTGTGTAGGACACACTTCGGGAGAAACAAGCGCTTCGCCTCGATACTGTGAGTAATAGTACATCAAATGTACAATAATATCTTGTTCGTACTTCATGTTATTAATATTCTGACTTCTGAAAATACTACATTAACATGTGAATAAATTGGAATTTGATGGGAATGTATACAATGAAGGCTTATGTATATATATATCTGTACAATTTTGGGCCCAAGGCCGTTCTGTTATGCCGTTCTGTTATGATTGGGCCCAAGGCCGTTCTGTTATGCCGTTCTGTTATGATTGGGCCCAAGGCCGTTCTGTATGCCGTTCTGTTATGATTAGGCCCAAGGTCGTTCTGTTATGATTGGGCCCAAGGCCGTTCTGTTACAACTGGGCCTAAGGCCGTTCTGAAAGTAATACAGCATCAAGCCAACCTTATAGATTCCGTTTGTTTGAATATATCGTTATGGATTATGATTTATATTGGATATTAAACTATCAAGTATTATTACTCTTTGAGCTTGTCTCACTCTGCAATTATGTCTGATTCTGTAGGTAATCAGCTTGTAGGTCAATCCCCACGTTGATATCATCTTCCTTTTGTTAACCTAAACCTAGCCAGGCACTTGGAGAAGCCTGTGTACTTCGTAAAGTTTTGGGTGGATTTTTGTTTAGTTTAAACATTTATCGGTTAAGGTTGATGTATATATATATAATGTTTTTTTTGGATGCCCAATCATGAGGGCTGGATCTGTATAACTACATGTATATAGCCGTTTTACCAATGCGTGTCTTCTTCTCTTTTACTAAATGTATTGTGTGTTTGATCCTGGCATGATAATAGTTGCTCAATGAAAAGGGTTTTATGTCATTTAAAAATGTTGAAGGCTTCCGTCAGGCCCCCATATGTTATATGTATAGCAGGTTGAGTGTCTGTTTTTGATTAGATCATGCCCAAACTTTTAGGGGGCAAGGTTGGGGTGTGACAAGTGGTATCAGAGCACGAGTTGCTATCTCACACACGGACCCATTGAGCTCTAGGATGTCTAGCAAGATTTAGGCATCAGGCATGAACGAAAGATTGATAGCACCATTATACGTCTTTTGTTAACGCTAACGATCATGAACCGTGTTATTGTATTCTTCTGTATATGTTGTAATTATTTGTCTTGTAGAATATGGTGCGAACAAGGACAGAAGACCCGGAAGAAGCTACCTCAGCACGGCTGGATAGGATGGAAAAAATGATTATGGAAATGGCGGAGACCTTACGGCAACAACAACAACAACCACAGCCACAGCCACCACCACCAGTACCCCCACCTGTAGTGCAAGATTTTCACGCTGAGGACCGCACCATTACACTTACAAAAGAGTTTAAAAAGATGAAACCACCATCATTTAAGGGAGGAATCGAACCAATGAAGGCAGAGGCATGGGTGTTAGGGATCGAAAAATTATTCGAAGTCTTTCCTTGTACTGAAGCTCAAAAGGTACAGCTTGCTGCTTTCACTCTTGAAGATGAAGCACGGAGGTGGTGGATGCTTACCAGAACAGTGCACCAGGGGTTAACATGGGATAGATTCTTGGAGCTATTTTATGATAAATATTTTCCCCAGAGCATGCGAGACAAGAAGGTAATTGAATTTGAAACCCTAAGGCAAGGAAATAAAACCGTTGCCGAGTATGAAGCTCAATTCGCAGAACTAGCCCGATTTGCACCCCACATGATAGATACAGAGTATAAAAAGGCAAGGAAATTCGAAGGGGGATTGCGAAATGCTATTCTGGACCGAGTTAATGTATTGAAGTTGCCTACTTATGTGGATGTATTAGAAAGAGCTGTCATAGCCAAAGGGAATATTACCGCGCAGACTCGATTTTCCGAATGGAAAGGAAAGAGACAGAATAACCAAGGGTATAAAGGGTCAACTACTCTGCCAAACAAGAAGCAAAATTCAGGGACTCTGAGTAATATTATCTCTACTCGCAATTCTGCTCCTGTGTGTCCAGAATGTGGATGGAGGCATCGTGGAGTTTGTCACCGACTATCTGGAGCATGCTTCCAATGTGGTAAAACGGGTCATTTGATAAGGGATTGTCCACAAAGGAATCAACAAAATGGTAACAAAACTGCTACAAGCTCAGCAGGGTCTACACCAGCTCCTAATGCCAAGTCAACTGCTAAACCTGTCAATAATAAGAACACTACGAGGCAAGGTAGGGTATTTGCGTTGGTTCCGGGAGATGTACAGAATGCAGCAACAGTGGTGTCAGGTACATTTATGGTTTACGGTCATTCTGCTTATGTATTATTTGATTCTGGCTCTACCTGTTCCTTTGTGTCAAAATTATTTGCGAAAAACTTAGGTAAATCTGAAGAACAATTGCCTTACATGTTATGTGTATCTTCACCAATGGGAACTTCTATGATCTGTACCTCTGTATATTCTGCTTGTGAACTTCTAATTGGGGATGTATGTGTATTTGTTAATCTGCTACCACTTGATATGAATTCTTTTGATATTATTTTGGGAATGGATTGGTTGGGTGAATATAGAGCTACCATAGATTGTCTGACCAAACGAATCAGTTTCCATCCTCCGGGGCAATTGGAATCCACTTTTCAGGGACGGGGGGTGACTTCTCCACCCTATTTGATTTATGCAGCGAGGGCGTGCAAATTAATCCAGAAAGGATGCCGGGGGTATTTGTGTAGTGTATTGGATGGGCAAGCACTAAACGGGAACACCGACAAGATTCCAGTTGTTTGTGAGTTTCCGGATGTTTTTCCGAAAGATTTGCCAGGAGAGTTGGTGGATCGGGAAATTGAGTTTACAATCGAAGTAGTTCCGGGGACTCAGCCCATTTCTAAAACTCCGTACCGAATGTCACCAGTTGAGATGAAGGAACTGAAGACTCAGTTGCAAGACCTACTGGATAAGGGGTTTATCCGTCCGAGTGTTTCTCCATGGGGTGCGCCGGTCCTGTTTGTGAAAAAGAAAGATGGAACACTTAGACTTTGCATCGATTACAGAGAACTTAATAAGGTGACAATCAACAACAAATATCCATTGCCACGAATCGATGATTTGTTTGATCAGCTACAAGGGGCACAAGTCTTCTCGAAGATCGATTTACGGTCTGGGTACCATCAATTGAAAGTTAAAGCTGGGGATGTTGAGAAGACAGCCTTTCGAACCCGATACGGCCACTACGAATTTCTAGTTATGCCCTTTGGGGTTACTAACGCACCAGCAGCATTCATGGATTTGATGAATCGTATCTTTAAGCCCTATTTGGATGAGTTTGTTGTGGTCTTTATCGACGATATCCTCATCTATCCAAAGAATGCAGAGGCTCATGAGAATCATCTTCGAATAATTCTTCAAATCCTCTGAGAAAAGAAGTTATACATGAAGCTCAAGAAATGTGAATTTTGGCTGCCTGAGGTGGCATTTTTGGGGCATGTAATAACAAAGGAAGGAGTTTTTGTCGACCCACACAAGATTGAGGCAATCGTAAATTGGCCAACTCCTACGAATGTGACCGAAGTACGTAGCTTTATGGGGTTAGCCGGGAGATTCGTCCAGGACTTCTCTAAGATTGCTGCACCACACACCCAGTTGACTAAGAAGGGAGTTACATTTGAATGGTCAGAACCGCAAGAATCTGCTTTCCAAGAATTAAAAATGAAGTTGACTACCGCTCTGGTCCTTGCTCTACCGTCTGGTACTGAGGGTTTTGTGATTTACAGTGATGCTTCACATAAGGGACTTGGTTGTGTACTTATGCAAAATGGGAAAGTGATAGCTTATGCCTCCCGCCAGCTTAAACCCCATGAGAAGAGTTATCCCACACATGATCTGGAATTAGCTGCAGTAGTTTTTGCTCTAAAGATATGGCGGCATTATCTTTATGGGACTAGTTGTGTAATTTATACCAATCATAAAAGCCTCAAATATCTTTTTACCCAAAAGGAATTGAATATGCGCCAGCGGCGGTGGTTGAAGCTGATCAAAGATTACGATTTGCAAATCCATTATCATCCTGGTAAAGCCAACATGGTAGCAGATGCACTTAGCCGGAAAAAATGTGGGGAAATTGACAAGTATATCGACAGAACAACAGGAATTGGTAAGTGAGTTGAATAAGAAGGAGGTTGACTTGGTGATACATGGCCAGGAGGCAATAGTGACAGCAGTAATGCCCCAACCGACACTACTTGAGGATATTAAATTACGCTAAGTGGAAGATAGAGCTCTAAAGAAGATACGTGATGAGATGGAGACAAAACCGAAACCGGGGTTTACATTGAGGGATTCCGTCCTTAAATTTCAAAATCGCGTGTGTGTCCCTAATGTGTTAGAACTTAAACAAAAGCTGATTGAAGAAGTACATGCCTCAAAGTTTTCGATGCATCCAGGAAGCACTAAAATGTACCGGGATCTGAAATAAAATTTCTGGTGGCCAAATATGAAAAAGGAGATTGCAGAATTCGTTGCTAAATGTTTACAATGTCAGCAAATAAAGGCAGAGCACCAGAGACCAGCGGGATTGCTGCAACCCCTTCCGATTCCAGAATGGAAATGGGAACATCTAACCATGGATTTTATTGTAGGCTTGCCACGAACTCCTCGAGGTATGAATTCTATATGGGTCATCGTAGACCGATTGACTAAATCTGCACACTTTCTGTCGGTGAAGACCCAATACAATGCAGACAAACTCGCTGTCATTTACGTAAATGAAATTGTAAGACTCCATGGTGTTCTAGTCTCAATTGTGTCAGACAGAGATTCGAAGTTTGTTTCAAGGTTCTGGCAAAGTCTACAAGGTGCAATGGGTACAGAACTAAAGTTTAGTACTGCCTTCCACCCTCAGACAGACGGACAATCCGAGAGGACAATACAGACGTTAGAGGATATGCTTCGGATGTGCGTTCTAGATTTTCAAGAAAGTTGGGAAACCCATTTGCTGTTGATAGAGTTTGCATATAATAATAGTTACCATTCGAGTATTGAGCTGGCACCTTATGAGACTCTGTATGGAAGACCGTGTCGTTCTTCCGTGTGTTGGGCTGAAATTGGAGATAGATTCTTACTAGGGCCTGAAATTGTTCAATTGACAATAGAGAAGGTCAAAATTATTCGGGAAAGATTGAAAACTGCTCAAAGGAGGCAGAAGAGTTATGCGGACAACCGACGAAGGGATTTGGAATTCGAAGTGGATGATTATGTTTTCGTGAAAGTCACCCCAACGAAAGGACATCCGAGATTTGGAAAAAAGGGTAAGTTAACACCCCGATTTGTTGGGCCCTTCCAAATTCTGGAAAGAGTAGGTCCGATGGCTTACCGGGTTGCCCTTCCGCCAAATATGAGCCAAGTCCACAATGTATTCCACGTCTCTATGCTGCGGAGATACCTTCCAGACCTATCACACGTCATAGATTACCATCAGATTATCCTAGACGATAAGTTAACATATGAAGAGAAACCAATCCGAATCTTAGACCGACAAGTAAAGCAATACCAATGGTGAAAGTAGAATGGCAGGAACATTACGGAACCGAAGCAACTTGGGAGAAGGAGGAAGAAATACAACACCAATATCCACATCTGTTTCCGCCATAAGGTAAAACAAGTTTGGAGGACCAAACTTATTTAAGGAGAGAAGAGTGTAATACCCCGACCCTCGTATACGATTTTGGTATCTTTTCAGCCTTTTACACTATGCTTTTGAATGTTTATTGAAGAATGTTATATTAAATTTCGCTGAATTAAGTAAGGTCTGAAGCTATAGGTTCCTATCTGTTTAATGAGAACATTATCTGTTACACTTAAAATGGTTAAATCTGAATTGGAAGCCTTAGAGGCTTAATTACCTGAAATGGATTTGATATTTGGAAACTGCATGATTTTTAAGTGATAATGAGAGTTTTTGTGAAATTTCAATTTGGGACGATTAAACGATTGAATATTTGTCCTTATTCATCTTGAGATATATATATATATATATATGAGTGTCCATATCTTTTACACTTAGCCTAGGAGCTTCATTTCAAAATATCTCTTGGTGGAGAAGATTAGAGAAGAGTAAAGTTTGAGAAGGAATGAGGGGAGATCATCAAAGAAGATTGAATATTTAGGGACTTAAGCTCTAGGTATGGGATTTTCACCATCATCAACTCTCCCTCTCTTGTCTTGGAATAGAACTTTTTGTGTATTCATGTTAATTGAAGATTGTATTGCTATGTGTATACATGCTTGTGTATTAGTTTCACCATCATCACATAGTGAGTGCATTGATTTGAACCATGAAAAGGGAAATTTCATGTTATGTTTGATTTTACATGTTTGTACCCAAATATGTAGTCATGGCCAAGAGTGTAAGTATTGTATGTATTTCATGAAGTGACATTAAATTGTATTTGTGAGCTTAAGGCTTATGATTTCATTTACATCAGATTTGTGCTGGTGATTGTAATTTTATTTACATGAATTTTAAACCTATTTGAGACCATGAAAAACACTTGACAAAAATTGGGTTTTGTTTGGAATTTCGGACTAAAAATATCTGAGAATCGCCAAGACGCAAGGGGTTGTGGCCGCACGTCTGGAACCTCTCGCACGCGTGGAGTCACGGCCGCACGTGCGGGAAAATGAGAAAAAATGGAGTTGGGTTCTGCCTAAAAAGCACGTGCGGGGGGAATTTTTCCGCACGTGCGGGGGATTTTGCCGCACATGCGGGAGTCACAGCCGCACGTGCGGCACAGGGTGGAAAAATTGAGATGCTCTGTGTTGCGTGTAAGACTTTCTAAAATTGTCAGAATCTGTATTTGATGTTATTTTGATATGTGTAAATTCAGTCAAAGTAATATAAGTCAGGAATCGATTGAATAAAAAAAAAAAAAAAGAACAAACTTGCGATCTTGTGTGTGTGTAGGACACACTTCGGGAGAAACAAGCGCTTCGCCTCGATACTGTGAGTAATAGTACATCAAATGTACAATAATATCTTGTTCGTACTTCATGTTATTAATATTCTGACTTCTGAAAATACTACATTAACATGTGAATAAATTGGAATTTGATGGGAATGTATACAATGAAGGCTTATGTATATATATCTGTACAATTTTGGGCCCAAGGCCGTTCTGTTATGTCGTTCTGTTATGATTGGGCCCAAGGCCGTCCTATTACGATTGGGCCTAAGGCCGTTCTGAAAGTAATACAGCATCAAGCCAACCTTATAGATTCCGTTTGTTTGAATATATCGTTATGGATTATGATTTATATTGGATATTAAACTATCAAGTATTATTACTCATTGAGCTTGTCTCACTCTGTAATTATGTCTGATTCTGTAGGTAATCAGCTTGGAGGTCAGTCCCCACGTTGATATCATCTTCCTTTTGTTAACCTAAACCTAGCCAGGCACTTGGAGAAGCCCGTGTACTTCGTAAAGTTTTTGGTGGATTTTTGTTTAGTTTAAACCTTCACCGGTTAAGGTTGATGTATATATATATATAATGTTTTTTTGGGATGCCCAATCATGAGGGCTGGATCTATATAACTACATGCATATAGCCGTTTTACCAATGCGTGTCTTCTTCTCTTTTACTAAATGTATTGTGTGTTTGATCCTGGCATGATAATAGTTGCTCAATGAAAAGGGTTTTATGTCATTTAAAAATGTTGAAGGCTTCCATCAGGCCCCCATATGTTATATGTATAGCAGGTTAACTGTCTGTTTCTAATTAGATCATGCCCAAACTTTTAGAGGGCAGGGTTGGGGCGGAACAACTGGATGGCCGGTCGGCAATATATATGGCCGGTCGGCCAAAACTTCCTACAGAACCTGCAGTTGACAGCAGCAGAGGGCAAAGCATAGCATGGCAATGCATTTCAAGCAATGTATGCACCAACCACACTCCTTATCATGTATGTGACTCAAAGGAGGATGGGCCTCGATTCTCGGACCACCAATCACGCATTTCTATGTATGATTGCCCAAAGAATCAACTGTGCATTTTGATATGGAATGCAATGCATATAAACACACAAGGAGGCCCGACCTTTATCATACTCACTTCAAGAGGTCAAGCACGCATGCTCATGCAATGCAATCCTAAGCATGTGAGCTAGCATGCAACCATGGAAATGCAAAGAGGCATACAAGGTGAGCATGGAAACAAGCAAAGGGATGGACTTGAACTAAATTAGGTAGCCCTCAAACAAGCCTAAAACAGTGGCCAACAACCTTGGAAATGAGGCCAAATGCACATATAAGCATGCATGCAAATAAGGTCCAACACCTAGGCACATAAAGGCAACTTCCAAGCACACTTGAAAGAGATTAATCATGGACAATTAGCATACACATTAAGCTCTGAAATCATGTCAAAATGGTACCAAACCAAGCAAACAAGACAAGCATGGCATGTAATTGGTCCAAATACTTGAGGCAAGCTAAGCAGACTTAAACCATGACTAAGTCAACCAAGCCTCACAAGGCCAAGAGGACTTAAAACAGGTTCAAGGCAAACCTAGACCATGCTAAGGGAACAGCAAGATGGCATCTAAGTGGTTTAAACATGCAAGCATACTCAAAGGCCTAAACAAGGGGCATAAGACAACAACCTTTTAAAGTAACAAAGGAGTATCAAATGCAAGTATGTAAGCATGTTATAAGGACTGAAATGACATGGTAAGTGGTTCCAAACCACTGAAGTGATTCAAGGATGGCATGCTCATGGTCAATGCATCAAGGCATGTAAAGGGGGATTACATGGTAGCTATGCAAAGCAAAACATAGATGACCCGAATGACCAAAAACAGACCTTGGACACATTAAAATAAGCATATAAGCTTCACAAAGCTTGGCCAAAACACATGAGCATGGTAGTCTAAATGCTATGCATGTATTGAGGCAAATCATGACATTACAAGGCATGTATGCTAAGCAAGCATGGTGTACCAAAACCAATTAAAAATAGAGCTATATTATGACATAATAAGCATAAATATCAGTCAAGGCATGGCCAACATGAACCTAAACATGGTGCTCACTAAAGAGGCAAAAATGGCCCTTTTCAAGGACAACAAGGAGAAGGGGTGGCCCTCTCCTTCCTAGGACCTCAAGGCACCATCCTCACCTCTAAAATCCCTCAAGTTTTCAGTGGTGAGGAGGCCCAAACACAATGGTCCCAGAGCTCAACCAAAATGGCACAAAACAAGGTCCAAACAAGCCTTAAGAGGGGTCAAACAACCCCAAAGCTTGAAACACCCTTAAGCAACTATTTAGAGCAAGAAAAAATAGAACTTTTCTATGTTATGTGTTAAGCTCAAAAATAGTTGTAAGGTAGGAAAAAATACAATGCAAAAATGGGGTAAAAAGGGACAAAAGTCTTACCCTTGAAGACCCCTTCAACGATGGAGTTCCAGCTACTTTCCTTAGCTCAAAACCAGTTCAAAACCTTTGAAAATGGCTCCTTAGTACCTCAGTAGCACAAGGAAGGTGTAACTCTAGGTGTTTGTTTGCAAATCTAAGACAAAAACACCTTAAGGACAAAAGAGAGAGAGAAATAGAGATAGTATAGAGACAACTATGCTAACCCTAAAAACCAGAGCTCTCTTTTGAAATTTTTGCTAACCCCAAAACAAAAGAGAAGAGGCTCCCTCTTATAGAGCTCCATCTTGTAAGCTTACAAGACAAGCTAAACAAGAGGGAGATCCCTCCATACACGTGTATGGAGGGGAGCCAAGTGCATGCCAGCTGCACAAAAATATCTGCAAAAGCAAATGCACAGTAACCGGCCGGCCAAAAATGCAATTGACCAAAAAAAGATAGCCGGCCGGCCATCTATAGTGCCGGTCGGCCAAATATTTGGCCGGTGGCAACAAAACACAGCCGGTGGCCTCAAGCCATGGCCGGTGGAGCGTGGGGACGCCTCACAAGGCATTCTCTGCCCCTCCAAGGCAAAACACAAGTGTTTGGTGCAAAACCAGACACAAAACAGTCGAGTCGAGAGGTCCTGAGGCGAGGCGCGCTGCCACGGCCTTCGGGAACTCAAGACGAACACAAACATGGATGATCACCGAGCGTTCAAGCGGTGACGTCCAAGTCTTGAGGACGGTCAAAAATGGGGTGTCTACAGTGACATAATTACCAAAATACCCCTAATGTGAATGTTCACACCATCAATGTGAATGGTCATATCGTCAATGTGTACGGGCCCGGCCCATGTACAATGTGAATATTCACACTGACATGTTAACATTCACATTGATAGGAGTGTAAAATTAGCCCACAACCTGTGGGCAGCCCGAAACCCGCCCGCGGCGAGCTCGGCCCGGCCCGTTGACAATGTGAATATTCGCATTGACATGTTAACATTCACATTAATAAGAGTGTAAAATTGACTCGTGTCCCAATGAGCGGCCCGAAACCCGTGGACGGCCCGGGGCAAGCCTGGTCCGGCCTGTGACAATGTGAATATTCGCATTGATATGTTAACATTCACATTGATAGGAGTGTAAAATTGGCCCGCGACCTGTGGACGGCCCAAAACCCGCCCACTACCTGTGGGCTGCCTTGGGCGGGCCCGGCCCGGTCCGGCCCGTTGATAATGTGAATATTCACATTGACATGTTAACATTCACATTGATAAGAGTGTAAAATTGACTCGCGTCCCATGGACGGCCCAAAGCCCGTGGGCAGCCCGAAGCCGCTTTGCTACGGCGTGCCTGGCAGGCAGTGAATGTGACCTCTGAATCGAGCCCATGGGCCTGGGCCTAGCCTCGAGCTTAGGTCGGGCTTAGCCTTTTTTTTTTAATTCTTTTTAATTTTTTCTACCAAAATTTTATTATTTTCCACAAAAAAAGACATTGCGCCTCGGGCGGGCTGGGCCTCGAACCGAGCCTTGAATGGGCCTTAAGTGGGCCGATGGGGCGGGCCGGGCCGGGCTTCAAAGTGATGGCCTACGCCCTAGCCTAGGGTCTCGGACATGCTCGGGCCTGGACCCAAACGAGCCTACCCCGGGCCGTGGGCGGGTTTTGGGCAGTCCACGGGCTGTAGGCCAATTCTACATTTCTATCAATGTGCATGTTAACATGTCAATGTGAATATTCATGTAATAACCCGACCCTCGTATGTGTTTCTGACATGTTTAAGTTCCTTAATATGTGCCTTGAAATGCTTGATAAAAATAGTTTGTGATTCTATCTATTGAATAAAAAATAAAAAAATAAAAAAAAAACATCTATGTATGTAAACTGTTAAAACAGAAATTGGGAGCCTTAGAGGCATGATAATCCGAAATTGATATTATATTTGCGATCAGTATAATTTTTAGGTATTATTAAGCATTTCTGTGAAATTTCAATTTGGAATGTGTAAACTGATGTAATTTTGTCCTTATCTTCACCTTATATATATATTGGTGTTCCCTATGTGTTGACTTAAGAACTTTGGGTTACAAAACAAAAATATATATCTCTTCAGAGAAGTAGGGAGAAAGGAACTAGAATTGAGAGCATCACCAAAGAATTGGAGTAGGGAATTGAAGGAAGTTAAAGGATTTAAGCTCAGAAGTAAGTTCTCTCATCTTTTGTAGCTCCTCTCCTAAAATTGAGTGTGAAATTCTTCATAAGTGTGTAATCTAAGACTTGGAAGAACTTAGAGTATGATCACGGTTATCTTAGATTAAGTTTTGTCAAGTGGATGATGTTAATGATCATGTGTGTACAAAGAAACTACTTCATATTGCTTGCTTCCTCATGTTGTGTTTGCATGCATGTGTGATGTTGTATCTCAAGAGAATTGAGTTCCTTGAATCATGTTAGGGATCTAAGCATTAAACATCTAGTTATATCTAGATTGATGTGTGTTTATACCTTTTATTTGCATGTGTTTTAAACCTAATTGGAACCTTGAAAACAATTGCCAAAAGTTGGATGTTTTTCTGAATTTCGGACTGGATTGGAAGCAGAATTGCCGCACGTGCGGAAACCTTGCCGCGTCAAGACGTCACGAAAAATAGGGAAATTGACCTTCCATTACGCTAAAAGGCACGCGTCTGGGCATCAACTATTTGCGTCTTGGGAATTACCGCCGCGTCACGGGGCTCACACCACACGTCTTGCCCAAGGCAAAAAACTTGGAATGCTTCTTTTGACCTGTTTGACCCTTTGGGATGTGTGAAATTAATATTTGAAAGTGTTGCAGTGTTCCTTTATTTACTGAAAGTTAACGACTGAAATGCGAATATAAGAAGACTTTGAACTAATTTTTGAGTTCTCTGTGTGTGTAGGGCACACTCTAGGAGGAAGTCGCGTCCCGCCATCACACAGTGAGTAATAGTACAAGGATATGCATTCATTTCTGTTTATGCTTCTCATTATCGATTCTCAGATTAGTATGATTTCAGTAAGTCCCTACATTACATAATCTTGACTGAGACACAATGTGAAAGTAAATACATCTGAAACATTCTAGGCCAAGTGCCATTCTGTTATTTCTGGGCCAAGTGCCATTCTGTTATTTCTGGGCTAAGTGTCGTTCTGTTAATTCCGGGCCTAAGGCCGTTCTGAAAGTAATATAGTATTGGATTAACCTTGTGAGCTCTGCAGTCACATATGCATGGTTACGAGTTATGGCTTAAATTACGCATTGAATTGTCTTGATGCTATTATTCACTGAGCTTCGCTCACTTCACATTTTGTCTGTTTCTGTAGGTAATCAACCCGGGAGCCAGTCTTAACTCCTGAAGCTTGCTTACTTTTTGGTCAACCCCATATGTTCAGGCACTTAGTGGATCCATCCCATTTTTGTAGACCTTTGTCAAGCTTTGACTTGTATTTTAACTACCTGCCTTGGGTTGTCTGTAATTAATACTTTTGTTATACGCCCATTCTTAGGGCTAATCCTGCATGTAAGTATGTAAGTAACCGATGCACAGATGTATACTTCTGAATATTATTTTCCTGTCATGATATGTATGATCCTGGCAAGTCAATAGTAGCTCAATGGATATGTTTTGTTATTATTTTTTGATATTAAATGCTTCCGTTCAGGCCCCCTACATTGTGTATATCAGGTTTAATGTCCGTTTCTGAATAGATCATGCCCGAACTTTTAGGGGCGGGTTCGGGGTATGACAATTCACATTGTCAACGGGTCGGGCTGGGCCTACCCCGGGCCGCAGGCAAGCTTCGGGCAGCGGGCAAATTTTACACTCCTATCAATGTTAATGTTAACATGTCAATGTGAATATTCACATTGTCACGGGTCGGGCCAAGCCCGCCTCGGGCTGCAGTCGGGCTTCGAGCCGCCCACGGGCCGCTAGCCAATTTTATACTTTTATTAATGTGAATGTTAACATGTCAATGTGAATATTCACATTGACAACAGGCCGGGCCAGGCTCGTCCCGGGCCACGCCACGGGGCGTGGACGGGTTTCGGGCAGCCACGGGGCGCGGGCTAATTTTACACTCCTACCAATGTGAATGTTAACATTTCAATGTGAATATTCACATTGTCAACGGGCCACGGGCGGGCTTTTGGACGCCCATGGGCTGCGGGCCAATTTTGTACTCTTATCAATGTAAATATGAATGTTAACATGTCAATGTGAATAATCACATTATCAACGGACCAGACCGGGCCCGCCCCAGGCCGCTATCAATGTCAATGTTAATATGTCAATGTGAATATTCACATTGTCACGGGTCGGGCCAAGCTCGCCTCGGGCCGCCCACGGGCCGTTGGCCAATTTTATACTCTTATCAATGTGAATGTTAACATGCCAATGTGAATATTCATATTGTCAACAGGCCGGGCTGGGCCCGCCCCGGGCCGCGCCACCAGCCGTGGACGGGTTTCGGGCAGCCACGGGGCGCGGTCTAATTTTACACTCCTATCAATGTGAATGTTAACATGTCAATGTGAATATTCACATTGTCAACGGGCCGGGCCGGGCCCGCTCCTGGCCGCGGGCGGGCTTTTGGCCGCCTATGGACCGTGGGCCAATTTCATACTCTTATCAATGTGAATGTTAACATGTCAATGTGAATATTCACATTGTCAACGGGCTGGACCGAGCCCCCCCCCCGGGGCCGCTATCAATGTTAATGTTAACATGTCAATGTGAATATTTACATTGTCACGGTCGTCGAGCCAAGCCTCGAAGACTCTGATCGCCCGCAGGCCAATTTTATACTCTTATCAATGTGAATGTTAACATGTCAATATGAATATTCACATTGTCAATAGGCCAAGCCGGGCCCTCCCCGGGCCGCGCCACGGGTCGTGGGCGGGTTTTGGGCAGCCACGGGGTGCGGGCTAATTTTACACTCCTATCAATGTGAATGTTAACATGTCAATGTGAATATTCAAATTGTCAACGGGCCAGGCCGTGCCCGCCCCTGGCCGCGGGCCAATTTTATATTCTTTTCAATGTGGATGTTAACATGTCAATGTGAATATTCACGTTGTCAACGGGTCGGACCGGGCCCACGAACCGCCCATGGGCATGGCGAGTTTCGCGCCGCCACGGGACGCGGGCCAATTTTACATTCATATTAATGTGAATGTTAACATGTCAATGTGAATATTCACATTGTCAACGGGCCGGGCCCGCCCCGGCTCGCGGGCGAGTTTCGGGCCGCCCACGGGCCAATTTTACATTCCTACCAATGTGAATTTTAAAATATGAATATTCACATCATAAAATTGCTAACCATTCAAAAAATATTTATAAGAGTATCAAAATTAAATACAAGGGCATAAGTGTCCAAGAAAATAGTGTAAATAAAAAAAAGGACTTTATGGAATAAAACTATACATACATGGGGACTAAATGGGTTAAAAAATTCCTTCATGGATTTCTTAGGTTAAAACACTTCTAAATGGGATTTATCAATAAAAATCCCATAACTTAAAATCAAATTTGTATAAGCCTTTTCATTTCATGAGTGTTGAAACAATAAGGAGAATTATATAAATTGTTTGTTGTATCCAAGGCTTTCAAAAAATGAAAGAGAATGTATACATTAAATTTAATAAAGCAATAATAATATAAAAAAAACGAAGCATGGGAAATTGAGAAATTTTGTAATAATAATAAAAAATAATTTAAAAAAAGATTTCGGTTAAATTGGATCGGGGCAGAAAAGGCCCATTTATTTGTCGGTTAAATACTAACTGGTTCTATATATAACTGTGGAAGTTTGATAGCACGAGTCCGGATCCTCTCCAGCCACTCTCTCCGACTATTCCTCCGGGTGACGTCTCAGATAGAACCACGTGACCCTACAAGAAATACATGGTTCAGATTTGTTTCTTTAAACAAAAAAATTTCAAAACATACCCACATTGAATCATTCCCTTTTTCTCTGACCCTTCTCTCTCTCCCTCATTGCACGCACACGTCATGGGTCACACATCCCACCACTCTCTCTCTCTCTTCTAATAAAAAATTAAAAATTATTTTAATCCTTTTTATTTTATTTTCATAATATATATATGTAATTTTTAATATAAAATTTTAATTTTATAACATTAATATCATTGAAAATATATTTTTAAAATGAGATTAATATTAAATATATTTAATAAAAATTTAAAATAAATAAAAACTAATTACGATGTTTAGTTATATTTTCAAATTATTATTTTTTAAATATAAAAATTAATTTGATGAAATAAACACACAAAAATCATATATTTTTGAAATTCTCAAAACAATCTTCATTTCAATTTTTTTTTTAAATAATGACTTTTAATTTAATTTTATTGACCAAACGGGTTTATAATTTTTTTAAAGGAAATAAAAAAATTTCTATCTTTGATTTACACCTATGCATAGATTGAATTTGTGTTTTAAAGAAAATAAAAAATTTATATCTATGCACAAAAGCCATTATTTTCATATCTTTTTTTTGGAATGAAGATAATTTTTTAGAATTTCAAAAATATATGATTTTTGTGTGTTTATTTTCATCAAAATAATTTTTATATTTTAAAAATAATACTTTGAAAGCATAACTAAATATAGTAATTACTTTAGTATTATTTTAAAAGTATATTTTCAATAATATTAATTTTATAAAAATTAAATTTTTATATTAAAAATTATATTTATATATTATGAAAATAAAATAAAATAAAATAAAAAGACTAAGGTCAAGTTTGGCATAATAAATAATACAAAAAGTCACTATCCTATTTAAATCACATCATCTTATTTAAATCACATCACGTTTCTAACACATCACATCAAATCCAACCAAAATTCAATCCATATAAGCCAATAAGTTAAAAAGTATATTTTTTTAAATCATTCCAAACCAACCCTAAAATAGTTTTTTTTTTTTTTTATTAGAAATGTGATAGAGAGTTTGTGTGATTTTAATTTTTTTTTTGGGTTAGAAATATGATAGAGAGAGAGAGAGAGTCTGTTGTGAGTGTTTGTTCATGAGAAAGGGACGGAGAGAGTGCGTGTGTGTGCTGTGAGTGGCTCTATCTGAACCGTCGCCCGGAGGAACGGACGGAGAGTGCGTGTGTGTGTGCTGTGAGCAGCTTAATTATTGAATATATATTACCAATTGTTGGTGCTGGAAAGGGAAATACTAGATGTAGATCTAAAACTTTGCACTACTTTTGCAAATTGCTGCTCTGCTCTCTCACTGAAGCTGGTGTTATCTGAAATAACACTTGAATGTTGTTAGGTTCTTGCTATGCTCGTCAAGGCGGCCCAACAATAGGGGATGGAGGGCAGTGAAGGAGACTGGGAGGTGTTTTTAAGTAAGCATGACAAACTATCCGGGTCTAGAATACGTGATCCGAGAATGAAGTCCGCTGTTACATTGGCTCATTTTCTAAAGACATTTAGCTAAGAGGATGATTTAAAGGTAATTAATTGCACCAAAGTTGTTGCATTGAAACTATTTTTTTTTTTTTTTCACTTGTGTGAAGAGTCATTACGACGATGCTTGTGTTTGTTTGCAGTTTTTCGATAACAAAATGCACTGGTATTCTAAGCAGGATATACTTAGGAAATTCATAGAGGAATCCAGAGAGGTTGAATCCCCTGTGCAGGTTTGCTTTGCTTTGATTTGATTAACATGTTTTTATTCAGTGTGTCTGTAAGCTGTAGTTTCATACTAGGATAAGAATTATATATTTTTGATGAATGTAAAAGAATTACATATATGGATTGATTAGGAATAAGTTATTTTTATTCTAGCTTCTTATTTATTTAATTTTTTTTAACAACATGCCGTTGCTTGATTTTCCTCCTTAATCAATATTCTAGTCATGAGATTGTGATTTCTCTAGCTTTGAGTTTCATTTATGTTGTAAATTTAAATGCACATTTCTGTCTTGTTCTCAGTTTTACCACATTAATATTAATTTGTCTGATTCAGTATTATGCTCGTGTGTTTTCGTAAAATGTTTGAACAGATTTTTCAGCACTAGTTTCAGAATGCATCATTAATCTAAAATCACTTACTGGTGTTTTCTACTTTTTCTCTCACAATTATTCGTCTTGTTTGTATTGTAAGGCGGGCTGTTTGTATTACAAATTTGTTAAGCTTTTCATATCTTACTTGTAATTCAATTGAGTATGATCCTTATTAAGTTCTTTGTTGTGGCGGTCTGAGATCTTTGGTTAAAACTCTTGAACACCCACAATACCCATTAGATTATTCATTTCCATCACATGAGGAGGTTTGTTGTCAATTTTGTTCCCTTTTTTTTTTCCTATTTATTTTCATATATTGCAAAATACCCATTAGATTATTCATTTCCGTCACATGAGGAGGTTTGTTGTCAATTTTGTTCCTTTTTCTTTTCTGTTTTTTGCTATTTATTTTCATATATTGCAAAATACCCATTAGATTATTCATTTCTATCACATGAGAAGGTTTGCTGTCAATTTTGTTCCTTTTTCTTTTCTTTTTTTTGCTATTTATTTTCATATATTGCAAAAATTTCTGTGAGTCACCCCTTACTTGTTAGTGATGATTGTACTTTTGTATCTTCTAGTTCTAGGCATGGTCCAATATTAGCAATTTATTGTTATAAATACTCTCTTCGATGTCTAGCTAAAGGTAAATTCAAAATTACTCAACTATGCCTTGTACCAATTATGCAGGTTGCATCACTCAAATTCTGTTTTAGAATTTACTATGCATGACCTCGTAGTAATTTTATAGCTATCAATCATCATGAAATCACTGCCTTCAATGATGAACTCTTGCTTGCAACTTTTACGCTTGGTTTTCCCTTCTATAGAACTGAAAGAAAAATCATCATGGATTTGAAATTACTTTTTAATCAATTGGGTGATTTCAATGAGACGCGTTCTGTTACCACCTTTTGGAATAATTGGTATATAATCTGCTGGTTCTTTTTTTGCATTTGATAAGTGAGAGGGTAATTTGTGTGTAAATTAGGCCGAGCTGAGTAATGGGCCATTCTGTGAGCCATAGTAAGGACTGAGTAAAAGGGCCTAAAAGTTAGCCCGGTCCCAGAGAGCTCTACAGTTAGCCCGGTCCAAGAGAGCTCAGTTAGCCCGGTCCAAGAGAGCTCTGTAGTTAGCCCGGTCACCACCCTCAGAACGGTAACAGTTAGCTCGGTCATACGTTATTGAACCAGAGTATGTTGAGCTTTCCTCAGAACCTTGATATTTGTTAGCTCGGTCCAGGCTCATTGTGGTTAGTGCAGTCTCAGACAACCCAGTTAGCATATGTCAAACCGAGGTACACTTAGTGAAAGGAAGAACCGAGCTAGTAGGAGCTCGGTCTAGTCTGCGGCTTGGCATTGCCATGTTATCTCGGTCGTATTGACATCCAACCATGGTAGAACCATCTCACTTAGTTTAAGCAGTGAGGGGGGTGTTGAAGGATAAGCATAATCTTTCAGGAGTATGACTCCTAGGAGGACTCTACATGGAGGAATAAGAGTCCTACTAGGATTGTGCCACACGGAACCTATAAAAGCTCACGACATCACCTATGGAGAGGTAACACAGCTTTGATTCTCAAATACACAGAGCTTTTTGTCTATTTGTCTATTTTGCTGACTTAGGCATCGGAGAGGTATCAAGCACCTGGCAAGCTAGCTCACGTTTGTGTTTTCAGGGAGTAAAGCGACGACATTTGGAGTGCAGACTTGATCAATAGGATTATACGAGAAGATTATTTCGTGCTCGTACAATTGGCGCCGTCTGTGGGAAGATCAGACAAAGAACAAAACCTTTTGATCAAGTTTCCCTCGCTAATTTGGAGCAATGACGCACAACGAAGATTTGCCGCAGTCCGCCATCGACGGACAAACCCCAGAGGGGGGTGGGAAGCACGAAGGTTTGCCTTCTATCCCTCCCATGGCGGACTTAGAGCCCCAGCGACAGAACCCCTGGAGGGAGGCAAGGGAAAGGCGGAACAACAGCCCCCGTCGCTCTCACTCACAAAGTCCTGAAAGACAGAGGCGAAGAATCAACCCTCAAGCTTTGGAGGATCGTGTGAAAGAGTAGGATGAATTAATAAGGGAGATGGCGGCGGACATGGAGTCTATGAAACGCCAGATCAAGGGAAAACGGGTGGCGACAAGAGAGGGGCGCAAAAGTAACACGCCCCCTTGCCACTCCGAAGATCGTGGTAGGCATACCACGCCATCCATAAGCAGTAGGAGCACGAGCAGGCGACACTCAATCAGAACTCGAGGCTCGCTACTCAGTGCGAAAAGCGAGAAGGCGAAAGGTCATATCTTGAGGAAGCACCTATCGGCCCTCACACACCGAGCGTCATCGGCGAGGCATTGTCTAGATCATCCGATTCTGGCGGTATGCTAGATGAAAGGGCACGATGGAAGGAAGATAACAGGGCACACGACTCGCACAGAGTCTCAGCCCTTCAGCGGTTGGCTCCTCAGGCGCATGGAAGCGTCGAGTAGGAATGCCAATAAGCGGCATACTTCTGAACAAGCGAGAAAAAGCCTTAGCAAGACTGCAGACATCGCCCTTCGTTCCGGCAATTAAGAACGCACCCCTACCTTCCGGCTTCCTTCAGCCCAAATTTACCATGTATGAGGGGAAGACAGACCCCTACTCGCACTTAAGCCACTTTCGCCAGGTCATGGCAGTATATCGGCGAAACGAGGCTTTGATGTGCATCCTATTCCCATCAAGCCTTGGCGACCTAGGTTTAACCTGGTTTTGAAAGGCTACCAAAAGGCAGCATAGCCTCCTAGGCACAATTGGCAGAGGCGTTCGTGACAAGGTTCAGAACGAACACCAAGACCCCAGTGGAGATCGATCAGTTACTCTCCATTGACATGGGCGACAAGGAAACATTGAGATCCTACAACAGTCGTTACTGGGAGACGTTCAACCAGATAGGGGACTGCCCCACCAATCTCACCATCGCACAATACAAAAGAGGAATTCTAGTCGGAAACAGGCTAAGGGACTCAATTACCATGACGCCCCCCTCACAATGGAAGTCCTAATGGAGAGGGTACACCAGCACATTCGGGTGGAGGAGGATGGCGCCCGTGCTAAAACAAAATCTGGTACAACCACAATACCAGATAAAAAGACTTCGGTGAAAGTCAATACGGTAGAACGCCCAAGTAGAAACGGGGCGAGGGAGGAGGGACAATGAAGAGGATCGAGATAAAAGATGGTTGAGAGTCCGCATTGCCATTACCACGGTATTAAAGAAACCAATCTACCGAATTCTCTGTGAGATACGTGATGAACCTTTCGTTAGATGGCCAGCCAAGCTGGGAGAAGCGCAAAAGGACTACGACGAAAGATCCCGGTGCACCTTCCATAAGGAAAAGGGGCACCGCATTGAAAATTGCACACCGTTGAGACAGCATTTGGAGGAATTAGTGGCAGCTGGTCGCCTGGACCAGTACATAGAAGGAGGGACACAGCCAACCCCCCAGAACCACGATCACCCAGACGGAATGCCAATCGACGCCCCACCTCAAGGCGTGATAAACGTAATACATGGGGTATATGAACCTGAGCAAGTATGTGAGCTCAGGGGAATGATCAAGAAGGCTGAGCACTTGAGGAAGGTATTAAGTGCACAACCCACCTTAAAAAATGGGAGAATGGAGGCCACGAATGTCATAGCTTTTTCAGACAGGGACTTGGCAAGGATATATTGCCCTCACAATGATGCACTGGTCGTCACTCTCCACATCAAGGATTACAACGTCAAGTGAATTTTGATTGACCAAGGCAGTTCATGTGAGATAATGTACTACGAAGCCTTGAAACAACTGAAACTAGAGGACAAAGACTTGGTACCTGTCATATCTCCCCTAATCGAATTCAACTCAATGTCAGAGTGGCCAGTAGGCAAGATAATCCTCCCAGTCAGAGCAGGAAGCATGACGAAGCAAGTGGAATTCTGGGTATTGAAAGTACCTTCCACTTACAACATAATCTTGGAAAGGACCTGGCTGCACGCCATGAGAGCGGTAGCATCAACCTACCATCAAGTAATGCGATTCCCCAATGAAATCGGGGTAATTGAAGAGGTCTTTGGAGACCAAATCATGTCCAAGCAATGCTTCGTCACGGTAAATGGCAGTCGCGCTGACAAGGGGTTTGTTCAGATGGTGGAAGAACCCAAGAGCAATGAATTGTTTGCGGATGTTGGCAAAGTCGTTGAACAAAGGCAGTGGAAGACTTGGTACAGGTAAGAATAGATGAAAAGAACCCGGATAAGTTCTTTTTGCTTGGCTCATCTATGTCCAGCACTGAGAGAATAGAGGTCATGGAATTCTTGACCTCTAACATCGAAGTGTTTCCCTGGACGTCGTATGACATGTTTGGCATTGATCCAAGCTTCATCTGTCACCAATTGAACGTCCACCTAACCGCCAGACCAGTTATTCAGCGCACTCGTAGATCAGTACTCCACCACGCCAAGATAGTGGCGAAAAAAGTGGGAAACCTTCTAGAGGCAGGAGCTATCAGAGAAGTGCACCATCCCAAGTGGATATCCAACATAGTAGTTGTACCAAAGAAGAATGGAAAATGGCGTGTCTGCGTGGACTACAAAACAGTCAACAAGGCATACCCAAAAGACAGCTTTCCTCTACCACGGATAGACCAACTGGTAGATTTGACGACAGGACACAACCGTCTTAGCTTTCTTGATGCGTACAGAGGTTACCATCAGATCGCTATGTATGAACCAGACCAGGAGGTCACATCTTTTACAACGCCAAGAGGACTGTATTGCTACAAGGTCATTTCCTTTAGCCTAAAAAAAGCAGGGCAACATTCTAGCGGATGGTCACCAAGATGTTTAAACCATTGTTAGGCAAAACAATGGAAGCTTACATCGATGATATGGTAATCAAAAGCAAGGATGAGAACGACCATCTTAAGGACCTAGGTGAAATGTTTTAGATCCTGAAGAAACACAAGTTGCGCCTTAATGCATCAAAGTGTGCGTTCGGCGTAGGATCAGGCAAATTCTTAGGCTTCCTGGTAACCAACCGAGGTATAGAGGCAGACCCCTCTTAGATCAAAGCAATTCAAGATCTAGAGAGGACTAACTTAGTAAAATAAGTACAACATCTCACCGGTATAGCAGCCGCACTAAACCGGTTCATAAGTCGGTCGTCAGACAGATGTCGACCATTTTTTCAAGCATTAAAGGCCAAGTTTGAGTGGGACGAAGAATGCAACCGCGCCCTAGAAAGTTTGAAATAATACATGTCTTCACCACCTTTGCTAGTGACCCCAATACCTGGAGAAGAACTTTTTTTGTACCTAGCAGTTTCGCGACCTTGATTAGTGCGGTGTTAGTTGAGCGAAGGAATCAATACACCCATCTTTTATGTCGACAAGACATTCTTTGGTAGCGAAACCAGGTACTTACCATTGGAAAAACTGGTCTTAGCCTCGATGATGGCCTCAAGGAAGTTGTCGCATTACTTTTACGCCCACACCATAGTCATCCTCATAGCTTTTCCATTAAAAGCTTTGTTTGAGAGGGCGAACTTTTCTGGGCGAATCTTGAAGTGGGCAGTGGAGTTGGGACGGTTCGACATCAAGTTTCAATCCAGAACTGCGATAAAGGCCCAAGCTTTGGCAGACTTTGTCACAGAATTCACCCCAGGAAGTCATCACATCTGCCCAGTCGACTTAATTGATACAACCAACAAGGGGAGGGAAATTGTCGCCGGAATAGCACGACCCATGGTACAGGTTACTCAGTCAGATCCCAAGGCAGACCGGAGTGAAGTAAGAGAGGAAGAAACAAACCATGCTACACCAAGCCAAGACTCATCAACAAATAAAGACTTGGTACAATCAGATAATGAGGGGCAAACAGCAAGCATGGACTTTGAAGAAAACACCAGCAACACTCATGACCCCAAGGCATCATCTGATCCCTCCACATGCTGGAAGTTGTTCGTTGGAGAGATGTGGAAGCTCTTCGTGGACGGAGCGTCCAACTGGCATGATGCAGGGCTTGGAATAGTCCTCATCTCACCAGACGGCCTAGTAGTGGAGCAAGCAGTCAACCTTGGCTTCCCAGCATCAAACAACGAAGCGGAGTATGAAGCGCTTCTGGCAGGCCTCAAATCAGCATTCTACATGAAGGCCACCGAGCTAATGGTTTACAGCGACTCACAGCTGGTGGTAAACCAAATTTCTGGCGACTACGAGGCAAAGGATGATAGGATGGCTAAGTACCAAGAGTTAGTCAGAAAAGAGATCAAGAAATTTGAAGTAGTGCGGATAGAGCAGATTGGCAGGGAAGAAAACAGTAGAGCAGACGAACTAGCAGGCTTTGTTTCGATGGCAGATACATCTATCCCACATTCATTACTAATTGACTACTTACCAAGACCAAGCATTGAAGAACCCAATGTAGAAGAGGTATGTTGTGCCGAACTAGGCCCTTCATGGATGGATCCCATTATAATATTCTTAAAAGACGGCCTCTTACCGGAAGAAAAGAAAGAGGCCAACAAAATAAGAGCAAAGTCACAACGATTTTGGCTCTCCCCATCAATGGCCTTGTACAAGAAATCCTTCACAGGACCTTACCTAAAGTGTGTCCACCCCAGTAAAGTTGAAACATTCTTATTCGAGATACACGAGGGCGTATGAGGAAGTCATCAAGGAGGAAGATCATTAGCTTACAGAGCCATTTCGCAAGGATATTGATGGCCATACATGCAAGCAGACTCAGAGAAATACGTCAAAAAGTGTGAGAAATGCCAGAAGTTCGCACACTAAATACATCAACCAGCCAGAGAGCTTCTACCCTTAACTAGCCCATGGCCCTTCGCAATGTGGGGCTTGGACATAGTAGGACCACTTCCATGACACTGACAGCGAAAGCTCTTTCTTGCAGCAACAGACTACTTCACAAAGTGGGTGGAGGCAGAAGCACTAGCGTCAATAAAGGAGAAAGATGTGAAGAAGTTCATCTGGCAGAATATCATCACTCGGTTCGGCATACCAAAAGCTCTAATATCAGACAACGATAGTCAGTTCGACGGGAAAATTTTTAGAGGCTTTTGTGAAGAATACAAAATAGAATTCTAAAACTCTACACCAGCATACCCCCAAGCAAATGGCCAAGTGGAAGCATCAAACAAAGTCATCTTGGATGGATTGAAGAAAAGGTTAGAGAAAGCAAAGGGCAAGTGGGCTGAGGAGCTTCCCCACGTTTTATGGGCTTACCATACCACACCTCGGCAGTCTACCGGCGAAATACCTTTTTCCTTTGCCTACGGCATGGAAGCAGTAATCCCACTGGAAGTTGGCCTCCCCACAATTAGAAGTGAAAATTTTGATTCCGACTTAAATGGAGAAGCCATAGCATTAGAACTCGACCTTGCCGAAGAAAGAAGAGAAAAAGCACTGGTTCACATTGCCTCATACCAGCAAGAGTTGTCCAGAAAGTATAACAAAACAGCACATCCGAGACAATTCAAAATCGGAGATTGGGTACTGCGCAAAGTGATGGGAAACACCTTGGTACCCGGAGATGGCAAGTTAGGGCCTAATTGGGAAGGACCTTACAAGGTGGTTAGATTAGCAAGAAAATGAGCATACCACTTGGAAGATGAAGACAACAAAGCCATTCCCAGGCCGTGGAACACTGCCAATCTCAAACTATTTTATTTTTAGCTTTTCTTTCAAGTATTTGTAATTTTTTCTTTCTCAATAAAACAAGTAGTTTCTTTTTAGTATAGTTGTTTCCTTCTGTAAAAGATTGTTTTAGTGAGTTAGGCGCACTGAAAGCATAGTTGGCCGGAATAACCAACTTTTTACTCTCTTCAGCTAAGATTAGGATCAGTGCTGAAGAAGTTGGCTGGAAAAACCAACACCCCTCCTAAGCCCAGGATAAGGATCCAGGCTATAGGACATTTGGTCGGAATAACCAACTTAGAGGTTGGCTGGAAAAACCAACACCCCTCTTAAGCCCAGGATAAGGATCTAGGCTGCAAGACGTTTGGTTGGAATAACCAAACACTTTACTCTAGGTTGGCAAGAATAACCAACTTAGAGGTTGGCTGGAAAAACCAACACCCCTCCTAAACCCAGGATAAGGATCCAGGCTGCAGGACGTTTGGTCGGAATAACCAAACACTTTACTCTAGGTTGGCAGGAATAACCAACTTAGAGGTTGGCTGGAAAAACCAACACTTATTGTTCTTCAGCCGAGATAAGGATTTAGGCTGAAGAGGTTGGCTGGAAAAACCAAACACTTATTGTTCTTCAGCCGAGATAAAGATCAAGGCTGAAGAGTAGTTGGCTGGAAAAACCAACACTTAGTACTCTTCAACCAAGATAGAGATCAAGGCTGAAGAGTGGTTGGCTAGAAAAACCAACACTTATTGTTCTTCAGCCGAGATAAGGATCTAGGCTGAAGAGGTTGCCTGAAAAAACCAACGCTTATTGTTCTTCAGCCGAGATAAGGACCTAAGCTGAAGAGGTTGGCAGGTATGGCCAGTTAGCTAGCAAAGTTGAGACCAGGATAAATATCTCGGCCAGAGAATTTACTTCATTCAGAAAGTAAGCATAGAAGTAAACCGAATAGACAATTGAGGAAAATAAAAGATGATTTCATTGATAGTGAAAAAACAAAGTACAAAAGATGGGGCCATAGCCCGGTTACAAAAACTTCTAAAGTTAGCACCCAAAGAAAAGAAAAATCAGGAGAAGAGATCGTCCAAATCAGCATCCCCAACAACTCGGTCTTCACCCAGAGGTAGCTCGGTAGTGGCAAGCACTTCCAGATCAAGCTCGGTTGAAGGCACTGCATCAGACACAGCAGGCAAAGGAGGGATGGAGAACACTGGTGTTGGGGAGGTAGAGTGGCGACCGGGCTGGGTGTTGTCTTCAGAAGCAGATTCCTCGTCCTCGTCTTGCAGAAATTTTTGCTGAATGGAGCAGCGTACTCCGCCATAGAGCTCGGTATGAAGTACGGAGGAGGATTGAGGAAGACCTCGGTCTCTGGACTATGACCGAGCTGCACCACAGCCACCGCCCATCCACATTTGAAGAACAGATCTTTTGCGGCCTCACATTGCTTAATGTAAGTGGTCTCCCCCTCCTTGAAACTGGGTCTTCAGCGTCCTTAACCTTTTTCTTGAGCTACGTTATCTCGGCGTTCTTTTTTCCCTCAAGCTTAGCCAGCTCGCGCAGATATTTATCCTTGATCACGGCCGCCGCCTTTTTCTTGTCTGCTTCAGTCGAACTAACAAGACTGGTCAGACGAGCCCTCTCGGTTTGTAGCTCGGCAATTTGCTTTTTCGCCTCTTCTAGCTCGGCGGTTTTGGCGGTGACCTCTGCCATGGCCTGCCTTGCTGACTTTCGCAGCTCCAACACACGCTTATGAGCGATGTGGCTTTTCTGCACGGCCTGAAAAAGGGTGGCAAGAAACTCTTTACTAAAACCGAACAGAAAGATGAACAAATCAGAAAGATAAGCAAAGGGGCAACTTACCAGCACCATGGATTTCGTAGCCGAGCGAATGGCCTTCAGCTCGGTAAGATGGTCGTGGTGCTCTATGTCGGCTGGAAGGCAAACGCTTTTGGCAAGGTTGAATGCCATCAGATGGTCTTTTTCGGTGATTACTGAATCGGAGTTAGTGATAGCCCGATTCTGAAAAGTGAGCTTCGGCACCCACTTGGAGGAGCTAGCTCGGTTCGAGCGCTCCGGTTTTGGGCTTGGTGGAAGGGATTGTGGGAGAATGGTTTCTTCTTTATCAACAAGGCGTGACTCAGTAGTGGAAATCCTAGCACGCTTGCTTGCACGAGACGTTGAAGGTTGATGGGTAGGCAGGGCCACCACGGTCTCTTGAGTTTGGCCATTAGTGGTGCCTCGAAATTTGGTTTGTCTCGGTCGGAAGGGCTCTCCGGCTCTTTTCTTGGCTATTTCTTGCTTTCGGCGTTAGAGGATGAGATTGATTTGAGGCAAGGTTGGGTCGGTTCGGAGATGCTTCAATAAAAAGTCGATTACCTTGGACTTTCGTCTTAGTATGTCGATGAGTCGGCTCAAAATTGATGGCTTCGGTCCAACCTGTTTGGATATCGCTTGTGTGAAGTACATTCAAGTTGGGGTAGCTATATTGGGACTTGAGAAAGTCCAAATCTGCATGAAGGAAGACAACGGTCGATGCAGTTCAAGATAAGAAAACGAAGTAAAAGAAAAGCATGGAATCAAGCGAGGTAATCCTCGGCTACACCCTTGTTCAATTTATTCTATCGCTAGGATCTGGGCTTGTTGGTCCTCAAAGTTCGGATACCCGAAAGAAATCGTCATCATTTACATCTTCATCCGGGGTATTGTTTATTATCTTTTCTGTGGCGTCTTATTCTTAAATAGTACACCCAGCCATCTTCAGCCGATCCTATGGAGTATTGATGAAAGAGCTTGGCTAGACTGAGATTAATACCAACCCGGCGGTTTAGCTCGGCAATACCGTTTATTATGCGGTAAGAATTGGTGGGGAGTTGGGTAGGGCAAAGGTTGGTTTGTCTGAGGAATTCACAAAGAAGGGGTTGTATGGGAAATCTTAGGCCGGTTTCTACGATGGAAAGGAGGGTAAAGGGAACAAAGCCAGGGTTTCCCCAGGGTATAGCATCTAGATCGGCTAAGGTGAGATGAACATTGTCAGGAATATGGTAGTCCCTTCGGAACTCGGCCATACCACCTGGGGTGTTTACTAAAAATCTGTATTTACCCATAAGGTTTTAATTATGTATAATTTAAACGGAGTATTAACTCGGTCGTGATATGATGCTAAGTAGCTCGGTTGAGCGTTCAAAGGAGTGCCTGGCAACCTAAGTCTGCAAGGTGAAAAAAGAGAAAGGTGTTAAGCACAGATCGATGGACCGTGCTAAAAGCAAAAAGGAAAAAACAAGTGAAGTCCTAGCTCGGCTACTCGGGTTACTATCATTCTTAGCTCGGTTTTAGCAAGGACTTTTAGCCCGGTTAATTCTATTGGGGCAGCATTCTTAGTTCGGTTTTTACTAAGGGAGTTGGTTTAGCCCCGAGTTATAGCTCGGTCGGAAGTTGAGGTTTTCTAGAAGGGTATTATGCGAACCTAAGGCAGTTTGCTAGCTCGGCTAAGTAAAACACAAGGTATTTTAGACTTCCTGAAACTACAAGCAAGTGTTAGTTCGGTTGTTTAGTTTTGCTAGGATCACACCTACTACAAACAATATCCTAGTTCGGTTGAAGTATAATTTTGGATCAAACACGTTGTTCTTCAGATTATTCATGAATATGGTGGTTCTAGTATGAGTTTCTTTCCAGAAAAATGGAAACTAAAGTGGTGTGTTTTGAAAAAACATACAAGTATAATGCTGCATGTTACCAAAAAGTAAGAAAAGGGGCAAAGATTCAGTTACTTACTACTGTAAAGTGAGTGATCTGAGAGTGAAACAGTAGAGAAGTTGACCAAAGATGCAAAGCTTCACAGATGTAGTGATGAGGAAGAATGAAGGCTCAGAACGAGAGAGAAAGAAGGTGAACAGTGCAGGCAAATGATTCAAAAAAAGTAGGGTTTTGTTTTGTGAAAAAGGAAGCAAAATGGCGGGACTGTTCAAATTTTGCGAAATATGAAGACGGCGTGATAACTACGCCAGGCGAATGACAGCTCGCCATGTGTCTAAGGAATGGAAAGCGATTCAGTTTCAGTACAACTGAAGAGACGTTTTGTAACCGTACCAATCGGTAGCCCGGCGGCATACTAGCTCGGTTGAAAGGCTAAAGTTTTCTAGCTCGGCTGGTAACTGATAATCCCAGATCATGCTGTGCAGATGGAATTAAGGGGCAATTGAGAGGGTAATTTGTGTGTAAATTAGGCCGAGCTGAGTAATGGGCCATTCTATGAGCCATAGTAAGGACCGAGTAAAAGGGCCTAAAAGTTAGCGGTCAGAGCTCTCTGATTAGCCCGGTCAGAGCTCGATTAGCGATCACCACCCTCAGAACGGTAACAGTTAGCTCGGTCATACCTTATTGAACCAGAGTATGTTGAGCTTTCCTCAAAACCTTGATATTTGTTAGCTCGGTCCAGGCTCGTTGTGGTTAGTGCGGTCTCAGACAACCTAGTTGGCATATGTCAAACCGAGGTACACTTAGTGAAAGGAAGAACCAAGCTAGTAGGAGCTCGGTCTAGTCTGCGGCTTGGCATTGCCATGTTATCTCGGTTGTATTGACATCCAACCATGGTAGAACCATCTCACTTTGTTTAAGCAGTGAGGGGGGTGTTGAAGGATAAGCATAATCTTTCAGGAGTATGACTCCTAGGAGGACTCTACATGGAGAAATAAGAGAAATAAGAGTCCTACTAGGATTGTGCCACACGGAACCTATAAAAGCTCAAGACATCACCTATGGATAGGTAACACAACTTTGATTCTCGAATACACAGAGCTTTTTGTCTATTTGTCTATTTTGCTAACTTAGGCATCGGAGAGGTATCTGGCACACACCCGCCGGCTAGCTCACGTTTGTGTTTTCAGGGAGTAAAGCGATGACATTTGGCGGAGTGCAGACTTGATCAATAGGATTATACGAGACGATTATTTCGTGCTCGTACAATAAGTATCCCTTCTCCTATTGTATATGTCATTTCTAGGGGTTGTAGTTTATAACTGTGCATCAGATTGGGCTATTGGCCGACCCCATTTGATGGGACTTAAGGCTTGGTTTGGTTTATCAGATTGGGCTATTCCATTTGCAGCTTGTTCTCTTCTTTACTAAGAAAATTCCTTGCTTTTTGTGCAATAGTAGGGAGAGACATTATTTGAATATTGAATTTATTAAGAAGTATATGTTACAAATATTGGTTGTTTTGTACTTTCTGGTGCCAAGAGAATTAGTATACTATTTTTTTTTTCCGATGATGACACAATAATGAGTGGAAAGACCAATTCAAATTTTGCGAGATATACGGTTACTCCTTGGTGAAAATGCAATTGATATCTTTGATCGTGCATGTACCGAAGGAAACAACTCCAGCTGATACCATATGGAGCATGGTCCAGAAGTAGCCCCTGTTGTCCCTTTAAATATAGTTGAAAATAGTTAGTCTTAATTGGTTGCATGCTCGTCTATTGCAATTTGAAGAAATGAGACTAAATTCTACGGGCTAATTATAAATATTCAATGTTTTTTTGGGGGGTGGAAATCTGTCTTATTGATCTTGTTTGTTTCATGTCATCTCCAGTTTGTGAGAATTAGGGTTGCAAATGAACTGAGTGGTTCACGAACAGGCTCGGCTCGGCTCGGCTCGACTCGTTTAGTAAACGAGACGAGCCGAGCTCAAGGTCGAATAAGCTCGGTACGTTTGTCTTTATTTAAATTAAATACTAAATATATTATTTATATATTAAATAATATAAATAATATTTTTTATTTAAATAATATAAGTAATATTAAAAAAATCTCATTGAGCCAAGCTGAGCCGAGCTCGAATTTCATTAATATTAACGAGTCGAGTCGATTTGAGCTCGAGTCTAGTTACCTATCAAGGCAAGCTCGAGCTCGAGCTCAATAAACGAGCTTGATAAGCAAACAAGCCAAGCTCAAGCTCAGTAAAGCTCGGCTCGTTTGCAGCCCTAGTGAGAATTCCCTTAACACTAACCCTGACCTATTTATAAAAGTGTTAACCTGATTACGACCTGCATGCCATGATTAATGTGCACATCCTATTTGTTACGTACTAAGAAGCACGGACACTTCTAAGAATGTGACGTATACGTGTCGTGTCCGTGCTGGATACCGACACTCTTTGGACACTCTTAGGACACGTGTCCAACACTCTTCAAAATGTGTCATATTTTTAAAGACCCGGACACTCTTTGGACACTTGGAGGACACACGTGTCTGTTGCTTAAACACACGTGTCTATCAATTAGACACATGTGAAACTAATTATAAGTTTGAACAAAACAACTTAAGACACAATAATAAAACAAAAATCATATAAATTTATAGGAATTAGTGTTGCATTACATTTTTTTTATTATCTTTAAATGATATATTCATATATATAACATATAATAAATATATAAAATTATATATTTCATGCGTGTCCCCTACGTGTCCCCTACGTGTCGTGTCTTGCATTTTTTGAAAATTAACGTATCAGCGTGTCCGTGTCGTGTCGCGTGTCCGTATCCATGCTTCTTAGGTTATGTATACATGTTTAATCCATTAACAAGAATAAACACATATTCTTTTTTCTTTTCTTTTTTTTTTGATGAATAAGTCATAAAATAAAACAGGCAAAAATACAAGATTACAAGGGGCATACCCCAGGCCCTACCACAACTATACAGAACAACAACAAGATAGAAGACCACAACTAAAAAAGAAAAAACAAAACTAAGGAAGAAAAACGCCCAGATAAAAAGCAAGAAAAAGCCCAGCATACCAACAATAAAATACCAAGGAATAACCCAAGCCTAGATTGGCTATCCGCAAAATAGGATAACGCTGCCAGTGATCCAAATATATCCAAAAAACAATATAACAATACAGCCAGAAGATGGCCCACACAAAAATAACCACCACAGGATAAAAGATAAAGACAATCGATAACAAGAAGCGTTGTGCAAGAACTGGCGCAGAGTGCTGCCGGGTCCACTGCAACAACCCCAAACTCCATGACCGAACTTGCAAGGCCATACACCGCAGGAATCACATCACCCTCCAGATGGTGATCTCAATCTCGTGCTAGCATTAACACAACCTGAGAGACCAAACAGCGGGGATAACACAAAAAACTGAATAGCAGTCGGTAAAAATATAGACTATAACCTGTGACAAACTCACTCAATATGGGCTAACTGAACTCAACACACAAGATTATAAACACTCGTCAAAGAAAAAGGTTATAGCACTATGTAAAACAAGCCAAAAATATATCCTCTCATCACTAGGCCCACACCAAAAATAGGGAAACTCTCAAACCTGCAGAGAAAGGAGATTCCAGCCAAACCTGCAAAAAGAAGAGATTAGTAACACTCATGTATAAGATTCACATCTCTCAACCCACATTCTCACAAAAACCCACAACCTAACTGTTATGCTCACTTACCACTCAACACACAATCCCTAACATTAGAGGCCAGCAAAAGCAACCTGCATAGCGAACTATTAGAGAAAGCATGTATGACTGAGTCATCTATAGTGGCTCACATTCACTCAACCCTTAAGTTTATATGGCACTCCACTCATAGCTTACTGCTCCAGGAAGGTACTGCCCAAGCATAACCTGGAGACAAAAGAAAAACCTGCATAAACTGTTAGCAAAATGTACAAGAGAATTAATCATGAATTGCACCAAGGATGGATGAGGGCAATCTCCAAGAATCCAAGAACCATAAATCATTTGATTTCCTTTTGAGATTTTTAATGGACATGACTCTGAACCTAACCATATTAAAGATGTTTAAACCAATGATCTCTTCAGGGATTTTCGCTTTGGTAAAGACTCTATTATTCCTCTCAAGCCAAATACGATAAACAGTACATGTAAAGGCAAGCCTCGAGATGATAGAGCCAAGAGACTTCCCCTTAACAGATGTGGCAATGTGACACACCATGAGCCAATCAGCGAGGCCACACCACATTAATCTTAGATTGAATGAACTTCCACACCCTATCAGAAAAAGGGAAATAAAAGAACAAGTGAGTGTGATCCTCCGTGTGGTACTGACAGAGAGGGCAAATGGCAGTAGGGTTGATGCCAAACAACTTTAATCTATCCCCCTGTATTTAATCTATTATTAACAGCAAACCAGGAAATGAAACTGGCCTTAGGAATAGATACAGGATGCCAGACCAGATTCGACCACAGGACTTTAGCAAAGGGGGTCCTCCAAGCATTCCAAGCAGAATGGATGGAGAATAGACCATTAGGAGACACTGTCCAAACCACTTTATCAGGACCAGATAAAGGGACAAGGGAAGGAGGAGTGGACTGGATTAAATCACAAATGCCCATAGTGATAGAGGAAGGCCATCTCCAGGTTGAGTTAGAGATAATCCTACTCATTCTAGACTCACCATTTAACGCAGTATCATACATGATACTATCCCCATACTTGGCCCACAGTGACCCCAGGGGTGCCAATTGTCAAACCAAAGGAAGATACCTTCACCATCCCCCACAACATGTTTCATTAAAGGGTAAATAATAGGCCTAAGGCCCAGAATTTTCCTCCAAACCCAGGACGAATCAGAAGGGGTACAAACTTTCCAAAAGCTTCTCCCCTTTAATAGGTAAGACTTGACCCATTGACACCACATAGATTGCTCACCCCCTGAGAAGAGAAACCAAATATGTTTAGCAATGGCGGCCCTATTCCAAACCTCCATAGACTTAAGACCCAAACCACCCTCATTTTTAGGAGAACACACTTTATCCCAAGACACCATCGCACCATGTTTCTTAAGCTCACTACCCGACCAAAGGAAAGCCCAGAAGAGACCCTCAATATCTTTCACAACCTTTTTAGGGAGGATGAACAAAGAGGACCAATAAACCTGCATGGAAAAGAGGACAGATTGGATCAGCTGCAACCTCCCAGCATATGACAGACATCTATTAGTCCAGCTCTTAATTCTCTTAGTAATTCTCTCAACAAGTTGTTGACAATCAGAAGTTTTAAGCTTAGTAGACATATATTCACCAACATCTACAATGACTATATGATATCCATAAAAATAACTCAAAAATTCATGAGTAATCCACAAAAGTAGAAGTAAAATCTCACAAATAGTCAAATAGATAAAAGTCTCAATCAACACAATTAGCTAAATTAGTATCCAAAACCAGTATGACTTCCAATAATAAAAAGTAAAAACCCAAAAAAAACTAACACAAAAAATTAACTCATAATTGACTCCAAGAACTTGTACACTAGCACCTTCAAATGGGTTAGACATATCAAATTCAAGTTATGTAGGTTTGGCACTAACCCAATTTGTTTTTGTTGTTTTTTTTTTTTTTTTGGGTGTGTAAGCTATTGTATTGTGTCACTTTTGAGGTTCATGTTTCATGAGTAATCCACAAAAGTAGAAGTTGAAATAATCTCACAAATAGTCAAATAGATAAAAAGTCTCAATCAACACAATTAGCCAAATCAGTATTCCAAACCAGTATGACTTTCAATAATAAAAAGTAAAATCATAAAAAAAAACTAACAGAAAAAATTAACTCATAACTGACTCCAAGAACTGCTACAATAGCACCTTCAAACGGGTTACACATGTCAAATTTGAGTTATGTAGGTTTGACACTAACCCAATTTGCTTTTATTTTTTGGGTGTGCACGCTATCGTATTGTGTCACTTTTGAGGTTCATGTTGTTAACTAGTCAACCCTAACTAGCCAACTTTGTATCTGGTTCATGTAGTGTCAAAAATTCCAACTTGAGTTTTTTTCATGTCCAACATAAATTCTGTGCAAAGTGAAAACATATGTCCAAGTAAGTTCATTTGTTGCAAACCAACAAATAAGAGGTGCCCTATTTGCTTGTATTTAATGGAATTTAAGTTCTTTCTAAAATTTTTAATTGACAGTTTCTACTCTCCGGCCTCGTTTGAGAACATACTATTTTAGTAACTTTTTGGTTTTTTTATTAAAATATGAGGTAAAAAAATTAGTATGTTTGGAATGACTTTTTAATTTTTTACGAAAAGATGTGCAAAAAGTAGAGAGACAATAAAATCTTTGACTTTTTAGTATAATTTATTGACTTTTTAATTTTTTTAGTGATTTTTAAGTAAAACAGTGAGTTACCAAACGAGGCTAGTAAACAATGAAGGTTTCTTTTAGTTTTTTGATTTCCTTTATGGTTGATTTTTTTATGGTAATTGATTTGTGTTGTCTTCTTCTTAACTTCGGGGATGGTTGAGAATGAAGCTCAGTACAAACCAGATAAAGAAATTTCCAAAAATGCTTGCCGTTGATTGTGAGATGGTTCTCTGTGAAGATGGCACTGAAGCTCTGGTGAGGGTTTGTGCTGTTGGGTGCAATCTACAGGTACTGTTTGAGTTTGTTTTCAAATTTTTGTGCAGCATGACTTCGTAATACCTCCCTCTCACCTCACGCACAGAAACACAAGTGCAAAAGAATTACCTATGTTGCAACTAGTTTGACAATTTTAGACCTCTCAGAGGTCTCAATTGAACAATTTTCTTTTCACTTCCCAAGTTGATGTTGTGTTTTGGAATTTGGAGTTTTTCAGGTCAAACTTAATGAACTTGTAAATCCGAATAAAGCAGTTGCAGACTATAGGAGTGAAATTACTGGGCTTAGTGCAGAAGATTTGGATGGAGTTACTTGTTCATTGGCTAATGTACAGGTAATATGTGGTTAGTTTTGAAGTAAATTGCAAACAACACAGCCAAAAATATAATTAGGTAAAAGTTTAATATATAAATAACTAAAATCATCTGAAATATAAAATAACTAAATGAATAAAAGTTAGTTGGCATTTGAATGTCTTTCTCTCCGGTGAATTTATAGGAATCAATGAAGAAGCTTTTATGGGATGGAAAAACAATATTAATTGGCCACAGTTTGAACAATGATCTAAAAGGTGAGCTAAGTTGTATGATTAAATATTAATTTTCCTTATAAATATTTCTATTTGCATGACAGTTGAAATAAGTATTATTCTTCGTTAATATAGTTATCCCATGTATTTGTTTGCCATTTGGCTACTAGTTGTCAGCTGATTTTAATTTCTTACATCTGTTTTTGGAATTGCACATTTGTGATTTGAATCGTATGATTCAATACAGTTCAGGAGGTGATCGATAAAAACAGGTTGCATGAATCGTAAATCTCGATGAATCGTAGAACTAAATCACTGAATAGATCAATTCATTGAATTCGATTTTTGGCCCCTTTTTGTTTTGGTTTTTTTGCTGGAAAAGGGTTCGAAACAATCTTTTTAAGGTCTTTAGGGTTATTATATGCCATCCTTTGTCTCTTCCTCCCTCTCTCTCTCAAAGACTCAAATCCTAGGGAAGAAAAACTCTTTTTTCTCTCTCTACTATAATCTATATTTAACTTTATTCAATTTTTTGCACTTACAAAAGGAATATTTTGAAGGCGTTAATTGAGTATTTTTACAAAGTTTAAAGATTTGGGAAATTGAGTTATTGTTGCTGCGAAATTTAGAGTATGGGTTTGTGTACTTTATTAAAAATAATTGATGAAAAATATATAAAAGGGAAAAGAAAAGGTTGTGATCTTACATGGGACCATTGTACCAATGATCCCACTTCCCGTCATAGAAGCGTCTTACCTATTAGAGCCTTTTTCATTGATTTATGTCTAAAATTTTCATATATATAATATATTTTAAATATCTAATGCAATAGGTATATTTTTCTATGTAAATTAGAAATTATGACCAAATATTTATGATTCACGACTTGATTTGACTCACAATTCTAAAAAAGACAATTTCGATTTACTATTTGACAACTATTCTTACACCAAGTTTGTGCTATTTACTACCGATAGCTTTGAATAATATTTTCTCGATTTTTTACTTACAGCTCTAAAGTTAGATCATGGAAGAGTGATTGACACCTCTTTGATCTTCAAACACGGGGATGAGGCTAATTTCAGAAGACCTTCTTTGAATGACCTGTGCAAGGCAAGTTGTTAATCATGCACACATGCATGTCTCTTTGTGCATGTGGTATTGATGTCATATTTGTTTTTATTTTACAAACTTGTCAAACCTATCATTTACATCTGGCGATCTTTCTCTCTCTGCACATGCCTCTTACAAATGTCTTTGTGGCATTTGTTTTTTGCAACCTATTTAAGTAACAAATTCCTTGAATAATTTTCTAAGCATTGTTAAAGTCCAATATTCTTTTTGTATTTTTATTCATAATTCCATTTTTTTTTTTTTTTGGATTTGTCATTTTTTTGCTTGGATGGGTTGGTCTCTTCAGAACACCAGTGGACTATTCTCTATATTTCCTTGTTTACTGTCTCATTGGTTCATCATTACATTAGTGTTCCTAGATGCTGCAATTTCTGCATGCCCTTAGTTAGCTAGTAGCTATGTAGATCAGTATGCAAAATCAATTAATATTACATGTTTATGGTGTGTGAAGAATTTTAAGTAACTCCAAAGGTTGCTAAGTGGCATGTTTGAATAGAGAGAAGAAAGAAGATGGCAACCAGTGGGCGTCCATGGGGATTGGGCAAAGAGTACGAGGGGCAGTCCAGTAAGCTTGGACTTGGAGGATGGCAACCAGTGGTCTGCAGACATGGAGGTCGAGGAGGTGGGGCGAAGAGGGAGAATAATATGTACTCTGTATTTGTAGACAACATACCAATATCTATGGGGGCACAAGGGCTATTTAAGATCTTCTCAAACTATGGAGTTGTGCTGGATTTGTATATTCCAAACAAGAAAAGAAGATCTACAGGATCTCGATTCGGGTTTATCAGGTATGATTGTCCAGTAGCAGTGGATATGGCTCTGCAAAAAGCAAATGGACTTTGGTGTGACGATAAAGCACTAAAAGTTAAAATGGCTGAGTATCGGAAGGAATATGATAAAAGGGCAAGAAAGGCACTTCCAGTGCAACAGTGGAGAAAAAGGAAACGTAATCAATCTGCAAATGTCGCCTATCAAATGAATAAGTCCTATGCTGATGTGGTCAATGTTGGTAATCAAGCTAGCTGTATGCTTGTTCATGCTCATTGCCTCATGGCCTCATGTTTTTGGCCGCATGGCCTCATGTGCCTCATGTACCTCATGGCCTCATGTTTTTGGCCTCATGTACAACTCCTATATAATGGAGCTCATATTTTGGTTTCTAAGATAAGAAGAACATAGAGTGTATTAGTTCATTCACTCTCTCTCAATATTTCTTTCATGGTATCAGAGCAGGTGTAACCCTGTCTCATCATTTTCGCCTCTTCAGTCAGTATTCGAATTTTTCTGTTTTTTTAATTTTTTTTTTTTTGCTTCTCTCTTCTACTCAAAAATATATCCTTCTATTTCATGCCTAAATACGGTCCAGCTTTTGAAATGACTATCAACTCATCCTCCTCTTCTTCTGATACTATCAACTCATCCTCCTCTTCTTCTGATATTATTATCTCATCATCTTTATCCTCTCATCAAATGGAAACCTCTCATCTTAGATCACCCCATAAACTGAATGGGCAAAATTATTTGCAATGGTCTCAATCCATATTAATGTTTATACGGGAAAGGAGAAAGATGACTACATCACCGACCTCGGCGCTACGAAACCGACTTCAACCTACAAAAGCTGGATAGCTGAAAATAATATGGTCATGTCATGGTTCGTCAACTCTATGACCACTGACATTGGCGAAAATTTTCTGTCATTTGATACTGTCAAAGAGATCTGGGACATGGCAAAAGAAACGTTTTCAGACAAGGAAAACACATATGAAATCATCCAGCTTGAAAGCTCCCTCCACAACTTACGTCAAGACAATCTTACGATAACTGAATATTTCAATACCCTTACTCGTCTATGGCGTCAACTTGATATGTTTGAGGTTCATAACTGGCAGTGTGTTGCTGACGGTTTGTTATATAAAAAGATTGTCGAAGGGAAGCGTGTGTTTAAATTCTTGTTAGGATTGAACACAAATCTTGATGAAATCAGAGGAAGAATTATGGCAGTAAAACCGCTACCTAGCCTTCAAGAGGCATTCTCTGAAGTCTGTCGTGAAGAAAGTCGGAAAAAACTCATGATGGGATCTCATCAACAACTGAATATAGCAGAAAGCTCGGCTCTTAAGACTCAATTCGCTCCTATTGACAACCGTCAGAAAAATAAAGGAGGTAGGCCTTGGTGTGATCATTGCAGAAAGCCGGGTCACTCGAGAGAAACCTGCTGGAAGATTCATGGAAAGCCAGCAGATTGGAAGCCACGTCAGTCTCTTGAGAAAGAAGGACGAGGTAATCATGTAGGTACAAATGAACTATCACCACAACCTGAAGCAAGCCCTTTCACCAAGGAGAAAATGGAGATGCTCCAGAAACTACTACAGTCACAATATAGTTCGTCTTCCAACCACATCATTGGATCCGGAACCTTGGCTCACAAAGGTAATTCTTTGAACGCCTTTACTGTTGGTAAGAAATGTAAAAAATCTTGGATTGTGGACTCAGGAGCATCTGATCACATGACGAGAGATGCAACAATTTTTGATACATATAGCTAAAGTCAAAATAATTTAACGGTCCGAATAGCAGATGGTTCACTATCAAAGGTTCTTAGATGCAGTTGATTGTCTTTGTCTAGGAATCTTATTCTCAACTCTGTTCTCCTTGTTCTGACTTGGTGTAATTTCTGATCAATTAGTAAACTCACTAAGGAAAAGAGGTGTGTTACTAATTTTTCTCCACTCATTGTGAATTTGATTTGGATTTGAGGAAGGCGATTGGCAATCTTGAGGAATGCTCTGGACTCTACATCCTTAAGGGCATACACTATCACGAGGAACAACCTCAAACGGCAATTCGTGGTAGTTCTTTTTCGGTTTCTTGTCCAAATAACGATAGCGCAATTATGTTGTGGCACTATCGATTAGGTCATCCTAATGTTATGTATCTTAAGCATTTATTTCCTTCATTATTTAAAACTCCAAAACTTTTTTATTGTGAAATTTGTCAATTGTCTAAGCATGTACGGTCCCATTTTCCCATTCAATCCTATAAAGCATCTCGTCCATTCTCACTCATTCATAGTGATATCTGGGGTCCATCAAGAATAAAAAATGTAACTGGTACTAGGTGGTTTGTCTCATTCATAGATGATCATACTAGATTAACCTGGGTCTTCCTCATGAAAGACAAATCTGAAACAAGTCAAATCTTCAAAAAATTTCAAATTATGATTCAGACACAATTTCAGTCAAAAATTCAAATTCTAAAGTCTGATAATGCTCGGGACTATTTCAACTCCATTCTAGGAGAATTTTTAGCAAAAGAAGGGATAGTTCACTTAAGTTCATGTGTTGACACCCCACAACAAAACGGCATCGCTAAACGGAAAAATAGGCATTTGTTAGATGTTGCTAGATCGCTAATGTTTTCCACAAATGTTCCACAATTCTTACGGGAAATTTGTTCTCTGACCTACCTTATCAATAGAATGCCATCCAGGGTACTACAATTCCAAACTCCTTGTCAACTTCTTCTAAAAACCTTTCCAACTACTCGCCCCATCTCCACCATCCCACCAAAAATTTTCGGGTGCTCTGTCTTTGTTCATATCCATCAACAGTATCGAAGTAAACTTGATCCCAGGTCACTCAAGTGTATCTTCATTGGGTATTCATCACATCAAAAAGGGTATAAGTGTTACTCTCCAGTCACAAGGAAATTCTACAATTCCATGGATGTAACATTTTTTGAAACCTAGTCTTACTACCCTAAAATTGTTATTCAGGGAGAGACTCCAACCCAGGAATCTCAATTTTGGACTCCTGAGTCATTGAGTGAGCCATCCATCACCACCAACAATCCCATACCTCCTGAGTCATTGCATCAATCTTTACCTGCCGACAATTTCGAGATCATTGTTGACTTGCGGTATAATGAGCACATCCAAGAGGAAACGGAGGAAGGAGCACTTTCTCAACAATCCCATGAAATTTGAGCAGGGTTCTCATCCAAGCAACATTCCAGGTGACAATATTCCTCCCACAGATAGTATTGATAATTCTGAGTTAGAAAATACTATTCTTAATATGCCCATAGCTTGGAGAAAAGGAGTTAGATCATGTACTCAGCATCCCATTGGGAACTTTATTTCTTATGATAAGCTATCACCTTCGTTTCGTGCCTTCACTTCTAGCATCACGGAGATACCCATTCCTCGGAATATTCAGGAAGCTTTCAAGTATCCAAAGTGGAAGGAGGCAGTCAATGAGGAAGTTCGGGCTCTGGAAAAGAATGGTACTTGGGCAATTACTGATCTTCGAAGAGGTAAGAAACCAGTTGGGTGTAAGTGGATTTTCACAGTAAAGCACAAGGCAGATGGTAATGTAGAACGATATAAAGCTCAGTTGGTCGCCAAAGGATTCTCCCAATCCTATGGCATTGACTATTAAGAAACCTTTGCTCCAGTTGCCAAGCTCAACACTGTTCGTGTACTTTTATCCTTGGCAGCTAATCTCGATTGGTCACTTCACCAACTTGATGTGAAAAATGCCTTCCTTAATGGTGACTTAGAGGAAGAAGTTTACATGGACATTCTGCTTTGGACTTGAGGCGACATCAAATTTCAACAAAGTTTGCAGACTTGAAAATCCTTGTATGGCCTCAAACAATCTCCGGGCGGGTTTGAGCAGTTCACTAAAGGCGATTAAAAGGGTGCGGTTTTGTTCAATGTCAATCCGATCATACATTATTTGTGAAGCACTCCCTAGGAGGGAAATTGGCAATTATCATTGTTTATGTGGATGGCATAATTTTAACAGGTGATCATGAAGAGGAAATTGGCTTACTTAAAAAATTCCTAACAAAGGAATTTGAGATTAAAGATCTTGGAAACCTAAAGTACTTTCTTGGAATGGAGATTGCTCGATCAAAGGAAGGTATATCGATCTCTAGCGTAAATCGTTCTAGACTTACTGAATGAAACAGGGATGCTAGGATGCAAGCCGGCAGAAACACCTATGGATACAACTATCAAACTGGAAGAAAGTGACGGTAGTGCACCAAGTGATAAAGGGAGATATCAACGTCTTGTGGGAAAACTCATTTATCTTTCTCATACAAGGCGGACATTGGCTTCTCTGTTAGTGTGGTCGATCAATTCATGAATAATCAACCGACAAACACATATTTCTTTGTGACCAGAATATTGAGGTACCTAAAAAGGACACAGGGAAAGGGTCTCTTCTTCCAAAAAACCAACAAATAGAAAAATTGAGATTTTTTCAAATGCAGATTAGGCGAGTTCGATGGTGATCGAAGATCAACCAGCTATTTTTCGTTTGTTTGGGGAACACGGTTACATGGCGAAGCAAGCGATCGATGGTAGCCCGTAGTAGTCTTTGAGGCGAAATTTCGTGCTATGGCACTAGGTATCTGTGAGGAATCTGGTTGAGCAATGTTAGAAGAATTACGGGTTCCATCTGAACATCCCATGGTTTTATCTGCGACAAGCAGCGCTATCAACATAGCTAAGAATCCGGTTCATCATGATCGAACTAAACACGTGGAGATAGATCGACACTTTATCAAGGAAAAGATTGAAGAAGGAGTTTTTCAAGTCAGCTACACTCCAACAAAGCATCAAGCGGCGGATATTCTCACAAAAGCCCTTGCTCGAGTTACGTTCGACGATCTGACGGACAAATTGGGAATGATTAACATCTACAACATAGCTTGAGGGGGAGTGTTGGTAATCAAGCTAGCTGTATGCTTGTTCATGCTCATGGCCTCATGGCCTCATGTTTTTGGCCTCATGGCCTCATGTGCCTTATGTACGTCATGGCCTCATGGCCTCATGTTTTTGGCCTCATGTACAACTCCTATATAATGGAGCTCATATTTTGGTTTCTAAGATAAGAAGAACATAGAGTGTATTAGTTCATTCACTCTCTCTCAATATTTCTTCGATCGAGCGGGGTTCTTCAATCCAGTTCAGTCCGCACTGTAAAGGTTCAGAGAAGAGGGAATGGATGGTTGTTTGAAAGTGCAGTAACAAGGGTAAAAATTCATCTCTCGACTGCTGATCTGAAGGATGAAATATGCAGACATAGGTATGGTGATATCAAAGTTCGAATAGGAGGTGGTAGGCAAATAATCCTATCCTTTCAATCAGTGGAAACTATGAGGGAGAATTTATTGCTAATGAAGGAATGGCTAAATGATTGGTGTGATTCGGTAGAGGAGTGGGAAGAAGGCATGGTCTTTGAACAGGTGAGGCAGGTGTGGATCAGTTGCTATGGGGTGCCATTGATCCTGTGGAATAATAACACTTTTTGCAACATTGGTCGAGAATGGGGTGAAGTTCTTGAAATGGATGAGGACACAATTAATCTGTCAACTTTCCACTGTGGGAAAGTAAAGATAGAGACATGATGTATGGACACCATTAATCACACAATCAACCTGGAGTGTAATGGTGTATTTTATCCAGTAAGGATTTGTGAGGAACAAACCATAGTTTCAAAAATAGTGAAAGAACAGTGCATCTGTCAATCCTTTATGAGGAATAATGAAGTTAGTTCCAGCTTTGAGGAAGTAGAAAACACTGTTGTAGATAGAGGTAGCAGACAGGAGGAAGAAGATGATGATATGGCAGTACATATAGGTGATGAGGTGGCTAAGGGTTGTGTAGTGGCAGAAGGGGATAGGCAGATACCCCATGTTTGCAGTAATGACATGGACGAGGAAGCTAGATTGAGGGAGCTCTCGGTGGTGGAGGAGTCAGAATTGATGATAGGTGGTTCAGAGGAAGGCGCTGCACGTGAGGATGGTTCTGTCAGGAGGCTCTGTCTGGGGGAGCCAGAGGGAGGTGGTGCATGCAAGGAGGATAGTTGTAGAGGTGATGATGAGGTTTTCAAATCTTGTTTTATAAAAAGTTTAAGTAGGTCTGTTGGGCTACAGCAGGGGATTAATTTAGAGGTGGATTTAAATAGGGTCCACTTGGAGTCAAGCAAGGAGGGGTCAGCCCAATGGGCTGAAAACTCAAGTAATTGGGCTAATCATAGCCTTCACTCTATTACTAAGCAGGTTAACAGGGTGGAGCAGCCCAAAGCATTGCAAAATAAGGTGAACTCTGCCCCTATCCGTAGGAATAAGCTAAAGGAGATAGGAGAGGCAAGCAGAAGACAGAAAACTCTGAAGCAGTGGAAGCACAAAGAGGGAAAGAGATTTCTAAAGTCTACAATGAATTTACGAAAAGAGGCAGTTTTCATATCTGCAGTAGCTGCTCTTTCACTATCCATGTCCAGCAAGTCTAGTAGAGGATGTCTATGGATATCAGAGGCAAAAGCATCAATTCAAATTGTAAAAGTCTTGGGGGTAGACTATGATGGAAAGGAGGGGGAGGTGATGAGTAAGCCAGAGGAATTGGAGGCCACAGATAAAAGAAAAGAGGTGAGAAGGGGAGGTGAAGAAAATTGAGCAGTGAGGCTCTAGGAGTTTTGAGGGGTAAACCATTTTTGTTATGAAGATACAATCATGGAATGTAGTTTGGCAAAGAGGCAAATTAGCTTAGTGATGATACAAGAAACAAAGAGATCAAGCATCACAACCGAAGTAATAAAATCCATCTAGCATGAAGACCATTTTGAGTATATGGCAGTAGATGCGGAAGGCAAAGCAGGTGGGTTGCTCTGTGTATGGAATCCAACGGTGTTTCAAGTACATGAGTGCTGTGGCAATTGGAATTTCATCCCAATGTCAGGTACTTTGTTTTTCTCGTTTAATTGTGTGATTGTTAATGTCTATGGTCCAACAGATGTGGCCAAAAAGCAAGAAGTTTGGGCAAATTTTGCTCGCTTGAAGGCTTCTTTCTTGGGGCCATGGTGTATAGAGGGTGATTTCAACGAAATAAGGGATACTGACGAACGAATTGGGTGCTCTAGAAGAGACCGAGGAATGAGGGACTTTAACTCTATGGTAGAACAGCTATAATTGATTGACCTACCAATGCTTGGGAGGAAATTTACCTGGTGCAATTCACAAACACGTGAGAAATGGAGTAGAATTGACAGATTTCTCCTTAATTATGAGTGGCTCCAGAATTTCAATTTTAAGTTATGGGGTCTACCTAGGTTGGTATCTAATCATTGTCCTATAATATTGATTGAGGATGATAGGGATTGGGGTCCTAAACCGTTTAGATTTCTAAATGCTTGGTCCAGCCATCCAAATTTTGTAGCTTTAGTGAAGCAAACATGGTCAGAATCTCAAGTGGAAGGGTGGGTTGGTTACAGATGTCTCATGAAGTTCAAAGCCTTGAAACAAAAATTGAAAGTGTGGAACATTGCTGTGTTTGGTAAGGTTGATTCTCATCTTAAGGTAGCTGAGGAGAAAGCCCATGCCATTGAATTAATTGCAGAAGAAAGAGCTTTTCTAGGCAATGAACAAGCTAGAAGTCAGGAATTAATGGGTGAAATCTGGAGGTTAAACAAACTGCTGGAACGGATCTGGTTGCAAAAGTCTAGAATCAAGTGGGCCACACAAGAGGATAGGAATACAAGGTATTTTCATATAATGGCATGTAGCAGAAACAGCAGAAACTCTTTGTGCTCTATTCAGGTGAATGGCTCAATGGTGGAGGAGCCTCTGGCAGTCAGGCATGAGGTGAAGAAGCACTTCAGGAACCATTTTTCTGAATATTGGGCTGTTAGGCTTAAACTGACTGGCCAATTTAAAAACATAGGAGGTAGTCAAGCAATGGATCTGTTGGAAGCAAAGTTTACTGAGGAGGAAGTGAGGCATGTTATTAAGAGTTGTGCAGGCAACAAAGCACCTGGGCTTGATGGTTTTAATTTGAATTTCTTTAAGAAATGTTGGGGAATAGTCAAACATGAGGTAATGCATTTCTTTGGTGAGTTCCATCAGAATGCCAATCTGGTTAGCGGTTTAAATAGCTCGTTCATTGTGCTAATACCCAAAGTGGAGAGCCCATCAAGCTTGAATGACTATAGGCCCATTAGTCTTGTTGGCTCCCTGTACAAAATTTTGGCTAAAGTCTTGGCAAATAGGATGAAGCAAGTAATGCCAAGGATTATTAGTGAGACTCAATCAGCATTTGTAGGAGGAAGGAACATTCTAGATGGGATCCTTATTGCTAATGAGTTAGTGGATGGGTGGAGAAAATCGAATAAGAAAGGTTTGGTGCTGAAACTAGACTTTGAGAAGGCTTATGATTACGATGGCAGGATTTCTTGTTCAATATGTGCTCTAATTTTGGATTTGGGGAAAGATGGGTGAAATGGATGAAAACTTGTGTAACCTCCACAAAAGTGTCAGTTCTAGTGAATGGCTCACCTACCGAGGAGTTTTGTCCACAGCGAGGGCTTCGACAAGGTGATCCATTGTCCCATTTTCTTTTCAATATAGTTGCCGAGGGTTTGAATATCTTGTTTGACAGAGCCAAGGAAATTGGTCTAATCAAAGGTGTTGTCATTGGTAATCATGGGGTTAAGTAACGTATCTGCAATTCGCTGATGATACAATATTGTTCTGTGAAGCTGAATGGGTGGATGTGGTGACTATTAAAAGAATACTCCGGTGTTTTGCACTAATATCAGGGCTGAAAATTAATTATAATAAGAGTGTGATCGCTGGTACTGGCGTGGATGAAGAGTTGATGCAAGCTTTTGCTTCTTGATTAAATTGTACACACCAAAATCTGCCTCTAAAGTACCTTGGTCTACCTCTCGGAGCTAATCCTGGCAGGAAGAGTACTTGGAAGCCAGTCTTGGATAGATTCAAAAAGAAATTGCCTACATGGAAGACAAGGTTGCTTTCGTTTGCGGGGAGACTGACTTTAATTAAGTCAGTTCTGAGTAATTTACCCCTTTACTATTTGTCATTGTTCAAAATACCAGTGGGAGTGGCAAAAGAAATAGACAGAATCCAAGCAAATTTCTTATGGGGGGATCCGATCTTAGAAGGAAAGTGCATATGGTTAGTTGGGAAGTCATTACTAGGAGCAAGAATTTGGGTGGATTGGGTATTAGAAGGTCCACAGATATGAATATTTGCCTACTGCTGAAATGGTGGTGGAGGTTTGGGGTAGAACACCAGACTCTGTAGAAGGATGTTATGTGTTCAAAATATGGTATGAGGGGTGGTAGCTGGCTGCCGTACATGGCAGGAAATTTTAGAGCTTCAAAAATTTGGTCTGATATAATTTGTGCAGTTAGAACTCAGCCTGAGGTGTACAACTACTATCTTGAAAACACTGTAATCTAGTTGGGGAATGGTAGGAGAGCTCAGTGCAGTCGGATAAATGGATGGGCGAGGTGTGTCTTAAGGTGAATTTCCCAGTTATTTTCTCTGTCACTAATAAGTATGGAACAATTTAGATTTTAATAAGAGGAGAGACTCAGGAGTGGAGTTTGGAATTTAGGAGGCCTCTGCTGGCGTGGGAGGAGGAGGAGGTAGGTAGGTTATATACCTTCTTAAGGTCTGCACCAGCCATTAGAGCCACCAGATTAGATGTTTGGCTGTGGAAGGCTGATCCATCTAGGGTGTTCTCGGTCGCATCAGTGTATAAAAGCTGTGAAGTACTCTTGGGACCTGTTAGGACAATGGCAATGGAAGTTTGGAACAATTGTGCTCCACCCAAAGTAAAATTCTTTGGGTGGTTGGCTTGGAGAGGCAGGGTGAAAACAGCAAGTTTCTTGCAGAGAATAGGGATATTAGAAGTGAATGCAAATGTGGGATGTGTCTTCTGTCAAGTTGAGGAGGAAACAGCTCAACATATCTTGCTATGTTGCCCTTTTGTTTGGCTGTTGTGGTCTCATATTATGAAATGGTGGGGTGTGTAGTGGGTTATACCCAACTCTGTGGAAGGGTTGCTGCAATGGTGGTCTTTTTGTTGGATGAAAAAGAAGGAGAAGCTGATATGGAAAGTCATACCTCTGGCTGTCTGTTGGTCTACGTGGAAGCATAGAAATGAATGCGTCTTTAATAGTTCTCGGCCAAATCTGGAAGATTTATGTGAGATTGTCAAAGCTAGAATAGCTTTGTGGGTTAAGGCATCCCCAGCCAAAGTGGATTTTTCTATTAATGATGTAGTCTTTAACTTGCAGCAAGTCCAGTTCTGTATTAGGAATGGGAGTTGATTCTGCAGCAGTTATCTGTGCTGGTCTGCTGGTGTAGTTTATTGGCTGTAAGTAATCTGCTGGTGTAGTTTATTGAGTTTAGTTCTCTGGGTGTTTCTGCTGGAGTGTGTTTCTGCCTGGTTAGTTTGGGCGCTGTTTTGTGCTAGTTTTGTATAGGAAGAGGGCTGCAAGTCTTGGTGATTGATTTGGTGGACTGCTATGGTGGTTCCCATAGTGCTAGTTGATGAGGAGTGTTTTTGGTACATTAGTCCATAACTTGTATGATGGTGCTGGTCTGAATTTGCTGATAGGTCTGTGTTTTGGATTCTGGTGTCTTGTTTCCTCATTGGTGGATTGCTAATCTGTCATGTTGACTGCCATAGTGATGTTGGGTTGTTATGTTGGGCTGCTTTGTTGGGCTGGTATATGGTCATGGTCTGAATTGTTATAGCAACTGCTAGATTGTGCTCTTGTTGTAGGGAAGGCTATCTGTTCTATGCCTTCTATGCTCATATGTTGATTGCTGAACTGATAAGGTGATTGCCAAGGTGACTGCCAGTCTAAAACTGATCTGCTTTGTGCTTGCTGTGCTAAAACTGATCTGGAGGTCTGGATAAAATCTGATGGTCTGCATCAGAGGAGTGGTTAGGTGTATTGTTTGTCTTCACCTGCTGGTTTTGCTTGTTGGTTCTGTTTTTGGTTGATTGGCAGTGTTTGTTAGGCGAAGTCCAGGCCAACAGAGGTTTAATGCTTGTTTGTCATGTGTGTTTGTGTATTGGAAAACAATGGTGCGCATCATAATGGAGGAGACATTGAGTATGATGGTGTTTGCAGTTGTGCTCATGTCTGCCTAGATGAAGTTTGATGTTGGGCTCAGGGGTGCGATGTCGGTTTAGCTATAGAGCTTAACTCGGATGAAGGTCTTTTGATTGTCTTTATTCTGACCAATTTCTGCTTGGCTTGAATACTGAGGTCTTATATTGCCTTACATGCCTGGGATTGCTATGCTCTTAGGTGCTAGCAATGGTAGGATGGCTGTGTTGGTTAGTTTGGGTTGGTCTGTCTCAGAGGAGTGTCTGAGTTTTGCTGTGTTGGTTGGTTGGTTGGTTTGTCTTTTCATTGGTCTCTCACCAACTCTGTGGGTGCTAGCAAATGATAGGATAAGCTTTGTGGTGCCAACCTAGTTGGGATGATTTAGCTCATTGTGATGCTATTGCACTTCCTTTTTTCTTCATTGATGTAATTTACCTTGTACTTCGTACTTGTTTATTCCATCAATAAAGTTTCTTTTTTGCTGATAAAAAAAAAATTGTAGATCAGTATGCATAGTTGAATTGTTCTGTCAATTGTTTCACAGGCTATGTTGGTATATGAAGTCAGGAAGGAGGGTGCTCCCCACAATTGTCTAGATGATACAACTGCTACAATGAAACTAGTTCTGGCCAAGATAGAGTCTGGATTTGACAATGCTATACCGCTGGTTCGTGAGGGTGTAAGTTTCGAAATTTAAGTCCTGCTTGCTTCCAAACGAATATAAGAATGTCAATTCATTGTATCTTTGACCTTGTAGGTGCCTGAGATCAAAAAGTCAAAGCTACTTCTCCATAGGATACCCGATCAATGTGCTAGATGAAGAATTACATAAAATTATTCTGGAGACTTTACAATTGAGATCGGTCGAATATCTATAACCGTTGTTTTAATTTATTGTTTGGGTGAGCTTGATTAGTGGAACTTCGTATCGTATTCCATGCATGTTACCTTGCCCATATGTTGGGACTATTGTTTATGTTCTGCAAAGACCTCAATACTATGCATTAGAAATTGATCACAGGATTAGGATATCATTGTTGGGAAATATTGTTGACCTATTGCGAGATTTTCATTGCAATGAACTGCACAATGATAGCATTGGGTTTGTCCTAAGGTTGTGTTGGCTAGGTGAATCAACCTTTCCTCATAATCGAAGCGGAATTAGCCCTTGGGCAACTTGAGAGATTACCTTATTTACCTTCTGCATAAGTGATTTAAGCGAAGTTCCATGTATAAATTGGAGCAAACATGCAAGAATAATTTAAGCTAAAAGTTACTGTTTTAAAATTGTACCAAACAGCTACATTGAACTACTTAAAGATTTTCATTTAATGTTTAGGGGTTTTGACAGTTTGCCCCCAAAAAGATGCTCAAAAGTGTAGTTGCCCCCCTAAAATAGTTATTTGAACAATTTGTTCTTTGAAAATGTTTAAAACCGCAATTGGCCCTCTAAAAGTTCCCTTAGTTAGGGGGACATTACTCTGATTGATTTAAATTTAGTGGCAATTTGCTTCAATTAATCATTTAGGGGGTCAATTGCACCTTGAACATTTTTCAGGGACAATTTGCTCAAATTGATCTTTTGAGAGACCAAATCACACTTGAGCATACAGTTGTTAAAAGCTCTTAATTTAATTTAATTTTTTTGCTGCATCATTATGTGAACTGACAAGAAATTGACAATGTAAGAATAATTCTCAAGGATGAGATCTTTCTTGCCCGAAGGGTGGCCCATATCCTACAAATATTTGAAAAATAGATGGTGGGCCATCATCTTTTGCACTGACCATAACTTAACTTAGACGAACAATAATATTTGTTCTATACATCATGAAAGGTTTCATAAGGTAATTGCTTATGCAAAATGTGAATATTGAGCTTGAAGGGAAAGGTCAATTTTGTTTTTGGATAAACATCCAATTAAGTGCTTTTAATGATGTTATGAACTTATGATAGCATAAGGTAATGTATGCAGCACAATGACACACACACACACACACACACACTCTCTCTCTCTCTCTCTCTCTCTCTCTCTCTTAATATATTGTAGGCTCTTTTTTTCCCTATTCATTATTGAAAGGCTGATGTGGTGAATGATTTGATGGCAGCCCAACAAAAAGGCTGGAGGAAAGAAGTATTCTGCCTTTGCCAATTTTAAGAATCAAGAACAGGCCAATCAAGCATTTGAAAATATCGATGGATACCGAGAAAAGGTATTTCCCGGATGAGAATTTCTCTATATCTTGCACAACTTCTACTATTTGGGAAAGGTGGCCCGTGTATGTAGCTATATGTATATCCTTACTTTCCCTTGAAAGCAACAACTGAAGCTAACCCTGATGTAACATAGCTTTTGCTAGTTTAGCGTTAAAACTTCATCTCATCTCTGACACAAAGGTATTCTTCTTTGTTTAGGTGTGAAAACCTAATACTCCTGTAACTAGTGCCTTTGATGCGTAATTCATTAGTGCCATCTCTATACAACATTTTCTGTGATTGTTATTGATAAACTATCTCATGCATAGGAATTAAATTTTGAATTTTGTTGATGCCTTGTGTTAGGACTCGTCGGACTACCACGAAATGCGTTTCATTCCAATATGATTAGGATCGATTGATAGCTTTTGTGTTCGTAAAATGACAAGTGAGGATTTTCTTGGCCAAGTTTCATTGAGGAAAAGATCATTCCAAGTTGAGGAGACCACCACAGTGAGTCCAAGAAGTTGAAGTCATGTCGAGAAGCTGGAGAGCAGACTAAGGCAGGGTCAAACCTTTGTGATGGTCACTTGAAGGAGATTGAAAGACTGAAGCAAGCACTGAGACAGGGATGAGGAAATCTGTGACTTGAACAAGATCATAGTTGCTCTTACAAGGAAACAAGGACTTTTCTCTACAGTGTTGGATGCTTAAAAGAGTGCCTTTTAATTGTTGGCATTTTTGGTGGTTGGCAGGTGAGTTTGGCAGGAGAGTAACCCAGGGATGGTGATTATGACTCTGCTGCTGAATTTTTAATGAGTTTCGGAAGGATAAAATGTAGTGGTTGTGCATTGGTGGCATGGCATCATTTTGGGTACGACTTTACTGCTTGTGTTTGGAATTTTTGGTGCTGATGGAACCAAAGGGTCTTTGCTACTAACACTCCGTGCCAAGAAGCACGTCATTAACTATTTCATATTTTTTTATTTTTTATTTTTGGTTCTCTTCTCTATTTGTATAAACTCTCTATTTGTTTGAACTATGGGGATTTCGTCTAGTATAGAATAGCAGTATGAACTGATAGTCCTGGTGTTCGGATGTACTGTTTAATTATTTTGATGATTATGGAAACTTCTAGAATTGTCTGGCAGCTTGTTCAAGTCATGGTTAATTGCCCATCGTTCTGCTTGTGTTTTAACAAATGGTTATGTGATAAGTCCAGTGGATAAATATTTGGAGACCTTAATTTGTGTCATTCATCATTTTGTGTTGATCATATCCTTCCAGCAAGATTGAATGGTAATGACATCAGTGTTTTTTCAGTTCCTATGTTATTATGAGTTGTATAAGAAAATTAATTTTCTTGCAAATTTCACCATTTTCCTACTAAACAAATTTAGATTTTTTTTTTTCCCTTCCACTTTTTACCATTTTCATCTTAACCAAGCCTAACATAGCAGTACAAGCAGCAGAAGCCTCTGAGTTTTCACTATAGAACTTTCAGAACAAATTTTTAATACAGCGAAATAGTTGGGTGCAGGGTCAAACTGTTATGATCTATGCTAACTTGCAAAGGAGAAAGTCAATGTGACCAAAAAATATAAACGAATTCAATAGATCAATGAAAATACTTTCCCACCTAAAGCAGGAAGAATAAAGAAACAAAAGTGAAAAATTGTTTCCAAATTGTTCAACTACAAGAGTTTGGAACACAAATGTACTCACTAGATGAATCTCAATGGTACTTCACTCGCTTTCAAAATCTTTATCATCTCCAAAAGTAAAAACACAAGCATCAGCTGCAATTGCTTTGATGTCGTCACTCATCCTTCCCGACTCCAATCTCCCAGCCCCATCAATTTTCGCTTCATTGGACGCATTACTCTGTCTGCCTAGACCCCTTGCTGAGTGACAGAGCTGTCATTTGATGATCCACTCTTGGGCCAGATTCAAGATGTGCAGGAGGTCCAGCTCCAGAGTCTGCTCGAGCTTGACTACTCTTTGACGACACGGTTTCCTCTCCATCACTGTCAGAGAATACATCATCGTCATTGCCTTGGTTTTCAGAAACATTACTTTGATCGGGAGTAGTGGCCACTCCGTCACTTGGCGAAGGAGAATTTCCCACTCTTCCATCAGATCCCTTGCTCGGCTATTCAGCTTTTTTCTTTATTGGAATAGAACCGTCGTAGTCTATCATCACGATTTCAAATTTGCCGAATCCCGGGGAGGAATTTTCCTTTGCAAAACACAATCAGTGAACCTCGGATCTGAGTGAATAAAAGCTAAAAAGCAAGTGACAAGAGGGAGAAAAGATCTACTGTTAATACGTCTACTTCTCTCACATTTAAACAACACATATAAAGAAGAAAAAAATTCACAGATATATTGTGGAAAATATCATAATGGATCATGAACTGAAAGTGTCACAACATGAAGGGTGCACTATTTACCTTGTCAAACGCATCAAGATCCAAATCGTATATCATAGTTCTGTTTTCCATCATTGTTGTATTCAACAAACAGAAAAAATAAAAATTAAAAAGAAAAAATGAATGAATGAAATGTAAAATCTGCATTCCTAGTAGAAATTGAGGCCTTGGAAAGAACCTAATGGTTTGCATATCAATTTCTTCTGACAAAGAGAGCGATATTCATAGTGACACTTGAAATGACAACGGAAAATATGCATACTCATTCATTGGTGGACAAAGTTGATAAATGAACCTAAAGATTTATCTTTCCTTGGCATTCTACGCATATCTGGATCGAAATTATATGCTATTTATGGTTAAGAATGCAAGTAACGGAAACAAAAGAAGAAAGAAGGTCTAGAGACCAGTAGAAATCGCCTTGGCGGTCATGAAAATGGAGCTTGAAATCCCCACTCAACTCTGTCAAACCAAGTTCCCTCGGTAGGCAGGGACGGAACTAGGATTTGATTACCGCAGGGGCCAAAAGAAAAATAATTTTTTTTCATCATATACACAAAACATACATGTATGTATACATGATATATAAATTATATATACATTAAAAAAAAAAACTAAATACCATTGAAGTAATTTCAAATAGGATGAATACGTTTTTTTCAATGTAAAATAGAAATAGAATTCAAATGGAAGAAAAATAACATACTTTTTATACTGGGAGCATTTTATATATAAAATATTATGTATATATATATTTAAAGTTTTATAGCAAACAATAATGTTCACAAAAACAAGGGGGCCATGGCCTCCCATAGTCTTCTCCTAGTTCCGTCCCTGGGCATATGGATATGTAGGCCTTTTGGATGCTTCCATATCGGTATTGTTTATATATGTGGTATTTATACCTTTGCTAAACTTCATAAATTGTGTTAGATTATTTCTACCGGGCTATTAGCTCACCCTATACGGGAATATCATTTTCAGGTGCAGGTGAGGTGTTACCTCCAAGGCAATAGCATGGATGGACTCACGGGAAGCAAGAGTTTCCTATTTATGCTTTATGTGTGCATGTTTGTTATTTGTAAAGCCAAGGGCTTAAGATGTAATGAGTGAGACTCAATTTGTGTAACCAATCAATGTCTTGGAAAGATGAAAGCCTACAAGGCATTTAATTGTTTGTTAAACAGTGAACTCTGATATAAGAAAGTATGTTATTTCTCATATTTATTCCGCATATGAGTTATCTTTATTGTAATATTTTGGGGGCGTTACACCTTCCATCACTATAACTGGTCATAATGGTAATCCATGACACCCCTTCCTACTCATTCTTTTCTTCCCAAGTGCCATTGACATTTGAATCTAAAGAAATAATTAGTCTTACATTTATTTTATAGGTCCATTATCAGTTGGCAAATTTCACTTTGGGTGCCTTTGTGTTGCTTTGGCTACAATCCAACAAGTTGTCATAATTTATTTTGCAATTGTTGTTTATATATTTGTTTTCAAGAGCTTTTTACTACTGTTTTTTGCACTCGTCTTTCCCTAAGCACTTGATTTGTACGTAGTTATGTTCAAGCATAGGGGGTGACATGGTAGACCAAATATGGAGACGAGGAAGAAGCTAGTTAAGATTCAAAACCCAAAAGAGAGTCCAGTTATTTATTATTTATTTATTTAATAAATTAATAAAGAACTGGAATTATTTTTTATTCAACTTGGAGTCCACACTGGGATTTAGGGAGAGATATTTTAGGCTAATGAATTAGAGACAGGTTTGAAACTAATGCACTTTTTTTGTTGGCTAAGTCCTGAAAGGCTGAGTTTGACTATTTATTGGGGAACTTTTTGAAGCCTGGACCGTTTTATGTACCTACACTTTGCCATGTTTATTTTTATATGTCACTTTTTCAAAGTTGTCTCGTGAATGCATGATTTATTGTTGTTAAGCCTGAAGGTGAGATGAGATTTATCTTTGAAATAAGAGTTTCATTGGCTTAAAATCCGAGTTTAGTTGTCATTCTAGTTTTGATGTGTTTGTTTGTTTCTCTTTTTGAATTTTTACTGAAAAGAAACTAAAAATAAATAGAAAGTCTACTTAAGAAATTTGAACTCTGATGTCACTGTTGAAAAGGCTATTCACAATATGCCATTTTTACTGTTTCACTTCTTCTTCTTCTTCTTCTTCTTCTCCTATGTGGCTATCTCATACATGCACATTTTCACTACTATACAGGAATTCCATTCCCAACGAAAAAACATCCAAAAACGAAGGATCTAATGGTAAATATTCTTTCAATTCCTTTTTTTTTTTTCATAGTGAGTGAATTTTTGGATTGATTTATTAATATATTTGTAGTAATGTATTATTTTGTTTGTTCATGTGTCCCAACTTATACATATGTTTCATTTTTGCGGCCGGAAGATTTTTGGATCCGTGCACCAAAAAAAGGGATTGTGGTCTTTGCCCTACTGGCAAGGACAGAACTAGGAGAAGACTATGGGGGGCCATGGCCCCCCTGTTTTTGTGAACATTATTGTTTGCTATAAAACTTTAAATATATATATACATATTATTTTATATATAAAATGCCCCCAGTATAAAAAGTATGTTATTTTTCTTCCATTTGGAATTCTATTTCTATTTTACATTGAAAAAAACGTATTCATCCTATTTGAAATTACTTCAATGGTATTTAGTTTTTTTTTTTTTAATGTATATATAATTTATATATCATGTATACATACATGTATGTTTTGTGTATATGATGAAAAAAAATTATTTTTCTTTTGGCCCCTTCGGTAATCAAATCCTAGTTCCGTCCCTGCATATGCCACTGAGACCAATCTTATTCCATGTTCCATCTATTCATTTCCGGTTCATATACACTACTCAATTCATGAGTTAAATTCATTATCTTTTAACAACCAAATGAGACTATAACTCAATGGTTTTCAATTATGCAAAACACATATAAACACTTCAAATCTGTCATTTTACGGATATTTCGTCCGAAGGAATTGGCACCCATATATATTTTCTCAAATATGCCATTTTACGAATATTTTGTCCGCGGGAATCGGCACCCATGTATATATATGATTTTTGGGCTTTTCACCCAGGACACTCCGGCCAACTTGCTTTCAATGGAGTCCATCCCCTTTCTCCTCCCAAATAAACATACATATACAATGCATTTATAAACATAGTCATATGCAATGACAACCAACATTTGATTAGCATTAAATCGCCTAATCTTCGTGCAATTTCTACAACAATCATAGCTATCCTCCACCGATAGCCTAATACATTTATCTCTAAACAAATATTCAATCTCGGATTTAATAGTTTATTCAAAACTTCCATAGGTGAGATAATACATATCCAACATCACCATTTATATCAATAATCATCCAATTTAACATATTCAATGCTAATTCCAATTATTTATACAAAATAATCATTTATTCAATTTAGGGCAAAAATCCTACTTTTTCCAATAATAACCCAAATACCCAAAATCAATTATTTTGGTACACCAAGAGTTTATATTCAACCCCAAACATCATTTATCTCATATACATCAAAACCCATCTTTTCATTTTATACCCAAATCTTAGATTTGTCCAAACCACAACCAAATCTCATCATCTATACACAATAGCAAATAACTAAGCTAAAAACCATACTAGAGTGTAAAAATCCCTACCTCAAGTGTAGAAGAAGAAAAGAGTTGAAACCCCAAAATCAACGACGATGAAACTTGATCTCCACTGCACACAACAAAGCCCTCGTGAAATTACACAACTTTGGCGAAGGAACTATGGCCAAAATCCCAATGGATTTGAAGAAATCAAAGGAAGAAGATGGTTTCTAGAGAGAGAGGCTCTAGATTTAGATATTTATGTGTTTTAGAGAGAGAGAGGATTGCAAAAAGTGATTTGAAAAGCAACATTCGCGACCTGATAAAGCACGGTCCACTCGAGCGTGGAAATCCCCGCTCGAGCGTGAAACCCTACGCTCGAGCATGAAATACGCTCTCCCAATATTTTTGCAGACACAGGTCAAAGTGCAGGAACCAAACATTCTCCGCTCGAGCGGGGAAATGGACGCTCGAGCGGACAAGCAACTTCGAATGCATCTTGCATTTTTGTTTTGAGGGGCGTTGCTCCCCCAACCTCCAAGGGCGCCGCCCATGGACCCCATGGTGATCGGGCAGCTCGACCCCCGCCAAGGCGCTACCCCCTCAACCCCCGACCGGCCCAGTCGAAGTTGCAAAACATAAAAGAATGATCGAAACCGGGATTGCTGCAGGAGACCTAATCCAGTATGGGCAGTTGACGAGCCGAAATCCCCTGAGCATGCACCTACGAAGAGTAACTTTAGTACATTCTCAAAGATCAAAATGACATATTTAGGGAAAGATTATTAGAAGAGTACCTACGTCCAGGTTGATTTACACCATTGAAGTATGTTAAAAGCCGCTCAAAGCACTTTACATATCTCTGGAAAAATAAAAAAATATGAGAAGTAATTAAAGAAATGTAATGTAATTACAAGATTCAATCAAAGTAGTTGACTAACAATTTGACTTGGAAGAATTAGACCCTTTCCATCTAGGCATCGTTTCTGGTTATAGTACTCAATGCACTCCTCAGCTGTTGGGAAGAACTGTAGAAGGAAGCAAAACAGGGTAATAGCAATGTTATAAAAATGGTGACACATAGAACCACTACGAATAACAATTTTCCATCTAAACACAAAGAACAGCATCTTCATGCTTCTGACTTGTAAATCTCACCTTAAGAAAGAGGAGGAGGTTAGAGATCATTAATCCTGTCCTTGCCATACCGGCTTTACAATGAACAACTACAACATTCAAAATGTCCTCCTTTAGCCATGTGTAAGCACTTTGACAAAACAGAGTTATGAGTTCAATCGGGGGGCAATTATGGTCATCAAATGGGAAAGATGCAACCTGGAAAACACACAGGCAAATAAAACAGGGAAGAAGTTATAAAATCACTTTCCTTCTGTTTTGTCCAAAAAAATTGGGGGGGGGGGTTGGGGGGCGCTGTTTGCTTCACTTAGCAGCAACACAAGGACACTCCTAAATTTGTCTTTTAGTTTGGAATAACTTATGTTCTTTGTTTTTAAGCACCAATATGAGGATCTAGTTTCCAATAATACGGAAAAATCTTCAATTTCATAACCATATATATATATATAAGAAGGGAATCAAACACTTTTTTATGGAATTGGGAAACTCGATACAAATGCTTCAAAAAGAAATTTAATGTGCATTGTACAAGATAACAAGTTGCAACATAATCAGATCAGTATTCAAGACAATTCAGAACTTGGTCTGATTTAGGAGCAATGAGACCAACTTACTGATAATGAATAAAAAAAATGAAGCAACTAAGCATTGTTATTCAACACAATGGGCATGCTAAAAAGCTAAATTTTGGAGCTCTAGGATTAACCACTATTGATATTTAGTTAAGGCTACAATTAGTTTTGAATACAGTGAAAATGCTCAAAAGATAAATGATGGTGAAAATCGCACCTTCCCTTCAAATAATGGAGCATCATACAATCTCTCCGAACAAAGATTGTATACTTTGTATTTTCCCTGCATATAAAAGGTTAATTGTAGATATCAGGAATTCCGAGTAAATAACAAATGATATATGCAGTGAAAACGAGCACACAAACATCAAAAAGCGCCTTCATTCGAATGGCATTTTCCATCGAAGATAGGAAGGTGTATTGACCATGACATCATGTAGCAAAGGGAGTAGACAGCTCAAAAACACCAGATGCAATAAAACCACAGATCCATCCAAGAAATTCAGGACCATATCCATAACAATATTATGAACTTGAGAAACACCCTTGGTCACAAAAAGCACTTCTATAATTGTCACAAGAATCCTAACCCAAAGTCAAATAATGTCAAACGTACTACTTTTGAATTCAAATTTAGATGTTTACCTTATGATGAGTTTCAAAAACTCAATCACTTCTTCCATGTGATTGCGATAGAAACCTGATCAAATTTCTAAGACGATTAATATAAATTTATATACTTGTCAATAATCAGATTAAATCTGACACGAGCCATATTATTTGTTTACCTCAACAAATCCAAAAAATCCAGAGCTCATATCACCAGCAGGAAATCCCATAGCAATTATATTCTCAGTTATATAAGTCATATCTAGATCAAATCCTCCTTCCTGAAAAACCAGGGCATTATCAAGTTGGATCTCATCAGTGACATCTTAATTGAAAATGAGTTATATTAAGCAAAGAAGTAATATAGACCATTGAGAAAATGCATGAAATGATTAACTTTAATGTTATAATGCTATTTGATTACACAAAAGTGACGAAACACCATTAAAAAAACAAAGAACTTAAAATCTTCAGAATTAAAAAATTTGAAGGATGCCACATAATTTTTGGATAGAATCAATCTGTGACATCTTAATACCCAAAAATGTAATGTATCAAGCCAACAACAATGAAAGATCACATCTATTTCTAAGCATATTAAATGGCCATCATGTCAAAAATATTGGCTTGTTGTAAAGCTAATATCTTTAAAATGCTTGTAGAGCTTTGCTTACTAAGGTCAAAATCTTAGCTTACTGTTGGTTAAAGATAACAAACTGTACTGTAGCTTAAGATGAGTAAACGCTACATTTACTTCAATTCTGTACTGAGAATTTTTGAAGTCTTGTCCAGTCTTGAGGTCAAATTAAACAAGAGTTCCATTGTAAGGATTAATTTTGCTCAAGATAAATCATGTAGGTTTGCAGGGCTGTTGGGGTAATTCCATATTTACCTATCAAGTATCTAGCCAACCAAGTTGGTGGAATGCGGGATGCTAGAGTTGTTTCATCACATGAAAGGGTAATATATTTTAACAGTCATATGCTGGCAAAGCAGGATTATTACTGACAATGACATGAGAAATTACTTCATTAGAAACAATTTCAAAAAATATAATAGTTCTTTTGGGTTAAAGGATCACATATTTCTTTTTATAACATTTCAGTTGGAAGTAGTTTTTCAATCAACTAATTTGTTTATAGATCAAAACAAGGAAAAGCCAACAGTAAAATTCAATACAAGTTCCCATCATTATATATACATATATACACAAATAAAGATACAATTACCCATGTGAATAACACAAAATATTAAGCATGGATTACAGACAACTATTCGAACAAGGTGACTGGTGATGAATACCTAAACAGTTCATGGGCATATATGAAACAGGAAGAGTAATTTTATTAATAAAAAATCTTAACTGAAGTTCAGAAATTTTTTTTTATAATCTCAGCACTAGTGTCATTAGTAAGCTACCTGATATCTCCTTTTGTTTTGAGAGACAATATGGCGTGCCTTAACTTGGACCGCTTTCACTGCACTAAGAGAGGAGTCAATAAAACCTTTCGTCAATGATTCTAAAACACTTAATTGTGCAGTTGTTGAGGTGCCTTCAGCTCCCTTACTTTTCCCAGAAGCTTTTGCAGGTAAATGCAATCCCATACTACTGGCAAGACGAGCAAAGGTAGACTTCGCAGCATTTCCAGTCTGTGAATCCTCTTGCCTGGTGTGGAAGTTTAATATTTTTGGCCCAAGATGAAATGCTAGAAGTAGGTAGCCTAGAAGATGAGCCATCTGCAGAACTATCTTGCCCAGAGACAGCTGGAGCAGAAGCTTTATCACCAGAGGCTTTACCAGGATGCAGAGATGATGAATCAGCAATTTCTGAATTCATTCTGCTAACAAAACATATGTGGTCTGACAATTGGTCCAAATATGTCCAAATATGAGGCCCAATTAAACAGCAGGAAAACAGATCACTGTGCTCAAGTAGGAACTAGAAGTCCACTTGAAGTATAAATTAAAACTAAACATAGAAGAACTACACATGTTACACCTGGTTCAGTAAAAATAAGAACTACATGTTTCATGTAGAAGATTATTTATGAGATCTGCATTGATCGCCATTACATAGAATGCAAGTTTGGTGGTTGATATTATTGCATGCCCCAAGTAACAAAATTATAGGTTGCCTTGTCCAAGACACACCGACACTAAAAGTATGTAGACAGCCAAACATGACCTATTAGTTTTAAATTTTTGTAGAACTGGACATGTTTTGGACACTTGGGGGCCATATGTGTTCACCACTTGCGCGCACATGAACCACATTGCAAGTTTGAAGAAAATATCTTGCAAAGTTGTGATTTACTTATTGAATAAAAACAATGTGAATTTATACCATCCCTCCTTATTTGTACTTTTAAATTTAAGAATTCTAAAGCCCAAACCTTCCAATCATACTTCTTTTTTAATACGTAGAATATGGAAAATGATTTCTTACTATTGTGATATAATAGGATGCAAATGTATTTGTAATGTTAAAAGCTGAAAAAAAACAATAGTTATTTTACGACTTTTCCCTTCCCTTCGCAAATCCCTCCTCAAATCTATTATCCAAACACAATCGTTAAAAAAAAATAGCTTGTTTGGTTTTATTTTTCTGAAAACAGTTTTCAAAAAATTCTACTTTCTTATTTTCCTTATTTTTTTGTTTTTATTGAATTTTTTTAAAATTTTAAGCAATTTTTTAAAATTTTTAGACATACCTAACATAAATATACCTAAAAAGTAAAAAAAAAAAATATGAAAAAAACCTTTTACAAATTCACTAAATACCAAGAATACAAAAAAAAAAAAAAAAAAAAAAAAAAAAAAAGAGAGAATTCAATACATTTTTGTATTTTTATGTATTTATTAATTTTTTTAAATATTTTTTCACAATTTTTTTTTTTTAGATACATCTAAGTAAGGTGCATCTAAAAAAGTAAAAAAAAAAAAATGCTTAAAATTTAAAAAATATTCACTAAAAACAAAAAAATACGAAAAACAAAAAACTTAGTTTCAAAAAACTTAATCTAGAAAACTCAAATCAAATACACTGATTATTATTGGTGTGTTGTGTACATATTATTGGAAAATGTTTGGATCTTCATAAAGGACTCTCACTATCTTTATCTTTATTTGTGTATTAATTATTGATGTGTTTAAATTTTTTTTTTGAATTGTGTCTGGCAGTGACATGAATGGTTGAGATCATTTTGAGGGTTGTAGGAGTTGTGTTTTGTGGGAGTCTCTATCATTACTGAAAATTATTTTAATCAAATATCGATAGTTATTTGATCACATTATATTTGTACAAATAATTTATTTTAGAAATTATACTTATCGTTGACTTAAATGTAATCTGATCAAGTGAAAAAGTGATTTTTTTAAAGAATGAAATATTTGAAAAGTCTTATATATATATATATATATACAAATTTCGTGGTGAGTCTACAGAGACTCAAAAGACCCTCAATTTGATTTGCACTAGAGAAAAGCTGCACCTTCTTTCTAGTGCATTGTTTTTAGGATAAATTACTTTTTGCCTACCTAATTATGATTACTGAATATTAATTTATTTATCTAAATTTTAAAATTATACAATTTTTTAAGGGTAAATTATACTAATCTTTCCTGAAGCTTATAAAAAATACAATAAATTTTATAATTTTGACATAATTATATTAACATTTCTTTTAATAAAATTAAAAATATGGAAAATGTTTGGGGCCCCTACAAAAGATGACCCCCATGACCCCCACTGATGTATTGACCATTGATGTGTTTGAATTTTTTTTTAGAGTTGTCTCGGATAGTGACATGAATGGTTCAGATCATTTTGGGGGTTGTAGGGGTTGTATTTTGTGGGGGTCTTTGTCATTGTTGTAAAAATATAGATGATATTAAAACATAAAGATAAAGGATGCAGTGTCACTACTATGCATAAAGCACACATCGGTGACTGTTACATGTATATTTTTAGGGCCTATTTTGATGATTTGAGCTGTTCAAATTTTAAGAAATATTGAGAACAATATACATGTAAAAAATCAAATTAATCAAATATCAATAACTTGTTCATCAAATCACATCTTTATAAAAATAAATAAATATGTATGTATCAAATTGAATACAAATGCGATTCGATGAAGTGATTATTGATGTCCGATCAACTTAATTTTTTATAGGTATATTGTTCTTGATATTTTTAAAATTTTGAACAATTTGAATCATCAAAATAAGATCCGAAATGAGTCTCACATGCTACACAACAATCACTGTTGTGCGTTATACATAGTAGTGACACTGGATCCAAAGATAAAATATACATTTTAATGTACAATATATGACAACATAATTTTTTCAATAATATGATTAACAAATTTTTGATAAAAATAGTACAAAGTGTTATATGAATTAAAAAAAATGAAGAGAGCCCAGTATAATTATACAAAACTTGTAAGACTTACTATATTTTATTCAAATTTAAAAAAAATAAATAAATGTATTTTTTTAAATTATACATTTAGGCTATGTTTGGCATAAATAGTTTGAGCTAAAATAGTTACAAAAAGACAAAATAAGTTAAAAGCTGATAAGATAAAATATTACATCAAAACCATAATCATTTCATTTTTTCTCTCACAAAAATTAAAAAAGTCAAAAAACTCATCCAAAGCGAGACTTTTTAGCTCCATGCTAAAATAGCCAAAATGTCAAAAAGTTAAAAAGTCAACCCACATCCCAAACGAAAGCTTAAACTCTCAATTACAAAAATTAGTTCACTTTCATTTCTTATTTGTTCTATTTTTTATAGTTAAAGTGTCTAACTGTCAATTTCAAAATAGTAATGATACAGACCTCTAAAAATAGAATTTTAATATGAGCTCTAGTGATGTGGCAAAGTAAATAAATAATAGTACTGTTATAGATCATTAATTTACCATCACTAATCCCACCACTAGTGAGGTGGCAATTGGAGAAAAAAAAAAAAAAAAACAAGTCACAAACACACTGTGGCAGTGGGTCATTAGAGCCACCACTAATTACTGATCTAAAGCATTTATCAATAAATAAATAAATAAATAAGCAAACAAAAAAAAGCCAAAATGTCACATTACATGGTGAGACCCATCATTAGAGTTCTCTTTAGAGTTTTTCCTCTAGAGCTCCCAAACATTTTCCATTTCAAAAATTCATATACTATGAAACAATATACAGGACCTGAATTATTCATTTAACAAAATGTGTAAAAGTTTTCCTTTTTGGACGGTGTTTTGGGAAGATGAAAAAAAAGTTGATTTTTTTTTTTTTTTTTTTTTTTTGCCTTTTTTAAAAATGCATTTGAAAGTGTTTGTTTGTTTGTTTGTTTGGTTTTTTTTTTGTTTATTGATTTTTGAAAAGTATTATAATATAGTGTCACATTATTACGGAAAATTGCAAAATTTTCATATTTCCCTCAAGTACATTTAAAAAATTACCATTTTACCCTAAAAAGTGAAGGTATTTCAGTAATTACACATTCGGCTTATTTATCTCTTCCCAATATAGCTCAAAGAAATTGCTTTTTTGCTTATTTGAAAAAAAGCAAAATAACTGTTTTTTTCCAACTCCCAAAAGAACACTTTATATAGAAACCTTCATTTCGTTGCTCAAATTATTGATGTTAACGATTTTAAGCCTGTAATGGTGAGTTTTTCTTGTTCTTTCTTTCTTTGTTTTGTTTTGTTTTGTTTTGTTTTTTTTTTTGTTTGTTTTTGGTGGCTTATTTTTGTTTTTAGTGATTTTTTTAATTTTTTAAATTAGGTTTTTAAATTCAATTTGATGAGAAGAACCGAAAAATTAAAAATAAAAAAAATAATGGATTTTTTTGGATTTTTAAATTCTTTTTTTAGAATTAAAAAAAATACTTCTTAAATTCGTTTACATAAACGGACTGAAAAAAAAAAAAAAATTGACCTAATTTTTTTAAAAATTATTAAAAACAAAAACAATTAAAAATAAAAATGTGACTTTTTTTAAAGTGTTCCTAAACACCATTTTTTGATGATCTATCTATATTTATATCTACATTATATATCAAGTGAACATTGTTGGAAATGGTTATAAAATTATGGGTAAAATCATAATTTTTTCCTAAGTTTAATCTATTTTTTAGGTGGGCCCCGTGCATCGATTTACGCAGGTCAAAGTGGTAACGCGTTCTATGCCGCGTTGTGATTCACGTGGTATATTTGGTTGCTCAAAATCATTACCGAGTGAATGGGAAATTGAAGCCAAAGTGTGCTCTATGGAAATAGAGTTCTGGTGGAAAATCCTTAAAGATTTGAATAAGGCTTGTCCCACATTGATTTGGTGGAAAGTTTTGAATGGATTTATAAGGCATGGATTTGGTACTTGGGGTGTGCCCCAAGGGGTACCCAAGTGTTTTAGAGAGGGAGGTTATGGGTAAAATGGGCTAAACCCATTGGACCCAAAAATCACCACACGCGCCGTCCGTCCGTCCGATCAGGCGAGCTAGGCTGGGCTTGGGCGCGAGTGTGTGGTTGGGTTGAGCTTGTTCGGTCCGATACTAATCTTTTTGGGCGAAAAATATTTGAATTTAATTTTATTTTTGGTAAAATAAAATCCAAAATTCAAATTAAACCGGAAATAATCTGGTCCGATTTTACTGTACATCCAAACAGAGCCCTTATCTGTTTGAATTATGAACCCAACAGATTCAAATCTGTTTGAATTCAAAACCAACAAGTTCATACCTGTTTAATTCAAAACCTACAGTCACCATTACATCTATAAATAGGACAACTCTCATTTGATGTTTGTAATTCAAAATTTTCGTATTTCACCTCTGCAAATCCCATTCTTCATTTTGCTGCATTTTATTTTGTGAGAGAGAGTATAAACACTTAGTGTGTTCAACGAACGAATAAATTGTAGTGCTGATTTTATTCGTTGATAGATCATTTCATCCTGGGAGATAGACGTCTATATTCTGAAAACACCAAGGAGAGGACGGATCTGTCTTAAGGACACAGTGTTAAACACTGGACTTGATCAGATTATAATTCGAAGAAATTAATCAAGTAAGTCATTTAATTTATTTTCGGTGTTTTATTATTTATTTAAATCAGATTTTAATTTTGTTTTTGTAACAAAATAAAATCTGTTTTTTATTTATTTATTTTTATTTCGAGTTTGATTTTTATAATCAAACAAATTCTCTCATTTCCTTTATTTCTTTTATATTCTGTTTGTTGTTAAGTACACAAACTGAATTAATTAATTACAGTGAAGATTGTCGAACAATCTTAAGACAGATTCCATTTTTGGTATCTTCATTGTATTTAATTTTCTATAATTTCATAAAGACATATTCTGGTTGGAAAAACAAATAGTGATTTATGCTATTTGACAGATAGTAGTAATATACTGTCTCTTTTCTTTGACAACTAGTAGTAATATACTGATATCATTAACAATTGCAGAATATTAATTTATGTTACAGAAAATTATTGTGGTATTTTATTTTTCTAGTTTTAGTAACAAGGAAAATAAAATTATTTTGTGTTATAATTTATTTTCTAGTTTTAGTAACTAGAAAATTAATTTGTGTTTTAATTTTTCTGATTTTTGTAATTAGAGATTATGGCTACTACAACTGAAACTACATCTGGTAGTGGTACTCCGATTGTTACACCAACACCGGTCCCTATCCAGAACCATGTTCATGTACCAATCAATCATGGAGAAAAATTGGAAAAATTTAACGGTACTGAGTTTAAGAGATGGCAGTAGAAGATGCTGTTCTATCTTACAACTCTTAATTTGGCCCGGTTTCTCTATGAAGAGGCTCCAACACTTAAAGAGGGATGAAAGTGATCGGCAAGTTGTTGCTGCTGTAGATGCTTGGAAACATTCAGATTTCCTGTGCAGAAACTACATCCTCAATGGCCTTGACAACATGCTGTATAATATTTACAGTCCTTTGAAGTCAGCAAAAGAATTGTGGGATTCTTTGGAGAAGAAATACAAGACAGAAGATTCCGGCACGAAGAAATTTGTCGTCGGTAAATTTCTGGATTTTGTTATGGTAGACTCCCAAACGGTAATATCTCAAGTTCAAAGTTTTCAGATAATTTTGCATGATATTCATTCAGAAGGTATGTCTCTTAGCGAGTCTTTCTAAGTCGCTGCTTACCATCGGCTTGGAAAGATTTCAAAAATTATTTAAAATATAAACGCAAAGAGATGACCATGGATGAGTTGATTGTGAGATTAAGAATTGAGGAAGATAACCGAAAGGCTGAAAAGAGGAATGGGAAAAATCCCATTGAGTCCAAGGCTAATGTGATTGAACAAGTTCATAAACCACATAACAAAAAGAGGAAGTTTACTGGAGATGGTCCTAAACAAGGCAACAACAATGGCAACAAAAAGTTCAAAAGAAAATGCTATAACTGTGGCAAGACTGGACATCGAGCTTCTGACTGCCGCCGCCCTAAGAAGGATCATTGAAGTACAAGTAAGAAGACCACCAATCAGGCCAATCTAACAGAATTGGATTACATCTCTGATGGAGTGAATGACATCAACCTCTCTGCTGTGGTGTCTAAGGCTAACTTGGTTGGAAATCCCAAAGAGTGGTGGGTTGACACTGGAGCAACTCGTCACATATGTGCGGACAAGAAGATGTTCACTACCTACAATGAGGCTGCAAATGGTGAACAACCTTTTTATGGGAAATTCTTCTACTTCTACTGTGGCTGGACAAGGAAAAGTGATCTTGAAGATGACATCAGGGAAAGAACTGACCCTCAACAACGTACTGCATGTACTAACATCCGGAAGAATTTAGTTTCTGGTTCTTTGTTAAGTAAAAATGGTTTTAGGCTTGTTTTTAAGTTTGATAAATTTGTATTAATAAAGAGTGGTATGTATGTTGGTAAGGGATACATAAGTGATGGTCTCTTTAAGTTGAATATAATGACAGTTGTACCGAAAGTTGCTATGAATAAGAATAACACATCTTTTGCTTATATTCTTGAGTCGAATTTATGGCATGGTAGATTAGGACATGTGAATTTTGATGCTTTGCGTAGATTAATTGGTTTAGATTATATACCAAAGTTTGAAATTAATCCTAATTATAAATGTGAAATTTGTGTAGAAGCGAAACTAACTAAGGCTCCATTTAAATCGATTGAAAGAAAAACCGAACCTCTAGAATTAATTCATACTGATGTATGTGATCTAAAATTTATTCAAACTAGAGAAGGCAAAAAATATTTCATAACATGTATCGATGATTGCACAAGTTATTGTTATGTTTATTTACTTAGAAGTAAAGATGAAGCCTTAGAAATGTTTAAACTCTACAAAACAGAAGTTGAAAATCAACTTGGTAAAACCATTAAAATGGTTAGAAGTGATAGGGGTGGTGAATATGATGCACCATTAAATGAATTTTGTGCATAACATGGCATTATTCACCAAACTACAGCCCTTTATTCTCCACAGCAAAATGGAATTGCTGAAAGGAAGAATAGAACCCTGAAAGAAATGATGAATGCCATGTTACTAAGTTCAGGCTTACCATAGAACTTGTGGGGGAAAGCAATATTGTCTGCTAATTATGTTCTTAATAGAATACCCCATAAGAAAACCAACAGCACTCCTTATGAATTATGGAAAGGTCGACTGCCTTCCTACAAATACTTAAAAGTGTGGGGGTGTTTGGCAAAAGTTGAAGTTCCTATTTCTAAAAAAACTAAGATTAGACCAAAAACAGTAGATTGTGTGTTTATTGGTTATGCTCAGAATAGTAGTGCATATCGGTTTCTGACTTATAAATCAGAAATACCTGATATAAATGTGAACACTATTATAGAGTCAAGGAATGCTGTGTTTTTTGAACATGTCTTTCCTTACAAGAAGGGATAGGAATTAAGTTCATAGAAAAGAACTTATGATTGTACACAAAGTCAATAGACTAATGACAATCAAACACAAGAGACTAGTAATGGTCTCAACAACAGGATTTAACTGATGATGAACCAAGACGAAGCAAGAGAGCGAGAACATCAAAATCCTTTGGTCCAGATTTTCTGACATACCTATTAGAAAATGAACTTTAAAGCTTTAAGGCAGCAATGTCAGGTCCTGAAGTACCTTTGTGGAAAGAGGCTATTAATAATGAAATTGAATCCATTATGCAAAATCATACTTGGGAATTGGTGGATCTTCCACCAGGTTCTAAACCTCTTAGATATAAATGGATATTTAAGAGAAAAATGAAAGCAGATGGTTCAATTGACAAGTATAAAGCAAGACTTATAGTTAAAGGTTACAGACAAAAGGAAGGTCTGGACTATTTTGACACATATTCCCCTGTGACAAGAATAACATACATTCGCATGCTTATTGCTATAGCAGCATTGTTTAATTTAGAAATACATCAAATGGATGTTAAGATAGCTTTCTTAAACGGTGATCTAAATGAAGAGATCTATATGGAGCAACCCAAAGGGTTTGTAATGCCAGAACAAGAAAAGAAAGTTTGTCGGCTTGTAAAATCCCTTTATGGATTAAAACAAGCACCTAAGCAATGGCATGAAAAATTTGATCATGCAATGCTTACTAATGGGTTTAAGATAAAAGAATGTGACAAATGCATCTATATTAAAAGCACTGACCAAGGATATGTCATAGTTTGTCTTTATGTGGATGACATGCTTATCATTGGAAGCAGTCAAAACATGATCAAATCAACTAAGCAAATGCTTAACAAAAGATTTGATATGAAAGATATGGGGGTCGCAGATGTTATATTAGGAATGAAAATTACTAAAACATCTGATAGATATGCATTATCTCAATCTCATTATATTGAGAAAATTCTTGATAAATTTATCAAGGATGATTTGAATTTAGCTAGAACACTTGTAGATATTAGTCTTTATTTATCGAAAAATAAAGGTGATGTAGTGTCTCAGTTAAAATACTCCCAAATCATTGGAAGCCTAATGTACCTAATGAATTGTACTCGTCCTGATATAGCTTATGCTATCAGTAAATTGAGTAGGTACACTAGTAACCTCGGAGAAGACCATTGGAAAGCAATCATTCGGGTTCTTAGATATCTAAGATTCACTCGTGATCATGGTTTGAACTTTACTCGATATCCAGCAGTACTTGAAGGTTATTGTGATGCAAATTGAATATCAGATACTAAAGATTCAAAATCCACAAGTGGATATGTCTTCACTCTGGGAGGCGCTGCTGTTTCTTGGAAATCCACGAAACAAACATGCATCGCACGATCCACAATGGAATCCGAGTTCATTGCTTTAGACAAAGCAGGAGAAGAAGCAGAATGGCTTCGTCACTTCTTAGAAGACATTCCAATGTGGCCAAAACCTGTGCCAGCTATTTGCATTCATTGTGACAGTCAATCTGCAATAGGCAGGGCACAAAATCATATGTATAACGGTAAGTCACGACATATTCGTCATCAACATAATACCGTTAGGCGGTTGTTGTCAAATGGAATAATCTCAATAGATTATATAAAATCTAAAGAGAATATTGTGGATCCGTTAACAAAAGGTTTGACAAAAGAGCTAGTGTATAGTTCATCGAAGGGGATGGGATTAAAGCCTATTACATAAGAGTCGTCATAATGGCAATCCTACTTATATAACTAGAGATCCCAAGAACTGAGTTCAAAGGGACAACTAAGTTATGTATGGCTCACCAGAAATCACCAAGGGCTTACAATTCCCTACCCATTCCTACGGTGAGAGTGATATCTGCAACATATGTTGTATGCAGGGGTATAAGGATAAGCTTTGCTTTTAATAATTACTGTAGACGCGCCCCGCGTCCCGTGTGCCTCACTCTACAGTTCGGACTCGATTTGTCATGGTTCTTAATCTGAACCAAAGAGTCCAAATCCGACAAATCGTTTTGAGAAAAATAGATTTTTGAAAGAAGTGCCAAACATGGACTGCTTTGCCAAATACAGAGTCGCCACCTAAATATTTTTTATGGGGGAATTTAGGAAACCCTGACTCGGTGCCAAAGGCCACGTGTCCGTCATCACCAAAGTTGCCTCGGCTCGGGAACTTGGGTACGATTGGGGAAGGTCAGCTATGAGCACCCCCTCTCGCCCGATTCGAAGATCGGCCTCTACTAACCATGATATCTTGTTTTGAAAGCATTATGTGTTCTTATTCCGGTTATTAGCCTAGATTTACTATGTTATGCCCACAATAAACAAGTATAGACCAAAACGCCTAAATTGGAACAAAACATTTCATGTTTGTTTCGAAAATGGTTTGCTACTCGCAAGTAGGCTAAAACACGGATTTCAACGAGTTGTTCCAACTCAAACAATTCAGCCTTCATCCACAGGCATTCAAGCAGTTATATCACATAAGCAGCTAGCCTCATGGTAATCATGCTGTCATGGCAACACTCACACGCATGGAAGGATGCTGAAGCAAAAGAACTTACAGAGTACTCCAAGCCAAAACAGAAACTAGTTAGTAATCACATGCATGATCCTAGTTCATTTTTTAAAATGGCTAATGCAACACATGCAAAGATGCAATCTAGACAGGCTCGGCTATCCTAAACATGGCATGTAAAATGCTGTAACTAACAAGTACTCAACTTGGGAATTGAAATACAAGTGCAGTTAGCATGATGTGCCGAGCTAGGTGCATGTAAGACAAATGTATGGATGCACGCATGCATAGCATAAGGTATGCTAATTTAAGTATACCCTAGTCTAACCATCATAAGCGGGTAAATAAAAGGGAAGAAAGACATGGGATTGGAAGACATGCACACACTCACACACGCTTATTACAAATATGCCCTCACTTGGAGGGACCGAAAGAATAATACAGTCCGAATAATGAATCAACAATCCTAGTTAATTAATTATTACAGACCCTCTAATTAATTAACAAATTAATGCAAAAGTAAGATGGTCCCAGCCTTGCCTCGGAATGCGTGAATGATGCATGCTCGAATCCGTCTCGCCCGGAAAGCCCGTACCATGCCACTGTTGCCTCTGTTTACACTACCCTGTTTCTCTGAAGACTGCAAAAATCTTGGGATAGGTTCTCTGCACATTGTATAACACCATCGGCTAATGGGAATAACCACTGGCCATGGAAAATGGCCATCGACTGCCTTTCAATCCATCGACCACAAATTGCTGGTCGGTCGGCACTAGAGATAGCCGATCGGCCAAAACTCTCTACAGAAATTGGTTTTTGATAGCAACAAAGGACAGACAGTATATGGCATGGAATTTCAAGCAAATGTAAGCATGGCCATACTCCCTATCATGCAATGGACTCAAGGAAGCATGGCCCTTGGCCCTCGAGCCATCAATTAGACATGATGGCCTAAGAGCCAAGTTTTGCAAATCAATGTAAATGCATGCAAACAAAAGGGACGAATGCCAACACCCTATCATCTTAAGGTCAAGGGGATTGGCGACCGAGGGTTGAGACGTGTTTTGTCACTTGAAGTACAAACACTCCTCACCTCTCAAAGTTTGGCTTGACACCCCAAACCAAACAATGCAATGCATGTATACAAACTTGACTCAAAGATGCAACATAAGGCCAAGTTACAAGGCATGCCAAATGCAAGGTAACCTAAACATGCAAAGGTAATGTATTAAGCATGCGAGATGCAATGCAATTGTAGATGTCCCCGAACGCGCCCCGGGAGGACGACTCCCGTTCCGGTTCGATATTGGGTCTACTACAGTTCAAAGGACTCAATTTTGTCACGGTTCTAAATCTGAACCAAAGAGTCCAACTCTGGCAAATCGTTTTGAAGAAAAACAGATTTTTGAAAAGAAGTGCCAAACATGGACTGCTTTGCCAGATTACAGAGTCGCCACCTAAATATTTTAAAATGGGAAATTTAGAAAACCCTGACTCGGTGCCAAAGGCCACGTGTCCGTCATTACCAAAGTGTCTTGGCTCGGGAGCTTGGGTACGATCGGGGAAGGTCAGCTATGAGCACTTCCTTTCGCCCGGTCCGAAAACCGGCCTCTACTAACCGTGATATCCGATTTCGAAAACATTACATGTTCTTATTCCGGTTATTAGCCTAGAATTACTATGTTATGCGCACAGCAAACAAGTATAGACCAAATCGCCTAAGTTGGAACAAAACACTATGTGTTTGTTTTGAAAAATGATTTGCTACTCATAAGTAGGCTAAAATGCAGGTTTTGCCACTCTCAAGCGGGCTTTAAAACTCATAGCTTTAATGCATTGTTCCAACCTAAGTAATTTGACCTCCATCCACAGGCATTCAAGCAGTTATATCACATAATCACTTAGCCTCATGGTAGTCATGCTATTATGGCAACATTCACACGCATGTGATATGCTAAAGCATAAAAGCTCACCTAGTACTCCAAGCCAAAACAGAAGCTTATTAGAAATCTATGCATGGACCTAAGCATACTGAAATGTCTAATGCAACACATGCAAAGACGTAATCTAGGCAGGCTCGGCTATCCTAAGCATGGCATGTGAAATGCTACAACTATCACGCATTCAATTTGGAATTGAAAGTACGATACAGTTTGTATGATGTACCGAGCCCGATGCATGTCAACAAATGCGTGGATGCACACATGCATTGCATAAGGTATGCTAATTTAAATATGCCCTAATCTACCATCATAAGCAGGTAAATAAAAGGGAAGAAAGAAGTGGGGGTTGGAAGACATACACACACTCACCCACACTTATTACAATTGCGCCCTCACTCGGAGGGACCAAAATAATATCTGATCCCAAAATAAAAGAATAAATATTACAAATTCTAATTACTGAATAAATAAATGTGAAATAAAAGGGGGCCACAGCCCCTCGCCTCGGGATGCGCGAATGATGCATGCTCGATGTCCGCCTTGCCCGGGAACCCGCATCATGCCTCTGTTCCCTCTGCTTTTGCTGCCCTGCCTCTCTGGAAAATTGCCAGAGTCCTCGGACACCTTCCACATACCCTGAATATTACCACCGGCTGAAGGGTTGGACCATCGGCTGCAGGGTTTGGCCACCGGCTGCAATTGAGATTATCGGCACAAAAAGTGTGCCGGTCGGCACTGAAGAGTGCCGGTCGGCACTAAATTCCTGCAGGAGACAGTTTTGACAGCAGCAGACAGCAACAGAGCATGGTATGGAATTTTGGAACAAATGTATGCACGAACACACTCCCTATCATGCAATGGACTCAAGGGAGCATGGCCCTCGACCCCCGGGCCACCAATCCACGCATTTCAATGCATGATGGCCCAAGAAGCCAAAGTGTGCAACTTCAATGTGGAATGAAATGCACATAAACAAACAAAGAGCTCAACCTCTATCATACTCAATTCAAGAGGTAAAGCATGCATGTCAAATGCAACCTAAGCATGCAATCTAACATGCAATATGAACATGCAAGTATATAAACATGCTAGGCACACAACCTAAGCAACACATACAAAGTAAGCATGCTACAACACATGAGGGAATGGACTTAAACTAGATTAGGCAGCCTCAAACAAGCCTAAAACAGTGGCCATAAGATGAAAATGAGGCGCCTCGAAATGCGTGCACACTTGCACGCAAACCGAGGTGATGGCATATACAATGCAATATGGCTAAAATGGCATATACAATGCAACATGGACTTATACTAACATGAGAGAGCCTCAACCATACTCACATAAGAGGCCGTGAGATGAAAATGAAGTGCCTTGAAATGCGTGCACACGGGCACGCAAATCGAGGCAATGGCATAAAGGCATGAAATGGCATGGCAAATGATATGCAAACATGCTAATGGAATTTCAGCACTGAAATGTGGGGGAAAACAGTTCCGAATCATGGCCAAAGTACATCCGATGCACGGAATAGTCCCGAAACATGAATTTTGGCACCCAAAATGGCCTATAGCTATGCCAAACGTGCAAGATATGAACATGAAGTATGAAGACAGAAGCTAGAAAGTCCCAAAACAAGCATTTTTCAGTTTATTACATGGCCACAAAAACACATACAAGTATGGGAAAAATCCTACGCAAGGAAAGGGCCACAAGGAGGGCAAAGAGATAACCGATACATGGAGGCTCCAAACAAGTGAGGGCCCTTCTACAATGTTGTAGAGGGACCCAAAATATGGCTATTTAAAGCAGATGGCCGAGCCAAAATCAGTATACAAATAGGCTCAAAATGTCATGCAAAACAAGGGCAAAATGAGGCCACAACATGAGGTATATAAAGGGTGCATCAAAGAGTCAAAGACCCTTCATGAGACATGTAGAGGGGGTCAAAATAAGGTACTTTCCAGGCCTGTCAAAGACCCAAAAATAGAAGCATGGTAGGCTAACGAAGCATGCAAAATTACGGTAAATAGAAGAGATTATGAAACAAGTGCAAGATAGAGTTACCAAACATGGTTGAGCCCTTCTTCAATGTTGAATAAGGGCTCAAAATAAGCCTACTTACAGTTTATTACATGCTCAAAAACAGGTTATACACCAGCCAAATATACTATGCAAGAATCATGGCATACAAGGGGGTAAAGAGATAGGTGCTAGATGCTATCACCAAACAGCAAGGGGTCCTCAATAAAACATGAAGAGGACCCAAAAATAAGACTATTTGAAGTTTGGGTCGGAGCCCAAAAGTGCCTGAAAGCAAGGCTTAGATATGGATCAAGAAAAGGCTAGAAAAGGGAGAATGAGAACTCACCCTTGAAGACTAACTCTTGGCTGCCCTTTTGACTGAAAAACAGTGCCTCCTAGCCTCTGAGAAGACCTCCGAGCCGCTGGAAATGGAGTGGTGGTGGTGGTGCTAGGTGGTGGTGAAGGAATGGCCCAAGAACAAGGGTGTTTGGAGGTGGAATGAGAGAGATATATTGAGAGATGGAAGGATGTATATGTATATATCAGATATACATATATTTCTCTGGTTTTTTTGTTCCAAAGTCTCCAACCTTAGATCAAGGGAGAGGAGAAGTGCTTATATAGGCCAAGTAAAGCACTTATCTTAAGGGCTAAGCAAAGAGAAAGGTTCAAGGGGGGGTGCAAAAGAGTCTAGGCTTCTTGGAGAAGCTAATACAGCTGGTAGGCTTCTTGAGGAAGCCAAGACAAGGGGTCAAGGCTTCCTCAAGAAGCCTTGAGCAAAGGGTGCACCAAAAAAGGCCAAAAGGTGGTTAAAGGGGTAAGTGATAGCTGCGGGTCTCAGATGGCCAAGAGCCCTTCAACAAAGTTAAAGAGGGGCTCAAAATAAGATACTTTGTAGTTTATGACCAAGCCCAAAACAGCCCACAAGTACACCTAAAATACCGTGCAAAAAAGGCCTAAAAAGAGGTAAAGAGACAAGTGGCAGATGGAGATGTCAAACAGTAAAAGGTCCTTAATCAAACATGAAAAGGACCTCAAAATATGACTATCTCAAGTTCAGGTTGGAGCCCAAAAATGCAAGATGAGGGTTCGGGAGCCGAAACACGCAGTTCGGGGCCCCGAAAGTGGGCTGTTAGGCACCGGAAGTGGTGTCCGACAACGAAGTTGGTCTCTCGGACCACAGTGTCCCTCGAAAGGGAGTAAATGGGATGCATGTCAAAAACCGGGGCAATCGGAGATGGTTAGACGGTCCCGAACCGAGGCATACGGCTTGACGGCTCCGAAAACCGGGAACTGGGCTCCGAAATGGGAAAAATGGCCTGCGACCACAAAACGTAGCCTACGGCCACTGAGAGATGGTCTACGAGACCTCCCCCTCCCTTTGGGAAGAGAAAACAGAGAAAATGGAGCCTGGTTCGCAAACCGAGACAAAGCATAAAAGAGTCCAGAAGTCCGGAGACAAGGCTCGTAGCCGGGACTCCGCAACCTCAGAACGAGCACAATATGCAACATCACCAAGCGCTCAATTGATGACGTCTGAGTCTTAAGGTCGGTCAAAAATGGGGTGTCTACAGTTGCCCCTCTTTGACAGAACTCGAAAGTCATAAGAATGACGGGAGTGAATGTCAAAGCCCAGAGACGTCCCATTTTTGACAAGGCCGAAGACTTAGACAAAGCACACAAGCTACAGATAAAGATATGCGCCCGAAGGCAGGGGCAAAATGCAACTGACAATGCAAGAAGCCGAGCATAACTTATGATCATGCAAAGAAAGCTGTAATGAAGCACGCATGCAACAGTTATAAGCTAGAATATGCCAATCTACACTACAATGCAGAAAGGATGTAAGAGAATTATGCAATTCTCTCACGTCTTCTTGCGGAGAAGGCTAAAAGCGACTACCGAGATTACCCAGAGTCTCAAGCACAACATCTCTCAGCGTATCGTACACAGGAGAGGAAAGAGTAACACTTCTCAGCGTAGTACACGCGAGAGAAGAAGGATAAAATTTCTCAGCGTAGTACACGCAAGAGAAGAAGGATAAAATTTCTCAGCATAGTACACGCAAGAGAAGAAGGATAAAATTTCTTAGCGTAGTACACGCAAGAGAAGAAGGAAAGGCAAAGAGAAACCTCATCAGCGTAGTACGCGAGAGAAGAAGGAGCAACACTTCTCAACGTAGTACACGCGAGAGGAAAGAGAAAAGCCTCTCAGCGTAGTACACGCGAGAGGGGAAAGGGGAAAAGCAAAAAGAAACCTCTCAGCGTAGTACACGCGGGAAAGGAAAGAGAAAAGAAAAAGAAACCTCTCAGCGTAGTACACGCGGGAGAGGAAAGAGGAAAGCAAAAAAGAAACCTCTCAGCGTAGTACACGCGAGAGAGGAAAGGGAAAAAGCGAAAAGAAACCTCTCGGTAGTACGCGAGAGGAAAGAAAAACAAAGGAAACCTCTCGGTAGTACACGCGAGAGGAAAGAAAAACAAAGGAAACCTCTCGGTAGTAGTACACGCGAGAGAGGAAAGAGAAAAGCAAAAGGAAACCTCTCAGCGTAGTACACGCGAGAGAGGAAAGAGAAAAGCAAAAGAAACCTCTCAGCGTAGTACACGCGAGAGAGGAAAGGGAAAAAGCGAAAAGAAACCTCTCAGCGTAGTACACGCGAGAGAGGAAAGAACAGCAACGCAAGTAAAAAAAGGCGCACAACAATGTGGGCGAAACATGCATGACAGCGCAAGTGAAATGAGTGCATAACAATGCAACTGGGATGTGCATCACGATGCAAATGAAGTGGGTGCATAACAATGCAATTCGGAACATGCAGCATAATGCAAGTGGGACGAGTGTGTATACACATTTCTGTGCACAATAATTAATGCATATTCGATGCAATCTCAACAGTGTGTTTGAAATAAAATGTCGAATAAGGAAATACACGCCTTAATGGGACCAATTCAAACGCAACCTCCGATTTACCTCTCGGAGGAGTCACAATAGATTCCAAAAGGATACAGCTCGTGCATGCGAACCGACGATGAGCTACGCATCGGAGACATCAGTTGATACTTCCGCAGAAATATTTTGAGCTTGAGGTAGGGGCACACCCATACTTCGGAGCATTGACAAGGCTTGACGGGGTACATCCCACGAAATTTGCTGGAGGTGAAACACACTCAGATGCTTCGATTTTCTCTCTTTTCTTTTGCTTTGCAGTCTGGAACCTATATAGCTTCAGATAGATCCTGATTTTACTGTTCTCACATGACCTAGGTTAAACCTTGCAGTTTTTGAAAGAACAAATTCCTTTTTGCACAAATGTGGAGAATGGCACCGCACTCTGAGCACACAACAAATCATTTTTTGAAATTGAGAAAATAAGTTCTCGACCGGGTATTGAGCCTACAACTGAACACAGCGAAAAAGACTCAACAATAGAAAACAAAAGGTATACAACCTAAAGACATCGAGACACGCTCGAAACGACTCAAAGCAAGAATCGAGAAAAACAAAACAAAAGACACGACACACAGACGTGTTTACAAAAACAAAAGATCTCATATTACGAGGAGCCAGTTTCTCCGGGTATGCTTTCCCACCCTTTTTCTCATTTGTGATTCTCACATCACTCGGCCCTCAAGCTCGGTTTTTCTCACAAGATCCCTTTTCTCACTTTTTCTCTCATCGCACATCTCTCTATTCTTCAATCTCTCATTTTTCATCCCTCCCCAGAGTGGTTGGTAGATAGATAAGAAGTTGTGGGCTCTTGCCCCTAGCATTCTGCTAGATTCTTTTTCTTCCGCACACAACAGTAAGTTTCTCCCACAGAGGGGTCGCGCTACAATTGGCTGTATAGCGAATCTACGGCTGACATCGGTTGGGGAGTTTGGACATGGTTAGATCTGTCTAGATGATGGAGTGGAATATCTTGCCCCATTCCAGTTCATGCTTCGCACATGGCTTGATACCTCGCTGCTTGGAGGGTGAGAGAGCTTTCAGCCCTTTGTTGTTGACTTCAGTTGTGCCCTTTTCTGGCAGGTAGAGTGCCCTTCTTGGCAAGTATGTTGAAAATGGGGGAAAGACAGGAAGCCTGACTCAACTGTGCCTCTAGTTCATTATTTCGACCATTTTTTTGTTTTAAAACAATTTTGACCAACATGAAAGTTAGATTAACATGCTTATTCGATTTTTGATTTGAAATCATGCAAGTCAGGTTGTAAGCACTGAAAATTTTCCTTTTTTTTTTGGTCCAAGAAAATGGTCCAGTTTTGGAAAAATGGAATGATTTTTGAGAGAATAGTCAACCTCAGTAAAAATTCTCAAAAACTGTTTTTGCAAACGGCCACCGCTCAACAAGCAGGGAACCAACTCTTGAGATGCGCAACCTCGGATCCATAAGCAATGGAAAATTGCCCCTTGTCTGAAGGACACTGCATGGCAACGGAAAGTTGCCTCTTGTTTGAAATGACACCGCAGTGCATTGAATGGCAACGGAAAGTTGCCCCTTGTCTAAATGGCACCACAGCGTATTGAAATCAATCCTTCAGAGCGACGATCACAACCGAACTCTCGGATACAGAGAAGGCAAAGATGATCAAAACCATTTCATGGACACAACTGAATTTGAAGTGTTTTAGGGCTGGACTTCAGAATGAAGTTGCCTACGTATCCCAAAGATGGGAATCAAGCCTTACGTAATTCGGGGTTAAGGTACACTCGGGTATTTAACCTCTCCTTTTTATGCTCTAATTTTTGCCAAGGTGCCTGTTGTAGGTTTTCAACCTTGCGAGCTTTGTTTTTCTTTCTTTTCAATTTTTTTCATTTTTTCATTTTTTTTTTCTTTTCTTTTTTTTTTTTTGCATTTTTATTTTGTATTTTTCCTTTGCTCTAACTTTTGCCTGGGTCGCCCTTCCGGCTTTTCGGCCCAGCGAGCCTCTCAAAGGGTAAAAGTGTAACAAGTCCATGCCAAATGGTTTTGAGATTGAAGCCCTCTGTATCCAGGAGAGTGGCTGTTGTATTGATTTACAGAAAGATCCACCTTTGGCTCTTCGAGTACATCAGATATTTTTTTTTTTGCCCCTAGTTCGAGGGGTGCTTCTGATCTAGCTTTGCAAGCTTCTTTTGACAACATCTGATCCTCTTGATCTGACTTCGGTGCCTCTTGTTCGAGGGCTACTTTGAATCTGGCCACACAGGCCTCACATCATGATTGTCCTTTGAACGTTCTGAATCCAAGTTCAAGGTTTGAAAGCAAAGGGGTTGAGTCTCGAGGCCGAGAGCGATCCTAAGCTGCACAATCTCAAGAGCGATTCCACACATGTCTTTGCAGGACCGCGCAAAACATTTTTTGAAAGTTTTTAAGAAAGCGACAAATCGCTTCATAGAAAGACGATGTAGGATCTATCTGGATCAAAGCTAGGGTCCTTCTCAGTACTCACACTAACAAGCATGATTTCATTCATTAAGGGCTTAGCACGCCTCTCTTTCTCTTAATTGATCAAATTTTTGCAAATCCCAAGGAATTCCTTCCTCTTCGTTTTCATCACAGTGTTCAAAAAGTTTTGAAAAACTTAGGTCATTACAATGACTTCAAGGCCTGAAAAGACCTGACTTTTAGTCAAATCGCCGTCTCATTTAGAACTTCGGCATAACTGGCATAAGATAGAAGCAAACACGAGAGTGTGAAAATCACTGCTGTTTCATTCAAGATCTGTTGGCACAACTGGCTCCCTGGCAGAAACGGACTCAAAAGAAAGCAAAAAGACAAACACAAAAACAAGATAGTGATATCCGAGGTAACATTCCCGGAATCACCTGACTTCAACAAAACAGGACTGACTCGATACAACAAGACAGACCTGAAATAAAAAGACTGACTCAAAATAAGGAGACAGACTCAAAGCGACATAACAAAACTGACCCAATACCCAAGTCAGAAAGCAAAATTAACAGCATTTGTACATTGCTCAAAATAGTGCATGTCGTCCACCACATCTGAAGTAAACTGAACGCCGCCCGCAGGTGGTTCATCTCCTGATCACATCACATTATCCCCCCACAGGTTCACTGATCAAATGCCGATAGACTTTGCACGATTGGCATGGCGATGACCTTGTTGTCGATCAGGTTTTGTATCTCATGGCGAAAGCACATGTCGGTGTCATGGCGGCTTCGATGGAAACCTGATGTCGGTGGGTTATGTGAAGGAGGGGGTTTCTTTGGTAATGGTTGTGGCTCCAGTGGCTTCAGATATCCCTTTTTGATCAAGGCCCTCAGGGCCGTTGTGAATTTCGTCTGATGGGGTAAACACCCTTTACTGAGGTGGGTATTTGGCCGTTTGTGAACTAGTTTCGGATGCACCGATGAATGGGGTGGTCATTTTTTGTGTGGGGGTGGTGACCATGCCCATGTCTGAAGTTATAGCAGCTGTGTCACCACTGGTGGTCGCATTCGGACTGTGGGTAAATGCCCTCCTGGGCTGCTCCTTTTCCTGGTCAATAAGGCCTTGCTTTATAGCGTCCTCGATTTGTACTCCCATCTCGTGTAGATCTGAAAAGGTAGGGAATGGGAGAACGATCATTTTCTTCATGAGCTTGGGTTGGAGGTTGCGCACAACCATCCGTATTTGATCCTTGTCTGTTGGCCTAATGGTCATCATTGAGGCCTTAGCCCTCCACCGAGTTACAAAATCGGAGAAACTTTCCTTCGGCTCCTGCCTAGTCGTCTCGAGATCACGGGTTGTAATCTCAATTTGTGTATTGTAGGAGTATTGATCGACAAAAGCCTCGGCCATCTCATCCCAATTCTTCTTAACATCGTCTTCCAGTTTCGCGTACCAGATGGCCGCTACACCTGATAGGGTTCGGCCAAACAGAGACAGCTTCTGTAGTCTGGTCAGGCCCATCGGCCTTAAGATATCTGAAAACAGCCTCAGGTGCACCATGGGGTCCCCGGACCCATCAAATCGGTCGATTTGTGGCATCTTGAACCGATCTGGCAGCGTCACAGCTGCGTCCGTATACTCATCCTCAATGTCGGGAATGGACTTGACTCCTTGGGATTTCTTAAACATCTTTTCCAGCTTACTCAGCTTCAGCGCTGTGGGGTCCGCTTCGAACTGGAAGGGAGAGTCCGGCAGATTGGTAGGTGTTTTGGATTCTTTGGGGTAAATTGGGGCGGGAAGCCCCTAGGAATGTCCGTACCTTCCTGGACATTGGGTGTTTCCCCGGGTGTCTGAACCCCTAGTGGTGGAGGAGCTTGATGCGAAGCAGATGCTCCGGTTTGTTGCTCTAGCCTGGCAATTGTCTCTGCCTGTTGGGCTATGACCACAGCCCGTTGCTTGGTGAATTCAGATTGACGGACAGCATCTTGCTGCATGGCTTTCATACTATCACAGGTTGGCGCCCCATCTCTTCCAAACCCGACATATTGTCCTGATCTAACTGAGTAATCGGTATATCTGTGTCTGTAGTAGGCTCGGTAATCTCAACCCGATTGCTCAAAGATCACTGATCTGGTAGGTATTTATCTTGGTGATGCATGCTCGACTAGCCTTTTTCGCCCTGATTACCCTTGGCGAGTCTCGACTGTGAGTCTATCGGCCTAAATCGATGAACCTCGGGGATATCGGAGCCTTACGAAGCTATAGTTCGGGATTACCCCTAGCAAAAGAAAAGCGAAGCATCTCAGCTCAATTTCACTGGAACGGATATAAGCATAAGCGAACGATCAGTACTCATTCTTGGTCCTTGTTCCCCAAATCATCGCCTAAAACTGAATCGATACCCGAGATATAAGCGATTTTCAAAAAGCGTCTTGGTGCCCTCAGTGCGATACGGACACGCAACCGGTATATGCATTCCCTGTAGAGATACACTCTAAAAGCACATAGCAAGTAAATGAGAGCCAATACACCCCTATGTTGGGGTAGGGTTTCCCTGTCCTATTTTGTCAGGAGCTAGGGTTTCACTACGCACACAACGGTTTCAAACAACCTATATCGGGTAAGCAACCTGTCCTAATTTGGAATGGTCACTATGGATTCCGAATATGCACTAGGTCGAATGGTCGAAAAGGGTGCCCCGGTAAAACCGGGGTTTGTGTTCCCATACTGGCAGAGCCCGCAACCGGTCAGCCTTATGGACATGCCTTGACAAGACAAGCCTCCGGCAAATCGCTCAGGAATAGCAGATGGCCAACACGGTGTCCTAGGCGCACCAATGCACATGCAATGCAAAGAAACACATAAGTGTAGTCAAAACAGGATATCACGAGTTCGAGTCAAGCTCTCTAAATCCCCAGCAGAGTCGCCAGAAACTGAGGCGTCCCGACAGCGCCCGGGAGGGCGACTCCGTTCGGTTCGATATTGGGTCTACTACAGTTCAAAGGACTCAATTTTGTCACGGTTCTAAATCTGAACCAAAGAGTCCAACTCTGGCAAATCGTTTTGAAGAAAAACAGATTTTTGAAAAGAAGTGCCAAACATGGACTGCTTTGCCAGATTACAGAGTCGCTACCTAAATATTTTAAAATGGGAAATTTAGGAAACCCTGACTCGGTGCCAAAGGCCACGTGTCCGTCATTACCAAAGTGTCTTGGCTCGGGAGCTTGGGTACGATCGGGGAAGGTCAGCTATGAGCACCCCCTTTCGCCCGGTCCGAAAACCAGCCTCTACTAACCGTGATATCCGATTTCGAAAACATTACATGTTCTTATTCCGGTTATTAGCCTAGAATTACTATGTTATGCGCACAGCAAACAAGTATAGACCAAATCGCCTAAGTTGGAACAAAACACTATGTGTTTGTTTTGAAAAATGATTTGCTACTCATAAGTAGGCTAAAATGCAGGTTTTGCCACTCTCAAGCGGGCTTTAAAACTCATAGTTTTAATGCATTGTTCCAACCTAAGTAATTTGACCTCCATCCACAGGCATTCAAGCAGTTATATCACATAATCACTTAGCCTCATGGTAGTCATGCTATTATGGCAACATTCACACGCATGTGATATGCTAAAGCATAAAAGCTCACCTAGTACTCCAAGCCAAAACAGAAGCTTATTAGAAATCTATGCATGGACCTAAGCATACTGAAATGTCTAATGCAACACATGCAAAGATGTAATCTAGGCAGGCTCGGCTATCCTAAGCATGGCATGTGAAATGCTACAACTATCATGCATTCAATTTGGAATTGAAAGTACGATACAGTTTGTATGATGTACCGAGCCCGATGCATGTCAACAAATGCGTGGATGCACACATGCATTGCATAAGGTATGCTAATTTAAATATGCCCTAATCTACCATCATAAGCAGGTAAATAAAAGGGAAGAAAGAAGTGGGGGTTGGAAGACATACACACACTCACCCACACTTATTACAATTGCGCCCTCACTCGGAGGGACCAAAATAATAATACAGTCCCAAAATAAAAGAATAAATATTACAAATTCTAATTACTGAATAAATAAATGTGAAATAAAAGGGGGCCACAGCCCCTCGCCTCGGGATGCGCGAATGATGCATGCTCGATGTCCGCCTTGCCCGGGAACCCGCACCATGCCTCTGTTCCCTCTGCTTTTGCTGCCCTGCCTCTCTGGAAAATTGCCAGAGTCCTGGGACACCTTCCACATACCCTGAATATTACCACCGGCTGAAGGGTTGGACCATCGGCTGCAGGGTTTGGCCACCGGCTGCAATTGAGATTATCGGCACAAAAAGTGTGCCGGTCGGCACTAAATTCCTGCAGGAGACAGTTTTGACAGCAGCAGACAGCAACAGAGCATGGTATGGAATTTTGGGACAAATGTATGCACGAACACACTCCCTATCATGTAATGGACTCAAGGGAGCATGGCCCTCGACCCCCGGGCCACCAATCCACGCATTTCAATGCATGGTGGCCCAAAGTGTGCAACTTCAATGTGGAATGAAATGCACATAAACAAACAAAGAGCTCAACCTCTATCATACTCAATTCAAGAGGTAAAGCATGCATGTCAAATGCAACCTAAGCATGCAATCTAACATGCAATATGAACATGCAAGTATATAAACATGCTAGGCACACAACCTAAGCAACACATACAAAGTAAGCATGCTACAACACATGAGGGAATGGACTTAAACTAGATTAGGCAGCCTCAAACAAGCCTAAAACAGTGGCCATAAGATGAAAATGAGGCGCCTCGAAATGCGTGCACACTTGCACGCAAACCGAGGCAATGGCATATACAATGCAATATGGCTAAAATGGCATATACAATGCAACATGGACTTATACTAACATGAGAGAGCCTCCACCATACTCACATAAGAGGCCGTGAGATGAAAATGAAGTGCCTTGAAATGCGTGCACACGGGCACGCAAATCGAGGCAATGGCATAAAGGCATGAAATGGCATGGCAAATGATATGCAAACATGCTAATGGAATTTCAGCACTGAAATGTGGGGGAAAACAGTTCCGAATCATGGCCAAAGTACATCCGATGCACGGAATAGTCCCGAAACATGAATTTTGGCACCCAAAATGGCCTATAGCTATGCCAAACGTGCAAGATATGAACATGAAGTATGAAGACAGAAGCTAGACAGTCCAAAAACAAGCATTTTTCAGTTTATTACATGGCCACAAAAACGCATACAAGTATGGGAAAAATCCTCATGAGAAAGGGCCACAAGGAGGGCAAAGAGATAACCGATACATGGAGGCTCCAAACAAGTGAGGGCCCTTCTACAATGTTGTAGAGGGACCCAAAATATGGCTATTTAAAGCAGATGGCCGAGCCAAAATCAGTATACAAATAGGCTCAAAATGTCATGCAAAACAAGGGCAAAATGAGGCCACAACATGAGGTATATAAAGGGTGCATCAAAGAGTCAAAGACCCTTCATGAGACATGTAGAGGGGGTCAAAATAAGGTACTTTCCAGGCCTGTTGAAGACCCAAAAACAGAAGCATGGTAGGCTAACGAAGCATGTAAAATTACGGTAAATAGAAGAGATTATGAAACAAGTGCAATATAGAGTTACCAAACATGGTTGAGCCCTTCTTCAATGTTGAATAAGGGCTCAAAATAAGCCTACTTATAGTTTATTACATGCTCAAAAACAGGTTATACACCAGCCAAATATACTATACAAGAATCATGGCATACAAGGGGGTAAAGAGATAGGTGCTAGATGCTATCACCAAACAGAAAGGGGTCCTCAATAAAACATGAAGAGGACCCCAAAATAAGACTATTTGAAGTTTGGGTCGGAGCCCAAAAGTGCTTGCAAGCAAGGCTTAGATATGGATCAAGAAAAGGCTAGAAAAGGGAGAATGAGAACTCACCCTTGAAGACTAACTCTTGGCTGCCCTTTTGACTGAAAAACAGTGCCTCCTAGCCTCTGAGAAGACCTCCGAGCCGCTGGAAATGGAGTGGTGGTGGTGGTGCTAGGTGGTGGTGAAGGAATGGCCCAAGAACAAGGGTGTTTGGAGGTGGAATGAGAGAGATATATTGAGAGATGGAAGGATGTATATGTATATATCAGATATACATATATTTCTCTGGTTTTTTTGTTCCAAAGTCTCCAACCTTAGATCAAGGGAGAGGAGAAGTGCTTATATAGGCCAAGTAAAGCACTTATCTTAAGGGCTAAGCAAAGAGAAAGGTTCAAGGGGGGGTGCAAAAGAGTCTAGGCTTCTTGGAGAAGCTAATACAGCTGGTAGGCTTCTTGAGGAAGCCAAGACAAGGGGTCAAGGCTTCCTCAAGAAGCCTTGAGCAAAGGGTGCACCAAAAAAGGCCAAAAGGTGGTTAAAGGGGTAAGTGATAGCTGCGGGTCTCAGATGGCCAAGAGCCCTTCAACAAAGTTAAAGAGGGGCTCAAAATAAGATACTTTGTAGTTTATGACCAAGCCCAAAACAGCCCAAAAGTACACCTAAAATACCGTGCAAAACAGGCCTAAAAAGAGGTAAAGAGACAAGTGGCAGATGGAGATGTCAAACAGTAAAAGGTCCTTAATCAAACATGAAAAGGACCTCAAAATATGACTATCTCAAGTTTGGGTCGGGGCCCAAAAATGCAAGATGAGGGTTCGGGAGCCGAAACACGCAGTTCGGGGCCCCGAAAGTGGGCTGTTAGGCACCGGAAGTGGTGTCCGACCACGAAGTTGGTCTCTCGGACCACAGTGTCCCTCGAAAGGGAGTAAATGGGATGCATGCCAAAAATCGGGGCAATCGGAGATGGTTAGACGGTCCCGAACCGAGGCATACGGCTTGACGGCTCCGAAAACCGGGAACTGGGCTCCGAAATGGGAAAAATGGCCTGCGACCACAAAACGTAGCCTACGGCCACTGAGAGATGGTCTACGAGACCTCCCCCTCCCTTTGGGAAGAGAAAACAGAGAAAACGGAGCCTGGTTCGCAAACTGAGACAAAGCACAAAGAGTCCAGAAGTCCGGAGGCAAGGCTCGTAGCCGGGACTCCGCAACCTCAGAACGAGCACAATATGCAACATCACCAAGCGCTCAATTGATGACGTCTGAGTCTTAAGGTCGGTCAAAAATGGGGTGTCTACAGCAATGCAACCTAAAATGTGATGCAAACATGGCACAATGTAAGCATGTAACTAGAGGCAACAAGTCAAGTATGTAACCATAGACAAGAGTGGACTTAGGCTGGAATGGGAGGCCTCGGCCATGCCCCAAAACAGCGGCCAAAGATGCCAAAATAATGGATAACAAGCATGTCAAACAAGCAAATCAAGGGGCCTAAGGCTAAGGCATGGATGGCTATTCTCAAGAGCACCCAAAGGTGAGGTACATGGACATCAAACACTCATGTTAGACTCTAAAATGCATGTCAAAGATGGCACCAAAACATGTTAGGAAATGGATGCAAAAGATGAAGTATTCAAGGCTACTAAAGAGAGTATCCTACTACCACCACCCCAACCACTCATGGCATGCACTTTTCAATACAAAACAGAGTTTCAACATGTGAAATGAGCCCCTAAAACCCACCGGTATGGCAGCCTAAGTGGCTTAAATGAAATGCATGCACCAAAGCTTATTTCTAGGCACAAAAGGACACACCCTCAAAGCATGAAAGAGGTGATGTATGCAAGGGTACAAGCATGATTTGAGGACTGAAATGACATATAAAATGACTCCAAATTACTGAAATAGACTGACCAAAACATGCTCATGCCTCACACACTTAAAGCTCATAATGTCAAGATGCAGGGAGGTCATACCAAACATGGCAAACATGACTAAATCAGCACCTCACAGACCTTAAACATGGCAAAATATGACCAAGGACTTCACAAAGCAAGGCCAAAATATGAGAACATGATGGTCCAAAAGTGTGATGCACTCTTAGGCAACATGGAGAAATGTAAAGCAAGTATAATATGCATGCAAGAGGGCATTAATCCGACCAAAACAGAGGTAACATATGACCTAAACAACATACAAAACCCTTTAAAATGGGACCAAAAACAACTAATCATGCAAGCTACCCTTATGAGCCAAAACATGAACAAAATGAGAGACCAAGGGAGAGGGGTGTCCCTCCCCTATGCAAGACCTCAAACCCCCTTCTTCACCACTGAAAATCCACTGGATTTCAGTGGTGAGAAGGCCAGAACTCAAGAGTAACCAAAGCTTAAGAAAGAAAGCACCAAAAGGGCCAAACAAGGCCTAAGAAGGGGAATTCGACCCCCAACACCAAAATGACCTTAATGAAACATCTCAAGCATGCAAATACAAGACCTTTTTCAATTATACACAAAGCCTAAAACAATAAGAAAGATAGGCAAAAGTCTAGTGCAAGATAGGGGAATCTAAAGTAAAGAGATTACCCTTGAAGAACAGTCCAAGAACAGCAGGTCCAGCCACTCTCTTCTGATCAAAACTAGCCCAAAATCTCAAGAACAAACCCTCCAAGCCCCTCAAGGTCGAAGCAAGGTGTAATGGTGTGTGTCTTAGTGCAAAACTAAGGTAAAAACACACTTTCTAGGCTTTTAAACACACACAAAGGATGAGAGAGAGGGAAATATATATAGAGAGAGAGTTTATCACAGATGTATATATGTATAAGCTCTGGTTTTTTGTTTAACTTCAAAAACCCTTTGCAATGGAGGAGGAGAAGTTCTTATATAGGCAAGGTAAGAGCTTGAAGCTTCTCAAAGAAGCTATACAAGAAAGGGGCAAAGGGGGCAAGAAGGTCAAGGCTTCTTGAGGAAGCTGGGACAGCTGACAAGCTTCTTGAGAAAGCTAAGACAAAGGTCCAAGCTTCCTCAAGAAGCTAGACCAAAAGGGTGTAAAAGGGGCAAAACAGCCAGCCTTATGCACGGGGGGCAGGATTAGTGCATTCCAGCTGGCATAGCTGGCATGCACCATGCCTGAAGGGTTCAAAAGGGGCTACCGGCCAGAAAAAGAGGTCACCGGCCAAATACAGTACCGGTCGGCCAACTAAAGTGCCGACCGGCCATTGGTAACAAGAAACCAAGGCCGGCGGCATATATGAATGGCCGGTGAGGAAAGGGGAAGGCCGGTGAAGTGTGGGGATGGCCAACAAGCCATTCCCTGCCCTTCAAAGAAAAAACACAAGTGTTTGGTGCAAAACCAAACACAAAACAATCGAGTTGAGAGATCCTGAGGCAGGGCGCGGAGCCGAGACCTCCGGGAACTCAAAACGAACACAAACATGGGTAATCACCGAGTGTTCCAACGGTGACGTCCAAGTCTTGAGGACGGTCAAAAATGGGGTGTCTACAATTACTTATATCTTAATTAAGGCATAAAATCAAGATAAGTATAAGGAGATACTCATAATAAGAATCACCTATATGAGTGTTGAACTGGGGCTAGTTCTATGAGAATAAAGAGGCTAAATTCTTTAGAAACACTCATGAACACCAGGAGCGTTCAAGGCCAAAATGAACACTACAGTGAGAACCACGATGTGTTAGAAGATATTTTGTGTGAAATCTATTGTCTTGGCTTACACAAACGGCTGAACAATTCAAGGTATCGCGTCCATTGGTTAGTTAGTAAGTCCGATAGGTTTTCACTAGGGAAGGTTCAAGGCCGAAAGCTACCTATCCTGATGCAAGATATTTTCGACTTATAATCTTTCGATAAAGTCTGCATATTGTTGCATTTCCGTTGTCATCAAATTCTATTCATGTGGGGGATTGTTGGAAATGGTTATAAAATTCTGGATAAAACCATAATTTTTTCCTAAGTTTAGTCTATTTTTTAGATAGGCCCCGTGCATCGATTTACGCGGGTCAAAGTGGTAACGCGTTCTATGCCGTGTTGTGATTCACGTGGTATATTTAGTTGCTCAAAACCATTACCAAGTGAATGGGAAATTGAAGCCAAAGTGTGCTCCATGGAAATGGAGTTTTGGTGGAAAATCCTTAAAGGTTTGAATAAGGCTTGTCCCATATTGATTTGGTGAGAAGTTTTGAATAGGTTTATAAGGCATGGGTTTGATACTTGGGGTGTGCCCCAAGGGGTACCCAAGTGTTTTAGAGAGGGAGGTTATGGGCAAAATGGGCTAGACCCATTGGACCCAAAAATCACCACACTGCCACTTGTATCACTTGCCGTCTAGTCGAATTGGGTTGAAATTTGGGCTTGGGCTTAGGCGCGAGTGCGTGGTGTGTGGTTGGGTTGGGCTTGTTCGGCCCAATACTAATCTTTTTGGGCCAAAAACATTTGAATTTAATTTTATTTTTGGTAAAATAAAATCCAAAATTCAAATTAAACCGAAAATAATCTGGTCCGGCTTTACTGTACATCCAAACAGGGCCCTTATCTGTTTGAATTATGAACCCAACAGATTCAAATCTGTTTGAATTCAAAACCAACAGGTTCATACCTGTTTAATTCAAAACCTACAGTCACCATTACATCTATAAATAGGACAACTCTCATTTGATGTTTGTAATTCAAAAATTTCGTATTTCACCTCTGCAAATCCTATTCTTCATTTTGCTGTATTTTATGTTTGTAAGAGAGAGTATAAACACTTAGTGTGTTCGATGAATGAATAAATTGTAGTGCTGCTTTTATTCGTTGATAGATCATTTCATCCTAGGAGATAGACGTCCATATTCTGAAAGCACCGAGGAGAGGACAAATCTGTCTTAAGGACACAGTGTCAAACACTGGACTTGATCAGATTATAATTCGAAGAAATTAATCAAGTAAGTTATTTAATTTATTTTCGGTGTTTTATTATTTATTTAAATCAGATTTTAATTTTTTTTGTAACAAAATAAAATCTATTATTTATTTATTTATTTTTATTTTGAGTTTGATTTTTGTAATTAAACAAATTCTCTCATTTCCTTTATTTCTTTTATATTCTGTTTGTTGTTAAGTACACAAACTGAATTAATTAATTACAGTGAAGATTGTCCAACAAACATCTGTGTTGGTATACTGAAGTCTGGGTTTCTAAGAAGAGAGAGAAGCTCTAAGAAGAAGAATAAGTTCTTAGAGTGAGAACTAGATTTCCAAGCTTGATTTTTCATACCTTGAACCATTGGATTTACGTTTGGAGATTAGATTCTTCATCTATTCTTGTTGTTCTTTATGTCAATCTGATCACATTGCATGATCTAGTATGATTCATGAGCTATGCATTGATTTAAAGCTTTGTTTTAGAAGAGAAAGTGATGTTCTTGTATTCTTAAAGAAAAATAATGTTTTGATCCAAAAGTTTGTATCATGTTCCATATTTTTGTGTTTGTTCTTATGAAATCTTCAAGTATGAATACACAAGTCCATGTTTTTGAACTCACATCATGAAATCTCAAATTTTGAATAAAATGTTATGATTTTAGCATTCATGTTCTTCATGTTGATGTTTTTCATGTTTTTAAAGAAGAAACCTAGATTTTCAGACTTCATTTCCCTAAGTGTGGTCACCGAGACTTGCACTTGTCCAGACCTTATACCTAAGCCAAGCATTGCATCTCACCTTGGTCTATCTTGCAAGATCATTTGCGTCTTAGTGTCACGTCTTGCCAAATTACCTAGATAGAATTGCCTACCGAGAGGAAGTCTTAAGGAACAAAGGCTAATAGAATATTCTGGAAGCTCCTGGAAGACTTGAGAAAATATAAGAATATGGTACATAATTCTATAATGTACATGGAAGGATCTAAGAAAAGGTTCTAGAGCATTCAAGTGAATATTAGAGGGATGGAAGCAGTAGAAGCTTCTAGAACCTCCTAGAGAAATGGAGGTGGTAAAAGATCCTTGTACCTATTTCTAGAATAAGGTAGATGTTTGTATAGATATTTTTAGGGAGGATTCTAAAACCCTCTTGTAGGATAAGAAAAGCTTCCATGAAAAACTTCTCCATAGTCGTTTTCTTGTATGCTCTGGAATATTCTAGAGAAGGCCTTAGATGCCTATAAATAGGAGAGCGGCTCATTTGCTCCATCAAGAATTCAAGAGTTGTAAAGCTTTCTCAAAGTAATACAAAAGGTATTCTCTCAAACTCTCTTCTTACTTGTCTTTCTTACAAGTTTGTGAGTTAGGCTGACTTAACATTATCAAGTAGGGCTTGAGATTGTCTAAGTGCCGCACGGAGTGCTTGGAAATTACCAAGGCCGTGACTTCAAGAGGAAACCCAGATTTTCAGACTTCATTTCCCTAAGTGTGGTCACCGAGACCCACTCTTGTCCATACCTCTCACCTAGGCCAAGTATTGTATCTCACCTTGGCCTACCTTGCATGATCATTTGCACCTTAGTCTATCTTGCATGCATCCCTAGGCCGACCACTATACACCTTCGTTGGCACCTTGTAACATCCTGGCCAAGAAGGCCACACCTCGGCCAAGACCTCCTAAGTTCACCTAGCTAGGCCATTTCGGCCCAGCTCATTTCTATGCATCCATTCCAAGACCTGGTTTGTACTCAGCATGCTTTTCCAAGAAGAAAAACATTGATTTAACTTCCAGCACCTGTTTTGGTTTGTTTTGACTTGGTTTTGGAAAGAAATGCCGAGATCTATTTTACTCATTTGAAGTTTGTTTTGAGAGTACATTGCATAACCATCTTTGAGCATCTCTTCTTGCCTTCTTGAAATGCATTCAATGGATTTGCCATGTATTTGTAAGTCTTGGATCTTTGTCTTTATCCCTACATCTGAAGAGCTATTGTGAGTGGTATTTTTAATAAAATTATGTTATAATGTTTTGATAAAAACTTTGCGTTGTTTGGAAAGTATTTGACCAAGCATGAATGATTATCCTTTAGTTTTGTATCAAGTATTATGTTGTTTTGATGACATTCTTGAAAGGTTCTTGTTTGTTAGGGGACTTTAATACAACTAGTACCCTTATTTGAGATATCTCTCTTGTCACCGACGAATGGGCTTGTCTAATCAATTCCAGGTCAGTTATTCCCTTGTTTTGTCAATGAATGTCATCTCTTGTATTATGTAGATGTTAGTAAACATCCCTTGAAGCTTTGAAGGACTTTGATTGATGGACTTGGTTCATCCCTTGTTTTGTTACAAGTTATGATATGTAAAGTTTTGATAAAATCTCGAATATCATTCATTCAAACTTTTATTACTTATGTCATTCACTGAGTTTTCAGCTCACCACTCTCCCTTATATATATATATATATATATTAGGTGATGATCAAGAAGGCGATATCGCCTAAGCTTTATTGGAAGATGTGCTTTTGGTTTTTATTTTTGCAGCATCTTGAAGATTATGATTCTTAGCTTCATGGTTCACTTTTTTTTGTATGTTTCGGCTTGAGAAGCCTTTTGATCAAGATGTAATATGAACTTTATTTTATTTTGTATCTAAGTTGTAAAACCATGTTATGATGTATGTCTTTTCATTTAATCTATGCATAGCTCTTATAGACTAATTGAATTTAAATTTAGGGCAAATTACAGTGTTAGTCCTTATAGTTTACCCATTTTATCATTTTGGTCTTTGTTGTTTCAATTTGATCAATTTTGTCCCCGAATTTTACGGATTGTGTCATATTAGTCCAATAAATAACGGAGGTTAAGTTTGATGAACGAAAAATCAAATCATGTGTCAATTTGGTCCCTGTAGTTTACAGGATGTGTTAATTTGGTTCATGTTGTTTTGATTTTTCTATAAACTACAATATTCAAATTGATACATCCTATAAACTACAGGGACCAAATTGACACATTATTTGATTTTTCGTTTATCAAACTTAACCGCCGTTATTTATTGGACTAATATGACACAATTCGTAAAATTCAGGGGCAAAAATGATCAAATTGAAACAACAGGGACCAAAATAATAAAACGAGTAAATTATAGGGACCATTTGCATAATTTGCCCTTACATTTGTTATTTCCGCACATGTATGCCTCATATGTATACTTTGTTTGTATGAATCTTTATAAGTTGGCCTTAAATAATCTCAAATTACTAGGCATCACGACATCATTCTATTAGGGACGGAATGTGGTCGTGACAGTAATTGAGTGGAGTGGACATCTTTTCTCTCTCGCTAACCTAATCAAATACTTGCATTATCACAATATAAAATCTTTCATTAATTAGTGATACTACTATATGGTATTATTATTGGGAGGGGTCACTATTGTGAGCCCCTTCCTATTGTGATAACAAAAGCGGTCCGTTTCGTGTGTTTTTGATTTAACAAGTATAATGGTTGGTTCATTCTTTGGGATGGGAAAAACACAATTGTATGTTATAAAATTTACTCCTTTTTTTTTGGGTATTATGTAAATTATTTTGTACATGTTATGTATTTTTGTAATGAATATTATATAATTTTTTGATAAAATTACGACAATTTGTGATTCAAAAATAAAATTATGCATTTTGTGGTAATATTACGCTTTTATGGTTAAAAAAATGTTTGAATAAAAAAAATATATGTAACCTTAACTTAATTTTTAAATCATAAATTGTTATAACTCATCAAAAAAAAAATGACATAACATTCAGCAAACTGTGAACCATATACACCCTTATTATGTATTTTTTTTTCAATATATGTTTCATATTTTTTGCACACTATGAACACTATACACACTTATTATGCAAAGTTTTGATATATTTTTCATATTTTTGCCACAAATGTTATGTCATTTTTAGATGAGTTATGATAATTTATAATTTAAAAATTAAGTTAAGGTTATATATATTTTTTTCATTCAAACATTTTTTAACCATAAAATATGTAACATTACCACAAAATTCATAATTTTATTTTTGAAACATAAATGATCGTAACTCTATCAAAAAAATTATATAGTATAACATTGACTTAATTTTTGAATCATATGTTGTCGTAACAAATAAAAAAAATGACATAATATTTGGCACATTGCGAACTATATACACCTTTATTATGCAATTTTTTGATATATATTTTTTATTTTTGTCACAAATGTTATGTCATTTTTTAGATGGGTTACGACAATTTATGATTCAAAAATTAAGTGAAGGTTACATATTTTTTTCATTCAAACATTTTTTAACCATAAAATATATAACGTTATCACAAAATACATAATTTTATTTCTGAAACAAAAATTATTGTAACTCTATTAAAAAAAATTATATTATATTTATCACAAAAATACGTAAAATGTACATTATAAATAAAAAAAATTGGCAAAAAGAAAAGAAAAGTTTATAATATACAATTATGTTTTTCCCAACCCATTCACGTAGAATAAATCAAACCATTATACTTATTAAACAAAAAAAAAACCACAGAAAACGACGCCACTTTTAGCCACACAGCAGGCACAGCCGGGAGGGGCTCATAGCAGGTCCCCATTCATATAAAATATTTATCCGTTTTAGAGAAACTAAATTTTTTGGCTAAAATAGTTACCAAAAAAAAAAAAAAAATTAGCTTAATAAGACAAAACATCACGTCTAACTCATAATTATTACATTCTTTCTCTCACAAAAAAGTTAAAAAAACTAAAAGCTCTTCCCAAATTAAGCTTTTTAACCCCAGGCTCAAATTGTCAAAGAAACCAAAAAGCCAAAAGCCAACCCACTTTCCAAACGAAGCCTAAGAGTCACAACTTTATAATAGTAGTGATACTACATGTACCAATTAATGTACACATTAGCATATAAACTAGTGTTATGTTATTATTATTAATCCCACATATTATACAAATTATAAATATCTAAAATCTTTAAAATTATATCACATTATCTATTAATATATTAATTAGTATATTAATTACTACATCTAACATTATTCTTATAATAGAAACCACCATTGGGTCATCCATTAATGCATGCTCTACATGTAAAGTTGTCTTAACTCAATTCAAAAGGGTATTGTTGTAACTTGCAAAATAATAAAAATTCAATAAACAACATTCTAAAATAAAATGGGACTAAATGGTGCATAAGAAAACTTTTAGGACTAAATGGTTCAACTTTTTAGAAAATAGGATTTACCAGTAAATTTTCCTAAAAAAAATTGCTTAAAATATTTAAAAAATTCAATAAAAACAAAAAAATACAGAAAATAAAAAAGTAGAATTTTCTAAAAAGTATTTTTTTAAAAGTGAAAACAAGCAAGGTGATTATATATATTTTTAAAATTTTATATTTGTTGTTGTTTTATTTATTTTATTTAAACTTATATGATTATGATTATTATCAATTTATTTATTTATTTTAATAGAAAGATCTATATAGATAGACACAAAACGAATTATTCAAATTATTAAAGTGTGAGTCCATATGTTCAGACTTTTTATTGGACTGAAAAAAAGCGGTTATATTTTTGTATGCTTTTTTCATAAGATAAAAGTTTAAATATTAAAACTTTTGGTTAGTATGGAATTTTTTTATTTGTTGCAATTGAAATCATAGAGCAAACCAATAATTTTATTTTTGTATATTTTATAAGTTTACTTTACCGAATCATTTAACTATAAGCCCATAAATGGGTTTGATAAAATAAGGGAAAATAATAAATTAGTAGGTTGAAAAAAAATAGATTAATGTAAAATTTATAAACTTTATTTATTAAAATCATAAATTTTTTCATATGTAATTATTTTTGAAAAGTTAACCTAAGTTATAATTTTTTTTTCATAAAATAACATAGAACCCCGTCTTGGTGAAAAGACACTCCATTGGGGCGGATGCCAAGTTTCATGATAAAATTTTAACATACATTTATTTATTATTTATTTATTTTAATGAAAGAATTGAGTTGGAATAAAATAAGGATTTGTTTGATTGGACGGATTATATAATAGAATTAGAATTATTAATTCATGAGACTCACTGTTATTGTGTGGTTGCAATTTTATTATTCGGATTAGATTCTAATAGTCATTTTATCTAACAAAATTGACCAATCTTTTAATGTTATAACTAATAATGCAAAACATACATATAATTGGGATTGTATAGTTTCATATCTATTGCAAAATAAATATGGGCAAAAAAGAATTATGTATTTCACTAATACATTTGGATAATCAATTCCACACTAACATGATGAATTATCAATCCTCTTACTATTAATCATGCTAATCAAACAAGCTATAGAAAATTAGTAATACCTTCTTGAGTATAATTTTATACGAGTTAGAGTCCTAATTTTATACTTTTTTTTTTGTTTTATTTTATTTCTAATCTGTCAATTTATAAGAATAAAGGAGATGTCCAGAATTGCAACAACTATAGATGAATCAAACTAATGTGTCATGTATTGAAAGTGTGGGAGAGGGGGATGGAACGTCGATTGCGAGATATAACAGAGGTGTCAAAGAATCAATTTGGGTTTATGTCTGGCAGGTCAACAATGGAAGCGATCTATTTTTTGAGGGGAGTAATAGAAAAGTATAGAGAAAAGAAAAGAGACATTCATATGATGTTTATCGACATTGAGAAAGCATATGATAGAGTGCCCCGAGATATAATATGGTGGGTGTTACAGAAGAAAGGGGTGACAAAAGGTTACATTGATGTGATTAGAGACATTTATGAAGGGGTGGTGACCACTATTAGATTGCCTGCTGGAGAGACAAATGAATTTCTTATCACTGTAGGGTTACACCAAGGATCTATCTTAAGTCCTTATCTTTTTGCTTTAGTTATGGATGAGTTGACGAGAAATATTTAGGATGACGTGCCATGGTGTATGCTTTTTGCAAATAATATCGCGCTAGTGGATGAGACTAAAGAAGAAGTTAACACAAAGTTGGAGATTTGGAGAAAAGCTCTTGAATCTAACGGTTTTCGGATAAGCAGAACTAAGACATAGTACATGGAGTGTAAATTTAGTAATAGTAACAATGAAAGTAGAGGAGAAGTGAGGATTGAGAACTAAGAACTGCCTAAGAGTGAACATTTTCATTATTTAAGGTTGATTATCACAATAGCGGAGGAGATTGATGCGGATGTGGTCCATAAGATTAAGGCGAGATGGTGTAAGTGGAGGAGTGCGTCTGGGGTATTGTGCGATAAATGAATACCCCCTAGACTAAAAGGTAAGTTCTATAGAACGGCTATTAGACCAGTGATGTTGTATGGGACAAAGTGTTAGGCAACTGTAGACGTCCCCGAACACCCCGAGAGGATGAATCCCGTTCTGTTCGTTTGTGGGTCACTACAGTTCGGACTCAAATTGTCACGGTTCTAAATCTGAACCAAAGTGTCCAAATCCGGCAAATCGTTTTTTAAAATAGATTTTTTGTAAAGAAGTGCCAAACATGGACTGCTTTGCCAGATACAGAGTCGCAACCTAAATATTTATTTTGGGGGAAATTTACGAAACCCTGACTCGTTGCCTAAGGCCACGTGTCCGTCATCACCAAAGTTGTCTCGGCTCGGGAACTTGGGTACGATTGGGGAAAGTCACTTCGTGAGCACCCCCATTCACTCGATCCGAAGATCGGCCTCTACTAACCATGATATCTAGTTTTGAAAACATTATGTGTTCTTATTCCGGTTAATTAGCTAGAATTTACTATATGATGCGCACAACACACAAGTATAGACTAGATCGCCTAATTTGGAACAAAGCGTTGCATATCCGTTTGCTTGAAAATCGGTTTGAAATTTGCTACTCGCAAGTAGGCTAAAACAAGGATTTCAATGAGTTGTTCCAACTCAAGCAATCCAACCTCCACCCACAGGCATTCAAACAGTTACAACACATAAGCATATAGTCACATGGTAAGCATGCTGTCATGTCAACATTCACACTCATACGGGATGCTAAAGCATAAATACTTACATCGTACTCCAAGCCAAAACAAGGAACTCGTTAGCAATCAAATGTATGATCCAAGTTCATGTTAAATGACTAATGCATCACATACAAAATGCAACTAGAATAGGCTCGGCGAATCTAGGGATGGCATGTGAAATGCGACAGATAAAATGTATTCAAGTTAGATTTGAGATACTATGCAATTAGTATGATGTACCGAGCCCGGTGCATGCAATACAAATGAGTGAATGCACGCATGCATAGCATAAGGATGCTAAATTAAATATGTCCTAAAACTAACCATCAAAAGCAGGTAAGTAAAAGAGAGAAAGAAGTGGGGGTTGGAAGACATGCACATACGCATTCACACTTATTACAAACTCGCCCTCGCTCGGAGGGGCCAAAAGAATAATACAATTTAATTAACCTATAAGCTAATTAATTATTACAGACCACCTAACTAGTTAAGCAAATTAACTAAGCTAAGAAAGTAATAAACAGCCTTGGGAAGAGGGTCCAATGCACGTGTGCTCGGGTTTGCTCGGAAATCCGTCGCCATGCACAAGCTGCCTCTATTTTCCCTGCTCTACTCCTCTGAAAATTGCACAAGTCCCAAGGTACACTCTATGGACACTGTGGAACACCACCGACCAAGGGGAATCACCACCGGCCAAACGGAGTTGGTCATCGACCAATTATGGAGCTCTCGGCCACAAATATTTGGTCGGTTGGCAGTTTATATGGTCGGCCGGCCAAAGCTTCCTGCAGAAACTTGTTTTGACAGCAGTAGAGGGCAAAACATGGCATGACAATGCATTTCAAGCAATGTGTGCACCGACCACACTCTTTATCATTTTCGTGACTCAAAGCAGGACGGCTCTCGATTCTCGGACCATCAATCGCGCATTTCAATGCGTGATGGCCTAAAAGCCAAGTTGCGCATTTTGATTTCAAATGAAATGCAAACCAAACAAACACATAAGGCCCAACCTCTATCACTTGATCAAGAGACAAGGCATGCATGCAAAGAGTGAATATAAGTATAAGAACCGCAAATCCAGAAAGGTATGTAAGAATCACTTCACTTAACTAAAAGCAGAGGTTATCTTGAGTGTCTGAACTAACTTGTCCGTCGGAGTGCTAATCCCGTCACCCCCGACCGGAGTTTTCCTCTTTTAAGGTGATTCGCTGAAGATCTCCAGTGCCTCCCAGGATCAGAAGAGTATTTCCAAACCACTTCTCCACAATTGGCGCCATCTGTGGGATTACTCAAATAGATCCATGGCAGGCGTGACTGAAGATCCTCCGGTAGCCATTGATGAAACCGCACAAGGAGATGACCTCACTCCAGCAAATATGCTCGGGAAAGAAACCATCGCTGCAAGATGCACCTTAAACTTCGATTCACCAATGACTTCAGCGCCAGAGACAATGCAGGCGATCATGGAACAAGCAAAACAGAATGAACAGAGGCTGAAGAACATGATCGTTGAAAATGAATGTCTCCGTCAAGATTTGGCCCTTGAAGTCGCGAAATCAAGAGAAGCCATGCGCCAAGATCCCGAACGACCTCCGAGGGCTGATGGACAACGACCTCGAGCCTGGCCCAAAGATACCAACAGCGACTCCAACTATTATCCACGGAGCTCACAAACAAGGGACGATCCAAAACTTCCAGCTCTTCCGAAAAGAGTCTACATACAAGGAACAAGCGCAGGAGGAGCAGCTCAGACGAAGTCGACCAGCACGATCCTTTTGTTCAACGGATTGCAAGGGCAGCCGTGCCCAAGAAGTTCAAGGCTCCGGCATTCACTCTTTACGATGGAGTATTGCAAAGTGGAAGACTATGCCTTAAGAATAAAGGCCGGCCAAATGTCCAACAAAACAGCCCCTCCTGAAATTGCCCAACCAATAAGTTCCGTGCCACCTCCTAGCCCAAAGCCTCGGCAGCGCACTAAACGTGATAAAAGGCGGGATACTCGCCGATCAAGCGATCAATGTCCTCACCGGACGAATGAACAACTACAAGTCGACAGCAGACGTTTGAGACGTGCCGATAAAAAGTACACAGAGTTGTCAGAACCAATCGCTGCAATAATGACCAAAGTCCAACACCTTCCATTCTTCAAATGGCTGTCCAAGATGGTGGGGCCGTCCGATACGCGACGAAGGGACCGGCGGTGCGAATATCACAAAGATCACGGCCACGAAACAGAGAGTTGCTACGCATTAAAAGATCACCTGGAAGAACTGGTGCAAGACGGCCGACTGCAGCAGTATGTAAGACAGGGAAAGCCAACCAAGGCACTAGCCTTGAGGCAGGACTCTCCTCCACTTGGCGTGATCCATGTAATCTACAGCCTGCCCGCAACCCCAGCCGTGCACACAATTCAATCGCATCCAACCCTCCAGGGGCGACGTATTCCGACTGATTGGCCTAAAGAAGCTCCGACAATTGCTTTCAATAACTCCGACCTCAGTGGCGCAACAGCTTCCCACATTGATCCGTTGGTCATTAAATTACGCATAAACCGGTTCAACATTGAACGAATTCTCATAGACCCAGGGAGTACTTTGGAGGTTATATATTACCAAACTTTCATCAAACTCGGCCTCGAGGAGTCAGATCTGCGTCCGGCGCCTCAACCATTGTTCGGCTTTAATATGAATCCCGAATACCCGATGGGGAAGATCATACTGCCTATCCGAGCGGGCTCCAGAACGGTTGAAGTAGAATTCTTGGTTGTAAAGTCCCTTCCCCGTATAATGTCATCATGGGGCGAACCTGGATAGATATTATGAAGGCCGTTCCAAACACTTATCATCAGCTCGTACGCTTTCCAACAGCCCGTGGCATTGAAGAGATCCATGGCTCTCCCCAATCGACACAAGCAGTGATTTCATGAAAATCGTATCACTGACCCGACCTGTGGGCTTTGATACCTGTATATATTTCACTTCTGCACTGCAAACAATCGTTCTTTGACATTCATCTCATCTCACAAATCTCATTATGCCGCCCGTCATAATATCAATTCGGAGCCCCCTTTGGTGCATGACACCTTAGGGCCAATTAAGTCTCCAGATTCGGAGCGCTCTTCGTGGATATCACGACTGGCCATACTAAGCCTCCGAATTCGGAGCCCCCTTTGGTGCATGACACCATAGGGCCGATTAAGCCTCCGGATTCAGAGCCCCCTTTGGTGCATGACACCATACGGCCGATTAAGTCTCCGGATTCGGAGCGCCCTTCGTGGATATCACGATTGGCCATACTAAGCCTCCGAATTCGGAGCCCCCTTTGGTGCATAACACCATAGGGCCGATTAAGTCTCCGGATTCAGAGCGCCCTTCGTGGATATCACGATTGACCATATTGAGTCTCCAGATTTGGAGCCCCCTTTGGTGCATGACACCTTAGGGTTGATTAAGCCTCCGAATTCGAAGCCCCCCTTTGGTGCATGACACCATAGGGCCGATTAAGTCTGCAGATTCGGAGCCCCCTTTGGTGCATGACACCATAGGGACGATTAAGTCTCCGGATTCGGAGCCCCCTTTGGTGCATGACACCATAGAGCCGATTAAGTCTCCAGATTCGAAGCGCCCTTCGTGGATATCACGATTGGCCATACTAAGCCTCCGAATTCAGAGCCCCCTTTGGTGTATGACACCATAGGGCCGATTAAGTCTCCGGATTCGGAGCGCCCTTCGTGGATATCACGGTTGGCCATACTAAGCCTCCGAATTCGGAGCCACCTTTTGTGCATGACACCTTAGGGCCAATTAAGTCTCCGGATTCGGAGCCCCCTTTGGTGCATGACACCATAGGGCCGATTAAGTCTCCGGATTCAGAGCGCCCTTCGTGGATATCACGATTGACCATATTGAGTCTCCAGATTTGGAGCCCCCTTTGGTGCATGACACCTTAGGGTTGATTAAGCCTCCGAATTCGAAGCCCCCCTTTGGTGCATGACACCATAGGGCCGATTAAGTCTGCAGATTCGGAGCCCCCTTTGGTGCATGACACCATAGGGACGATTAAGTCTCCGGATTCGGAGCCCCCTTTGGTGCATGACACCATAGAGCCGATTAAGTCTCCAGATTCGAAGCGCCCTTCGTGGATATCACGATTGGCCATACTAAGCCTCCGAATTCAGAGCCCCCTTTGGTGTATGACACCATAGGGCCGATTAAGTCTCCGGATTCGGAGCGCCCTTCGTGGATATCACGGTTGGCCATACTAAGCCTCCGAATTTGGAGCCACCTTTTGTGCATGACACCTTAGGGCCAATTAAGTCTCCGGATTCGGAGCCCCCTTTGGTGCATGACACCATAGGGCCGATTAAGTCTCCGGATTCGAAGCGCTCTTCATGGATATCACGATTGGCCATACTAAGCCTCCGAATTCGGTGCCCCCTTTGGTGCATGACACCATAAGGCCGATTAAGTCTCCGTATTCGGAGCTCCCTTCGTGGATACCATGATTGACCATATTGAGGCTCCGAATTCGAAGCCCCCTTTGGTGCATGACACCATAAGGCTGATTGAGTCTCCGAATTTGAAACCCCCTTTGGTGCATGACACCATAAGGCCGATTAAGCCTCCGAATTCGGAAACCCCCTTTGGAACGAACAAAACAAAACTTTTCAATCATTGACAATGTCAAGGCAAGACACAAATAAACAAATTCAGCATAAGACGCAAATAAACAAATGTTCGAAATACAACTTTTTATTTAATCAGACAGTTGTTACATAAACGCCACTCGTATTTACAATACTCATTTCTAATCTGAGAAGCTAAAAAGGGGAGAAGATGCATCGGTAAAGTGTTATTGCCGAATTAGCTCCCGTCACCCGGAAATCCTTCGCGGATTGCAATGCCTCGAGCTAACTGTGCCCAAATCTTCCCTTGATACCATTGACAATGTCAAGGCAAAGATCCAAGACAAGGAGGGATAAATCCAACGGTCGTTGCCTTTCCTTTCGGGGTAATCTACTTCGACGACTTGAAGGTTCATGCCAACTTTCGGACGCCCTACTTCCCATACGAATGGCCCCTCCGCCACGATCCATGGCAACACCAAGGTCGACTGAACTCTAGCCTTTAACTAAAACCCCCACTTAACCCACTTCGCATAAGCGACTCCTTTTATTTTCAGTCCTGGCCACGGTCTCGAGGCCCCCATCCCGACGCGATTTCGCTAATACTAAACGCCATAAACAAAACGTCGGTTGGCATTCCCCATGGCATAGTTATCTAAACGAATTTTTGAAACACGTGCCTTGTCCACAAATCAAGGCCACTTTGCCTGCTGGCTCTTGGCTTCAGGCCGCGATAGCCTATTGGGAATAAACGGCTATCAAATATGGATTGACCCTGCTGGTCAACGCCTATATATTCATTCAAACCCAGTAAAACGGAACACATACATGCCGAATACAACTGCAATAAAATATTCGTGACAGAACGTTTTTCTTTATTTATTCAACAACACAAGCGAAAAATTACATACTTTTGAACATGGTCCGCTTTTCAGCCTTACAATAACTATCATTATGCGGCGTCACCCTCATCATCACTCTTCTCGACTTCAAAAGCAAAAAATGGGAAATATTTACTGTGATAGAGTGGAGATGCCGACTCAATGCCTGCCGCTCGAAGAGCTTCTGCGGCTTGAGATGCCTTGATCCAACCGTGCCTAAACCCTCGATTCTCGCATCGGCAAACTTCTTCGGCCAGTTTTTCTTTGGTCTTCTCGACTCCGACTCTTCGGCCTTCATGAAAACGTTTCTTATAGGCCCTTCCCTTCGCGCTCTCCATCGCGAACATACTCACCGTCTCACGATCGGCAAGCGCGGCAGTGATGAGCCGGCTAGTCACCCTCTCCTCCACGATTGGGTTTCCCTGCCCGGCGAGTTGTGCCTGGGCTGTCTTAATCTTTTTCAACTCCCGCTCAGCCGCCTCCGCGTGAGCCTTCAAACTTTGAATGCGTTCATCATTCTTTTCCATTTCTCGACGGGCAACGCGCAACTGCATGCCGATTTCATAGGCAGTATACAGCCCCTTCACCGCCCCATGAACGCCTTCGCGAAACACTTCGTAGTCCAGGCGACCTACTATCGATTGCTGAACTTCAGGTGGAAAAATTTGTCGAGCGAACTCGACCGCTACATTTGGGTCTCGAACTATCGAGTCCACGTCCGTCATGGGTCTATTCCCCACAAATACCGCGAAGCTTAATGGGCCCAGATTCGGCTTCGGTGCTCTCTCGACTCGAGGTTGGGGAGTTCTGCCCTGCGACTGCTTGTCCTGCCTGGGCGACCTGTTTTGACGTCGAGGAGACTGATGCCTCTCTCGATCCCTGGAACTCATACTCCCTGTACGCGGAGGGTCACTACCTCGATTCATGTCTCCGCCCAGCTCAGCCAGTGTCTTCACTTCCCCTCTGCTGTTAAAGAAGAGTCTGTTCGACATTCACTCGATACCCTCAAGCACTGGAGTCAGTCGTCTGCTATGCTCATAAAAGCTTTAACTTTAATTATTTGTGCTGTACAGAGGCAGCCCCCTTGAGGCCATCTCATTAATTGTAAAAACTTCAAACGCTCAGCGCCGACCGGATCGCACCGCCTGAGGTAGGGGCAGATTCATCAATCTCTTTGGCTTATATACCCCAGCCGGTCCAGGAATCGATCCATCACAAATCTTAAGGTCGTTTCATACGGCGCCCGAATGATCATGCACTGCCTGGGGCAAGGTTAGATTCATCAATCTCTTCGGCTTATGTACCCCAGCCGGCCTAGGAATCGATTCGTCACAAATCTTAAGGTCGTTTCATACGGCGCCCGAATGATCATGCACCGCCTGGGGCAAGGGCAAATTCATCAATCTCTTCGGCTTATGTACCCCAGCCGGCCCACGAATCGATTCGTCACAAATCTTAAGGTTGTATCATACGGCGCCCGAATGATCATGTACCGTTTGGGGCAAGGGCAAACTCATTAATCAATTCGGCTCAGTAACCACAATGCGCGGCATACAAATGATAATTTAATATTGTCATAAGAAGATCCAATCTCCGAAAGTTAAAACACAGCAATGATTTTATCCAAATTCGTGAAAGGTAAACTATTCCTCATTAACGTTACTTCACAAACCACGAACAAGTAGTGGAGAAATACCAAGGCAGTTTTCATTAATAAATTTAGCACAAATAGTTACCAATTTATACATGAAAACTAGCCAAACAAAAACTTACATCAAAATCAAAAGTCTACCAAACAAAAACTTAAATGAAAATCAAAAGAGATGATTCCCAGATCAACCCTCAGGGTTAGACTCAAGTGGCTCCACGTCCACTTGCTCGTAGGGAATTGGTGAGGCCAATGTAACTCCAGTAGCAGCAATGGCTTTGAGCCATCCATGTTTGAACCCTCGATTCTCGAATTTGGGGACTACATCTACATATTCCGTAAGGGCGGCGCCTTTTCCTGCCTCAAATGCCTCAGACGCTTCAGAATCGACATTCTCCTTGGCGGCCTTGAGCTCCACTAACTGAACCTCCACCTTGACTAGTGCCTCCCTGGCTAACTTAAGCGATTCTTCGCTCGCATTTGCTCTACCTTCAGCCTCAGAGCGGAGCTGCTCAGCTGAGCAAGCCCTCTCTTTCTCTGCTTCGGCTCGCGCACTCTCCATCGCAGCTCTCATTCTTTCAAATTCGGTCCTACTCCTTTGACCGTCCACCTCCGCTTGCAAACGATCAACTCTGCTGAGGGCATTATGGAGTCGACAACCTAGGTCCGCTATCCTGCTAACAGTCTGCAAAACACGTTGGGATTGTCAGATAACTTTAACGGAAACAAAGTCGAGAGAATTTGAGATGGTCACTAACCAGCAACGCTAACTGCGCAGACAGGGCTATGGCCATAATATCCGGCACGACGCGAAAGGCTGCGACGTCAGTCGGCAAGGAAATTGAAGCCGCGAGGCTCAACGCCACGGCTGGATCCTCAATGACCGAAGCATCGGAAGAGATCAGTGTATCTTTGATCCTAGGCCGAACAATAAAAGACGGAGCCACACCCGACTCTTCTAAACGAAGTCGTTTGGAATCAGGGCTAATTTTCGACTCAGCCTCTCCCTCGGCGCCACGCTTTTCGCCACGCCCCTCTGAGACCAGCTGTTCTTCAATGACCTGCTCCTCAACCTTTTCCCCCGTTTCGGTCTCAGCGACCTGAATCGTCTCTTCAATAGCGGGTACGAAATTTTCACTCAAGGTGGGCTCAGAATGGGCGGCCTCGGCCTTCTTTTGAGCAGCCATTCGCTCGGCATTTTTCCTTCGCGCCATCTGCGTAAGGCTTTCCCCAGCCATAGCTTCAGAAATATCGTCGGGTAGGTCCCCCAAATTTGCAAAAATATCTTCGGACGAAAACTCTGCCCGACTCGAAGTGGACGGTGAAGGCCGGTTAAGTCCTGTAGCTTCAAACGCCGAGCGTATCGCTTTGTCGACCTCTTCGGCCCCCTCAGCAACCTCTTCGGCTGGTTCGGCAACTACCTCTATCTCCGGATCAGCCTCTGCCCTTGGATCCGAATCTTCGAGGCCAATTTTCCTAAGGTTCTTAAAGCTGGGAAAGATAAGAGCCGAAAGGTGTTGATCGCCGGATGGAATTGGAATGCCTTCCGCAGCCGAGTATGTAGTGTAAGTCGGTTCGTATCGGAGGAGTATGTGAGCCGCTCTTCCTTGCTTTTGTACATTTGGACGACCAAAGTATCTAAGCGCAGATTTGATCTCCTCAAGAACCGCCTCGTCAGTCGACGGAAGAATTTTCTTCAAACTGTTACCTGCAAAGAACGAAGAGTGATTAAAGCGAAAATGGCCGAGTGAAGGGCAAGTCAACAAACAACGAGGCGTTGCACGGCAACCTGGATCACCCTTTCGTCTGAGAATAGGATCTAGGCGGTCTTCGCCTTCACCGAACTCCCAGTTGCCTTGAACATTAACCATTACGTCGTCAACCCTCTTACCAGAGCTGGCAAGCATGGTTATCAAGTGATGGCTAGTGTCCTTGGCTCTGAGAAAGTATCGCCCCAGCCGACCGGAAGATTTGGCCAAAGCGTAGTAGTGCCGAATCGCCAGAATGCCAAGGTTGATCCTAAGACGCCGGTTCAGTTCAATCACCCCCATGATGATTCGAAAGAAATTGACGTTGAGTTGAGAAGGAATCAGATTCCAATAGCGATGGACAGCCCTGAGCAGAGGGTATAGGGGAAAATGGACTCCGCCCTCCGCTATGGATAGGAGAGGGAAGACGATCGTATTCTGATCATTCCTCTCCATGTCAAGGGTACCGTCCGTTACGAGAGATAAGTGGATGTCGACAGGAATAGAAAAATGACTCCGGAATCTGGCAATACGACCCCCGGAAAGGAGGTCTTTCAAGTGTTTAGCCATATTCACAGGAATCCAAGGTTTCGATGGAATCAAAACAACAAAATAGAAAATGGGATCGTGAAGAAGGGAGAAGAAGACTTACGAAGATTAAACGGAGATGAGGGCAGACGGAGAAGAATTACAGAACGTGCGAGTCAGGGAAGGGATATCCGCTGGCGGTCTAAGAGTCTCAAACACTCGACGAACTATGCATTCGAAAAGACCGAAGTTTCAAATCACAATAAATGCGAAATGCACGATTGAGGCGGGAAAGCGTAATGATAAACGAAAAAGTGTGCGCGTCCTGACATCTATATCGGGATATGTGAAGCCGCTTGATCAGTTCCAACCTTTCCGATTCAAAACCAAACACGCCGATTAACTACCGTCAATAGGGAGTTCGGGGGGCAATTGTGGGAGCCGAATAATTGGAAGAGTCGAGAGGCGTACCCCAAAAACTGGATACTACCCGGCTTCGTATTGCGCAACTAGGGTGCCGAATACGTTAACAAAGCCGAATATACGGGGGTCAGTAGATCCGAATGAGTGCAAGATGAATATGATAAAAGTAGGCTCAGGCCCCGAGACCCAAAAGAGTGAGTATAAGTATAACAACCGCAAATCCAAAAAGGTATGTAAGAATCACTTCACTTAACTAAAAGCAGAGGTTATCTTGAGTGTCTGAACTAACTTGTCCGTCGGAGTGCTAATCCCGGCACCCCCGACCAGAGTTTTCCTCTTTTCAGGTGACTCGCTGAAGATCTCCAGTGCCTCCCAGGATAAGAAGAGTATTTCCAAACCACTTCTCCACAACATACAATGCAACGGTTTTAAGCAAGCATACACCAAACTACACTACAATGTAGAGAGGGTGTAAGAGAATTATGCAATTCTCGATACGTCTCACTCGGAGAATACAATAGCTGTGCAGCTCGTCTAGTTGCACCAGTTTCAAATGAACCGTACATACAATATCGTGCCTGAAAGAGAAAGAAAACTCAACAAGTACAATATTGTTAGCAACATGCATAACAATGCAATCTAAAGCTGCACGACATCGCGAATGTAGGATTTAAGGTCTTCTTAGACCGAGGGGTGCACGAATAGTGCGATGATATGCAATTGAATCTAATGTAATGCAAATGATATGCAAAATTACAAAACAATGTAATAAACAATGCAAACGATATGCAATGCAATTGAATCATGATCATGAACAGTTCAAAACCACACAAATGTCAAATAGATGATGGAGATGCAAAGTCCGTCTACTATAGAAAAGGTGCCGCAACCCTCAAACCACAATATCAGCAGTAGAATAGGCGCGTACACATGCAGAACTATGAGTAATGTAGACGGAACACAAGAACAAGTTAATTGGGTGGAATGACATAAGTGAGGCATGCTCTGTTCAGAAAAGCTCAAGATTCTAAATGCTGGATGCAATCGAACTACACTACAATGCAGTATATACAGTGGATATGGCGTGCGACCAAAACATATATTGCCTAGGAAAAGCATGCACATATACAAACCATGTTTAACACAGAAACGGTGCCGTCACCCACAACCCTAGGTGCGTACACATAATATCATAACTATGCTTCAACACGAGAAGTATGGGCACATACCTGACCAAGCTCAACATGGAAAGGCGCAAGCCATTGATGGATGATGCAGCAAATGCATGCAAAACTACGATGCAATATATACAAATATGCAATGGATATATACAATGCAATCTGCTGGGGAGAATGCAATGGAGGCTATGTTATGTACAATGGATAAGGCACACTGCCAAACCTTGTCTTGCCTAGGAAAGGCATGGACACATACAAGCCATGTCTAACATAGAAACGGTGCCGTGACCCACAACAATAGGTGCGTACACAAAATTCTCAGATCTGTGCTTCGACGTAAAGAGTACGGGTACATACCAAACCAAGCTCAACCCGGAAATGCGCAAGCCGTGGATGGAAGTGATGCAGCAAATGCATGCAACTACAACGCAATATTTACAATATGCAACGGAATAGAGTATTTACAATGAAATATGCATGACAATGCAATATTTACAGTGGATGCATGACATATGTACTATATACAATGAAATGCATGACATGTGCACTATATACAATGATGCATGACATATGCATGTTGTTTTTGTTGTTTTCATTTTTTGAAATGCATGATAATGCAAATGAAAGATGCATGACAATGCATGTTGTTGTTGTTGTTTTTTTTTTTTTTTTTTTTTTCATTTTTTGAAATGCATGAAAATGCAAATAACAGATGCATGACAATGCAATTTTTTTTTTTTCATTTTTTGAAATGCATGAAAATGCAAATGACAGATGCATGACAATGCATGTTGTTTTTTTTTTGAAATGCATGACAAGTGCATGATGATGCATGTCTTTTTGAAATGCAAATAAAAATGCATGATGAAACGAATGCGTGACGATGCGCGTTTTTTGAGGTGCATGACAATGCGTGTGATCTTGAATGCGCGATAACGCCCATCGCTTGAAATGCATGACAATGCACATGAGGTGCGCATGACGATGCGTGACAAGGATCATGCATGACAAACACCGAAGGACTTGAACCTTCAGAGGATTTAAGGTCTCCTAGACCGAGCGTGTTTAAGGTCTTGCCAGACCGTGGGGTTCATAACAATGCAAGTCGTGCGCGTTACAACACGTGTATGCATGCATAACAATGCAACCTATTTAAGGTAGTTACTGAATCTCGCAAGATATCAAAAGGATACGAAAAGGATACACCTTGTACGTATTCGAGTGCTACGCATAGAAAACATGGTCTGAGGTCAAAACGGAGACCGATTGAGCTTTGGAAATGCACTCTCTTGCACTGTCTTGAGCAATGGAGGTGCCAAACCGCATATCTGACCCAAACAAAGGTGTAGGAGGTTCACCGGCCATCGGGGGAGGTCACCGGCCATCCACCATCCTCAAAACAAATTCATCGGCCAAATCTTTGGCCGATCGGCTAACAGTGTGGCCGATCGACCAAATCTGCTTGAATTGGGGCAGTTTGGACATTTCGGCACCAGTCTTTTAAAATAGGGCCTCTAGCCCTATTCTTTTCACTTCCTCTTGCTCGAAATTTCTTTCTCCTTCTCTCTAGGCTATTTTCCTTCCTTCTATTCTCTGTTTTCCTCTGTTTTAGAGCCCATTTCGATGTTTGATTCGCGAATACCTTCGTGTTTCAAACGTTTTGAACCGAACAAATCTTGAATTCGGTGACTTTTTCTCAATTTCCACCACTCAGGGTTTGTTTTCCTTGATTTCTATGCCTTTTTCGCACCTCGCCCTTTCCGGCCATTTTCCGCCCTCTCGGGGTTGACTTTTCGGTTGACTTTTCATATTCTTGCCCGGTTTTTCCTCTTCCGGCCATTTTCACACCACTCTCGGCATGGCAGACGATCTTCCACAGGGCAGGACTCCCCCGGAGTAGGAGATGGATCCCGAGGCTAAGCTGTTGCCCTTGAGCGTCCGCTCGTTCGACTCGGCGACCTACAGGCCGGCGATTCACGTGCTACCTCCTGATGGTCTTCGCCAGTTCAGGAGTTTCGATAGGGGCGTGCCACGAGAGCTTCTTCTGTGCGAGCCAGAGTCACATCTGTCTTATGGCGCTGCTGAGGTACAGTCTTCCCTCTGTTTCATTTTTCACAATGTAGAACATAACTGCCATAGTTGATTCTGTTCTTTAACTGCTTAGCCCGGATACACCGATACATTACACACTGTATTTCACTGTGAGCACACTTGCATCTGATATCTGCTTGAATCTGAAAACGTGCACACACGCTGTATTTGCACTGAACCTCTTCAAACACACTGACACATCAGATATTGTAGTTCACTTTGAGCACACCGGCACCCGGTATCTGTTTGAATCTGAAAATGTGCACACACATTGTAGTTGTACTGAACTGCTTGAACATACGGATACATCATATGCTGTAGTTCACTTTGAGCACATCGACACCCGATGTCTGTTTGAGTCTGAAAACGTGCACACACGCTGTTCTTGCATCAATTTTGACTGTTCTTCAAAACTGTACGTTTCATATTGCTTCGCAACTGTTTGCTTTTGAATACAGGGGGATTCCCATGCCTTCCAGGGGTATGGAAACGTTGCCGCCCGCGATTGGTACATGGAGCTACCCGATGCGGTCCGTCGCATCGTTGACCAGGCCGGCTTCGGCACTTTCTGCAGGGGACTCTCGCGCCTCACTGTGAGCAGGCCTCTCCTTGCTGCTCTAGTGGAGAGGTGGTGGGATACCACCGATTTCTTCCACTTTTCTGCTACGGGAGACATGACAAGAACTCCCTTCAACTTCTCGATGCTCACCGGCATCGGGGTAGGGGGTGATCCGACCCCTTCGATACCGACATGGACGAGCGGGAGGCCACTCAAATGTATCTACTTGGTGACTTGCCGCCTCTTGCTCGGGCAGGATTTGTCAGATACTCATGGTTCCAGAGCCACTTCAGGATCCAGCCGGCCTTAGCTGAGGAGGTGTCGATGGCTCAGAGGGAGGCGGAGCAGTATGCACGCGACTTCCTCATGTTTCTGCTGGGGACTACTCTATTCGCCTCCCAGGCGAACACAGTGCCCCTCTGTCTGCTGAGTGCACTGGTGGACGTTACACGGATCCACCGTTACGACTGGGGTGGTGCAGGCTTGGCCACACTGTACGGGTACATGAGCTCATCCTCCCGCCTCAGCGGACAGCTGCTCGGAGGCTACTGGCGAGCTTGGGAGGTACACCTCTTTCTCTGTTTTACATTTCTGCCTTTCATTTTTCAGATCAGATATCGTGATACATCGCGCCTGCTTACGATCACACTTCAGATATCGCACACAGTACACATATAATCCGCTTTACCTTCGATCAGACATCGCACACTGTACACTCTGCACAATACATGATTCTACAATTTCTGCATTCTACTTTATCTGATAAGCATACTGATATTTGCTCTACAGTTGTGGGTCTATGCCTACTTCCCGAGGCTTGCCCCAGTGCTAGACGAGGAGACCCCTCTTGGCGTTCCATTCTCCCACTATTTCGACGTGAGATGTGTACGGAGACCCCGGGAGTCGTTCATCTTCATCCGCCACTACTTCAACACCATCACCGCCGCAGAGGTATGTTCAACTTTAGAGTTTATTTCAAGCTTCGCTTTGCATTATTCTTTCAATAACAGTAGATAACAAACTGTGTATCATTTACAGATCACGTTCTAGCCTTGGGCTCTGTTGCCAGCCACGGTTCGGGAGCAGTATGCCGGTGCTAAGGAGACTGCCCGATTCAGGCTTCTGTTGGAGGGCCCGGTTTGTCGGGCTTGGTACCTGGGTGAGCGCTTCCAACGTCAGACCCTAGGTGTACCAGAGCAGACAGTTCCCCATCTCCCTCCCATTGATATGAGGCAGACTGAGAGATACCCCCCCACATGAGATGGCCGATTACACGATTGGATGGGAGGCGGAGCGCTTCAGGGGCGAGGGCGACTATGCAGAGTACGTCCAGACCTACATCATGCAGCCTCTGAGCAGTGGTCACCTAGTTGAGAGAGAGAGGCCGGCGGCACCAGCAGCTGAAGCAAGAGTAGGAGCAGGGGCAGAAGCACCCAAGATGGCTTGGGCTCGTGGCAGGAGTGGACCTCAGAAAGGGTGAGGAGCCGGGTGGCCAGCGTTGCCCACGATAATGACCTACAGAGGGCAGAGCGGGGAGACTTATCAGATCGCTATCGCTCCTCCCCCGGCTGATCACAAGCTAGTCGGTTTCTACGACTTGCCCCCGGTATGTACTATTGCATTTTGTACAGTCATTTCATTTCATTTCTCTTTATATTTCACAGAATACTGATACTTCTAACACTTTTGTAGGCTTCCTCAAAGTACACTCGTCAGTCCTTGGAGTTGGCTACCTTCGCGCTGGGTATGCTATAACGAAGCTTGGACCTGTTGGCTCTTTACAGTATCCCGGTAAGTCTTTCTGACCACCATCTCAAACTCTGCATAAACTGTTTGACACAATCTGATGCATTCGCACTATCAACACAACACTCGATACACGGCCCTCACGACATTCATACACTGCATCCAGTCACTGCATTCTACACTGACACGCTACTCCCAGCATTCATACTCTGTACTCAAACACTGCATTCTGCACTGATACACTGCTCATTCATACACTGAACTCACACACTGTACTTGATATTCATACTCCGTTTTTGCATAGCATACTGATGTGTTTGCCATTTGTCCTTTTCAGCCTCCATTCCAGATTCCAGTTGCAGGAGGTGCTCCAGCCGGGCCTTCTGTTCCTGATCGAGGAGGAGGGAGAGGCGACACTGTATTCCCCCGCACCAAAGCGGGGCGTACTCATGTTAGAAGTAGCTCGCGGGCACCGGTTCCTGACGATGATGAGTCCGAGGTAGAGGCGGAGGCAGAGTCATCTGAGGAGGAGACCGGCGATGAGTCAGGCTCAAGCTCAGCTGCAGATAATGGTGCTGACGATAATGCTCCTGGACCTTTGTGCAGGAAGAGGAGGAGGACAGACCCTCAAGCCTGAGACCACTTGACGTTGATCCAGATTTTTGCTGCTTTTCTTTTTTTTGTACTTTTCCTTTTCTTTTTGCTTGAGTACCTTGTACTACCGCAGGCATGTTTTATTTTCTTCGAAACTTTGTACTTGAAAAGATGATGAAATGAAACAAACTTTTTGTTTGAAAAAAGTGTTACATCGCATATTTCATTTGTCTCGCATCGCATTGCATCATTTTACATAACCCTGTAGAATTGCGCTTTTGTCTGAGAATCAAACACTTGTATTGTAATAACCCGGTAACGAACCAGCTAACACAAAACAACTTGTACAATCCACTGCTCATTCTGAACACACAGCCCATAACACAGCGCTTGGTTTACTCGGCACACAACCTATACAGCTCACAACTGATTCTGAACATACAGCTCATACTGAATACACAAATCACAACAGCATATTGCTCACTCTAAATACACAGTTCATTTTGAACTTGTAGAAGTTGAAACACACTCAGATGCTCCAAAATTTCGTTCACTCCACGACCCGGAACCCAAAGGCTTCAGATAGGTCCAGGTTTTACTGTTCACGCTTATCGGGGGTGGACCCTGTAGTCTTATGAAAGAACCAAATCCGTTTTGCACAAATGTGGAGAATGGCACAACACTCTGAGCAAAAACGATTTGAGGAAAGGGGTTTTCAACCGGGTATTGAGCCTACGACTAAACACAGCGAAAAGGACTCGACAGAGAAAACAAAAGGGCACTCAACCTAAACGAATCGAGTAACATTCGAGATGACTCAAAACAAGATTTTGAGACAAACAAAACAAAAGACACGACACACAGACGCGTTACAAAGACGAGAGACCTTGGATCACGAGGAGCCAGTTTCTTCGGGTATTATTCCCATCCTTTCTGATTTGCAATTCTCACATCACTCGGCCCTCAGGCTCGGTTTTTCTCTCAAAACCCTTTTGCTCGCTTTTCTCTCATCGCACATCTCTCTATTCTTTAATCCCTCATTTTTCATCTCTCTCCAAGGGTGATTGATGGATAAACAAGAGGTTGTGGGTTCATGCCCATCACTGTTAGCTCGCAACTACTTCTTCTGGTGACGGCTAGTCAGTGTCCCAGATAAGGGAATGGAATATCTTGATCCATTCCAATTCATGCTTCGTACTTGGTTTGACACCTCGTTGCTTAGAGGGTATTGAGAGCTTTCAGCCCTTTGTTGTTAACCTCAGTTGTGCCCTTTGTTGGCAGGCAGAGTGCCCTTCCGGCAAGTATATTGACGATGGGGAAAAGACAGAACACCTGACTTAACTGCGCCCCTAGTTCATCATTTTGACCATTTTTGTTTTGGTTTTCTACTAAAACAGTTTTGACCAATATGAGAGTTAGATTAGCACACTCGTGCAACTTTTTGATTCAAAATCATGCAAGTTAGGCTATGAGCACTGAAAATTTTCCTTTTTAAGTCCAAGAAAAGGTCCAGTTTTGGAAAATGAAATAATTTTCGAGAAATTAATCAACCTCAATAAAAATTTTCAAAAACTATTTTTGCAAACGGTCAATGCTCAACGAACACAGAACTTACTCTCGATATGCACAACCTCGGATCGGAGGCAATGGAAAATTGCCCATTGTTTGGATGGCACTGCACGGCAACGGAAAGTTGCCCCTGGTTTGAATGGCGACTCATGGCAACGGAAAGTTGCCCCTTGTCTAGATAGCGCTGCGGCATTTTGTAGTCAATCCTCATTAGTGATGATCACGACCGAACTCTCGGATACAGAGAAGACGAAGATGGTCAAAACTAATATATGGACACAGTCACTTGAAAGTGCGTGTGGCTGGACTTCAGGACGAAGTTGCCTACGTATCCCAAACATGGGAATCAAACCTTACGTAGTTCAGGTTAAGGTACACGTGTATTAACCCTCACCACGCTCTAACTTTTGCCAAGGCTGCTCTTCCGGGTTTTCAACCTTGCGAGCTTTGTTTTTCTTCTTTTCAATTCTTTTCCTTTTTTGTTCTTTTTTTTTTTTTTTTGCATTTTTCTTTCTTTCTCTTTTTTGTATTCTTTTCTTTTCTTTTTTCTCTTTTTTGTTTTCTTTTCTTTTTCTTTGCTCTAACTTTTGCCTGGGTCTCCCTTCTAGGTTTTCGGCCCAACGAGCCTCTCAAGGGTAAAAGTGTAACAAGTCCATGCCAAATGGTTTTAGGATTTTGAAGCCATTCGTATCCAGGAGAGTGGCTGTGGCATTGATTTGCAGAAGGATCTATCTTCGGCTTTTCGAGCACATCGGACATTTTTGCCCCTAGTTCCCGGGGGGTGCTTCTGTTCTAGCTTCGCAAGCATCTTCTGATGAGGTCTGATCTTCTTGATCTGACTTTGGTGCCTCTGGTTCCAGGGCTGCTTCAAATCCGGCCAGACAGGCCTTGCATTGTGGTTGATCGTTGAATAGTCTGAACCCAAGGTCCAAGGTTTGAAAGCAAGGGCTCAAGTCTCGAGGCTGAGAGCGATCCTAAGCTGCACAATCTCAAGAGTGATTCCACATAATTCTTCGCAGGACTGCACAAAACATTTTGTTTTTGAAAGTTTTTAAGAAAGCGACAAATCGCTTGCACTGAAGATAGTGTGGAACCAATCTGGATCAAGCCAGGGTCCTTCTCAATACTCATGTTAACAAATATGATTTCATTCATTAAGGGCTTAGCATGCCTCTCTTTCTCTCAGTTGATCAATTTTTTTCAAAACCCGAGGAATTCCTTCCTCTTCGTTTTCATCACCGTAGTGTTCAAAAGGTTTTGAAAAACTTAGGTCAATGCAATGAGTTTGGGGTGCAGAAGAGTAAGTGAGATGCTCCGTCGTTTCATTCAAATCCTCTGGCACAACTAGCCCAAAGTAGCAGTAAGCACGGAAACATGATAGCCGCAGCTATTTCATTCAAAACCTCTGGTTGCAACTGGCTCCATAGTAGAGACAGATTCAAAAGAAAACAAAAGGGGTAATTACAAAACAAAAACAGTGTTCGAGGCAACAACCCCAGAATCACCTGACACTCTATACAACGGGACTGACTCGGTACAACAAGACAAACCTTTAAGCAAAAAGACTGACTCAAAACAAAGAGGCAGACTGAAAACAAGACCACCGAACTGACCTAACACCCAAGTCAGAAACTACCAAATTTAGCATTCGCAGATGCTCAAAAATAGTGCGTGCCGGACGCCACATCTGAAATACACCGAGCGCCGCCCGCAGGTGGACCCACCCCTGATCACATACTTGCACTATCCTCGAGATCCAACAACTCGATGGTGACAGATTTTGCTGAGGTGGGTGGCAGGATGACCTCATTGTCGATCAAATCTTGCACTTCGTGGCGAAGGCGGAAACAACCGTCGGTGTTGTGACCGGTTTGCTGGTGGTACGCGCAGTACAAGGTAGCATCATGTGTGAGAGGGAGATTCTTCGGGAGAGGCCGAGGCTCAAGGGGTTTAAGGTGCCCCCTTTCAGCAAGGATTTGGAACGCCTTAGACAAAGGCATGTAGAGAGCGTGAAAGACCTTGTGGTCTCGAGGCAGGTACTTTGAAGTCTGAGGATTCTTGCTAGATGCATTAGCGAAAGGGTTGGCAGGCACTGCCTTAACTTTTTGATCTCTTCCAGGTGCAGGTTTAGAATTGGAAGGAACTGTTCTGGCATGATGGGGCCTATCCCGTTCTTTCGCCTGGCTTGAACTGCCTTCGGTTGGAGTGGGGAAAGCATTATCCGCAGTCTTAGCCACAATTGCGAACACCTGCTGCTTATTCATACCCCCGACTTTCAAAGCCTCGATTGCCCACAGCAGTTGTTCAACGGGATCAGCATCTGTTCCCACTTTGTTCTTACATCTAGCCTCAGCCTGATCGAGGGTTTGGGTTACTGTCGACATGTCATTGCCATAGCTTGAGATAGCTTAGGGTAGGCTGAGCTCGATCACAATTCGCCCCAGTAGCGGGGGCTCCTGCGGTATGAAATTCCCGGCATATGTTGCAGCTGGTGGCGAAGCTGACATTCCGTAAGCGAGATCAGCCATAGACCTCTGGAGGTCACCAATCATTCCTATCAACTCGAATGTTGTGGGCTCACGAGCTTGAAACAACTGGGGTGTCCAGACCGGGTGCGCAACAGGCGACCTGGGCGGGTGCGGTACATCAGTATTGGTCTCACTTTGCAGGGTGATTCCTTGGTCTAATGCGGCTGTCATAACCACAATCTCTTCTGAACTTTGGGTCATCATAAATCCACTGATCTTGAACGGAGATGATGCAACCGGTGATTGACGGATCCGATATCTGCCTTGCCTCAGCTAAGGAGAACACCAAATCTCCGACCCCAAATCTCCGAACTAAAAAGGAAAACAAGCAGAATTTCAGCCCAAACGGAACAGACACAGGTGTAGCTGAATAACTGTACTCTACCACTGATCACTGTTCCCAAAAAATCACGGTCCCAAAACAGAATCTGATACCCGCAGATATAACCGATTCCCCAAAACACTGATACTGATGCCCTCAGGCCTGGTACTACACTTGCAAACTGATATGTGCATTCCTGTAGAGATACACTCTAAAAGCACATAGCAAGTAAAAGAGAGCCAGAACACCCCTATGTTGGGGTAGGGTTTCCCTGTCCTATTTTATCAGGAGCTAGAGTTTCACTACGCACACAGCGGTCTCAAACAACTTATAATCGGGTAAGCAACCTGTCCTAGCTTGGAATGGTCACTATGGATTCCGAATATGTACTAGGTCGCATGGTCAAAAAGGGTGCCCTGGTAAAACCGGGGTTTGTGTTCCCATCGTGGCAGAGCCCGTAACCGGTTAGCCTTATGGCACGCTTCTCGAAGCGAGCCTCCAACAAACCGTTCAGGAATAGCAGATGGCAAACACTGTGACTTAGGCGCACCAATGCACATGCAATGCAAAGAAACACATAAGTGAAATCAAAACAGGATATCATGAGTTCGAGTCAAGCTCTCTAATTCTCCCTAGCAGAGTCACCAGAAACTGTAGACATCCCTGAATGACCCGGGAGGATGAATCCCATTATGTTCATTTATGGGTCATTACAGTTCGGACTCAAATTGTCAGGGTTCTAAATCTGAACCAAAGAGTCCAAATTTGGCAAATCGTTTTTGAAAACAGATTTTTTGTAAAGAAGTGCCAAACATGGACTGGTTTGCCAGATACAGAGTCGCCACCTAAATACTTATTTTGGGAGGAAATTTAGGAAACCTTGACTCGTTGCCTAAGGCCATGTGTCCGTCATCACCAAAGTTGCCTCGGCTTGAGAACTTGGGTATGAATGGGGAAGGTCACTTCGTGAGTACCCCCGCTCGCCCGATCCGAAGATCGGTCTCTACTAACCATGATATCTAGTTTTGAAAACGTTATGTGTTCTTATTCCAGTTAATTAGCTAGAATTTACTATATGATGCGCACAACACACAAGTATAGACTAGATCGCCTAATTTGGAACAAAGCATTGCATATCCGTTTGCTTGAAAATCGGTTTGAAATTTGCTACTCGCAAGTAGGCTAAAACACGGATTTCAAGGAGTTGTTCCAACTCAAGCAATCCAACCTCCACCCACAGGCATTTAGACAGTTACAACACATAAGCATATAGCCACATGGTAAGCATGCTGTCATGTCAACATTCACACTCATGCGAGATGCTAAAGCACAAATACTTACATCGTACTCCAAGCCAAAACAAGGAACTCGTTAGCAATCAAATGTATGATCCAAGTTCATGTTAAATGACTAATGCATCACATACAAAATGCAACTAGAATAGGCTCGGCGAATCTAGGAATGGCATGTGAAATGCGACAGATAACACGTATTCAAGTTAGATTTGAGATACTATGCAATTAGTATGATGTACCGAGCCTGGTGTATGCAATACAAATGAGTGAATGCATGCATCCATAGCATAAGGATGCTAAATTAAATATGTCCTAATACTAACCATCAAAAGCAGGTAAGTAAAAGGGAGAAAGAAGTGGGGGTTGGAAGACATGCACACACGCACCCACACTTATTACAAACTCACCCTTGCTCGGAGGGGCCAAAAGAATAATACAATTTAATTAACCTACAAGCTAATTAATTATTACAGACAACCTAACTACTTAAGCAAATTAACTAAGCTAAGAAAGCAATAAACAGCCTCGGGAAGAGGGTCCAATGCACGTGTGCTCGGGTTTGCTCGGAAATCCGTCGCCATGCACAAGCTACCTCCGTTTTCCCTGCTCTGTTCCTTTGAAAATTGCACAAGTCCCAAGGTACACTCCACGGACACTATGGAACACCACCGACCAAGGGGAATCACCACCGGCCAAAGAAGTTGGTTATCGACCAATTATGGAGCTCTCGGCCACAAATATTTGGTCGGTTGGCAGTTTATATGGTCGGCCGGCCAAAGCTTCATGTAGAAACCTGTTTTGACAGCAGCAGAGGGAAAAACATGGCATGGCAATGCATTTCAAGCAATGTGTGCACCAACCACACTCTTTATCATGTTCATGACTCAAAGGAGGACGGCTCTCGATTCTCGGACCATCAATCGCGCATTTCAATGCGTGATGGCCCAAAAGCCTAGTTGCGCATTTTGATTTCAAATGAAATGCACACCAAACAAACACATAAGGCCCAACCTCTATCACTTGATCAAGAGACAAGGCATACATGCAAAGTGCAATGCAACCTAGGCATGTGAGCTAATGTGTGCAATATGAGCATGGGCAAGCATGTAAACATGAACATGGACAACACACAAACATGTAATGACATGTTAGGTGACTAAAAGAGAGAATGCATGCCAAATGCATTACAACCTAAGCATGCAACAACATGTCATATAGCTCAAGTGAGGCAACAAAATGCAATTTGGTTAAGCATGAGTCAAGAATGCAAGCAATGAACATACAAAACAATATGCAACCAAATCATGCAAACATGAAGCAATATGACAACATTAGAGCAACAGTCAAAAGGTGGATTTAGACTAGTATGGACAAGCCTCAAACGAGCCCAAAATAGTGGCCAACATGCTAAGGAAATGAAGGCAAAATGACATGCAAACATGCATGCATACATGGTTCAAAACCTAAGCATCAAAGAGCAACTTTTAAGCACACTTAAAAGAGACAAACATGGATATATAACCAACATGTTAAACACTGAAAACATGCTAGAAAAAGTGCCAAATCAAACAAACCATGCAAGTAAGGCATGCAACAATGGTCCAAGACCTAAGGCTCACCAAAGAGGTATTGAACTACACTTAGCAAAACCAAACATGGCATGATTTGAACAACCAAAATCAGAGTTTTATCATGTTGAAACGAAGCCAAAAACACATTGACATGGCATCCTAGGGGCCTAACATGATGGCATACGTAATGACACATCCAAGGAGCATAAGACAACAACCTTTTAACACATTAAAGGGGCATCAAATGCGAGCATACAAGCACACCATAAGGACTGAAATGGCATGGAAAGTGGTTCCAAACAACTGAAACAAAGCAAGGATGGCATGCTAGAGGGGTCAATGCTTAAGGCATACAAGAGAGGTTGCATGGTAGCTATACAAAGCAAAGCATGGATGGCTTAAATGACCAAAAACAGACCTCAAGCACACTAAAACAAGCATAAAAGCTTCACAAAGCTAAGCCAAAACACATGAACATGGTAATCTAAATGCTATGCACATGTTAAGGCAAATCATGGCATTACAAGACATGCATGCAAGGCAAGCATGGTGTGTCTGAACCAACTAAAAACAGTGCTATATCATGGCAAAATAAGCGCAAATAACACTTAATACATGGCCAACATGCACTTAAAAAAGGTGCTCACACATGAGGCTAAAATGGCCCTTTTTGAAGGTAATAAGGAGAGGGGATGACCCTCTCCTTTTTAGGACCTTAAGACACCACTGAAATCCCTCAAGATTTCAGTGGTGAGGAGGCCCAATCAAGGTGGTCCCGGAGCTCACCAACATGGCACAAAATGGGGGCCAAACAAGCCCTAAGAGGGGTCAAACAACCCCAAAGCTCAAAGCAACCTTAAACAACTATTTTAAGCAGGTAAAAACAAGACTTTTATATGTTATACACTAAGCTCAAAAACAGATGCAAGGTAGGCAAAAAGACTATGCAAAAATGGGGAATAAAGAGCAAAATTCTTACCGTTGTTGAACCCTTTCAAGAACAGCACTCCAGCTGCTTCTTTAGCTCCAAATAAGCTCAAAACCTTGAAGAATAACCCTTAGGGCCCTCAGCAACCAAGGTAAGGTGTAGAACTAGGTGTCCTAGTGCAAAACTAAGGACAAACACACACTTAGAACACAAGAGAGGGGAAATAGAGATAGAATAGATTCACAAACCCTAACCCTAGTTCAGACCCTCTAGAGCTTTTTTTTTGTAACCCTAGAGGAGGGGGGAGAGGCCTCCTCTTATAGAAGATCACTCTTGCAAAGCTTTCCAAACAAGCTAAGCAAGAGTGAAATCCCTCCATACACGTGTATGGAGGGGGTGCAAGGTGTATGCCAGCTAGCACAACTGGCATAAAAATATCTGCAAAAGCAGATGCACAGTGATCAGCCAGCCAAAAATGCCAAATTGGCCAAATAAATGGCCTACCGACCAAATAGAGTGCCGACCGGCCAAACATTTGGCCGATGGAAACAAAACACAGCCAGTGACCTGAAGCCGGTGGCCTGAAGCCATGGCCGGTGATGTGTGGGGATGGCCAACAAGTCATTCCCTGCTCCTCAAAATCAAAACACAAGTGCTTGGTGCAAAACTAGACACAAAACAGGCAAGTCGAGAGGTTCCAAGGCAAGGCGCGTAGTCGAGACCTCTGAGAACTCAAGACGAACACAAACATGGATAATCACCGAGTGTTCAAACTGTGACATCTAGGTCTTGAGGATGGTCAAAAATGAGGTGTCTACAACAACCAAGAAACAACTTGTAGATAAGATGAGTGTGGCTGAGATGAGGATGCTAAGGTCGATGTGTGGCAAGACTAGACAAGACATAATTAAGAATGAGTGTATTTGGGAATGGGTAGGAGTAGCATCGATAGAAGATAAGTTGAGAGAAAATCGATTGAAATGGTTTGGTCATATTCAACGGAGACCAACAGAGACAATAGTGAAGAGATACGATGCTGTAACGGTAGATGGAAAGGTTAGGGGATGGGGTAGGCCTAAATTAACGTTGATTAGCGTTGTAAATAGAGATAGGGATCTACTTAATTTAACTAATGAAATGGCCTTTGATAGGGTCGTATGGAGAAGAAGGATTCATGTAGCCGACCCCATTTGATGGGACTTAAGACTTGGTTTGGTTTGGTTTATTTTATTTCTAATTTGCCCTCACCTAAGTTACCTTTATATTGTATTTGGATCATGAATTTGGATAGAGATTTGAAAAAAGAAAGAAAGAGAACAATTGTGTGAAAAGTGTGCAAACTATAATTATATTTCATTCACATTTTATCTACTTTTTTTCATTTTTTTTTCTTTTTAAATCTTTACCCAAATTTATAAACCAAACACAAATTTAATCATCGGATGTAAGTCATTAGCTATCCATCATAGAAAGTGATAACCAACAACCAACACTAGAATCACGATCATCATGGTTGGTCATTGCCATGAAAGATTGTGTGCTAAAATCTAACCACACAATCAATTCTTTAATCTTTTTTTAGAAATTTTGAGAACAAAGTCGAAGAGTATGCAACCAAGATCCACATATGTAAAGTGAGAAGAATAACTAATTCGACTGCTCGTGAACAGGGAAGGTACTTCGATGATAAAGTGATATTTCGATAGAGTAACTCAAATTCTTATATGAACTCACTTACCTTCGACATATGGGGATGTTTGCTTTTATATATAGTGCCATGCCTCTCCTAGGTGTTGTTTTATTGTCAAACTCTTATTCTCTTTAGAAATAACACATCATCTAGAACTCATATTTCCTAATTGGATTATGATTAACCTCTCAAAAGACTCTTCAACTTACCTTACCCAGGAGTCATTCTCCACTCATGTTCTTTCATGTTTATCTTTGCCCGAATGTTAATCACTTCCACATCTAGGCCAATCACACTCTGCCATGCGACACCTCGATCTAGTTAGGGCCCTGCTATGTAGACAGGACAAGAATTATGTTGCCACACTAACTAACAACAACTAGAGTGCCTTCATGTGTTTCTCCAGCTTTTTCTTCATTGCTGTCACCATTTTTTATGAAAGATACTTGTTGTTGTTATATTGTTTGGGGATGTTTATGTTTGAGATTAGACTTGAATTGCCTCCTCAACTTACTTTATTTTCATTGTTTTTTAGCGTGTATGTGGATAGCTCAGTCACTATTGTGTGCCCAATTCATTTTGGATCCTATTTTGATGATTTGAGTTGTTTATTTTTTTAGGATATATTATGTTGAATATATATAAAAATTTAAGTTAATTTGATATCAGTAGCATTTTCATCAAATAATATTTATATGGGCAAATTACACTTGGCATTTTTATACTTTACACCCAATCCCACTTTTGCCTGACTTTTGAAAAGTGACAACCAATTCCTCAGACTTCCGGTTAAGTTTCAATCCACCCAATTTGTTGACTTCAAGGGCAATATAATAAAATCACTTGGTTTCCAACCTAAATACACCCAGGTTCTGCTCTTGTATTTTGTAATGCTTATATATATATATATATATATCTTCATTTATGCATATATAGCAGAGTTCATGGAAAGAAGAAAGAAGAAAGAAGAAAATGAAGACTGGAATAAGTGAAATGTCCTATTTTTCCATGTTTATTGGGTGTTTAGGTTGATTATTTTAATGATTTTTTTTTTGTTGTTGAATTTATTTTTGTGTTTAACAAATTTAAAAAAATAATAATAAATTAAAAGGCTTGGGACTTTTAAATTCTACTCAATTAGATGGGAAAAAAAAAGTAAAATAAATTTTAAAAAGTCAAAAATAGTTGGCTTTCTATTTTTTTTCCTCGCTTTTGTCCTTAGCAACAAAATTTTAAAATTTTTAATTTTTTTATGAACCAGAAAAGAAAAAAAATTGACATAAATTTAGAAAAAAGATCACTAAAAATAACAAAAAATTGAAAAAAATATGAATTTTTTAGCTAGATTCTAAACCACAATGAAATGAAAAGATATATATATATATATTACAAAGTGCAGGTGAGGAGCTTCTATTTACACCCCAAAAAGTAGGTTGGGCATCCCAATGTAATGATATATATATTTTTTATTACTATTAAGTCCCTATTTAAAATAACCAAAATGTGTTTGACTTTGAAAAAAGTATAAATAAAAGTATTTTTGATGCCCCATTCATCATTAAGCCTAACATTCCTTTTCTCTATTCTCTTCTTATTTTTATCACTTTACATCTTTATACTCAATCCTAACCCAGCCATATTTGCTTTAACCTATCATTCTTGCATTCTATTTCATATTGAAATCAATAATGGATAATAAAGAAGATATTTCCAAGCAATTTTCTAGAGAGAGAGTAATTTTTAATTGTTATTCATTGTTTTTTGTAGGTTGGTTTTCCGAATTGGTTTGGTATTGAGTATCCGAACAAACTTCATATGTTTGGAATTAAGTATTCAGATAAATATATTTTGTTTGGAATTGAGTATCTATATGAAACAACTAAAACTAATTTTCTTGTGTTCAACATTGAGTATCCGAACAAACTTCACATTTTTGGAATTAAGTATCCAGATAAATATATTTTGTTCGGCATTGAGTATGCATATGAAACAAGTGGAACCAATTTTCTATGGTTTGGACTTGAGTATCCGAACAAACTTCACATGTTTGGAATTAGTATCCAGAAAAATATATTTTGTTCGGCGCTGAGTATCCATATGAAACAATTGGAACTAACTGGTAGCCACTGGTGGATGTAAGAGTAGTGGTTTGCTTTGATGAATGGATTGTGTAGAAGAGCAGAGACCTTTTTTTTGTGTCGGAATCCCTCTTCATCTCGGATGAACTCAAAATCCCTCTTCATCACTTGGAATTTCAGAGATCCCAAATGTAATGACCCCAAAATGCGTATAAGAAATCATCTTAATTTCCCTATGAAATGATGTGGTTTAATTTAATTATATCTATTAGAATTGAAGCATTATCAGTTGAGTTATGGACTTAAAATGGAAATTAACGACCTTTATGGGTTCAAAAATCAAAATTGAGTACTTGGATATGTTAATGGAAATTTTTGGAATTATTTGGGAAAATTAATTTGAAATCTAATTTGTCTGATTCGTTACTGGACGTTTGGGTGGTTAACTTTATACTGCAAATCGAAGACCCTAGAGGCTTCAGAAACCAGAACATGGGACATATTTATGCTCAGCACAATTTTTATAGTCATCTGGGACGTTTAATTGAAATTTGATTTTTCGCGATTCGTAAGGGCGTCTTTGGCTATTCCTATTGTTAAAAGCTTAGGTGTTGGTTATATGTATATATGGTTATGCTATGTGAGTGGTGAACTTATCATTTGGAAGTCAAATAAAACATTTGGGGGAGAGAGAAGAGAACTGTGAGAGAGAGGGAGGGAAGAAGAGGCAAGCTTCTCTAATCAACACTCATGGGGTTTTGAAGATGCTTGAAGGGGGTTGAAGAAAGAAAAAGAATATCATCCATGGGAAGCTTGGGAGAAATTGAAGAAAGCTAAGAGAAAGACAATGATGGAACTAAGGTATGATCATCTATCTTGAATCCTTAGGTTTAAAGCATCAATTACATGAAATCAAGGATTGATATGGAAAATGTGAGCTTTGAACCCCAACTATGGCTATTTGGTGCTCTTGTGTTCTTGTGTTTGGGAATTGAATAATATTTTGAGGTTATGATGTTTGATGGAGATTAAATATATGAAATTGGTCATGTATTAAAGGGTTTTGGGCTTTGATTTACATGTAATTAAGGTTTGATTTTGAAAATAAGAAGTCCCAAGTTTTCGGCCATTTTTCGGACTGCAAACTGTCCAGGCCGCACGTGCGGCACTGTTCACCCGCACGTGTGGGGACAGCTCTGTCCAGCCAATTTCGAATAGGCATATCTTTTGCATCCGGACTCCATTTTGAGTGATTCTTGAGCCTAAAATCAAGCCCCGGAAGTCTAGTTTCCAATGGCAGTGGTCTCACTCCTAAATTCTAAATACAAAAATAGTTATGCCCAAATTAGTGACGACTATTCACTTTCTGTCAACCGGTTTTGTATCATTTCTTCACCTAAACCATTTCCCATCGATTTCTTCTATTTTCTGAAACATGGATTATGACCTAGGGAGGACTAATGAAGCTAGAACCACCATGGCTCTCGGTTAAAGAATAAGAAAGAAATTGGTTTTCTCCTCATATTCTGTTATGTACATTGTGTTTGTAGGTCAAGACGAGGACATCGTCCCACCGCTATCAGAGGCCTACCACTGTGAGTAGTAGTACTTCGATGTACCTTTAACCGTTTATCCTTATTGATGTTAATCTTCGTCGTAAGAATTATGTTGACATAAATGCTATGCATGCTATGTGAGAAACATTATGAAATTATGTAAACATCAAAAGAACTTGTGAAGATCAAACCTATGTGGCCAAGGGCCGACTTGTGACTTATGAAGCTATGAGGCCAAGGGCCAAACTTGTGAAATTGTGAAACGAATAAAGTCATCTATAATCTAATGAAAATGTACTTACTTTTCGTTACTAATTATCAGCAATGTCTTGTTAACTTTACGTTAATTATGTCAACTCATGGGAATGATGCAACGATTACCATTAGGACTCTGTTAATTCCAAGGCAAGGCAACTATGTTAACATATGAGAATGATTAAACAAAGGTGTATGCTATTGATTAATAGAGCGTGTAAAGTAAGTCATTTACCCAAAAGAATTTATGTTCATTCTTGAAGAATGGATTCGGAGTAAATATGAGAGTAGCTATGTGCATTCCGATGAACTGAAGTTATTTTGCTATGTTGCTTATGAATTGGAAGTTATCCAGAATCTACGATATAAGTGCAAAGTTTAGCATCATTGTGTGACCCTCATGAGAATGTGAATTAGTCTCTCATTGTTAAGCGTACGATAATGACATGATACAACAAGAAATGCTCTAGTGTGATATGTATCATTTGAATTAATGAATGATGTTCAAGTATGTTTCAGGCATGTTTCCAGTATGTTACAAGTTCAAGTATGTTCAGGTATGTTTCAAGTATATGTTACAAGTTTAAGTCTGTTACAAGCTTATGTATGTTACAAGTTTATGTTGTTACAAGTTTATGCATGTTACAAGTTTAAGTCTATTACAAGTTCACGTATGTTACAAGTTCAAGGATGTTACAAGTTCTTTGTATCAAGGGCTTCATGCCAACATTTCAAGGGCTTAATGCCAAACTTTTCAAGGGCTTTCATGCCATATGTTTCAAGGGCCTTAGAGCCATATGTTACAAGGGCTTTATGCCATATGTTTCAAGGGCCTTAGTGCCATATGTTACAAGGGCTTTATGCCATATGTTTCAAGGGCCTTAGTGCCATATGTTTCAAGGGCTTATAGCCACCATGTTTCAAGGGCCTCGTGCCACCATGTTTCAAGGGCGTATAGCCACCATGTTTATGTTGCAAGATTGAACCTAAGGCCGTTATGTACTTAGACAGAATCAGACTAACTATGTGAACTCTACATCTTTATATGCATTGCTATGTGTTATGTTTCAAGCTAAGCATCGTTTTATTTATGTATTACTATTCACTGAGCTTGGCTTACTCTGTTTAATGTCTGCTTCTGTAGGTAACCAACCAGGTGGTCAGTCCTAGTCATGACACCCGTTTTCTTTTGTCAACCTTCGTGGGTTCGAGCCTTTGCAAGCCATTTATTTTTGTAAAGTCTATTGAAATGTTGGCTTAATTTTGATTACCCATTTAAAGTTGAAGATGTAGAACTTCAATGATTTTTGTATAAGCCCAATGATGGGGCTGGGTCTGTACGTATGTTTGTTTATCACCGATGCTACAAAATATGGTTTGGAGCTTTATCTATTTTCCATGATGAATGTGATGTATAAGAGGTCCTGGCATGTAGATGTAGCTCAATGGAATTTATATGTATAGTTATTTTCTTACTTTATGCTTCCGATGAGGCCCCGTATGTTATTTACAACAGGTTAAGTGTTCGTTTTCGAACGGGTCATGCCCAAACTTTTAGGGGCGGGTTTGGGGCGTGACACCAAATGTGATTTTTGTTCCTCTATTTATTGGTAATAGGGTGTACAAAGTAGATTTGTATAGGGTTTTAGAGTTTTTAGGGTTAGGATGGGTATTATTTGAGGGGTCCAAATAAATAAATAAAATTTAAAATTTATTATTGAGGTGCTCAAAGTAATGGGATGCCCAATCTACTTTTTGGGATACAAATAGAAGCTCCCGCGCAATCAGCAAAACTTGGATGGAAACTAAATTAATTTACTATATTGTCCCCTTAAAGTGGCCATTTGAATCTCACATGGCACTTTCCCGTCTAATTCATTAATGTAGAGGCGAATTGGAACTTGATTGGGTGTCTGAGGAGTTAGTTGTCACTTTTTAAAGATCAAGGACAAAGTGAAATTGGGTGTGAAGTGCAGTGGTGCTAATGTGTTTTGATTTATTCTTAAAATCATATTTCCCATCCATATTTTTAGATACAAACGTGATTGATGAAGGATTACTAATATTTGATCAACTTAATTTTTTACATGTATATTTTACTTAATATATTTTAAAAAGTGACCAACTTAAATCATTGAAATAGAATCCGAAGTTAACTCTATCAGGCACAAAATAGTGATTGTTGTGCTAGAAGAACAAGCACAACCACTCTATTTCCAATGTGGATACTCTTGTGCGCTAGTTCAGAAAGTCTCATATCAGGAATAGTTACTCCAATTAATTCCATATATTTTTATATTGCTCTGAATAATATAACTGTGATATCTTGTTTTGTATGTTTGCTCATTTTTGTTAGACGGTTGTACTCATTCTCATTGTGACACCCACTTTTTCCCATTGTAACACTCAATATAAACCTAGTTGATGTGGCGTGTGGCATGTTCCATCACAAGAAAGAATTCTAAAAAGAAGGATTCGAAAAAGGATATAGTGTACTTTTTCTTGCTGTGACACTCACTTTTTTCTATTGTAACACCATTTTTTTCAAGAAAGGGTTCTCAAAAGACTGTAGTGTATTTTTTTTCACTGTGACTCCCACTTTTTCCCATTGTAATACCCAACAAAACCTACCTGATGTAACATGTGATCCCGCAAGGAAATGTTCCAAAAAGGCTATAAATGTACTTTTGTCACTATGACACTCACTTTTTCTCACTGTAACATCCAATAAAAACTCAACAGAAGATTGGGAGAGCACTGATGTGGCATGTTCCACCATAAAGAAGGGTTCTAAAAAAGCTATAGTATACTTTTTCCCACTGTGACACCTGCTTCTTCCCACTGTAACACCCAACAAAAGGTTAAATTTATCATTACAAATCCAATAGGATGAAATGGAACATAAGAAATTTTTTCAAATTATCTGAATCACAATTTTAACGTTTAGGATTTATTAGTCAATCTCCCTTTTTTTTTATATTTTTTTATTATTATCATTAGTTAAACTTTTTTTTAACCTAATAAAAAAAAAAGATTTAAATTGAAATATCATATAATATGAGAGCCCCTCATCCATTAAGGACTCTTAACTCTCTCCCTCTCTCTCTTATTGTTCAGTTAAAAAATATTTATAAATGTCTAGATAATTGAATTAATCTGGATAATAAATCATATTAAAAAAACAAAGCTATCAAGACATTTCAAAACCAACACAAACAACAATTATAAGAAAGATGGCATAATAGGCAAATAATTAAACAATAAATAAAACCCTCTCATAAGGAGTAAATAGTCAATTTTGGTTTATCATTTTCTCCTTTACCTCTTAATGGGAAATTCTATTTCCATACACTTAATTATCTTAGTACACATCTTCTCTCAGTACACATACTTATTAATTTGATTATTAATTAATTTTCTTAATCCACAAACTAAAAGTCACAATTATGCCCTTCACTCATAATCATTGTACACACACCACTCAACCTTCCTTTCCACACTTTTTAAGTTTTATTTATTTATTTATTTATGTTTTTCAGTTTGGAGATTTTGGCACTAGTTTTCCGAAATTATACATTTAATTCGAAACTTAACATCTGAATAAAAGTGATTAGTTCGACAAATTTATTCCAAAGAAATAAAAAAAAAAAAAAAACACTTTCGGCAGTTGATGTCAGAATATAATGAAATAATTTAGCACTAGTTGTCTAACTGAAAACCACAAAAGGAAAAAAAAAAAAAAAAGTTCTACATGAAAAAAAAATCTCTTTTTTATTTTATTTTTTTATCACTAATAGAGTATAAATTTAGAGATTAAAACAATATGAGAGTTGTTATAAGAGTATTGATTTGCAAGCAATGGATGAATATAGAGTGTGTAGCAAGTAAAGTGACAATAATTGAAAAATTAGAATTCAGTTTTTTTTTTTACTCAAAATATGTACATTGAGATTTTTTTTTTTTTTTTGTTTCTAAAAGATGTGTACATAAAATATTTTCATATAATATTATGGGTGCTAATAGATATCTATTATGGTCATTTTAGTTTAGCATATAATTACTATTAGAATAATATTTCATTAAGTGTATATACTGAGATGATTAAGTGTGTGAAAATAGAACTTCCCCCTCTTAATTGAAGGTGAACAAAAATGACCAAGTTACCCTAATTGGTTTATTAAGGCCCCTTAATCTTGCTAATCCAAAGCTAAATGCATTCAGCATTTTCAAGGACTATTTAAACGAAGTCTGCTAGCTATTATAATTAGGATATTTATGTATAAGTCTTAATAGGTGAATTTATTATCCAATAGGTCCTATGATAATTAGTGGCATTTTCATCAACCACTATTAAAAAAGTTACTACTTGTTAATTTTTAGAGATAGTTTGAAAATTTTGTCACAAAAAATGTCGCTAATTATAAGTTGAGGGACTTACGTGTAGGTTATAATAGGTAGACTTATTGTCCAACAGGTCCTATGATAATTAATGACGTTTTCCATTAAACACTATTAAAAAAGTTACTAATTTTTAATTTCCAGCGACAGTTTCAACATTTTGTCACAAAAAATGTCAATAATTATAAGCTTTAGCGACAGTTTAAAAAAATCATCACAAAAAAGTCGCTACTTTTCAACTTTCAGCGACAGTTTAAAAAATTTATCACATAAAAATATCACTAACTGTACATTTTAGAGACGATTTATAAAAATCGTGATAAAAAAAGTTACCAATTGTCAATTTTTAACGAGATATGCAAAAAAATCGTTACAAAAAATTATTTTTGGTTGGCCAACATTGTTCCGGTGCTAAAGAAAGATGGCAAAATTTGGGTATGTGTGGACTTTAGAGATCTGAACAAAGCTAGTCCGAAGGACGACTTTCCTCTACCGCATATCGACGAATTGATGGACTTCACCGCAGGCCATGTGTTACTCTCCTTTACGGATGGATTTTTCGGGTATAACCAGATTTTGATGGCACCTGAGGATAGAGAGAAGACTACATTCACTACGCTGTGGGGAACTTACTGCTACAGGGTGATGCCGTTCGGTTTGAAGAATGCTGGGGCTACTTATCAACGGGTTGCGACCACTATCTTGCTCGATATGATCCACAAAGAGGTTGAGGTGTACGTGGACGAAATGATTGTCAAGCCCAAGGAAAGAGAGGGCCACTACACCGCCTTGAAGAAATTCTTCCAATGGATCAGAGAATATCGGTTGAGGCTAAATCCACAAAAATGCACTTTTGGTGTCATAGCGGGGAATATGCTGGGGTTCTTGATTACACAGAGGGGCATTGAGGTTGATCCTTCCAAAATCAAGGCCATCCTAGAAATGCCACTACCAAGGACTGAAAAGGAGGTGCGAGACTTTCTGGGTAAAGTGCAATTCATAAGACGGTTTATTGCAAAATTAACCTTGATTTGTGAACCACTATTTGGTCTTCTGAAGAAAGGAAAGAAATTCCAATGGGATGACTGATGCCAAGGTGCTTTTGAGCAAATCAAGTAGTACCTTCAGAACCCACCCGTGTTGTCATCACTAGAGCCGGAGAAGCCATTGATTTTGTATCTGTTAGTAACCAACACGACAATGGGCTGTATGCTTGCGCAGGAATCTGAGGATAGAGTGGAGAAAGCCATCTATTACCTGAGCAAGAAGATGCTGGAATATGAGACTCATTACACCTCGCTGGAGAAGGCTTGTTTAGCCTTGGTGTGGGCTACCAGGAAATTGAGGCACTGCCTGTTAGCTCACTCTATAATTCTGGTTTCGAGATTAGATCCCATCAAATATCTCTTCGAGAAACTAGCACTTACGGGTAGGCTAGCCCGTTGGTTGCTTCTTCTCTCCGAATTCGATTTGAAATATATAACTCGCAAGTCTGTTAAGGGGAGAGCTATAGTTGAATTTTTGGCGAATCACCTAGTGGAATGGGAGGAAACAGTAGAGTACTTATTCCTGGATGAAGCTATTTTGCAAGTTGAGGAAGAAACCTGGACAATGTAATTTGACGGAGCGTCAAACCAGTACGGTTATGGGATAGGGGTGTTGCTGATAGCACTCGACGATTCCCATATACCTTTAGCCTTCAAACTCCGGTTCAAGATATCGAACAACGAAGCAGAATACGAAGCATGTATCGTTGGACTGGAAGCCACCCTAGAACTAGGGGCAAAAAGGTTGGACGTCATTGGGGACTCGAACTTGGTTGTATCTCAAGCAAAAGGAGATTGCAAAGTTAAAAAAGAAAGATTGAAATCCATCATCAAACCCTAGACGTTCTGATTCCTAGGTTTGAGAAGCTAACCTTCACCCATCTTCTACGAGAGAACAACAGGTTCGCTGACGCCTTATCAACTCTATCTTCTATGATAGACATCCCTTTGGGAGTCCGAATGCGTCCGATCATTATTGAACAGAGGTATGTGCCGGCCTATGAGTTGATCGCTGCAATAGATGAAGTAAAAGATCAGAACCCCTGGTATTATGATATCTGGAACTTTTTAGAAAAGGAAGCCTATCCACTAGGGGCAAATGCCAAAGATAAAAAGGCAATACGGCGAATGGCTCCTCAGTTTATCATTTGTGGGGGTAAGTTGTACAAACCTAGTCATTTGGGAATGCACAAACTGTGTGTTGACGCAAAAGAATTGAAGCGCCTAATGAAGGCCATCCACGGAGGGGAGTGCGGATCGCACATGAGCGGAGTAATGCTAGCTAGGAAGATTCTCAGGCAGGGTTATTACTGGTCAACCATGGAGGAGGATTGTATCGGTTTTGTTCGGTGATGCCACAAATGTCAAATTCATGCCAATTGCATGAACAACCCCCCGTTAATGCTGTACAACATGACTTCACCATGGCCATTTTCAGTCTAGGAAATTGATGTTATTGGGACAGTTATGCCGAAGGGCTCGAATGGGCATGGGTATATCCTGGTGGCGATAGACTACTTTACAAAGTGGGTGGAATCCCAATCCTATGCACTGCTGAAAGCATCTCATGTCACCAAGTTCATCAGGAACAACATCATTTGTCGTTATGGGGTCCCAAATGAGATTGTTTCAGACAACGGCTCCCATTTAAAGAAGGAAGTGATCGACTTGTTAGAGAAATACAACGTGGCTTTTCATAAGTCATCCACATATCGGCCATAGACCAATGGAGCTGTTGAGGCTGCTGTGGACGCGCCCCGCGTGAGGGACTTATGTTGCCACAATTCGGACTCGATTTTGTCACGGTTCTTAATCTTGAACCAAAAAGTCCAAATCCGGCAAATCGTTTTGGAAAACAGATTTTTGTAAAGAAGTGCCAAACATGGACTGCTTTGCTAGATACAGAGTCGCCACCTAAATATTTTTAATGGGGAATTTAGGAAACCCTGACTTGGTGCCAAAGGCCACGTGTCCGTTATTACCAAAGTTGCCTCGGCTCGAGAACTTGGGTACTATTGGGGAAGGTCAGCTATGAGCACCCCCTTTCGCCCGATCCGAAGATCAGCCTCTACTAACCGTGATATCTTATTTTGAAAACATTACGCGTTCTTATTCCGGTTATTAGCCAAGAATTACTATGTTATGCGCACAGCAAACAAAAGTATAGACTAGATCGCCTAATTTGAAACAAAGCATTGCATATCCGTTTGTTCAGAAAAGGTGTGAAATTTGCTACTCGCAAGTAGGCTAAAACACGGATTTCAACGAGTTGTTCCAACTCAAACAATCCAACCTTCACCCACAGGCATTCATGCAGTTATATCGCATAAGCATCTAGCCACATGGTAAGCATGCTGTCATGTTAAACATTCACACTCATGCGAGATGCTAAAGCGTAAATGCTCACCTAGTACTCCGTGCCAAAATAATGAACTAGTTAGGAATCATGCATGATCCTAGTTCATGTTAAGATGGCTAATGTAACACATGCAAAGATGCAATCTAGACAGGCTCGACTATTCTAAACATGGCATATGAAATGCAACAGATAGCATGTATTCAATTTGGAATTGAAATACAAATGCAATCAACAAGATATACCGAGCCCGGTGCATGTAAGACAAATGTATGGATGCATGCATGCATAGCATAAGGCATGCTAATTTAAATCTGCCCTAGTCTACCATTATAAGTGGGTAAATAAAAGGGAAGAAAGACGTGGGATTGGAAGACATGCACACACCCACCCACACTTATTACAAATTGACCCTCGCTCGGAGGGACCGAAAGAATAATACACTTAATTAACCTACGAGCTAATTAAATATTACAGACAAATTAAACTAGTTAAGCTAATTAACTAATCTAATAAAGCAGTAAACAGCCTCGGGAAGAGGGTCTAATGCACACACGTCGGTTTCGCTCGGAAGCCCACTGTCATGTGCAAGCTGCCTTTGTTTTGACTATTTAGCTCCTCTGAAGACTTCACAAGTCCTAGGATTGCTTCTCTGAATGCATGATGGCCCAAAGAATCAAGTGTGCATTTTGATATGGAATGCAATGCACGTAATCAAACAAAGGAGCTCAACCTCTATCATGCTCAACTCAAGAGGTGAAGCATGCATGCCAATGGGATGCAACCTAGGCATGGAGGCTAAGTGTGCAACATGACAATGCAAACAAGCATGCTAGTATGCAAGCAAACATACAAGGTGAGCATGCAAACAAGCAAAGAGATGGACTTGAACTAAATTAGGAAGCTCTCAAACAAGCCTAAAACAGTGGCCAAATGCCAAGGAAATGAAGGCTAATATGCACACAAACATGCATGCAAATTGGCCAACATTTAAGCATCAAGCAAACAACCTTTAAGCACACTTAAAAGAGCCTAAACATGGACAATTAGCTTGCAATGTAAGCTCTAAAAATCATGTCAAAGATGATGCCAAATCAAGCAAACATGACAAGCATAGCATGTAATTGGTCCAAGTACTTAAAGCATGATCATATGACACATGAAGCAAATGACCAAAATGGATCAAAACAGTCCCAAATCATGTTAAGGCAAGCCCCCAAAACCACCTAGATGGCGTCTAAATGATCTACACATGGAGGCATGCACAAATGCTTAAACATGGAGCATACAACACAACCTCTTAAAGCATCAAAGGAGCATTAAATGCAAACATGCAAGCATGTTATAAGGACTGAAATAACATGGTAAGTGGTTCCAAACCACTGAAACAATACAAGTAATGCATGCTACACACTCACACACCTAAGGCTAGCAAGCCAAAATGCAAGGTGGCTATACTAAGCATGTGATGGTTGACCAAAATAACCAAAAACAGAGCTTAAGAATGCTAAAACAAACACAAAAGCTTCACAAAACAAAGCCTAAATCAGGCTAGAACAAGGATCAAAGCCTAAAGCATGTTACGGCCTAAACATGGCATTACAAGGCATGTATGCTAAGCAAGCATGGTGTACCAAAAACAACTCAAAATAGTGCTAAATCATGACATAATAAGCACGAAAAATAGCTAAGGCATGGTCAGCATACACTTAAACATGGTGCTCCCTCAAGAGGCAAAAATGGCCTTTTTCAAGGACAACAAGGAGAGGGGGTGGCCCTCTCCTTCTTAGGACCTCAAGGCACCATCCTCACCTCTAAAATCCCTCAAGATTTCAGTGGTGAGGAGGCACAAACACAATGGTCTAGGATCTCAACCAAAATGGCACAAAACAAGGGCCTAACAAGGCTTAAGAGGGGTCAAACAACCCCAAAACTTAAAACACCCTTAACAAACTATTTAGAGCACTAAAAAACAGAACTTTTCTATTTTATATGTTAAGCTCAAAAATAGTTGTAAGGTAGGAAAATATACAATGCAAAAATGGGGTAAAAAGGGACAAAAGTCTTACCCTTGTAAACCCTCTTCAAAAATGGAAAACCAGCTGGTTCTTTAGGTTCAAATCAGCTCCAAAAACAAGCCTCAAGGACCTCAGCTCCAAGAGAAGGTGAAAGTCTAGGTGTTTGTGTGCAAATCTAAGACTAAAACACCTTAAAGGCAAAAAGAGAGAGAGAGAAATAGATATAGGATAGATACAATTATGCTAACCCTAAAAACCAGAGCTCTCCTCTGAAATTTTTGTAACCCTAAAAGAGGGAGAGGATGCCTCCTCTTATAGAGCTCAATCTTGTAAGCTTACAAGACAAGCTAGCTAAGAGGGAGATCCCTCCATACACGTGTATGGAGGGGAGCCAAGTGCATGCCAGCTGCATGAAAATATCTGCAAAAGCAGATGCACAGTAGCCGGCCGACAAAAAAAGCAATTGACCAAAAAAAGATAGCCGGCCGGCCATCTACAGTGCCGGCCGGCCAAATATTTGGCCGGTGGCAACAAAACACAGTCGGTGGCCTCAAGCCATGGCTGGTGATGGGTGGGGATGGTCAACAAGCCCTACCCTGCCCTCTCAAAGGCAAAACATAAGTGTTTGGTGCAAAACCAGACACAAAACAGTCGAGTCGAGAGATCCTGAGGCAAGGCACGCATGACCGAGACCTCCGGGAACTCAAGACGAACACAAACATGGATGATCACCGAGTGTTCGAACGGTGACGTCCAAGTCTTGAGGACGGTCAAAAATGGTGTGTCTACAGTTGCCCCTCTTTGACAGAACTCGAAAGTCATAACAATGACGGGAGTGAATGTCAAAGCCCAGAGACGACTCATTTTTGACAAGGCCGAAGACTTAGACAAACATGCAAGACAGACAAGATATGCGCCCGAAGGCGGGGGCAAAATGCAAGACAATGCACAAAGCTGAACATAACTTATGATCATGCACAGAAAGCTGTAACGAAGCATAACATGCAAAAGTTTTAAGCTAGCATACACCAAACTACACTACAATGCAGAAAGGATGTAAGAGAATTATGTAATTCTCGATACGTCTCACTCAGAGGATACAATACCTGTCTGATTCGTCTGGTTGCTCCAGCCTCAAATGAACCGTACATACAATATCGTGTCTGAAAAAGAAAGCAACTTAACAGGTAGAATATTGTTAGCAACATGCATAATATGCAAAATGAATGCAGAATGACATGCAATATATACAAAACTATGTGTAATAATGCAAATGAAAATGCAATGCAATTGAAACCATGGAAAAGATATGCAATGCAATTGAATCATGATCCAATCATGAGCGGTTCAAAACCACACAAATGTCAAATAGATTGATGGAAGTAACAAGTCTGTCTACCATAGAAAAGGTGCCGCAACCCTCTAAGCACATACACATGCAGAACTGTGAGTGATGTAGACAGACACAAGAACGAGTATTAGGTGGAATGACATAAGTGGAGAAACAACCCGCTAACGAAAGAACAATGATCCTAATGTTGGATGCAAAAATTACACTACAATGTAATATATACAATGGATATGGCATGCAGCCAAACCAAATCTTGCCTAGGAAAGGCATGAACACAAACAAACCATGTCTAACATAGAAAAGGTCATACAGAACTATGAGTGTATAGACGTGAAGAGTATGGGCACATACCAGACCAAGCTCAACATGGAAAGGTGCGAGCCCTAGATGAAAGGGGTGATGCAGTGAATGCATACAATCTACAATGCAGTATGTACAATATACAGTGGATGGAATAGGATACAATGGATAAGGCACGCAGGCCAAACTAAATCTTGCCTAGGAAGGGCATGTACACAAACGAACCGCGTTTAACACAGAAAAGGTGCCGCCACCCTCAAACCAAGTTCAATAAGGAATAGGCGCGTACACATGCAGAACTGTGCTTTAACGTGAAAAGTATGGGCACATACCAAACCAAGCTCAACATGGAAAGGCGCAAGCCATAGATGGAGGTGATGCAATGGGTGCATGCAAGCTACAATGCAATGTTTACAATATGCACTAGGATGGATGTTTACAGTGGAAATGCATGACATATGCACTATATTACAATGAAATGCATGACATATGCATTATTCACAATGAATGCATGACATATGCAGTATTTACAATGAATGCATGACATATGCATGCGTGTTTTTTGTTTTTTTGGCTTAGATGCATGACATATGCAGTATTTAAAATGATGCATGACATATGCAATATTTAATGGAATGATGCATGACATATGCAATATTTAAAATGGAATGATGCATGACATATGCAATATTTTTTTGCTTTTTGCTTTTGAAATGCATGCTGCATGGAGTGCGCGACAACGCAAGTCGCTTGAAATGCATGAGCTTTGTTATTTTGAATGCATGATTATGCATGATTTTGACAACGCGCGGCTTTTGAGATGCATGACAATGCATGTACTTGAAATGCGCGGCAACGCGCGGCTTTTGAAATGCATGACAATGCAAATGAACTGTGCACACCAATGCACCGAAGGTCTTGCACCTTCCAAGGATTTAAGGTCTCCTAGACCATCGAGTGCACAGGACGGTGTGATGCGCAAAATAGCGCGATTGAATGCATGCAAAATGCAATGAGATGCGCAAAATAGCGCGATGAGATGTGATGCGCAAAATAGCGCATTTGAATGCATGCAAAATGCAATGAGATGCGCAAAATGGTGCGATGAAATGTAATGCACAAGGCAATGCGAAAGAGGTGCGTAACAATGCGAACGACATAACGTAGAACCAGCGTGTGTTCATGACAAAGCGTTGTAATGCAATGCATGTGGGGAAACTTTCGAATAAAAGGATACCAAAAGGATACACCTTGCACATATTCAAGTGCCACGCACAGAAGACACGGTCCGAGGTCAAAACGGAGACCGATTAAGCTTCGGGAATGCCATTTCTTGTACTGTATTGAGCAATGAAGGCCCCAAACTATACAAATCTGGCCCAAACAAGGTTGTAGGGGGCTCACTGGCCAGAAGGGAAAGCCATCGGCTGTCCATCGGCTATCAAAACACATCACCGGCCAAATATTTGGCCGACCGGCAAACAATGTGGCCGACCGGCCAAAAATTGTTGAGTCGGGACAATTTGGTCTTTTCACCCCGGGTCTTTTAAAATAGGGTTTCAAACTCTATTTTTCTCATTTCCCTCTAGCCGAAATTGCTTCCCTCTCTTTCTAGGGCACTTTTCTTCCTTCGTTCCTTGTTTTTCTCGTGTTTTCGCGCTCGTTTCGTCGTTGGGTTCGCGAAGTTCTTCGTGTTTCGAACTCTTTCATCCGAACGAAACTTCGTTTCGGTGCACTTTTTTTTATTTCCGCCTCTTGGGGTTTGTTTCCCCCGAGCTTTCCTTGATTTTCGTGCTTTTTCCACACTTCGGCTTTTCCGGCCATTTTTATCACCTTTCATATGGCGGACGATATTCCACGGGGCGGGACTCCCCTGGATCATGAGATGGATCCTAGGGCCGAGCTTCTTCCCTTGAGTGTCTACCCGTTCGACCCGGCGACCTACCGGCCGACGGTCCACGTCTTGCCTCTCGACGGACTCCGTCAGTTCAGGAGTTTTGACCGGAGCGTGCCACAGGATCTGCTTCTGTGCGAGCCAGCATCTCATCTATCCTTCGGCGCTTCTGAGGTACAGTCTTCCCTCTTTATTACTTTCCGCAATGTAGAACATTTAACCGCCATAGTTGATTTCATTCTTTAACTGCTTAACTCGGATACACCTTACACTACATGCTGTAGTTAACTGTGAACACACTTGCAATCTGATATCTGTTTGAATCGAACACGTGCACACATACTACACTTGCCCTGAACCACTCAAACACACTGACACAGCACACACTGTAGTTTACTATGAGCACACCGGCACCTGGTATCTGTTTGAATCTGAAAAACATGCACACATGCTGTATCTGTACTGAACCACCCAAATACGCTGACACATTGCATGTTGTTGTTCACTGTAAGCACACTGGCACCCGGTATCTGTTTGAATCTGAAAACATGCACACACACTATATCTTCACCAATGCTGAATGCTTTTCAAAACTGTACATTTAGCATTGCTTCGCAACTGTTTGCCTTTGAACAGGGAGATTCCCATACCGTCCGTGGGTATGGGAATGTCGCTGCCTGAGATTGGTATATGGAGCTGCCCGATGCGGTCCGTCAGATCGTAGACCAGGCTGGCTTTGGCGCCTTCTGCAAAGGACTCTCGCGCCTCACTACGTGCAGACCTCTCCTTGCCGCTCTGGTAGAGAGGTGGTGGGACACCACTGACTCATTCCACCTTTCCGTTGCTGGGGAGATGACGATGACTCCCGTCGACTTCTCGATGCTCACAGGTATCGGGGTAGGGGGTGATCCGATCCCCTTTGACACCGACATGGATGAGTGGGAGGCCGCTCAGATATATCTGCTTGGCGAGATGCCGCCTCTCGCCTGTCCAGGCTTTGTCCGGTATTCATGGTTCGAGGTCCAGTTCAGGGTCCAACCAGCTTTGGCCGAGGAGGCTCTGATGACCCAGGAGGAGGTGGAGCAGTACGCTCGCGGCTTCCTGATGTTTCTACTGGGGACGACTATTTTCGCCGACCGGGTGAATACCGTGCCCCTCTGTTTGCTCGGCGCCTTAGTGGATGTCACACAGATCTCGCGCTATGACTGGGGTGGTGCCGCTCTGGCTACACTCTACGGATACATGAGCTCAACTTCCCGTGGCAGCCGATAGTTGCTCGGGGGTTATTGGTGCCCTTGGGAGGTACATTTTCCTTATTTGCTTTACATTTCTCTTTACATTTTCTGTACTCCGTACTGTACTCTGTACACTGTACACTGCACACACTGTAGTCTGCTTTACACTGACTGTATATTGCACACACGGTACACATATACTCTGCTTTACACTGATTGTATATTGCACACACTGTAGTCTGCTTTACACTGACTGTATATTGCATACACTGTAGTCTGTTTTACACTGACTGTACACTACTCACACTGTACACACTGCACAATACACGGCTCTGTTATTTCTGCTTTATTCTGTACTCTGCTTTACCTGATAAGCATACTGATATATATATATTTTTATTCTGCAGTTGTGGGTGTATGCCTATTTTCCCAGGCTTGCCCTAGTGCCTGACGTAGAGACTCCTCTTGTCGTCCCATTCTCCCAGCGCTTCGACGTGAGGTGTGTGCGGAGGCCCTGGTAGACGTTCATCTTCTTCCGTCGCTACTTTGACACCATCATTGCCGCGGAGGTACGTTCGGTCTTTAGAGTTTGTTTAAGCTTCGCTTTGTACTTTTTTTTTTTTCAATAACAGCAGATAACCAAATTGCATTTCATTTTTAGATCGCCTGGAAGCCTTGGGCTCCACTGCCGGCTGAGATTTGGTAGCGATTTGCGGGTGCTGTGGAGACCACCCGGTTTAGGATTCTCTTGGAGGGCCCAGTCTATCGGGCTTGGTACCTAGGCAAGCGCTTCCTGTGCTAGACGCTGGGTTTACCGGAGCAGATAGTTCCAGCTCCACCCCCTGAGCACATGAGGGACACCGAGAGATACACTCTCGAGCATATGGCTGAGTACACAGTCGGCTGGGATGCGATACGTCACAGAGGCATAGACGACTACACAGAGTTCATCCGGACCTTCCTTATGCGACCTTTGAGCAGCAGCCGCCGAGCTGAGAGAGAGAGATCTGCAGTGCCGACAGCCAGGGCAGGCGCAGGGGCAGGGACATCGAGGAAGGCTCGGGTCCGTGGCGGGAGTGGGGCTAGTTGGTCAGCACTGCCCGAGACAATGACGTGCAGAGGGCATGGCGGAGCGACTTACCAGATCCCTTTTGCTCCTCCCCTAGCTGATCACGAGTTGGTTGGTTTCTACGACTTGCCTCCGGTATGTATTACTGCATTTTGTATAGTCATTTCATTTCATTTTGTCTGATATTCCGCAGAATACTGATGCTTCTAATCATTTTTGCAGGCTTCCTCTGAGTACACCCGGTAGTCACTGGAGTTGAATGCCTCCATGATGGGGATGCTACAGCGAACTTTCGATCTCCTGGCCGTTTACGGTATCCCGGTATGTTCTCCTGACCACGGTCCCGAATGTAAGCTGTTTCACGCAGTCCGATGTACAACACAAAGACTCGATACATTTCACAAAGATTCGGTACATCAGACCAGACACTACATTCTCAGACGACACACCGCCACGACATTCATATTCTCAGACTCATACAATCGCATTCTCAGACGATATACTATTCACGATTCACACACTATACTGTGATTCTCAGATCGATATTCTGGCCTTATGAGCATACCGACAAGGCGTCTGCAATTTTATGCTTTTCAGCCTCCCTTCCAGATTCCCACTGTAGGAGGTGCTCCAGCTGGACCTTCCGTTCTTGTTTGAGGGAGAGATGAAGAGGGCCGAGTATACCCCCGCACCAAGGCGGGGCGCACTCACGTTGGGAGTAGCTCGTGGGCTCCAGTCCCTGATGATGATGATGAGGTGTCCGAGGCTGAGGCAGAGTCGGAGGCAGAGTCATCAGAGGAGGAGACCGGAGACGGCTCGGGCTCAGACTCAGATGACAGTGCTGATGACGCTGCTCCTGGACCTTCGTCCAGGAAGAGGACTAGGACGGACCCTCAGGCCTGAGGCCACTTGACATTGATACAGATTTTTGTTGTTTGTTTTCTTCCTTTTTTTTGTACTTTTTCCCCTTTTTGCTGGTAGTTAGAGTATCTTGTACTGCCGCAGGCAGATTTTTGTTTCCAAAACCATGTACTTTGAAAAAGATGATGAAATGAAACAAACCCTTTTGTTTAAAAAGTGTAATATTTTGTACATTTCATATATTGCATCGCATCACATCATATTACACCTCATTGTAAATGAAATTGATCTTTTGTCTGAAAATTGAACACTTGCATTGTAATAACCAGATAACGAATCAGCCAACAGCAAAACAACCCATACCAACCCACTGCCCCATTCTGAACACACAACCCATACTCTGCTGAGGATTAATCTACATACAGCCTGTAACACAGCACTCGGTTCATTCTGCACACGGCAACCCCTAACAAATGTTCTAATCGACTGACATTTTAATACAAAGGTCAAATCGGGTCAAGTTGAAACACACTCAGATGCTCCAAATTTTCCCTTTCTTCTTTTGCTTCGCCTAAATTTAGAGAATGGCACAGCACTCTAAGCCAAAACGGTTTTTTGAAATCAAAAAAGGGCTTTTCAAACCTGGGTATTGAGCCTACAACTGAACACAGTGGAAAAAGACTCAAACAAAAGGTACGCGACCTAAACACAACGAGACATGCTCGGAAAAGACTCAAAATAAGAGTTGATGTAAACAAAATAAAAGAGACAACACACGGACGTGTTTACAAAAACGAAAGACCTCAGGTCTCGAGGAGCCAATTCCTCCGGGTATGTTTCCCACCCTTTCTGATTTGTGATTCTTACATCACTCGGCCCTCAGGCTTGGTTTTCTCTCAAAACCCTTTTCCTCACTTTTCTCTCGACTTACACCTCTCTATTCTTTATTCTCTCATTTTTGCGTCCTTCCCCAGGGTTATTAATGGATGAATAGGAAGTTGTGGGTTCACGCCCAATACTATTAGCTCGCGGCTATTTCTTTTCTGACGCTCACGGTGTCCTGTAAGGGAATGGAGTATCTTGATCCATTCTGATTTGTGCTCCATACTTGGTTCAATACCTCGTTGCTCGGAGGTTGTTGAGGGTTTTCAGCCCTTTACATACAGCTTCGGTTGTGCCTTCTTCTGGTGAATAGAGTGCCCTTCTGACAAGTATGCTGATAAAAAAAAGGGGGGAGGGGGGGAAAGAAAGAACACCTGACTCAACTGTGCCCCTAGTTCATCACTTTGACCATTTTTTGTTTTGGTTTAAAACAATTTTGACCAACATGAAAGTTAGATTAGCATGCTTGTTCGATTTTTGATTTGGAATCATGCAAGTCAGGCTGTGAGCACTGAAAATTTTCCTTTTTTTTTGGGTCCATGAAAAGGGTCCAGTTTTGGAAAATGGAATAGTTTTCGAGAAAATAGTCAACCTCAGTAAAAATTTTCAAAAACTATTTTTGCAAACGGCCAATGCTAAACGAGCACGGAACCTACCGTCGAGATGCGCAACTTCGGATCGAAGGCAGTGGAAAATTGCCCCTTTCTTGAAAGGGTTGCATGGCAACAGAAAGTTGCCCTTGGTTTGAACGGCGACTCGTGGCAACTTACGGCAATGGAAAGTTGCCCCTTGTTTGGATGATGCCACAGCATTTTGCAAACAATCCTCATCAGTGATAATCGAACTCTCGGACACAGAGAAGACAAAGACGGTCAGAACCAATATATGGACACAGTCACTTCGGAAGTGTTGGTGGCTGGACTTCAGGATGAAGTTGCCTACGTATCCCAGACATGGGAATCAAGCCTATGTAGTTCCGGTGTCACAACCGAACTATCGGATTTAGAGAAGGCAAGGATGATCAAAACCATTACATGGACAGAGGCGCTATGAAAGCGTTGGGGGCTGGACTTCAGGATGAAGTTGCCTACGTATCCCAAACATGGAAATCAAGCCTTACGTAGTTCCGGTTAAGGTACACTCGGGTATTTTAACCTTCACTTTTTGGGCTCTAACTTTTGCCAAGGTGCTCGATGCGGGTTTTCGAACTTGCGAGCTTCTTTTCTTTTTCTTTTTTCAATTATTTTCTTCTTTTTTCTTTTGCTTCGTATTATTTTTTTTGCATCTTTTTTTCTTTTTGTATTTCTTTTTTCCTTTTCTTTTGTATATATTTTTTCTTGCTCTAACTTTTGCCTGGGTCGCCCTTCCGGGTTTTCAGCCTAGCGAGCCTCTCAAAGGGTAAAAGTGTAACAAGTCCATGCCAAATGGTTTTGAGATTGAAGCCCTCTGTATCTTGGAGAATGGCTGTTGTATTCAGCTCTTCAAGCATGTCCAACATTTTGCTGCCCCTAGTTCGAGGGGTGCTTCTGATCTGGCCACACAGGTCTCACATGGCGGTTGACCGTTGAACGTTCTGAATGGGTTCAAGGTTCGAAAACAAATAGATTGAGTCTTGAGGCTGAGAGCGATCCTAGGCTGCACAATCTCAAGAGCGATTCCACACAGGTCTTCACAGGACCGCGCAAAACATTTTGTTTTTGAAAGTTTTTACGACAGCGACACATCGCTCGCACGGAAGATAGTGTGGAACCAATCTGGATCAAGCCAGGGTCCTTCTCAGTACTTACGCTAACAAGCACGATTTCATTCATTAAAAGGCTTAGCATGCCTATCTTTCTCTCAAATTGATCAAAGTTTTGCAAAACCCGAGGAATTCCTTCCTCTTCGTTTTCATCACCACAGTGTTTAAAAAGTTTTTTTTTTTAAAAAAAAAATCAGGTCATTATAATGATTTTCAGGGCACAAGAGAGCAGGTGGAATGTACTGTCGTTCCATTCAAATCCTCTGGCACAACCAGCCCAAAATAGCAATAAGCACGGAAACATGATAGCCACAGTTGTTTCATTCAGATTTCCTGGTTGCAACTGGCTCCACAGCAGAGACAGACTCAAAAAGAAAGCAAAATGAGTAATTACAAAACGAAACGGTGTTCGAGGCAACAACCCCGGAATCACCTGACATTCTATACAAAGGGGACTGACTCGCTACAACAAGACAGACCCTTAAGCAAAAAGGACTGACTCAAGACAGTGAGACAGACTCAAAACAAAACAAAAGACTGACTTGACACCCAAGCCAGAATTTACAAAACTAGCAATCGCAAATGCTCAAAAATGCGTGCCAGACGCCACATCCAAAAATACACCAAGTGCCGCCCGCAGGTGGTTCACTCCCTGATTACATACTCGCAGTATCAGTATCCTCCAAATCCAATAGCTGGGTAGTAACGAACTTGGCTGAGGTGGGCGGGAGGATAACCTCGTTGTCGGTCAAATCTTGCACCTCATGACGGAGGCGGAAACAATTATCGGTAGCATGACCTGTTTGCTGGTGGTACGCGCAATACAAAGCAGCGTCATGTGTGAGAGGGAGATTCTTCGGGAGAGGCCGAGGCTCCAAGGGTTTAAGGTGCCCTCTTTCGGCCAGGATCTGGAGTGCCTTGGACAGAGGCATGTAGAGAGCGTGAAAGACCCTGCGCCCTCGGGGCAGGTACTTTGAAGGCTGAGAATTCTTGCTAGATGCACTAGCGAAAGGGTCGGCAGGCACTGCCTTGACTTTCTGATCTTTCCTAAGTGCAGGGTTGGGAGCAGAAGGAACTGTTCTGGCATGATGGGGCCTATCCCAGTTTTTTGACTAGCTTGAACTGCTTTCGTTTGGAGTAGGGAAAACATCATCCACAACCTTGGTCATAACTGAGGATACTTGCTATTTACTCATTCCCCTGGCTTTCAAAGCCTCGACTGCCACAGCAGTTGTTCAATGGGATCGGCATCTGCCTTCATTTTGTCCTTGCCTCTGGCCTCAGCCTGATCAAGGGTTTGGGTTAATGTTGATACGTCATTGCCATAGCTGGAGGCAACCTCAGGTTGGCTAAGTTCAATCACAATCCGTCCCAATAGTGGGGGCTCATGGGGTACAAAACTCCCGGCATATGGTGTAGCTGGTGGCGAAGCCGACATCCCGTAAGCAAGATCCGCCACGGACCTCTGGAGGTCACCTATCATTCCCATCAATTCGAATGTGGTGGGCTCACGAGCCTGATACAACTGGGGGTCTAGACCGGGTGCGCAGCAGGCGACCAGGGTGGATGCGGCACATCAACATTGGTTTCACTTTGCAAGGTGATCCCTTGATCTAATGCGGCTGTCATAACCACGATTTCCTCTGAATTCTGCGTCGTCATAGGTCTTGCCTCAGCAAAGGGGAACACTGGCTATTCTGGATCAACTCTCTGAACTGAAAGGGAAAACAAGCTGCATTTCAGCCCAAACGGATCAATCACAGATGTAGCTGAACAATCAGATTTCATCACGACCATCGCTTCCCGTAATCATCGCCTAAAACACTGAATCGGATACCCACAGGTATAACTGATTCTCACAAATACTGATACTGGTGCCCTCAGGCCTGATACTCAAACTTGCAAACGGATATGCGCGTTCCTGTAGAGATACACTCCAAAAGCACATAGCAAGTAAAAGAGAGCCAAAACACCCCTATGTTGGGGGTAGGGTTTCCCTGTCCTAGTTTGTCAGGAGCTAGGGTTTCACTATGCACGCAGTGGTTTCAAACAACCTAACATCAGGTAAGCAACCTGTCCTAGCTTGGAATGGTCACTATGGATCTCGACATGCACTAGGTCGAATGGTCGAAAAGGGTGCCCTGGTAAAACCGGGGTTTGTGTTCCCATACTGGCAGAGCCCGCAACTGGTCAGCCTTATGGTCATGCCTTGACAAGACAAGCCTCTGGCAAACCGTTCAGGAATAGCAGATGGCCAACACGGTGTCCTAGGCGCACCAATGCACATGCAATGCAAAGAAAACACATAAGTGCAGTCAAAATAGGATATCACGAGTTCAAGTCAAGCTCTCTAAAGTCCCCAGCAGAGTTGCCAGAAACTGTGGACGCGCCCCGCGTGAGGGACTTATGTTGCCACAGTTCGGACTCGATTTTGTCACGGTTCTTAATCTTGAACCAAAGAGTCCAAATCCGGCAAATCGTTTTGGAAAACATATTTTTGTAAAGAAGTGCCAAACATGGACTGCTTTGCCAGAGATAGAGTCACCACCTAAATATTTTTAATGGGGAATTTAGGAAACCCTGACTCGGCGCCAAAGGCCACGTGTCCGTCATCACCAAAGTTGCCTCGGCTCAAGAACTTGGGTACGATTGGGGAAGGTCAGCTATGAGCACCCCCTTTCGCCCGATCCGAAGATCGGCCTCTACTAACCGTGATATCTTATTTTGAAAACATTACGCGTTCTTATTCCGATTATTAGCCTAGAATTACTATGTTATGTGCACATCAAACAAAAGTATAGACTAGATCGCCTAATTTGGAACAAAGCATTGCATATCCGTTTGTTCGGAAAACGTTTGAAATTTGGTACTCGCAAGTAGGCTAAAACACGGATTTCAACGAGTTGTTCCCACTCAAACAATCCAACCTTCACCCACAGGCATTCATGTAGTTATATCACATAAGCATCTAGCCACATGGTAAGCATGCTGTCATGTTAAACATTCACACTCATGCGAGATGCTAAAGCGTAAATGCTCACCTAGTACTCCGTGCCAAAATAATGAACTAGTTAGTAGTCATGCATGATCCTAGTTCATGTTAAGATGGCTAATGTAACACATGCAAAGATGCAATCTAGACAGGCTCGACTATTCTAAACATGGCATATGAAATGCAACAGATAGCATGTATTCAATTTGGAATTGAAATACAAATGCAGTTAGCATGATGTACCGAGCCTGGTGCATGTAAGACAAATGTATGGATGCACGCATGCATAGCATAAGGCATGCTAATTTAAATCGGCTCTAGTCTACCATTATAAGTGGGTAAATAAAAGGGAAGAAAGACGTGGGATTGGAAAACATGCACACACCCACCCACACTTATTACAAATTGACCCTCGCTCGGAGGGACCAAAAGAATAATACACTTAATTAACCTACGAGCTAATTAAATATTACAGACAAATTAAACTAGTTAAGCTAATTAACTAATCTAATAAAGCAACAAACAGCCTCGGGAAGAGGGTCCAATGCACACGCGTCGGTTTCGCTCGGAAGCCCACTGTCATGCGCAAGCTGCCTCTGTTTTGACTATTCTGCTCCTCTGAAGACTTCACAAGTCCTAGGATTGCTTCTCTGAATGCTGTGGAACACCACCGGCTGAGGGGATTGGCTACCGGCCATGTAGAATGACCACCGGCCACTAATCGAGATATCGGCCACTGATGGATGGCTGGTCGGCACCTTCAGTGCCGACTGGCCAAATCTTCTGTAGACACCCCATTTTTGACCGACCTTAAGACTCAGACGTCACCGATTGAGCGCTCGGTGATGTTGCATCTTGTTTCGCTCGAAGTCTCGAGTTGCGTCAGGCGCCTCCTGCCAGGAACCCTCTTCGTGCCTTGTCTCGGTTTGCGAACGACTCGGTTTTCTCTGCTTTTCTTTCCTAAGGGAAGGGAGTGGTCTTGTAGGCTATCTCCCGGTGGCCGTGGACCACATTTTGTGGCCGTAGGCCATTTTGCCCATTTCGGAGTTCCGGTTTTCCGAGCCGTTAGACAGTGTGCCTCGGCTCGGGACCGCCCAACCATCTCCGACTTCTCCGATTTTTGGCGGAGACCTCTGTTTTAATGTTCCGAGGAACATTGGGGCCCCTGATGCCCACTTCGCAGCCGAACACCACTTCCGGCGCCCGGCGACCCATTTTCGGGACCCCGAACTGCGTGATTTGGGCCCCGAGCATTCATTTTGCATCAGCCTTCTCCGATTTTTGGCGGAGACCTCTGTTTTAATGTTTCGAGGAACCCTGGGGCCCCCGATGCCCACTTCGTGGCCGTATGCCACTTTCGGTGCTCATAGCCGGTTTTCGGGACCCCAAATTGAGCGGTTTTGGTCCCAAGCATTCATTTCGTGATCCATCTTCTCCGGTTTTTGGCGGTACCTGCTTTTGTCATTCGAAGACAGGGTCGCAGATACCCACTTGCCATCGAATACCACTTCCGACTGCACCCATTTTTGGGATCCCGATTTGCTCGGTTTTGGCCTTAACGTTCATTTCTCCTTAGTTTTTGTTCAAACTTGGCAGTACCTCTATTTCAACACCGGGAAGATCACTTGGGGGTGGAGGCCAGCAATTATCCCAGATAGCAGTTGCTCCTCCGAGCCCGTTTTTCTTCCGCCAATGTTGAACACCTTGGGGTATTTTCTTCCAACCAAAGTTACATATCTGTGATCGAGGGACATGGGAGGACCCTAAACAAGCATGGTCGGCCAGCAATTTTGATTTTCATTTTTGGCCCTCTTCTTCAAATGCAATGTTGTGAATCTGCTTCAATGTTGCCAAATTCCAACCTTGGAACCTTGTTCTACACATCTTGGAGGACCCTAAAAGTTGGTGGTCGGCCAGCAATTTTGAATTTCATTTTGAGCCTCCTTCAAGCTCTATGTTGTGACTTACCTTGAGTTGCCAAATTCCAACCTTGGGGCCTTATTCTACACACTTGGGAGGACCCTAATGTATGGTGGTCGGCCACTAATTTTCTTTTTTTTGGGGTGGTGCCGAGCCATAAGGTGGTGGCCAGGGGAAGGTGGTGGCCTACCACCTTCAGAGAGTTACCTGCCGGCTCAGATTCCTCGCTTTGCTTCAAAGTGTCTCCTCATCAGGGATATTTTGGGAGGGAAAGCTTGGGTGCTTTCCCTCCCCTTTTACACCCCATTTGTTGTCTATTTGAAGGGCCCTCCCTCTCCTTCTTCAAGGTTGGAAAAAAATATCTTCAAGAACACCAAGGCAAAAACCCTAATCTCCATAGCCAAAAGCTCCAAAAAGCTTCAAGTTCTTGCTTGATTCCTTCATCAACCCTAAGCCTCACCATTCCAACTTCGATTCCAGCAGCAAGGAAGTGAATTTCAGAGGTTGAGAAGCCACAAATCTAAGCCAAGAAGCAAAGAAAGACAAGTCTTCAAGGGTAAGTATTCAAAACCAACTTTTAGGGCATTTTCTTGATCCTTTTCTATACTTTAATTGGTTGAGAATTGGGGCTCCGAAACCTACTTCTTTTGTGCTTAAAATGAGCCCCTCTACAACTTTGTAGAAGGGCTCAACCTCATTTGGTGTTTGTATACACTAGTTCCTTCAATATTCTTCAAGTTGGTAACATTTTTGCATGCTAAAATTGACCTATTTGTGTTGGTTTTTGGGGGTCCGACCCCTAATGCTTTTGTGCTTAAAATGAGCCCCTCTACAACATTGTAGATAGGCTCAACTTCATTTGGCCTTTGTATCTACCACCTCCTTCAAATTTCATCAAGTGTGCCACTTTTTGCATGCAATTTTTGACCTATTTGTGTTTGGTTTTAGGACTTCGACCCCTACTGGTTTTAGTCTTATTTTGATCCCCTTTACATGTTTCATGAAGAAAGTTTGGTCATTTGGTGTATAGATTGCATGTCTTAGGTTATACCCTCTTGTGGCTTCATTTTGCCTTCTATTTCTAGCATGTTTGTCTTATGATTTAGAGGCTGCCATCTTCTGCATATATGCTTATTTTTGGGCCCTCTTTCATGTTGTAGAAGGAAGTTTGTTCATTTGGTGTTTGTATATACCATCTCCCATGGTAATGCTCTTTTGGCCACTAATCTTGTATGATAATGCTGCCATGCCTATGTCTACATTTTGGCCATCTTTGTTACTGAAATAAGCTATTTTTGGGACTGCCTTGCTACTGGTTTTGCTGCCGTGTGCTATTTTTGCATGATTAGTAGGGCTATAGGCCATTTTGGGTGCATATTATCACATTTCGGGATCATTTCTTGCTTTGGGTGCACTTTGATTGTGTTTCGGGGCTGTTTTCCCCCTCATGTAGCTGCTGAAATTCCATTGCCATGCTTGCATATCATTTCCCATGTCATTTGTATCATTTTTGCATTGCCTCGGTTTGCGTGCCCGCGGGTACGCACTTCGAGGCACCTTCATTTTATCCGACGGCCTCCTATGTGAGTGAGCTGAGGCTCTCCCATGTTGGTGTAAGCCCATCGTTGCATTTCGTACGCCATTTGCATCATTTTAGCATCGCCTCGGTTTGGGCACGCATTTCGAGGCACCTCGGTTTATCCGATTTTGGTTGTGGAGCATCGCCTCGCGTGCGTGCACGACGAGGCATTTACCGGTTTTATCCGACATTTGTCTCATTTCTGTCATCGCCTCGGTTTGCGCGCCTGTGGGCACGCATTTCGAGGCACTTCGATTTTATCCGACATTTGTCTCTTTTTTTATCATCGCCTCGGTAAGCGCGCCTGTGGGCACGCTTTTCGAGGCACTTCGGTTTTATCCGACATTTCATCTCATTTTGTCATCGCCTCGGTTTGCGCGCCTGTGGGCACGCTTTTCGAGGCACTTCGGTTTTATCCGACATTTCATCTCATTTTGTCATCGCCTCGGTTTGCGCGCCTGTGGGCACGCTTTTCGAGGCACTTCGGTTTTATCCGACATTTCATCTCATTTCATCATCGCCTCGGTTTGTGTGCCCGCGCGCACGCATTTCGAGGCATCTTAGTTTTGTCTCAATTCCTCAATCATCGACACTCCGGATAATCCATGATGGAGTTGGGTTTTGTTATGTCCTCATTTGCATGCACCCTATATTGAGTTGTGCATTTCGGTTCCTCTGCCATCATGCATCGGTATGCGTGATTGGTGGTACGAGGATCGAGGCATGCATATATTTGTGAAAATACATTGCTATGCCCTTTTCCCCGCTCTCTCGTGCGACAAAATCAACAATCAACTTTTTGAGTCCGCATTAGAAATATTGCAAACAGAGGCTAATCAGGCATTCCAAAGGATTTCCGCGCCAGCAAAGATACATCATCTATCGAAGCGAGGTCCTCGGCTTGCACGCCAGCTTTTAATTTTTTGTAATTAACTTGTTAATTAATTAGAATTTGTATATTTATTTCTGTATATTCTTTTATTCGGATCAGATATTTATTCGGACCCTCTGAGGGCATAAATGTAATAAGGGTGTGTGAGTGTGATGTATGTCTTCCAACCCCATTTCTTTCTCCCTTTTATTTACCCGCTTTGGATGGTTAGATATAGGGCATATTTCAATTAGCATACAAGATGACAAAGATGTTTGCATCATTCATCGTATTGCATGCACTGCTCGCATCATACAAACTGCATCTGTATTTCAATTCCAAGTTGAGTACTTGATAGCTGTTGCATTTCATATGCCATATTTAGAATAGCCGAGCCTGCTATAGTTGCATTTTTGCATGTGTTGCATTAGGCATTTCAGTATACTTAGGATTCATGCATGATTTCTAATCGTTTTCCTGTTTTGGCTTGGAGTACTCGGTAAGTGGTTATGCTTTAGCATCCTTGCATGCGTGTGAGTGTTGCCATGATAGCATGCTTGCCATGAGGCTAAATGCTTATGTGATATAACTGCCTTGAATGCCTGTGGGTGGAGGTTGAGTTATCTGAATTGGGACCATTCATCGACTGTTTGTTTTAAAGCCCACTAGATTGTGGCAAAACCATGTTTTCTAAGCCCACTAGATTGTGGCAAAATCTGTATTTTAAGCCTACCTGCGGGTAGCAAACCATCTTTCACAAACGAACATGAAATGTTTTCCAATTCAGGCGGCTCATTTATACTTGTTTGTCATGAGCATCACATAGTAACCTAGGCTAATAATCGGAAAAAGGACTCACAAATGTTTACAAAAACAGATATCATGGTTAGTAGAGGCCGGTCTTTGCCCGGGCGAGGGGTGCTCACGATGTGACCTTCCCTAATCGTACCCAAGTTCCCGAGCCAACTTTGGTGATGACGGACACGTGGCCTTAGGCACCGAGTTAGGGTTTCCTAAATGTCCCATTTTAAAATATTTAGGTGGCGGCTCTGTATCTGGCGAAGCAGTCCATGTTTGGCATTTCTTTCAAAAATTTGTTTTTTCAAAACGATTTGCAGGATTTGGACTTTTTGGTTCGAGATTAAGAACCGCAACAAAAATCGAGTCAGAAGCGAGGTCCCCGGGCGTGGTTACTGATTCGGCGACTCTGGGATTTAGAGAGCTTAACTCGAACTCATGATATCCGGCTTTGACTACATTTGTGTGTTTCTTTGCATTGCATTTGCATTGGTGCGCCTAGGACACCGTGTTTGCCATCTGCTATTCTCGAGCGGTTCTTGGGAGGCTTGTCTTGTCAAGGCATGTCCATAAGGCTTGCGATTACGAACTCTGCCAAGATGGGAACACAAACCCGGTTTTACCGGGCACCCTTTGACCATTCGACCTAGTGCATATTCAGATCCATAGTGACCATTCCAAACTAGGACAGTTGCTTACCCGTTTATAGGTTGTTTGAAGCTGCGTGCGTAGTGAACCCCTAGTTCTGACGAAATAGGACAGGAAACCCTACCCCAACATAGGGGTGTTTTGGCTCTCACTTATCTGTATGTGCTTGTTAGAGTGTGCCTCACAGGAATGCATGTATCGGTTTATGAGTTTGAGCATCAGCCTCGGGCACCAATTCAAGATTTTGGGTATCGAACCGAGGGCATCAAGATTTGGTGGAACTGAGGGTATCACCTAATTTTGGGGCGTAATTCAGGAGAGGGCACACTCATTCAACTATGCTCACATCTGTTCAGGTGAAATCAGGCTAAGATGCTGCCTGTTTTCTCTTTTGCTAGGTAGTTTTGGAACCATAGCTTCAGAAGGCTTCAATATCCCCCGGGTACACCGAACTTGTGTTGATAGACTTTGTTGGGTCAGATTGATTCAGGACAATCGGTGTTGCTTTACGAGGCGGTAAAAAGACCGATCACCGATTAGCGATTACGGATCAAGGGTTCTTATCCACCCCACCAAGGAGGTCTCGCTTTGCGAGGATAGACATACCGGATGGATGGATCAGAACACGTCGGTTAGAGGCAATGATGCTTCAAATGCAGAAAGTATGAAACTCATGCAAAGAATTTGTCAAGCAATGTCGTGGTCATAGCCCAACAGATGTAAAACAATTGCTGTGTTAGAGCAAAGAACTGAGTATCTACTTCACACGCTCCTCCCACCAAGAGTTCCCATACTCGGGGAGGCAACCCACGTCCAGGATGATACGGACATTCCAGGCAGGCCAGCTCTGCCCCTGGTTCTACCCCAGCTATCTAAAACACCCACCAACCTACCAGACCCCCCCTCTAAATTCAAGACGGACCCCACAGCATTGAAAGTGAGCAAGCTTGAGGAATTGTTCAAAAAGTCTCAAGGGGCCCATTCTATTCCTGACATAGAGGACGGTTTTACCAACTCAGTGGTGACATTACCGGATCGGTTCAAGATGCCACATATCGATCGATTCGATGGCTCTGAAGACCCAATGGTGCACCTCCAATTGTTTTCTGATATCCTGAGACCAATGGGTTTGACCACAGCCCAGAAACTATCACTATTCGGCCGAACCCTGTCCGGGATAGCCGTAACCTGGTATGCAAATTGGAGAGCTCAGGAAGCAGAATCGGAAGAGCTGGCTGAGGCCTTTGTTGCTCAATACTCCTATAACACACAGATCGAGGTCACAACTCGTGATCTCGAAGTCACCCGCCAAGAACCAAAGGAGGGTTTCTCAGAGTTCGTGACGAGATGGAGAGCAAAAGCCTCAATGATGACCACTAGGCCCACTGACAAAGATCAGATTCGGATGATTGTGCGCAATCTCCAGCCCAAGCTTATGCAGAAGATGATTGTAGTTCCCTTCCCCACCTTCGCAGATCTACATGAGATGGGGGTTCAGATCGAGGATGCCATCAGACAAGGGATCTTCGCAGAAGATAATGAGCCTTTGAGGAGGAATGTTGCTCGCAGTTCCAATGCTACTACTGATGGTAGCACAGCTGCGAAATGCTCAGAAGTAGACACTATCACCACCTCCCTCAATGACCAAAAACCAACCACTTCAGCTCGGCCTCAAGCCCGAAAATTCCATCCTCTTTACATGAGTCTTTCCCAAGCTTTGAAAAAGCTGCAAGAAGAAGGGCACCTAGAACTCCTAGAACCCCAACCCCTTCCAAACCCTCTTCCACCAAGATACCAAATTAAATCAGGTTTACCATCAACAAAGACGGTCATGATACGAACCGTTGCATCCGCCTCCGTCATAAGATTCAGGATCTTATTGATGAAGAGGCCCTAGCTCCACCTTCAGACCCCAATGACCAAACATCTCCTGCCTACCTCAATCTCATCCATATACTGCCACCCACCTATGACCCCAGCATATACATCACCCCGGCCCACCTACCCAAGCCTGAGGTGTTTATCCCGGAAAGCATGGACATATGCATGATGGATGCACCTGAATCCCAATCATCTCAAACCCGAGAACCCACTACTTCCGAGCTGATGGGAATGATAAAAGATCTTCAAAGAACTGTGACCGATCTGGCCTCCGGGACGTTGGCTCCATCATTGACCACACCACATACTGGGAATTTCATGTCAAAAGGCTCCCCAGCCTTGGGGCGGGCTACATCTGAGGAAGGCCAATCCCGTGGCAAAGAGGAAGCAAGTGGAAAGAACAAGGCAGGGGCAGGCATTGATCCCCATGAGCATCTTCATTGTTGAGGCTTTGAAAGCCAAGGGACTCAACAAAGAGCAAGTGCTCGCACTTGTTGCAAAAACTGTGACGCATTTTCGCCACTCAAGTTGGGGCTTTGAATCAAGGGCAAGCGGAGAAGGGCCATACCAGATCACGATCTGTTAGCTCTAATCCTCAACTCGAAGAGATCAAGAAACCGCAAGACCGCCAACCCTTTTGCCGCACGCCAAGAAAATCCACAAACCCAGAGGTACCAACCACGAGGTCGGAGGGTCTTTCATGCCCTCCACATGCCTTTGTCCAAAGCTTTCCAAATCCTTGTAGGACAAGGCCATCTCAAACCCTGAGCCTCGGCCTCTCCGAACCCTCTTCCGGCTACACATGATGCTACCCAAGATCGCGCATACCATCAAGAACCGGCCATACTACCGACGATCGCCTGTCTTCGCCATGAAGTCTGGATCTATTTGACAAGGGTTGTCCTCTGCCGAAGCTCAAGAAAGTCTATCGGCCTGGGTCGATGAACTTGGGGATAATGTTATATGAACGGGGATGAACCACTGCGGCGGTGCTCGATCAACTCCAGACGTGGGAATGGCACGACCGCTTACGAGCAATGTGTAAATACCAGTTTTTGTGCTTTCTGACTTGGGTATTGGGTCAGTTTTTTGCTACTTTGTTTTGAGTCTGTCCTTTCGTTTTGAGTCAGTCTCTTTTATTTTGGGTCTGTCTTGTTGTGTCGAGTCAGTCCCGTTGTATAGGAGTCGGGTGATTCCGGGGATGTTACCTCGAGCGTCACCATTTTGTTTTTTGTTTGTCTTTTCGTTTTGTTTTGAGTATGTTTCTGCCAGGGAGCCAGTTGTGCCAACAGATTTTGAATGAAACAGCAGTGATTTCCACGCTCTCGTATTTGCTTCTGCCGTGTGCTAGTTGTGCCGGGATTTGAATGAAATGGCAGTGCATTCCACCTGCTCTCTTGTGCCTTGAAGTCATTATATTGACCTAAGTTTTTCAAAACCTTTTTGAACACTGCGGTGAAAACAAAGAGGGAGGAATTCCTCGAGATTTGCAAAACTTTGATCAAATGAGAGAAAGAGAGGCGTGCTAAGCCTTTAATGAATGAAATCATGCTTGTTAGCGTGAGTACTGAGAAGGACCCTGGCTTTGATCCAGATTGATCCTACACTATCTTCAGCGCGAGCGATTTGTCGCTTTCTTAAAAATTTTCAAAAACAAAAATGTTTTGCGCGGTCCTGCGAAGACATGTGTGGAATCGCTCTTGAGATTGTGCAGCTTAGGATCACTCTCAGCCTCGAGACTCAACCCCTTTGCTTCCGAACCTTGAGCTTGAATTCAGAAGGTTCAACGGTTGACCACAATGTAAGACCTGTGTGGCCAGATTTGAAGCAGCCCTCGAACATGAGGCACCAAAGTCAGATCAAGAAAGTCAGATCTCGTCAAAAGAAGCTTGCAAAGCTAGATCAGAAGCACCCCTCGAACTAGGGACAAAAAATGTCTGATGTGCTCGAACAGCCGAAGATGAGTCCTCTTGCAAATCAACAGCCACTCTCCTGGATACGGAAGGCTTCAACCTCAAAACCATTTGACATGGACTTGTTACACTTTTACCCTTTGAGAGGCTCGCTGGGCCGAAAACCCAAAAGGGCGACCTAGGCAAAAGTTAGAGCAAGAAAACAAAAAAAAAGAAAAGAATAAAAAAAAAACAAGAAGAAATGCAAAACAAAAAAAGAGAAAAGAAAAAAAAGAAATGAAAAGAAAAGATTGAAAAGAAAAGAAAAACAAAGCTCGCAAGGTCGAAAACCTGCAACAGGCGCCTTGGCACAAAAGTTAGAGCATAAAAAGGAGAGGTTAAATACCCGAGTGTACCTTAACCCCGAACTACGTAAGGCTTGATTCCCATGTTTGGGATACGTAGGCAACTTCATCCTGAAGTCCAGCCGTAAAACAATTCAAATTCAATTGTGTCCATGTGATAGTTTTGATCATCTTTGCCTCCTCTCAGATCCGAGATTGGTTGTGTTCATCGCTCGAGGATCGACTACAAGTACGCCGCGATGCTATCTCAAAACAAGGGGCAACTTTCCGGTTATTCAGGCGCCATCCAAACAAGGGGCAACTTTCCGTTGCCATTCAATGCGCCATGCCGTTTCAAACAAGGGGCAACTTTCCGTTACGCAGGTCCTTCAGACAAGGCAATTTTTTTGCTATGGATCCGAGGTTGTGCATCTCAGGAGTAGGTTCTATGCTCGTTGAGCAGTGGCCGTTTGCAAAATAGATTTTGAGAATTTTTACTGAGGCTGACTAGTTCTCTCGAAAACTGTTCCATCTTTTCCAAAAAAAACTGAACCATTTCTTGGACCCAAAAGGAAAATTTTCAGGTGCTCATAGCGCATGATTTCAAATCAAAATCGAACAAACATGTTAATCTAACTCTCATTTTGGTCAAAATTTTTTAGGAGAAAGCTCAAAAATAAAAAATGGTCAAAATGATGAACTAGGGGCATAATTGAGTTAGGTGTTCTGTCGTTTCCCCGTAGCCAATGCATTTGCCAGAAAGGGCACCATACTTGCCAAGAAGGGCGCTCTACCTGCGGGAAGAGGGCACAACAGAAGCTAAGAACAAACTGCTGAAGGTTCTCTCACCCTCCAAGCAGCGAGGTATGAAGCCAAGTCGGAAGCCTAACAGGAATGGATCAAGATATTCCACTTCATCATCTTGAGATCGATCACGTCCAAACTCCAGGGCATCATTGACCGGTGTCACCGCAGATTCGCGACACACTCATGTGTAGCATTACCCCCCTGTGGGAGGATTTCATTACCTGCATTCAGAAGAAGAAGGAACTAGCTGAATGCTAGAGGCACGAGTCCACAACTTGCTGTTTATCCATCAACCACCCAGGGGAGGGATTGAAAAATGAGAGATTGAAGAATAGAGAGATGTGCGATGAGAGAAAAAAGTGAAAAGGGCTTTTCGTAAAAAAGAGCTTGAGGGCGAGTGATGTGAGAATCACAAATAAGAAAGGATGGGAAACATACCCGTGAAACAGGCTCCTGTGCGTCGAGTGTCGTGTCTTTTGTTTTATCTCGATCCTTGTTTTGAGTCGTCTCGAGTGTTACTCGATGTGTCTAGGTTATGTGCCTTTTGTTTTCTTGTTGAGTCGTGGCGTCAGATTCATCGTAGGCTCAATACCCAGTTGAGAACTTATGCTCACTCTCAATTTCAAAAAATCGTTTTGTGCTCCGAGTGCCGTGCCGTTCTCCACATTTGTGCAAAACAGAACTTGTTCTTTCATAAAACCGCAGGGTTCAACCCAGGTCATATGAGAACAGTGAAACAAGGACCTATCTGAAGCTATTTAGGTTCAAGCAAAAAGAAAAGAAGGAAAATCGAAGCATCTGAGTGTGTTTCACCTTCAGCAAATTCCGTGATTGTATTCGGGATGTACCTTTTCAAGCCCTGTCAATGCTCCGAAGTATGAGTGTGCCTCTACCTCAAGCGCAAGATCAAGCCTGCTTCAAAGTTACGCACCCTTCCACCTGCATTGTTATGCATTCTTCCATTGGTATTGTCATACACACCATACTTGCACTTATTCGCGTCTTGTGTTACCTTCTACCATTTATCCTTTTTACGCTGAGCAGCGTTTGGGACCGTTGTCCCCCGGGACTATCCCAGGTTGCGTTATTATGCGCTTTGTTCGGATCTCTTCTCACGATTTCGTGGTTTGAGTGTCCCATTCCTAACGCGATTTCAGCGTGTTTGGAATTTATCTCGGGTTGTGTTGCGTACGCACCTGGGCGGTTGTTTTTGGACCTCCTCTCACGATTTCAGCGTGGTTTGAGTGTCCCATTCCTTACGCGATTTCAGCGTGTTTGGAATTTATCTTAGGTTGCGTCGTGTACGCACCTGGGCGGTTGTTTTTGGACCTCCTCTCACGATTTCAGCGTGGTTTGAGTGTCCCGTTCCTTACGCGATTTCAGCGTGTTTGGAATTTATCTCGGGTTGTGTTGCGACGCTGGCGGTTGTTTTGGACCTCCTCTCACGATTTGGCGTGGTTTGAGTGACCCGTTCCTTACGCGATTTCAGCGTGTTTGGAATTTATCTCGGGTTGTGTTACGACTGGCGGTTGTTTTGGACCTCCTCTCACGATTTCGGCGTGGTTTGAGTGTCCCATTCTACGCGATTTCGGCGTGTTTGGAATTTATCTTAGGTTGCGTAATGCGCACTGGCGGTTGTTTTGGACCTCCTCTCACGATTTCGGCGTGGTTTGAGTGTCCCGTTCCTTCTGCGATTTCGGCGTGTTTGGAATTTATCTCGGGTTGTGTTGCATACACTGGCGGTTGTTTTGGACCTCCTCTCACGATTTGGCGTGGTTTGAGTGTCCGTTCCTTCTGCGATTTCGGCGTGTTTGGAATTTATCTCGGGTTGTGTTGCGTACACTGGCGGTTGTTTTGGACCTCCTCTCACGATTTGGCGTGGTTTGAGTGTCCGTTCCTTCTGTGATTTGGCATGTTTGGAATTTATCTCGGGTTGTGTTGCGTACACACTGGCGGTTGTTTTGGACCTCCTCTCATGATTTCAAAGATGTTTTGAGTGTCCCCTTCCTCACACGGTTTTCGGCGTTCGAATTTATCTCGGGTTGCGTGGAACGCGCTGATTGGTTTTCTTTGTTCTTCCTCCACTCACGTCCAAAGATGGTTGGAGTATGTCACCATTTTGCATCTATTGTACTCTTTGTTGCATCGCTATCTTACCTTACTTGTGTCACATTGCGATGCATTCACTCGCCGGCACTGCGTGTGTCGAACTTTCGGAATCACAGGAATCGCATTGAATATATGTTGTTAGCATATTGTTCTTGTTGAATTGCTCTATTTTGCAGGCACGATATTGTATGTACGGTTCATTTGAGGTCAGTGCGACTGCATTTAATCAGCAGTATCGTATCTTCTCCGTGTGAGACGCGACGAGAATTGAATGATTCTCCGCATTCCTAACTGCATGAAATGTAGTTGTTGCTTTGCATTCTTGCTTAAAACTGTTGCATTTATTTGCCAATACTTGCTTCATTACAGCTTGCTGCATTTGCATGATCACCTGGCTCTGTGTATATCATTTGCATTTTGCCCCTGCCTACAGGCACACATATCTCTGTTTATCTCGTATGATTGTCTAAGTCTTCGGCCTTGTCCAAAATGGGTCGGCTCTGGGCTTTGGCATTCACTCCGTCATTGTTATGACTTAGAAGTTCTCAAAGAGGGGCAATCAGACACCCCATTTTTGACCGACCTTAAGACTCGGACGTCACCGATTGAGCGCCGGTGATGTTGCATCTTGTGCTCGTTCGAAGTCTCGAGTTGCGGCGGCGCCTCGCCTCAACCCTTTTCGTGCCTTGTCTCGGTTTGCGAACCGGACTCGGTTTTCTGCTTTTCTTTCCTAAGGGTAGGGAGTGGTCTTGTAGGCTATCTCCCGGTGGCCGTGAACCACATTTTGTGGGTCAGAGGCCATTTTACGTTAGGCGCTCTCCTCTGAGCCAGCTAGGCAAAAAGGTGCCTCGGCTCGGGACCGCCCAACCATCTCCGACTTCTCCGATTTTTGGCGGAGACCTCTGTTTTAATGTTCCGAGGAACATTGGGGCCCCTGATGCCCACTTCGCAGCCGAACACCACTTCCGGCGCCCGGCGACCCATTTTCGGGACCCCGAACTGCGTGATTTGGGCCCCGAGCATTCATTTTGCATCAGCCTTCTCCGGTTTTTGGCGGAGACCTCTGTTTTAATGTTTCGAGGAACCCTGGGGCCCCCGATGCCCACTTCGTGGCCGTATGCCACTTTCGGTGCTCATAGCCGGTTTTCGGGACCCCAAATTGAGCGGTTTTGGTCCCAAGCATTCATTTCGCATCCATCTTCTCCGGTTTTTGGCAGGTACCTCTGTTTTGTCATTCCAGAAGACACTGGGGTCGCAGATACCCACTTCGCTGCTGAATACCACTTCCGGCACCTGCAGCCCATTTTCGGGATCCCGATTTGCTCGGTTTTGGCCCCGAACGTTCATTTCTCCTTAGTTTTTGTTCAAACTTGGCAGGTACCTCTGTTTCAACACCAGGAAGATCACTGGGGGGTGGGAGGCCAGCAATTATCCCAGATAGCCAGTTTCGCTCCTCCGGAGCCCGTTTTTCTCACTTCCGGGCCAATGTTGAACACCTTGGGGGTATTTTCTTCCAACCAAAGTTACATATCTGTGATCAGGGGACATGGGAGGACCCTAAACAAGCATGGTCGGCCAGCAATTTTGATTTTCATTTTTGGCCCTCTTCTTCAAATGCAATGTTGTGAATCCTGCTTCAATGTTGCCAAATTCCAACCTTGGAACCTTGTTCTACACATCTTGGAGGACCCTAAAAGTTGGTGGTCGGCCAGCAATTTTGAATTTCATTTTTGAGCCCCTCCTTCAAGCTCTATGTTGTGACTTCTGCTTCAGAGTTGCCAAATTCCAACCTTGGGGCCTTATTCTACACACTTGGGAGGACCCTAATGTATGGTGGTCGGCCACTAATTCAGCACTTCATTTTTTGGGGGTGGCTGGCCGGCCACAAAAGGTGGCTGGCCGGCCACCTTGCAGAGAGTTACCTGGCCGGCCAGATTCCTGCTTTCCAGCCTGTTCCAGCTGTCCAGCTGCTTTTCAAAGTGTCTCCCTCATCCGGGGGATATTTTGGGAGGGAAAGCTTGGGTGCTTTCCCTCCCCTTTTACACCCCATTTGTTGTCTATTTGAAGGGCCCTCCCTCTCCTTCTTCAAGGTTGGAAAAAATCTCTTCAAGAACACCAAGGCAAAAACCCTAATCTCCATAGCCAAAAGCTCCAAAAAGCTTCAAGTTCTTGCTTGATTCCTTCATCAACCCTAAGCCTCACCATTCCAACTTCGATTCCAGCAGCAAGGAAGTGAATTTCAGAGGTTGAGAAGCCACAAATCTAAGCCAAGAAGCAAAGAAAGACAAGTCTTCAAGGGTAAGTATTCAAAACCAACTTTTAGGGCATTTTCTTGATCCTTTTCTATACTTTAATTGGTTGAGAATTGGGGCTCCGACACCTACTTCTTTTGTGCTTAAAATGAGCCCCTCTACAACTTTGTAGAAGGGCTCAACCTCATTTGGTGTTTGTATACACTAGTTCCTTCAATATTCTTCAAGTTGGTAACATTTTTGCATGCTAAAATTGACCTATTTGTGTTGGTTTTTGGGGGTCCGACCCCTACTTCTTTTGTGCTTAAAATGAGCCCCTCTACAACATTGTAGATAGGCTCAACTTCATTTGGCCTTTGTATCTACCACCTCCTTCAAATTTCATCAAGTGTGCCACTTTTTGCATGCAATTTTTGACCTATTTGTGTTTGGTTTTAGGACTTAGACCCCTACTGGTTTTAGTCTTATTTTGACCCCCTTTACATGTTTCATGAAGAAGGTTTGGTCATTTGGTGTATAGATTGCATGTCTTAGGTTATACCCTCTTGTGGCTTCATTTTGCCTTCTATTTCTAGCATGTTTTTCTTATGATTTAGAGGCTGCCATCTTCTGCATATATGCTTATTTTTGGGCCCTCTTTCATGTTGTAGAAGGAAGTTTGTTCATTTGGTGTTTGTATATACCATCTCCCATGGTAATGCTCTTTTGGCCACTAATCTTGTATGATAATGCTGCCATGCCTATGTCTACATTTTGGCCATCTTTGTTACTGAAATAAGCTATTTTTGGGACTGCCTTGCTACTGGTTTTGCTTCCATGTGCTATTTTTGCATGATTAGTAGGGCTATAGGCCATTTTGGGTGCATATTATCACATTTCGGGATCATTTCTTGCTTTGGGTGCACTTTGATTGTGTTTCGGGGCTGTTTTCCCCCTCATGTAGCTGCTGAAATTCCATTGCCATGCTTGCATATCATTTCCCATGTCATTTGTATCATTTTTGCATTGCCTCGGTTTGCGTGCCCGCGGGTACGCACTTCGAGGCACCTTCATTTTATCCGACGGCCTCCTATGTGAGTGAGCTGAGGCTCTCCCATGTTGGTGTAAGCCCATCGTTGCATTTCGTACGCCATTTGCATCATTTTAGCATCGCCTCGGTTTGCGCGCCTGTGGGCACGCATTTCGAGGCACCTCGGTTTTATCCGATTTTGGTTGTGGAGCATCGCCTCGGTTTGCGTGCCTGTGGGCACGCATTTCGAGGCACTTCGGTTTTATCCGACATTTGTCTCATTTCTGTCATCGCCTCGGTTTGCGCGCCTGTGGGCACGCATTTCGAGGCACTTCGATTTTATCCGACATTTGTCTCTTTTTTTATCATCGCCTCGGTAAGCGCGCCTGTGGGCACGCTTTTCGAGGCACTTCGGTTTTATCCGACATTTCATCTCATTTTGTCATCGCCTCGGTTTGCGCGCCTGTGGGCACGCTTTTCGAGGCACTTCGGTTTTATCCGACATTTCATCTCATTTTGTCATCGCCTCGGTTTGCGCGCCTGTGGGCACGCTTTTCGAGGCACTTCGGTTTTATCCGACATTTCATCTCATTTCATCATCGCCTCGGTTTGTGTGCCCGCGCGCACGCATTTCGAGGCATCTTAGTTTTGTCTCAATTCCTCAATCATCGACACTCCGGATAATCCATGATGGAGTTGGGTTTTGTTATGTCCTCATTTGCATGCACCCTATATTGAGTTGTGCATTTCGGTTCCTCTGCCATCATGCATCGGTATGCGTGATTGGTGGTACGAGGATCGAGGCATGCATATATTTGTGAAAATACATTGCTATGCCCTTTTCCTGCTCTCTGTTGCAGCAAAATCAACAATCAACTTTTCGGAGTCCAGCGCGCATTTCGAGAAATATTGCAAACAGAGGCTAATCAGGGCATTCCAGTGGATTTCCGCAAGCGATCAAAGATACATCATCTATCAGAAGCGAGGCAGTCCCTGGCTTGCACGCCAGTTTTAATTCTTTTGTAATTAACTTGTTAATTAATTAGAATTTGTATATTTATTTCCGGACTGTATATTCTTTTATTCGGACTGTATATTTATTCGGACCCTCTGCGCGAGGGCATAAATGTAATAAGGGTGTGTGAGTGTGATGTATGTCTTCCAACCCCCATTTCTTTCTCCCTTTTATTTACCCGCTTTGGATGGTTAGATATAGGGCATATTTCAATTAGCATACAAGAGGACAAAGATGTTTGCATCATTCATCGCATGCAGCATCATACAAGCATCTGTATTTCAATTCCAAGTTGAGTACTTGATAGTCATTGCATTTCATATGCCATATTTAGAATAGCCGAGCCTGCTATAGTTGCATTTTTGCATGTGTTGCATTAGGCATTTCAGTATACTTAGGATTCATGCATGATTTCTAATCGTTTTCCTGTTTTGGCTTGGAGTACTCGGTAAGTGGTTATGCTTTAGCATCCTTGCATGCGTGTGAGTGTTGCCATGATAGCATGCTTGCCATGAGGCTAAATGCTTATGTGATATAACTGCCTTGAATGCCTGTGGGTGGAGGTTGAGTTATCTGAATTGGGACCATTCATCGACTGTTTGTTTTAAAGCCCACTAGATTGTGGCAAAACCATGTTTTCTAAAGCCCACTAGATTGTGGCAAAATCTGTATTTTAAGCCTACCTGCGGGTAGCAAATCATCTTTCACAAACAAACATGAAATGTTGGCCCAATTCAGACGGCTCATTTATACTTGTTTGTCGCGAGCATCACATAGTAACCTAGGCTAATAATCGAATAAGGACTCACAAATGTTTTCAAAACAGATATCATGGTTAGTAGAGGCCGGTCTTTGACCGGGCGAGAGGGGGTGCTCACGATGTGACCTTCCCTAATCGTACCCAAGTTCCCGAGCCAACTTTGGTGATGACGGACACGTGGCCTTATGGCACCGAGTCAGGGTTTCCTAAATTTCCCATTTTAAAAATATTTAGGTGGCGATCATATCCGCAAAGTCCATGTTTGGCACTTCTTTCAAAAAATCTGTTTTTCTTCAAAACGATTTGCCGGATTTGGACTCTTTGGTTCGAGATTTAGAACCGCAACAAAAATCGAGTCCGAACTGTAGCGAGGTCCCCCGCGGGCGTGGTTACATCTTCCTGCAGAAACTGATTTGACAGCAACAGAGGGCAAAACAAGGCATGTCAATGCATTTCAAGCAATGTATGCACCAACCACACTCGTTATCATATGTAGGACTCAAAGGAGGATGGGCCTCGATTCTCGGACCACCAATCACGCATTTCCATGCATGATGGCCCAAAGAATCAAGTGTGTATTTTGATATGGAATGCAATGCACGTAATCAAACAAAGGGGCTCAGCCTCTATCATGCTCAACTCAAGAGGTGAAGCATGCATGCCAATGGGATGCAACCTAGGCATGGAGGCTAAGTGTGCAACATGACAATGCAAACAAGCATGCTAGTATGCAAGCAAACATACAAGGTGAGCATGCAAACAAGCAAAGGGATGGACTTGAACTAAATTAGGCAGCTCTCAAACAAGCCTAAAACAGTGGCCAAATGCCAAAGAAATGAAGTCTAATATGCACACAAACATGCATGCAAATGGGCCAACATTTAAGCATCAAGCAAACAACCTTTAAGCACGCTTAAAAGAGCCTAAACATGGACAATTAGCTTGCAATGTAAGCTCTAAAAATCATGTCAAAGATGATGCCAAATCAAGCAAACATGACAAGCATAGCATGTAATTGGTCCAAGTACTTAAAGCATGATCATATGACACATGAAGCAAATGACCAAAATGGATCAAAACAGTCCCAAATCATGTTAAGGCAAGCCCCCAAAACCACCTAGATGGCGTCTAAATGATCTACACATGGAGGCATGCACAAATGCTTAAACATGGAGCATACAACACAACCTCTTAAAGCATCAAAGGAGCATTAAATGCAAACATGCAAGCATGTTATAAGGACTGAAATAACATGGTAAGTGGTTCCAAACCACTGAAACAATACAAGTAATGCATGCTACACACTCACACACCTAAGGCTAGCAAGCCAAAATGCAAGGTGGCTATACTAAGCATGTGATGGTTGACCAAAACAACCAAAAACAGAGCTTAAGCATGCTAAAACAAACACAAAAGCTTCACAAAACAAAGCCTAAATCATGCTAGAACAAGGAACAAAGCTTAAAGCATGTTAAGGCCTAAACATGGCATTACAAGGCATGTATGCTAAGCAAGCATGGTGTACCAAAACCAACTCAAAACAATGCTAAATCATGACATAATAAGCATGAAAAACAGCTAAGGCATGGTCAACATACACTTAAACATGGTGCTCCCTCAAGAGGCAAAAATGGCCTTTTTCAAGGACAACAAGGAGAAGGGGTGGCCCTCTCCTTCTTGGGACCTCAAGGAACCATCTTCACCTCTGAAATCCCTCAAGATTTCAGTGGTGAGGAGGCCCAAACACAATGGTCCTGGAGCTCAACCAAAATGGCATAAAACAAGGGCCTAACAAGGCTTAAGAGGGGTCAAACAACCCCAAAACTTAAAACACCCTTAACAAACTATTTAGAGCATTAAAAAATAGAACTTTTCTATGTTATATGTTAAGCTCAAAAATAGTTGTAAGGTAGGAAAAAATACAATGCAAAAATGGGGTAAAAAGGGACAAAAGTCTCACCCTTGTAGACCCTCTTCAAAAATGGAAAACCAGCTGGTTCTTTAGGTTCAAATCAGCTCCAAAACTCCAAAAACATGCCTCAAGGACCTCAGCTCCAAGAGAAGGTGAAAGTCTAGGTGTTTGTGTGCAAATCTAAGACTAAAACACCTTAAGGGCAAAAGAGAGAGAGAAATAGATATAGGATAGATACAATTATGCTAACCCTAAAAACCAGAGCTCTTCTGTGAAATTTTTGTAACCTTAAAAGAGGGAGAGGATGCCTCCTCTTATAGAGCTCAATCTTGTAAGCTTACAAGACAAGCTAGCTAAGAGGGAGATCCCTCCATACACGTGTATGGAGGGGAGCCAAGTGCATGCCAGCTACATGAAAATATCTGCAAAAGCAGATGCGTAGTAGTCGGCTGGCAAAAAAAGCAATTGACCAAAAAAAGATAGCCGGCCGGCCATCTACAGTGCTGGCCGGCCAAATATTTGGCCGGTGGCAACAAAACACAGCCGGTGGCCTTAAGCCATGGCCGGTGATGGGTGGGGATGGTCAACAAGCCCTACCCTGCCCCCTCAAAGGCAAAACATAAGTGTTTGGTGCAAAACCAACCACAAAACAGTCGAGTCGAGAGATCCTGAGGCAAGGCACTCGTGACCGAGACCTCCGGGAACTCAAGACGAACACAAACATGGATGATCATCGAGTGTTCGAACGGTGACATCCAAGTCTTGAGGACGGTCAAAAATGGGGTGTCTACAGCCGCCAACAAGAACATCAAGCGCATCTTGCAGAAAATGGTTGAGACTTACAGGGACTGGCCAGACAAACTGCCATTGCTCTCTAGGGCTACAGAACATTAATTCGGACATTTGTTGGGGCAACTCCGTATTCTTTGGTATATGGGATGGAAACTGTTCTGCCAATTGAAGTAGAGGTACCGTCGCTGCGGGTTGTGGCCGAGTGCTAGATAGCAGAAGCGGATTGGCAACAGAACCGGTTTGAAGAACTAATGCTATTCGATGAGAGGAGGCTAAAAGCACTGTACCATGTTCAAGGATATCAACGTAGGATTGCCAGGGCTTTTAACAAGAAAGTTAAGTCTCGGAATCTTAAGGAAGGGGATTTGGTACTGAAAGACAACCGAGCTCCCATCTACGACCCTAGGGGCAAGTTCAAACCCAATTGGATTGGCCCTTACATCATCAAATCAATCTGGTCGGGTGGAGCTGTTATTCTTATAGACCTGGATAGCCTAGAATTTTCCTAACCAATTAACATAGACAAGCTGAAGAAATACTACCCCTAAGAGGCTCGCTAGGCCGAAAACCAGGAAGGGCAACCTAGGCAAAAGTTAGAGCACAAAAAAAGAAAAAAAAAATGGAAATAAGAAAAACTGAGCTCGCAAGGTTGAAAATCTAGAAAGGGCGGCCTTGGAAAAAGTTAGAGTGCAAAAGGAGAGTGTTAATACTCGAGTGAACCTGAACTGAATTACATAAGGCCTGATTCCCATCTTCAGGATACGTAGGCAACTTCGTCCGAAAGTCCAGCCATAAACACCTCCAAATTAACTATGTCCATGAGATTATTCTGGTCATCTTCGTCTTTTCTACGTCTAAGAGTTTGGTTATGGCTGTAACGCCCTGATACTACACTATTGATTGTAGCCAAGGGAGAGTCACTGTTAAGGTGTATACGTCTAATTATATAGAATACCAATACATAACAATCATAATAATATTAATTTCAAAAGCTTGTACCATTACTTTACATCCCAAAGAAAATTTAAATCTTCATACGAGTCTTTACAAAATATCAAAAGAGAAATTTTTAACTTTTCTAAGATAGCCAAAGGTCATCGAATGTTTCAGGCTCGTCGTCTCCAGCTATATGTCCTTTTTCGGCACCTGGCATAACACGCCGTGAGCTTTGAATGCCCAGTAAACACACACACACCCCAACCTTTTTTCCCAAGTCTGATACACAATCACAAATATAACATCAAGTATTAGAGCATGACACATAACACAAGAAATAAATAAATGGTTACAAGTCAACTGTTAGTAAACTAGAAATCCCCCAAAGAGATTTCATCCTCCAAACCACAAGAATCGGACTTGGATTATTCGGTATGCCCCCTCTTTTGCTACTTTGTTGCAGAACTAACCTCGGATGCCTACCATCAGTTATACACCGCGTAGCGCCAACCGCAGGGCCTCAAAAGAGACGGTGAAATAGGGCCTTGCCCAAAACCCTTCTCACACCAAACCACCTAGGGTCCGAATACAGCCGCTCCGTTCAAGGGTTCCGAAAACCACTTGCGCAAGACTTTAACTTCCAATTAGGGACGCATCCCAACAACCATATAACACATTTTCTGATCTTTTCATTACTCAAGTGTTCGAAAACCCAATACCCTCCCAATTAGGTTTCCCGTTGAGTTAAATGTTTTAAGTCAAGGTTAGTCCAACTTACAAGATAATAATATATTGGTCCAAGCTATTGGCAAGGTCTACTCGATCCATGTATGGAGCATTTCCATTTCATTTAGCCAAACAAATCAACATTAACTACACAGAACAACTTCATAGATTTTATCAAATGACCAGAGTACTCAAATGAATCAACAACGAATAATTCCATAGAATTTACCAAACGATCAGAATAATCAAGAGGATTATAAATTGAAAGTAATTAGCATAAACCCTTTGTAAAGAGATTTAGAGGAAGCATATTGTATACCACCCAAATTACCTCAAATCAATCTCCTCCGTCTCCAACACTCGAATCTCGATTTTTCTCCATGAATCTCCAAATTCTAAGCCATAAGGTATGTAAGGTTTCACAAAATCTACAACTCTCCTACTTTATGAAAATGCTTACTCTCACTTTAAACATTCTTAATCTAAATTCTAAATCTATATAACAAATGGAGAGAGATATGGGAAAAACCATAGAAAGAAGTTGAGAGGTGGCTCAATTTATAGGCAACTTGGTGTAACATACTAGTTGGAATTTGAAAGGACAAGTTTGAATATGAATGGACCACTAATAAGGATAGTAAATGAACAAGTTTGTCATAAAAGCCTACTAATTGGATATGAATAGACAAGTCACTAGTTGGATTATGAAAAGACACTAGTTGGAATATGAATGGCCACTATTAAGGATATTCCTGTTTTGATAACACAACAACAAAAAAAAAAAATATTAATCAACAAGATTCGAAATAATTCTCATAACTGGGGGCTTTAAGCAAATAATTAAAACCTTTTTTTTTTAATGTTTTTAAAGAGAAAACATTTTTCAGGGGCTTCACAACCTATCCCCCTTAAAACAATTTCGTCCCCGAAAGTCAACTACATACTGCCTTTGAAAAGATCGGGGGTTTCACAATCTATCCCCCTTAAACAAATTTCGCCCTCGAAATTGACAATCTCTTATACTCCAAAGTTTAATAACTACAACCTCTGTAGATAAAATGCTTTCGCTACGCACTCTGATATAAACAACCATTTTTTTTTTAATCTCAAATACTGAACCCAATTATTAATCACCCAATAGATCCCATGTAAGACCTAATCCCTATGCTCTGATACCAATTGTAACACCCCCGTCTTCCGAGTCGTTAATAAATCAAATAAACCTCAAATCAACCTTTAGATGCTTCAACTCCAATCGCCACTAAATTTGCTCCATGCCTGAAAAATAAATTAATTCGGAAAGTATACAATACAACAGGAATAACAAGGCTCAAATAGAAAATAAATTAACAGAGATCCAGCAATTACACAACCGATTAGATTCGATAATCAAACAATTTATCAAATTGCACAAACAAGTCAACTCGACATATGAAAATTTATCCAGAACCAAATACCCGGTCCTACTTGGTACATGACTAATGACCGGCCTCACCCACCTCACCCAAGCACAAACGCTTATCTGGGCTATTGGTCCAAGCTATTGGCAAGGTCTACTCGATCCATGTACGAAGCATTTCTATGTCATTTAGCCAGACAAATCAACATTAACTACACAGAACAACTTCATAGATTTTATCAAATGACCAGAGTACTCAAATGAATCAACAACGAATAATTCCACAGAATTTACCAAACGATCAGAATAATCAAGAGGATTACAAATTGAAAGTAATTAACATAAACCCTTTGTAAAGAGATTTAGAGGAAGCATATTGTATACCACCCAAATTACCTCAAAAATCAATCTCCTCCGTCTCCAACACTCTCACACTTCCACATTCGACCTAAGGAGAGGAAAGAGAACAAGAGAGGAATTTTGGGAGGAAGAGGAAGGGAGAAGAGAACCAACTTGTTCAAAGCTTAGCAGGTAAGCCACAACACAACATTCTCTTTCATTTTTCCTTTTTCAAATACATGTTCTTCGGGTTCTAGATAATGTTTCAGATCTGTTATTTATTAGTTACTTGTGTTAAAAATGCTAAGAGTTGAGTATTGATTTATCTCTTTTGTATTTTCCTATCTCGGTACAAAATCATCTTTTTCTCCATATCAATCTCTCAACTTTCCAAGGACACACCTTCAAGCAAACTTTCTGAGTTAAATATATGCTGGTTAGCATGTTTTCTTCACAAAAGAAATGAAAACTTTCCTTTGGTGGAACCCTTTTCTTATAAATCTTCTTGTTTTGGACATCTACCCTAGAAACTGTTTTTACAGACCACTTTCAAAAATTTCAGAAAAATGTATAAAATTTTTCTTGACCTCTATTTTAGGTCAAAATTTTCCTTAAGGAGTTAGCTTTCAAATAAAATTGGTTTCATTGAAAAACATTAAGCGGTTTGCAAGAAAATCAAATTTTCATAACAATCGACGGGTCTAGACAGAATCTAGACAGCGCTGGAATGTTTTCTAAATAACTTAAAATCTAGAAAAGCAAACCCATTTCCGAAAAATGTTCTAGAAACTAGATCAAATTCTCTACGAATCATAGGAAGACCGAGTCCGTTGAAGGATCTAAACTAGCCATTTCATTTTAATCTTTATGTGATATTAAATCTGGAAATATTTGTTATGTATGGATGTTTTATGTCCTTGTATTCATGAAAATGTATTATGATCATATCTTGGAAAGATATTTTATGTGTTATGCTATGTTATTTATCTTTCTCATCGTAATGATGCATGTTTATGTGGATATTATTATCTTGTAAGTTGGACTAACCTTGACTTAAAACATTTAACTCAATGGGAAACCTAATTGGGAGGGTATTGGGTTTTCGAACACTTGAGTAATGGAAAGATGAGAAAATGTGTTATATGGTTGTTGGGATGCGTCCCTAATTGGAAGTTAAAGTCTTGCGCAAGTGGTTTTCAGAACCCTTGAACGGAGCGGTTGTATTCGGACCCTAGGTGATTTGGTGTGAGGAGGGTTTTGGGCAAGGCCCTATTTCACCGTCTCTTTTGAGGCCCTACGGTTGGCGCTACGCGGTATATAACTGATGGTAGGCATCCGAGGTTAGTTCTGCAACAAAGCAGCAAAAGAGGGGGCATACCGAATAATCCGAGTTCGATTCTTGTGGTTGGGAGGAGGAAATCTCTTTGGCGGATTTCTAGTTTACTAACAGTTAACTTGTAACCATTTATTTATTTGTTGTGTTGTGTGTCATGCTCTAATACTTGATGTTATATTTGTGATTGTGCATTGGACTCGGGAAAAAAGGTTGGGGTGTGTATGTGTGTTTACTGGGCATTTAAAGCTCACGGCGTGTTATGCCAGGTGCTGAAGAGGAACATATAGCTGGAGACGACGAGCCTGAAACATTCGAAGACCTTTGGCTATCTTAGAAAAGTTAAAAATTTCTCTTTTGATATTTTGTAAAGACTCGTTTGAAGATTTAAATTTTCTTTGGGATGTAATGTAATGGAACAAGCTTTTGAAATTAATATTAATATGATTGTTATGTATTGGTATTCTATATAATTAGACGTATACACCTTAACAGTGACTCTCCCTTGGCTACAATCAATAGTGTAGTATCGGGGCGATATAGTGGCCTTCACTAAGAGAGCTGGTTACGGTACAGTGCTGAGCAGTGCAATTTAGTCTAGGGGCAATTCCCATTTTCTGGATTTGGGGCTGTACATCTCGAGGATAGATTCCAAGTGTGTCCAGTTGTGATCCTTACCGAAAATGGTTTTGAAAAGTTTTAATAAAAGTTGATTTTGTTCAAATTAATCTTTTTACAACTTAGACCATTTTTAGACCAAAAGGAAAATTTTCAGTGCCCACAATTTCAATTTCATTAATTTCAATACAAAGTTCTCTAACTGTCAATGCACATCAAAGTTGCTTTTTTATTACATTCAAAACGAAAACTTTAAAGTACAGATCAAAGCAATAAACTTGGGGCATAGATAAATTAGGTGTTCCTGCGTCCCTTTCCTAAGCTTGTGGAAGCTTCAGATGCTAAAGTAGGCTCGGTTTGTGCCTTATCTTCAAGCCAAGCCAGGCATTCGCTAGAAAGGGCACAACTGAAATTGGGAGCGGGAGCCAGAAGTTCTCTTGTCCTCCATACATTGGGGTATCGAGCTAGTTGTGAGCCTCGGATTAGAAATGAAGTTGGGTATTCTACTCCTCTTTCTGGGCAAATCTAGTCATGTCCGAACTGACGCCTAAATCGAAATAGAAAGTAGAAGACACAGTGTGTCAAGCCAATCAACTGAATGCCAGGTTGTCGAGCCATGCTGTAGCTTATCTCGGGTAGATCCAACCAGGGGCAATGCCAAGCAATGTCAATAGCAGACCTGTTGCACATCCAGTGGCACTGCCACCCCTCGTTCAGGAAATCAACTAGCTGTTGGCAAAAAGAAATAGCCTCGTGCTGAATGTGTAGGACAAAAGTCCACTACCTTCAACCTGTCCATGAGCCATATCTGGGGAGGGATGAAAAATAAGAGAGATTAAAAAATAGAGAGGTGTATGTGGAGAGAAAAAGTGAGAAAGGGTTTTGAGAGAAAAACAGAGCCTGAGTGCCGAGTGATGTGAGAAACACATGTGAAGTGGGGCGGGAAACATTACCTGCAAAAGTAGTGGACTTCTTGCGAACTTGTTTGTCTCTCGCCGGTGGAAGGCGTCCAAGCTCATCAAAGTCTTAGCCAATGCCAGGCCAATGCAGCTCTTGCCTTTTTTCAAGTTTTGGGCTACTTCGATCAAGCGAATGCTAGACCCTCAGAAACCAGAGGCAAGTAGAAAATGAGCCAACATACACAAACAAAGGGCATGCTGTTGAAAACTCTGCCAAAGACGATCGCTGCGGTCGCCGACGTTAAAAAATTGATGAATGAGGCTAGGAATGTCCAACTTTCCATTGTGAACCAAGGATCGAGCCTCATGAGAAGTGAGCCCACGCATTCTTCCTAGAGTTTGGATGTGGCTAAAGTGGGATTGAGGCAAGATTTCCTCGTCACGCCGGGATTCCATCAAAACTTGGAATTCTTCAATTGTCGGACACATCTCTTGTCCTCCAAAGCTAAATACATGTGTGACCGAATTCTAGCATCTAGCCACAGCATGAAGGAATGGAAAACACAGTGGGGTACGACTTATCGGGAATAGTGCATTTATGCTGAAACCCCGAAAATTCAGTTTTTCTGAGCCATCTAAAGTTGTAATCCAATTTGAGCATTTTTTGGCAGAAAAAGGCTCCATTTGTGACAAAATTAGAGCTGAAATGAGGAAATCACGAAGCTAGAGCTTTTGTAGAAGATAAGGTAGTAAATGGAGGCCAGGTGTCAACATTTCGGAGGTTCTGCACATTGATGGTCGGCAGAGGCTCATTGATGGCCGGCAGAGGCACATTGATGGCTGGCAGGCCATTCTTCATGGCCGACAGCCTTCCTTTATACCCACTGTCCTCCTTTGTGAAGATTCAGTTGCATACGACAGTTGTAGTCTATTATTCGTGTCTTTTGAGATCTTGTTTTCAGTCCCTTTGGGGTTAAGCATGTTTATTTAAGTTGTATTCATCTGGTTTTGCTTGTTGAGTTGTATTTACGTTGTTTATCAAGTCCTTGTTTTGCTTATCGAGTTGTATTTGCATTGATTAGCCTGTTGAGTTGTTGTGTTGTTTATCGAGTTATTTCACTCTGTTTGTTATTTCAATTGTTAGTTGGTTCATTACCTGATTAAGACAATGCAAATGGAATGTGCAATTTTCAATCAAGATCAATCTCAATCACTTTTTTTATGTTATGCGATGTTATGCGATGCTCAGAATGCAAAATATAACACTTTTTCATCAAAAGTTGTTTTCATTCCGATCGTGGTCACTTTTTACAAAAGAGTACAAGTTTTTAAGGAAATAAAACTAGTCTGAATTGTACAAAGTGCCAACACTACTAGCAAAAAGAAATTAAGTAAAAAGACATAGATAGATCAACATCGGCTATCTCAGGCTCGAGAGGCCCTCTTCGTCCTCTTCTTTGGCGGAGTGGACTTTGTAGCACTGTCTTCGTCGGCGCCACTGTCAGAGGCCCCTGTATTCGAGCTAGCTGCCAAACCTCCCTCAGCATCATCTCTGCCCTAAAAATCCGAGCCAGTGTCATCGGCTTCGTCCTCAGATGACTCTGACTGTAGACCCACAGCCTCATCATCCTCGCTCGTCTCATCATCATCATCGTCTAAGACGGGCCCTGAAGGGCCACTCCCGCCACGGGTGCCTCTAGCTCTGCCTCGATTGTGTGTTGGAGCCTGTCTCCCTCTCCTTCCTGTTACTGGAGGAGGTACTGAAGGTCTTGCTGCGGCTGTCGCCGTTGTTATTGGTAGAGGTGGGACTTGAAAAGGCAATTGATATATGTTAGCCACAATATTGTATTAGATGCAAGTACGGTGTGTAGAATAGGTACATGCAGAGTATGAATACAATGCGAGAATGCAGTGTGTCAGATGAGCTCTATACATGCAGTGTATCAGTGCAGGGTGAAGAAGTGTTCAGTTGAAATGCCAGCTTCAGTATATCATCATACATATGATGACCGAAATGCAAGAAGAATGGAATTTTTACCTTAACACCATGGAAGCCGAGTATCACCTTCCTCCTCAAGATCATGCCCTCGAATGAGGCTAACATCTCGAGTAACCCCTCAACGTACTCTGTGGAGGCCTACAAATACAGTTTGGAATGATTAGTGTCCGGAATAAATGAATGTCTGAGTATCTAAGCAAGAATGAAAAATCAAATGAAAACTGAAGTGCATACCGGAGGTGAATTAGTCGCCCTGATGTATCTGTGACCAGCCAACGGAGGCTCGATTGGAATCTGATAAGCCTCTCCGGAGTACCGCCAAGCAGTTAGCTCGGTTGGAAGCTCTGGCCAACCAGCCCTCTACTCTGCCTGGGAAGCCCTGTTGCCATGGGCTATGCTCGCCTGACTCGTTCTCCGACTCACCCTCACGGTAGGAGCTCTCACTCTCTCGCCCCCACGAGCGCCGGTCAAAGGCCGCATCAGGTGTGTTTGGATAAAGACCGCATAATCACCCTCTACACGGAAATAATCTGCCTCTAGCCCTACCATGAACTGGATCACCTTGTCGGCAGACAGTTTGTGTGTCACCCTTATGGACACTGGAGGTCCCATCAGTATAAATGGGATAGGCAGGCCTAAAGTCTGGCACACCAAGCGCTCGCCCAACAACTAGGCGCAACAAATCGGTCCCTCGAGAAGAATGAGATGACAGGTGATGACCCGAGCTGTATCATGCTGGGCTCGGAGCCCTGAAGGTATCATGGCCCAGGGTTGCCATGTGATCTGAAATAGAGAAGTAACAGATGATTAGTCACTGTCAATTGTTAATGTGTGGATTAAAACGATTGAAAAGTAGGATGACTTTGCTTTGGGTTACCTCATGCGCCGCAACCACATCAAAATACTGGTGGAAAAACATGAAATTCTCCCGGGTCCTACGGCGAAGCTGGCCGTCGTATACCCGAGAAAAGAGGTCTGTCCCTGGAACCTCCTCCACCAGCTCTGGAGCAAGAGCCGGGAAGTAGGCATACACCCATAGCTGTAAGGAAAGTGCGATGATATGCGATCAATACAGTGCATGAACAGATATAGAAAATGCAAAGTAGAAAGCATACAGCATGAACAGGTACAGAAAATGTAAAGCAAAAAGGACATGTGTTGAACAAGTGTAAAGCAAGAAATGTTGAATAGAAAGTGTAAAGCAAAGAGGGGGGAACTAAGCTGTGTACCTCCTAAGCCCGCCAGTAGCCTACAATCAAGCTCCCACTCTTGCAGGAAGTCGAGCTCATGTATCCATACAATGTGGTGAGGCCGGCTCCACCCCAATCATAGAACTGAACTCGATGGAGCACTACCAAGGCGCTCAGCAAATACAAGCCCACGGTATTCCACCTGTTTGAAAACAAGGTGGTACCAAAAATGAACATGAGGAAGCCTCTGGCATACTGCTCTATCTCCTCGATCGTCTCGGTGTAGACACCCCATTTTTGACCATCCTCAAGACTTGGACGTCACCGTTTGAACACTCAGTGATCACCCATGTTTGTGTTCGTCTTGAGTTCCCGGAGGTCTCAGCCATGCGCCTTGTGTTAGGATCTCTCGACTCTACTGTTTTGTGTTTGGTTTTGCACCAAACACTTGTGTTTTTGCTTTGGAGAGCAAGGAATGGCTTACTGGCCATCCCCACACCTCACCAGCCATGGCTTGAGGCCACCGGCCATGTTTTGTTGCTACCGGCCATTGGTGATGGCCGGCCGGCAATCTTTGTGGCCGGCCGACCATTGTTTTGGTCATTTGGTATTTTTGGCTGGCCGACCACTGTTCATCTGTTTTTGGCAGATATTTTGTGCCAGCTGTGCTAGCTGGCACCCACTTTGCACCCCCTCCATACACGTGTATGGAGGGATTTCACTCTTGCTTAGCTTGTTTTGTAAGTTTTGCAAGAGTGATCCTCTATAAAGGGAGGGCCTCTCCTCCCTCCTGCAAGGTTCCAAAAGGTTCAAGAGAGAGGGTCTGAGATTAGGGTTAGCATATTATATCTATCTATCATTATATCTTCCTCCTTTTGTGCTTAAGTGTGTGTTTGTTCATAGTTTTGCACATAAAACCATTACACTTTCCTTTAGCTACTGAGGTACTAAAGAGTTATTTTCAGAGTTTTGGACTTGGTTTTGAGCTAAGGAGGCTGCTGGAGCACCATTTTTGAATAAGGTCTTCACGGGTAAGAACTTCACCTTTTTTTACCCCCTTTTTGCATAGGCTTTTTTCCATCCTTGCTTGCTGTTTTAAGCTTAATGTATAACACATAAAAGTCTTGTTTTTACTTGCTTAAAATAGTTGTTTAAGGTTGTTTTGGTGTTTGGGGTTGTTTGACCCCTCATAGGCCTTGTTTGGCCCCCATTTTGTGCTATTTTGGTGAGCTCCGAGACCACTTTGTTTGGGCCTCCTCACCACTGAAATCTTGAGGGATTTAAGTGGTGTGGATGGTGGTTTGAGGTCCTAAGAAGGAGAGGGCCACCCCCTCTCCTTGTTGTCTTCAAAAAGTGCCATCTTTACCTCATGTGTGAGCATCATTTTTAAGATCATGTTGGCCATGTCTTAAGTGTTATTTGGGCTTATTTTTCCATGATATAGCACTTTTTTAAGTTGGTTTAGACACACCATGCTTGCTTTGCATACATGCCTTGTAATGCCATGATTTGCCTTAACATGCGCGTAGCATTTAGACTACCATGCTCATGTGTTTTGGCCTAGCTTTGTGAAGCTTTTGTGCTTGTTTTGACATGCTTGAGGACTATTTTTGGTCATTTGAGTCATCCATGCTTTGCTTTGTATAGCTACCATGTAACCTCTCTTGTATGCCTTAAGCATTGACCCCTCTAGCATGTCATCATTGCTTTGTTTCAGTGGTTTAGAACCATTTTCCGTGTCATTTCAGTCCTCATGGTATGCTTGTATGCTTGCATTTGATGCCCCTTTAATGTGTTAAGAGGTTGGTGTTCATGCTCCATGTTTGTGCTATTGTGTATGCCTCTAGGATTAGGTCATTTAGATGTCATCTACGTGGTTCTTGGGGCTTACTTTTGCATGATTTAGGACTGTTTTGATTCATTTTGGTCATTTGCTTCACGTGTCATATGATCATGTTTTAAGTACTTGGGCTTGGTTGCATGCCTAGCTTGCATTGTAGGTTGATTTGGCATCATTTTCTACATGATTTCAGAGCTTTCTATGCATGCCATATGCCCATGTTGTTCCTCTTTTAAGTGTGCTTACAAGTTGTCTCTATATGCCTAAGTGTTGGACCTTGCATCCATGCCTATTTGTATGTGTTTTGGCTTCCATTTTTGAGCACTTTGGCCACTGTTTTAGGCCTAGTTGAGGGCTGCCCAAATTCGTATAAGTCCATTGTCTGCATGTTGTGGCATGCTTGCCTTGTATGTTGCCACACACTTGGTCCCTTTGGTAAGTTGTTGTATGCTTAGGTGGTAGTGCATTTGGCATGCATTCCTTCACTAAGTTTCTTAACATGTTGTCCATGTTGCATCTTGCATGCTTAAGTTGCCCTTTGCATGCTTGATTAGCTTGCATAGTTGTTCCATGCCTTGCATGCTTGTTAGCTTAGGTTGTGTGCCTAATACACATTGAATGTTTGCATACTTGCCTCTATGCTCATGTTGCATACTAGCTCACATGCCTAGGGTGCATTGCATTGAACATGCATGCCTTGCCTCTTGAAATCAAGTGATAGAGGTTGGGCCTTTATGTGCTTATTTGGTTTGCATTTCATTTGACATGAAAATGCACAACTTGGTTTCTTGGGCCATCACGCATTGAAGTGCGCGATTGGTGGTCCGAGAATCGAGTACCATCCCCCTTTGAGTCATAAAGATGAAAAGGGGTATATTGGTGCACACATTGCTTGAAATGCATTGCCATGCCTTGTTTTGCCCGATGCTGCTGCCAAAACAGGTTCTGCAGGAAGCTTTGGCCGGTCGACTACATCAAGTGCTGATCGACCAATTATGGATGGCCGATAGCTCCATAGATGGTTGATGACCACTCCCCTTTGGCCGGTGACCATTCTTTATGGCCGGTGGCATTCCCCAGTGTTCATGAGGTGTACCTTGGGAATTGTGCCATTTTCAGAGGAGCAGAGCAGGGAAAACAGAGGCAGCTTGTGCATGGCATTGGATTTCCGAGCAAAGCCAATTCGAGCACGCGTGCATCCCTCTTCCCGAGGCCTTTTAATGCTTTCCTTAGCTTAATTGATTTGTTAATTAATTAGGTGGTCTATAACTATTTAATTAGCTTGTAGGTTAATTAAATTGTATTATTCTTTCGGTCCCTCCGAGCGAGGGCGAATTTGTAATAAGTGTGGGTGCGTGTGTGCATGTCTTCCAAACCCCACTTCTTTCTTCCTTTTACTTACCTGCTTTTGATGGTTAGTATTAGGTCATATTTAATTTAGCATGCCTTATGCTATGCATGCGTGCATCCATTTGTCTTGTATGCACCGGGCTCGGCGCATCATGCTAACCGTATAGTATTTCAAATCTAACTTGAGTACGTGTTAGTTGTCACATTTCACATGCCATCCGTAGATTAGCCGAGCCTATTCTAGTGACATTTTGTATGCGATGCAATAGCCACTTCAACATGAACTAGGATCATGCATTTGATTACTAACTAGTTTCTGTTTTGGCTCGGAGTACTAGGTAAGGTCTTATGCTTTAGCATTTCGCATGTGTGTGAATGTTGCCATGATAGCATATTTACCATAAGGCTATGTGCTTATACGATATAACTGCCCGAATGCCTGTGGGTGAAGGTTGGATTGTTTGAGTTGGAACAGCTCATTGAAATCCGTTGTTTAACCTACTTGCGAGTAGCAAATTTCAAACCATTTTCAAACAAAACGGTTATGCGATGCTTTGTTCCAATTCAGGCGACCCAATCTGTACTTGTATGCTGTGCGCATCACATAGTAAATCTAGGCTAATAACCGGAATAAGAACACATAACGTCTTCAAAACTAGATATCATGGTTAGTAGAGGCTGATCTTCGGATCGGGCGAGAGGGGGTGCTCATAGCTAACATTCCCCAATCGTACCCAAGTTCCCAAGCTGAGGCAACTTTGGTGATGACGGACACGTGGCCTTAGGCACGAGTCAGGGTTTCCTAAATTTCCCAAAATAAAATATTTAGGTGGCGACTCTGTATCTGGCAAAGCAGTCCATGTTTGGCACTTCTTTCAAAAATCTGTTTTCAAAAACGATTTGCCGGAGTTGGACTCTTTGGTTTAGATTTAGAACCGTGACAATTTGAGTCCGAACTGTAGAAGGCAAGAGCCCTCGGGCGCGTCTACACTCGAGCTCAATCCCCCTGAACTGCTCCTCAAACCAGCTGTACCGGACCATGCATGCCCGGAGTGTCGGTGGATCTGCCCCAAGCAGCATGACCCATGTTGCCTCCCACTCTCCCATATCAGGGTCGAGAGGGATCAGATCACCCCCTACGCCTAAGCCGGTGATCATGGCGAAGTTGTAAGGGGTCATCGTCATCTTCCTCGTGGTGGAAAAATGGAAGGAGTTGGTGGTGTCCCACCCCTCTCCACCAAAGCCCCTAAGAGAGGATGGTTCGCTATAACCCGAGTCAGGCTGGAGTAGAAGAGACCGAAGCATGTCTCATCAATGATGTCGTGAACTCTAGCTGGGAGCTCACCATACCAATCTCGAGCGGTCGTCGTGCCATAGCCTCTGAAGGTGCGAGACCTGTCCTGTGGTAATGCATGAGATGCAATCAGATCAAGGTAATGGATGAGATACAATCGGATCAAGGCAGTGCATGAGATGCAATCAGATCAAAACAGTGCAAGAAGTGAAAACAGTTTTCATACCTGTGCGGCGATAGTCAACAAATGAGACACTGGCTCCCTCAGCAGGAGGTTCTCTGGCGCGTCCTCAGCAAAGTCAGTAAAGGATTTGATGCCTCCCGCGGTGGGCACTATGTGTGTCTGAAAATGGTACCTCGCTGGATCAAAAGGGCGTATACTCAACGGTAATGGCTCTAGCTTGGCCTCTGGCTCGACCTCGAAGTCCGCCTCAAAATCTACTAGACGAAGCTCGAGGGGATCCCTGTCATGGGAAACATCGTCCGCCATCTGAAAATTGGTGCAAGATGGGTGAAAATGAAGAAAATGGGAAATTTTTTTGAAAAAGTCAACCCTAGGAGAGAGAAAATAGAAGAAAAGGTCAAAGTCGGGAAAAGTGCACGGAACTCGAGAGAAACTCGAGGGAAATGAGCCTAGAATGGTGGAAATGAGAAAAGAAGAGTCGAAATCAAATTCTGATCGGTTCAAAGTGAAGAGAACTAGGAGGGTTTATCGAATAAAGTTTGTGTGGGGTGTTGGAGAATGCGTATAAAGCCCGGATCTAGAGAGAAGGGGCACCTAGAGAGAGAGGGAGGTCATTTTCGAGCAAGGGTTTGTGAGGAAATGAAGTTTGGAGTTGTGTACTTAAAGACCCGAATGTGAAAAGTCAGTTTTGCCCAAATCTGCCATCGATGGCTGGCAGGGGCATATTGGTGGCTGGCAGCTCCCCCTGGTGGCCGGTAGGTTTCCATAAGTCTCTCCTGTGTCCCTGGCTCTGTTTTGTGTCCTTGGATTCCTAGAAGTGTAGGGGTTGTTTAGTGTTTGATTCAGAATGTCTTCACGGAAGCTCAGAATTGCATTTCCAGTGTGCGATGGTCGTCGCTCATCAACATAAACAAGGTATGTCCTTTTTAACATATGGAAACTCTTCCCAGTGGTAAATCGGAAGTTGTTCTTGAAATTGGGTTTAATGATTATACTTTCGCTATTGCATAGAATGTGCATTTTCCAATGTTGCATAAAACATGCATTTGCTACATTTGCATAGAATTTGCATTTTGTTGTTGCATTGCACATGCATTTTGCCGTTGCATGTGTTGGATTTGCTAATCTTGTATAAAACTGTGCATTTTGTACTATTGCATAGTTGCATAGAATATGCATTTTGGTGTTGCATGGAATGTGCTCATGTTTTCAACTTTGCATAGAAAATGCTCTTGTCTCTTGCATAGAACATGCTTTCATTTTCACATAGAATATGCTGTCACCTTTATACCTCGATTGTTTTTCTTGCATGGAACATGCATTCTTACTATATCACACTTGTTAAGTGTCTTTCTTTACATGCACGATATTATATGTATGGTTCATTCAGAGGAATTCCAGGTGAGACCATTCATGTCCTTAGAACACCTTGATTTGGTTAGAAGCACGTGGGTGTGTCCCGGTGTTTACATCACTCATTTTTGGTTGGAGACACGCGAGCGCGTCCCGGTGTTCTCGTTACCCCTTTCTCCTCTCGCATGCGACGTGTTAGGACGCTTTGTTTAGAGACACGCGGGGGCGTCCCAGTGTTCTCGTTACCTCTTTCTCCTCTCGCGTGCTACGTGTTAGGACATTTTTTTTAGAGACATGCGGGCGCATCTCGGTGTTCTCGTTACCCCTTTCTTCTCTCGCCTGTGACGTGTTAGGACACTTCGTTTAGAGATACACGGATGCGTCCCGGTGTTCTTGTTACGCCTTTCTCCTCTCGCGTGCGACGCATTAGGACGCTTTGTTTAGAGACAGGAGAGTGCGTCTTGGTGTTCTCAACTACCTCTTTCTCCTCTCACGTGCGGCGCGTTAGGACGTTTTCGGTTAGAGACACGTGGGCGAGTCCCGGTGTTTTCACTACCCTTGTTCCTCTCGCGTGTGACGCGTTAGGACGCTTTGTTTAGAGACACGCAGGTGCATCCTGGTGTTCTCAATTCCTTCTTCTCTCGCGTGCAACGCGTTAGGATGCTTCGGTTTAGGAACATTTGGGCGAGTCTTGGTGTTCACATCATCCCTTCTTTCCTTCTGCGTGCGACGCGTCGGAATCTTCTTTGAGACCTCAGGTGCACCCGACAGCCGCTCTTAGCCTTTCCTGTGTGTTGTATAGTTAAGATTGCATAATTTTCTTACATCCTTTCCGCATGAAATGTGGCTTGGCTCGCAAATTCTCCTGCGTAGCATGTTTGTTTACTTACTTTCATGTATGAGATTGTTATATCTTGTTGGTTTGTTTAAATGTGGCATTTTCCTTGCATAACATTTGCATTTAAAATGCTTCATTACAGCCTCATTTCATGATCATAAGTTATGTTCTTGCATTGTGCACATCATTTGCATCTTGCCCCAGCCTGCAGGCGCAACCATATATTGTTATCTTGAATGCTTGTCTAAATCTTGCAACCTTGTCAAAATGGGTCGTCTTTGGGCTTTGACATTCATTCGCTTCATTTCGTGACTCCGACTTCTATCAAAGAGGGGCAACTGTAGACACCCTATTTTTGACCGTCCTCAAGACTTAGTTGTTCTTGCAGGTACATCTGATATTTGGCTTCTTTCATTATGATTATGTTTTTTGCTGAAGTTCAGGTATACATATATATTTATATATATACGTCTATGTATGCATCTACTTATGCTCACAAATTTAATCAAACCCTTGTTGAATATTAATATTTCTTAGAAAGGTTGTCAAAACAAGATGAAGTTAGTAGCTCTACAATTGGGTCTTGACTCTTTCTCTCTCTCTAGAATTGTTCTTGGCAAGCTACTAAAAAAGATAAAAAATAAAAATGCTGCCCACGCAAAACTTTATCTTTTTAACAAAGGGAGTAGAGTAGAGAGACCCCCAAATCAAGATGTATTTATAGAGAGAGAGAGAGAGAGAGTATTTTAGAGAGAGAACGAGTTGGTCTAGGGTTTTGGGTGAAAGAGATAACAAAAATGATGCAAAAAAAGCTTTGCTGCGAACTGATATACGCAGTCCTCGCTCGAGCGAAGGAGTCATCGCTTGAGTGACTAGACACAACAGTTACCTCGCTCGAGCGCCAGAAGTGTCGCTCGAGCATAGAATGCAAAGCTTCAGGTCTGCTATAGACGCAGATGGACGCTCGAGCGTAAGAAGTCTCGCTCGAGCGAAGAAACAATTTCACGAGGCTCGCTCGAGCGCAAGAAGCCTCGCTCGAGCAATGCAATTTCACCTTCCCAGAAAAGCTGCGTCTGGGAGAAAAACCTGAAGACCCTCATTTCTCGCTCGAGCACAAGAAACCTCGCTCGAGCGCAAGAAGTGTCACTCGAGCGAAGAGACCAAAATCTGGGCAACAACCATTTGTACCAACTAACAACCAACTTGTTCCAAACTCGCCCAACAAGTCCCAAAACTCAATTTCAAAGAATTAAAGGGAGGAAACAAGACATAGAAATCAACACGCAATCACGGAACTCGAGTCCAGAACACAATAAAGGTTGGGGTAAAACCAGGATCGCTATATAACCTAGGTGCGTGGGCATCATTGGTAATTGTGCGGTAAGCGACGCACTAGTGATTATGCGGTAAACGACGCATTAGTATTGTATTAACCAAGAGGGAGTTAGAATTGCCCGTGGCCAGTGTGAGTGGTTGGGTAAGAGCGACATTCCGCGGGAAGTTGCCTAGAACTAACTAAAAATTGACTATTATTCATGAGAACTGAAATTTAATTATAAACGCTTCTTAATTATTGTTTTCGCTGTATGTTATGATCGTGGCATTATGTTACTTGTGTATTTGGAATGGGAAAAGGGTCGGGGTGTGTGTGTTTACTGGGCATTCCAAGCTCATGGCATTTTATGCCAGGTGAAGGCGAGTTTTACACCGAGAACAGAATCCCTAAAAGCTCTGCGGAACCATGGTTGCCTTAGAGATTAGATTTTATATTTCTTGTGTTTGAGATAATCGTTTTGTATCAAGAAACTGATCTGTATTTAAAGACTTGAAGAATTTTATCTGTAACTATTATTGACATTTTCTTTTAGTATAATAATTTGTATTTTGTGCTTAAAAATAATGTGTATCCACTAGTTAAATCCCGATGTATTGTTGTATTATATTATCAAAATCTGGGACGTCACATAAATGGTTATGCAGTGAAAGTAAAACAGTAATATCATTTAAAAAAAAAGAAAAGAAAAGAAAGTGTCAAAGAATAAAAACTTATAAAAAATAGTATAAAATATATTTTTTATATCTCAGATGAAAGTTAAGAAAAAAATAAGAGGAACCGCACAAATTTAAATAAATAGTTTGAATTATTAGTATCCTTATCATTTTTTTTTTTGGCAAATTACCCTAGAAATTAGACGTCAAACGTAATTCAATTGAGTTCGAAAAAATTGTATTAGCAAGTGAATGAAAAATAAATAAATTAATTAAAAATTCAAAAATTCAAAAAAATTCAAAAAAATGTTCACTAAGGACATTTAAAAAGAACTTATTTCGTCTTTTATGACAGCACTTAAAATATAAAATTTTTTTATAATTATTTCTTTACTTTTTCGATCGATCTAGTCAAATAGATCCTAGAAATGCAAAACTTTTTTTAAAAAAAAATTCATTAGAAAAGCAAAAAAAAAATCATTAAAAAAAATTCAGTCAAACCTACCCTTACGAAAACCGTTACTAAAAGAATACAAGAATACTAACAAAAAAAATTTGTGCATTTGAAAACACACCAAACAAAATATAAAACACTCAATAGCTTATTATTTTAGAAGAAAGGTCTTTGAGTTGAATACAATTTTAAAATAGGGAGACAATAAGATTCTCTAAGCTGGCTTGGCATGTCAAGTTGTTCGCACAGTTGGCAATAAAGACACTTTCCTTAAGTGAGTGTTTGGGATTTGCATTTTTAATAATTTTTTTGTTGATTTTTTATTTTATTTTTAGTGAATTTATTTTCAATTTAAAAAAAAAATCATTTCTATGATTTATTAGACTAGACGGATCAGAAATGTAACAAAAAATTCAAAGAAATCTAGAAAAACATAAAATAAGTTTTTTAAGAGTTTTTTTTTTTTCGTCTTTAGAGATTTTTTTTATTTTTATTTTTTAGGTTATTGTAGACTGGATTGACCTTAAAAGTAAAAAAACTTAACGCAAATTTTAAAAAATACTAAAAATAAAAATAATCTAAAAAAATATTTTTTTTAGTTAGTTTCCAAACAATCTCGAAAATAGAAATCTCTTTTTATCTCTAAAGTAAGAGTCTGATTTTGTTCGCACACTTGACAAAGTGTATGAACAAAACATGTATTATGATTGGTTTAAAAGTGTAAACCTCACAAAAACACTTCTGAATATGAATTCAAAAATTTAGATCAATCACAATATTTATATTGTTTGCGGATAAATTCATTCTCCTAAAGTAGAAATCTCCTTTAAAAAAAGAGATTATTGCTTTTGACTTTTTTTTTTACAAAACAGTAATTCTATCCTCTCAGAAATCTATTTTACCAGATTTTTGCCCAAGAACCAATTGGCATCCCATGTCACAAGTGGTCCCACCCATATATTACTAACTAAAACTAAACCAACACAATAGAATGTCATCCTTTTCATTGCACAATTTTCATTACATATTTAATTATCATAAAATAATTATATAAATTTATATTTATAAAAAAATTATTATAATAATTGAGTTGAATTTTTTTACAAACATTAGATGATTGGAACAAAATGACAATGGTGGATTATTAATCAAAGGCGGATTGATGAGATCTGATGTGGGTTGTCTGCTCTGGGTTATGGTATGTACAGTTTCATCTCCTGCCATGCAAATTCTTTAGTAATATATTACATTTTGAATGTAGACTTAGGTAATATATAATAGGGTTACCATTGTTTTTCAAAATTCATTGTCCATTAAAATGGAGATATTAGCATAAGTTTTTCTTTAAATAACAAGAAATCCATTGACCCCACCTTCGATAGACCCGGAGTAAAATTTTGAATATGTGCCACCATCTACTAGCTTTATATATTAGGTGAAGTAAAGACTCGAATTTAAGACTCCCTAATTGTTTACTGGAAACTTACCATTTGAGCTAGTCCTCACGGGTGATATTAATATAACTTGGTACTTGAGTTTGGGCTTGGATACGAGTCAATTTGACTCGTTTACACCTCTTAAGACAGAATTTAAGAACTTTAACCACCAAGCTCATGTCACTATTGGAACTTTGAGATGTTGTAATCGTCTGATTCTTTGAGAACCTCCTTCTAGATGACTCTATTCTGGTAGCAGAATTTATGCTTCAAGTTACGTTATGACGTCGCTTTCCTAAAGACAATATTTCCCCCCACCAGATGGTGTGTATCCGGTTAACAGTAAATCTACCTCCAGGATACAATGAAGCTTGATCTGCAGATCCGTTTATCTACGGCTACACAGACCAAGATAGACCAAAATACTCTTGATATAATCAAGAAAATGAAGACACTAATATTCAAATTAACAAGAAATGAATATCAGAAAATTAGCAAAAACAGAAAGCTAATTTCAGAGAGAGAGAGAGATTGAATTGCAAAGAAGAAAATCTGAATTTTGGGATGAATGAATATGGCTAAATCGTAGCCTGTTTATAGGCTTGGATGCACCTGATCAGAAGTGTCATGTCCTTTGATCGCATCTCATTAGCTACGAAGCAGATCTGACCCTTGGATCGAACTCTAACGGTGTAGATCTCTCTTTACACCAATAGGTGCAATAACTAGACAAACCCAATCACAATAGGACACCATATGGACCGTCTGATCACACGCACGCACGCACGATCTACGATCATGATCGCACCGATCGAGTTAAGACACACGACCGTCTGATCGGACAGCTCAGTTCACCAACCGATCTGCCATGTGTCGCGCTGACTGTGTTCTACCTGATCCCTACCACCTCACTGCCACACGGACATCTTGATCACGCCACATCATTGCTACCTAGGTTTCTATAGCAAATAAAAGAGTGTCTTCATGGTGCCTTGCGCCAATGTGTCTGTGCTAAATGCAAAGTGCGCCACATTGCACCACTGTTCGCGCCACGCGCGCGAGTGTACGGATGGTGCAAATCACCATCCTTGCGGTGTGTGTGCAATGCACACAAGCATTCTCCTCACCATTGCATTTTCAAAAGAATTTTACCTGAAGCTCTTTATTAGGTGCTTCACTTTTTCTCTTCTTTTTTATGTGGGACAAGTTTCCATAGCTTGTTTATACTTTCTTAGGGAAAATTAGGAAGGTTTTTGAAAACCCAAAAAATCTTTTATTAATTTTAGAAAATTCTCCAACAATTCCCCACCAATTTTCAAAATTCAAGATGATAATTCTTGGTTCACTTGGTAGCCTTATGCATAGGTAAAGGTATCTTACGATTTGAACCATTTGCTTAGTGAATACACGTCAAAGTTAGTCAAGATGGCATAGTAGACTTGTCTTTGAACTAGCGATTTTATACGAGTAACCGGATATGTCTCACGTACAATACAGGTTACCTCAAGTATTCAAATAAGTTGACACGTGGATTGATCTTATGTCTATATCTTGTTTCATGAGCACTCTAGAGTCAAGCCCTTGGACATCACAGGAGGCGTCACCACCTCCACACTCATATAGGTAAGCTTACTGAGAGTACCCCTGTATTTATAGTACTCTAACTACCACCGTTGTAAGCTTATTAAGAGTTAAATAACTCTGCCTCCTTTTTACATTACAAGTACCAAACATTCTAACTTGGGATGGCAATAAAAATAGAGATCGAGTGTTTGCAATCATGACATATGGTGTACTTTGCTCATTGAACTCAAGGACTTAATGTTTCAAGTGTTGAGTTAAGTTTCCACCATGAGTGATTTTATATTATATGGGCTTAAGACCCATCTCCTTTGATGTTTTCTATACCAAATCCCTTGCAAGGCCCTTTGTTAAAGGATCAACCAAATTTTGACTTGACTTTACATAATCAATTGTAATCACACCTTCTGTGATTAACTGCCTGACATAACTATGTCTTAGTCCTATACGCCTAGACTTTCCATTATACACTTGGCTATAAGCCTGTGATAGAGTTGCCTCACTATCACAATGCATAGATATTAGTGGCATAGGTTTTTGCCAAAGATTAATCTCTAACGACAAGTTTCTTAGCCACTCTGCTTCTTTGCTACAAGAAGCCAATGCTACAAACTCAGCTGCCATAGTTGAGTCTGTAATGCATGTCTACTTTTTAGATCCCCCAAGAGATAGCTCTACCTCCAAGAGTGAAAATCCAACCACTTGTAGAAGAATGATCCTTATGGTTAGTTATCCAACTAGCGTCTGTGAATCCTTCTAGTATCGTTGGATACCCACTATAGACTATTCCATAGTCCACTGTTTTCTTCAAGTATTTTTATACGCGGTTCACCGCATGCCAACGCATACTACTAGGGTTACTAGTATATCTACTAAGTTTCCCTACTACGAATGCAATGTCAGGTCTGGTGCAAGTCATTGCATACATCAAGCTACCTATCACGTGAGAATACAACAACTCATCAACAGCCCTACCAGTATTACACTACAGGAAATTACACTTTTGCAGACTAAAAATTTAGTCAGCAAAAGTCTTCTACAACCAATTTTTTTAGTTGCCAGTTTGGTCGGCAATGCATGGTCGGCAAAAGTAATTTGTGACTAAAAAATTTGGTCGTCAAATATTTTTTTGAAACATTATTTTTTTTTTTTGTGACTAAAATATTAGTAGCCAATTTTTTTTTTCAAACATTAAAAATATTTTTTTGTTGGGAATTGATGAGTTTCGGTAACTAAATATTTAGTCGCTAAAAGGTATCTAAATTGTAAAACATTTTGATCAACTCTTGCGGAGACTCGAACCATTAAACCTCCTGCACCATGAACCTTATGCACCACACTTATCCCACTACGCCGATAACACTATGTAATTATGTATAAGACATATATTATTTATAGTAGATACATATTAATATCAAAGTATATGCATAAACATAATAATTTTGCTCACTAATCGGTTTATTTCTGCAACCAAAATACTTTTCGTCGCTAAAAAAAATTAACTTTCGCTGACCAAAGTCGGACTTGGTCTTCGAATATACACTTTCAGCTACCAAAATTTTGGTCGCCAAAAAATTTAAGTCCCGCCTTAGAATTTTTGCTCTCCTACGCTAAAAATGACCACTTTTGGCAACTAAACTTATTTTTTAGTCGCCAATTGTACACTTTTGGCTACTAAAATTATTTTAGTCACTAAAACCCATATAGTCAGCGACCAAACTTATTTTTTAGTCGTCAATTGTAGACTTTTGGCGACAAGTATGATTTAGCAGCCAAAAGCATGTACTTTGGCAACTAATGCTATTTTAGTCGCCAAAAGCTATACTTTCAGCGACCAAATTTTTTTAGTTGTGAAATTTGGTCACTGAATGTGCTTTTTCCTGTTGTGTTAAGATACAACTTCATATTTGAATCAAAAGGTGTCGACATGGGTGCACTATTAAATTGATTAAATATCTTAAGAATTTTACCAATGTAGTATGACTAGGTAAGGATCATATTATTACTTTCTCTCTTAATCCTTATACCCAAAATAACATCAGCTAAGCCCATGTCTTTCATATTGAAGCTAGATGACGAAAAAAATTTAGTGCTTTCAATGACATCATTGTCAGTACCAAAAATAAGCATGTCATCTACATACTAGCATATGATTACACCTCTTGTGCCAGTGAACTTACTGTACACACACTTATCAGATTCATGTATCCTAAACCCATTTCATAATATGACCTCATCAAATTTCTCATGCCACTATTTTGGAGCTTGTTTCAATCCATTGAGTGACTTGATGAGCTTACACACTTTGTGTTCTTGACCTTTTACAACAAACCCTTCTGGTTGCTCCATATAGATTTCTTCACCTAACTCTCCATTTAGGAAAGTGGTCTTCACATCCATTTGATGGATCTCAAGCTTGTAGATTGAAGCTAGGGCAATTAATACTCTAATGTTGAGATTCTTTCCACTAGAGCATATGTATCGAAATAATCAATACTGTTTTTTTGAGAAAAACCCTTAGCAACCAATCTCACTTTGAACTTATCAATTGTGCCATCAGCTTTCATTTTCCTTTTCAAAATCCATTTACAACCGATAGGTTTGGAACCAGGTGGCAAATCAACAAGTTCCTAGGTATTGTTACTCATGATAGAATCCATTTCATCATTTATTGCTTCTTTCAGAAAGCAATAGCTTGAGACTTCATAGCCTCCTCAATTGTCGGTGGATCCAAGTCCACTATCAGTGAGATCATTGTTTGCTTGCAATGAGCATTCCTAGTTCCTTCCACAAGGTAAACAATGAAATTAGGGCCAAAGGAGTTTTCAATCCTAGCCCTCTTACTCTTCCTTGGTTCAAAAGGCTCACTAGGTTCACTGTCTTCTTTGGAAACCAAAGGAGTCGACTCATTTCCTTGATTAGAATATAATCTTGGAATATTTGTGAACCTATTTTCATAAACTACCGCATCACGTGATTCAATGATGGTATTTACTTCTACAAAACCATTGGGTTCAACTACTAGAAACCTAAAGGCTTTACTATGCATAGCATAGCTAAAGAATATACACTCAATTCCTTTTTCACCTAATTTCTACCTTTTAGGTTAAGGCAATCTCACGATTGCTCTACAGCCCAAGTTCTTAAATAACTTAGGTTAGGTTTTTTATTCTTCCAGAGCTCATAAGGAGTAACATTCCTTCATTTGAGAGGAATTCTATTGAGTATATGGTAGGCGGTAAGCAAAGCTTCACCCCAAAATCCATAGCTCAAACTGGAGTTAGAAGGCATAGCATTAATCATGTTAGTTAAAGTCCTATTTTTTCTTTTGGCTACTCCATTTTGTTGTGGTGTGTAGGGTGTAGATGTCTCATGAATAATACCAATATTTTCACAAAATTCTAGAAAGTGGTATTCACTATCTCTATCTGACCTAAGTCTCTTAATCTTAACATTCAATTGATTTCTATTTCTGTTTTAAATATTTTAAATTTATCAACAACTTCATCTTTAGTATGCAAAAGATATATATATGGAAAAGCTTAGAAAAATCATCAATAAATGTTATAAAATATTTCTTACCACATCTAGAAGGGGTAGAATGCATATCACATACATCACTATGTACAAGTTCAAACAAAGATGTGCTTCTAGCTACTTTAGGAAATGGCATGCGAGTTATTTTAGTTTACCTACAGATTTTACATTTCAACCATGTCAATGTCATACGTAGGAATTAAATTGAAATTAACCATGTCATTCATTTTCCTAGTATTAACATGTCCTACATGTGAATGCCATAAAGAAATAGAATCAACAATATAAGCAGAAACTCGTGTATTATTATTAATATTGAGTTTGAACATGCCTTGATACAAATAACCCTTCCCAACAAAAATTCCACCCTTAGACAAGACAAATTTGTCCGACTCAAAGACTAACTTGAAGCCATGCCTATTTAGCAAGCTTCGAGATATAAGATTTTTCCTAACATCAGGTACATGATACACATCACTAAGCGTCAAAACTTTTCCTGAAGTGAACTCCAGATCCACCTTTCAGTTGCCCTTAATAGCAGTAGTTGAAGAGTTCCCTATCTATAAGGGACACCTTTCTGTGGTCAATGTACTAACTAAGCCATATCCAAGTCTGGGCCACCGTCTGGTCCTCTTGTTCCTCCGGATATGGCTTAGTTAGTACATAGACCACATTGAGAGTGGTTAAGAGGAAATAAAGCTTCTCTTGCCCGCATTGAAAATTTCCTCCATCAAACCAATCTAGCTTCATAAAATCTTGAGTCATGTGTTGGAGTGATCTTTCCATAATATTGTCTTCTGATTGTTGAAAATTTGAGATGTTGTGATTGTCCAATTCTTTGAGAACCTTCTTCTAGATGACTGTATTCTGATAACAGAATTTATGCTTCAAGTCACGTTACGACGTCACTTTTCTAAAGACAATATTTGCCCCCACCAGATGGTGTGTATCTGGTTAACAGCAAATCTGCCTCAAGGATACAATGAAACCTAATCTATAGATCAGTTTATTTGTGGCTACATAGACGAAGATAGACCAAAATACTCTTGATATAATCAAGAAAACCAAGACACTGATATTCTAACTAGCAAGAAATAAATATCAGAAAATTAGTAGAAATAAAAAGTTAATTTCAGAGAGAGAGAGAGATTGAATTGCAGAGAAGAAAATCTAAATTCTGGGATGAATGAACATGGCTGAATTGTAGCCTATTTATAGGCTTGGATGCACCTGATTAGAAGGGTCATGTCCCTTGATCGCATCTCATAAGTGACGGAGAAGATCTGACCATTGGATCGAACTCTAATGGTGTAGATCTCTCCTTACACCAATAGGTGCGACGACTAGACACACCCAATCACAATCGGACACCATTTGGATCGTCTGATCGTGCGCATTAGACACATGACTATCCAATCAGACGACTCAGTTCACCAACCAATCTGCTACATGTCACGCTGACTGTGCTCCACTTGATTGTAACATGCCCAGGGGGTACCCGAGCGTGCTAAACAGTTCGGACTCTTGAATTTTCTTTGATCTAGTCTCACAAGTGCACATAGATGAGAGTTCAAATTTGGCAACTTTTATAGAAAATCCATTTTATTACAAATTCTTTGCCATAAATGGATTGCATCATCAGATCTCAGAGTCGCCACCTAATAGTTGGGAAATTAGGAAATCTATGACTCGTGCCAAGGCCACTGTTCGTCATAACCAAAGTTGTCTTGATTTGGAACCTTAGGTATGAAAGGGAAAGGTCATTAATTAAGCACGCCCACTCAGCCGATCAAATGATCGGCCTTTACTAACCATGATATGAGTTTTATTAGCTTTATATGTTCATATTCCAATTATTAATAATCCTAAAAAATTACTATGTGAAGCATACAAGTATAGGCTATGTCATTCATTTTGGAATAATTTGATTTCATGTATGTTGAAAAGAGTTTTGAAGATGTACAACTCAAATAAATTGAGTCTACAATCATGAAAACTAACATCATTCCAAATTAAGTGACACAACCTCCATCCACTAGCATTTACAGAGTTATATCAGATAAACACATAGCCACAAGGTAGAATACTAAACATAGTAAGAAAAACACACACAAACGGGATGCTAAAGCGTAAAAACTTACATGTTTAACGTCCCGTGAACAAGATACAAAACAAAGTTATGCAATTCACTCATGAAATGCAACTAAAGATTCGGCTTCTATATATGACATGTGAATCATTTCAAGAACATGAGGCAGTGCACATAATCACATAAGAATTGATTAAACCCACAAATACAAATTTGGCCGAATCTTCATGCATGAAACATGGATGCAAAGCATAGAATATGACGAGAAATAAAAATATGATAACATCTTCACAACTATAGAAAGCACGTAAAAGAACAAGATAGCAAGAAGTGGGAATGATGGAATTATTACAAACCCAAATAAGAGGAGGAGAGGAGAAAACAAATAGTACAGCAAAAATATAAAAATCCTCACAAACTCTCAAAATAAAAATAAAATAAAGAAATGCCCGTGCCTTGGAGGCCATCAAGAGTATGCTTGGTTCGTCACCAAAGGATCGCTTGGTTTTGTGTCGAGGTTGCAAACATGACAAGCTAGGGAAAAAAGGTGTTGTTCAGCCAAAGAGGCGAGATAGACAACCAAGAAAAATTAGCTGGCCAACCTAAAGGTTGGCCGACCAGCCAACTATGCTAGGCCAAAATTTTTAAAAAATAAATAAATTAATTAATTAAAAAAAAACAAAGAAAAAGAAAACAAAGGATATGGGAGTGACTAAACTCACCACTTTCGGTTAGCTTACAACAATGTTATAACACAAAATTAAGACAAGAAATAAGATGGAAATAAAGGCAAAAGACTTGAAGCAAGATGAAAAACCAAACAAGAAACTTAAAACAAGATGAAAAACGTAAAGAAATGAAAAAAATGCAAAATTCACCTTTCAAAGAGAGGTGAACTCTTTGATTTACAAAATTTCTCTTGATCACCCTCAAGTGCAAGAAGTGTGTTCTCAATCCTCAATTTGAAACTAGAAAGAGTGTTCTTGGGATGGTTGAAGGTATAAGTCGTAAAAAGTAGCTAACACTCTTGTTTTTGCTCACTTTTGGCAACGGTCACTTTTGGAAACACTCACTCTTTCCTTTGATTAATTGCTACTGAAATTCAAGTATTTAAGATTTTTTGGAGTTATTTTTGGTGTTGGAAAGGTACAGTTTCAGTATGTAGTAGCCATGGAAGGTGTGTATGGAATATGAGAGTGTTTTTGGCTCAAGAACTCAACTTTCTCTCTTTTTATCTCTAGCTCAAGTGTTCTCTCTTCAATCTATCCTCTCTTGAAACAATTTTGTTGTTAACCCCCTCCCTCAACAATCTGATTTTGTGCATATAGGCCCATGCTTATGGAGAGAAATGGTGGAGGACAAGGTGGAAGACAAGATAGAGCACTAAGGTGGATAATGGAGTGAGTGGAGAATAATGGAGCTAATGGGGGACAAAAGTGGAGCCTTATCTCCATTGAATCAAGCATTAGATGATGGAGGCTGAGTATACATACATTTGGACGGATATGGCTCAAAAAAGGGGTTAATGGAGCACCCTACCTGAACCAAAATAGTAAAGTGGGTCGGGCTAGGATGCCTAGTCGTGGGCACGACCGTGCTAGGTGGCCACCGGCCGACTGACAGTCCAGTCAGGGGAGCGTTCATTTGTCTAGGTCCTGGTTCAATTCCATCTCAATTCGGATGTCAACGGGTCTCAAACGCGTGACAAAACAAGCTTAGGAGCGAGAGAAATTCTCAAATTCCATATTTTCTTATTGAGAACTTTGTGAGAAGTATATTCTTACTTTCATCATTGGGTGATCAAAAGAAAGTGCCCAAGTCTTAGAGCCGGTCAAAATGGTGTGTCTACACTCATCCCTGCCACCTCACCGCTACGCAGACATCTTGATCACGCCACATTAAAGTGCCACATTGCACCACTACCCACGCCACGCACGTGCGTATGCGGATGGTGCAAAGCACCATCCTTGCAATGTGTGTGCAATGCACACAAGCATTCTCCTCACAATTGCATATTCAAAGGAATATTCCTCAAAGCTCTTTATTAGGTGATTCACTTTTTCTCTTCTTTCCTATGTTGGAAAAGTTTCCATAGCTTGTTTCTACTTTCCTAGGGAAAACTAGGAAGGTTTTTGAAAGACCAAAAAATCTTTTATTAATTTTAGAAAATTCCCCAACAGTTACTTGTCATGCATAAAGGAAGAGGACTTATATACAAGAAAAATTAAAATTACAACAATTAGAATTAGGATGTCAACTAACACATTTGCGATGAGTGAATTATTTATTAACTAAAACATAGATCTTTATTAATATGTTATCACTTACGTAAGTCTTATTTCTCGTGTTTTTATCAGGGTTTATCTATCCCACTTTGAAAGTTTCTTTGTATTAATTATATGCTGTATTGTATTTAATCTTTATTTTTATAATCATAATTCACCAGGTTTCATTGTAATATCATATTGGGCAAATTACGCAAATAGTCCCTATAGTTTACCCCATGTGTCATTTTGGTCCCTGTCATTTCAATTTGCGCAATTTAACCCCTGAATTTAACGATGTGTATCAATTTCATTCAATAATTGATGCCCGCTTGAAATTATGGATGGAAAGCCAACACCTGCTGTAGACACCCCATTTTTGACCAACCTTAAGACTCAGACGTCATCAATTGAGCGCTCGGTGATTGTGCATGTTTGTGCTCGTTTGGAGTTTCTGGAGTTTTCGGCTGAGTGCCTTGCTTCCAGGCCTTTGATCTCTTTGTGCTTTGGCTCGGTTTGTGGACCGAACCTTGTTTTCTCTTCCCTGGAGGGAGGGAGTGGTCTTGTAGACCATCCTTTTGTGGTTGTAGACCACTTTTTGCGGTCGTAGACCACTTTTTCCGCTTGGAGACTAGTTTTTGGTTTTCGGAGCCTTCAGTCGCGCGCCTTGTCTCGGGACCGCTTAACGTTCTCCGTTTGGCTTGGTTTTTGGATCATGCCTTGTTGCCTTGGTCTAGAGGGGCATTTTGGTCCGGGAGACCACTTTTTATGGTCGTAGACCACTTTTGATTCCCGTAGACTAGTTTTTGAGGCTCCCGGCCGCGCGCCTTGCCCCCCCAGACTCTTGTCTTGCATCCTTTTTGGTTTGTTTTTGGTACAAACCTTGTTTTCCTTATTTGGAAGGTGGTATAAGGGTGAGAGACCAGGTCTTCCCCATGGGGACCACTTTTCTTCTCGCCAGCCAGTTTTTTGGTCGGCCAACTAGTTTTCTTGGTCTTTGGAACATTTTTTCTGGTTGGCCACCACACCACTGCCTTGCTTTCATGCTGCAGACCATCTCCCTCCTTGGCCGACCACTTTTATTCTTGGGAGACCACTTTCATTGGTCAGCCGACCAGTGGAAGTAGCTGGCTGACCACTTCAAGTGGTCGGCTGCTTTCCATCACCTTTTTGGAGATATTTTTTAGCCAGCTGTAACCGTTGGAGGGCACAAAAACCATCCTTCATACACGTGTATGGAGGGATGGCTTTGGACCTTAAGCTTGCTCAACAAGCTTAACTTTTGGTTCTCTATAAAAGAGAACCTCCCCCTCTCTTGTCTTAGGTTCAAAAAAAGTGCTTGAGCTATACATATACACCTTTGTCTCTATATTGCTCTTGTTCTTCATTTTTGTGCTCAAAAGTGTAGTTTTATCATACTATTGCACACAAACACACACTCAAACACCATACTCTTGGAGCTGAGGTCCCTTGAGGTTGATTTTGGAGTTTTTGGACTGGTTTGAGCTCAAAGAGGTTGCTGGAGTTGCAGTCTTGAAGTGGTTCTACAAGGGTGAGTTGCTAACCCTTAAAACCCTTATCTTTGTTTAAGCTTTTGGACATACTTGCATGTTGTTTTAGACCTAACTTTAAACTACAAAAAGTTCTTATTTTTAAGGCTTAACATGTTTGTTTAAGGTCCCTTTTGTGTTGGGGGTGGTCTACCCCCTCTTGTGCCTTGTTAGGCCTTGTTTTGAACCTTCCTTTTAAGCTATTGGGATCACCTTGTTTTTTCCTTCTCACCACTAAAACTCAGAGGAATTTCAGTGGTGGAAATGGTGTTTTGAGGTCCCAAATAGGAGAGGGTCATCCCCTCTCCTTGTGTCTTGAATGCTTGTTTCATTTGCCTCATGTTTGAGCATGTTTGTTAAGCTTATGTTGGCTCCATCTTAGCATATATTTGGGGTTACTTTGACATGGCATGCCATTGTTTTGACTTGGTTTGGTCACCCCTTGCATGCCTTTTACACTTGTAGTGTAATCCTCATAAACTAGCTTTATGTGCTTCATGAAGTGGCATGTCTTTCTAGCATGTTTTGAGTCCATCTCAGTAGGTTTTTGGTGTTGTTTTAACATGCCTTAGATCTATGTTGGGTTGGTTTGATAGCCCCGTGCATGCTCCATGCACTTGTAGTGCAATTCCATTAACTAGCCTAATGTGTATCATGCTTTTGATCATCATTCGAGCATGCTTTTGGCTCAACTCTAAGAAGATTTTGTCCATGTTTTAGCATGCTCTAGCTCTGATTTGTGTTATTTTGGTCATGCACATGCTTTGTATAGCTATAATGCATTCTAGCTTGTTAGCTTTGTGTATCAAGTCCACTAGCATGCATTGCTTGGCCTATTTGAATGATTTGGAATCATTGGTTATAAGATTTCAGTGCATGTTTCATGGTCGTACACTCACATCTTTCACTTATTCCATGCTTTGAAGGGTTGGTCCTTTACGCATTAAACATGAGTCATTGTGTATGCCTTCATGCCTAAGCTTGCGAGCTATCATTTCAATGTGTTTTTGGGGTTATTTTTCCATGATATAACTCTGATTTTTGTTGGCGAAGCCATCTCATGCTTGGTCTTGGTAGGTGTAGTGTAATCCTCCCTTTTGGCCTTGCATATTTCATGCTTAATGCTTATCATGCTAGCTTATTTTGGCTTCCTTCCATACATGTTTTAGCATCATTTTGACATGCTCTAGGACTTTTTTGGGTTGTATTTGCCATTTGCTTCATGTATTACATAGCTGTAGTGCAATTGGCCTTGCTAGCTTTGAGTTTTAAGCACCATAGCATGCTTCATTTGTGTTGTTTGGATGATTTGGCATCATTTAACATGACATTTCAGAGCATATAGGACTGCCATGTTCCCATTTCTTCCACCCTTTGAGTGCCTCTAAAGGTTGTATATTATTGCCTTGTTTGTGGCTTAGTGTGCATGCATGCATGCCTAGGCATTTGAGCTCTCATCTCAGCATATTTTGGTCATTATTTTGACCTACTTGAGCTCTGTTTGTGGCTGGTTCATGCTTTTGTGCCATGTATTGCATGTCCCTGGAGTAGTCCTCTTTGCTAGCTTTAATGCTTAAGGACCCTTGCATGCTTTACTTGTGTTCTTTGAGCGATTTTACTTGTGTTCTTTGAGCGATTTGACATCATTTCATACCTTATTTCAGTGCACTTAGTGTTGTTACACTACCATATTTATCACTTCTTGAGTGCTCTTGAGAGTTGTGCTCTTGGGCCTGGTTGATGGGCCAATGCATGTGCATGCTTGTATATGCTTTTGTGCCTTCGTTTCTCAGCATTATGGCCACTGATTTGGGCATGGCTGAGGTCTATCCACATTCGGTTTAAGTCCATTTAGTATGTTTATTTGCATGTTGTTTGCATGCTTATGTTACATTGCATTGAGTATGCCATGTTGTTCTTAGCATTTGGCATTGTGTATGCCATGTTGTTTGCATGCTTATGTCACATTGCATTGAGTATGCCATGTTGTTTTTAGCATTGTGTATGCCATATCGTTTGCATGCTTATGTTACATTGCATTGAGTATGCCATGTTGTTCTTAGCATTTAGCGTTGTGTATGCCATGTTATTCTTTGCATTGTGTATGCCATGTTGTTAATTGCATTGTGTTATGCATGTTGTTGCTTGCATTGTGTTTGGATTAGGTGTTAGCCCAAACACGAGAAATGAGGGACGTTTCATACTTGAAGTGATGAAACGTGCCTCAATTCTCAGTCGCCGACCCTCTTGATCATACATGATAGAGGTCAAGGCTTTATGTGTTTATTTGTGCATTCATTTTATATTGGATTGTGAAATTTGGCTTCTCGGCCATCATGCATTGAAATGTGCGATTGGTGGCCCGAGGGTCGAGAACCGCACTCCCTTGAGCTCATGACATGATAGGGAGGGTGGTTGTGCACACATACCTTGCAAATACATTGCCATGCCCTTTCTTGCTCTCTGTTGCAGTAAACTAGAGAAGTGCAGCAACTTCTGGTCGGCCGACCAAAAAAACTAGCTGGCCGACCACTTTTTCTAGTCTGCAGCAATGGTAAGTGGTCGGCAGGTGGTTGGCAACCCCAGAAAGTGGTCAGCCATGTTCCTACAGGTTCCCATGGTGGAGTTGAAGCTTTGTGGAGCTTTGTGCAAGGTTCTGAGAACAATTGCAAACAGAGGCAAATTGGGGGCATCGCGACGGATTTCTGAACGAGGCGACCAAGCACGCATGCACTCCTCATCCCGAGGACCTCTTTTTACTGCTTTCCTTAGCTAGTTTATGCTTTGGTTATGTACTTAAGTAGTTAATGCATTTAGCTGCTTATTTATGTTGTAATAACTAGTTGGTTAACTTGTTAGCTAATTAGCTTCATTATGTAATAATTAGTTAGTTTGTTAGTTAGCTAGCTTTGTTGTGTAATAATTAGTTTAATTAGCTTAGATTAGCTAGTTAGCTTATTATTCGGACCCTCCGTCGAGAGGGCACAACTGTTGTAATAAGCGTGCGTGTGTGTGATGCATGTCTTCCAACCCCAATTTCTTTCTCCCTTTTACTTACCTGCTTTTGATGGTTAGTTTTAGGGCATGTTTCAATTAGCATACTTATGCTTAGCATGTTTGCATCATTCATCTGTATTGCATGCACCGAGCTCGGCACATCATACTAACTGCATTGTATTTCAATACCAATTTGAATACATGTATCAAGTTGCATTTCTCATGCCATCTTAGAATAGCCGAGCCTATCTTAGTTGCATTTTTGCATGTGTTGCATTAGCCATCTTAAAATGAACTAGGATAATGCATGATTTCTAACTAGTTCTCTGTTTTGGCTCGAAGTACACTGTGAGTGTTTATGCTTTAGCATCCTTGCATGTATGTAAGTGACTGCCACATTTAGCATGCTTGCCATAAGGCTAACTGCTTAAGTGATTAATTGCCTGAATGCCTGTGGGTGAAGGTTGGATTGCTTGAATTGGAACAATTCATCAAAATGTGTGTTTTAAGCCTACTTGCGAGGAGCACCTCTAAACCATTTTCAAACAAACGAACATGAAATGTTTTGCTCCAACTTAGGTGATCTAGTCTATACTTGTATGTTGTGCGCATCACATAGTAATTCTAGGCTAATAAACCGGAATAAGAACACATGTGTTTTCAAAAACAACATATCATGTTAGTAATGGCTGATCTTTGATCGGGCGAGCGGGGGTGCTCATTGCATGACCTTCCCCTCTTGTACCCAAGTTCCCGAGCCGAGGAAACTTTGGTGATGATAGACACATGGCCTTAGGCACGAGTCAGGGTTTCCTAGATTTCCCAAAATAAAACATTTAGGTGGCGACTCTGTATCTGGCAAAGCTCTCCATGTTTGACACTTTATAAAAATCAATTTTCCAAAACGATTTGCCGGATTTGGACTCTTTGGTGATTTATCGGTCTCACATTGCACTTTCTGAGATTAGATTCAGAACTGTGACACGAGTTCAAACTGTAGTAGCTAAGAAACAAATGAATTCACGCCCTCGCGTGCAGAGCTGGGAGTTCTCGGGCGGTCTACACCTGCCTCTTACGTGCTCTCTCTAGCAATTATTGAGAGGCAAACTCGTCTTTTCAGCTCCAACCCTAGGTTACCTCCATCGTCCCTATTTGGTTCTGTTTGGTTTTGGGATGCATTTATGTCCTAGTTGCTTTCGGCCACCATGGCTCATGTTGATTGGAGGTCAACTATGGCTGGTGGGAATAGGAGTTCATCTCAGGCAGGATGTTCGGCCAAGCGTTGTCTCGTTGGTGAGAGGTTCACCTGTCAGTACTGAGGGTCCTAATACCGTGGGTTAGTGTCTTGGCCTGTGTCGGTTTTGGTCTCTGTCGGTTTACTGGTGTGATGATTGAGATATTGCTTGTGTAACATGTAGCTGAAGGAAGAGGAAAAAAGTAGAGCCTCTCTCTAGAATCTAGAGAGAGAAAGCTCTCCTGGTGGAATCCTGTTTGAGCTAGTATGGATTGTGAGGCTTGATTGCTCAGATTGTGAGATGTCGAACAGCTAGAATAGATCGATTTTGTGTTGCTTCATTTATCCTTGAAGCTGGCTTGTTTGGTTCCAGAATCTACAATCGTCTATTGATCACCTATTGATTATATAGCTTAGATTTGGGAGTTGTAAATTTGTAATAGTGTGAACTAGAGGTATATCCGAAATTTCACTGGTGCAGCCTCTATTTTTTATAGTGAAATCACTATCTATAGCTCGGTCTAAATGGTGGGTAAATATGTGTTCATGGTGTCAATGCCTCAGTACCGTTGCTGTTTGTGGTTGGTGGTTGTAGACGTCCCCGAACGCCCCGGGAGGGTTAAGTCCCGTTCCGTTCATATTGGGGATACTACAGTTCGGACTCGATTTGTGTCGGTTCTAAAATCTGAACCAAAGAGTCCAACTCTGGCAAATCGTTTGAGAAAGCAGATTTTTGAAAAAGTAGTGCCAAACATGGACTGCTTTGCCAGATTACAGAGTCTCCACCTAAATATTTTTAAAATGGGAAATTTAGGAAACCCTGACTCGGTGCCGAAGGCCACATGTCCGTCATCACCAAAGTGGTCTTGGCTCGAGCTTGATACGATCAGGGAAGGTCGACTATGAGCACCTCTTCGCCGTCAAGACCGGCCTCTACTAACCGTGATATCCGATTTTGAAAACATTGCATGCTCTTATTCCAATTATTAGTCTAGAATTACTATGTTATGCTCGCAGCAAACATGTATAGACTAGATTGCCTAATTTGGAAATAAACATTGCATATTCGTTCGTTCTGAAAATGCATTGGAATTTGCTACTCGCAAGTAGGCTAAAACACGAATTTCAACGAGTTTTCCCAACTCAGGCAATCCAACCTCCACCCACAGGCATTCAAACAGTTTATCACATGTAAGCAATTAGCCGCATGGAAAGCATACTGTCATGTTAACATTCACACGCATGCGATATGCTAAAGCGTAAAATACTTACATCGTACTCCGTGCCAAAACAATAAACTAGTTAGCAAACATGCATGTCCTAGTTCATGTTAAGTGGCTAATGCAACACAAGCAAGGATGCAATTTAGAGTAGGCTCGGCTAACCCTAAACATGGCACGTGAAATGCAATCATTTGATGCACGTATTCAAGTTGGAATTTAGAATACAATGCAGTTTGTATGATGTGCCGAGCCCGGCGCATGTAAACAAATGCATGGATGCACGCATGCATTGCATAAGGTATGCTAAAATAGACGTACCCTAATCTACCATCATAAGCAGGTAAATAAAAGGGAAGAAAGAAGTGGGGGTTGGAAGACACGCACACACGCACGCACACTTATTACAGATTCGCCCTTGCTCAGAGGGACCAAAATAATAATACAGTCTAAGAAAAATAAACGAATAAATTATTACAAGACCTCTAATCTAATTAAATTAAATGCAAAGAAGAGATGGCCACAGCCTCCGCCTCGAGATGCACGAATGATGTATGCTTCAGTCCGACTTGCCCAGAAATCCGCACCATGCCACTGTTGCCTCTGTTTCACTGTCCTGCTTCTCTGGAAAATTGCAAAAGTCCTGGAACAGGCTCCCTGAATCCTAAGGATCATCACCGGCTGGATAGAATGTCCACCGGCCGTGTATAAAGCCCACCGGCTGGAAATAAAGCTATCGGCAATAAATACATTGCCGGTCGGCACTCTATACTGCCGGTCGGCACAAAATTCCTGCAGAAGACAGTTTTGACAGCAACAGCAGACCAGCAGTGCAAGGCATAGAATTTATAGGCAAATGTATGCATGGACACACTCCCTATCATGTAGTGGACTCAAGGGAGCATGGCCCTCGACCCCCGGGCCATCAATCACGCATTTCAATGCATGATGGCCCGAAAGCCAACTTAGCAACTTTGATATCAAATGGAATGCAAGCACAAAACAAATCAAAGGGCCTCAACCCCTATCATGATTGGTCAAGAGGCAAGGGATGCATGCTCAATGAAATGCAACCTAGGCATGGCGGCTAAGTATGCAATATGAACATGCAAATGAGCAATGTATGCTAGGCTCGCAACCTAAACATGTAAACAAACATGGCATGTAACAACATGCAACGATGGACTTAAACTAACATGGATAACTCACAAGCATGCCAAAATCAGCGGCCATGAGATGAAAATGAGATGCCTCAAAATGCGTGCACACGGGCACGCAAACCGAGGAAATGGCATACGCAATGCAATATGGACTTACACTAACATGAGAGAGCCTCAGCCACACCCACATAAGAGGCCGTCGGATAAAAAAGAAGTGCCTCGAAATGCGTACACACGGGCACGCGAACCGAGGCAATGGCATACGGAATGCAATGAGACTAAAATGACATACAGAATGCAAAATGGACTTATACTAACATGAGTGAGCCTCAGCCACATTCACATAAGAGGTCGATGGATGAAAATGAGGTGCCTCGAAATGCGTGCACACGGGCACGCAAACCGAGGCAATGACATAAAGGCATGAAATGACATAGAAAGTGATATGCAAACATGCCAATGGAATTTCAGCACTGAAATATGGGGGAAAACAGTCCCGAAAGATGGCGAAATGACACCAAATGCGAGGAATGGTCCCGAAATGCGAATTTAGGCACCCGAAATGGCCTATAGCTATGCAATGCATGCACAATATGGACATGGAATGTAAAGAAAGATGCTAGGAAGTCCCTAAACTAGCATTTTTCCAGTACAAAGCATGGCCAAACAACAATCACAAGTATGGAAAAAATAGCATGCAAAAATGGGGGAAAAGAGGGGAACAATGAAGCAGATGGTATACGCAATGCTCAAACTGAAAAAAACAGTTCTACAACATTGAAGAGGGACCAAAAATATGAACATTTACAGCTTATGAAAATCCCCAAAACAGTATGTAGATATGCTCAACATAGCATGCAAAATATGAGCCAAAAGAGGGCTATAAAGAGAGGTACACCAAGCATTCACCAAACAGCCTTGGACCCTTAACAAAAGATGACAAAAAGGCCAAAATGTGACTCTTTCCAGACCTGATCATGGCCGAAAACAGAAGCAAGATAGGCCTAACAAAGCATGCAAAATGAGGGCCAAAGAGGGGTATAATGACAAGTATAACATGGAGACCCCCAATGAAGTTTATCCCTTCTACAATGTTGTAGAGGGATATAAAATAAGCCTACTCACAGTTCATGACATGCTCCAAAACAGATCGCACAGAGGCTAAACAGATCATGCAAATTTACGGTAAATATGAGAGATTATGAAACAAGTGCATGATAAAGAGGTCAAATAGGGTTGAGCCCTTCTTCAATGTTGAATATGAGCTCAAAATAGGCCCACTCGCAGTTTATATCAGGCTCAGAAATAGATCACACATGAGCTAGAAAAAGCATGCAAGATATTGACATACAAAATGATATTGAAACAAGTGCATCATAGAGGGCTCAAACAGGGTTGAGCCCTTAAACAAACATGTAGAATAGCTCAAAAGAAGTCCCCTTTCATTTGGGGCCGGAGTCTAAAACAGTGAGAAAGTAGGGTAGAGGAATGGTGCAAAAAAAAGTGCCAAAAGAGGGTGATTGATACTTACCCTTGAAGATCACACTCTTGTTGCTTCTTGGCTCAAGTTTGCTGCTCCTAAGCCTCTGAAAAACCCTTCCTTGCTGCTGGAAATGGAGTGGTGATGGTGGTGCTTGGTAGTGATGAAGAAAAGGCCCAAGAATTTTAGAGGTTTTGAAGAGAGAGAGGGATGTTTTAGAGTGAGAAGCTCCTAAGATTTTCTTTTTTTTTGTTCTCCCTCTCTCAATATGAGATATATGGCTCTATATATATCAAAACAAGAGCTCTTGGTCGAAATATCCCAATTGGAAATATCTTCCACAGTGTATTGATAAATAACTGTCAAAATCTGAGTTCTGGGCACTTTTGGCCGGCCGGCAATCTTTTGTGCCGGTAGGCAGCCGGTAAGTTCAAAAAGTGCCGGTGGAAGTCCAGATTGAAGCCCCGGAAGTTAGCTTTCCAATGGCGCAAACCTTGCATTAAAATTCCTCCTGTAGAAAAAGTTATGCCAGTTTCCGTAAAGCCGCGCAGATTCGGTCCAACCGGACTTCAACCAACCATATCTCCTCCACCCGGATTTGGACTTAGGAGATTCTTGAGTGCAAAATGAAGCCCCGGAAGTAAGGTTTCCAATGGTGGTGGCACCATATTTTAGTTCCTCTTGTACAAAGAGTTACGCCCGTTTCAGTGAAGCCGCGCAGACTTTTCTCCTTCCCGGATTCATGCTGAACCACTCCCAAACTAGTTTTCTCCCCTCTTCTCCTCTTTTCTTCAACTTCAAACCCCTAAGTAAGGTGTTTTGAAAGATTTTTCAAATATTTCATCTCTCTTTCATTCATCTCCCCTTTTGTCCTTGCTCGGTTTACCGAAAAGCGCAACATTTACCGAAATGCGAGTGTCGGAACATCGTGGGAATTTTATTTCAAAAATGTTTTGAAAGAGAGGGTTTTAAGGTATAAAAACCATCAAAAATAATTTTGGTCTACAATGGGGTATGAAGTTGAGATTTTCCTCTCTCCTTGCCGAAGAAATTGAACCTTCGCCCTACACACTTTTCTCCAACAAGTAAACCATCAGTAACGCCCAAGTGTCGAGGGCGGTCAAAAATGGGGTGTCTACAGTTGCCCTTCTTTGACAGAACTCGGAAGTCACAACAATGACGGGAGTGAATGTCAAAGCCCAGAGACGACCCATTTTTGACTAGGCCGAAGACTTGGACAAACAGACAAGATATAGATAGACAAATGGTTGTGCCCGCAGGCTGCCTACGTATCCCTTTACAAGGAATCAAACCAGCGTAGTTCGGGGGCAGGGTGCGAAGTGATGCACAATGCAAGTGCATAACTTATGATCATGCAAAGGATGCTATAATGAAGCAATTATGCAAAATAAATGCAACATTTTAAGCGAATGCTATGCAAGCAAGCAGACGTGAACCAAACTACATCTCATGTAGGAAGGATGTAAGAAAATTATGCAATTCTCACGAACATGTGCGGAGAAGGCTAAAAGCGACTACCGAGAATACCCGGAGTCTCAAACACAACATCTCTCAGCGTATCGTACACAGGAGAGTAAAGAGTAACACTTCTCAGCGTAGTACACGCGAGAGAAGAAAGATAAAATTTCTCAGCGTAGTACACGCAAGAGTAGAAGGATAAAATTTCTCAGCGTAGTACACGCAAGAGAAGAAGGATAAAATTTCTCAGCGTAGTACACGCAAGAGAAGAAGGATAAAAGCAAAAAGAAGCCTCTCAGCGTAGTACACGCGAGAGAGGAAAGAGGAAAGCCTCTCAGCATAGTACACGCAAGAGAGGAAAGGGAAAAGCAAAAAAGAAACCTCTCAGCGTAGTACACGCGAGAGAGGAAAGAGAAAAGCCTCTCAGCATAGTACACGCAAGAGAGGAAAGAACAGCAACGCAAGTAAAAAAAAAGGCGCACAACAATGTGGGCGAAACATGCGTGATAACGCAAGTGAAATGAGTGCATAACAACGTGACTGGGATGTGCATCACAATGCAAATGAAGTGGGTGCATAACAATGCAATTGGAACATGCATCATAATGCAAGTGGAACGAGTGTGCATACACATTCTACGCACAATAATCAATGCATATTCGATGCAATCTCAACAGTGTGTTTGAAATAAAATGTCGAATAAGGAAATACACGCCTTAACGAGACTAATTCAAAAGCATCCTCCGATTTACCTCTCGGAGGAGTCACAATAGATTCCAAAAGGATACAACTCATGCATGCAAACTGACAATGAGCTACGCATCGGAGGCATGAGTTGATACGTCCGCAGAAACATTTTGAGCTTGAGGTAGAGGCACACCCATACCTCGGAGCATTGATAAGGCTTGGAGGGGTACATCCCACGGAATTTGCTGGAGGTGAAACACACTCAAATGCTTCGATTTTCCCTCTTTTCTTTTGCTTTGCAGTCTGGAACCTATATAGCTTCAGATAGATCCTGATTTTACTATTCTCACATGATTTGGGTTGAACCCTGCAGTTTTATGAAAGAACGAATCTTGTTTTGTGCAAATATGGAGAATGGCACAGCACCCTGAGCACAAAACGATTTTATTTTGAAATCGAAATTGAAAATGATTTCGCAACTGGGTATTGAGTCTACGACTGGACACAGCGCATCACGACTCAACAAAGGAAAAAAAAGGTAAACAACCTAAACACATCGAGACACACTTGAAATGACTCAAAACAAGACTCGAGACAAACAAAGCACAACGAAAGACTCAAATGCGCACAGGGAGCCTGTTTCACCGGGTATTATTTCCCACCCTTTCTCATTTGTGATCCTCACATCACTCGGCCCTCAAGCTCTATTTTTCACGAAAAAGCCCTTTTCTCACTTTTCCTCTCAACGCACATCTCTCTATTCTTTAATCTCTCATTTTTTATCCCTCCCCTGGGCGGTTGATGGATAAATAGGAAGTTGCGGGTTCTTGCCCCTAGCATTCTACTAGATTCTTTTCTTGTTCACAACAGTGAGTTTCTTCCACAGAGGGGCCGCGCTACAATTGGGTGTATAGCGAATCTGCGGCTGACATCGGTCGACGATGCTTTGCCGGGGAGTTTGGACATGGTTAGATCTGTCCAGATGATGGAGTGGAATATCTTGATCCATTCCAGTTTGTGCTTCGCACTTAACTTGATACCTCGCTGCTTGGAGGATGTTGAGAGCTTTCAGCCCTTTTGTTGTTAACCTCAGTTGTGCCTTTTCCGGCGGGTAGAGTGCCCTTCTTGGCGAGCGTGTTGACAATGGGGAAAGACAGAAAGCCTGACTCAACTGTGCCCCTAGTTCATCATTTCGACCATTTTTTGTTTTGGTTTTCTACTAAAATAGTTTTGACCAATGTGAGAGTTAGATTAACACACTTATTCGATTTTTGATTTGAAATCATGCAAGTCAGGTTGTAAGCACTGAAAATTTTCCTTTTTTGGGTCCAAGAAAATGATCCAGTTTTGAAAAAAAAAATGGAATGATTTTTGAGAGAATAGTCAACCTTAGTAAAAATTCTCAAAAACTGTTTTTGCAAACGGCCACCGCTTAACAAGCAGGGAACCAACTCTTTGAGATGCACAACCTCGGACCCATAGCAATGGAAAATTGCCCCTTGTCTGAAGGACACTGCATGGCAACGGAAAGTTGCCCCTTGTTTGAAATGACACCGCAGTGCATTGAATGGCAACGGAAAGTTACCCCTTGTCTAAATGGCACCGCAGCGTATTGAAATCAATCCTTCAGAGCGACGATCACAACCGAACTCTCGGATACAGAGAAGGCAAAGATGATCAAAACCATTTCATGGACACAACTGAATTTGAAGTGTTTTAGAATTTGGACTTCAGAATGAAGTTGCCTACGTATCCCAAAGATGGGAATCAAGCCTTACGTAGTTCGGGGTTAAGGTACACTCGGGTATTTAACCTTTCCTTTTTATGCTCTAACTTTTGCCAAGGCGCCTATTGCAGGTTTTCAACCTTACGAGCTTTGTTCTTCTTTCTTTTCTTTTCTTTTTTTTTATTCTTTTCATTCATTTTTCTTCTTCTTTTTTTTTTGCATTTTTTTGCATTCTTCTTTTTTTTTCTTTTCTCTTTTTTTGCATTTTTTTTGTATTTTTCTTTGCTCTAACTTTTGCCTGGGTTGCCCTTTCGGGTTTTCGGCCCAGCGAGCCTCTCAAAGGGTAAAAGTGTAACAAGTCCATGCCAAATGGTTTTGAGATTGAAGCCCTCTGTATCTAAGAGAATGGTTGTTGTATTGATTTGCAGAAGGATCCACCTTTGGCTCTTCGAGCGCATCGGATTTTTTTTTTTTTTTTGCCCCTAGTTCGAGGGGTACTTCTGATCTAGCTTTGCAAGCTTCTTTTGATGAGGTCTGACCTTCTTGATCTGACTTTGGTGCTTCTTGTTCGAAGGCTGCTTCAAATCTAGCCACACAGGCCTCACATCATGATTGTCCTTTGAACGTTCTGAATCCAAGTTCAAGGTTTGAAAGCAAAGGGGTTGAGTCTCGAGGCCGAGAGCGATCCTAAGCTGCATAATCTCAAGAGCGATTCCACACATGTCTTCGCAGGACCGTGCAAAATATTTTTTTTTTGAAAGTTTTTAAGAAAGCGACAAATCGCTCGTGCTAAAGACAGTGTAGAACCAATCTGGATCAAAGCTAGGGTCCTTCTCAGTACTCACACTAACAAGCATGATCTCAATCATTAAGGGCTTAGCACGCCTCTCTTTCTCTCAATTTAATCAAAGTTTTGCAAATCCCGAGGAATTCCTCCCTCTTTGTTTTCACCGCAGTGTTCAAAAAGGTTTTGAAAAACTTAGGTCAATACAATGACTTCAAAGCACAAGAAAAGACACAGCTTTTAGTCAAATACTGCCATTTCATTTACAAATTCTAGCACAACTGGCACACGGCAGAAGCAAACACAAGAGTGTGAAAATCACTGCTGTTCCATTCAAATCTGTTGGCACAACTGGCTCCTCGGCAGAAACAGACTCAAAAGAAAGTGGAAAGACAAACACAAAACAAAATAGTGAGATCCGAGGTAATATCCCCGGAATCACCCAACTCCAATACAACAGGACTGACTCGAAACCACCACAAGACAGACCCAAAACAAAAAGACTGACTCAAAACAAAGAGACAGACTCGAAATAACACAACAAGACTGACCCAATACCCAAGTCAGAATGTACAAAAACCAGCATTCACAAATGCTCAAAACGGTGCGTGCCATACGCCACATCTGGAGTAAACTGAGCACCGCTCGCAGGTGGTCCATCCCCTGATCACATCACATTATCCCCCCACAGGTTCACTGATCAAATGCCGATAGACTTTGCACGACTGGCATGGCGATGACCTTGTTGTCGATCAGATTTTGTATCTCATGGCGAAGACGAAAGCACATGTCAGTGTCATGGCCATTTCGGCGATGGAAGGCTGATGTCGGCTAGGTTATGTGAGGGAGGGGGTTTCTTTGGTAATGGTTGTGGCTCCAGTGGCTTCAGATACCCCTTTTGGATCAAGGCCCTCAGGGCCGTTGACAGAGACACGTACAGTGGGGTAAACACCCTTTGGCCCTGAGGTGGGTATTTGGCCGTTTGTGAACTAATTTCGGAGGCACCGGTGAATGGGGTGGTCATTTTTTGTGTGGGGGTGGTGGCCATGCCCATGTCTGAAGTTATAGTAGCTGCGTCACCACTGGTGGTCGCATTTGAACTGTGGATAAATTCCCTCCTTGGTTGCTCCTTCTCCTGGTCAATAAGGCCCTGCTTCATAGCGTCCTCAATCTGTACCCCCATCTCGTGTAGGTCCGCAAAGGTAGGAAAGGGTAAGACTATCATTTTTTGCATCAGTTTGGGTTGGAGGTTGCGCACAACCATCCGTATCTGGTCTTTGTCAGAAGGCCTTGTAGTCATCATTGAGGCCTTTGCTCTCCATCTCATCACGAACTCTGAGAAACTCTCCTTTGGTTCTTGGCGGGTGGCTTCAAGATCACGAGTTGTGACCTCAATCTGTGTGTTGTAGGAGTATTGAGCAATAAAGGCCTCAGCCATCTCATCCCAATTCTTCTTAACATCATCTTCCAGTTTCGCGTACCAGATGGCCGCCACACCTGACAGGGTTCGGCCAAACAGAGATAGCTTTTGTAGTCTGGTGAGGCCCATCGGCCTTAAGATATCTGAAAATAGCCTCAGGTGCACCATGGGGTCCCCGGACCCATCAAATCGGTCGATTTGTGGCATCTTGAACCGATCTGGCAGCGTCACAGCTGCGTCCGTATATCCATCCTCAATGTCGGGAATGGACTTGACTCCTTGGGATTTCTTAAACATCTTTTCCAGCTTACTCAGCTTCAGCGCTGTGGGGTTCGTCTTGAACTCAAAGGGAGAGTCCGGTAGATTGGTAGGTGTTTTGAATTGCTGGGGTAAAATGTGGAGCGGAGCCGGCCCTACCGGAATGTCTGTACCTTCCTGGACATTTTGTGTTTCCTCGGGTGTCTGAACCCCTGGTGGTGGAGGAGCTTGTTGCGAAGCAGGTGCTCCAGTTTGTTGCTCTAGCCTGGCAATTGTCTCTGCCTGTTGGGCTATGACCACAGCCTGTTGCTTGGCGAATTCTCGCTGACAGGCGTCTTCTTTGCATGGTTTTCATACTATCCTGGAGTTGGCGCACCATCTCTTCCAAACTCGACATATTGTCCTGATCTAACTGAGCAATCGGTATATCTGTGTCTGCAGTAGGCTTGGAAATCTCAACCCGACTGCTCAAAGGTCATTGATCTGGTAGCTGTTATACTGGTGGTATGTGCCTAACTAGCCTTCTCTGGCCGTGATTACCCTTGAACTGAGTCTCTGACCTGATAGAGTCTATCAGCACAAATCTGATGAACCTCGGGGGATATCGGAGCCTTCTGAAGCTATAGTTCCAGGACTACCCCAGCAAAAGAGAAAATAGACAGCATCTCAGCTCAATTTCACTGGAACGGATATGAGCATAGCGGAATGATTGTGCTCAATACTGATCACTGTTCCTCAAATATCTGTCCCAAAACTGATACCCTCAGGTAAAACTGATTCCCCAAATACTGATGCCCACAGGCCTGATGCCCAAATTTGCGAACTGATATATGCATTCCCTGTAGAGATACACTCTAAAAGCACATAGCAGGTAAATGAGAGCCAATACACCCCTATGTTGGGGTAGGGTTTCCCTGTCCTATTTTGTCAGGAGCTAGGGTTTCACTACGCACACAGCGGTTTCAAACAACCTAACATCGGGTAAGCAACCTGTCCTAGTTTGGAATGGTCACTACGGATCCGAATATGCACTAGGTCGAATGGTCGAAAAGGGTGCCCCAGTAAAACCGGGGTTTGTGTTCCCATCTTTGTCGAGCCCATAACCGGTTAGCCTTATGGTCATGCCTTGACAAGACAAGCCTCCGGCAAACCGTTCAGGAATGGCAGATGGCAAACACTGTGTCCTAGGCGCACCAATGCATATGCAATGCAAAGAAAAGTGTAGTCAAAACGGGATATCACGAGTTCGAGTCAAGCTCTCTAAAACTCCCCAGCAGAGTCGCCAGAAACTGTAGACGTCCCCGAACGCCCCGGGAGGGTTAAGTCCCGTTCCGTTCATATTGGGGTTACTACAGTTCGGACTCGATTTGTGTCGGTTCTAAAATCTGAACCAAAGAGTCCAACTCTGGCAAATCGTTTGAGAAAGCAGATTTTTGAAAAAGTAGTGCCAAACATGGACTGCTTTGCCAGATTACAGAGTCTCCACCTAAATATTTTTAAAATGGGAAATTTAGGAAACCCTGACTCGGTGCCGAAGGCCACATGTCCGTCATCACCAAAGTGGTCTTGGCTCGGGAGCTTGGGTACGATCAGGGAAGGTCAGCTATGAGCACCCCCTTTCGCCCGGTCCGAAGACCGGCCTCTACTAACCGTGATATCCGATTTTGAAAACATTGCATGCTCTTATTCCAATTATTAGTCTAGAATTACTATGTTATGCTCGCAGCAAACATGTATAGACTAGATTGCCTAATTTGGAAATAAACATTGCATATCCGTTCGTTCTGAAAATGCATTGGAATTTGCTACTCGCAAGTAGGCTAAAACACGGATTTCAACGAGTTTTCCCAACTCAGGCAATCCAACCTCCACCCACAGGCATTCAAACAGTTTATCACATGTAAGCAATTAGCCGCATGGAAAGCATACTGTCATGTTAACATTCACACGCATGCGATATGCTAAAGCGTAAAATACTTACATCGTACTCCGTGCCAAAACAATAAACTAGTTAGCAAACATGCATGTCCTAGTTCATGTTAAGTGGCTAATGCAACACAAGCAAGGATGCAATTTAGAGTAGGCTCGGCTAACCCTAAACATGGCACGTGAAATGCAATCATTTGATGCACGTATTCAAGTTGGAATTTAGAATACAATGCAGTTTGTATGATGTGCCGAGCCCGGCGCATGTAAACAAATGCATGGATGCACGCATGCATTGCATAAGGTATGCTAAAATAGACGTACCCTAATCTACCATCATAAGCAGGTAAATAAAAGGGAAGAAAGAAGTGGGGGTTGGAAGACACGCACACACGCACGCACACTTATTACAGATTCGCCCTTGCTCAGAGGGACCAAAATAATAATACAGTCTAAGAAAAATAAACGAATAAATTATTACAAGACCTCTAATCTAATTAAATTAAATGCAAAGAAGAGATGGCCACAGCCTCCGCCTCGGGATGCACGAATGATGTATGCTTCAGTCCGACTTGCCCAGAAATCCGCACCATGCCACTGTTGCCTCTGTTTCACTGCTCCGCTTCCGAAAATTGCAAAAGTCCTGGAACAGGCTCCCTGAATCCTAAGGATCATCACCGGCTGGATAGAATGTCCACCGGCCGTGTATAAAGCCCACCGGCTGGAAATAAAGCTATCGGCAATAAATACATTGCCGGTCGGCACTCTATACTGCCGGTCGGCACAAAATTCCTGCAGAAGACAGTTTTGACAGCAGCAGCAGACCAGCAGTGCAAGGCATAGAATTTATAGGCAAATGTATGCATGGACACACTCCCTATCATGTAGTGGACTCAAGGGAGCATGGCCCTCGACCCCCGGACCATCAATCACGCATTTCAATGCATGATGGCCCGAAAGCCAACTTAGCAACTCTGATATCAAATGGAATGCAAGCACAAAACAAATCAAAGGGCCTCAACCCCTATCATGATTGGTCAAGAGGCAAGGGATGCATGCTCAATGAAATGCAACCTAGGCATGGCGGCTAAGTATGCAATATGAACATGCAAATGAGCAATGTATGCTAGGCTCGCAACCTAAACATGTAAACAAACATGGCATGCAACAACATGCAACGATGGACTTAAACTAACATGGATAACTCGCAAGCATGCCAAAATCAGCGGCCATGAGATGAAAATGAGATGCCTCAAAATGCGTGCACACGGGCACGCAAACCGAGAAAATGGCATACGCAATGCAATATGGACTTACACTAACATGAGAGAGCCTCAGCCACACCCACATAAGAGGCCGTCGGATAAAAAAGAAGTGCCTCGAAATGCGTACACACGGGCACGCGAACCGAGGCAATGGCATACGGAATGCAATGAGACTAAAATGACATACAGAATGCAAAATGGACTTATACTAACATGAGTGAGCCTCAGCCACACTCACATAAGAGGCCGATGGATGAAAATGAGGTGCCTCGAAATGCGTGCACACGGGCACGCAAACCGAGGCAATGACATAAAGGCATGAAATGACATAGAAAGTGATATGCAAACATGCCAATGGAATTTCAGCACTGAAATATGGGGGAAAACAGTCCCGAAAGATGGCGAAATGACACCAAATGCGAGGAATGGTCCCGAAATGCGAATTTAGGCACCCGAAATGGCCTATAGCTATGCAATGCATGCACAATATGGACATGGAATGTAAAGAAAGATGCTAGGAAGTCCCTAAACTAGCATTTTTCCAGTACAAATCATGGCCAAACAACAATCACAAGTATGGAAAAAATAGCATGCAAAAATGGGGGAAAAGAGGGGAACAATGAAGCAGATGGTATACGCAATGCTCAAACTGAAAAAAACAGTTCTACAACATTGAATAGGGACCAAAAATATGAACATTTACAGCTTATGAAAATCCCCAAAACAGTATGTAGATATGCTCAACATAGCACGCAAAATATGAGCCAAAAGAGGGCTATAAAGAGAGGTACACCAAGCATTCACCAAACAGCCTTGGACCCTTAACAAAAGATGACAAAAAGGCCAAAATGTGACTCTTTCCAGACCTGATCATGGCCTAAAACAGAAGCAAGATAGGCCTAACAAAGCATGCAAAATGAGGGCCAAAGAGGGGTATAATGACAAGTATAACATGGAGACCCCCAATGACGTTTATCCCTTCTACAATGTTGTAGAGGGACATAAAATAAGCCTACTCACAGTTCATGACATGCTCCAAAACAGATCGTACAGAGGCTAAACAGATCATGCAAATTTACGGTAAATATGAGAGATTATGAAACAAGTGCATGATAAAGAGGTCAAATAGGGTTGATCCCTTCTTCAATGTTGAAGATGGGCTCAAAATAGGCCCACTCACAGTTTATATCAGGCTCAGAAATAGATCACACATGAGCTAACAAAAGCATGCAAGATATTGACATACAAAATGATATTGAAACAAGTGCATCATAGAGAGCTCAAACAGGGTTGAGCCCTTAAACAAACATGTAGAATAGCTCAAAAGAAGTCCCCTTTCAGTTGGGGCCGGAGTCTAAAACAGTGAGAAAGTAGGGTAGAGGAATGGTGCAAAAAAAGTGCCAAAAGAGGGTGATTGATACTTACCCTTGAAGATCACACTCTTGTTGCTTCTTGGCTCAAGTTTGCTGCTCCTAAGCCTCTGAAAAACCCTTCCTTGCTGCTGGAAATGGAGTGGTGATGGTGGTGCTTGGTAGTGATGAAGAAAAGGCCCAAGAATTTTAGAGGTTTTGAAGAGAGAGAGGGATGTTTTAGAGTGAGAAGCTCCCAAGATTTTCTTTTTTTTTGTTCTCCCTCTCTCAATATGAGATATATGGCTCTATATATATCAAAACAAGAGCTATTGGTCGAAATATCCCAATTGGAAATATCTTCCACAGTGTATTGATAAATATTTGTCAAAATCTGAGTTCTGGGCACTTTTGGCCGGCCGGCAATCTTTTGTGCCGGTAGGAAGCCGGTAAGTTCAAAAAGTGCCGGTGGAAGTCCAGATTGAACCCCCGGAAGTTAACTTTCCAATGGCGCAAACCTTGCATTAAAATTCCTCCTGTAGAAAAAGTTATGCCAGTTTCCGTAAAGCCGCGCAGATTCGGTCCAACCGGACTTCAACCAACCATATCTCCTCCCCCCGGATTTGGACTTAGGAGATTCTTGAGTGCAAAATGAAGCCCCGGAAGTAAGGTTTCCAATGGTGGTGGCCCCATATTTTAATTCCTCTTGTACAAAGAGTTACGCCCGTTTCAGGGAAGCCGCGCAGACTTTTCTCCTTCCCGGATTCATGCTGAACCACTCCCAAACTAGTTTTCTCCCCTCTTCTCCTCTTTTCTTCAACTTCAAACCCCTAAGTAAGGTGTTTTGAAAGATTTTTCAAATATTTCATCTCTCTTTCATTCATCTCCCCTTTTGTCCTTGCTCGGTTTACCGAAAAGCGCAACATTTACCGAAATGCGAGCGTCGGAACATCGTGGGAATTTTATTTCAAAAATGTTTTGAAAGAGAGGGTTTTAAGGTATAAAAACCAACAAAAATAATTTTGGTCCACAATGGGGTATGAAGTTGAGATTTGCCTCTCTCCTTGCCGAAGAAATTGAACCTTCGCCCTACACACCTTTCTCCAACAAGTAAACCATTAGTAACGCCCAAGTCTCGAGGGCGGTCAAAAATGGGGTGTCTACAGTGGTGCTCTTTGAAGGGTCAATGCCTCAGTACCAAACAACCTAGTTGTTGAAATGAGCCACCATAGAAGCCAATACAAAAACCACCACAACATCTCTCAAAACATAGCTCATAGATATCCATGGATTCTTAACCCAACAATGTTTTGGAATCGCAGCTCAAATATCGGCTAACCGGTGCGGAGGCAGCGCGCCTAGGTTGAATTCGACTTCTTCTTTGACCCCATTGACGTCATTGATTTTCTTTGTTTCTCTCTCTTTTTCTTCTTCAATAGGTTGGACTTTTAGAGGGGTACTGACCTTGATTTTCCAGTTTCTCTCTCTAGACCCAGTTGATGATACCTAGAACGAAGAAGAACAAACTGGGTCAGACTGAATTAGTTTGATCTTTGAAGGGTTGGCATTGAGAGAGGTTAGAGCTGTTCTGGGTTTAGGGTAGATTTGTGGGAGGTGTCTTAGGCCACATTATGATAAAACCCAACTCGCCATTAGAGACCTAGATAGGGGAGAGAGAGAGAGAGAGAGAGAGACGATTCAAGAATTTTGGATTCTAGTTTTGGGTTGACTGAGAGGTAGTCCGACCTGGTTGTTAGGTAGACCATAGCTATGACCGCCGGCATGGGTTGGTTTGTATTTAGAAGTTTTTGTTCTGGTGTGTCACCGGGTTATGTTGTCAACTCAACATTTCTGGTGTGTCGCTGACCTTACCAATTGTTCTGAAACGATGAAGATGGCATGGTTAGTGTTTGAGGTGAAAAGACGAGTTTGCCCCTCAATAATTGCTAAAGGGAGCACATAAGAGGCAAGTGATGGCTTTCCGACCATAATTTCAAACGGGCACCAATTATTGGACAAAATTGACATACGCCGTTAAATTCAGGGGCTAAATCATGCAAATTGAAATGATAGGGACCAAAATAACACACGAGGTAAACTACAAGGACTATTTCTGTAATTTTCCCTATCATATGTATGAATGAAAATAAAAAATAAATTAATAAATGTTTCAAAGGGCTTTCTTTACTTGGGTATTAAAGAAATTAAGAAATAATTTTTCAAAATATCTAGATACCCAGAATGGGTACTAGAAATTGACCTAGATTTTTGGGTGTGTGGTGGAGATTAAATAATGTATTGTGGGGTCTACACAGAATAAATTTGGACCACATGTTGATAATTCTAAATGAAATTCTAGGTAACAATTTTAGGTATGTAGTATTGCTAATAATTTTTTTGTTTTTTATGAGCATAGATGTTGTAAAGTTTCAAAAAGCCTAAAAAAGTTCATATGCACGAAATTGATTCTTCCAAACACCACTTTCAGCAACTTAAACTGTATATACTAATTTGTACAAGAGAAGAGGCTACAGCACTACAACTTGCAGTAATTATCCCAATTGAAACACAACAATCTAAAATCCACATATAGGTATACAAGAACCATTGTATTCATCTTCCCAAACTTGTACATGCTTAGCAAAATAAAATGTAAATTTAGCAATCTACCAACTAAAGTAACTTTTGCAAAAACTATTTAATTTTCGCATGTCAAATCCGGAGTTAACTTAATTTGACTAACTTAGATAACCGAACTTTCTATTTTGAACATAAAACTTCCTACACCCATATGATGACTGATCTATAGCCTATGTTTTGATATCAAAAGGTAACACCCCGAAACCGGGGGTTTTATAAATTAAAAAGTAAATGACAATAAGGACATTTTCCAGTAAAATAGTACACATTTACCTTAATTCCAAAATAAAGGTCTGTTCGAGTAGGTACAATAAAGTTGCTAGCCTTCCCCTAATAATAAAATAAATAAATAATCTCAACTGAAAACAAACCCCATCTTGTTCTAGCTGCATGTGAACCATAAACAAAAACAAAAACAAAATCAAACCACACCCGTTTGGGGCTTGTGGTTTGTGTAGGAAGCTTACATTATATGGTTTGTGTGGAAAGCTTACATTATAATTTATTTATTTTTAGATGTAGAATACAACTTATGAAAACTTAATCTAACAGAGACATGTATTTAATAGGTCTTAGAAATTAGAATTGTTGGAGGAGTTGGTTGAATATTGGTATAATATAATCCTTCACACCAAGGCAAGTAGTCATATGTTCCTGTACATGTATAAACTTAAACATATATTATTAAATTGAAACCAAGACAATTTTTATTTGTAATACTAAATTAAAAAAATATGCTTAGGAAGCAAAATAGATATTGGTAACAACATAACCAACCAACCAAAACATTATATATATAATGCTTAGGAAGCAAAACACACCAATACCAAACAAGTAGCTTAGTAAGTAACAAGGACGGAGGATACAACATAACTTCCAAATCCAACCAAACTACTTATTATTATTGAAACACAAGACTCGCCAGAAAGCACTAGTAGTAGCATGCAGATTTCGATTGGTCTCAAGTCCAAGTGACCTTAACACAGATCTCTCCATACTTGTCAAAAATATTCGTCTAAGATGTATCGGATAGTTGGGCAGGGAACTGTGCACTGCCATTGGCGGGGTTTTCCCCATCTCAGTTGATGAGCATAACCTCCACAGTGGCCTCTACCGCATTACTCAACACTATGTAGTTCACTGTCACGAAACCATACTTACCAGGAACATTGTTGTCGTCTTATATGGGATTGTCATACTTATTGCCAGGAGGTCATTGAGAGAGTGAGCTAATTTACGACATTCATGAGTTGGATCTGGCCAAAGTCTATTTGGTTCATATTTGGTCCGGAAACACGTTGTAGCCACCATCGAAACCTAGGAAAGTGGATATGGGAATTAGATGTAGAGAAGTAGAAGAAATTACCTAAACTCCAACCACTCCTCAGAATTCTCCATTTGGTATGCATCCAAGTAGAGGTTGTCCCGTCGAATCCTCAGCCTGATCCAATGATTGTTGGTTCACAGTATGACATCGAACCATCGAGTGGGTGGATTCTGCTGAGCGGGAAGTACGTGAATATTGTGTGTAAAGGTCTCTCCCAATTTGACGCGTAAGCCCTCAATCAAGTCCCTGTAATCTCCACTACCCCTTTCAACGTTGAACTCCACTATGAGATCCTCCATTAACTAAATTCGCCATTGCAAAATAATAATCAATCAATAGAAAAACATCAAATAATATATATAACTTTGTCCATGCTAATCTGCTGCATGAAAGAAATGGGTAAGAAATTCAAGTCTATTCGTACACCACATCCTTTGAATAATGATTTCTATACTTCAACTTCTGTACTTTTTAAGTTTTTTACTTTCCACTCAAACTCAAGTATAAAGTTTAATTAGCATTTCACTCAATATTAATTTAACCGACCTCCAATTCATTCGCATATTACTTTCGTTTCTCTTCTTCTTCTTCTTCTTCTTCTTCTTCTTCTTCTTCTTCTTCTTCTTCTGAACATGTAATGTCAGCAATTTCAGTGATATAGTATTTAGGTATAAGAGCAACTCCAACAAGGCTTTATATTTCTTCCTCAAATTTTAGCTAAAAAGTAATTTCTTTATTTTAGAGAATCACTTTTCACAATACTACTCTAACAATCCTCCCTATTCTTTCTCTATTTTTTTTTAAATATTCATTTTATTCATACAACACTTAAAATTAAAATTTTAATTTAATTGCAACGATAAATTAGTAGTGATCATTATTTTTAAATCCATATTTTTGTAAACAAATATTATAATTTTTTATATAAATAATATTTTTATAAAATATAAATAAAAATGTTTTTCATATTAAAAATATCATCTTCCTATGGTCATATTTTAACGAAAAAGATCTACCATAATTTTTACAACGGTCATATTATATTTTATCTTATCTTGTGTTTTAGTAGTTGTCAAGGTTCTAACTTTATTGAAAAGCAAACTTTTTCACTTGTACATCCATTTGAGTACACTGATTTTCTAATAAATTGTTCGACCAAAGAGAAACACAAGCATTTCCTAAATACATAGAAACACAAGAGGGAGGAGAACTAGAGAGAAATGAGTAAAAAGAAAAAAAAATGACCAAGACATTCTTAGATGTAAAAGAAGAGAGAATATTTCACTTTAGTAGTATTTTAATATATAGGGAGTGTAAAATGTTAGTGTCACACCCCCAACCCAGCCCTAAAGGTTAGAGAGGTGACTGGCCAGTAATCTTAGATTACCAAAGGCCTCTTTGACAAAATTTGAAAATATTTATTAACTATTGAGGCCTGAAGCAGAAGCAAAACAGAGATATCATCGTCCATTGAGCAGTGCATCATGATACACACACATATTTATAGTTCCATGTACATAATAAGTATATTACATCAAAACCAAGTCTTCCCATTACAAAATTCTAACTAAATCGTTACACAAAACTTGCTTACAAAGAAGGCAACAATGCCTGGACTCAAATGGCATTTCCAAAGGTTGTACAAAATTTGCTGGATGCAAAACTCTAAACTTGATCTCCTTATCTTGCTCACCTACATATATATAAGGGACGAGGGTAAGCCAAAGCCTAGTGAATAGTAATACAGTAAAGTGGTTATTGAATGAACATCGATAAATTTTTATCAAAACCACTCACAAGTACTTTTTGAACATAATATAATTTTGCACATGAGTCTAGAACTAAATTTGCAAGCATCTTCTAAAAATAGCATATATTTCATATGGTAACAAAACTTGGCTTGCATTCACCTATTCACATGATGAACGTAATATAACTTTGCATACGGTATCAAAACTGAGTTTGCAAGCATGTACATAGCGATGACATTCTTGAAGAACAGAGTCCACATATAGTGGAAATATAATAGAGTCCACATAAGTGGAAATATAACAAAGTCCACATAAGTGGAAATATAATAGAGTCCACGTGGAAACATATATGGAGCCCCATAACAGAGGATTATTGGTATGATTCCCAATAATTAGCAGAAACAGAGTTCAAGAAGTCATCGTATTAGATGGTACACAACTATGTGATATTCATTCATGGAAAAAATAATAATATCACTTTTAGAACATATCATATTTTCGCATTTCAAAATATTATTTTAAGAACATAACTTTACTACACTACTGCTCACAAATGGCTCCATGGATGAGTTGTAACCTCTTCAAAGCTTAACCTACACAAAACAAGAACAACCATTGAAATTTGATTCAACTTATAAATCTTAATCTTAATTCCAGTGTTCTAATCTTGTTTGATGTTTCTAGACTTCTTTTCTGAATTTTTCAAGGCTTGGCCATGACTTAACTTGTATGTTTCTAGATTAATTAATTTCCTTAAACTCAAGTGTTGGTTGAAGCATTAAATTACTTAGCTTATTTGTATAAACATGGCAAATTGAGTGCCTACACTTGGTTAGATGTTTCATAATCTTTCTAAGCTTAATTCAAGTGTTAATCGTGTGCTAAACATGCATATTGCAAAGCCTTAAGCATCTTACAATAATGTCATATACTTTCCATTGAAAATATTATGGTTACCTGTTTAAGGTTTAAGGAATTAACAAGAAATGAAAGGAAATTAAGTTGGGGAATGAATTAGCTTGAAATGGTTAAAGGGAAAATGAGCATCCTCCACTAATCTGAAAACATCTATTTTTGTATTTATAATTTGGATATGAGACTACCACCATTGGAAACTAGACTCCCGGGGCTTGAATTTAGGCTCAAGAATCACTTAAAACGGAGTCCGAATGAGAGATATATGCTTATTAAAAGTTGGGTTGAAACAGGGGAAATTCGCTCGTGTGGAATGGTAAATCTGCATGTATGGATCCTTTCAGAATGTAAAAGTTGGGTTGTGAAGAAATTCCGCACGTGCAGAAAGTAGAACTGCACATGCGGTTCTGGGCACCCTGTGTTGTTCGAAAAATCCATTTGTTTAAAGCTTATCTCTTCCATTTCCATGCCTAGAGTTCCATCCAAAACACCCAAAAACTTGTAAAATTAATAGGAAACATAAGATTATAGTTGCTTTCTAAATCAAAACATCAAGAACATAAAGAAATTCAAAGCTTGAAAGATCAAAACTCCAAATTTAACTGTTTTTCAAACCTTTTCCAAAACTTCTCTTTCTTTTGCTCCAAAACATGATTTAAATAATTGAAAACTCTTGAAAATCAAAGGAACATATGAAAATAAAGGTTCATATGTATTGAGAACCCTAAAAATTCAATCAAAAGGGTGAAATTTCTAAGTTTTCTATCATTTTTCCTTTATAGCTCATCTTTTCTTCCATTTCTTACAAGTTCTCTTTCCCTGCTCTTACCTTAAAGCTTTCTATCCATTCATTTTTATTTTGTATTCCAACTATTTTATATGTTTAAACTATTAATCTGACTTAGAATATTTAAAGTTGATAATTAGTATGATCATAGCACGTGGCATTTTCTGGAGCATCACAGTTAGCAACATTTGACTAACCTTAATGACCTTCCCCAAAATGGGAAATGCATTAAGACATTTTCTAGACCTAATTTTTTAGGCCGACTCTCCAAAAAGTAGCTAAGGATTGAATTTAAGGGATCAGTTGGAGATGCTCTAACAATGTTAAGATAGTATAACCCAACATAAAGAGAACGTATCTAAGTCGAAGATAACTTTTGGCTTTTTTGGCTTTCGAAGGTTAATATTGTAATTTAAGCATGCCAGTAAGGATCAATAAGTCCTTACAGAATTTTTAATTGCCAATTAATTATCAGACAATTGTGTTAAAGTTCTTTTAGTCTCAATGAAGAGGACTTTTTCTGGTGGCTTTACTTAGGAGAAAATTGCAGATCTTAATTATAATAATGAACAAAAATAGTTTCAAGAACTGAATTTCATTAAGTAATAAGAACTTACAATGGTGGCTCTGCACTTTCATAGCCTCGAAGGGGTTTATAGCAATAGACTATTTGAAATACTCCTAGGAATTGAAGTGTAGTATAGGAAGTAAAGGACTGGAAATATAAAGACTGGAATTTAAATGACAGGAAAAGTAAATGACAGGGAAAACTAAAGTAAAATAAACTGGTTCTAGATCTGAGTTTTGATCCCTCTTTTATCAATCTTCTCCTCTATTTATACCCTCTGTTGGTAACCGTCAAAGTGGCCCTCCACGATTGCAGGACATGGCCTCACACATTTTGCTCCCAGTACGTTACTCTAATAGTTGGGCATCCCTTCTAAATTTGAATTTGAGTTGTGAGCAACCACCAAGCCATGTCATCTTGCATCTTCTAAATGCTCCGGTGTTACGCAGATCCATCGCCACTAATATGAACTGCCACGCGTCTATTGCTGATTGGAGACTTGCATTAATTTTCCAAATTACCCTTTATGGGCCATGTGTCAGGCCGCAATTGGCTTATACAAAATATATAGCCAACATTACCCCCCGCACTAATATAACCCAAAACTGGGGAATATTAGCAGATCCATGCACTGTACATATTACCCACGATGGGAGACGTGCATGGCAATTAATTACTCAGAAAGTGTAACCGTCTGTATGCATGCTTATATTGAACTCCCTTGTACTGCTTGAACTTCATCTTCTACCACTTGGGCAAACAAAACGACTAATACACCTTCTATGGCTAACCAATCCTTCTCCCTTATCAATCAAGCATATAAGGAGGCAATGGATGGATGGCAATAGCTATTCTCAAAGAAACGCTCACTCATGCATTAGCTATAACTACCCACCTTTATATGTACAAGTTTTTGAGGCTTTTGCAGCATACCAACTTGTAGAACAACCATTTGAGGCTTTCACAGAACCCACATTCTTAGAACAAGAATTTGCTCGAATGGACCTTGCAAGTTCTTCTTCCTTCGCAAATCTTTCCTTCGCTCCTAATGCCTGGGATGATTATCTTGGCTGGAATAACCGGTTACCTCAACCTCAACTAAAGGAATGATTTCACCATAGGCTCATCAAATTCGACGACCCCCTTTTGGTTCTTTTTCATTCCGTCAGTTCGGTGATATATCCCTTTGTACCATTCAATCGCTTTCGCTGTTGGGAGGAGAACCTACTTGCAGCGTTGTATACTTCCTTCCTACCAACAAGAATAGTGTAGAAAACCCCCACGCCAACTGAAGCTTTGGGATTCAGTCCCGTATTCTTGGCCAAGAAAGCAAAATTTTGCACTTCTGACTGGCTAGAGTATGTAAATGACTTCCAATTTCCTCCTTCTTTTGGAGTGGACCCCTCTACACCCCTTCTTCCTCAAAATCCTAACTGGATTGAGGAGTTGAAGCTTACTTTCTTCAAGGGTCAGCATTTCTCCTCCTACCAACCTCTGGTTCCCCCAACTGCATTTTAGTAGTTCAAGGCTCAAACCTTACTTGCAGCCTTCTCCCACCTATCCTTCAAAGTGCTTCGAGATGATGTCCCCCACAAGAACTTTTTATGCACTTGTGACAAAGTCTCTTGAGGTTGCTTTCTTAACTCCATAGCTCAAGCAAAGCTCCATACCTTCTTGGACCAACTTCCCCTCTTGCTTAATTGGCATGAGAATTCCCTGGCCACCAGTAACTCATTGGATGAGATCTCCGCCGCCCGCATTCAAACTCAATACGAAGCAAAAACCATTCTTGAAGAATTATAAGATTTCAAGAATCCAGCCTTAGCATATTGGAATGATGTGGATATGGATGAGATGGAAAAGGGCCTGAAGGAAACTGAATTCGAGATGAAGGCCAAGCAACTTTTCCACCAAATAAGGGAACATCAGCTGCAAAAACCACACTTCGATAGAATTGAAGATAGGTTAGAGAAAGAACACAAATTCATAGAACACTGTTGGACTAAGTTCTATGAGCTTGTAACTTTTTCTATCCCTTATTATTATGAAATTGAATATGTACTTCAATGAACTATCAATAAAGTGTGGGTTATGTTTGCTGCATATCTGTGACTTGATGGATTTCATAATTCCAATTTTATGATTTTGTGTTCGCTGAAATATTATGCCTTTAATTTCAAGATGTTATATTAACAAACACTAGCTTTCGAAGTAACTTACGCCATTCAAAATCAATATAAGTATCTTAGAAACATAACTCAAAGGAAACATCTTTAATGAAAAGACCAACACATGGCTCAAACCATTAAAAGTACTCAGATGTCCTTCGAAAGAAGCTTTTTATCAAGAAGGTCAACAAGTGGCTCATACTTAACCATTAAAGACACTCAAATATCCTTCGAAGGAAACTTCCTTGAGAGAAAAGACCAATAAGTGGTTTAGACTTAATAAGCTTAACCAAAACTGGCTTAAAGTAAATTATTAAGCACTTTGTCATATACTTTCTTGCTTTTAAAAGCAACTAATGTTCTTTGAAGGAAACTCTTTTAATAGAGAGACCCCACAAGTGAACTCCCTATGATAGAGAAAACCAAGAAATGGCTTATACTTAACCAAAACAACCAAAACTGGTTTTTCAACGATGTACTTCCTTTTGAAACCAAGCTAAGCAATTTAAAGTACTTAATACAGACAATGAGATGTCCTTCGAAGGAAATTTTTCCATTTAAATTTCCATTAAATGTATTCTTATAACCTTCGAAATAGAAGTTGGAGCAAATAACCTTGACTACCGCTTCGAAACATCTCTACACTCCTTTCAAGGCAATGAAAAGCCCTTCGAAGGAGTTCGCTTTGCTTTGAAGTTCTCCAAGTATAATTTCCGAACTTCAATATGTTAGATGGATGTTGAATTCCAAATGGGTCACATGGAACTCGAAAACCCTAGAACTTCCTGACCCGTTATGTTAAAATGGGCCACTTTTGGACAAGAAGGTATAAAGCCCTAGTTTTTGCACTCTTGTCTACTTACTTGTCCAATCTAACTCCCACTCTCACTCTTACTTGCTCTTGCTTCCTTCCTTAGCTTCTTAGCTCTCACCTCCTAACTTTAACCTTTCGCTTTGATTGATACCTCTTTAATGGCTGCTTCTTCTTCCAACATTCTAGTTGTAGAACGCTTATGCCCCTCATTGGCTCTGAGGAGGTGCATCAATGATGAAATAGCCAAATATTAGGCACCAGAGGAGTAGAGTATCATTGATGGTCCCATCCTTATCCCTCGCCACCATGAACAGGGGGAGTACGTCCTTGGCCCCATTTTCAAGACCGTTCTTGCTACGCTTCCTGCCCTATACCCCCACTTGGAGCATCATCACCTTCTTTATGAAGGAAAGTTCAATTGGGGAGGTTGGAGGGCCAACCATCCTCACTGTTGTTGGCCCACACTAAGGATAGAATGGGAGGAGTGGTATGACAGAGTGGTACCTGCTAGGGAGTGGGACTTACAAGAATTGCGCATTCTAGATGCTATCCCTCTTTCCAGGTTTGCAATCCCTTAAGACCCCTTTCTTATACCTGTTGCACTCTATTTTTGGAACCCTGCCTTTAATTTCTTTCAATTTAGATGTGAGATGATGGCCCCTACTATTCTTTATATGTGCCACCTTTTAGGGCTCTCACCGATTGGTAACCCCTTTGGTTCTGATTATCCAGACTGTAACATCTCTTTCTTTCTCCCTGCTGTGAACTTCTTATAGTGACTTCGTAGCATCTAAAAATAAAAAGGAAGGTCTAGTGACTGACCAAGAGTTCTTTTCCTTCATTCTGTATTGGCTATGTAAATTTCTTTTCTATACCTCTTTGCCGAGGATTATGCTAGAGTTTGTCCCTTTAGCCAAAACCTTGGCTTCAAAGAAATAGATAGCCTTAGACCCTTTTGTCCTGGGCCATGTCTATGGAGTCTGTTCCCAATTTTGCGAGAGGCCTTTAGATGTTAATCAAGGAGGCCTTTTGGGGGTGCTCCAACTCTAGTTGATTGCGTATTTCCCTGACTTCCACTCTCGGTGCTTAAGATTCTTGGTGAAAGAACTCACCTATGGAGAGAAATATGCCAAAATCTTTTATATCCTTCCAGCTTTGCCTACTACTTCTCTTATTTCCATCAACTCCCAATCTCTCATCGCCCTTCTTTCTTCCGCCCCTTCGAGGCTAACATAGGGCCAACATGGTAGAGGAATTTCTTAGCTGATTTCAGATGTTATAGTCTTGCCCAGAAGAAGATATGGGCTTTAGTTTTGACTGCAAGGGAGATTTTTATTAGTACCAGTAGACACCCCATTTTTTACTGTCCTCAAGACTTGGACGTCATCGTTTGAACACTCGATGATCATCCATGCTCGTTTTCGTTTTGAGTTCTCGGAGGTCTCGGCCGTACGCCTTGCCTCAAGATCTCTCAACTTGTCTGTTTTGTACTTGGTTGTGGACCAAACACTTGTTCTTTGCTTCTGAGGGGAGAGGGTGGCATGTTAGCCATTTCCTCAACCTATCAGCCAAGGCTTGAAGCCATCGGCCTTGTTTTATTGCCATCGGCCAAAAGTGTTGGCCAATCGGCCATATTTTGTGGCCGAACCCTGTTAATCTGCTTTATACAGATATTTTGTGCCAGCTGGCTTAGCTGGCACGCATAATTCACCCCCTCCATATACGTGTATGGAGGGATTTGCCTCTTGCTTAACTTGTCCAAGAAGCTTTCAATTTGGATTTCTATAAGAGGGGAGGCCCTCCTCCCTTCTCAAGGGTTCCAAAAATCTGAGATAGAAGATATATATCTATCTATCTCTATAGCTCCCTCTCTCTATATATTTGTGCTCAAAAAGGTGTTTTGTTCACACTATTGCACACAAACACCTAGCAATGCACCATCCTTTGGTTGCTGAGATCCTAGAGAGTTAATTTTAGAGTTCTTGGAGTGGTTTATGCTTGGAAAAGGTGCTGGAGCCTTGTTCTTGAAGGCGTTCTTCAAGGGTGAGCATTCTTGCTTTAGATATCCCATTCTTTCTTAAGCTTTTAGACCTTCTTGCTTATTGTTTTAAGCTTAACTCTAAACTACAATAAGTTCTATTTTTACATGCTTTAGATCTTTGATTAAGGTCATTTTTGTGTTTGGGGTTGTTTACCCCCTCTTAGGCCTTGTTTTGCCTTGTTCTTGTGCTTCTTTTTTAAGCTTTGAGATCACCTTGTTTTGGCCTTCTCACCACTAAAATCCAGAGGAATTTCAATGGTGGGGATGGTATTTTAAGGTCTCAAAAGGGAGAGGGTCATCCCCTCTCCTTGTTGTCTTGTATGCTAGTATAAATGGCTTATATTGGTAGCATGTTTGCTTAGCATGTTTTAGCTCCATTTCAGCAAGTATTTGGTGTTATTTTGTCATGCTTTGCCTTTGTTTTGAGTTGGTTAAGTTGGCTCTTACATGCTTCATGTACTTGTCTTGCAATCCTCTCATTTGCCTTAACATGCAGCTTGTGATTAGACTATCATTCTTGCATATTTTGGCTCAACTCCATGAAGCTGTTATCCATGATTTACCATGCTAAAGCTCTGATTTGCATTGTTTCGATCATATATGCCATGCTTTGTATAGCTACCATGCAATCTAGCTTGTTAGCTTTGAATGTCCAAGTCACTAGCATGCTTGACTTGGGCCATTTCAGTGATTTGACATCACTTGTTATGTTATTTTAGTCCATATAGTATGCTCATATACTTGCTCTTATCACTCCTTTAATGCTTTAAAGAGTTGATGTTTTATGCCTCTTGAATGGATCATTGAGTTTGCTTCCATGCTTAGGTCATTTGGATGCCATCTAAATAGGTTTTTGGTCTTGTTTTACCATACCACAACTCTGTTTTTATTGGTTTATGTCATGCCATGTTTGGTTTTGATAGGTGTAGTGTAACACCCATTTTATAGCCTCGCATGCCTCATGCTTTTGGCATTTTGTTCTAGCTTGTGTTGGCTAGTTTCGAGCATGTTTTTGGTCTTGTTTGGACCTACCTTGGGACTGTTTTAGGTCCCCTTGGCCCTTTGGGGCTTGTCTTGCATAGCCATGGTTTGAGCCTCTTGGCTAGCCTTAAGCCTTGAGCCGTCTTGCATGTCATACTTGTGTAGTTTGGTTGGTTTGGCACCTTTCCTATGCATTATTTTAGAGCTTATAATGTACGTCAAATGTCCATATTTGTCTCCTTTTAAGTGTTCTTGAAAGTTGCCCTCTTATGCTTAGGTGGTAGGCCAATTGGCATGCATGTTTGTATGTACCTTTGTCTTCATTTCCATAGTATTTTGGCCACTGATTTTGGGCATGGCTGAGGTCTACCCATCTTTAGTTTAAGTCCATTTTACCATGTTGTCACATGCTTGTCTCATTTTGTATGTTGTTGCATACTTGTCCACCTTTACATGCCTTGCATGTTTGCTTGTTCATGTTGCATTAGATTTGTATCATGCTTGAGTTGTTTGCATGCTTGCTTGCATGCTTAGGTTGCATTGTGTGTGTGCATTCCCTTGCCTCTTGATCAAGCATGATAGAGGTTGGGGCCCCTTATGTGTTTTGTGCATTTCATTTGATATTGAATTGCACACTTGGCTCCTTTGGCCATCATGCATTGAAATGCATGATTGATGGCCCGAGGGTCGAGAACTACACTCTTTTGAGTATCAAACATGATAAGGAGGGTGGTGGTGCAAACATTGTCTTGTAAATGTATTGCTACGCTCTATTGGTCCTCTACTACAGCAAAATAGTATTCTGCAGGAAGAAATGGCCAGTCGGCTACTTTCAGTGTTGATCGGCTAACCATTGTTGGCTGATAGCATCATTTTTCGTCGATGACCAGTTTCCCATTGGCCGATGGCCACTCCTCTTGGCCGATGACCTCTCATAGTGTACAGGAAGTGATTCTGGAGCATCACAGAGGCTTGTGCAGTTTTCAGAGGTGCAAAACAGTGCAAACAGAGGCAACATGTGGCATGGCAATGGATTTTCGAGTGAAGCCGACCGAGCGTGCATTCATCCCGCGTTTTGAGGCCATTTCAGTGTTTTAATAACTTAGAGTAGTTATTTATTTTGATTTGGTTTTGTAATAATTAATTAGTTTGTTAGTTAGTTAATTAGATGATTTGTATTATTCTTTCGGTCTCTCCCTCAAGAGGGCCAATTGTTGTAATAAGCGTGCGTGTGTGTGATGCATGTCTTCCAATCCCCATTTCTTTCTCCCGTTTATTTAACCGTTTACGATGGTTAGTTCTAGGTCATTTTCAATTAGCCTCCTTATGCTATGCATGTTTGCATCATTCATCTGTATTGCATGCACCGGGCTCGACGCATCATGCTAACTGCATCGTATTTCAATTCCAAGTTGAATGTGTGTATCGAATTGCCACATCTCATATGCCATCTTAGAATAGCCGAGCCTACTTCTAGTTGCATCTTTGCATGTGTTGCATTAGCCATTTCAAAATGAATTAGGATCATGCATTGATTACTAACTAGTTCTTTGTTTTAGTACACTGTGAGTGTTTATGCTTTAGCATCTTGCATATGTGTGAGTGTTGCCATGACAGCATGCTTGCCATGAGGCTATTTGCTTATTTGATATAACTGCCTGAGTGCTTGTAGGTGAAGGTTGGGTTGCTTGAATTAGAACAATTCATTGAAATCTGCATTTTAGCCTACTTATGAGTAGCAAACTTCAAACCATTTCCAAACAAACAGATATGCGATGTTTTGTTCCAAATTAGGCGATCTAGTCTATACTTGTGTGTTGTGCGCATCACATAGTAATTTTAGCTAACTAATCGGAATAAGAAAGCATGTGTGTTAAAAAACAAGATATCATGTTTAGTACAGGCCGATCTTTGATCGGGCGAGTGAGGGTGCTCATAGATGACCTTTCCCAATCGTACTCAAGTTCTCGAGCCGAGGCAACTTTGGTGATGACGGAAACGTGGCCTTAGGCAACGAGTCAAGGTTTCCTAAATTTCCCCAAAACAAAATATTTAGGTGGCGACTCTGTATTTGGCAAAGTAGTCCATGTTTGGCACTTCTTTACAAAAATCAATTTTCCAAAACGATTTGCCGGATTTGGACTCTTTGGTGATTTATCGATCTTGCATTGCACTTTGCGAGACTAGATTCAGAACCGTGACATTTGAGTCCGAATTGTAGTATGCTAGAGAACAAAACGAGATTTTTCTCGGGAGTCCTCAGGGAGCGTCTATAGTACCTTAAACCCGCGAGCCTACAAATGCATCTCTGAATCCTACTGCCCTTCACAGTTTGCCAAGCAATTTGGTCTCACTCAAGGGATACCTGTACCCCTTTGCAGCCTTTCTAATTTGCTTGCCATGAGGCTATATGCTTACTTGATAAATTGCGTGAATGCCTGTGGATGAAGGCTTGATTGTTTGAATTGGAACGATTCAATAAATGTGAGTTTTAAGCGCACTTGAGGTGGAAATTCATGTTTTAAGCACACTTGAGGTGGCAAATTCGCAAACTTTTAAGCCCACTTGAGGGTGGCAAATTCAAACCATTTTCGAAAACAAACATAAGTTGAGTTTTTCCAATTCTTGCAATTTTAGTCTATACTTGATTGTGTGCGTCACATAGTAAAGTTAGCTAATAATCTGAAAAAGAACACATAAGGTTTATAAAAGAACACATCATGATTAGTAGAGGCCGATCCTTTGATTGGGCGAGCAGGGGTGCTCATTTCATGACCTTCCTCCTTCGTACCTAAGTTTCCGAGCCGAGGCAACTTTGGTGATGATGGATACGTGGCCTTTGGCACGAGTCAAGGTTTCCAAAATTTCCCCAAAAATAAAATATTTAGGTGGCGACTCTGTAATCTGGCAAAGCAGTCCAATTTTGGCATTATTTGATTTAAGATTGATTTTCCAAAAAGGTTTTCCGGATTGGACTCTTTGGTGTTTATTAGTTTCACATTGCACTTTGTGAGATTAGATTCAGAACTGTGACGGGAGTCCGAACTGTAGGGCTTCATTCGACCTCTCCGAAAGGGGGGGCGCGAAAAAGTCGAGCTACAATTTCTGGTGACTCTGTTGGGGATTTAGAGAACTTGACTCAAACTCATGATATGTTGTTTTATCTACACATACGTGTCTCTTTGTATTGCATTTGCATCGATGCGCTGAAAGTCACAACGTTTGCCATATGCTATTTATGAGCGGTTTGCTGGAGGCTCACTTGGAAAAGCATGCCATAAGGCTGACCGGTTGTGGGCTCTACCATGATGGGAACACAAGCCTCGGATCTGGACTACCGCTGTACCATTTGATCCTCCTTTCACTTCTCAGTGTTAGGTGTGAGAGCTATATTAGGTAGTCTTGCTGAGGTACCCTTTTTGACTAATCGGCCTAGTTGCATATCGGAAGCCGTAGAAACTGTTCCAAACTAGAATAGGTTGCTTACCCGAATGCAGGATTTGTTTGAAACCGCTTGTTTGCGTAGTGAACCCCTAGTTCCTAATGAAATTAGGATAGGGTAACCCTACCCCATCATAGGGGTGTTTTGGCTCTCACTTGCTTGATATGTGCTTTTAGAGTGAAACTCTGCAAGAATGTATGTATCAATTGTAAGTCTGGGTATCAGTTTGGGGGTATCAGTTTGGGGCAGAAATCAGTGTTTGAACACAGTTTTCCAGCTTGTGATTACAACTACGTGTTGTTTTTGTCTGAGCCGAGGTGCTGTGCGCTTTCTGATTTTTGTTTCTTTTGATTTCTTTTTTCTTTTTGCAAGGTAGTGCTTCACAATTGCTTCAAACGAGGTAGTTACCCCTCAAGCACTCTAGACCAGAGTAAGGCGGATTTACCGATCTAAGGATCGCATTAGAGGATAGCCAGTGTTTGCTTCACTACCCCCGGTTACAAGATGGAGGAGAGTCAGGCATAACTCACCAGTTCAGCAGTCGCCAATTCAACAATCACTATTTACTTCACCTGCGCTCAGTCGGGCCCAGTTATCTGCTTCAACTTTAGAAAGGGAATACACACCAGTTCTGACAGATCAGCATCCTGTAGTCAACATGGAGGACATGCTCCGCCAACTTCAACAAACCATCAAGGCAATGCAGCTAGACATTGTTCGCCAAGCGGAAGTCACTGCCCGCCAAGCGGAAATTGCAGCCCAGTAGGCTGAGTTGATCGCCAAGTTGCAGTAACAACAGCCGCAACAAGCAGCAGCTTTTGCTTTGTATCCACCCCCAGCCAGGGTTCTAATACCCGGGGTTACAACTAATGTCCAGGAAAATGCGGACATTCTGGTAGAGCCAGTTCTACCCCAGACTTCCAAAGCATCGGTCTACCCAACAGAGGCACTCTTTGAGTTTAAGGTCGACCCTACTGCGTTGAAAGTGAGTAAGCTTGAGAAGCTTTTCAAACGAGCTCAAGGTGTCAATTCGTTCCCGAATATAGAGGATAGCTATACTGATTTGGCGGTGACATTGTTGGACAAGTTTAAAATGCCACATATAGACCGCTTCGATGGCTCGAGTGATCCCATGGTCCACTTGTGGTTATTCTCAGACATATTACGGCCGATGGGCCTATCCAGAGTGCAGAAGTTATCCCTCTTCGGCCGGACCCTATCAGGTATCGCGGCCATCTGTAAAAAGGAATTGGGAGGAAATGGCTGAGGCCTTCGTACTGCAGTACTCCTACAACACACAGATCAAGGTCACAACTCCTTATCTCGAAGCAACCCGCCAAGAGCAAAAGAAGGGATTCTCCGATTTTGTAACCCAGTGGAGGTCCAAGGCCTCCATGATGACCACCCAACCCGCTGAGAAGGACCAGATCCGAATGGTGGTCTGTAACCTACAACCGAGGCTGTTGCAAAAAATGATAGTCTTACCTCTGTCGACATTTGCCAACCTCCATGAAATAGGGGTGCAAATAGAGGATGCAATGAAGCAGGGTCTTCTAGACCACGAGAAAGAGCAGCCCAAGAGGGCTTTCACACGTAGTTCCAATGCGACTACCAGCAGTAGTGCAGCTGCAAGGCCTTCAAATGTGGGCATGGTCACCACCACACCTAAAACCGCTAACGACCAATATACCCCCCCCAAACTACCAGCCATCAAGCCCGAGGCCAGAGGGTTTTCACCCCATTCTACATGTCTCTATCTGCAGTCTTGAAGGTCCTGATTAGAAAAGAGCATTTGAAACTGTTGGGTCAATGCCCCTTGCCTGATCCACTCCCTCCTAAACATAACCTAGCTAAGTATTGCGCCTTCCACCAACAGCACAGCCATGATACAGACCAGTGCTTTAGACTTCATCATGAGATTCAGGATCTTATTGACAATAAAGTGATAGCGCCTCCTGAAAAGCCAAACATCACTACAAATCCCCTTCTACCACATAACCAAGCCCCTCCACCCAGGCAAATAAACCTTATCCAAACACTAGCCGTCCCTTACAATCCCAGCATATACATCACTCCATCCCACCTACCCAAGCTGGTGCTGTTCATCTCGAAAAGCACAGACTTGTACATAATGAATGCGTCCACATCCCAACCCAAACCTATGGGGGTGACTGTGGTAGATGAAGACATGGTGTTCTTGATAGAGAATGTGGATGTCAGTTTAGTGCCCGAGGGCTCCGTGGACTTATCCGAGGAAGAATACAACCCCTGCCGCTATATTATGCCAGCCGATCAGGCCAAGCCAGAGCTGGAGTTGCTGACAGGAATGGAGGTGAATGTGGTCCGAGAGGATGGACCTAGCCAGGGATTCGATGACTTAGTTAACCTTGAGGAGGACATTGCTAATCTGCAATTCTTCGATGAGCAGGATTCGAGTGATGTGCAAATTAACTGGTTCGACCTGAACGGATCAATGGATAATTTGGGGTGGCTTAGTGATAAACCAGATGTGGATGAGGAACCTCAACTAAAGTTGGAACAGCTAGAAACAGGAACTGCTGCAAGGGTTGTAATGGTTGAAGACAAGGGGAAGTTGCCGGAGAGTGCCGGTATTAAGAATTCTGCTCAGGAAATGGGCGTCATTAGTACTGTGGACACGGAACAAGAAGCCACAATGAGGCGGTTTGAATAGAAAAGGGACGAGGGTAGTTAGGAAGTTGGAAAAGCCAAGGACCCTGCAAGGGATCACTGTGATGTCAGAGTAATTACAACGGAACCGGACAATTGTCTGTCAGTTGTTGGAGGAGTTTGGTGGAAGGATGATGATCAGCATCTTGCCCACATAGACGAAGATTGGGGCCAAAACTTGCCAAATGACACCTGGTAGTCCAAGGAAGTGGATCACATTACTAGAAGCGGGTGGTACTTCAAGCCCCCACACTTAGACGAACTAGAGGCATCCAAAAAGGATCGAGAGGTAGAAAAATAGAAAGACAAACAATTGGAGGAAGAAGCTGTTCTGAAGTAGCCAAAGAATATCCAAGCGAATATATGCATCTGGGGTTTGCTCATGGCTTCACGAGTACACAGGCAAGCAGTCCTATCAACAATTGATAAGGCCAAGCTATCCATCAACATAACCCTCGAGCAACTAGTGGGACTTGTCTTCCCGGGAGGGGCCTCACCTACTTTGACCTTTTCGGATAAGGAATTGCCGCTTGAGGGCTCTTCACATAACGAACCACTGTACATCTCGGTTGAGTGTAGAGAGAAGTGGGTACCGGTTGTATTGGTGGACACTAGGTCCGCAATTAATGTGTGTCCGTCTCGCACAGCCTATCCTATTGGCTTAAAGCCAGTGGACTTTGTACCAACGACCCAAGTGATCCGTGCTTACGACAACACAGTTGAGAGGTGATAGGGACAGTTCAGATCAGAACACAGGTTGGCCCGGTGCAACAAGATATTAAATTTCACGTCCTGGATGTTTCGACCACTTTTCACTTGCTCTTTGGACAACTGTGGCTGCACCAAGTAAAACTGTCTCTTCCACTCTTCATCAGATGTTGAAGTACCCCCTTGGAAAAGGGGTGGCCATTGTGTTTGGAAACTCATCAATCCATCCTCCGCCTGAGGTCACCACGCTAGTACTGGAAATTGTGCACAGCGATGAGGATGTTTCCCTGTCTAGATTTACCTTGGCTGAGGCCCGGGTGGTGCAAGATATCTTGGCTGTTGATAAGGGTTTGTATGTCAGTGCTCAATCAATCTACCTTATGAACAAGCTACAACATGTACCCGGGATGGGATTGGGAAAGAGCAGCTAGAAGGGTGTTGCTGCACTGGCCAAAGTGCCACATAACCCTCATACCTTTGGTCTAAGTTACACGCCTACCAAAGAGGATTGGGTAAGAAAGGGAAAGGAAATGGCAGGAAGAGCTAAGGCAAGGCAAAGTGGAAAGCACTATGAACTAGTGCACAGCCCAATTCAGGGAACTCTGAACACCTGCTTAGTTCGGGAGGGGGAAGACTTTCCATTTTGCGGCTTTCCTGAGCCATGGTTTAACTTTGAGAAGTGGCGTCTACCTGGCTTTGAGATTTTCTTCGACCTACAACTGCAAGAGGATGAAGCAATAGAAGAACAAACTGAATTAACTACTGAGGCAGAACAGACTACAGAAGATGAGTCTAATGGCAATGAACTTGAGATAGGAGCAGCGCTGGCTTGTCTCCTTTCAGATCCTCAGATCAAACCGGAGAGCTTGGGGGATGACTTCACTGTTTCCATGATCGGAGATCAATCAGGTGCGAACCCTTCTGGTGGTATTCTGGATGCATCTATCGCATCCTCTCTCACTTGGCAACTAGAGGAGGGCTTTTTGTCCAGCAATTCTGAATCAGGTAGTGAGTCGGAATCTGATTCCACAAAGTTTGTGGAGTCGGAATCAGCTTCCAGTTCTTCTGAGTCGGAGTCCGGTATTCCTGGGGTTGGTAACCCGGATGTCGTTGTTTTGTCCAGGTCGTATTTTTCCTTTTCTTTTGAGTCGATTGTAATCGAGGAATTGGGCGAATTGGAAGCTTTGAATGAGAATGGAACCACTGTTGTTTTTGAGTACTTCTCTGTGCCACTTGTGTATTGCATTGATCATGACATTCAAAATTTTGATAAAAACGATGAGGAAGGAATTCCTTTGGTTTTAAAACATTTGATTGATTAAAAGGAGGAGAGGTTTGTAATTGATGAAATCATTTCAATTAATATGGGTACTGAGAAGGATCTACGTCTGGTCCAGATCGGGTCTACGTTGTCTTCAGAGGAACGCGAGCACTTAGTCGCTTTATTAAAAGATTTCAAAGATGTTTTCGCGTGGTCCTACGAAGACATGCATGGAATCGATCCTGAGATTGTACAGCATCGATCCCTCTTGACCCTGAGGCCCGACCCGTTAAGCAGAAGCTTCAGAGAATACGCCCGGATTGGGCTTTGAAGATTAAGGAGGAGGTCACCAAGCAAATAGACGCAGGATTTCTGCTAGTGTCTGAGTATCCAACTCTGTTGGCCAACATTGTTCCGGTGCCGAAGAAAGATGGCAGAATTCGGGTATGTGTGGACTTTAGAAATCTGAACAAAGCTAGTCCGAAGGACGACTTTCCTCTACCGCAAATCGATGAATTGGTGGACTTCACCACAGGCCATGCGTTGCTCTCCTTTATGGATGGATTTTCCGGGTATAACCATATTTTGATGGCACCCAAGGATAGAGAGAAGACTGGCTTCACCACGCTATGGGGAACTTATTGCTACAGGGTGATGCCGTTCGATCTGAAGAATGCTGGGGCTACTTATCAACGGGCTGCGACCACTATCTTGCACGATATGATCCACAAAGAGGTTGAGGTGTACATGGATGACATGATTGTCAAGTCCAAGGAAAGAGAGGGCCACTACACCGCCTTGAAGAAATTCTTCCAACGGATCAGAGAATATCGGTTGAGGTTGAATCCACAGAAATGCACTTTGGGTGTCACAGCGGGGAAAATGCTGGGGTTCTTGATTACACAGAGGGGTATCGAGGTTGATCCTTCCAAAATCAAGGCCATCCTAGAAATGCCACCACAAAGGGCTGAAAAGGAGGTGCGAGGCTTTCTAGGTAAAGTGCAATTCATAAGACAGTTTATTGCAAAATTAACCTTGACTTGTGAACCACTATTTGATCTCCTGAAGAAAGGAAAGAAATTCCAATAGGATGACTGATGCCAAGTTGCTTTTGAGGAGACCAAGTAGTAGCTTCAGAACCCACCCGTGTTGTCATCGCCAGAGCCGGGGAAGCCGTTGATTTTGTATCTATCAGTAACCGACACGATAATAGGCTATATGCTTGCACAGGAATCTAAGGATAGAGTGGAGAAAGCCATTTATTACCTGAGCAAGAAGATGCTAGAATATGAGACCCATTACACCTCGCTGGAGAAGGCTTGTTTAGCCTTGGTGTGGGCCACCAGGAAATTGAGGCCCTACCTGTTAGCTCACTCCGTAATTGTGGTTTCGAGATTAGATCCCATCAAATATCTCTTCGAGAAACCAGCACTTACGGGTAGGCTAGCCCGTCGGTTGCTTCTTCTCTCCGAATTTGATTTGAAATATGTGACTCGCAAGTCTATTAAGGGGAGAGCTGTAGTGGAATTTTTGGCGGATCACCCAGTGGAAGGGGACGAAGTAGTAGAGTACTTATTCCCGGATGAGGCTACTCTGCAAGTTAAGGAAGAAACCTGGACAACGTACTTTAACGGAGCGTCTAACCAGTATGGTTATGGGATAGGGGTGTTACTGATAGCACCCGACAATGCCCATATACATTTATCCTTCAAACTCCGGTTCAAGGTATCGAACAATGAAGTAGAATACGAAGCATGTACCACTCGACTGGAAGCCGCCCTGGAACTAGGGGCAAAAAGGTTGGACATCATTGGGGACTCAAACCTGGTTGTATCTCAAGCAAAAGGAGATTGGAAAGTAAAAGAAGAAAGAATAAAAATCTATCATCAAACCCTAGACATTCTGATTCCTAGGTTTGAGAAGCTAACCTTCACCCATCTTCTAAGAGAGAACAACTAGTTCGTTGATGCCTTATCAACTCTATCTTCTATGATAGACATCCCTTTGGGAGTCTGGATGCGTCCGATCATTATTGAACAGAGGCATGTGCCGGCCTATGAGTTGATCGCCACAATAGATGAAGTACAAGATCAAAACCCCTGGTATTATGATATCTGAAACTTCTTGGAAAAGGAAGCCTATCCACTAAGGGCAAATGCCAAAGATAAAAGGGCAATACGGCGAATGGCTGCTCAGTTTATCATTTGTGGGGGTAAGTTGTACAAACGTGGTCATTTGGGAATGCACAAACTGTGTGTTGACGCAGAAGAATCAAAGCGCCTAATGGAGACCATCTATGGAGAGGAGTGTGGATCGTACATGAGCGGAGTAATGCTAGCTAGGAAGATTCTCAGGCAGGGTTATTACTGGTCAACCATGGAGGAGGATTGTATCGGTTTTGTTTGGCAATGCCACAAATGTCAAATTCATGACAATTGCATGAACATCCCGCCGTTAATGTTGTACAACATGACTTCACCATGGCCATTTTCAGTTTGTTACACCGAAGGGCTCAAATGGGCATGAGTATATCTTGGTGGCGATAGACTACTTTACAAAGTGGGTGGAATCCTAATCCTATGCAGTGTTGAAAGCATCCCATGTCACCAAGTTCATCAGGAACAACATCATTTGTCGTTATAGGGTCCCAAATGAGATCATTTCAGACAATGGCTCCCATTTCAAGAAGGAAGTAATCGACTTGTTGGAGAAATACAACGTGACTTTTCACAAGTCATCCACATATTGGTCGCAAACCAACGGAGCTGTTGAGGCTGCCAACAAAAACATCAAGCACATCTTGCAAAAAATGGTTGAGACTTACAGGGACTGGCCAGACAAACTGCCATTTGCTCTCTGGGGCTACAGAACATCAATTCAGACATCTACTGGGGCAACTCCACATTCTTTGGTATATAGGATGGAAGTTGTTCTGCCAATTGAAGTAGAGGTGCCGTTGCTGCGGGTTATGGCCGAGTGCCAGATAGCAGAAGCGGATTGGCAGCAGAACTGGTTTGAAGAACTAATGCTATTCGATGAGAGGAAGCTGAAAGCACTGTACCATGTTCAAGGATAACAACGTAGGATTGCCAGGGCTTTGAACAAGAAAGTTAAGTCTCGAAATCTTAAGGAAGGGGATTTGGTACTAAAAGACAGCCGAGCTCCCATCCACGACCCTAAGGGCAAGTTCATACCCAATTGGACTAGCCCTTATATCATCAAATCAATCTCGTCGGGTGGAGTTGTTATTCTTATGGACTTGGATAGCCTAGAATTTTCCCAACCGATTAACATGGACAAGCTGAAGAAATACTACCCCTAAGAGGCTCGCTAGGCCAAAAACTTGGAAGGGCGACCTAGGCAAAAGTTAGAGCACAAAAAAAAAAATGGAAATGAGAAAAACTAAGCTCGCAAGGTTGAAAACCCAGAAAGGGCGGCCTTGGCAAAAGTTAGAACGCAAAAGGAGAGTGTTAATACTCGAGTGAACCTGAACCGAACTATGTAAGGCTTGATTCCCATCTTCAGGATACATAGGCAACTTCGTCCTAAAGTCTAGCCATAAACACCTCCAAATCAACTATGCCCATGAGATTATTCTGGTCATCTTCGTCTTTTCTACATCCAAGAGTTCGGTTGTGGCCTTCACTAAGAGAGCTGGTTACGGTACAGTGCTGAGTAGTGCAATTTAGTCTAGGGGCAATTCCCATTTTCTGGATTCAGGGTTGTACATCTCGAGGATAGATTCCAAGTGTGTCCAGTTGATCCTTATCGAAAATGGTTTTAAAATTTTTTAATAAAAGTTAATTTTGTTCAAATTAATCTTTTTACAACTTAGACCATTTTTAGACCAAAAGGAAAATTTTTAGTGCCCACAATTTCAATTTCATTGATTTCAATACAAAGTTCTCTAACTCTCGATGCACATCAAAGTTGCTTTTTATTACATTCAAAAGGAAAATTTGAAAGTACAGATCAAAGCAATAAACTTGGGGCATAGATAAATCAGGTGTTCCTGTGCCCCCTTCCTAAGGTTGTGGAAGCTTCAGATGCTAAAGTAGGCCCGGTTTGTGCCTCATCTTCAAGCCGAGCCAGGCATTCGCCAGAAAGGGGGCAACTAAAATTGGGAGTGGGAGCCAGAAGTTCTCTTGTCCTCCATACATTGGGGTATTGAGCTAGTTGTGATCCTCGGATTGGAAATGAAGCCGGGTATTCTACTCCTGCTTCTGGGCAAATTTGGTCGTGTCTGAACTGACGCCTAAACCAAAATGGAAAGTAGAAGACACAGTGTGCCAAGCCAATCAACTGAATGCCAGGTTGTCGAGCCATGCTCTAGCTCATCTCGGGCAGATCCAACCAAGGGCAACGCCGAGCAATGTCAACAGCAGACCTGTTGCACATCCAGTGGCACCACCACCCCTCGTTCGGGAAATCAACTACCCGTTGGCGAAAGAAATAGCCTTGCCCTAATTATGCAGGACAAAAGGCCACTACCTTCAACCTATCCATAAGCCATATCTAGGGAGGGATGAAAAATAAGAGAGATTAAAGAATAGAGAGGTGTATGTAGAGAGAAAAAGTGAGAAAGGGTTTTGAGAGAAACCAGAGCCTGAGTGCCGTGTGATGTGAGAAACATATGTGAAGTGGGGTGGGAAACATTACCTGCAAAAGTAGTGGACTTCTTGTGAACTCGTTTGTCTCTCGTCGGTGGAAGGCGTCCATGCCCATCAAAGTATCAGCGAATGCCAGGCCAATGCAGCTCTTTCCCTCTTTCAAGTTTTGGGCTACTTCGATCATGCCAATGCTAGACCCTCTGAAACCAGGGGCAAGTAAAAAATGAGCCAACATACACAAACAAAGGGCATGCTGCCGAAAGCTCTGCCAAAGACGATCCCTGCGATTGCTGGTGTTAGAAAATTGATAAATGAGGCTAGAATGTCCAACTCTCCATTGTGAACCAAGGATTGAGCCTCATGAGAAGTGAGCCCACACATTCATCCTAGAGCTTGGATGTGGCTAAAGTGGGACTAAGGCAACATTTCCTCGTTACGCCGGGATTCCATCAAAACTTAGAATTCTTCAATTGTCAAACATATCTCGTCCCCTGAAGCTAAAAACATGCGTGACCAGATTCCAGCATCTAGCCGCGGCATGAAGGAACGGAAAACACATCGCGGTACGACTTAGTGGGAATAGTGCATTTATGCCAAAACCCCAGAAATTCATCTTTTCCAAGCCATCTAAAGTTGTAATCTAATTTGAGAGTTTTTCAGCAGAAAATGCCTCCATTTGTGACAAAATTAAAGCTGAAATGAGGAAATCATGAAGGTAGAGCTTTTGTAGAAGATAAGGTAGTAAGTGGAGGCCAGGTGTCAACATTTCGAAGGTTCTGCACATTGATGGCCAGCAGAGGCACATTGACCGGCCACCAATGGTCGGCAGGCCATCCTTCATGGTCGACAGCCTCCCTTTGTACCCACTGTCCTCCTTTGTGAAGATTCAGTTGCATACAGCAGTTGTATTCTGTTATTCGTGTCTTTTGAGGTCTTGTTTTCAGTCCATTTGGGCTTAAGCATGTTTATTTAAGTTGCATTCGTCTGGTTTTGCTTATTGAGTTTTATTTACATTGTTTATCAAGTCCTTGTTTTGCTTATTGAGTTGTATTTGCATTGATTAGCTGTAGACACCCCATTTTTGACCGTCCTCAAGACTTGGACGTCATCATTTGAACACTCGATGATCATCCATGCTCGTGTTCGTTTTGAGTTCCCGAACGTCTCGGCCGCGTGCCTTGCCTTAGGATCTCTCAACGTATCTGTTTTGTGCTTGGTTGTGGACCAAGGACCTGTGGCTTTGTTTCTGAGGGAATAGGGTGGCATGTTGGCCATCCCTACAACGCATCAGCCAAGCCTTGTGCTTGTCGGCCTTATTTCCTTGCCATCGGCCATAAGTGGTGGCTGATCGGCATTCTTTTTGGCCGATCGACACTCTTTTTGGTCGATCGGCCATATTTTCTGGCCAAGACCTTTCTATCTGCTTTTTCAGATATTTTTGTGCCAGCTGTGCCAGCTGGTGAGCATAGTTTTCATCCTCCATACATGTTGATTGAAGTCCTTAGCTTGCTCAACAAGCTTAGGAATTGAATTTCTATAAGAAGGGAGACCCCTCTCCCTTTCCAGAGGTTCTGAAAAATTGAGATAGAAGTTATATATATCTCTCTACATATATTTCCTCTCTCTCTATATATATATTTGCACTTGTTTGTGCTCCAAAGTGTAATTTCTTCACACTTTTGCACTAAAGCACCTACTAGAACACCATACTCTTGTTGCTGAGGTGCTTGAGCGTTTTTTTTTTAACTCAAAGTTTGGTTTTTAGCTCAGAAAGTTGCTGGAGTTGCTTCTTTGAAGGTGTTCTACAAGGGTGAGTCTCTAACCCTCTTTTAAGCTGTGTTCATTACTTATTTAGCCTTATTTGCATGCTTATTTTGGCTTAACTCTTAACTGTAAAAAGCTTCATTTTCATGTGTTTGAAATGATTGTTTAAGGTCTTGTTGGTGTTGGGGGTGATCTACCCCCTTGAATGCCTTGTTTTTCCTTGTTTTGAGCCACCCCTTTAGGCTCTTGTTTTTATCTTTGCATGAACTTTCTACCACTGAATTCTAGAGGAATTTCAGTGGTTGAAAGTTTATTTTGAGGTTTTGAATAGGAGAGGGTCACCCCCCTCTCCTTGTGTCTTGTATGCTTGCATAGATAGCTCATCAAAGTAGCATGTTTTTGTTCCATCTCAGCAAGTTTTTGGTGTTATTTTAGCATGGCTCAACTCTGTTTTAGGTTGGTTTGATAGCATCTTGCACGCTTGTAGACGTCCCCGAACGTCCTGGGGGGAAATCCCCCATTTTGTTCATTTGGGCTCACTACAGTTCAAGACTCAATGTCACGGTCCTGTATCTAATCTCGCAGAGTGCAATGCAAGACCGATGAATCATCAAAGAGTCCAAATCCGGCAAATCGTTTTTGAAAACAGATTTTTTTGAAAGAAGTGTCAAACATGGACTGCTTTGCCAGATACAGAGTCGCCACCTAAATATTTTATTTTGGGGAAATTTAGGAAACCCTGACTCGTTGCCTAAGGCCACGTGTCCGTCATCACCAAAGTTGCCTCAGCTCAGGAACTTGGGTACGATTGGGGAAGGTCACTTCGTGAGCACCCCCTCTCGCCCGATCAAAGATCGGCCTCTACTAACCATGATATCTAGTTTTGAAAACATTATGCGTTCTTATTCCAGTTTATTAGCCTAGATTTACTACGTGATGCGCACAGCATACAAGTATAGACCGGATCGCCTGAATTGGAACAAAACATTTCATGTTTGTTTTTTAAAGTGGTTCGCTACTCGCAAGTAGACTAAACAATGCAGATTTGCCACCCTTAGGTGAGCTTAGAAAACATGATTTTGTCACTATCTAGTGGGCTTACAACTCGCAGTCGATGAATTGTTCCAATCCAAGTAACTCAACCTTCACCCACAGGCATTCAGGCAGATAAATTATAAGCACATAGCTTCATGGTAGGCATGCTATCATGGTAGTCACTCACATGCATGCAAGGATGCTAAAGCATAAACACTTACCGAGTACTCCAAGCCAAAACAGAAACTAGTTAGTAATCATATGCATGATCCTAGTTCATGTTAAGATGGCTAATGCAACACATGGAAAAATGCAACTAAGATAGGCTCAGCTATTCTAAAATGGCATATGAAATGCAACAACTGATACACGTATTCAACTCGAAATTGAAATACAATGCAGTTAGTATGACGCGTCGAGCCCGGTGTATGCAATACAGATGAATGATGCAAACATGCAAGCATAAGTATGCTAATTGAAACATGCCCTAATCTAACTATCATAAGCTGGTAAATAAAAGGGAGGAAGACGTGGGGTTGGAAGACATACATCACACACACGCACACTTATTATAATTGTGCCCCCGCTCGGAGGGTCCGAATGAATATTACACAACCAAAATAAATAACGAATTATTACACAACACTAATTACTTAACAAACGAACTAGGTAAGCAAAGTAAACTAGCATGCTATGCTACGTGCAATGGACTGCCTCAGCTCTGCTCGGAATGATGGAGGGTGTATGCAAGCTCAAGTTGCCTTGTCGGTAAATTCCATTGCGATGCCTCGCCTCACCTTTGTTTGCAATTGATCTCAGAAACTTGCACAAAGCTCCAGAAGGCTGAAACTCCACCTTGGGAAGGCCACTGACCAGTTATTAGCATGGAAGGCCACCTGCCGACCACCCTTTGTGGTGGAGACCAAAGAGGGTGGTCAGCCTACCAGAAAATCTGGTCGGCCGACCAGTTTCCACCTCTGGTTTCTAGTTTTTTCTGCAACAAAGGCAAGAGAGAGAAAAAGCAATGTATTTTCAACACATGTGTGCACGACTACTCTCCCCGTCATTGCTCAAGCTCCAGGGAGTGTACACCTCGATCCTCGTGTCACCAATCATGCATCTCGATCGCGCCGGCAAACCGATCCCGCACTATCGCCGGCAGAGGAGCCCATGGCTGCCAGGTGATCTGAAATTGAAATACAGTTTATTACCTACTGGTATTGCAAATGTACAGTGGAAAAGAGAAGCTTAAATGAACTGCAAGTAAAAGATACCTCTGCGGGAGTGATGGTGTCGAAGTAGCGGCGGAAGAAGCTGAACGTCTCCCGCGGCCGCCGTGCGCACCTCCCGTCATTGCGGTGTGAGAAGGGAACGACTAGAGGAGTCTCCGTCTCCGGCACTGGCTCCAATCTGGGGAAGTAGGCATAAACCCACAACTGCAAGGTGAATACGAATACATTTATCAGATAAAGCAGAATACAGAGTAAAGCAGAAATAAGCGGTAGTGTGTTGTGCAAGATATTTTGCGAATGTACAATGTGGCGATTAATGCGGTCGATTAAAGCGTAGTATGTGTGTGCGTGTATGCGATATCTGACAAGTGTAAAGCAGACTATAGTGTGTGCAGTGTGCAGAATATAGAAAGTATAGAGCAGAAATGTAAAGCAGAGGAGAAGACGTACCTCCCAAGCTCGCCAGTAGCCTCCGAGCAACTGCCCGCTGCCACGGGAAACCGAGCTCATATAGCCGTAGAGAGTGGCCAGAGCCGCGCCACCCCAGTCATAGCGCAAGATGTCCCGGACGTCCACCAGTGCGCTGAGTAGGCAGAGAGGCACGGTGTTCGCCCGGTCGGCGAATAGGGTGGTCCCCAGAAAAAACATCAAGAAGCCGCGTGCATACTGCTCCACGGCCACCTCGGTCATCGGAGCCGCGTCGACGAGAAGAGGCTGCACCCTAAACTGCACCTCGAACCAAGAATAGCGGACAAAGCCTGGACGTACCAGAGGCGGAGCCGCGCCAAGTAAGTGGATCTGAGCGGCGGTCCACTCATCCATGTCGGTGTCAAAGGGGATCGGATCACCCCCTACCCCGATGCCGGTGAGCACCGAGAAGTCGTAGGGAGTCATCGTCATGTCTCCCGCTGCCGATAGATGGAATGAGTCGGTGGTGTCCCACCACCTCTCCGCCAAGGCAGCTAAAAGAGGCCTGCAGGCAGTGAGTCGGGTCAGACCCCTGCAGAAAGAACCGAAGCCCGCCTCATCTACGATGTGTCGGACTGCCTCGGGGAGTTCTGAGTACCAATCTCGAGCCGAAACATTCCCATACCCGCGGATGGTATGGGAATCTCCCTGTTTACAAACAAATGGTTGCAAAGCAATATGAAATGCACAGTTCTAAGGAAACATGTTAAAGTCGGTACAAATCTAGCATGTGTGCAGATTTTCAGATTCTAACGGATATCAGGCGCCGGTGTGCCTACAGTAAACTACAATATGTGATGCGTCAGTGTGTTTTTGAGTGATGCAGTGTGAACATAGTGCACGTGTGTACGTTTTTCAGATGCAAGCAAATGTCAGGTTTCAGTGTACTGCGGTGGACTACGGCCTGTGATGTGTCAGTATGTTTGTGAGGGTCAGCATACAGATATGGTACATGTGTGTACATTTTTTAGATTCAAGCAGATATCGGGTTATAGTGTACCAGTAGGTGGACTACGGCCTGTGACGTGTCAGTGCTCCTGTGAGGATCAGGGTAAATCTAGCATGCGTGCGAGTTTTCAGATTCAAATAAGTACTGGACATCGGTGAATTTGCAGTGAAATACGGTGTGCCGTGTTTGGGTGATTGAGGCTAGTGCAGTGTGTGTGCATGTGTGTCGGTCCTAAGCAGATATTAGTTGTGAGTTCAACTACAGTCTACAGTACAGTGTATCAGAGCTAAGTAATTAAGGGTTGTAATCAGCTATGGCAGTTGACAGTTTACAGTTCTACGTTGCAGAAAGTAAAGCAGAGAAAGGGTTACCTCGGAAGCGCCGAATGAGAGGCGCGAGGTCGGCTCGCGTAGAAGAAGCTTCGGGTCCAGAGCCCTGTCAAAACCGCGGAAGTGGCGGAGTCCATCTGGCGGAAGTACGTGAATGGCCGGGCGATAGGTCGCCGGGTCGAATTGTCGCTCGCTCAACTGGAGGAGCTCAACCCCGGGATCCATCTCGTGATGCGGGGGAGTCCCGACACGTGGAACATCATCGGCCATGGTAGTGGTAGCGAGAAAATAGCCGGAAAAGGAAAACCGGGTCAGAATATGAAAGGTCAACCGAAAAAGTCAACCCCGAGAGGGCCGAAAATGGCCGGGGAGGTCGGAAGATGAGAATATACGGAAATGTAGAGAAAATCGAGGGGAACAAGTCCCGAAAAGGCGAAAATAGCAAAGGGAACACCGAAATGAGATTTCAATCGGATGGAAATGTCCGAAACACGAAGAAAATCGTGAATCGAACGACGAAATCAAGCCTAAAACTCGAAGAAATGAGCGAAAGATGAGAGAACAAAGCTCTAGAGAGATAGAGAGAGAGATTTCGGCGGAGGGAAAGTGATTAGAATAGGGTTTCAAGCCCTATTTTAAAAGACCCGGAGTGAATTGCCGAAACTGCCCCCGATCAGCGACTTTTGGCCGGTCGGCACTATTTTGTGCCGGTCGGCACATTATTGTGCCGGTGGAGAAGTTTAGGCAGCCGATGGCAGCCGGTGACCTCCCCACCCAGCCGGTGGTATTCCCAAGGCCCTGTTTAGGCAAATTGAGGAGTTTTGGTCTTCATAGCTCAAGAAAGTGCAAGAAAATGCACCCCCGATGTTCAACCAGCCTCCGTTTCGACTTCGGACTGTGTCTACTGTGAGTGGCACTCAAATTCAAGCGAAGATTGTATCCTTTTGTATCCTTTTGTCATTTACAGAGATTCAAAAGTTGCCCCGTGTGCGTCACGCGCATCCATCACATTGTCCGGCGCATCGTATCGCGCCATCTTGCACGTCCCTTGCGACTTGCACTGTCTTGCATTTTTCATGTGGCATGCGTGTCACACTTGCTTCATTTTCCATTCAAATGAGGTATGTGTGCCTCATTTTGCATTTCATTGCATCTCGAGGTACGTGTGCCTCGTTTTGCATTCCATTTTCCATCAAATGAGGTATGTGTGCCTCATTTTGCATTTTGCTGCATCTCGAGCTACGTGTGCCTCGTTTTGCATTCCATTTTCCATCAAATGAGGTACACGTGCCTCGTTTTGCATCTAATTTTGATCCACGTGAGGTGTACTACCTCACGTGCTTCATTCGCATCTCATTTTGATCCACGTGAGGTGTACTACCTCACGTGCCTCATTTTGCATCTCATTTTGATCCACGTGAGGTGTACTATCTCACGTGCTTCATTTTGCATCTCATTTTGATCCACGTGAGGTGTACTACCTCACGTGCTTCATTTTGCATTTCATTTTGATCCACGTGAGGTGTACTACCTCACGTGCTTCATTTTGCATTTCGTTGCATCTCGAGGTACGTGTGCCTCATTTCGCATTCCATTTCCCATTCAATGAGGTACGCGTGCCTCATTTTGCATCTCATTGCATCTCGAGGTACGTGTGCCTCATTTTGCATTGCACGTCTCATTTGTATTGGCATGCGCATCCCATGTGTGTTACCTCATTGTTCCCTCGGGTCCGGCGGGACCTTAAACACGCCCGGTCTGGCGAGACCTTAAATACACATGGTCTGACGAGACCTTAAACACGCTCGATTGGTGTTTGCATGGCGGCATGCGCTGTAGCGCACATCATCCCTTGCATCTTTATGCACACACACACGCGTCATAACACACACAGCTTGCATTATCATGCACCCTTGGTCTGGCGAGACCTTAAACACGCCTGGTCTAGGAGACCTTAAATCCTCGGGAGGTGCAAGACCTTCGGTGCATTAATGTATGCACCTCATCGCATTTGGCATGCATTGTATCACACTTCCCTGTGCACTTGCGTTGTTTAAACACATCGCGCTATCTTGCGCATCTCATCGCATTTGGCATGCATTCGTCTCGCACTGTCTTGTGCACTCGCGTTGTCTAAACGCATCGCGCTATTTTGCGCATCGCGCCGTTTGGCGCACCCCCATTGCACTTCATTTTCCATCCTTTGAGGCACGCGTACCTCATTACATTCCATTTTCCATCTTTTGAGACACGCACATCTCATTCGCCCCATTTGCACTGCACTTAAGTGTTGTGTAACAGTTGCCCCATCACGGTCTGGCGAGACCTTAAACACGCACGGTCTAGGAGACCTTAAATCCTCGGGAGGTGCAAGACCTTCGGTGCATTAAGGTGTGCACCTCATTGCATTTGGCATGCATCCCATAGCGCTATCTTGCGCATCTCATCAGTTGCCCCCCGGGGTCTGGCGAGATCTCAAACACGCACGGTCTAGGAGACCTTAAATCCTTGGAGGGTGCGAAACCCTCACTACATTTGCATCTCGGTCTAGGAGACCTTAAATCCTCTGAAGGTGCATTTCCTTAGGTGTTTGTCGTGCCCGAACGACTTCCGGTGGTCTGGTAAAGCCACCTGTCTGTGTTTGCGGTGAGTTCCTAGGAGACCAATGGGGACGGTGAAAACTAGAGTTTGAACAGCTTATGCCTAGAACGCAAAGGTTCGGAATTTCCGAGACTAAAGTCTGGTTTAAATACCCAGGGGGTGTACCCTCGGCTTGAAATCTGTATGGAAGCCCCATAGGTTGAGGCGGCGTGTTTACGCCTCAATTCTGGATACCGAACCAACCTAGTATATCGCCCCGTTGGGAGAATAGGGAAAACTGCAAATCGCAGCCATTGCATCATACTGCATTTATCATGCATCATTTGTAAATATTGCATATGTCATACATCATGCATTTCAAAAAAAACACATGCATATCATACATCATTAATACTATTGCATATGTCATGCATTTCAAAAAATTCAAAACACAAAAAAACATACATATGTCATGCATCATCATCGCAGTATAGTGCATATGTCATGCATTTTCTGTAAATATCCATTTCTATTGCATTGTAGTTGCATGCATCCACTGCATCGCTTCCATCTATGGCTTGCGCCTTTCCTTGTTGAGCTTGGTCTGGTATGTGCCTATACTTTTCACGTCAAAGCATAGTTCTGCTCGTGTATCGCGCCTACTCCACGCTGGTATGTTGGATTGAGGTTGCGGCACCTTTTCTGTGTTAGACATGGCTTGTATGCGTGCATGCCTTCCCTAAGCAAGATACGGTTTGGCCCGCGCGCCATAATCGCATATTGCATTGTAGTATAATTGTTGCATCCAGCTTTAGGATCATTATTCTCTCTCCAGCGGGTCGTTTCCCCACTTATGTCATTCCACCCAATACTTGTTCTTGTGTCCGTGCGAAGTACTCATAGATCAGACATCGTTCTATGGGAGACAGACTTGTTACTTCCATCAATCTATTTGACATTTGTGTGGTTTCGAACCGCTCCGGTTTGAATCATGATTCAATTGCTTTGCATGTAGTTTGCATTGTTCCAATTGCATTGCATTATCATCTGCATTGTCATACATCATTTTGTATATATTGCATTTCGTTTTGCATTCCGCATTGCCATGCATATGGCTAACAATATTGTACCTGTTAAGTTTACTTTCTTTGCAGGCACGATATTGTATGTACGGCTCATTTGAAGCCGGCGCAACCGGACGAGCCGCACAGATATTGCATCCTCCGTGTGAGACGTTTTGAGAATTACATAATTCTCTTACACCCTTTCTGCATTGTAGTGTAGATTGGCGTATGCTAGCTTATAACTGTTGCATGTGTGCTTCATTACAGCTTTCTTTGCATGATCATAAGTTATGCTCGGCTTCTTGCATCGTCTTGCATTTTGGCCCTGCCTACGGGCGCATACCTTGTTTTGTCTTGCATGTTTGTCCAAGTCTTCGGCCTTGCCAAAAATGGGTCGTCTCTGGGCTTTGACATTCACTCCCGTCATCGTTATGACTTCCGAGTTCTGTCAAAGAGGGGCAACTGTAGACACCCCATTTTTGACCGTCCTCAAGACTTGGACGTCACCACTTGAACACTCGGTGATTATCCATGTTTGTGTTTGTTTGGAGTTCCCGGAGTTCTCGGCTACGCGCCCTGCCTCAGGACCTCCGAACTTGACCGTTTTGTGTCTGGTCTTGCACCAAACACTTGTGCTTTGCCTTTGAGGGGCAGGGAATGCCTTCTGAGGAATCCCCACATACCACCGGCTGTGGCTAGAGGCCACCGGCTGGCTGGTGTTGCCACCGGCACTATATTGTGCCGGTCGGCACTCATTTTGGCAAAATTACCATTTTGCCCTGCCGACCACTTTACAGCTGCTTTCTGAGATATTTTCAGACAGCTGTATGCCTTTTGTTTCCCCTCCATACACGTGTATGGAGGGATGAGCCCTTGGATGCCTTAACTTGTAAGCTTTTGGTGCCTATACAAGAGAAGGCTCTCCTCTTGGCTCAAGGGTTAGAAGATTTGGAGAGTTAGACATTTTAGGAGAGGGAGAAGCTCTGGTTTTAGGTTAGGTTGTGTATCTATCCTATATCTCTCTTTCTCTCTTGTTTTGTACACTAGGTGTTTGTGCCTTATTATTACTCACCAACACCTAGTGTTCCACCTTTCCTTGGTTTCTGAGGTGCTAAGGGCTTGTTCTTAGTGTTCTTGACTGGTTTAGAGCTCAAGGAACCAACAACTTCAACATTTGTGAAGAAAAGCTTCAAGGGTAAGAAACTTGCTTTATTTACCCCATTTTTGCATTCCATTTTTGCCTAGTTTAAAATAGTTTTTGTGCTTAGTCTATAACACATAAAAGTTCTTTTTTTTAACCCTCTTTATTGTTTATCAAGAGTGTTTTGCACTTTGGGGAAGTTTGACCCCCTTTAGGCCTTGAAAAGGGCCCATTTTAGGCCATTTTGTGAGAGCTCCGAGACTTTGGTGCTTGGGCCTCTCTACCACTGAAATCTTGAGGGATTTTAGTGGTGGAGATGGTGCCATAAAGCCCCCAAAAGGGGAGGGCCACCCCCTCTCCTTGATGTCCTTGAAAAGGGCAAGTTTTGGCCTCCAAAGGAGCACCATGTTTGGTTGTGTGTTGAGCATGTTTGACTTATTTTTCATGCTTATATTGTCATGTTATAACATGATTTTAAGTTGGTTTTGGTTTCTCATGCATGCTTAGCATAGTTGCCTTGTAATGCTCTTTGATGCCTTAACATGCCTAGGTCGTGTGCCTTAGTTTCTAGCATGTTTTAGGCCTACATTTGTGAAACTTTTATGCTTATATTTCCATGTTCAAGGTCTGTCTCATGTTGTTTGAGTCAATCATAGCATGTTTAATATAGCCTCTTTGCATTTGGCTTGTTAGCCTTTGAGTATGCATATGTAGCATGTCTTGCTTGTATTGTTTTGGTGGTTTGGAACCCCCCTAGCATGCTATTTCAGACCTTTTGGTATGCTTATATGCTTGCCTTAGTTGTCTCTTTAATGCTTTAAAAGTATGTGTTAAATGCTCCATGTTTTGGTCATGATTGCGTGCCTTTGTGCTTGAGCCTCTTAGATGCCATCTAGGTGCTCCTTAGGCTTTGTTTAAGTCTGCTTGTGACCTGTTTTGAGTCCCCTTGGCCTTGTGAGGCTTGGTGGACTTGACCTTAGTATAAGCCTCCATGGCTTGCTTCAAGTACTTGGACCTATTGTTGCATACTTGGCTTGCTTTGTTGCATGATTTGGCATCATGTTTTGTGTGATTTTCAGAGCTTCATATGCATGTCAATTGTCCATGCTCAACTCATTTCAAGTGTGCTTGAATGTTGTTTGTTATCTTTGAAGTGTTGGCACCTTAACATGTGTATGTGTGCATGTGTGTTTGGCCCCCATAACTTAGCATTTGGCCACTGATTTTGGGCCTTTTTGGAGCTGCCTAGATCATGCCTAAGTCCATCCTCCATGTGGTTTGCATGCTTGCCTTGTGTGCTTACTTAGGTTTGCATTGTATTGCCATATTGCATGCTAGTTGCCATGTCTAGGAGTGCACCACATTGGCATGCATGTTAGGCCTCTCGATCAAGTCATGATAGAGGTTTAACACCCTTGTTTGCTTGTTTGCATTGCATTGCATTTGAAATCGAAGTTGCATGCTTGGTTCTCCGAGCCATCACGCATGGAAATGCGCGATTGGTGGTCCGGGAATCGAGGCACATGCCCCCTTGAGTCAATAACATGATAAGGGGTGTGTATAGTGCATAAATACCTTGAATCACATTGCCATGCATGTTGTTGTCCTCTGCTGCTGTGAGTTGCAGGTTCTGCAGGCATTTTGTGCCGACCGGCACTGTTTAGTGCCGACCGGCAGTCTACTGGCAGCCGATGGATCAATTCAGTGCCGGCGGCCTGCTTCTTCAGCCGGTGGTGCTCTATCCCAGCCGGTGGTACTCCCCAGTGCCCTGAGAGGCACTCCTGGGACTTTGGCAATTTTCTGAGGAGGAGAGCAGAAGAAACAGAGGCAAATCATGCATGACAGTGCGATTCTGAGCCAGTCCCGAGCGCGCGCTGCATTTGGCTTTCATCCCGAGGCGATTTACTGTTTAATTAGATTAACTATTTTATTTAATTAATTTAGTTGATTTGTAATAATTAATTAGCTTGCATAGTTAATTAGTTATTCAGTTCTATATTATTATTTGGTCCCTCCGAGTGAGGGCAAGATTGTAATAAGTGTGCGTAAGTGGGTGTATGTCTTCCAACCCCCATTTCTTTCTCCCTTTTATTTACCCGCTTTCGATGGTAGATTAGGGCACGTCTAAAATTAGCATACCTTATGCAATGCATGCGTGCATTCACGCATTTGTTTACATGCACCAGGCTCGGTACATCATACAAACTGCAATCGTACTTTCAATTCCAAATTGAATACGTGCTACTCGCGCATTTCACATGCCATGTTTAGGGTTAGCCGAGCCTACTCTAGATTAGATCTACGCCTGTGTTGCATTAGCCACTTAACATGAACTAGGTCATGCATGTTTGCTAATCGGGTTATTGTTTTTGGCACGGAGTACGATGTAAGTTTTACGCTTTAGCATACCACATGCGTGTCAATGTTACCGTGACAGTATGATTGCCATGCGGCTAAATGCTTATGTGTTATAAATTGTTTGAATGCCTGTGGATGAAGGTTGGATTGCCTGAGTTGGAGCAACTCATTGAAATCCGTATTTTAGCCTACTTGCGAGTAGCAAAATCTAACACGTTTTTCGAGATAAAACGGATATGCAATGTTTATTCCCAAGTTAGGCGATCTAGTCTATACTTTTGTGTTGTGTGTATCACATAGTAATTCTAGGTTAATAACCGGAATAAGAATGCATAAAGTTTTCAAAAACGGATATCACGGTTAGTAGAGGCCGGTCTTCGGACCGGGCGAAAGGGGGTGCTCATAGCTGACCTTCCCCGATCGTACCCAAGCTCCCGAGCCAAGACCACTTTGGTGATGACGGACATGTGGCCTTCGGCACTGAGTCAGGGTTTCCTAAATTTCCCATTTAAAAAATATTTAGGTGGCGACTCTGTAATCTGGCAAAGCAGTCCATGTTTGGCACTACTTTTTCAAAAATTTGTTTTTCTTCAAAACGATTTGCCAGATTTGGACTCTTTGGTTCAGATTTAGAACCGACACAAAGGGAGTCTGAACTATAACCCGTGAGTCCCCCCGCAGACGTGTTACACCATGTATATCACCTTTGAGTGTCCTTGAAAGTTTCCCTCCTCCATGCTTAAGTGATGGACCAATTGGCATGCTTGTTTGCTTGGCATTTTGTGCCCTTTTGCATTCACCTTCGGCCATTGTTTTGGAGTGGGCTGAGGCCTTCTCATTTCAATATAAGTCTATCTTTGCATACTTTGCATGTTTGACATGTTGCATTGCATTGGTTGCATGCTTATATTGTATCATGTTCGCATATTTGCATGTTGTTTAGCTAGTTGCATTACATGGTCTTGTTGTATGCTTGACATATTCATATTGCATTGGTTTAGCTTGCATGATTAGGAAATGTCATGTTGCATTAGCTTAGCGTGCTCATATTGCATTGCATGAGTTGCATCACTTTACATTGTATATGGCATATGCGCATTGCATCTTGTTTGGTTTGGGGTGTCAAACCAAACTTGAGGGGTGAGGTGTGTTCGTACTCAAAGTGACGAAACACGTCTCAACCCTCGGTCACTGATGCCCTTGATCTCAACATGATAGGGCGTGAGGCACTCATTTGTTTTGTTGCATGCATTCACATTGATTCGCAAACTTGGCCTCTTAGGCCATCATGCATCGAAATGCATAATTGATGGCCCGAGGGTGGAGAGCTACGCTCCCTTGAGTCCATTACATGATAGGGAGTGTGGCCATGCATACATTTGCTTGAAAATCCCATGCCATACACTGTTTGCCCTCTACTGCAGCAACTGCAGGATTCTGCAGGAAGAAATAGCCGGTCGGCCATTTGCAGTGTCGACCGACCATCAGTATCTAGCCGGTAGTCAAAGCTTTGGCCAATAGCCTTGTTATCATGGTCGGTGGATTTTTCCTTTGGTCGGTGGCATTCCAAAATACTCAGGGAGAGATTCAAAGTAGTTCTGGAAATTTGTGTGATCCTCTGAGGAGCAGGGCAATGTAAACAGAGGCAACAGTGCTATGACAGCAAGTTTCTGGGCGAGACGAGTCAAGCATGCATCATCCACGCATTCCGAGGCAGGGCTGCGGCCACCTTCCTTCTGCATTTAATTCCTTAATTAATTAGAAGTTCTGTAATAATTAATTAAGTAGTTTGTTTGGTTGTGTAATATTTATTTGGACCTTTCGAGCGAGGGCAATTGTGTAATAAGTGTGCGTGAGTGTGTGTATGTCTTCCAACCCCCACTTCTTTCTCCCTTTTACTTACCTGCTTTCAATGGTTAGTATTAGGGCATGTTTAAATTAGCATACCTTATGTTGTGCATGCGTGCATCCATATATTTGTCTTGCATGCACCGGGCTCGGCGCATCATACTAACTGCATTGTATTTCAATTCTGAGTTGAATACTTGTTAGTTGTAGCATTTGACATGCCATCTTTAGAATAGCTGAGCCTATTGTAGTTGCATTTTTGCCTGTGTTGCATTAGGCATTTCAGCATAGTTAGGATGATGCATGGATTTCTAACATAGCTTCTGTTTTGGCTTAGAGTACTCGGTAAGTGTTTATGCTTTAGCATCCTTGCATGTGTATGAGTGACTGCCATGATAGCATGTTTACCATGAGGCTAACTGCTTATGTGATATACCTGCCTGAATGCCTGTGGGTGAAGGTTGGGTTATTTGGATTGGAACAATTCATCGACTGTGAGTTTTAAGCCCACTTGAGAGTGGCAAATCATCTTATTTTCTAAGCCCACCTAAGGGTGGAAAATCCACATTTTATCCTACTTGCGAGTAGCAAACCGTTTTCAAAACAAAAATAAGATGTTTTGTTCCAATTCAGGCAACTTAGTCTATACTTGTATGCTGTGCACATCACATGGTAAATCTAGGCTAATAACCGGAATAAGAACGCATAATTTTTTCAAAACTCGATATTGTGGTTAGTAGAGGCCGATCTTTGATTGGGCGAGCGGGGGTGCTCACGAAGTGACCTTCCCCGATCGTACCCAAGTTCCCGAGCCGAGGCAACTTTGGTGATGACGGACACGTGGCCTTAGGCAACGAGTCAAGGTTTTCTAAATTCCCCCAAAATAAATATTTAGGTGGCAACTCTGTATCTAGCAAATCAGTCCATGTTTGGCACTTCTTTCAAAAAATCTGTTTTCAAAAACGATTTGCCGGATTTGGACTCTTTGATGATTCATCGGTCTTGCATTGCACTCTGCGAGATTAGATACAGGACCGTGACATTGAGTCCTGAACTGTAGTAAGCCCATAAAGGACAAAATGGGAGCTCCCCTCCCGAGGCATCCGGGCGCGTCTACAGACGGCGATACGGGACATCTTACCCGATTCCGATAGAGCCTCCTATGCCTGACCATCGATACGTTAGTGATCCCGACTCACCACCGGTATGTTCCACCGCTCTTCATTTCTCACCCAGATACTTAGGCACTCATTTATTCATTGATGACTTGAGCTTGTATCTGCAGCCTACTAGAGAGTACATGGATGGGATGCTCGGATTGGTGGCCTCACTTGAGGGCATGGTCTTGCGAAGGGAGACACAGTTGTCCTCATCGGTGTTCGGGTACTCTTTAGTTTTCTCGCATTTATCATACTTCTGATGACATGCTGAACTTGAACATCTCACTACATTGATTAACTGTATGTGTAGAGCACATCTGACACACACCACATTTGTATACTATATCTGCATGCATCCATTGTAGCATTTTTGTCTCTGCATCTAATATACATGTTGGCTAATGTACTCAAATTGTCCTTTTTCTTTTTAGATGCCTCCACTACAGACTGAGCCACAGGCCGGGCCATCTAGGCCTTCTTGTGGAGCTAGGAGAGGAGGTTCGACTCGCGACCGAGGCGGACGCAGAGCGCCTGTCATAAAGAAGGAGTCCAGTGAGGGGGAGGAGGCTGCGCATCCACAGTCAGAGACATCCGCTGACAGAGAGGGTGATTCCGATTCCGATTCCGATTCCGGTTCCGGTTCCGGTAGTGGAGATGACGCCGAGGAGGGTTCCGAGGATGGCAGCCCCAATTCAGATGATGATGATGGTGCAGAGGTTGTTCCGCAGAAGAGGACGAAGAGGGCCTCTTATTCCTGCAGTTGATAGTACTGATGCATCCGTTCCCTGCCTTATTTGCTTTTTTTTACTAGCAGTTGTAGCACATTGTACATTATTAGGCAGTTTTATTTTCTGTAAAACTTGTACCCTTGTTGTAAAATGTTGTAACAAAGGAAGCATGATGGAATGAAACAGCTTTTGTTGAAAATGTGTTGTATTTCATGTTCTTAGCATCGCATCGCATCATTTTGCACAAAAATGAGATTGAATGAAAATTGAGCACTGAAAATTTGCCAAGTCAGGTAGTGAACCGACACAACAAACTAAACAATTGACTTACTAAGAAATAACAAAACCTTAGCAAGTTTACAACTCGATAAGCAAATCCTGGAAATGTTGATAAACAAAGAACAACAATTTCGACAGACAAAACTCGACAACTCGATAAAAACTTAACAACTCGATAAACTTAACAACTCGACTTGATAAGCAAAACTCAACAACAACTCGATAAACAAAACTCAACAACAACTCGATAATCAAAACTCAACAACAACTCGATAAACAAACGTATCTCGGACGATCAGGGTGACAGAACGCATCCGAAATAGAGGAAAACTCGCACCTTCAACACTCTCAATGCATGGAACTGCTAGGAACTTTCTTCCAGAGGCTAGGACAAGACCAAACCCCCACTTCTCTTCATGGCCGACCATCCAAGGGAGCTGGCCGACCAGCTTTTTTTCATTGGAGACCAGATGGGTGGTCGGCCTACCAGAAAAGGTGGTCGGCCGACCACCTGGCTTAGCAACCACCAAATTGTTGACATGTGTCCCCCGAACAGTGCCTTATCCTCTATAAAAGTCCCAGCTTCGTGGTTCATTCATTTCATCTTAGTTTTGCATCAAAATGGAGGCATTTCTCGTCCAAAATCTCACAGCTTGGATCGCTTCTCTAGATGGCTCAAAAAAGTTGAACTTCCGAGGCTTCGGCTTGAATGCACTATTCACGCTAGGCCGTACTCCGCTGCATCTTCCTTTCCTCCATGCCGCGGCAATGTTTTGGAATCTAGTAACACACGTCTTTAGCTTTAGCGGGCAAGAGATGTGTCCCACTTTCGAAGATTTCCAAGCATTGATGGAATTCAAGCGCAATGAGGAAATCTTGCCTCAACTCCGATTCGGCCACGTCCAAGCCTTAGGACAAATGTGCGGCCTCACTTTGCATGATGCTCGATCATTGATTCATGACGGGGAGCTGGACATCCCAAGCTTGGTTTGCCGGTTTTCTGATGCTGGTAACCGCGGCGACCATCATTGGTAGGGCTATCGACAACACGCGCTTTGCCTATGCTTGCTATCTCATTTCTTGTTTGCCTCAGGTTCCGGAGGATTCAGTGTCCGGTTGATCGAGGTCGCCCAAGGTTTGAAGGAGGGCAAGAGCTGTATTGCCATGACATTGGCTGAGACATTGATGGGCTTGGATGCTTTCCATCATCAGGAGATGGCTAGGCTTGCGGGGGGCCCACTACTATTGCAGGTAATGTTTCCCACCCAATCTCACATATGTATTGCTCACATCACTCGGCCCTCAGGCTCGGTTTTTCTCACAAAACCCTTTTCTTACTTTTCTCTCATCGTACATCTCTCTATTCTTTAATCTCTCATTTTTCATCCCTCCCCAGGTGTGGTTGATGGGCAAGTTACAGATTGTGGAGTCTTACCCATCATTCTCAGCTCACGGCTACTTTTTTCGACAACGTCTGGTCAATGCCCTGGATGAGGGGTGGTGGTACAACTGGATGTGCGGTTTGTCCGCAGACCGCATTGCTTGGCGCTGTCCTTGGCTCAACCTGCCGACAATGAGTTACAACATGACCCGTCAACCTGGGATTCAACCGATTGGCATGACACACTGTGTCTTCTATTTTCCGTTCCGGTTCCGGTACTAGTTCGGACATGATCAGACTTGCTCGCCAGAGGGGATAGAGTACCCTGCTGCATTCCCAGCCCGAGGCACACAGCTTGCCCGGTATGCCACAGCATGAAGGACTAGAGAGCTCCTGGCCCCCGCTCCCACTTTCAGTTGCACCTTGTCTGATGAGTGCATAGATTGGCTCAATGAAGAGCCACAGGAAGGACCCACTTTGGCAGTAGAGGCTTCGACCAACTCTGGGAGGGGGCGCAGGAACACCTGACTTATCTATGCCCCGGATTTATTGCTTTATCAGTACTTTCAAGTTTTCTTTATGAATGTAATAAAAAGCAACTTTAATTTGTATGCAAGAGCAAGAGAACTCTGTATTGAAATCAATGAAATTGAAGGTTGTGGGTACTGAAAATTTTCCGCTTTGGTCCAAAAATGGTCAAAGTTGTAAAAAAATTAATTTGAGGAAAATCAACTTTTATTAAAACTTTTCAAAACCATTTTTGATATGGATCAAAGCTGGACATGCCTGAGATCTGTCACTGAGATGCACAACCCCGGATCCCAGCAACTGGAAAGTTTCCCCTAGTCTAAATAGTACCATAGCACTGCACAGCAACGGAAAGTTGCCCCTAGTCTGAATAGCACTGCACCAGAGATTACAACCCAGCTCTCGAATGATGAATAGACAAAGATGACCGAGATGATCAAATGGACAAAGTTGATCGGGAAACAGTTTATGGCTGAACTTCAGGATGAAGTTGCCTACGTATCCCAAAGATGGGAATCAAACCTTACGTAGTTCTGGCTTGGGTTCACTCGAGTATTTTCACTCTCCTTTTATGCTCTAACTTTTGCCAAGGCCGCCCTTTGCGGGTTTTCAACCTTGCGAGCTCAGTTTTTATGTTTTCCAATTTTTCATGCTCTAACTTTTGCCTAGGTCGCCCTTTCGGGTTTTCGACCTAGTGAGCCTCTCAGGGGTAATATTTCTTCAACTTGTCCATGTTTATCGGTTGTGAGAACTCTAGGCCATCTAGGTCCATCAGAACCAAAGCCCCACCTAACCAGATTGACTTAATGATGTAGGGACCAGTCCAATTGGGTCTGAACTTGCCCCTAGGGTCGTGAATGGGAGCTCGGTTGTCCTTGAGCACCAAATCTCCTTCTTTCAAATTCCTAGACTTAACTTTCTTGTTGAAAGCCCGGGCAATTCTGCGTTGATAACCTTGAACATGGTACAGTGCTTTCAGTCTTCTTCCATCGAAGAGCATGAGTTCCTCGAATATGCTCTGCTGCCAATATGTTTCGGCTATCTGACACTCAGCCAGTACTCGCAATAACGGTACCTCAATTTCAATGGGTAGGACGGCCTCCATCCCATAAGCTAATGAATACGGAGTCGCCCCAGTAGAAGTTCTAATTGAAGTCTTGTAGCCCCACAGAGCAAACGGCAGCTTATTTGGCCAATCCCGGTAGGTTTCCACCATCTTCTGCAGTATGTGTTTGATATTCTTGTTGGCGGCCTCAACCGCTCCATTGGTTTGCAGCCGATAAGTGGATGACTTATGAAAAGTCACGTTGTATTTTTCCAACAAGTCAATCACTTCCTTCTTGAAGTGGGAACCGCTATTTGAAATTATCTCGTTTGGGACTCCGTAGCGACATATGATGTTGTTTCTGATGAACTTTGCAACATGTGAAGCTTTCAACACCGCATAGGATTAGGCCTCAACCCACTTCGTAAAATAGTCTATCGTGACTAGGATGAACTCATGCCCATTTGACCCCTTTGGAGTGACAGCCCCGATCACATCGATTACCCAAACTGAAAATGGCCATGGCGAAGCCATGTTGTACAGCTTCGACGGCGGGATGTTCATGCGGTTTGCATGGATCTGACACTTGTGGCATCGCCGAACAAAGCCGATACAATCCTCCTCCATGGTGGACCAGTAATAACCCTGCCTGAGGATCTTCCGTGCTAGCATTACTCCGTTCATATGCGCACCGCATTCTCCTCCATGGATGGCCTCCATCAGGTGCTTCGATTCTTCAGCCTCAACACACAGCTTGTGCATTCCCAGATGACCTCTCTTATACAGTTTTCCCCCGCAAATGACGAACTGAGCAGCCATTCTTCTGATTGCCCTTTTATCCTTGGCATTTGGCCCTGGTGGGTATGTTTCTTTCTCCAAGAAGTTCCAAATATCGTAATACCAGGGGTTCTCGTCCTGAACCTCATCTATGGCAGCAATTGATTCATATGCCGGCACAAACTTCTGGTCAATGATGATCGGACGCATCCGGACTCCAAACGGGATGTCTATCATGAAAGATAGAGTTGCTAATGAATCTGTGAACCTGTTGTTCTCTCTTAATAGATGAGCAAAGTTTAGCTTCTCAAACCGAGGAATTAATAGGTCCAAGGTCTGGCGATACATTATCATCTTTTCTTCTTCGACTTTCAAATCTCCTTTCGCTTGAGATACAACAAGATTCGAGTCCCCGATGACGTCCAACCATTTTGCCCCTAGTTCCAGGGCTGCTTCTAGACCGGCAATGCATGCCTCATATTTTACTTCATTGTTCGAGACTTTGAACCGGAGTTTGAAGGCTAGAGGGATACAGGAATTATCGGGTGCTATCAGCAACACTCCTATCCCATACCCGTATTGGTTTGACGCTCCGTCAAAGTACATCGTCCAAGTTTCGTCGTCGATATGCAGAATGGCCTCATCTGGGAATAAGTACTCAACTGCTTCACCTCCTTCCACTGGATGATCGGCTAGGAATTCTGCTACTGCTCTTCCCTTGACTGACTTGCGCATCACATATTTCAAATCGAATTCGGAAAGCAACAACAACCAATGAGCTAGCCTACCCGTAAGTGCTGGTTTCTCGAAGAGATATTTGATGGGATCTAATCTTGAAACCAACATTACAGAGTGAGCTAACAGTAGTGTCGTAGCTTCCTGGTAGCCCATACCAAGGCTAAGCAAGCCTTCTCCAATGGTGTGTAGCGAGTTTCATACTCTAGCATCTTCTTGCTTAGATAGTAGATGGCTCTCTCCACTTTGTCTTCAGATTCTTGCGCGAGCATGCAGCCTATTGTAGTATCAGTCACTAAAAGGTACAATATCAACGATCTCCCCGGCTCTGGCAGTGACAACACGGATGGGTTCTGTAAGTATTCCTTGATCTGTTCAAAAGCAGATTGGCATCGGCCGTCCCATTAGAATTTCTTTCCTTTCTTCAGGAGGCCAAAAAGTGGTTCACAAGTCAAGGTTAATTTTGAGATAAACCGTCTTATGAATTGCACTTTACCCAGAAAGCCTCGCACCTCCTTTTTAATCCTTGGTGGTGGCATTTCTAAGATGGCCTTGATTTTGGAAGGGTCGACTTCGATACCTCTCGATTAATGTCGAAACCCCGGCATTTTTCTGTCTTTGTAACACCAAACGTACACTTCTGAGGATTCAACTGCAACCGGAATTCTCTGATCCTTTGCAAGAACTTTTGCAAAGCAGTGTAGTGGCCCTCTCTTTCTTTGGACTTGACAATCATGTCGTCCACGTACACCTCAACCTCTTTGTGGATCATGTCATGTAATATTGTGGTCGCGACCCATTGATATGTAGCTCCAACATTCTTCAACCCAAACGACATCACTCTGTAGCAGTAAGTCCCCCACGAGGTGGTGAAAGCAGTATTTTCCTGGTCTTCAGGTGCCATCACTATCTGATTGTAGCCCGAAAAGCCATCCATGAACGAAAGCAACGCATGCCCCGCTATGAAATCCACCAACTCATCGATATGCGGCAAGGGAAAGTCGTCCTTCGGACTAGCTCTGTTCAAATCCATGAAATCCATGCACACCCGAATCCTGCCATCCTTCTTCAGCACTGGAACTATGTTGGCCAACTAAGTCGGGTATTCGGATACCAGCAGGAACCCAGCGTCGATTTGTTTGGTGACCTCTTCCTTAATCTTGAGAGCCCAGTCCGGGCAGATCCTTCTGAGTTTCTGTTTAACGGGTCAGGCCTCGGTGTCAAGAGGGATCCAGTGCTGTACAATCTCAGGATCCATTCCAGGCATGTCTTCGTACGACCATGCGAAAACATCTTTGAAATCTTTTAATAAAGTGACTAAGCGCTCGCGTTCCTCCAAAGACAACGTGGACCCGATCTGGACCAGCTGCGGGTCCTCCTCAGTACCCACATTCACAGTAGTGATTTCATCAACTAAAGGTTTAACAAATCTTTCCTTCTCTTGATCAATTAATCGTTGCAAAACTAGAGGAATTTCTTCCTCGTCGTTTTTATCCAAATTTTGAAAGTCCTGATGCAAGCAATAAATCAAAGGCACAGAAAAGTACTCAGAAACCACAGCTACATCATTCTCATTAATTGTTTCCAAATCATCCGATTCTTCGGTTACAACAGACTCAAAAGAGAAAGAAAAAGACGACCTAGACAGGACTGTGGCATCTGGGTTATCATCCCCAGGAATACCAAACTCAGACTCAGTCGAGTTGGAATTTGATTTCGACTCCACAGACTCGGTGGAATCAGACTCCGACTCACTACCTGACTCGGTGCTGCCTGACAAAAATCCCTCTTCATACTGCCAAATGAGAGAGGGTGAGATAGATGCATCCAAAATGTTTGCTGGTAGACCCGCAGCCGTTCCATTCCCGATCACGCATATCGAGAAGTTATCCCCCAAGCACTTCTGTTTGAACGGAGGATCTGAAAGTAGACATGCCAATGCTACCCCCATTTCGATTTCAACGCTCTCAGAATCCACTTCCTTATTCTGCTCAACCTCAGCTATTGGGTCTGTCTGCTCTTCGGCAACATCATCCCTGGATAATTGTAGGTCAAAGAAGATCTCAAACCCTAGCACCCACTTCCTCTCAGCATTCAGCCATGGCTCTGGGAAGCCACAAAATGGAAAGTCCTCCCCTTCCCGGACGAAGCGCCCATTTAGGGTACCCTGGATGGGTCGGTGCATTAGCTCAAAAGGCTTCCCCGCCTGCTTCGCTCTGGCTCTCCCAGCCATCTCCTTACTATTTCTCACCTAATCCTCCTTGGTGGGCAAATAACCCAAGCCAAAGGTATGTGGGTTGTGTGGCACCTCGGCCAATGCTGCAACGCCCTTCCGGCCACTCTTGCATAATCCCATCCCGGGGATGTGTTGGAGCTTGTTCATGAGGTACATTGATTGAGCACTAACATACACCCCCTCATTAATAGCCATGATGTTCTGCACAACCCGAGCCTCAGCTAAGGTAAAACCGAATAAGAACACATACTCCATACCGTGCTCAAATTCCAAAACTAGCGTAGATACTTCTGGCGGTGGATGGATCGACGAATTTCCAAAAACAATGGTTATTCCCATGGGGGTATTTCAGCATCTGATGCAAAGTGAATGAAACTGCCTTCACCTGGTGCAACCACAACCGTCCCAAGAGCAGATTGAAGGTCGTAGGAACTTCCAAGATGTGAAAGTCAATTTCATGTTGTCCCGGCCCAACCGTGGTCTGAATTTTCACTGTCCCCATTACTTCTCGACTTGTGTTGTCATATGCCCGAATCACCTGGGCTATCAACACAAAGTTTGCGGTCTTTAAACTGATGGCATATACAGTTCTTGCCGAGCATACATTGATGGCAGACCCTGTGTCGACGAGGACCACGGGTATCCATTTGTTTCTACACTCCACGGAGATGTAGAGTGGCTTGCTATGGTTCCCACCCTCAGGTGGCAGTTCTTTGTCGGAAAAAGTCAACATCGGGTTAGCTCCTCCCGGAAAAACTAAGCCCACCAGCTGTTCAGGCGTGGTGTCTATTGAGAGCTTGGCCTTGTCCATGGCTGATAAGACAGCTTGTCGATGCACTCGCGATGCCATAAGCAGTCCCCAGATGAAGATGTCTGCCTGTATCTTTTTTAACTGCTTCAGTACAACTTCTTCTTCGATTTGCTTCTCTTTTTGCTTCTCCGCCTCCTTATCTTTCCCAGACGCCTCTGGTTGATCTAGATGTGGAGGCTTGAAATATCGTCCACTTCTAGTCATATGGTCGACTTCACCAATGTACCCGGTATCATCTGGTTGATTGCTCCCCAAGTCCTCATCCGTGTGGGCAAGACATAAATCATTGTCTTCCCACCACATTCCGTCAGCAGCTGACAGACACCTGTCCGGCTCCGGTACAATCGTACTCGCAGTACTTTCCGTCTACATGCTTGCAGTATTCTCTGTCCTCGTGCGCATAGCAAGTTCAGTCCCCACTGGGGCTTTAGCTTTCCTGATTCTCTCAGAATCCCCAAACCTTTCCTGCTCCAACTGCATCAGTACAGCTGGCTGTTCAATAATTCCTACATGCACAATGCCCAAATCCTGAGCAAAATTTTTAGCATCGGCGCTCTCCAGTGATGTATTATGCTCCTCGGCCCTTCCGGCCACAACAGATATTCTTGCCCCTGCCAGGCCCTGTTCTGGTTGGAACTCTTCCACAACATTTGGTTGATCATCTATCCACCCAGTAACCTCTGCTGACTCCTCAAAATCAAACCAGTTGACTCCCGTGTCTCCTGGATCTTGTTCATTGAAAAATTGGAAGTTAGCAAAGTCCTCTTCTACAGCCTCCAAGTCATCTACCCCCTGGTCAATTCTATGTCCCTGTATGACACAAAGCTCTGCCCTTGTTGGCAATTCCACATTTGGCCCAACCTGGCCTACTGACAGAATGCAGTCACTCGGACTGTATACCTTCCTAGCAAAACTCCCAGATTCCTCAGATTCTGACTCAACAATCCCATTCTCCTACAATCTCCCCTGTTCTGTCTTCGACAGTCACCACCATTGGTTCGGGTTGGGTTCTAGAGATGTCCAACATGCACAAGTCAGTACAGTCAGGAAGGAGCATCTCCGACTTGGGTAGGTGGGACGGGGTGATATATATGCCAGGATCGTAAGACACGACCCCAGTCTGGATAAAGTTGATTCTTTTGGGAGGTAGAGCTTGGTTGTGCAGTGGGAGAGGGTTTGTTGTGACATTGGGTTTTTCTGGCGGCAAAATCACCTGTTTGTCAATGAGATCTTGAATCTCATGACGCAATCTAAAACACTGGTCAGTGTCGTGACCATGTTGTTGGTGATATGCGCAGTATTTGGCTGGGTTATGGGAGGGGGGAAGTGGATTTGACAATGGCCTCAGCTCCAGGTCCTTCAAGTGCCCTTTTCTGATTAAAACCCCTAGAGCCTTGGACAGGGGCGTATATAACGGGGTGAAAGTTCTTTGGCCTCGAGGTTGGTATTTGGTTGTTTGTGTATTGCTTCCGGACGCGCCGGAGAAAGGCGTAGCTGCCATGGGTCTTGGAGGGGGAATGGTGGTGACCATGCTTACTTCTAAAGCTCTTGCAGTTGCAGCACCGCTTGGGCTTGCATTGGTGTTGCCGTTGAAGGTTCTCCTAGGTTGCTCTCTGTATTGGTCAATCAGACCTTGTTTCATAGCATCCTCAATTTGTACCCCCATCTCATGCAAATCTAAAAAGGTAGGGAAGGGGAGCATGATCATTTTCTGCATCAGTTTGGGTTGGAGATTGCGCACAATCATCCGAATTTGATCTTTATCAGTGGGCCTTAGGGTCATCATTGAGACCTTGGCCCTCCACCAGGCTACAAAATCCGAAAAGCTCTCCTTAGGCTCCTGCCTTGTTGTCTCAAGATCACGGGTTGTAATCTCTATTTGAGTGTTATAGGAGTACTGTGCAATGAAAGCCTCGGCCATCTCATCCTAGTTCTGTTTGACATCGTCTTCTAATTTTGCATACCAGATAGCGGCCACACCCGACATGGTCCGGCCGAATAATGAAAGCTTCTGCGGTCTGGTGAGGCCTATCGGCCGTAGTATATCTGAGAACAAACGGAGATGCACCATGGGATCACCAAATCCGTCAAAGTAGTCAATTTGTGGCATTTTGAATCTATCTGGCAGTGTCACAGCCACGTCGGTATACCCGTCCTCAATGTCTGGGATGGACTTTACCCCCTGGGACTTCTTGAACAACTTCTCAAGCGTGCTCAACTTCAACACTGTAGGGTCGATCTCGAACTCGAAGGGAGAGTCCGGTAGATTGGTAGGTGTTTTGGATAGCAAGGGTAAGATCGGGGGCGGAGCCGGCCCTATCGGAATGTCCGTCCCTTCTTGGACATTTGGTGTTTCCCCGGGTGTCTGAACCCCTGAAGGTGGAGGAGTTTGATGCGAAGCAGATGCTCCGTTTTGCTATTGCAGCCTGGTGATTAGTTCGGCCTGCTGGGCCATGTTCGCAGCAACATCTTGCTGCATGAGTTTCATACTCTCTTGGAGTTACCGCATCATTGCCTCCATCCCTGACGTGTTCTGCTGATCCATCTGACTGACTGGTATATTCATCTCTATGGCAACAATTGAGACCTCAGCCCGACTGTCCACTGATGGGGTAGACCACTGCTCTGTCAACCTCTGTTCAGATATACTGCGTCTTCTCGTCGTCCGTCTGACAACCGGGGTTAGAGAATGGAACACTGGTTGTCCGTCAACCAGATCCTCAGATCGATTGAGTCGGCGACCTCTTGTCCAGATTTCTTGGGGAATATCTGCTTGGTCTGAAGCAATTGTGCTAAACTACCTAGCAAAAAGATAAATAAAGAAATAATAAGGAAATAAACAACTAGACAAACGAACAGCATAACGGCTTAAAATAAACACACAACACACAGTTGGGCATCATAACACACGGTTGATAAGCTGAAAATACTATTCTCAATCACTGATCATTATTCCCAAATCACTGGCCCCGGTGAATCGATACCGCAGAATCGATTCCCAAAATCTCAATCGGTGCCCGCAGTTCGATGCCCAAACTTGCAAACTAATACATGCATTCCTGTAAAGACGCACTCTAAAGCACATAACAAACAAGTGAGAGCCAAAACACCCCTATGGAGGGGTAGGGTTTCCCTGTCCTATCTTGTCAAGAACTAGGGTTTCACTATGTACGCAGCGGTTTCAAACAACCTATGATCGGGTAAGCAACCTGTCCAAGCTTGGAATGGTCACTATAGATTCCAAATAAGCATTAGGTTGAATGGTCAAAAAGGGTGCCCCAGTAAAAATCGGGGTTTGTGTTCCCGTCGTGGCAAAGCCCGCAACCGGTCAGCATTATGGCATGCTTCTTGAAGTAAGCCTCCGACAAACCATTCAGGAATAGCATACAGTAAACACGGTATCCTAGGCGTACCAATGCAAATGCAATGAAAAGAAACACATAAGTGTAATCAAAACAAGATATCATGACTTCGAGTCAAATTCTCTAACTCCCCAGTAGAGCCGCCAGAAACTATAGACGTCCCCGAATGTCCCGGGGGGAAATCCCCTGTTTTGTTCATTTGGGCTCACTACAATTCAGGACTCAATGTCACGGTCCTGTATCTAAACTCGCAAAGTGCAATGCAAGACCGATGAATCATCAAAGAGTCCAAATCCGGCAAATCGTTTTTGAAAACAGATTTTTTTGAAAGAAGTGCCAAACATGGACTGCTTTGCCAGGTACAAAGTTGCCACCTAAATATTTTATTTTGGGAAAATTTAGGAAACCCTGACTCGTTGCCTAAGGCCACGTGTCCGTCATCACCAAAGTTACCTTGGCTCGGGAACTTGGGTACGATTGGGGAAGGTCACTTCATGAGCACCCCCACTCGCCCGATCAAAGATCGGTCTCTACTAACCATGATATCTAGTTTTGAAAACATTATGCATTCTTATTCCGGTTTATTAGCCTAGATTTACTACGTGATGCGCATAGCATACAAGTATAGACCGGATCGCCTGAATTGGAACAAAACATTTCATGTTTGTTTTTTAAAGTGGTTCACTACTCGCAAGTAGGCTAAAAAATGCAAATTTGCCACCCTCAGGTGGGCTTAGAAAACATGATTTTTCCACTATCTAGTGGGCTTAAAACTCACAGTCGATGAATTGTTCCAATCCAAGTAACTCAACCTTCACCCACAGGCATTCAGGCAGATATATCACATATGCACATAGCTTCATGGTAGGCATGCTATCATGGCAGTCACTCACACGCATGCAAGGATGCTAAAGAATAAACACTTACCGAGTACTCCAAGCCAAAACAGAAGCTAGTTAGTAATCATATGCATGATCCTAGTTCATGTTAAGATGGCTAATGCAACACATGCAAAAATGCAACTAAGATAGGCTCGGCTATTCTAAAACGGCATATGAAATGCAACAACTAATACACGTATTCAACTCGGAATTGAAATACAATGCAGTTAGTATGATGCGCCGAGCCCGGTGCAAGCAATATAGATGAATGATGCAAACATGTAAGCATAAGTATGCTAATTGAAACATGCCCTAATCTAACCATCACAAGCTGGTAAATAAAAGGGAGGAAGACGTGGGGTTGGAAGATATACATCACACACACACTTATTACAATTGTGCCCTCGCTTGGAGGGTCCGAATGAATATTACACAACCAAAATAAATAACGAATTATTACACAACACTAATTACTTAACAAACGAACTAGGTAAGCAAAGTAAACTAGCATGCTATGCTACGTGCAATGGACTGCCTCAACTCTGCTCGGAATGATGGAGGATGTATGCAAGCTCAAGTTGCCTTGTCGGTAAATTCCATCGCGATGCCTCGCCTCACCTTTGTTTGCAATTGATCTCAAAAACTTACACAAAGCTCCAGAAGGCTGAAACTCCACCTTGGGAAGGCCACCGACCAGTTATTAGCATGGGAGGCCACCTGCCGACCACCCTTTGTGGAGGAGACCAAAGAGGGTGGTCGGCCTGCCAGAAAATCTGGTCGGCCGACCAATTTCCACCTCTGGTTTCTGGTTTTTTCTACAACAAAGGCAAGAGAGAGAAAAGGCAATGTATTTTCAACACATGTGTGCACAACTACTATCCCCGTCATTGCTCAAGCTCTAGGGAGTGTAGACCTCGATCCTTATGCCACCAATCACGCATCTCGATGCATGATGGCCGAGGAATCGAATTGCACGACTCGATGTGAAATGAATGCACAAATGAACACGTAAAGCCAACAACTCCATCATGTGTGGTCAAGAGTGTCAGCGACCGGGAATCGAGGCACGTTTCGTCACTTTGAGTATGAAACGTCCCTCATTTCCCATGTTTGGACTAACTCCTACTCCAAACACAATGCAACAAGTAAGATGGCGTGCACCAATACAAAACTATCACGCAACCCTAATGCGATGTGACTGAGTGATGAAAACGCGACTAGCATGCACAATGCTATGAACTACATGACATGCACAACGCTCATGAACTATGGCATACTCAATGCAACTAACAACCTAGCATACACAATGTGAGGAATGACATGGCATACACAATGCACGTGACATAACATGGCATGCACAATGCACCTAACAACCTAGCATACGCAATGCAAAGGCCAAACATACAACAACATGAACTAAATGGCATACTCAATGCAAGATGGACTTACACCAATATGAGTGGACCTCAGCCACACCCACGTCAGCGGCCATGTGATGGAAATAAGACAACCGAAATACATGCAAACATGCACGAATGCAAAGGACCGAACCTAAGGCATCAAATGCCACTCTACCAAAGCATGGCAAGGGATGAAAGATGGCACATAAACACACATTCTCCAACTCTGAAACATGATACTCAATGGTCCCGAATCATGAAAATATGTCACACAATGCAAGCTAGATGGCCCGAATACCGAAACTAATGAAGTGCGTTACACTAGAGGTACACAAAGCAATGCACAAATGGAAAAACCAACCCCAAACAGACCCTAGGAAGGTCTGAAACAGTGGAGAAATGGCCTAAAATGATGGCTTAATATGCAAAGAAATGAAGCTCATTCAATGGTCCGAAAACAAGGCATACAAGCCCAACTCTCAAACGCATTTAAAGAGTGAAAATCATGGAAATATGGCATACATGTAAGCTCTGAAATATGATATGCAATGGCCCCAAAACATGAAAACACCTCAGTATATGCATGTAATAGACCTCGAAACTCAAAACTAAGCATGGACATTGAACTACAAGCATGCAAAACAAACATCATTCGACCATGAGACCAAAAAATAGAGCTAGGGCAGTCCAAAATATGCATAAAATCAGTTTAAGGCATAGTCAAAATGTACTAGAATCAAGGGTCAACAAAGCATTCAAAGAAAGCTAATGAACCATGAGTTGTACTACAACTATATGAAGCATATGAGAGCTCACCAAACCAGCCAAAAACAGAAGTATGCCATGCCAAAATATGCCTAAAAACCCACTAAAACTCAGTCAATGCATGCAAGAATGATAGGCTCCTTTGGAAGGCCATGCAAGGGGTTGTTCTACACGTATATGATGGACACACAAAATGGTAAAACAACCTCTAGACATAGGTTATGAGGGTCTTAAAACCCACCAAAAAGATCCTGAAATTAGTCTAGGAAGCATGCAAGTGAAAGCGCCTTTGAAAGGCCTTGAAGAGAATTACTCTACACATGCATAATAGACACTTTATATGGCAAAATGGGCTTTGGAAAGAGCCTATGCAGAGCTTAAAACTCACCAAATAGGGCCTGAAACATGGCTTCAAAACATGAAAAATGGAGCTCCTTTGTAAGGCCAACAAAGCTAGTAAACAAAGCAAGGGGTGAGAGGGTCACCCCTCTCTGATTTTAGGGCTCAAAAACACATGTTAGCCACTAAAAATGGCTGAATTTTAGTGGCTAAAAGGCCAAACCAAGGCCAACACAAATGCTCTAATGCATAGCCCCAAACATGAGGAAATGAAGTATGTAAGGGGGTAGATGACCCCAAACAGAGAAATGGTCTAAACAAACTTGAAGAGGGGCTCAAAACAAGACTTTTTTTAGTTTATGATGAAACCCATAAATGCTTGCAAATAAGGCTAAAGAATGAAGCAAAATAAAGCTATAAAGAGGGATATGGTGACTTACCCTTGTAGCACAGCAATGCAGCAAGCTTTGGACCAAGAAAGTGAGCCCTCAATCTCTGAAAAATAGCTCCAAGGTACTTAGGATGGTAGTGGAGGTGTTGTGCTTGGAGGTGTAGTGTAAATGGCCAAGAATAATGGAGTATTTGAGCTTGAAGTAGAGAGATATGGAGAGGTGTATGGAAATGCCTTAACAAAAATGTTCAACCCTTTCAAATGAAGAAGAGGGCCTCTCTTATAGAAGAAGAGGTCCAAGGCTTCTTGGAGAAGCCTCAAGCAAAGGGACCAAGCTTCTAAAAGAAGCTAAACCAAAAGGATCAAGCTTCTTGAGGAAGCTAGACCAAAGGGGTCAAGCTTCCTCAAGAAGCTTGACAAAAGGTCAAGCTTCTCTTAGAAGCTAAGCAAAAGGGACCAAATCTTCCTTAAGAAGGCAAAACAAAAGGGTTAAATCTCGGAGGATGGGGCAAATGCCTCCCAGCTGGCACAGCTGTATTGCACTCAGGGAGACAAAAAAGGAGATGGTTGGCTGACCAGTTCAAGTGGTCGAGCGACCACTTGCCCTGGTTGGCCGACCAGGGGTCAAAAGGGTTAGGTTGAAAAGGTGGTCGGCCAGACCAGATTGGTGGCCTCCCAGGTGAATGCAACACAATGGTGGTATGGAAGACCAGGAATTATGGCTCAAAAGTGAGGAAGACCAAGGGGTTAAAAGGTTCAAGAAGAAAAGGTGGTCGACCATACAAGATTGGTGGCCTCCCAGGTGAATGCAACACAATGGTGGTATGGGAGACCAGAAATTATGGCTCAAAAGTGAGGGAGACCAAGGGGTCAAAAGGTTCAAGAAGAAAAGGTGGTCAGCCATACCAGATTAGTGGCCTCCCAGGTGAATGCAACACAACGGTGGTATGGGAGACCATAAATTATGGCCCAAAAGTGAGGGAGACCACTTACCTGCCAAGAAAAATCGGCCGACCGCAGAAAGGTGGTCTCCAAGAAGAAAAGGTGGTCTCCCACCATTCTACCACCTTCCTAACAATAAAAATAGGGTCCATGCCAAAAATGAACCCACACCGATGCAAAACGAGGGTTCGGGGGCCAAAACGCGCAGCCGAGTGCCCCGAAAATTGACTATTAGGCACCAGAAGTGGCGTGCGACCACAAAGGTGGTCTCCTAGGCCACAGTGTCCCTCTATAGAGAGGAAACAAGGTGTGTGCCCAAAACCAGAGCAAACGGAGGTAGTTAAGCGGTCCCGAACCGAGGCGCACGGCCGACGGCTCTGAAAACTTAAAACTGGTCTCCAAACGGGAAAAGTGGTCTACGACCACGAAACGTAGCCTATGGCCACTGAGAGATGGTCTACGAGACCTCTCCCTCCGTTTGGGAAGAGAAAACAGAGAAAAAAGGACCTGGTTTGCAAACCGAGGCAAAGCACAAAAGAGCCCCGAAGTCCGGAGGCAAGGCTCTCAGCCGAGACTCCGAAACCTCAGAACGAGCATAGCATGTGTCATCATCGAGCGCTCAATCAATGATGTCTGAGTCTTAAGGTCGGTCCAAAATGGGGTGTCTACAACGCTTCACATACTTGTAGTGCAATCTTGCATGCTGGCATAACATGCATCATATGTTTGGACCATCATTCTTGCATGTTTTGGCTCAACTCCAAGAAGCTTTTATCCTTGTTTTACCATGCTTCAGCTCTGATTTGTGTTGTTTTGGTCATGCATGCCATGCTTTGTATAGCCAAAGTGCATTCTAGCTTATTAGCTTTGAGTTTCCAAGCCACTAGCATGCATTGCTTGGGCTACTTCCATGATTTGGCATCACTTGAAATATGATTTCAGTAAATGTAGTGTGGTCATACACTTGCATTTGTCACTCTTTCAATGCTTTGAAGAGTTGGTGTTTCATGCCTTAAGAATGGGTCATTATGCATGCCACCATGCTTAGACCTTTGGGCTATTATTTCAGTGTATTTTTGGTCTTGTTTTGCCATAATATAGCTCTAATTTTTGTTGGTGAAGCCATCTCATGATTGGTTTTGTTGGGTGTAGTGCAATCCCCCTTGTTGGCCTTGCACACTTCATGCCTTATGCCCTTCATGTTGGCTTGTTTTAGCTTTGCTCCGTGCATGTTTTAGACTCATTTTGGCATGCTCTAGGACTGTTTTGGGTTGCATTGGCCATATGTTTCATGTTTTGCACAGTTTTGGACCCTCTTAGGTCTGTCCATATGCAATTTAAGTCCACTAAGTGTTGCATTACATGGTCCTTGCCATTGCATTGTTGTTGCATGCTTATTCCATTGTATTGTTGTTGCATGCTTGAGTTGCATTGCATGGTGCTTGTATGCTCATGTTGCATTACATTGTTTGCATGCCATTAGCTTTGTTAAGTTGTGCATACATTACATTGTGTTTGGTTTGGGTGTTAAGCCAAACACGAGGAACGAGGGACGTTTCATACTCGAAGTGATGAAACGTGCCTCAATTCTCGGTCGCCGACGCTCTTGATCATGCATGATAGAGTTCTAGGCATTTATGTGTTTTTGTGCATTCATTTTACATTAATTGTGCAATTTGGCTTCTCGGCCATCATGCATCGAGATGCGTGATTGGTGGCTCAAGGGTCGAGCACTACACACCTTTGAGCCTTAGACATGATAAGGGGTGCAGGTGCACACATATTTTCTTACAAATACATTTCCATGCATCTGTTTGTGCTCTGTTGCAGTAAAAATGAGAGTTTGCAGGAAGCAGTGGCCGATAGGCTATCTAGTGTGCCGATCGGCTATCAATAATTGGCCGATAGCCTCAAAAGTGGTCGATGACCGTTATCCTTTGGCCGATGGCCATACCTCTTCGCCAATGACCTCTCAGCATGTCCATGAGGTGGATCAGAAGTGTTTTGGAGATTGGCACAATTTTCAGTGGTGCAGAAGTGAGCAAACAGAGGCAACATGAGGCATGGCAATGGATTTTCGAGCGAGGTGATCGAACATGCATCTTCGAACTCTTTGAACTGAGCTAAGGCTTTGTAATTTGTAATTAACTTTACTTAATTAGTTAGCTTTTGAACTTGTAATAAAGCTAGTTAATTTGTTAATTAGTTAACATGTTGTAATAATTAGCTTAGTGTTATCTAGTTATTCAATTTGATTATGTAATAATTAGTCTCATTAGATTATTAGATTAGTTGCTTAGCTTAGCGTAGCCAACATAGCATATTCATTCGGACCCTCCGTCGAGAGGGCAAATTTTGTAATAAGTGTGCGTGAGTGTGTGAATGTCTTCCAACCCCACGTCTTTCTCCCTTTTACTTATCAGCTTTTGTTGGTTAGTTTTAGGGCATGTTTTAATTAGCATCCTTATGTTTGCATGCGCGCATCCGTTCATTTGTCTTGCATGCACCGGGCTCGGCGCATCATACAAACCGCATTGTATTTCAATACATTTGCTTGAATACGTGTTCAACTGCATGTTATCTAGTTGCATCTCATATGCCATCTTAGAATAGCCGAGCCTATCTTAGTTGCATTTTGCATGTGTTGCATTAGCCATCTTAACATGAATTAGGATCATGCTTGATTTTTAACTAGTTCTCTGTTTTGGCTTGGAGTACACTGTAAGTGTTTATGCTTTAGCATCTTGCATGAGTGCAATTGTATGTTGCCATGATAGCATGCTTGCCATGAGACTAATTGCTTAAGTGTTAAATTGCATAAATGCCTGTGGATGAAGGTTGGATTGCTTGAATTGGAACAATTCATCAAAATGCGAGTTTTGAAGCCCACTTAAGGTGGTAAAATCGTGTTTTCTAAGCCCACTTGAGGGTGGCAAAATCCACGTCTTAGCCTACTTGCGAGTAGCACCTTCAAACCATTTCCAAACAAACAAACATGAGATGTTTTGTTCCAACTTAGGCGGTTTAGTCTATACTTGTATGCTGTGTGCATCACGTAGTAATGATAGATTAATAGACCAGAATAAGAACGCATGTACTTTTAAAAACAAAATATCATGTTAGTAAAGGCCGATCTTTCATCAGGCGAGCGGGGGTGCTCATTGCATGACCTTCCCCTCTCGTACCCAAGTTCCCGAGCCGAAGCAACTTTGGTGATGACGGACACGTGGCCTTAGGCACGAGTCAGGGTTTCCTAAATTTTCCAAAAATAAAACATTTAGGTGGCGACTCTATATCTGGCAAAGCAATCCATGTTTGGCACTTCTTTATAAAAATCAGTTTTCTAAAACGATTTGCTGGATTTGGACTCTTTGGTGGTTTATCGGACTTGCATTGCAGTTTCGCGCCTTCGTGCGCGGAGCCGAGACGTTCAGGCACATCTACAGTTTCTGGCGACTCTGCTGGGGATTTAGAGAACTTGACTTGAACTCATAATATCTTGTTTTAATTACACTGATGTGTCTCTTTGCATTGCATTTGCATTGGTGTGCCTAGGACACAGTTTTTGCCGTATGCTATTCCTGAACGGTTTACCAGAGGCTTGCTTTGAGAAGCGTGCCATAAGGCTGACCGGTTACGGGCTCTGCCACGACGGGAACACAAACCCCGATTTTTACCAGGGCAACTTTTTTGACCATGCAACCTAGTGCTTATAGAAAACTATAGTGACCATTCCAAGCTAGGACAGGTTGCTTACCTGATTATAGGTTGTTTGAAACCGCTGTGTGCGTAGTGAAACCCTAGTTCCTGACGAAACTAGGACAGGGAAACCCTACGCCTCCATAGGGGTGTTTTAGCTCTCACTTGCTTGCTATGTGCTTTTAGAGTGCGTCTCTACAGGAATGCATGTATCAGTTTGCAAGTCTGGATATCAAGCCTGAGGGCATCAGTATTTTGGAGAATCAGTTTTACCTAAGGGTATCAAATCTGGGGCAATGATTTGGGAACTGTGATCAGTGGTTGAGAACAGTTCTTTCGGCTTGTGTTTGCCAACTGTGTGTTGTCTTTATTTAAGCTGTTATGTTGTTCCTTTTTTCTACTCATAGTTTCCTTATTATGCTTTATTTATCTTTTTGCATGGTAGTTTAGGCACCATTGTGTAGACACGCCCGAACGTCCCGGGAAAATCCTGTTTTGTTCATTGGGCTCACTACAGTTCAGACTCAAATGTCACGGTTCTTAATCTGATCTTGCAAAGTGCAATGCGAGATTGATAAATCACCAAAGAGTCCAAATCCGACAAATCGTTTTGAAAAACTGATTTTTAGAAAGAAGTGCCAAACATGGACTGCTTTGCCAGATACAGAGTCGACACCTAAATATTTTTATTTTTGGGAAATTTAGGAAACCTTGACTCGTGCCTAAGGCCACGTGTCCGTCATTACCAAAGTTGCCTCGGCTCGGGAACTTGGGTACGAGAGGGGAAGGTCATGCAATGAGCACCCCCGCTCGTCCGATCAAAGATCGGCCTTTACTAACATGATATCTTGTTTTAAAAACACATGTGCTCTTATTTCGGTTATTACCCTAGAATTACTATGTGATGCACGCAGCATACAAGTATAGACTAGATCGCCTAAGTTGGAACAAAACGTCTTATATTCGTTTGTTTTGAAAATGGTTTGCTACTCACAAGTAGGCTAAAATGCGGATTTTGCCACCTTCAAGTGGGCTTAGGAAAATATGATTTTGCCACTCTCAAGTGGGCTTAAAACTCGCAATCAATGAATTGTTCCAATTCAAGTAATTGAACCTTCACCCACAGGCAATCAGGCAGTTATATCACATAAGCAGTTAGCCTCACGGCAAGCATGCTATCATGGCAGTCACTCACACACATACAAGGATGCTAAAGCATAAACACTCACCGAGTACTCCGAGCCAAAACAGGAACTAGTTAGTAATCAATGCGTGATCCTAGTTCATGTTAAGATGGCTAATGCAACACATGCAAAATGCAATTAAGATAGACTCGGCTATTATAAGATGGCATATGAGATGCTACAGATAACATGTATTTAACTTGGAATTGAAATACAATGCAGTTAGTATGATACACCGAGCCCAGTGCATGCAAGCCAGATGAATGAATGCAAACATGTGAACATAAGGATGCTAATTAAAACATGCCCTAAAACTAACCATCATAAGCTGGTAAATAAAAGGGAGAAAGAAGTGGGGGTTGGAAGACATGCATCACACACACGCACGCTTATTACAATAATTGGCCCTCTCGACGGAGGGTCCGAATAACAAGCTAACTACCTAATCTAATCTAATCTAATTAAACTAGTTATTACACAACGAAATGAATAACGAACTACAGCTAATTATTTCACAACTCTAACTGATTAACAAATTAGCTAAGTTAGCAATTAAATAAGCATATAAACTATATGATGTAGGTTGCCTTAGCTCTGCTTTGGATGACAAAGGATGCATGCATGCTCGAGTCGCCTTGTTCGGAAATCCCTCGCAACGCCCCGATTTGCCTCTGTTTGCAATTGATCTCAGAAACTTGCACCAAGCTCCAGAGAGAAGAAACTCCACCTTAGGAATCTGTAAGGATGCTGCCGACCAGATATTGGCCTTGGAGACCACCTGCCGACCACTTTTTGTGGTGAAAACTAGAAAAAGTGGTCGGCCAGCCACTTTATTTGGTCGGCCGACCAGTTTTTGCTGCTGGTTTCTGGTTTTCTGCAACAGAGGGCAAGAAAGGGGCATGGCAAAGTATTTGCAACACATGTATGTGTGACCACCCTCTCTATCATTACATAAGTTCAAGGGAGTGTAGGCCTCGACCCTCGGGCCACTAATCACGCATCTCGATGCATGATGGCCGAGGGGCTGAATTGCGCAACTCAATATGGAATGAATGCACATACAAACACCTAAAGCCTAGAACTTCGTCATGTATAGTCAAGAGTGTCAGCGACCGGGAATCGAGGTACGTTTCATCACTTCGAGTATGAAACATCTCTCGTTTCCCGTGTTTGGACTAACGCCTATTCCAAACTCAATGCAACAAACATGGCATGCACAATGCGACTCAATCATGCAACTTAATGCAACATAACTTGGACATGCAAGCATGCAAGGGACGATCATGCAAACATGCAAACTAGCATACACAATGCCATGAACTATATGGCATACACAACGCTCATGACACTAACATACACAATGCACGTGGTAACCAACATACATAATGCAATGAAAATGGCATGCACAAGTGCAATGATCAATCATGTAATAAAATGGCATGCTCAATGCTACGAACTACATGACGTACTCAATGCGCAATGGACTTAAACCAAAATGAATAGGCCTCATCCATGTCCAAATCAGCGGCCATAACACCAAGATAAAAGCACCGAAATGCAAAGCATGCATGCACAATGCATTGGCCAATCAAGTAGGCCAAAGAGCACAACTCTCAAGAGTGCTCAAGAAGTGATAAAAGTGGAAGTGTAACAACACTAAGTGCACTAAAATGAAGTAAGAAATGACGCTAAATCATTCAAACAACACAAGTATGACATGCTAGGACCCTAAGGCATGGAAGCTAGCAAAGAGGACTACAAAGGAGGCATGCAATACATGGCACAAATGCATGAACTAAGCATGGACAGAGCTCAAGTAGGTCAAAATAAGGACCCAAACATGCTGAGATGATGGCTCAAATACTTAGGCATGCAAGCATACAAGCTAAGCCATAAACTAGGCAATAATGCACAACACTTAAAGGCATTCAAAGCATGAATGAAGTGAGGGAATGACAAGTCTATATGCTCTGAAATCAAGTATTAAATGATGCCAAATCATCCAAATAGCTCGAAGATAGCATGCATGAAGCATCGAAACACAAAGCTAGCAAGGCCAATTGCACTATAGTTATACAAAGCATGAGGCATATGACAAAGGCAACCTAAAACAGTCCTAGAACATGTGAAAATGAGTCTAAAACATGTATGGATGGAAGCCAACATGTGCTAGCATGAAGGGGCATAAGACATGGAATATGTAAGGCAAATAGGGTGAATTACACTACACCTATTAGGACCAAACATGATATGACTTAAGCACCAAAAATCATAGTTATATTATGGAAAAATAACCCCAAATAATCATTGAAATGATGGCTCACAAGCTATGGCATGAATGCATACGCAATGGCTCATGTTAAGGCATAATGGGACAAACCCTCCAACGCATTGATTAAGTGATAAATGCAAGTGCATGGCCATGAAACATGGACTAAAATCACCTAATAAATGATACCAAATCATTCACATAGTTCAAGTAATGCATGCTAGAGGATTCAATGCACAAAGCTAACAAGCTAGGTTGAACCAAGGCTATACAAAGCAAGTCATGCATGGCCAAGACAACACAAATCAGACCTTAAACATGCTAAAACATGAACAAAATGTTCTCAGAGCTAAGTCAAAAACATGCTAAAATGACATATTAGAGCATGAGACACATTAGGCTATTTCATGGAATTGCACAACAAGTGCATCGAGCATGCAAGGGCCAACCAAACCAAACTAAAACAGAGTCATGACATGGTAAAACATCACCAGAAACAAGCTGAAATAGAAAGAAAACAAGCTAGAATGACATGCTGAAACATGAAGCATACAAGACTAGTTTAACAGATTTACACTACAAGTGCATTATACATGCATGGAGTGACAAAACCAAGTAAAAAAAGATCTAAGGCATGTCAAATGATGGCCAAAAACCTACTGAAATGGAGTCCATACATGCAAGAAAGGCATGCTACCTTGGTGAGCCATGAATGGGATTACACTACACATACAAGAAGCAAACACAAGGTGACCAAACCAGCCATAGACAGAGCTAAGGCAGGCCCTTAAAGTCACAAAAAAGTGCCTGAACCAAGCCTTAAAAGTATGAAGATGCATGCTCCTTTGATAGGCCAATAACTCAAGCAAACAAAAGAAGAAGAGAGGGGATCACCCTCTTCTGATTTGAGGCCTCAAAACCACATGCCTACCACTGAAAATCCACTTGATTTCAATGGCTAGAAGGCCAAACCAAGGCCAAACAAGGCCTAAAAGGGGGTAGACTACCCCCAACACCAACAAGGCCTCAAACAAACATGTTAAGGACTGAAAAATAGAGCTTTTTGTAGTTTAAAGTTAAGCCAAGAGAAGCATGCAAATATGGCTAAGAGTGTAATCAAAATAGAGCTTAAAAAGGGGAAAAGAGGGTTACCCTTGAAGCACTGCAAAACCAGCAGATTTCCTGAGCCAAAACCAACTTTTGAACTCCCACAAAACCCTCCAACAACTCAGCAACAAGGTAAAAGTGTTTGGCTAGGAGGTTGTGTGCACAAATGTGAAGCAATGCACAAATATAGAAAGGGAAAGAGAGGAATATAGAGAATGTAAGCCTATGCTCTCAGCAAAATTCAGAACCTGGTGAAGGGAGGGGGAGCCTCTCTCTTATAGAAAAACATAAGCTAAAGCTTCTTGGAGAAGCTTAGAGCTTGGATAAATCCCTCCATATACGTGTATGGAGGTGCAGTCTGTGCCTTCCAGCTGGCACAGCTGGCAACCACAACACCTGTAGAATATGCAGGAAGGCCGCCGACCAATTAAAGTGGTCGACCGACTACTTTTACTGGTCGGCTGACCACTTTTCATGAGAAAGTGATCGGCCAGCGCTTTTTCTGGTCAGCCAGCTATTATTTCTGGTTTTTCAAGACAAAAAGTGGTCTCCCAGAAAGAAAAGTGGTTGGCCAATGGCTAGAAAGGCCAAAAAGTGGTTGTCTAGTCTCCAAATTGAAGCCCCAGAAGTTAGCTTTCCAATGGTGCCAATATTGCATTAAAATTCCAATTGTACAAAAAGTTATGCCTGTTTTGGTGAAGCCGCGCAATTTTGGTCCAACCAGATGGATGCCCTACTTCAACCAACCATATCTCCCCTGTCCAAACTTGGCTTTAGGAGATTCTTGAGTGCAAAATGAAGCCCCGAAAGTAAGATTTCGAACGGTGGTGGCCTCATAGCTGAAATCCAAGTACGCAAATGAACAGGCCCGATTCAGCGAGGGCTGCTCGACTCTCTCTTAACGGTTCGTGCCCATTTTTTCCCCGAACTAGGTTTATTCCCTCTTCTCTTCTTTTCTTCAACTCCAAACCCCTAAACAAGGTGTTTTGAAAGATTTTTTAGAGATTTCATCTCTCTTTCACTCATTTCCACTTCGTCCTTGCTCAGTTTACCGAAAAGCGCAACATTTAACGAAATGCGAGCGTCGGAACATCATAGGAACTTTATTTTCAAAACATTTTGAAAGAGAGGGTTTCAAGCTCTAAAATCTTTTGATCAAGATTGTTTTGGTCCCAAAGGGGTATGAAGTTAAGATTTGACTCTCTCCTTGCCAAAGAAACTAAAACTTTGCCCTGCACACCTTTCTTCACCAAGTAAACCATCAATAGCACCCAAGTCTTAAGGGCGGTCAAAAATAGGGTGTCTACACATTGCTTCCGACCAGGCAGATATTCCCCAAGCACTCTAGGTTAGAGGTCGAAGACTTAATCGATCTGAGGATCTAATAGACAGACAACCAGTGTTCCACTCCTTACCCCCGGTTACCAAACGGAGGTCAGTAAGGCGCAGTGTGTCAGTATATCGGTTGCCAGATCAGTGGTCCTTGAGTAGTCGGGTTGAGATTTCCGAGTCTATTGCAGACATAGATATACCGGTTGTTCAGTTAGATCAAGACAATATGGCAGGTATAGAAGAGATGATGCATCAGCTCCAGGAAAGTATGCAGGCTATGCAGCGGGATGCTGCCCACCAGGTAGAGGCTGCCACTCATCAAGCAGAAATTGTGGCTTAACAAGCAGAGTTGATCGCCAGACTTCAACAACAACAGAAACCACAACAACAACCACAACCACAGCAAGCTGGAGCATCTGCTTCGCATCCACATCCACTCCCGTGCCCACTAAGAGTTCCAACACTCGGGGAGACAGCAAACGTCTAGGACAATACGGACATCCCAACGGGGCCAGCTCCACCCCCAATCCTACCTCAGCTGTCCAAAGCACCCTCTAATCTAGTGGATACACCGTTTGAATTTCAGGTGGATCCAATGGCGCTGAAAGTGAGCAAGCTGGAAAAGCTGTTCAAGAAGTCTCAAGGGTCTCATTCCATTCCAGACATAGAGGATGGATACACCAACTCGGTCGTGACTTTGCCAGACCAGTTTAAAATGCCGTACATAGACCATTTCGACAGGTCTGGAGATCCTATGGTGCATTTGTGGCTATTCTCAGATATACTAAGGCCAATGGGCCTTTCTAGATTGCAGAAGCTTTCTCTGTTTGGCCGGACCCTGTCAGGTGTAGCGGCTATTTAGTATGAAAAACTGGAGGACTCTGTCAAGAGAAGTTGGGTGGAGATGGCTGAGGCCTTTGTAGCTCAATACTCCTACAACATGCAGATCGAGATCACAACTCGTGATCTCAAGACAATGAGGCAAGAGCCGAAGGAGAGATTCTCCGACTTCGTAACCCACTGGAGGGCTAAAGCCTCGATGATGACCATCAGGCCGGTCGACAAGGACCAAATACGGATGGTTGTGCCCAACCTCCAGCCCAAGCTCATGCAAAAGATGATCGTCCTCCCCCTTCCCACCTTTGTGGATCTACATGAGATAGGGGTGCAGATCGAGGACGCCATGAAACAGGGCCTTATTGATTATGAGAGAGCGCAGCCCAAGAGGGCATTCAACCGTAGTTCGAATGCAGGCACAAGCAGTGCCACAGCTGCTAGAGCTTCAGATGTAGGTATGGTCACCACTACCACCCCAAAAACCCTTGCAACTACACCATTCACCGATGCGTCCGGAAGTAGCTCACAAACAACCAAGTTTCCACCCCGAGGCCAGAGAACCTTTACCCCGTTGTACATGTCTTTGTCCAAAGCTTTGGGGGTTTTGATCAAGAAAGGGCACTTGAAGCCCCTGGAGCCGCGACCATTGCCAGAAAAGCTTCCCTCCTCCCATAACCCGGCGAAGTACTGCGCCTTTCACCAACAGCATGGCCATGACACCGACCAATGCTTTAGATTACGTCACGAGATTCAGGATCTCATTGACAACAGGGTGATCGTGCCTCCGGAAAAGCCGAATGTCACCACTAGCCCACTCCCACCACATAACCGAGCTCCACCTCCCAAACGCATCAATCTAATCCAAACCTCGGCCACTCCATATGACCCGAGCATATATATCACCCCTTATCACCTACCTAAGCCGGAGGTGTTCATTCCTGAAAGCATGGACTTGTGCGTGTTGGACATCTCCCAAACCCAACCAGAATCGGTGGTGGTGGCTATCAAAGATAGAATTAGGTTGACTGTGGACGCAGATGGGAATGATCAGTCAGAGCCTGAGGGGTCTGCGAGCCTCATGTATAACCCGAGCGGTTACATCACTCCAGCAGGCTAGGCTAGGTCGAAAGTAGAGTTGCCAGTGGGGGTAGAGATTTGTGCAGCTTGAGAGGATGGACCTAATCAGGGGCTAGATGACCTAGCGACTCTGGATGAGGACATTGCGAATCTGTAGTTCTTTGAAGAGCAGGACTCAGGGGACATGACTGTCAACTGGTTCAACTTGGATGGGTCAGCAGAAACTAGTGGTTGGCTCAGCGACGAGCCAGACGTTATTGAGCAGCCTCAGCCAGAACAGGGTCCGTCAGGGACGGGGACATCAACAGTGGCCGGAAGGGCCGGGAATCAGTTTGCATCGCCAGAGAGCATCGGTGTAAAGAATTTTGCTTAGAATATGGGCAATTTGAGTTCGAAAGATTCTGAACAGCAGGCTGCACTGAGGCAGTTTGAACAGGAAAGGATCGAAGATTCTAAGAGGGCCAGAAAGGCCAAAGCCCCTGCAAGAACATAACGTGTTGTGTGCATAAGAACGGAACGTGCTACGAGCACAGGAACAGAATGCACTATGGGCACAAGAACAGTGGTAACGAAACTGGACAGGTGTCTGTCGGTTACCGATGGCATATGGTGGGAAGACGACGACTTGTGTCTTACCCACACCGATGAAGATTGGGGGCAAAGCCAGCCGGATGATACCTGGTATGTGGGGGAGGTTGTCCACATGACTAGGAGTGGGTGGTATTTCAAGCCCCCGCACTTAGATCAACCAGAGGCGTGCGGAAAGGACAAAGAGGCAGAGAAGCAGAAAGAAAAACTGCTCGAGGAGGAGGCTGTACTGAAACAGCTTAAGAAGATAAAAGCAAATATCTCCATCTGGGGACTGCTTATGGCCTCAAGAGTTCATAGACAAGCTGTCCTTTTTGCAATGGACAAGGCCAAACTTTCAATCGACACCACGCCTAAGCAGCTGGTAGGGTTGGTTTTTCCGGGAGAAGCTTCCCCGACGTTGACCTTCTCTGACAAGGAACTGTCGCCTGAGGGCTCGGATCACAACAAACCACTCTACATCTCTGTGGAGTATAGAGACAAATGGATACCGGTGGTTCTTGTCAACACAGGATCCGCTGTCAACGTGTGTCCATCGAGGACGGCATATGCAATCGAGTTGAAGCTCACGGATTTTGTGCCAACTGCCCAGGTGACAAGGGCCTACGACAATACCAGCAGAGTGGTGATGGGAACTGTACAGATTCAGACTAAGGTTGGTCCAGGACAACACGATATTGACTTTCATGTCTTGGACGTTCCCGCAACCTTTAATCTACTCCTAAGGCAGCCGTGGCTGCACCAAGTGAAGGAGGTCTCTTCCACCCTGCACCAAATGTTGAAATACCCCCATGGGAAGGGGGTGGCCATTGTTTTTTGGAATTCTTCAATCCATCTGCCGCCAGAGGTTTCTACACCAGTTCTGGACATTGAGCACGTCGCAGAGGATGTGTTCCTGTCAGGATTTACTCTAGCTGAGGCCCAGGTTGTACAAAACATCTTAGCTATTGATGAGGGGCTATATGTCAGCGAACAATTAGTCTACCTTATGAACAAGCTACAACACATCCCCGGGATGGGATTAGGGAGAAATGGCCAGAAAGGCATTGTAGTATCGGCCGAAGTGTCGCATAACGCACATACCTTGGTTTAGGTTATCTGCCTACCAAGGAGGACTGGGTGAGGAAAGGCAAAGAGATGGCCGGAAGAGCCAGAGCCAAGTAGGCCATGAAGCATTTTGAGTTGATACACCGACCTATCTAGGGTACCCTAAACGGACACTTTGTCCGGGAGGGAGAAGACTTTCCATTCTGTAGCGTCCCAGAGCCATGGTTAAATGCAGAGAGGCAGTGCTTGCCGGGGTTCGAGATTTTCTTCGACTTGCAGTTGTCCGGGGATGATGCTGCCGAAGAGCAGACAGACCCACTGGCTGAGGCTGAGTAGTGCAAGGAAGAAGAATCCAAAAGCACAGAGATTGAAATGGGGGTAGCACTGGCTTGTCTACTTCAGATCCTCCGATCGTACATGAATGCTTGGGGGATAACTTCTCGGTGTCCATGATAGGGAATGAAGCGGCTGTGAGCCCATCTTCAAACATTCTGGATGCATCAATCGCACCCTCCCTCGTCTGGTAGTACGAGGAGGGCTTCTTATCGAGCAGCACCGGGTCAGGTAGTGAGCCAAAATCTGATTCCACCAAGTCTGTGGAGTCGGAATCAGGTTCTAGCTTGTCTGATTCTGAGTTCGGTATTCTTGGGGGTGACAACCGGATGCCACAGTCCTGTCTAGGTCATCTTTTTCTTTTTTCTTTGAGTCTGTTGTAACAGAGCAATCAGACAAGTTGGAAGTGATTAATGAGAATGGAATGGTTGTGGCTTCCGAGTACTTTTCTGTGCCCTTAATTTATTGCATTAATCAAGACTTTCAAAATTTTGATGAAAACGACGAGGAAGAAATTCCTCCGGTTTTGCAATATTTGCTTTATCAAGAGTAGGAGAGGTTTGTTAAACCCTTGGTTGATGAAATCACCCAAATTAATGTTGGTACTGAGAAGGACCTGCGGCTGGTCCAGATCGGGTCCACGTTGTCTTCGGAGGAGTGCGAGTGCTTAGTCGCTTTGTTAAAAGATTTTAAAGATGTTTTCGCGTGGTCCTACGAAGACATGCTTGGAATCGATCCTGAGATTGTACAGCACCGAATCCCTCTTGACCCAGAGGCCCGACCTGTTAAGCAGAAACTCCGAAGGATTCGCCCGGACTGGGCTCTCAAGATCAAAGAATCGGTCACCAAACAAATTGATGCAGGGTTCCTGCTGGTATCTGAATACCCAACTTGGTTGACCAATATAGTTCCAATGCCGAAGAAGGACGATAGAATTCGGGTATGTATGCACTTCAGGGATTTGAACAAAGCTAGTCTGAAAGACGACTTTTCTCTGCCGCATATCGACGAATTAGTGGATTTCACTACAGGGCATGCGCTGCTCTCATTCATGGATGGGTTTTCAGGCTACAATCAAATATTGATGGTACCTGAAGACATGGAGAAGACTGCTTTTACCACCCCGTGGGGAACCTATTGTTATAGGGTGATGCCGTTTGGGCTGAAGAATGCTGGAGCTACGTATCAACGGGGCTGCAACCACAATTTTGCATAAAGAGGTTGAGGTGTATGTGGACGACATGATTGTCAAGTCCAAGGAAAGAGAGGGCCACTACACCGCCTTGCAGAAATTCTTCCAACGGATCAGAGAGTATCGGTTGCGGCTGAATCCTTAGAAGTGTACATTTGGTGTTACAACAGGAAAAATGATGGGGTTCTTGATCACACAAAGATGTATCGAGGTTGATCCTTCCAAAATCAAGGCCATCTTAGAAATGCCACCACCGAGGACTGAAAAAGAGGTGCGAGGCTTTTTGGGTAAAGTGCAATTCATAAGACGATTTATCACAAAATTAACCTTGACTTGTGAACCACTCTTTGGTCTCCTGAAGAAAGGAAAGAAATTCCAATGGGACGGTCGATGCCAAGCTGCCTTCGAGCAGATCAAGCAATATTTACAGAACCCACCTGTGTTGTCACCACTTGAGCCGGGGAAACCGTTGATTCTGTACCTTTCAGTGACTGAAACTACAATGGGCTTCGTGCTTGCACAGGAGTCTAAGGATAAAGTGGAGAGAGCTATCTACTACCTGAGCAAGAAAATGCTGGATTACGAGACCCGCTACACTCCGTTGGAGAAGGCTTGTCTGGCCTTGGTATGGGTTACTAGGAAGCTGCGGCACTACCTATTAGCTCACTTCGAAATATTGGTTTCAAGATTAGATCCCATCAAATATCTCTTCGAGAAACCGGCACTTACGGGTAAGCTAACTCGTTGGTTGCTTTTGCTTTCTGAATTTGATCTGAAGTACGTAACGAACAAGTCAGTGAAAGGGAGAGCGGTAGCGGAGTTCCTAGCCGATCACCCAGTTGAAGAGGATGAAGCAGTTGAGTATCTGTTCCCAGACGAGGCCATTTTGCATATCAAATAAGAGACTTGGATGATGTACTTTGACGGAGCGTCAAACCAATACGGGTATGGGATAGGGGTGTTGCTGATAGCACCAAACAATTCCCTCATACCCTTAGCATTCAAACTCCGGTTCAAAGTGTCGAACAATGAGGCAGAATACGAAGCATGTATTGCTGGACTAGAAGCCGCTATAGAACTAGGGGCAAAACGGTTGGTTGTCATCAGGGACTCGAACCTTGTTGTATCTCAAGCTAAAGGAGATTGGAAAGTTAAAGAATAAACGATGAGAATTTATCATCAGACCTTGGACGTGTTGATTCCTCGGTTTGAGAAACTGAATTTTGCCCATTTGTTAAGAGAGAACAATAGGTTCGCTGATTCATTAGCAACTCTATCTTCTATGATAGACATCCCTTTTAGAGTTCGGATGTGTCCAATCATCATTTAACAGAAATTTGTGTCGGCCTAGGAGCTAATTGCTGCCATAGATGAGGTACAAGATAAGAATCCCTGATATTACGATGTCTGGAACTTCTTGGAGAAAGAAGCGTATCCACCAGGGGCAAATGCCAAAGATAAAAGGGCAATTCGAAGAATGGCTGCTCAGTTCATCGTCTGTGGAGAAAAACTGTACAAGAGAGGCTATCTCGGGATGCATAAGATGTGTGTTGATGCTGAAGAATCCAAGCGCCTAATGGAGGCCATCCATAGAGGAGAGTGCGGAGCGCACATTAACGAGGTGATGCTAGCCCAGAAGATCCTTAGACAAGGTTATTACTGGTCCACTATGGAGGAGGATTGTATTGGCTTTGTTCGGCGATGCCACAAATGTCAGATCCATACAAACCGCATGAACATTCTGTTGTCGAAGCTGTACAATATGACTTCGCCATGGCCGTTCTCAGTCTGGGGGATTGATGTGATTAGGCTGTCACTCCGAAGGGGTCAAACGGGCATGAGTTCATTCTGGTCACAATAGACTATTTCACGAAGTGGGTTGAGGCCCAATCTTATGCGGTGTTGAAGGTGTCACATGTTGCTAAGTTCATCAGAAACAACATCATTTGTCGCTACGGGGTCCCGAATGAGATTATTTCGGATAATGGTTCCCACTTCAAGAAGGAAGTGATCGACTTGTTAGAGAAGTACAACATGGCTTTTCATAAGTCATCTACATATCGGCCGCAAACCAACGGAGCAGTTGAGGCTGCCAACAAGAACATCAAGCACATTCTACAGAAGATGGTGGAAACCTACAGGGACTGGCCAGATAAGCTGCGATTTGCTCTTTGGGGCTAGCGGACTTCAATTCAAACTTCTACTAGGGCAACTTCATATTCCTTGGTTTATGGGATGGAGGCTGTTCTACCTATCGAAGTTGAGGTTTCGTCATTACGGGTACTGGCTGAGTGTCAGATAGCTGAGGTAGATTGGCAGCAAAGTAGGTTCGAAGAACTCATGCTCTTTGATGAAAGAAGGCTGAAAGCACTGTATCACGTTCAGGATTATCAACGAAGAATTGCCAGGGCTTTCAACAAGAAGGCTAAGTCTAGGAATTTGAAAGAGGGAGATCTTGTGCTCAAAGACAACCAAGCTGCCATCCACGACCCTAGGGGCAAGTTCAGACCCAATTGGACTGTCCCTTACATCATTAAGTCTATTTGGTCGGGTGGAGCTGTCGTTCTGATGGACCTAGATGGCCTAGAGTTCTCCCAACCGATCAACATGGACAAGTTGAATAAATACTTTCCCTGAGTGGCTCGCTAGGCCAAAAACCTGAAAGGGCGACCTAGGCAAAAGTTAGGGCATGAAAATTTTGAAATTATAAAAACTGAGCTCGCAAGGTTGAAAACCCAGAAAGGGCAGCCTTGGCAAAAGTTAGAGCGCAAAAGGAGAGTGTTAATACACGAGTGAACCCGAGCTAAACTACGTAGGGCTTGATTCTTATTTTTAGGATACGTAGGTAACTTCATTCTGAAGTCCAGCTATAAACACTTCCTTGATCAACTTTGTCCATGTGATCTTGTTGGTCATCTTTGTCTATTCTACATTAAAGAGCTCGGTTGTGATCTCCAGTGCAGTGCTATTCAGACTAGGGGCAACTTTCCAGTTGTTGAAATCCGGGGTTGTACCTCTCAGTGATAAATCTCAGGCGTGTCCAATTCTGATCCATATCAAAAATGGTTTTGAAAAATTTTAATAAAAGTTGATTTTGCTCAAATTAATCTTTTTACGACTTAGACCATTTTTGGACCAAACAGAAAATTTTCAGTACCCACAACCTTCAATTACATTGATTTCAATACAGAGTTCTCCTACTCTTAAATACAATTTGAAGTTTCTTTTTATTACATTCATAAAGAAAACTTGAAAGTACTGATTAAAGCAATAAATTCGGGGCATAGTCAGGTGTTCCTGCGTCCCCTCCCAGAGCTGGTCGAAGCCTCTGATGCCAAAGTAGCCCCAACCTGTGGCTCCTCATTAAGCCAAGCTATGCACTCATCAGAGAGGCTGCAACTGAAAGTAGGAGCGGAGGCCAGAAGCTCTCTCGTCCTTCAGGCTGTGGCATACCGAGCTAGCTATGTGCCTCGGACCGGGAGTGTAGCAGGGTACTCTATCTATTCTTCTGAACAAGTCTGATCATGTTCGAACTGGTGCCGGAATCAGAACAGGAAGTAAAAGACACAGTGTGTCAGGCCGATCAACTGAATCCCAAGCTAGCGGGTCATGCTGTAGCTCATCGCCGGTAAATTATACCAGGGGCAGTGCCAAGCAATGTCGAGAGCGAACAAACTACACATCCAGTCGCACCACCATCCCTCATCAGGGGCATCGACTAGACGTCACCGGAAGAAATAGTTGTGAGCTGAATATACTGGGCAGGAATCCACAACCTTCAATTTATCCATCAACCATATCTGGGAAGGGATGAAAAATGAGAGATTGAAGAATAGAGAGGTGTATGTTGAGAGAAAAAGTAAGAAAAGGGTTTTGAGAGAAAAACCGAGCCTGAGGATCGAGTGATGTGAGAAACATATGTGAGATAGGGTGGAAAACATTACCTACAGTAGTTGTGGACTCCCCGCGAATCTAGTCGTCTCCCGGCGATGAAAAGCGTCCAAACCCATCAATGGCTCAGCTAGTGTCATGGCAATGCAGCTCTTGCCCTCTTTTAAGCCCTCGTCGACTTCAATGAAACGAGTGCTAAACCCATCGGAGCCTGGGGCAAGCAAGAAATGAGACAACATGCACAAGCAAAGTGCATGTCGCCGATAACCCTGCCAATGATGATCGTCGCGGTCATCGGCATCAAAAAAACGACGAATCAAGCTCGAAATGTCTAACTCTCTGTCGTGAATCAATGACCGAGCATCATGCAAAGTAAGGCCGCACATCCATCCTAATGCTTGGACGTAGCCGAAGCGCAATTGAGGCAAGATTTCTTCATCGCGCTCGGATTCCATTAAAGCTTGGAAGTCCTCGAAAGTGGGACATATCTCTTGTCCGTCAAAGCTAAAGACGTGTGTCACCGGATTCCAAAACCTCGCCGTGGCATGAAGGAACGGAAAACGCAACAGGGTGCGACTCAACATGAATAGTGCATTTATTCCGAAGCCCCGAAAATTTAGCTTTTCTGAGCCATCTAAGTTGGCAATCTAATTTGTGAGATTTTGGACAAGAAATGCTTTCATTTGGTGCAAAAACTGAGCTGAAATGGAGAAACTACGAAGCTGGGGCTTTTGTAGAAGATAAGGTGTTTAGTGGAAGACAGGTGGCAGCATTCTGGCGGTTCTTGCCATTTTTGGCCGATCGGCCAAAAAGAGTGCCGACTGACCATCTTTTTTAGTCGATCGGCTAGTAATGTTGGCCGATGGTCATTTCTTATGGCCGATGGCCTCTCACCTTGGCCGATGGCCTTCCCTTTTGTTCTCTAGGCTGTCCATGTGTTGGAGATGTGGAGAACTTGTGACTTGTTCCACTTCAAATGCCTTTCGATGATGACTTTGCGAAGTCACGCCTGTGTTACTTCAATTTGTTTATCGAGTTGTTATACTTTTGTTTATCAAGTTGTATTTCGTGTTCTTTAGTCCTTGCCTTGCTTATCGAGTTGTATTTACGTTTGGTTAGCATGTCAAGTTCTTTGTTTTGCTTATCTAATTGTTTTGTTATCAGTCGGTTCACTACCTGATTAATGCAATTCGAGTGTTTAGTTTTCAAAACAAAGTTCAATCTCATTTACATTGTTATGTAATGCGATGCGATGCGATGCTTAGAATGTACAAATGTAACACTTTTTCAACAAAAAGAGTTGTTTCATTCCATCATGTTTTTCTTTTGCAAAAGTACAAAGTTTTAAAGAAAAATAAATTCTGCCTGACACAGTACAATGTGCAAAACTACTAGTAAAAAGAAAGGTAAAGCAAAAAAGAATAGCAGCATCTGGATCGATGCCAGTCGCCTCAAGCACGGGGGTCCGTCCTCGTCCTCTTCCTGGACGAATGTCCAGGATCGCCGCTGTCACCTCCGCTGTCTGAGCCATCTCCAGCCTCATCCTGAGATGACTCTGCCTCCTCGTCAGACTCATCATCATCTAGAGTAGGCTCCCATGAACTGCTCTCGGTACGAGTACACTTATGTCTGCCACGACTGTGTATCGTCATCCCCCGTCCAGCTCCCCCTGCTACTCTGGCAGCTACTGATGGTCCCGCTGTGGCTGGTATCTGGAATGGGGCTTGAAAAGAACAATTTGGCAAATGCATCAGTTATGCTATGCGAAGCAGAGTATGGTATCAAATACAATGTATGATTGCAGTGTATAAATGCTGTGAGCAGTATATAAGATACAGTGTGTCAATGTCGTGAATGGTATGTGAGTGCAGTGTATCGAATGCCATGTTGATAATGTGATGCATTAAATCAGTAGTGAACAGATTATGCAAGGTTTTGGGATTGAGATTGAAAAAACTTACCGGGATACCATAAATGCTCAACAGGTCTATGCTCCTCTGAAGTATCCCCATCACCGAGGCTATCAACTCCAAAGACTGACCAGTGTACTCTATGGAAGCCTACAAAAGTGTTGAGGTAATCAATAATCTGCGGGATATTAACTGAAATGAAATGCATGTACAGAATGTAAAGTATTGCACATACCGGGGTCGAGCCACGAACTCTAACAAGCTCATGATCAGCCGGAGGAGGAACAATGGGTATCTGTAGACACCCCATTTTTGACCGTCCTCAAGACTTGGACGTCACCGCTTGAACACCCGGTGATTATCCATGTTCGTGTTCGTTTGGAGTTCCCGGAGTCCTCGGCTACGCGCCCTGCCTCAGGACCTCCGAACTTGACCGTTTTGTGTCTGGTTTTGCACCAAACACTTGTTCTTTGCCTTTGAGGGGCAGGGAATGCCTTCTGAGGCTTCCCCACACACCACCGGCAGTGGCTAGAGGCCACCGGCTGGTTGATGTTGTCATCGGCACTATATTGTGCCGGTCGGCACTATTTTTGGCAAAATGACCATTTTGCCCTGCCGATCACTTTACAGCTGTTTTTGGAGATATTTTCAGACAGCTTTGTAGCACTTGTTTCCCCTCCATACACGTGTATGGAGGGATGAGCCTTTGGTTTGCTTAGCTTGTAAGTTTTCATTCCTATAAGAGAACTCTTCTTCTCTTGGCTCAAAGGTTGAAAGGGTTAGACATTTTAGGGAGAGAAAGGTGAGAAGAAGCTCTGGTTTTAGGGTTTGAATCCTATATCTATTCTATCTCTCTTTTTCTCTCTTGTTTGTGTGACTAGGTGTTTGTGTCTTACTATTGCACATCAACACCTAGTGTTTCACCTTCCCTTGGCTACTGAGGTCCCAAGAGCCTATTGTTGCTGTTCTTGACTGGTTTGGAGCTCAAGGAAGCAACAAAGTCAACATTTGTGAAGAGGGTCAACAAGGGTGAGAAACTTACTTTATTTACCCCATTCTTGCATTCCATTTTGACCTATCCTTGAACTGTTTTTGTGCTTGGTGTTCAATACAAAAAAGTTATATTTTTTAGTCCTCTTGATAGTTTATTAAGGGTACTTTGTGCTTTGGGGAAGTTTGGCCCCTCTTAGGCCTTGAAAGGCCTCATTTTTGTGCTATTTTGTTGAGCTTCGGGATTTTGGTGTTTGGGTCTCTTCACCACTGAAATCTTGAGGGATTTCAGTGGTGTAGATGATGCCTTAAAGTCCTAAGAAGGAGAGGGCCACCCCCTCCCCTTGATGTCCTTGAAAAGGGCAAGTTTTGGTCTCTTAAGGGAGCATAGTTTTGAATGTTCGAAGAGCATGTCTTGGCTGCATTTTATGTTTGTTATGCCCTAATATGACATTGCTAAGTGTTGGTTTTAGTACTCCTAGCATGTTTTGCATGGTTGCTTTGTAATGCCTCTTTGGTCCCTTAACATGCCTAGGTTGTTAGCCCTAGTTTGAGCATGCTTTAGGCTTAGACTTATGAATGTTTTATGCTTATTTTAACATGCTTTAGGTCTGACCATAGTTATTTGGTTTGATTTTAGCATGCTTAACATAGCTCCTTTGCATTTGGCTTGTTGGCCTTAAGAGCATGAGAGTGTAGCATGTCTTGCTTGCTTTATTTTCGATGGTTTGGAACCATTTAACATGCTATTTCAGTCCCTTTGGTGTGCTTGTATGCTTGCCTTAGTTGCCTCTTTAATGCTTTAAAAGCATGTGTTGAATGCTCCATGTTTTGGTCATGTTGCGTGCCTTTGGATTCAAGCCTCTTAGATGCCATCTAAGTAGTCTTTTGGGCTTAGTTTTATGTGTTAAAACTCTCTTTTTAGTTGGTTAAGTATTGCCATGTGTGATTATACTAGGTGTGGTTTAATACCTCATAGACTTGCTTTGAAGACTTGGTCCATTTGTTGCATGTTTAGCTTGCTTTGTTGCATGATTTGGCATCATGTTTTGCATGATTTTCAGAGCTTTATATGCATGCTAGTAGTCCATGTTTAACTCATTTCGAGTGTGCTTGAATGTTGTTTATTATGCTTAAGTGTTGGTGCCTTAACTTGTGCATGTGTGCATGTGTGTTTGGCCCTCATGATTTAGCATTTTGGCCAATGGTTTTAGGCCTATTTGGAGCTGCCTAATCCATGTTTGAGTCCACCCCCTTGCTTAGTTCATATGCTTCCTTGCTTAGGTTGTGCACCTAGCATGTTTTGCTTGCTTGCATTGCCCATTTTGCATACTAGTTGACATGTCTAGGATTGCATCATATTGGCATGCATGCTAAGCCTCTTGAAGTGAAGTATGATAGAGGTTTAGCACCCTTATGTGCTTGTTTGCATAGCATGCATTTGAAATCAAAGTTGCACACTTGGTTCTTTGGGCCACCATGCATGGAAATGCGTGATTGGTGGTCCGAGAATCGAGGCACATCTTCCTTTGAGTCATTAGTATGATAAGGAGTGTGTTTAGTGCATATATGCTTTGAATTGCATTGCCATGCCAGTATTTGCCCTCTGCTGCTGTGAGTTGCAGGTTCTGCAGGCATTCAGTGCCGGCCGGCAGTGTTTAGTGCCGACCGGCAGTCAATTTTCAGCCGATGGATCAATTCAGTGCCGATAAGCTCAATCCACTGCCGGTGGAAGTTTTGTGCAGCCGGTAGTGATCTTCAGTACCTAAGGAAGTATTCCTAGGACTTTGGCAGTCTTCTGAGGTGCAAAGCAGGGAAAACAGAGGCAGGCTAGGCATGGCAGTGCAATTCCGAGCGGAATCCGAGCGCGCGTGCATTGAGCACTCGCCCCGAGGCGGTTTACTGTTTTTTTCCTTAGATTAATTAATTTGTTAATTTAATTAATTTGTAATATTTAATTAGCTCGCGTAGTTAATTATTTGTATTATTCTTTTGGTCCCTCCGAGCGAGGGAGTAATTGTAATAAGTGTGCGTGAGTGGGTGTATGTCTTCCAACCTCCACTTCTTTCTTCCCTTTTACTTACCTACTTTTAATGGTTAGTATTAGGGCACGTTTATTTTAGCATACCTTATGCTATGCATGCGTGCATTCATGCATTTGTTTACATGCATCGGGCTCGGTACATCATACAAACTGCATCGTACTTTCAATTCCAAATTGAATACGTGTTATTTGTAGCATTTCACATGCCATTTTTAGGGTTAGCCGAGCCTATCCTAATCACATATTGTATGCGATGCATTAGTCACTCTAACATGAACTAGGACATGCATGTTTGCTAACTAGTTTATTGTTTTGGCACAGAGTACGATGTAAGTATTTTACGTTTTAGCATACCACATGCGTGTGAATGTTGCCATGACAGTATGATAACCATGCGGCTAAGTGCTTATGTGAGATGAATTGTTTGAATGCCTGTGGGTGGAGGTTGGATTGCTTGAGTTGGAAAACTCGTTGAAATCCGTGTTTTAGCCTACTTGCGAGTAGCAAATTCCAAAGCATTTTCAAAACGAACGGATATGCAATGTTTGTTTCCAAATTAGGCGATCTAGTCTATACTTGTTTGCTGCGCGCATAACATAGTAATTCTAGGCTAATAATTGGAGTAAGAGCATGTAATGTTTTCAAAAATGGATATCATGGTTAGTAGAGGCCGGTCTTCGGACCGGGCGAAAGGGGGTGCTCATAGCTGACCTTCCCCGATCGTACCCAAGCTCCCGAGCCAAGACCACTTTGGTGATGACGGACATGTGGCCTTCGGCACCGAGTCAGGGTTTCCTAAATTTCCCATTTTTAAAATATTTAGGTGGCGACTCTGTAATCTGGCAAAGCAGTCCATGTTTGGCACTACTTTTCAAAAAATCTGTTTTTCTTCAAAACGATTTGCCAGATTTGGACTCTTTGGTTCAGATTTAGAACCGACACAAATCGAGTCCGAATCAGAATCATGAGTCCCTCATGACTGTATAGCTTTCTGGCGACTCTGCTGGGGAGTTTAGAGAGCTTGACTCGAACTCATGATATCCTGTTTTGACTACACTTATGTGTTTCTTTACATCGCATGTGCATTGGTGCGCCTAGGACACCGTGTTGGCCATCTGCTATTCCTGAGCGGTTTGCCGGAGGCTTGTCTTGTCAAGGCATGTCCATAAGGCTGACCGGTTGCGGGCTCTACCAGTATGGGAACACAAACCCCGGTTTTACCGGGGCACCCTTTTTGACCATTCGACCTAGTGCATAGTCGGAATCCATAGTGACCATTCCAAACTAGGACAGGTTGCTTACCCGATATAGGTTGTTTGAAACCGTGTGCGTAGTGAAACCCTAGCTCGACAAAATAGGACAGAAACCCTACCCCAACATAGGGGTGTATTGGCTCTCTTTTACCTGTTATGTGCTTTTCGGAGTGTATCTCTACAGGGAACGCATATATCAGTTTGCAAGTTTTGGGTATCCGGCCTGAGGGCACCGTGCAGATGTTGTTGAGAATCGATTATATCTCTGGTGTCAGTTGATTTGGGGCGATGATTTGAGAACAATGTTCAGTAGTAGAGTGCAGTTGTTTGACTACACCCGTGTTTGATCTGTTTGGGGCTGAAATACTGCTTGTTTTCCGTTTCAGTTCAGAGGTTCAGTGGGTCGATCCAGAACAGCTAGTGTCTTCTCCTTGTTGAGGCAAGACTGAACATGACGCAAAACTCGGAAGAGATTGTGGTCATGACGGCCGCGTTGAGTCAGGGAATCCCCTTACAAGATGGGACTACGGTTGACATGCCGCATCCACCTAGGTCACCTGCCGCACATCCAATTTGGACTCCTCAGCTATATCAGGCTCGCGAGCCTACTACATTTGAACTAATGGGGATGATAAGTGATCTTCAAAGATCCGTGGCAGATCTCGCCTATGGGATGTCTGTTTCGCCACCAGCTGCACCATATGCCGGAGGCTTTATACCCCAAGAGCCCCCGCTACTGGGACGAATTGTAATTGAACTCAGCCAACCGGAGATGGCCTCTAGCTATGGAAACGACGCAGTAAATCAAGTTCTAGATCAGGCCGAGGCCAGAGACAAAGGCGAGATGAAGGCAGATGCCGACCCTATCGAACAACTGCTGTGGGCAGTAGAGGCTTTGAAAGCCGGAGGGATGAACAACCAACAGATATCCGCAGTTATGTCAAAAGCTGTGGAGGATGCTTTCCCTACTTCGCCCGAGGGCAACTCCAGTCAATCAGAGAATCGGGATAGGCCCCGTCATGCCAAAACAGTTCTTCCTGCTCCCAATCTCGCATCTAGGAAGGATCAGAAACCCAAGGCCGCACCCGCCGATCCGTTCGCCAGTGCATCTAGCAAGAGTGCTCAGACTCCAAAATACCTACCCCGGGGGCGCAGGGTCTTCCATGCTCTCTATATGCCATTGTCCAAGGCGCTTCAAATCCTTGCCGAGAGGGGACACCTTAAACCCCTGGAGCCTCGACCTCTCCCGAAGAATCTCCCTGACACTCATGACCCTACTCAGTACTGTGCGTACCACCAGCAGACTGGCCATGCTACCGACAACTGTTTCCGCCTCCGGCACGAGGTACAAGATTTGATTGACAACGAGGTTATCCTCCCGCCTACCTCAGCAAAGTCCGTCACCACTCAGTTGTTGGATTTTGAGGATACAGATGCTGCAAATATGTAATCAGAAGGTGAACCGCCTACGGGCAGTGTCTGGTACATTTTTGGATGTGGCGTTTGGCACGCATTTTTGAGCACCTGTCAATGCTAGTTTTGTAAATCCTGACTTGGGTGTCGAGTCAGTCTTTTGTTTTGTTTTTGAGTCTTTCTCTCTGTATTGAGTCAGTCTTTTGCTTACAGAGTCTGTCTTGCTGTAACAAGTCAGTCCCTCTTGTATAGTATACCAGGTGATTTCGGGGTTGTTGCCTCAAACACCGTTTTGTCTTTCAAATAGTTGTTTTTTCTTTTTGAGTTTGTTTCCGCCGAGGAGCCAGTTATGCCAACAAATCTGAATGAAACAGCTGTGGCTATCACGTTTCGTATTTGTTACTGTTCGAACCAGCCGTGCCAGAGAATTTGGATGGAACGACAGTGAATTTCACCTGCTCCCTTGTACCTTGAACATCGTTGTGATGACCTAAGCTTTTCATAAAAACCCTTTTCGAACACTGCGGTGGTAAAAACGAAGAGGAAGGAAATTCCTCGGGTTTTTGCAAAATTTTGATCATCTTGAGAGAAAGAGAGGCATGCTAAGCCCTTAATGAATGAAATCATGCTTGTTAGTGTGAGTACTGGGAAGGACCCTAGCTTTGATCCAGATTGGTTCTGCCGTCTTGCCATGAGTGATTTGTCGTTTTAAGTAAAACTTTCAAAAAAATGTTTCTTGTGTCCTGCGAAGACATGTGTGGAATCGCTCTTGAGATTGTGCAGCTTAGGATCGCTCTCGGCCTCGAGACTCAACCCCTTTGCTTTCAAATCTTGAACTTGGATTCAGAACGTTCAAAGGACAATCATGATGTGAGGCCTGTGTGGCCAGATTTGAAACAGACCTCGAACAAGAGGCCAGGAAAGTCGGATCAAGAAGATCAGAAGAAGCTTGCAAAGCTAGAACAGAAGTACCCTCCGAACTAGGGGCAAAGATGTCAGACGTGCTCGAAGAGCCGAAGATGAGTCCTCTTGCAAATCAACAGCCACTCTCCTGCATACGGATGGCTTTAAAACCCTACAACCATTTGGCATGGACCAAGCTACGCTTTTACCCTTTGAGAGGCTCGCTGGGCCGAAAACCCGGAAGGGCGGCCCAGGCAAAAGTTAGAGCAAAGAAAAAGAAGAAATAAAAAATGAAAAATGCAAAAGAAAAGAAAAAGAAAAACATAGCTCGCAAGGTCGAAAACCCGCATTGGGCACCTTGGCAAAAATTAGAGCCTGAACAGTGAAAGTTAAAATACCCGAGTGTACCTTAACCGGAACTACGTAAGGCTTGATTCCCATGTTTGGGATACGTAGGCAACTTCATCCTGAAGTCCAGCCCCCAACGCTTCCATAGCGTCTCAGTCCATGTCATGGCTTTGATCACTTTTGCCTTCTCTGAATCCAATGTCTCGATTGCAGCAACCTAGGGCTACGTGATCAGCTTTCTCTTGAAGACCAATCACCAACACCTTCCAGGTGACTGTGTCCATATATTGATTCAAGCCATCTTCGACTCCTCCGCGTCCGAGGGTCCGATCGTCATCAACAAGGACTGGCTTACAACATGCCGTGGCATCATCCAAACAAGGGGCAACTTTCCGTTGCCATCCATTGCCATAAGTTGCCCTGAGTTGCCGTCTAAACCAGGGGCAACTTTCCGTTGCCTCCCCCCCCTAAGCCAGGGGCAATTTTCCATCGTCTCCGATTCGAGGTTGCGCATCTCGAGGGTAAGTTCCGCGCTCGTTGAGCGTTGATTGTTTGCAAAAAATGGTTTTTGAAAATTTTTACTGAGGTTGATCTATTTTCTCGAAAACTGTTTCATTTTCAAAATTGGACCATGTTTGGACCCAAAAAGGAGAATTTTCAGTGCTTACAGCCTGATTCGCATGATTTTCAAATCAAAAATCGAATAGGTGTGTTAATCCAACTCTCATTTTTGATCAAAACTGTTTTAGAAAACGAAAAAATGGTCAAAGTGACGAACTAGGGGCATAATTGAGTCAGGTCTTCTGTCTCCCCCCTCATTGCCAACGCACTTGCCCGAAAGGCACTTTATCTACCAGAAGAAATAGCCGTAAGCTAGCAGTGTTGGGCGTGAACCCACAACCTCCTATTCATCTATCAACTACTCTGGAGAGGGATGAAAAATGAGAGAATAAAGAATAGAGAGGAGTAAGTTGAGAGAAAAGTAAGGAGAAGGGTTTTGTGAGAAAAACCGAGCTTGAGGGCCGAGTGATGTGACTATCGCAAATAAGAAAGGGTGGGAAATAACACCCGGAGGAACTTGCTTCTCGAGATCTGAGGGCTTTGTAAACACGTCCGTGTGTCGTGTCTTCTGATTTGTCAGTCTTGCTTTTGGCTTCGAGTCTTTTCCGAGCATGTCTCGTTATGTCAGGTCGTGTGCCTTTTGTTTCTTTGTTTGGGTCTGTCTCGTCGTGTCTTGTGGTAGGCTCGACACCCCGGTTGAAAACCCTTCCTTATTTCAAAAAAAATCGCCTGTGCTCAGAGTGCTGTACCATTCTCTACATCCGAGCAAAGCAAGAGAAGGAAAGGGAAAATTTGGAACATCTGAGTGTGTTTCAACTGCAACCGTGTCAGCTTTGTGATCCGTCTCGTCAGATTGGGGCTATTTGTTCAGGGTTTGCTGTGTGCAGAATAAACCGAATACTGTGTTATGGGTTGCGTACAGATTAGTCCCCAGCAGAGTATGGGCTTTGTATCCAGTTTTGGGCACTGGTTTGTATGAGTTGTTTTGCTGTTAATTGGTTGGTTATCCGATTATTACAGTGCAATTGCTCAATTTTCAGACAACAGATCAATATCATTTACATTTGAGGTGTAACATGGCGCAAAGCAGTGCAAAGTATGAAAAATGCAGATATGTACAGATATAACATTCTTTTTCAGACAAAAAGTTTGTTTCATTTCATATCATCTTTTTCAAATACATAGTTTTGGAAACAAAAATCTGCCTGCGGCAGTACAAAGTACTCTATCTACCAACAAAAGAGAAAAGTACAAGAAAAGAAATAAAAGAAATAGCAAAAGTCTGGGTCATCAACATCATCAATGGCCTCGCGCCGGAGGATCTGTCCTCTCCCTCTTCCTGGGCAGAAGTCCAGGAGCATCACCGGAAGTGTCACTGTCTGAGCCCGAGCCGGCCTCCTCCTCGGATGCCTCCGCCTCCTCCTCAGACTCGTCATCTGGAACTGGAGCCCGCGAGCTGCTCCCGGCATAAGTACGTCCTCCTCTGGTGCGGGGGAATATCCTGCCATCCCTAGTAGAAATGGAAGGTCCAGATGGAGCGCCACCACCCGCAGGAGGAATCGGAAAGGGAGGCTGAAAAGTAAAAAAGGCAAATGCATCAGTATACATGAAGCAGTTTATCAATGCAGTGTATGAGTACAGTGTTTGAATGCCGTGAGCAGTTTATCAGTGCAGAATGCAGTGTATGAGTACAGTGTTTGAATGCCGTGAGCAGTTGAAACAGTGCAGAATGCAGTGTATGAGTACAGTGTTTGAATGCCGTGAGCAGTTGAAACAGTGCAGAATGCAGTGTATGAATACAGTGTGTCAAGTGCCGTGAACAGTTTATCAGATGTTGTGTCGTGCATCAGATTATGCGAAGCAGTTTGTATATGGTTTGAAGCTATGTCAGAGAGAACATACCGGAAGGCCATAAAAGGCTAGGAACTCGAAGGTCCGCTGTAACATCCCCGCCATGGAGGCATTCATCTCCAATGACTGCCGGGTGTACTCGGAGGAAGCCTGCAAAAATATCGGATGCATCACTATTCCGCGGAATATCAAATAAACTAAAATGAAATAGTATGCAATGCAAAGAATATTACCGGAGGCAAGTCGGGGATACCGACAAACTCGTGATCAGCCGGCGGAGGGGCGAAGGGAATCTGATAGGTCACCCCATCCGACCCCCGGAAAGACAGTGAAGAAGGCAAAGCGGGCCAGCTAGCCTCCCGTCCCCTCTGGACTCCGCCCCTGCCACGGACTCGGGCCCTCCTCGGCGCTCCTCCTCCTACTCCTGCTCCAGCCGCCGGCGCCGCAGGTCTCTCTCTCTCAGCTCGGCGACCACCACTCAGAGGCCGCATGATGAAGGTCCGGACGTACTCTGAGTAATCGCCCTCGCCTCTGAAGCCGTCTGCCTCCCAGCCGATGGTGTAGTCCGCCATCTGCTCAGCGGTGAAACGCTCGGTGTCCCTCATATGCTCAGGAGGATGCACCGGGACTATCTGCTCCGGTAACCCTAAGGTCTGACGCAAGAAGCGCTCGCCTAGGTACCAAGCCCGACAGACCGGGCCCTCCAGCAAAATCCGGTAACGCGAGGTCTCGATCGCGCCGGCAAACCGATCTCGCACCATCGCTGGCAGAGGAGCCCACGGCTGCCAGGTGATCTGAAATTGAAATACAGTTTATTGCCTACTGGTGTTGCAAATATACAGTGGAAAAGTGAAGTTTAAATGAACTGCAAGTAAAACATACCTCGGCGGGGGTGATGGTGTCGAAATAGCGGCGGAAAAAGCTGAATGTGTCGCGGGGCCGCCGAGTGCACCTCCCGTCGTAACGGCATGAGAAGGGAATGACCAGCGGAGTCTCTGTCTCCGGCACTGGCTCTAGCCTGGGAAAGTAGGCGTAAACCCACAACTGCAAGACAGATGTCAGAACATTTATCAGATAAAGCAGAATACAGAGTAAAGCAGAAATAGCAGAGCCGTGTGTTGTGCAGTGTATTGAGCAGAGTGTACAGTGTGAGCGATTATGCGGTCGGGTAAAGTAGAAGTATATATGTGTGCCGTGTACAAGATACTGATAAGTGTAAAACAGACTACGGTGTGTGCAGAGTACGAAGTCTGTAACGAAATGTAAAGCGGAAAAGAAGACGCATTCCTCAAGCTCGCCAAGAGCCTCCGAGCAATCGCCACGCCACGGGAGACCGAGCTCATGTACCCATAGAGGGTGGCCAGAGCCGCACCACCCCAGTCGAAACGCAAGACGTCCCGGACATCCACCAGTGCGCTGAGTAGGCAGAGAGGCACGGTGTTCGCCCGGTCGGCGAAGAGGGTCGTCCCTAGCAAGAACATCAAAAAGCCGCGCGCATACTGCTCTACGGCCGCCTCGGTCATCGGAGCTGCGTCAACAAGAAGAGGCTGCACCCGGAACTGCACCTCGAACCAGGAGTAGCGGACGAAACCTGGACGCGCAAGAGGCGGAGCCGCGCCAAGTAAGTAGATCTGAGCGGCGGTCCACTCATCCATGTCGGTGTCGAAGGGGATCGGATCACCCCCTACCCCGATGCCGGTGAGCACCGAGAAGTCGTAGGGAGTCATCGTCATGTCTCCCGCCGCGGATAGGTGGAACGAATCGGTGGTGTCCCACCACCTCTCTGCCAGGCGACTAAAAGAGGCCTCTGCGATGGCGAAGTCGAGACCCACGCAAAGGAAAAGCCCGCCTCGTCGAACCGCCTCGGGAAGCTCCAAGTACCAATCTCGAGCCACAACATTCCCATACCCGCGGATGGTATGGGAGTCTCCCTATTTTCAAACAAATAGTTGCGAAGCAATATGAAATGTATAGTTCTGAGGAAACATGTTAAAGTCGATACAAATCTAGCATGCGTGCAAGTTTTTCAGATTCGAACAGATACCGGGTGCTGGTGTGCTTACAGGGAACTACAGTGTCTGATGCGTCAGCGTGTTTTGAGTAAGTGCAATGTAAACATGGTGCACGTATGCACATTTTTCAGATCCAAGCAGATATCAGGTTTCAGTGTACTACGGTGGACTACGGCCTGTGATGTGTCAGTGTGTTTGTGAGGATCAGTATACAGATATGGTGCATGTGTGCACGTTTTGTTTTAGATTCAAGCAGATATCGGGTTATAGTGTGCCAGTAGGTGAACTACAACGTATGATGCGTCAGCATGTTTTGTGTGGTTCAGTTTAAATACAGCATACAATACGTTTTCAGATTCAAATAAGTGCCGGGTGTCGGTAGGTTTACAGTGAAGTACGGTGTGTGCCGTGTGTTTGGGTGATTGAGGCTAGTGCAGTGTGTGTGCATGTGTCCGTCTTAAACAGATATCAGTCGTAAACATGATTGCGATCAACTACAGTCTACAGCCTATCAGAGCTAAGCAGTTAAAGAACAGATTCAGCTATGGCAGTTAATAGTTCTACATTGCAGAAAGTAAAACAGAGAAAAAATGTTACCTCGGAAGCGCCGAAGGATAGGTGAGAGGTCGGCTCGCGCAGGAGAAGCTCCGGGTCCAGCGCTCAGTCGAAGCCGCGGAAATGGCGAAGACCATCCGGAGGTAGGACATGGATCGCCGGGCGGTAGGTCGCCGGATCGAAGGGACGCTCGCTCAATGAGAGGAGCTCGACCCCGGGATCCATCTCGTGATCCGGGGGAGTCCCGACGTGTGGAACATCGTCAGCCATGGCAATGGTAGTGAGAAAATGGCCGGAAGAGCCGGAATGTGAAGAGTCAACCGAAAAAGTCAACCCCGAGCGGGCCGAAAATGACCGGGAAGGCCGGAAGGTGGAAAGACACGGAAACGAAGAGGAAATCGAGGGGAACAAGTCCCGAAAAATCGAAAATAGCAAAAGAGGCGCCGAAACAAAATTTCGATCGGTTCAAAATGTGCGAAACGCGATGGAAATCGCGAATCGAACAACGAAATGGGCTTAGAACGCAAAGAAAACGGAGAAAAGAGGAAGAGAAAATATCCTAGAAAAGATGAGAAGGAAATTTCGACGGTATAGAAGTGAAGAGAATAGGGTTTCAAGCCCTATTTTATAAAACCCGAGGCAAAATGTCAAAACTGCCCCCGATCAGCAATTTTTGGCCGGTCGGCACTATTTTGTGCCGGTGGAATGTTTATGCAGCCGGTGGCCAGCCGGTGGTGTTCCCACCACCTTGTTTAGGCCCTGTGAACAGTTTTGGGTCTTCATAGCTCAAGAAAGTGCAAGAAAACGCATCCCCGACGCTCAACCGGCCTCCGTTTTGACCTCGGACCGTGTCTTCTGTGCGTGACACCCAGATTCAAGCAAAGATTGTATCCTTTTGTATCCTTTTGTCTTTTACAAGATTCAAAAGTTGCCCCGTGTGCGTTGCATGCATCCATCACGTTGTCCGGTGCGTCGCATCGCGCCATCTTGCACGTCCCTTGCGACTTGCATCATTTTGCATTTTCATGTGGCATGCGTGCCATATTTGCATTTCATTTTCCATTCAATGAGGTACGTGTGCCTCATTTTGCATTTCCATTGCATCTCGAGGTTCAAAAGCGGAAATGCGAATAAATAAAATCGCGAATGGGCTATGGAATGCAAGAAAAAAAAAGAGAAAGAGGAGAAGAGAAAATATCCTAGAAAGATGAGAAGGAAATTTCGAGATAGAAGTGAAGAAGATAAGGTTTCAGCCCTATTTTTTTAAAACCCGAGGCAAAATGTGCTCAAAAAAAAAAAGACGCATCCCGGCCGCTCCTCAGCCTCCGCTTTTTGACCTCGGACGTCTTCTCGGTCGCGTGAGACAATTCAAAAGATTGTATCCTTTTGTATCCTTTTGTCTTTTACAATTCAAAAGTTTTGCCGTGTGCACTTGCATCATTTTGCATTTTCATGTGGCATGCGTGCCATATTTGCATTTCATTTTCCATTCAATGAGGTACGTGTGCCTCATTTTGCATTTCCATTGCATCTCGAGGTACGTGTGCCTCGTTTTGCATTTCGTTTTCCATTCAATGAGGTACGTGTGCTTCATTTCGCATTTCCATTGCATCTCAAGGTACGTATGCCTCGTTTTGCATTTCGTTTTCCATTCAATGAGGTACGTGTGCCTCATTTTGCAGTCTTGCATCTTGAGGTACGCGTGCCTCACTTTGCATTTCATTTGCATTTCGTTTTGGCATGCATTCCATCGCGCTATTTCGCGCACCTCATTATTTTCCCCACCGGTCTGGCGAGACCTTAAACACGTACGGTCTAGGAGACCTTAAATCCTTCGAAGGTGCAAAACCTTTGACGCATGCATTGTCATGTATCATCATCTCAATTCATGCAATGCCTCACCCGGGTCTGGCGAGACCTTAAACACGCGCGGTCTAGGAGACCTTAAATCCTCGAGAGGTGCAAGACCTTCGGTGCATTAAGGTGCGCCTCATAGCATTTGGCATGCATTCCATCACGCTATTTCGCGCACCTCATCAGTTGCCCCCCGGGTCTGGCGAGACCTTAAACACGCACGGTCTGGGAGACCTTAAATCCTCGGGAGGTGCAAGACCTTCGGTGCATTAAGGTGCACACCTCATGGCATTTGGCATGCATCGCATCACGCTATCCTACACATCGCACTGTCTTGTGCACCGCATCTCAATTCATGCAATGCCCCACCGGTCCGGCGAGACCTTAAACACGTCCGGTCTAGGAGACCTTAAATCCTTCAAAGGTGCAAAACCTTTGGCACGTGCACTGTCTTGCATTCGCAAAGCCGCACGTTGCTGCGCATTTCAAATTCATGCATTGTCATGCATTCGTAAAGCCGCGCGTTGCCACGCATTTCAAAAAACGTACATTGTCATGCATACATTTTGCATACGGTCTAGGAGACCTTAAATCCTCTGAAGGTGCAATTCCTTCGGTGTTTGTCGTGCCCGAACGACTTTCGGTGGTCTGGTAAAGCCACCTGTCTGTGTTTGCGGTGAGTTCCTAGAAGACCAATGGGGACGGTGAAAACTAGAGTTTGAATGGCTTATGCCTAGAACGTAAAGGTTCGAAATTTCCGAGACTAAAGTCTGGTTTAAATACCCAGGGGGTGTACCCTCGGCTTGAAATCTGTATGGAAGCCCCATAGGTTGAGGCGGCGTGTTTACGCCTCAATTCTGGATACTAAACCAACCTAGTATATCGCCCTGTTGGGAGAATAGGGAAAACTGCAATCGTATGGGTAGGAGGTGGTCTCGGGACTATCTGCTCAGGCAAACCAAGGGTCTGACGTAGGAAGCGCTCTCTAAAATACCATGCCCGACAGACCAGACCCTCCAGCAAAATCCAGAATTGGGCAGTCTCCCGAGCACCCATGTACTGGTCTCTCACTACATTCGGCAACACGGCCCAGGGCTGCCAGGTGATCTGCAAATTACAGGATATACAATTTGTTATCTGCTGTTGAAAGTACGATGTAAAGCGAAGCTTAAAAAAACTGTAATGTTTGAAATACCTCCGCTGCGGTAATGGTGTCAAAGTATCAGCGGAAGAACAAGAAAGACTCCCGTGGCCTCCGCTCGCACCTCACATCATATCGATGAGAATATGGAACAGCGAGGGGCATCTCCACCTCCGGCTTTGGATCAAGCCTCAAAAAGTAGGCATACACCCACAACTATAGAATGTAACAGGGCAATAGTGAGTATGTTTATCAGTAAAGCAAAATACAGATAAACTGGAAATCGGAGAATGATGTGAAGTGTCTTGTGCAGTGTACAGCCAGTGTAAAGCAGATTGCGTGTATACAGTGTATGTGGTGTACAGATAGTGTAAAGCAGTACTGTAAAGCAAAAGGGAAAAATGTACCTCCCAGGCTCGCTAATACCCTCCTAGCAGGTGTCCACTGCGGCGGGATGAAGAGCTTATGTACCCGTAAAACGTGGCCAGGCCTGCGCCTCCCCAATCATAGTGTCGGATCCTGGTCACATCCACCAACGCGCTTAGTAGATAGAGTCCAACTGTGTTCGCCCGGTCGGCGAAGAGGGTGGTGCCCAACAAGAACATAATGAACCCTCAGGCATACTGCTCAACCTCCTCGCGTGTCGTCGGTGCCTGTACTCTGAACTGGTCCTCGAACTAGGAATACCTCACGAACCCTGGCCGGGAGAGAGGCGGGAGATCACCAAGCAAGAACATCTGGGCAGCATCCCACTCGCCCATATCAGTATCAAAAGGGATCAGATCACCCCCTACTCCGATGCCAGTGAGCATGGAGAAGTCGAAGGGAGTCATCGTCATCTCCCCGGCTGTGGAAAGGTGGAAGGAATCGGTGGTGTCCCACCACCTCTCCACCAGCACGCCTAAAAGGGGCCTACTCACAGTGAGGCGCGAGAGTCCCATGCAGAAAATGCCGAAGCCGGCCTCGTCAACGATATGGCGAACCTTATCAGGCAACTCCATGTACCAACCCCAGGCAACGGTATTCCCATACCCCCGGAAGGCATGGGAATCTCCCTGTGTTCAAAGACAAGCAGTTGCGAAGCAGTGTCAGAAATTCAGTGTTTTAATATGTTCAGAATTGATGAAAATGTAGTGTGTGTGCATGTGTTCGAGTTTACACAGATATTATGTATGAACGTGCTCAGGGTGAATTAAGCATATGATCTACAAGTGTGTTTGTGATGATCAGATAAAGGGTAGTATCAACTATCCAAGATATACAATCTACATTGCAGAAAGTAAAGAAGAAGAGTATACCTCAACCACGCCGTAAGAAAGGTGTGACTCCGACTCGCGTAGCAAGAGCTCCGATGGCACACCTCGCGCGTAGCTCCTGAACTGGCAGAAGCTATCGGGGGGCATTACATGTACCGCGGGCCGGTATGTCGCCGGGTCGAAAGGTCGAACACTGAGAGGTAAGAGCTCGACCTCGGGATCCATGTCTATCTTTGGAGAAGTTATCGTCTGCCATCTCGAGAAGATTAAGAAAACGGTAGAAGGTATGGAAAGTGGGTAAAAATGCAAAAAGTCAACCCCGAGGGGTGAAAAGTGGGAGAAAAGATTGAAGTGCGGAAGAAGGCACGAGAACCAAGGCTAACTTGGGGGAAAGAAACCCCAAGTGGTGGAAATCGAGAATGTGGCACCGAAATCACGTTCCTTCGGTTCAAAGTGTTTGGAACGAAGAGGGTTTCGTGAATCAAAAGTTGGGGGAGGCTTGAAAATGGAAGAAAAGCACGGATCGAATGGGGAAAATTCCCTAGAGGAGGAGGGGAGTGAATTTCAGCTAAGGAGAAGTGAGGAAATATGGTTTGGAACCCTATATTTAAAGACCCGAAGCAAATGGACAAAATTGCCCCGAATTTGCCACTTTTGGCCGATTGGCCAAATTGTTAGCCGATCGGCTAAATTGTTGGTTGATAATCTCTTTTGATGGCCGATGGCTCCCCCTTGTGGTCGATGGGTCTCCAATGCCCTTGTTTGGGGTATCTTTGTTGATTGGTACCCTCATCTTTTAGGAAAGTACAAGAAAGTACACTTTTGAAGCTTAAGCGGCCTTCGTGATGACCTCGAACCGTGTCTTCCGTGTGCGGCACTCGATACGCACGAGGTGTATCCTTTTTCGTGTCCTTTTGTATATTGCGAGATTTGAAAATTGCTTTAAATATCTTGCCTTGTGAGTGTTTTGTCATGTTTGTAAGACGCACGTTTGTTATATGCCTTTTCACTCTTACATTGAGCAAGCCTCATCTTGTTTTGAAGTTGCATCTCAACATCGTAAATAACATGTCTTTACCATGCTTATGTTGAATATGTTCCTCTCTTTGTTGTTGCATTGTTATGCACACACTATATGCGTTGTCGCGCACGTTTTGTTCGCATTGTCATGCACACCTTTCTTGCATTGTTATGCACTTTGCTTGCGTTGTCGCGCATGCTCTTTCTTGCATTGTTATGGACTTGGCTTGTGTTGTCGTGCATGCCTCATTTGCATTGTTATGCATATTGCTTGCGTTGTCGCGCATGCTTTTCCTTGCATTGTTATGCACTTGCCTGCGTTGTCGCGTATGCTTTTCCTTGCATTGTTATGCACTTGTATGCGTTGTCGTGCATGCTTTTACTTGCATTGTTATGCACTTGGCTTGCGTTGTCGCGCATGCCTTTCTTTCATTGTTATGCACTTTGCTTGCGTTGTCGCGCATGCTTTTCCTTGCATTGTTATGCACATGGCTTGCGTTGTCGCGCATGCCTCTCTTGCATTGTTATGCACATTGCTTGTGTTGTTGGGCATGCTTTTTCTTGCATTGTTATGCGCATTGCTTGCGTTGTTGCGCATGCTTTTCCTTGCATTGTTATGCACTTTGCTTGCGTTGTTGCGCATGCTTTTCCTTACATTGTTATGCACATTGCCTGCGTTGTCTCGCATGCTTTTCCTCGCATTGTTATGCACATTGCTTGCGTTGTCGCACATGCTTCACCTGCATTGTTATGCACCCCTCGCTTGCGTTGTCGCGCATGTTTTACTTGCATTGTTATGCTCATTCTAGTTGCATTGTCATGCATCTTTTCACTTGCATTACTATGCACCTTCTCACTTGCATTGTATATGCATGCGTTTATCTCATTTTGAAATAATATCGTGATCTAACGATTGAACATGTGTTTCTACTAGATTGTACCTGTTGAATTTCTTTGTTTTGCAGGCACGATATTGTATGTACAGTTAATTTGAAGTTGGTGAAACCAGACCATATTATATGTATGGTTCATTCAAGAGAAGTTCCAGTTCAGTTTGACTGCTACCTTTCTCCACTCGCGTTTGGCATGCGTTTGGACGTATCTCTCTCCTCTCGCGCTTGACATACGTCTGGATGACTACGCTTTCTTGCGCAGTCCTTTCCTCTCCTGCGTGTGATACGATGAGAGATGTTGTGTTTGAGACTCTGGGTATCCTTGGTAGTCGCTTTTAGTCTTCTCCGCATGAGACGCAGTGAGATATGCATAATTTTCTTCATCCTTTCTGTTGAAATGTGTAGGACTACTCTTTCTTATTCGCTTGCTTAAAATGTTGTATTTGTTTTGCATAAATGCTTCATTACAGCTCTCTTTGCATGATCATAAGTTATGTTTGGCATCGTGCATGTCATTTGCATCTTGCCCTTGCCTGCGGGCACATCTCTTTGTTATCTTGTATGCTTGTCTAAGTCTTCGGCCTTATCAAAAATGGGTCGTCTCTGGGCTTTAACATTCACTCCCGTCATCTTATGACTTTTGAGTTTTATCAAAGAGGGGCAACTATAGACACCCTATTTTTGACCGTCCTCAAGACTTGGACGTCATCGTTTGAACGCTCGATGATCATCCATGCTCGTGTTCGTTTTGAGTTCCTGAAGGTCTCGGCCGCATGCCTTGCCTTAGGATCTCTCAACGTGTCTGTTTTGTTTTGGTTGTGGACCAAGGACCTGTGGCTTTGTTTCTGAGGGAATAGGGTGGCTTGTTGGCCATCCCTACAACCCATCGGCCAAGCCTTGTGCTTGTGGGCCTTATTTCCTTACCATCGGCCATAAGTGGTGGCTGATCGGCACTCTTTTTGGCCGATCGACACTCTTTTTGGTCGATTGGCCATATTTTCTAGCCAAGACCTTTCTATCTGCTTTTTCAGATATTTTTGTGCCAGCTGTGACAGCTGGTGAACACAGTTTTCATCCTCTATACACATGTATGGAGGGATTGATTCAAGTCCTTAGCTTACTCAACAAGCTTAGGAATTGAATTTCTATAAGAAGGGAGACCCCTCTCCCTTTCCAGAGGTTCTGAAAAATTGAGATAGAAGTTATATATATCTATCTCTCTATATATTTCCTCTCTCTCTCTCTCTCCCTCTCCCTCTCCCTCTCCCTCTATATTTGCACTTGTTTGTGCTCAAAAGTGTAATTTCTTCACACTTTTGCACTAAAGCACCTACCAGAACACCATACTCTTGTTGCTGAGGTGCTTGAGGGTTTTGTTTGAACTCAAAGTTTGGTTTTTAGCTCAGAAAGTTGCTGGAGTTGCCTCTTTGAAGGTGTTCTACAAGGGTAAGTCTCTAACCCTCTTTTAAGCTTTGTGTTCATTGCTTATTTAGCCTTATTTGCATGCTTATTTTGGCTTAACTCTTAACTGTAAAAAGCTTCATTTTCATGTGTTTGAAATGATTGTTTAAGGTCTTGTTGGTGTTGGGGGTGATCTACTCCCTTGAATGCCTTGTTTTGAGCCACCCCTTTAGGCTCTTGTTTTTATCTTTGCATGACCTTTCTACCAATGAATTCCAAAGGAATTTTAGTGGTGGAAAGTGTATTTTGAGGTCTTGAATAGGAGAGGGTCACCCCCCTCTCCTTGTGTCTTGTATGCTTGCATAGATGGCTCATCAAAGTAACATGTTTGTCTAGCATGTTTTGATTCCAGTTCAGCAAGTTTTTGGTGTTATTTTTGCATGCCTCAACTCTGTTTTTTGTTGGTTTGATAGCATCTTGCATGCTTCACATACTTGTAGTGCAATCTTGCATGCTAACATAACATGCATCATATGTTTGGACCATCATTCTTGCATGTTTTGGCTCAACTCCAAGAAGCTTTTAGCCTTGTTTTACCATGCTTAAGCTCTGATTTGTGTTGTTTTGGTCATGCATGCCATGCCTTGTATAGCCAAAGTGCATTCTAGCTTATTAGCTTTGAGTTTCCAAGCCACTAGCATGCATTGCTCGGGCTACTTCCATGATTTGGTATCATTTGAAATATGATTTCAGTATATGTAGTGTGGTCATACATTTGCATTTGTCACTCTTTCAATGCTTTGAAGAGTTGGTGTTTCATGTCTTAAGAATGGGTCATTATGCATGCCAACATGGTTAGACCTTTGGGCTATCATTTCAGTGTATTTTTGGTTTTGTTTTGCCATAATATAGCTCCAATTTTTTTTGGTGAAGCCATCTCATGATTGGTTTTGTTGGGTGTAGTGCAATCCCCCTTGTTGGCCTTGCACACTTCATGCCTTATGCCCTTCATGTTGGCTTGTTTTGGCTTTGCTCCGCACATGTTTTAGACTCATTTTGGCATGCTCTAGGACTGTTTTGGGTTGCATTGGCCATATGTTTCATGTTTTGCATAGTTGTAGTGCAATGGGCCTTGTTAGCTTTGAGTTTTGAGCACCATAGCATGTTTAATTTGTGACATGTATATGATTTGGCATCATTTACCATGACATTTCAGAGCATATAGACTTGCCATGCTCCCGCTTCTTTCACCCTTTGAATGCCTATAAGGGTTGTGCATTGTTGCCTAGCTTATGGGCCAATATGTGTGCATACATATAGACTTGCCATGCTCCCGCTTCTTTCACCCTTAGTTTTGGTATGATGGCCACTATTTTGGACCCTCTTAGGTCTGTCCATATGCAATTTAAGTCCACTAAGTGTTGCATTACATGGTCCTTGCCATTGCATTGTTGTTGCATGCTTGAGTTGCATTGCATGGTGCTTGCATGCTCATGTTGCATTACATTGTTTGCATGCCATTAGCTTTGTTAAGTTGTGCATACATTACATTGTGTTTGGTTTGGGTGTTAAGCCAAACACGAGGAACGAGGGACGTTTCATACTCGAAGTGATGAAACGTGCCTCAATTCTCGATCGCTGATGCTCTTGATCATGCATGATAGAGTTCTAGGCATTTATGTGTTTTTGTGCATTCATTTTACATTGAATTGTGCAATTTGGCTTCTCGGCCATCATACATCGAGATGCGTGATTGGTGGCTCGAGGGTCGAGCACTACACACCTTTGAGCCTTAGACATGATAAGGGGTGCAGTTGCACACATATTTTCTTACAAATACATTTCCATGCCTCTGTTTGTGCTCTATTGCAGCAAAAAGGAGAGTTTGCAGGAAGCAGTGGCCGATCAGCTATCAATAATTGGCCGATAGCCTCAAAAGTGGTCGATGACCATTATCCTTTGGCCGATGGCCATACCTCTTGGCCGATGACCTCTCAGCATGTCCATGAGGTGGATCAGAAGTGTTTTGGAGATTGGCACAATTTTCAGTGGTGCAGAAGTGTGCAAACAGAGGCAACATGAGGCATGGCAATGGATTTCCAAGCGAGGTGATCGAACATGCATCTTCGAACTCTTTGAACTGAGTTGAGGCTTTGTAATTTGTAATTAGCTTTACTTGATTAGTTATCTTTTGAATTTGTAATAAAGCTAGTTAACGTGTTGTAATAATTAGCTTAGTGTTATCTAGTTATTCAATTTGATTATGTAATAATTAGTCTAATTAGATTATTAGATTAGTTGCTTAGCTTAGCGTAGCTAGCATAGCGTATTCATTCGGACCCTCCGTCGAGAGGGTGAATTTTGTAATAATTGTGTGTGAGTGTGTGAATGTCTTCCAACCCCACGTCTTTCTTCCTTTTACTTATCATCTTTTGATGGTTAGTTTTAGGGCATGTTTCAATTAGTATCCTTATGTTTGCATGCGTGCATCCATTCATTTGTCTTGCATGCACCGGGCTCGGTGCATCATACAAACCACATTATATTTCAATACATTTGCTTGAATACGTGTTCAACAGTATGTTATCAAGTTGCATCTCATATGCCATCTTAGAATAGCCGAGCCTATCTTAGTTGCATTTTGCATGTGTTGCATTAGCCATTTTAACATGAATTAGGATCATGCATGATTTTTAACTAGTTCTGTGTTTTGGCTCAGAGTACACTGTAAGTGTTTATGCTTTAGCATCTTGCATGAGTACAATTTTATGTTGCCATGATAACATGCTTGCCATGAGGCTAACTACTTAAGTGTTAAATTGCATGAATGCCTGTGGATGAAGGTTGGATTGCTTGAATTGGAACAATTTATCGAAATGCGAGTTCTAAGCCCACTTGAGGTGGCAAAATCATGTTTTCTAAGCCCACTTGAGAGTGGCAAAATCCACGTTTTAGTCTACTTGCGAGTAACACTTTCAAACCATTTCCAAACAAACAAACATGAGATGTTTTGTTCCAACTTAGGCGGTTTAGTCTATACTTGTATGCTGTATGCTGTACGCATCACGTAGTAATGATAGATTAATAAACCGAAATAAGAACACATGTGCTTTCAAAAACAAAATATCATGTTTTTAAAGGCCGATCTTTGACCGAGTGAGCGGGGGTGCTCATTGCATGACCTTCCCCTCTCGTACCCAAGTTCCCGAGCCGAGGCAACTTTGGTGATAACGGACACATGGTGTTAGGCCCAAGTCAGGGTTTCCTAAATTTTCCAAAAATAAAACACTTAGGTGGCGACTCTGTATCTGGTAAAGCAGTCAATGTTTGGCACTTCTTTAATCAGTTTTCCAAAACGATTTGCCGGATTTGAACTCTATGGTGATTTATCCGTCTTGCATTGCACTTTGCGAGATTAGATTCAGAACTGTGACATTGAGTCCGAACTGTAGTAGCTTAAGAACAAAATGATTTCGCACCTTTGCGGGCAGAGCCGAGACGTTCGGGCACGTCTACATTAGCCTGTCGAGTTGTTGTGTTGTTTATCGAGTTGTTTTACTCTGTTTGTTATTTCAGTTGTTAGTTGGTTCATTACCTGATTAAGGCAATACCAATGGAATGTGCATTTTTCAATCAAGTTCAATCTCTTTTTTTATGCTATGCGACGCTCAGAATGCAAAATATAACACTTTTTCATCAAAAGCTGTTTTCATTCCGATCATGGTCACTTTTTACAAAAGAGTAGAAGTTTTTTAAGGAAATAAAACTAGTCTGAACCGTACAAAGTGCCAACGCTACTAGCAAAAAGAAACTAAGTAAAAAGGCATGGATAGATCAGTGCTAACTATCTTAGGCTCGAAAGGCCCTTTTCGTCCTCTTCCTCGGCGGAGTGGACTCTGTAGCACTGTCTCCATAGGCACCACTGTCAGAGGCCCCTGTATCCGAGCTAGCTGCCAAACCTCCCTTAGCATCATCTCCGCCCTCAGAATCCAAGCCAGCGTCGTCGTCTCCATCCTCAGATGACTCTGACTGTAGACCCGCTGCCTCTTCATCCTCACTCATCTCATCATCATCATCGTCTAGGACAGGCTCTGAAAGGCCACTTCCGCCACGGGTGCCTCTAGCTCTGCCTCGACTGCGTGTTGGAGCCTGTCTCCCTCTCCTCCCTGCTGCTAGAGGAGGTACTGAAGGTCCTACTGCGGCTGTCACCGCTGCTGTCGGCAGAGGTGGGGCAGTTGGTATATGCCAGCCACAATATGTGTATCAGATGCAAGTGCGGTGTGCAGAATAGGTACATGCAAAGTATGAATACAATGCGAGAATGCAGTGTGTCAAATGAGCTCTATACATGCAGTGTATCAGTGCAGGGTGAAGAAGTGTTCAGTTAAAATGCCAGTTTCAGTACATCAGCGTAGATATGATGACCGAAATACAAGAAGACTGAAATTTTTACCTCAATACCATGGAAGCCGAGTATCGCCTCCCTCCTCAAGATCATGCCCTCAAATGAGGCCAACATCTTGAGTAACCCCTCGACGTACTCTGTGGAGGCCTGCAAATGCAGTTTGGAATGATCAGTGTCCAGAATGAATGAATGTTTGAGTATCTAAGCAAGAATAAAAAATGAAATGAAAACTGAAGTGCATACTGGAGGTGAATCAGGCACCCTGACGTATCTATGACCAGCCAACGGAGGCTCGATCGGAATCTGATAAGCCTCTCCGGAGTATCGCCAACCAGTCAGCTCGGTCGGAAGCTCTGGCCAACCAGCCCTCTGCTCTACTTGGGAAGCCCTACTGTCACGAGCTGTGCTCGCTCGACTCGCTCTTCGACTTACCCTCATGGTAGGAGCTCTTACTCCCTCGCCCTCTACACGGAAATACTCTGCCTCTAGCTCTACCATGAACTGGATCACCTCGTCGGCAGACAATCTGTGTGTCACTCTCATGGACACTAGAGGTGCATCAGTATGAATGGGGTAGGTAGGCCCAAAGTCTAGCATGCGAAGCGCTCGCCTAAGAACCAGGTGCGGCAAATCGGGCCCTCGAGAAGAATGCGATGGCGGGTGATGACCCGAGCTGTATCATACTAGGCTCGGAGCCCTGACGGTATCATGGCCCAGGGCTGCCATGTGATCTAAAATAGAGAAGTAACAGATGATTAGTCACTGTCAATCATTAATGTGTGGATTAAAATGATTGAAAAGTAGGATAACTTTTTTTTGGGTTACCTCATGCGCCGCAACCACATCAAAATACTGGCGGAAAAACATGAAGTTCTCCTAGGTCCTATGGCGGAGCTGGCCGTCGTATACCCGAGAAAAGGAGGCTGTCGTTGGAACCTCCTCCACAGGCTCTGGAGTAAGAGCCGGGAAGTACGCGTACACCCATAGTTGTAAGGAAAGTGCGATGATATCCAATCAATACAGTGCATGAACAAATGCAGAAAATGTAAAGCAGAAAGCATACTGTAGACCGCCCGAACTCCGCTCCGCGCACGAGGGCGCGAATTGTAGTTCTTAGCTACTACAGTTCGAACTCATGTCACGGTTCTGAATCTAATCTTACAAAGTGCAATGTGAGACCGATAAATCACCAAAGAGTCCAAATCTGGCAAATCGTTTTGGAAAATCGATTTAAATAAAGAAGTGCCAAACATAGACTGCTTTGCCAGATTTCAGAGTCGCCACCTAAATATTTTGTTTTGGGAAATTTAGGAAACCCTGACTCGTGCCTAAGGCCACGTATCCGTCATCACCAAAGTTGCCTCGGCTCAGGAACTTGGGTACGAGGGGGAAGGTCATGAAATGAGCACCCCCGCTCGCCTGATCAAAGATCGGCCTCTACTAATAAGATATGTTGTTTTTGAAAACACATGTGTTCTTATTCCAGTTTATTAGCTAGCTTACTATGTGATGCGCACAACATACAAGTACAGACTCAATCACGCGGATTGGAACAAAACAACTCATATTTGTTTTTGAAAGTGGTTTGAAGTTGCTACCCTCAAGTAGGCTAAGACGCGGATTTGCCACCCTCGAGTGGGCTTAGAAAATTATGATTTTGCCACTTCAAGTGGGCTTAAAACTCACAATCATCGAGTTTTTCCAATTCAGGCAATCAAACCTTCACCCACAGACATTCAGACAGTTAAACACTTAAGCACATAGCCTCATGGCAAGCATGCTATCATGGCAGTCACTTACATACATGCATGGATGCTAAAGCGAAAACACTTGCAGTGTACTCCGAGCCAAAACAGAAGCTAGTTAGTAATCAATGCATGATCCTAGCTATGTTAAGATGCCTAATGCAGCACATGAAAAATGCAATTAAGATAGGCTCGGCTATTCTAAGATGGCTTATGAATGCAACTAGATAACATGTATTCAAATTGGTATTGAAACACAATGCAGTTAGTATGATGCGCCGAGCCCGGTGCATGCAATACAGATGAATGAATGCAAACATGTGAAGCATAAGGATGCTAATTGAAACATGCCCTAAAACTAACCATCAAAAGTTGGTAAATAAAAGGGAGAAAGAAATGGGGGTTGGAAGACATGCATCACACACACGCACACTTATTACAAAATTCGCCCTCTCGACGGAGGGTCCGAATAATAAGCTAACTAGCTAACCTAAACTAATTAAACTAATTATTACATCACAAAACTAATTAACTAACAAGTTAACTAATTATGAAGCTAATTAACTAACAAGTTAACTAACTAGTTATTACAACACAAATTGAATAGTTAAGCGCATTAACTACTTAAGTATAAAAATGAATGCATTAGATAGCTTAAGCAAAGAAGCTAAGTAAAGCAGTAAAAAGAAGTCTTCAGGGCGAGAAACGCATGCATGCTCGGTCGCCTCGTTCGGAAATCCATCGTGATGCCCCAATTTGCCTCTGTTTTCAATTGTTCTTAGAGCACTGTACAAAGCTCTAGATAGCTTTTGCTCCACCATGGGAACCTCCAGGAGCATGGCCGACCACTTAGTGGTGTTTTCAACCACCTGCTGACCACTTGTCTTTGCTACTGACCAGAAAAAGTGGTCGGCCAGCCACTTTTACTGGTCTGCCGACCACTTGTTGCTGCACTTCTCCAGTTTGCCGCAACAGAGAACAAGAAGGGGCATGGCAATGTATTTGCAAGATATGTGTGCACAACCACCCTCCCTATCATGTCATGATCTCAAGGGAGTGCAGTTCTTGATTCTCAGGCCACCAATCGCGCATCTCGATGCATGATGGCCAAAGAGACAAGATTGCACGAATCAATGTAAATGAATGCACACATAACACATAAAGCCTTAACCTCTGTCATGCTTGATCAAGAGGGTCGGCGACCGAGAATCGAGGCACGTTTCATCACTTCAAGTATGAAACGTCCCTCGTTTCTCGTGTTTGGACTAGCACCCAATCCAAACACATGCAAAGCAACTCAAGCATACTAAACACAATGTAATGCATGTATACACAATACAATGCACACACAATGCAATGCAACATAAGCAACATATCAATGCTAATGGCATGCATACACAATCCAATGAAACATAAACATGCAAACAACATGCAAACAAACATGCTCAATGGACTTAAACCGAATATGGACGGACCTCAGTCATGCCAAAACAATGGCCATAATGCTGAAATAAAGGCATGAAAGCAAGAGAAATGCATGCACATGCATTGGCTCACCAATTAGGCACAAGAACACAACTCTCAAAAGTGCTCAAGGAGTGATGAATGTGGAAGTGTAACAACACTATAAGCACTGAAATTAGGTATAAAATGATGCCAAATCATTCAATCAACACAAGCAAAGCATGCAAGAGTCCTTAAGGCACAAAGCTACCAAGAAGGACTACTCTAGAGACATGCAATACATGGCACAAATGCATGAACCAAGCATGGACAGAGTTCAAATAGGTCTAAGCAAAGGCCAAAACATGCTGAGATGGGGCCTCAAAGGTCTAAACCTTCATGCATGCACACTAGGCCACAAGCAAGGTAACAATGCGCAACCCTTAGAGGCACTCAAAGGGTGAAAGAAGTGGGAACATGGCAATGCTACATGCTCTGAAATACCATGTTAAATGATTCCAAATCATCCAAACAACACAAATGAAGCATGCTAGGAGGCTCAAAGCTTGAAACTAGCATAAGCACTTGCACTATAGCTATGAAAAACATGAAGCATATGGAAAATACAACCCGAAATAGTCCTAGAGCATGTTAAAATGATGCTAAAACATGTATGGAAGGAAACCAAAATAAGCTAGCATGGTAAGCATGAAGCATGAAATATGCAAGGCCGATAGGGAGGTTTACACTACACCTACCAAAGCCAAGCATGAGATGGCTTTGCCAACAAAAATTAGAGTTATATCATGGCAAAATAACCCCAAAAACACACTGAAATGATAGCTCACAAGCTTAGGCATGAAGGCATACACAATGGCTCATGTTTAAGGCATAAAGCACAAACTCTCCAATGCATTAAAAGAGTGAAAGATTTGAGTGTATGGAAATGAAACATACTCTGAAATCACATATGAAATGATGCCAAATCATGAAAATAGTCTAAGTAATGCATGCTAGTGGACTCAATAGACAAAGCTAATGAGCTAAATTGAACCATGGCTATACAAAGCAATGCATACATGACCAAAACAACATAAGTTAGACCTAGAGCATGCTAAAACATGACCAAAATCTTCTCAGAGTTAAGCCAAAATCATGCTAGAATGATGGTCCAAAGCATGATGTATGTTAGGCCAATGAATGGAACTGCACTACAAGTGCATGGAGCATGCAAGGGGCTATCAAACCAAACCAAAAAAGAGTTATGGAATGCTAAAAAAACACCAAAAACAAGCTGAGATGGAGCCAAAACATGCTAGAAAGACATGCTACTTCATAAGACACACAAAGCTAGTTTGCAAATTTTACACTACAAGTGTATAAAGCATGCAAGGGATGACCAAACCAAGTCAAAACAGTGGTATGCCATGTCAAAATAACCCCAAATACATGCTAAGATGGAGTCAACATAAGCTTAACAAACATGCTCAAACATGAGGCAAACGAAGCAAGCATCCAAGATATAAGGAGAGGAGATGACCCTCCCCTATTTAAGACCTCAAAACACAAGTTTTACCACTAAAAATCTACTAGATTTCAGTGGTTAAAATTCCAAGAGAAAGTGATCTCAAGGGCCTAAAGTGATGGTGTAAAACAAAGCCAAACAAGGCACAAGAGGGGGTAGACCACCCCCAACACAAAAGAGACCTTAAACAAACATGACAAGCATGCAAAATCATAAATTTTTGTAGTAGAAAGTCAAGCCAAAATAAGCATGCAAATAGGTCCAAAAGCTTAAGCAAAACAAGGGTTTAAGAGGTTAGAAGCTCACCCTTGTAGAACCACTTTAGAGCAACAACTCCAGTAGCTTTCTTGGATCAAAACCAGTCCAAAAACACCAAAACTAGCTTCAAAGTGCCTCAAAAACAAGACTATGGTGTTTGAGTGTGTGTTTGTGTGCAATAGTATGATGAAAATGCACTTTTAAGCATAAAACAAGAGTGAAGGAGCAAATATAGAGATAAGTGTGTTTCTATAGCTCAAGCACAAAATTCTAAACCTAAGGGAAGAAGGGGAGGTTCTCTTTTACAGAGAACCAAAGTTTAAGCTTGTTGAACAAGCTTAGGCCTTCAAACCATCCTTCCATATACGTGTATGAAGGATGGTTTCTGTGCCCTCCAGCTATTACAGCTGGCACCAAAATATCTTCAAAAAGGTGCTGGAAAGCTGCCGACCACTTGAAGTGGTCGGCCAGCTACTTGTAGTGGTTGGCCGACCACCACAAGTGGTCTGCCAGGAAAGAAAGTGTTCGGCAGCGAGCAGGAGTGGTCTGCAGCATGAAAGCAAGCTGGTGGTGTAGTGGCCGACTACTTTTGGTGGTCCAAAGACCACAAAGGCCAGTTGGCCGACCCGAAAACTGGCTGGCGAGGAAGAAAAGTGGTTTTCAGGGAGAGAAACTGGTCTCCCACCCTTATTCCACCCTCCAAGCAAGGAAAGCAAGGTTTGTGCCAAAAACAAACCAAAAAAGATGCAAGTCAAGAGTCCGAGGGTCGAGGCGTGCAGCCGGAAGACTCAAAAACTAGTCTACAGGCACCAAAAGTGGTCTACGAGGGAAAAGTAGTTTGTGACCACAAAAAGTGGTCTCCCAGACCTCAGTGTCCCTCTAGACCAAGGCAACAAGGCATGGTTCGAAAACTGGGCCAAAAGGAGAACGTTAAGCGGTCCCAAGACAAGGCGAACGGCCTAAGGCTCCGAAAATTGAAAACTAGCCTCTAAGAGGAAAAAGTGATCTACGAACCTCTCTCTCCCTCCAAGCAAGGTCAACAAGGCTTGGTCCACAAACCGAGCCAAAACACAAAGAGTTCAAAGGCCCGGAGGCAAGGCACTCAGCCGAAAACTCCGGAAACTCGAAACGAGCACAATCACGCACAATCACTGAGCGCTCAAATGATGACGTCTGAATCTTAAGGTTGGTCAAAAATGGGGTGTCTACACATACAGCATGAACAGGTACATAAAATGTAAAACAGAAAGTACATGTGTTGAACAAGTGTAAAGCAAGAAATGCTGAACAGAAAGTGTAAAACGAAGAGGGGGGAACTAAGTTGTGCACCTCCCAAGCTCGCCAGTAGCCTCCAATCAAGCTCCCAGTCCTGTGGGAAGTTGAGCTCATGTATCCGTACAATGTGGTGAGGTCGGCTCCACCCTAATCATAGAACTGAACTTGATGAAGTACTACCAAGGCGCTCAGCAAATACAGGCGCACGGTATTCCACCTATTCGAAAACAAGGTGGTACCAAAAATGAACATGAGGAAGCCTCTAGCATACTGCTCTATCTCCTTGATCGTCTCGGGTTCAGTCCCTCTAAACTGCTCCTCAAACTAGCTGTACCGAACCATGCCTGCCCAGAGTGTCGATGGATATGCCCCAAGCAGCGCGACCCATGTTGCCTCCCACTCTCCCATATCAGTGTCGAGAGGGATCGGATCACCCCCTATGGCTAAGCCAGTGATCATGGCAAAGTCGTATGGGGTCAGCATCATCTCCCCTATGGTGGAAAAATGGAAGGAGTTGGTGGTGTCCCACCACCTCTTCACTGGAGCCCCTAAGAGAAGACGGCTCGCTATAACCCGAGTCAGGCTGGAGTAGAAGAGATCGAAGCCTATCTCATCAATGATGTCGTGAACACCAATTGGGAGCTCACCGTACCAATCTCGAGCGGTCGTTGTGCCATAGCCTCTTAAGGCGTGAGACTCGTCCTGTGGTAATGCATGAGATACAATACAATCAAGGCAATGCATGAGATGTAATTAGATCAAGGTAATGTATGAGATACAATCGGATCAAGGCAGTGCATGAGATGCAATCAAATCAAAATAGGGCAAGAAGTGCAAACAGTTAAGGGTAGTAATGCAGAAAAATAGTTTTCATACCTCTATGGCAATAGCCGACAAATGAGACGCTGGCTCCCTCAGCAGGAGCTCCTCTGGCGCATCCTCAACAAAGTCAGTAAAGGATTTGATGCCTCCCGCAGTCGCTGGATCAAAAGGGCGTATACTCAACGGCAATGGCTCTGGCTCGGCCTCTGGCTCGACCTCGAAGTCCACCTCAAAATCTATTGGAGGAAGCTTAGGGGGAGCCCCATCATGGGGAACATCGTCCGCCATCTGAAAATTGGTGCAAGATGGGTGAAAATGAAGAAAAGTGAAGAAAAGGAGAAAAACTTTGAAAAAGTCAACCCTAGGAGAAAGAAAATGGAAGAAAAAGTCAAAGCTAAAAAAAGTGCACGGAACTCGAGAGAAACTCGAGGGGAATGAGCCTAGAATGGTGGAAATGAGAAAAAAAGAGTGGAAATCAAATTCCAATCGGTTCAAAGTGAAGAAAACTATGAGGGTTTATCGAATAAAGTTTGTGTGGGGTGTTGGAAAACACATAGAAAATGCGGATCCAGAGAGAAGGGGCACCTAGAGAGAGAGGGAGGTCATTTTCGAGCAAGGGTTTGTGAGGAAATGAAGTTTTGAGTGTTGTACTTAAAGACCTGAATGTGAAAAGTCATTTTTGCCCAAATCTACCATCGATGGTCGGCAGGGGCACACTGGTGGCCGGTAGGTGGCCGGCGGCTCCCCCTGGTGGCCAGTAGGTTTCCACAAGTCTCTCCTGCATCCCTGGCTCTGTTTTGTCTCCTTAGATTCCAAGAAGTGCAGGGGTGGTTCAGTGTTTGATTCAGAACGTCTTCACGGAAGCTCATAATTGCATTTCCAGTGCGCGATGGCCATCGCTCATCAACATAAACAAGGTATATCCTTTTTAACATATGGCAACTCTTCCAAGTGGTAAATCGAAAGTTGTTCTCGAAATCGGGTTTAATGATTATACTTTCATTATTGCATAGAATGTGAATTTTCTAATGTTTCATAGAATATGCATTTGCTACATTTGCATAGAATTTGCATTTTGTTGTTGCATTGCACATGCATTTCGCCGTTGCATGTGTTGGATTTGCTAATCTTGTATAAAAATGTGCATTTTGTACTATTGCATAGGTTCATAGAATATGCATTTTGGTGTTGCATGGAATGTGCTCATGTTTTCAACTTTGCATAGAAAATGCTCTTGTCTCTTACATAGAACATGCTTTCATTTTCGCATAGAATATGCTGTCACCTTTATACCTCGATTGTTTGTCTTGCATGGAACATGCATTCTTACTATATCACACTTGTTAAATGTCTTTCTTTACATGCACGATATTGTATGTACGGTTCATTCAGAGGAATTCTAGGTGAGACCATTCCTATCCTTAGAACACCTTGATTTGGTTAGAAGCATGTGGGTGTGCCCCGGTGTTTACACCACTCATTTTTTGTTAGAGACATGCGGGCGCATCCCGGTGTTCTCATTACCCCTTTCTCCTCTCGCGTGGGACGTGTTAGGACGCGTTGTTTAGAGACACACGGGTGCGTCCCGGTGTTCTCATTACCCCTTTCTCCTCTCACGTACAACGTGTTAGGACGTTTTGTTTAGAGACACGCGAGCACGTCCTGTTGTTCTCGTTACCCCTTTCTCCTCTCGTATGCTACGTATTAGGATGCTTTGTTTAAAGACACGCGGGCGCATCCCGGTGTTCTCGTTACCCCTTTCACCTCTCGCATGTGACGCGTTAGGACACTTTGTTTAGAGACACACGAGTGCATCCCGATGTTCTCAATTACCTCTTTCTCCTCTCGCGAGTGACGCGTTAGGACGTTTTCGGTTAGAGACACGTGGGCGAGTCCCGATATTTTTGCTACCCTTGCTCCTCTCGCGTGCAACGTGTTAGGACGCTTTGTTTAGAGACACGCGGGTGCGTCCCGGTGTTCTCAATTCCTTCTCCTCTTGCGTGCGACGCGTTAGGATGCTTTGGTTTAGGAACATTTGGGCGAGTCCCCGGTGTTCACATCATCCCTTCTTTCTTTCCACGTACGATGCGTCAGAATCTTGTTTGAGACCTCGGGTGCGCCCGACAATTGCTCTTAGCCTTTCCTGCTCGTTGCATTGTTAAGATTGCATAATTTTCCTACATCCTTTCTGCATGAAATGTGGCTTGGTTCGTAAATTCTCCTACGTAACATGTTTGTTTACTTACTTTTGTGCATGAGATTGTTGTATATTGTTGGTTTGTTTAAATGTGGCATTTTCCTTGCATAACATTTGCATTTAAAATGCTTAATTACAACCTCATTGCATGATCATAAGTTATGTTCTTGCATTGTGCACATGATTTGCATCTTGCCCCAGCTTGCGGACGCAACCATATATTGTTATCTTGATGCTTGTCTAAATCTTGCGGCCTTGTCAAAATGGGTCGTCTCTGGCCTTTGACATTCCCTCGCGTCATTTCGTGACTCCGAGTTCTGTCAAAGAGAGGCAACTGTAGACACCCCATTTTTTACCGTCCTCAAGACTTAGTTGTTCTTGCAGGTACATCTGATAGTGAGTCTGATTGCTCACCGAATGCTCGAAGTCCACGGCGGAACGCCACAAGTTTGAGTTTTCCAAACCCTGTACCTTTTTTTGTCCCATCTTTGGACCATGTCTAGGTCTTTGCAAAGTGATGTTGTTGATGGCCTGCTGGCCATCTTTGAGGGCTGCCGACCATTGATGTGCCCTGCCGGCCATTAGTGTATCAGCAGATATTTTGTGATATTTTGTGCTAGCTGTTTGCACAGATTGAGGCATCTTCCAGCACGTGTATGGCTGGATCTTTATGAGGGGATTTTACATCTTCTATATATAGAAGCCCTCTCTTGCATGTGCAAGGGTTATAAAATTTTGAATACAAAAAAATTCTCTCTCTAGAATTCGCTCTCTAGATATTTTGTGCCTTATAGCCTAAATTCTCTACACTCTTGCATATAAACCCTTGATCAAACTTGATCACCATTGAGTTGAGGTTACTTGAGGCCCTCTTTGAGCTTTAGAAGAGGATATTGGCTTGGTTTGGCTTGATTTTGGTGCCTAAATTGCATCTTGTCTTCATGTAATAACCCTGACCCGTAATTAGCTATTAATCAATATTTAAGGATGCTAATGAGTGGATTAAAATGAACTATGGGATTAATATGTAATTTGTATCATAATTGGCTTTTATTTGTTACCCATAGTAATATCTGATGAAATTCCATTTTAAAATGAAATTGAAAGCCTTATCGGCATCCAAACTCGGAATTGTCTACACCAATATGTTAACGGGAATTTTTAGAACATTATGGCCTATTTAATTAAAATGTGATTTGGTATGATTAAATGAGATTAAATAATGTGAATTTCAATAGTTAGTTTAATTACCAATTTGCCCTTATAGTGAGCCACTACATCAAATATTTGAGGCTTGATTTATATCATTTGGCACAACATTTTTCAGCCATTTCCCTTGAGCATTTTCAACTAGAGAGAGAGAGTAAGAGGAAAAATCTGATGAAAACATTTTAGAGAGAGAGGGAGAGCAATTCTAGAGAGAGAGAAGGAGGAATTCAAAGAAAAGTTGAAGACTTAGCTTGCATTTGTCAAGATTGTGCTAGAACAAGTGAAATTGAAGGCTCTAGGTAAGATAATTCTTGTAGGTGATGTGTTTAATTGTTGAATTCATGAGGATTATGAGTTTAAACATGTAATTTGAGCCTTAGAAGAAGAGTTGAGTTGCAAATCATGCATGCATGCATAAATTTCCATGTTTTGAGTTTGAAATCAAAGGTTTCTTCCATGCATGTGTTAATTTCTCTTACATTTTGGACATTCAACTTATTTTTCATCAAATTACCAAGTTTGATCATGTTTTGGAGGGTTTGAATTGGAAGAAGTTCTTGCATGTTGGTTCATGGGTCAAATTGAGATTGGAGTTGGATTTTGATGAAATGACAAGTTTTTGAGCCATGATTTCTTGTTTTAATTCTTAAACCATGTTGTTTTATAAGTCTTCATGTGTTTCCTTCATTTTGGGCCCAGAAAAATGAGTTTTGAATGAGTGAATGTCGAAATTGAAGTTGGAGGTGCAATCTGGAAATTCCAGATTTTGCATCTTCGCTCGAGCGAAGGAGATCTCGCTCGAGCGACCAAAAGTCCGCTCGAGCGTAAATTTCATACTCCCAGAAGTTTGCGCCATTTACAGATCGCTCGAGCGAAGGAATGTGCGCTCGAGCGACCACTCACATTTCTGCATGCTCACTCGAGCAAGGAAAGCTTCGCTCGAGCGAGGACCTCAAATTCTGAAATTTTGCCTAAGTGTTCCAAGGCATGTTTTGACATCCTCATTGCATCTTAGGCATTCCTAAGCCTTAATTAAGCTATAGTAATGAGGTTATGGGCTAGAAACGCACACTAAGATAAAGAATGGCAAGTATGTATGTGACTTGAGCATTGTAATAAGAATGAATATCACTAAGAGATTGCAAGGGTGTGTGTGTGTTCTAAGCCATGTGTTAAGAATGAACATGAACCAACGTAATGAAAGCTAAGCCTTAATGGCCACATGAATAAGTAATGATAAGATTCGTTGGTTCTATGTATTTTGTGATTGTAGGTCAACGTCCAAGAAGTGATTGACCATCTATGGAACCACTGTGAGTAACGTTATCGTAAAGATACGTTTATATAAAACTATGTTCCAAATGAGATATGATATGCTATGATTTCTGAAATGATATATGTTTCTGTGAACGGATATCCTGATTTACGAATCTATTATGGCATCCATAGATAGTCCCAAGTCATGGGGGACAGCATGAAAATGCGGGTCCATGACAGTTACGAGATCTCGTTAACCACTTCATTGTGGTGATATGTGTTTAATCGGTGTCCGGGACCGGTTACTCTAGTCAGAAGACGTTATGTGATTTGTGATATGTTCTATGGAATACGCCATTACTATGTTCTGATATGAGATGACTATGATTATGCTATGATCTGTTTTGTACGTATAAAATGTTCGGATTTCGTTCACTAACCCCTTTACCTTAATGTTATTCACTGGGCTTTAGCTCAGTGTTTGTATATATATATTATAGGTGAGCATTCTGGAGTGCAAGCCCGAAGGTTTCTGTGGGGGACTGTGTTCTGTTGTCAGCCAGCCATTGTGCCTCACGTGGAGGTTCCTGAAGTGTCTTGGGATCAAGTTTTGTTTAGGCTGTTATGCATGAGACTTATGTTAATTATGTTGGTTGTACATTTGTGTAAGTGTGTGGGTATAATATAATGTATGGTTGACTCATGGTTATGTAATTAAAGTTTTAAAATTATTCTGTTTCATGTAAGTCAACACAGCTCATTGGACATTTATATTTTCGTATATTGCTTCCGCTAGCCCCTTATTATATGCATGTCTGTTCAGAGGCCGTAAGTAATCTAAGGATTACTGGCCGGTTACGATGCTAAACCTATAGGGGCGGGTTTGGGTCGTGACACTTCAAGAGGTAGAACACTTGTGTTTTAAGCTTATTTTAAATACTTGTTTTGCCATCTTTACATACTGTTTTGAGGCTGGTTTTGACCTCTGAAAATCTCTGTTTTCATGGTCTAAAAATGGTGGTTTGAGATTTGTTTGGAGTTAGGGATAGTCCATCCTTCTTGTTGCTTAATTATTAAGTTGTTGTGCCATCTTTCAATGCTTTTAAATCAACTTTTTTGGCCCTTTTAACCACTGAATTTTAGAGGATTTTCAATGGTAAAAACCATGTTTTGAGGTCCAAAATAGGAGGGGTTAGCCTCCCCTCCTCGTGTCTTGTTTGCATGCCTAGATAGCTTTGTGTGTTAGCATGTTTTTCTAGCCTAACTTAGCTTTTGTCCAGCATGTTTTTGCCACTATTTTGGCTCTGTTTTGGGCTAGTTGATTCATTTGAGGCTTGCATTGCATAGTTGTAGGGTTAATTTCTTCACTAGCTTAGTGTTTTAAAGCTTTGAGCATCATTATTTTGAGTTGAAAGCATGTTGTAGTGTCATTTTTCATGTAATTTCAGTACATATAATATCTGCAACCTCCCTCATTTCATCACTTTTTCATTTGCTTTGAGGGGTGGTTAACCTTCGGGTTGTGTTTAAGCTTGAGATTGAGATTTGTGCTTAATGGTTTTAATCCTCTTTTGAGGGTTTCTACTAACCAAAGGCATGATCTCTCTCTTGCTTTAAATCCTCCCTTGGTTGACACCTCTTCCATTAGAGGACACTCACCTTGGACTTAATCAATTAAAGAATGAGTTGGTAACTTAAAATGAGTAAACAAAAGTGATAAGTAAAACTTGAGCAAGTTAATCATTTTGTATTGCATTGCATGTGTTCAATCAGACGTTATATTGAACACAAGGAAGAATTGAGCATTTCATACTCAAAGTGATGAAATGAACCAATCTCCTTTGTCTCCATTGCCTTTGATCACACATGATGAGATGATGGTCTTGAGTCTTGTTTTTCCATACAATGAAATTGTACTCCTTGGTTCTTTGGCCATCATGCATTAAAAATGCTTGATTGGTGGTTTTGGATCTAAGTGTGCCACTCCTTTGAGGTTTTGAGATGATAAGGAGGGGCACAATACAAATAAACCCCTGGAAAACCCTTCCTTTTCCTCTGTTTGTGCTCTGTTGCAGTGTGGTGACTCAAAGCACCAGTGGCTGGCAGAGGCACACTGATGGCCGACAAGGCACATTTTGGGCTGGTAGGGGGCCGGCAGCAACCACCCCTGGCCGGCAGGCCACTGGTGTAATCCTTAGCATTGATTTGGTAAGGTGGAGTAGAAATTTTCTGGAGAATGTTCAACCCTGCAAATAGAGCCTCTTGGGACCAAAACGGAACGCTTTTCAGGGCGAAAATCGAGCGCATACATCTTCCACTTCCCGGGCAAAACAGTGGCAACAAAATTTAATGCTTTGCATAATTAGTTAGTATGAATTTGTTTTAATTAATTAGTTGCTAATTAGTTAAAGTGTTGTAATAATTAGTAATTAGTTTGCTAGTTATTCGTTTGATTTGTAATAATTAATCTAATTAGCTTAATTAGATTAGTTAGCTTAGTTTAGATTAGCTTAGTTATTATTCATTCGAACCCTCCTTCGTGAGGGCATAATGTTGTAATAAGTGTGCATGCGTGTGTGCACGTCTTCCAACCCCGCTTCTTTGTCCCTTTTACTTAACCGCTTTCGATGGTTAGTTTAGGAACATTTTCAATTAGCATATCTTATGCTTGCATGTTTGTATCCATTCATTTGTCTTGCATGCACCGAGGCTTGGCGCATCATTCAAACCGCATTGCAATTTCAATACATAATTGAATACGTGTTCCAAAGCATGATATCAAATTGTATCATATGCCATATTAGTAGTCGAGCCTATTAATTGCATATTGCATGTGTTGCATTAGGCATCTTATATAGTTAGGATCATGCATTTTTCTAACTAGTTTTTGTTTTGGCTTGGAGTACTAGGTAAGCTTTTACGGTTTAGCATGCTTGCATAAGTATGATTGCCATGTTTCCATGAGACTATGTGCTTACTTGATAAATTGTATGAATGCTTATGGATGAAGGTTTGATTGTTTGAATTGGAACGATTCAATAAATGTGAGTTTTAAACCCACTTAAGGTGGCAAATCATGTTTTAAGCGCACTTAAGGTGGCAAATCTGTGAACTTTTAAGCCCACTTGAGGGTGGCAAATTCAAACCATTTTCGAAAACAAACATAAGTTGAGTTTTTCAAATTCTTGCGATTTTAGTCTATACTTGATTGTGTGCGTCACATAGTAAAGTTAGCTAATAATCAGAAAAAAAAAACACATAAGGTTTATAAAAGAACATATCATGATTAGTAGAGGACGATCCTTTGATAAGGCGAGCGGGGGTGCTCATTTCATGACCTTCCCTTTCGTACCTAAGTTACTGAGCGAGGCAAGTTTGGTGATGAGGGACATGTGGCCTTTAGCACGAGTCAAGATTTCTTAAATTTTTCCAAAAATAAAATATTTAGATAGCGACTCTTTAATTTGGCAAAGCAATCCAATTTTGGCATTATTTGATTTAAGATCGATTTTCCAAAAAGATTTGTCGGATTGGACTCTTTGATGTTTATCAGTTTCACATTGCACTTTGTGAGATTAGATTCAGAACCGTGATGGGAGTCTGAACTGTAGGGCTTTATTTGAGCTCTCCGAAAGGGGGGTGCAAAAAAGTCGAGCTACAATTACAAACCAATCAAGTACCCTGGGTACCCTTGTATCTACTGGTCCAGTTGCTGGGCCAGCTGTTGATGTCTTCGAAGGCCAACCATTGGCCCTGATTACTTGTTTTAAGCCAGATTTAGGCTTTCTCATAGGCTGGTTGTCCATCCTATAGTAGTTAGGTGGCCTGGTTTCATGCAGAGGCCTCTTACCCTTCAGTAGAGTTCTGGTGTCTGATGGTCCAGCCAAGTATGGTTACTGCCTAATACCATTTGGGTGTGCTCTTCTATTGTAGGTAGTGCCTAACCTTCAATCCTTCTGTACATCCTTGTAATACCACTTCCCATCAATTGGAAGCCCCTTTAGTGTAACAACCTTCACCTCTGATTAGTGTTAAACTGGGATTAAGCATGATAAGTAATTGATTAGGATGAAATCCTAATTCGTTTGTGTGAGTGTGTTGCTTAGAATGCGTTTCTAACTATTTGTCATTGAAAGATCTGTTCATGCTTTAATTTCGGATTGCGAATTGAAAGCCTTATCGGCGACTGAACCAGAAATCGATTAGTGTTATATGCTAATTAGGATTTATGTGATTTTATGGTGGATTTAATTAAAATTCAATTTGGAATGATTAAATTAGATTAAATAAAGTTAAATTACATTAGTTTGCATTTACTACCAAATTGCTATTGAGTGGACTAATGCTAGGCCATTATTTAGCCTTGATTCATATATGTTAGCATCATTTTCATCACTTTCTCTAGACCAAACCGTGAGTAAGAGAGGAAGAGTACGAGAGCTTTGATTCAATAAGGTTTAGCTTGGAAAATTTAGAGGATTTGAAGAAGATTGCAAAATTAGACTCCCACACTTGGAATTCAAGACTTAAGGTAGGGAGTTCTTCCTCTTAATTGTAAATTTAAGTTGTTTCATGCATGGTTCATGGAAATTTGGAGTTTAAAGTCAAGAATTAATTTAAAGAGTTGAATTGAGAATTAATTCATGCATGCATGTACACATTCTTGAATTTTGAAGTTGTTTTCATGAGGATTTCAACATGCATGTCTATATTTTGGTTGTAGTCCATGAATTCACCATGTTTTAGAGTTCAATCTTGCATTTGACCATGTTTTGGAGCATTAGAGTTCATGGGAACTCATGCATGTGATGTTCTTGCATTATTCTTCAAGTTTCTTTGAAATTGGTGTTAAATTGGCTTACTTTTGGGCTTGATTTCATAAATGATCCTTGAAACATGTTGTATTCTGGGTTTCTAAGTGTTTTCCAGAAAAATTAGCCCAGAAAAATCAAATTTGAAGCTTTAGAAGTTCAGTTTTGTGCTTAAGGATCAATCTGGAAATTCCAAATTTCGAATCCACGATCGAGCGGAGGACTTCATGCTCGAGCATACACTCTGAGTACATGCACTTCCGCTCGAGCGTAGAAAGTCACGCTCGAGTGTGAAATGCATATGCCCAGAAGTTCATGTGTTTTGCCGTACGCTCGAGCGAGAGAATTCACGCTCGAGCGAGGGTTTGAGTCTTATGCTCGAGCGTCCGTCGAGTGTGAATATCATGTAACCAGTACTTTTCATGAGTTTGCAGCCCGCTCGAGCGAAGGAAGTCACGCTCGAGGGGAGCTTCATTGTCTACATGTCCGCTCAAGCGTAGAAAGCCACACTCCAGCGTGGACCCCTGTTTTAGCAAATTTTGAAAGGTGTTTTAAAGTACATTTTTGCATCCTCATTTCATCCTAGGCATTCCTAGGTCAAGTTTAAGGCATCTTAATGAGGATAATGTTATAGAACCACACCAAGTGAAGTTTAGGGGCTAAGCTATAAATCCCAAGTGTGTAACTTAGTGTGTGTTCGTTCTGCAACTGTGTAGAGTTGGCACATGAAGACGCTGTCTAGCCTGTCCATAGCCCAGTACTCTGTGAGTAACAATGTTGTAAAGATACGTTTAATTACAATTATTTTCCGAATGATTAACTGTATTGCTTTCTGAAGTAACATTACTTACTGAATGAATGTTTGTCTTATTTATGAACTGTACTCGTGGCATCCATAGCAACTTCATCGTTATCAAGTATCGCATTATTGTTATCAAGTATCTTTATTCTTTATATCACATCGAGATCTCTCGGCCCAATGTTTGGAACTACTACTGTTTACTATTTGATGGCCATCAACTGACTATTCAGTCTATTAAGACCTACTGTATTGTTTTGCTATTGGATGTACCACATATGATTACTATGGTTTCTAAATGACTGATATGGCATGAAATATGAGCCACTGATTGAATAACTGATTTACCGATGCAAATGACTATTTTAAATACTGAAAGGGCATTCATTCTTAACCCCTTTACGCATTTGTTATTCATTGGGCTTTAGCTCACTGTTTATATTTATATGTAGGTGTCCAGATACCGGATCGAATCTAGGAGTGTCAAGTTAAGCTCTTATTTTGTCAAGCCAACCTTTGTGCCTCACTTCGAGGTTCCAAGTCTGTTCAAGCTAAGGCTGTTTTTGGGGTGTTTCAGATTCACCCTTTTTGTCTCTGTTATGTATTGACTGAATAAGACTTGACTGTACAGTTATGGTGTAGGGATTTGGATCCCAAACTTGGATGTTATGTGTATATGTTGTATGTATATATGTTTGGTTATGAATGTGGCTCGTTCATAAAAGCCTTTTTGCATTCAGACTTTCACAGCTCGTGGGACATTTTTTATTACTGTTTGGCTTCCGCCAGCCCCTTACTCTATATTACTGTCATCACTGTTAAGTAGGCCTTTGGTAATCACGGATTGCTAGCAGGTTGCGATGCTAAACCCATAGGGGCGGGTTTTGGGTCGTGATAGAGTGGTATCAGAGCGATATCAAAGCACGAGTTATACCGCACACACATGTCCAAATGAGCTATAGGATGTCCTAGAAAAGTAATTAGGGCATTGCATGAGAATGAGAAAGTGTGTGTGGCCCATGATATGAATATATGTGCTAATGTGCTTAAGTCAACAACTTCCTATGTTTATTATTACTATATTGCCTATAGTGAAATGGAGAATGCAAGAAATGCCGATGAATCTGAATCATCTGAGTCAAGAATGGCAAGGTTAGAAAGAACAGTTGAATTGTTGACTGAGGTCCTAAGGCAACAACAGAACCAACAGCCCCCGCTTCCTCCAGTACAGCCAGAACCAAATGTTAATGATGAGATAATTGCTTTGACACAGAAGTTCAGCAAAATGAAACCACCATCATTCCAAGGAGGCCTTGAACCGCTAAAGGCCGAAGCATGGGTTTTAGAAACTGAGAAATTATTTGAAGTGTTTCCGTGTTCTGAAGCACACAAGGTACTACTGGCTACCTTCACTTTACAAGAAGAGGCTAGACGGTGGTGGATGCTTGTACGTGACACCAACAATGCTATGACTTGGGCTCAGTTTATGGAAGCCTTTTTTGAGAAATATTTTCCCCAGTGTGTCCGAGACAGCAAGGTAACCGAATTTGAATAGTTGAAACAAGGCACCATGTCAGTAGTTGAATATGAATCAAAATTCACTGAACTCACCAGATATGCACCACACATGGTGGACACTGATTATAAAAAGGCCAGGAAGTTTGAAGGCGGGCTCAATGTAGAAATACTTGATCGAATCAATGTCCTGAAACTGCTTAAATATGTGGATGTTCTTGACCGAGCAATAATAGCTTAGTCGAATATCGAAGCATTAAAATAGACTGAAACACCAGCGACTGAGTGGCGCGGTAAGAGACGGGGCTTTAAGTTCAAGAAAGGCCGGAACAGTTCATTGAATAAAAAGCAGAACACAGGGTCAACAAACAGTTCTAGTTAGGGAAGTGGTTCCATACCATCCTGCTCCGAATGTAGAAAAAGGCATAAGGGGGTTTGCTATGTGGCAAGGTGGGCCACATGGTTAAAGATTGCCCTTCCACGTCTCAAGGCAATGGTAAAGCTGCAGCTAGTGCCGCAGCATCAACTGTTACACCAAAACCCAATCCCAAAGCTATTGGAAAAAAGCCTTTAAGGCAAGGCCGGGTGTTTGCACTTGTACCGGGAGATGTGCAGAACACCGAGATAGTTGTGTCAGGTATACTCTCAATTTGTGCTCAAAATGCATATATTCTGATTGATTCGGGGTTTGCACATTCATTTGTCTCGCATGCCTTTTCACGAAAATTAAATAGACCACTGGAACCCATGAGCTATTTGTTAGCTGTATCTTCACCTGCTGGGGGATTCATGACTTGTGCTTATGTGTATCCTGCATGTGATATTGCTATTAGGGATGTGCTTTTATATATTGATTTACTGCCTTTGAATATTGATCATTTCGATGTGATTTTAGGAATGGACTGGTTAACAAAATATCATGCCACCATAGACTGTGCAACAAAACAAGTTGTTTTTCGTCCACCTGGTTTGCCTGACTTTGTGTTTAACGAAGTTGGAGTAGTACCTCCCCCATATCTGATTTCATCTATGGAAGCATTCAAATTGATTAAAAAGGGGTGTAAAGGGCATTTATGTTGCATGTTGACTATACCTAGTGATACTGAAACTAATGTGGACAGTATTCCTATAGTCAGAGAATTCCCAGATGTTTTTCCAGATGATTTGCCAGGAGATTTGATTGATAAGGAGATTGAGTTCCCTATTGAAGTGTTACCGGGTACATGGCCGATTTCCAAAGCTCCGTACAGAATGGCACCTACTGAATTGAAAGAATTGAAAATTCAACTGCAAGAATTACTGGATAAGAAGTTCATTAGGCCCAATACCTCACCGTGGGGCGCACCAGTTTTATTTGTGAAAAAGAAAGACGGCTCATTGAGACTCTGCATTGACTACCGTGAACTGAACAAGGTAACAATGAAAAACACATACCCATTGCCTCGTATTGATGATTTATTTGACCAATTGCAAGGTGCTCAAGTCTTCTCCAAAATTGACCTTAGATCCATATATCACCAGTTGAAAGTCAAAACAGAGGACATTGAAAAGACTGCCTCCCGAACGAGGTATGGACATTATGAATTTCTTGTTATGCCTTTCGGAGTTACTAATGCACCTGCTGCATTTATGGACCTTATGAATAGAGTTTTCAAACCATTCCTCGATGAATTTGTGGTTGTTTTTATAGATGACATTTTGATTTATTCCAAGGGTAAGGAAGAACATGAACGTCATTTGAGAATTGCCTTACAGACCTTAAGCGAACAGAAACTGTATGCAAAACTAACAAAGTGTGAATTTTGGCTTGATAATGTTATGTTTTTGGGACATGTGATTAGTAAGGATGGCATCTCAGTTGACCCACAGAAGATTGAAGCAGTGGTGAATTGGCCTAGACCGACTAATGTTACTGAAGTTCGAAGTTTCTTAGGCTTAGCCGGGTACTACAGAAGGTTTGTGAAAGATTTCTCCAAAATCGCTCTACCGTTGACTCAATTGACTCAAAAGGGAATATCATTTGACTGGACCGATCAGAGAGAATCAGCCTTCCAAGAGTTAAAGACTCGACTTGTGACCGCACCAATTCTTACCCTACCCTCAGGTACAGATGGATTTACTATTTTTAGTGATGCTTCTTATAAGGGTTTGGGAAGTGTATTAATGTAGAATGGTAAAGTTATTGCGTATGCTTCCCGACAACTAAGACCACATGAAAAGAACTACCCCACTCATGATTTAGAACTTACTACAGTGGTATTTGCATTGAAAATTTGGCGCCACTACTTGTATGGGTCAACATATGAAGTGTACACAGATCACAAGAGTCTGAAATATTTCTTTACACAGAAAGAGTTGAACATGAGGCAGCAGAGATGGTTAGAACTGATAAAAGATTATGACTTGCAAATCTTGTACCATCCAGGGAAAGCTAACACCGTTGCTGATGCACTTAGTCGAAAATCAATTGGGAATTTGGCCTGTTTACTCACTGGACAGAAAGAACTGCTCTGTGATCTTGAGAAATTTGATGTTGAGATTGTTTTACGAGAACAAGGTGGAACATTGGCTGCTATTTCTGCTCAACCAGCACTTATTAAGGAAATTAAAGAGAAACAACACCAAGATGACTTTTTGCGGAAGGTCATTGATGAGCGAGAATCTAAACCGAGGCCAGACTTTAAATTCGAAAACAATGTATTGAAATTTCAGGGAAGGTTGTGTGTACCAAATGACCCAGAACTGAAAAAGTGAGTTTTGCAAGAAGGCCACAACTCAAAACTGTCTATCCATCCGGAAAATACAAAAATGTACCAAGACTTGAAACTTAATTTCTGGTGGTTGGGAATGAAGAAAGAAATTGTCGAGTTTGTGTCAAAATGCCTACATTGCCAACAAGTCAAAGCCGAACATCAACGACCCGTAGGCTTACTTCAGTTCTTACCCAAACCGGAGTGGAAATGGGAACATATTACTATGGACTTTGTTGTCGGATTACCTCGCTCCAATAAAGGTATGGATTCAATTTGGGTTATTGTTGATCGATTAACTAAATTTGCTCACTTCTTACCTGTCAAAACAATCTATAATGCGGACAAATTGGCTACAATTTATATTGATGAGATTATTAGATTGCATGGAGTGCCTGTATCTATTGTTTTTTATAGGGACTCGAAGTTTACATCGAGATTCTGCAAAGTCTGCAAACGGCATTGGGTACCAAATTGAGATTGAGTAGTGCACACCATCCTCAGACAGATGGCCAATCAGAAAGAACCATCCAAACTCTGGAAGACTTACTGCGTATGTGTGTTCTTGACTTCCAAGGGAATTGGGAAAGCCATTTACCTTTAGCTGAATTTGCCTACAACAACAGTTTTCACTCGAGCATTGGTATGGCGCCTTTCGAGGCTTTATATGGCAGAAAATGCCGATCTTCTACTTGCTGGGCAGAAGTTGGAGATGGGCCTTTGCTTGGGCCCGAAATTGTACATGAGACTATCGAAAAGGTGAAACTGATTCAACAAAGATTGAAAAACTCACAAAGCCGACAGAAAACTTATGCGGATGTCCAAAGGCGAGACAAGGAGTATGAAGTGGGTGATCATGTTTTTGTTAAAGTGACACCAATGAAAGGGCAGACTCATTTTGGGACTAAGGGCAAGCTAGCGCCGAGATATGTTGGGCCGTATGAAATCATTGAAAAGAATAATCCGATGGCGTATCAAGTAGCGCTTCCTCCTGAAATGGAGCATATGCATAATGTCTTCCATATTTCAATGTTGAGGGATTATCTTTGGGATCCCTTCCATGTTATTGAGCCTACCCGTGTGGTATTGAGTGATGATTACACTTATGAAGAACAGCCTATTCAGGTCGTCGACCGACGAATCAAGAAGTTGAGAAATAAAGAAATCCCGTTAGTCAAAGTGGATTGGCAAAACCACAGTGTCGTTTATGCCACTTGGGAATGGGAAGACGATATGATGAAAAGATATCCTGAATTGTTCCCCTTGAATCCAGTGTTCTTCCAGACTAAAGGTAATTCGAGTTTGGAGGACCAAACTCTTTTTAAGGAGGGAAGACTGTAACAACCTTCACCTCTGATTAGTGTTAAACTATGATTAAGCATGATAAGTAATTGATTAGGATGAAATCCTAATTCGTTTGTGTGAGTGTGTTGCTTAGAATGCATTTCTATTTGTTTGTCATCGAAAGATCTGTTCATGCTTTAATTTCGGATTGCGAATTGAAAGCCTTATCAGCGACCAAACCAGAAATCAATTAGTGTTATATGCTAATTAGGATTTATGTGATTTTATGGTGGATTTAATTAAAATTCAATTTGGAATGATTAAATTAGATTAAATAAGGTTAAATTACATTAGTTTGCATTTACTACCAAATTGCCATTGAGTGGACTAATGCTAGGCCTTTTATTTAGCCTTGATTCATATATGTTAGCATCATTTTCATCACTTTCTCTAGACCAAACCGTGAGCAAGAAAGGAAGAGTACGAGAGCTTTGATTCGACAAGGTTTAGCTTGGAAAATTTAGAGGATTTTAAGAAGATTGCAAAATTAGACTTCCACACTTGGAATTCAAGACTTAACGTATGGAGTTATTCCTCTTAATTGTAAATTTAAGTTGTTTCATGCATTGTTCATAGAAATTTGGAGTTTAAAGTCAAGAATTAATTTAAAGAGTTGAATTGAGAATTAATTCATGCCTGCATGTACACATTCTTGAATTTTGAAGTTGTTTTCATGAGGATTTCAACATGCATGTCTATATTTTGGTTGTAGTCCATGAATTCACCATGTTTTAGAGTTCAATCTTGCATTTGACCATATTTTGGAGCATTAGAGTTCATGGGAACTCATGCATGTGATGTTCTTGCATTATTCTTCAAGTTTCTTTGAAATTGGTGTTAAATTGGCTTACTTTTGGGCTTGATTTCATAAATGATCCTTGAAACATGTTGTATTATGGGTTTCTAAGTGTTTTCTAGAAAAATTAGCCCAAAAAAATCGAATTTGAAGCTTTAGAAGTTGAGTTTTGTGCCTGAGGATCAATCTGGAAATTCCTGATTTTGGATCCACGCTCGAGCAAAGGACTTCACGCTCGAGCGTACACTCTAAGTACATGCACTTCCGCTCGACAATAGAAAGTCACGCTCGAGCGTGAAATGCATATGCCCAAAAGTTCATGTGTTTTGCAGTCCGCTCGAGCGAGAGAATTCACACTCGAGCGAGGGTTTAAGTCTCACGCTTGAGCAGAGGCCGAGCATCCGTCGAGCGTGAATATCATGCAACCAGTACTTTCATGAGTTTGCAGCCCGCTCGAGTGAAGGAAGTCACCCTCGAGCGGAGCTTCATTGTCTGCATGTCCGTTCGAGCGTAGAAAGCCACGCTCTAGCGTAGACCCCTATTTCAGCAAATTTTGAAAAGTGTTTTAAAGTACATTTTTGCATCCTCATTTCATGCTAGGCATTCCTAGGTCAAGTTTAAGGCATCTTAATGAGGATAATGTTATAGAACCACACCAAATGAAGTTTAGGGGCTAAGCTATAAATCGCAAGTGTGTAACTTAGTGTGTGTTCGTTCTGCAACTGTGTAGGGTTGGCACCCGAAGACGCTGTCTAGCATGTCCATAGCCCAGTACTCTGTGAGTAAGATTATTGTAAAGATACGTTTAATTACAATTATTTTTCGAACGATTAACTGTACTGCTTTCTGAAGTAACATTACTTACTAAATGAATGTTTGTCCTATTTATGAACTGTACTCGTGGCATCCATAGCAACTTACTGTTACTGTTACTATTACTGATATGTTTCAAGACTAGGCCTTAGGCCGTTCAAGAATTAATACAGAATCAATTAACCTTATGCCTCATTATTTATGTATGCATTGATACGTATTATAATTCAAGTTGAGCATTGAATCGTTTATGTACTATTATTCACTAAGCTTCGCTCATTTTATATTATGTCTGTTCTGTAGGTAATCACTTTGGGAGTCCGTCTTAACCCTTGAAGCTCTCCCTTCAGTTGTCAACCTCAGTATGCCCAGGCTCCCAGACCAAGTCTATACATTTATGTCAAGTTTTGTTAAGATTTTGGCTTGCACTTTAATTATTTACCTAAGGTTAAAATGTATGTATATGACCCCTTTCTATACCAATGTTTGTTTATGCGGTCATGTATGTATATGAGTATGTCTAAAAATAAATGGCTCTCACGAATGTGATCGTGGCATGTTAGGTTTAGCTCAATGGATGCTTTTATGTGTTATTTTATTATATTAAATGCTTCCGTTCAGGCCCCATATGATATATATATATATCAGGTTAAGTGTCTGTTTCTGTATAGGTCATGCCCGAACTTTTAGGGGCGAGTTTGGGGTGTGACAAGTGGTATCAGAGCACGAGTTGCTATCTCACACACGAATCCATTGAGCTTTAGGATGTCTAGAAAAGAGTTAGGCCTCATGCATGACATCCTTAGAGTATGTGAAGAAACTGATAGCAACGTTAGATGTAATCTGTTAACGCTAACGATTATGATCCATGTCTCTTGAACATCCCTTGTATATATTGTAATTGATTGTTGATCAGATCATGGCAAGAATAGGGATAGAGGATCCGAAGGATCCTACCTCCGTCTGGTTAGACAGAATGAAAAGGGAAAATGATTGGTAAGGCAATTTTTTTCTGCAAATGATTAAGCAAGCTATATGTTATCGGTGGTTATTTCTAGATTGATAGTTATCTCCTGTCTGTTTAGATGAATTGTTTAAACACTAAGTATGGAATATGCCTAAGACCAAAGAAAATGGTATATGTGGTACTCTAACTTTTATAATATAGTTATGTCTTCCATGCCGTGGTAATGTTTGGAGCTATGCTTTTGAAAAACTATTGTGTTAGATATTGGATAAGTTGTGTTTTATATGATAGTAGAAATATATTAAGAGTAACTGGTTGTACGAGACAGTTATGTGTAAAAAGGGTAAGTACCGTAATTAGGATTTTGTCGAAAGAATGATTGAATGACATGAAAGACTTTATCCACATTATGTGTTTGCCTACATGAGACTTGTAAAAAGAGAGGCAGTTATTGACTACCGTAAGAATTAAAATCTATGAAACCATTTGTGAAATATTTCTATATAAATATGCAAATGTTCGATATTATAAATTGCCATCCTAGTCCTCTATTTTGTATTGGAAGTTCTATTATAAACTGTTCTGTATGATGTGGAAAACTTTGTTAAAAAGAGAGGACATGGAGCTATTTTATGTTGATGGTACCAATATGTACCCCACTCATGATATGATTACGAATTGACTTACTGTCATGTTGAACTGACCTTGCTAAGAATCCTAACTCTGATATTGATGGTCAAATTATTTTGTTACTCTATTATGGAATTCCTAGATATTATGCAATATGAATGGATGTGATTACTGTATATGTAATGAATTTATTGATCCTATGAACGAACCTAGTAGGACCTATGCATATGAAGTAACTAGATACTCTATTGTGTTAATTGATTGAGCCAAACGACTGGTCTATAATTATAAGTTGTGAATACTGAAACAATTTAAAAAAAATATAAAAAAAAAAAAAGACAAATTAATTGATGCTGTAACTAGAAGAAATGCTTCTTAAGGGAAGATGTTCCACCTTACGATTATAAGTGGCTTCCTTTGCTCAAAAGAATGAATGATATCCATGAGTTTCTGCAGTAAGTACCAGCTTTCTTTTGATGACATTTTTGGAAGGTCCTTTCATGCTAGGGGACGTTAAACTTATGTAGCACCCTTGTTGACAATTCTTTTACCACTGACGGTTTTGTACGGGTGGATTATGTTTTGCCATCGACGGTCTAGTACGGATGGTGCCACCGATGGTCTTATACGGGTGGGTTATGTTAACCGATTTCGGATCGGCCACCGACTGTCATGAATGGGTGTGCTTCGAATCCGGGGTCATTATTCTTTTGTTTTGTCGAGAATGTCATCTTTGTATCCGGTAGATGTTAGTAAACATCTTGAGAAGCTTTGATTTGGAATATGATTCTCCTTGTGTTACCATATGTGAAGTATTACATGATAAAGCAAGTTTGAGGGACCAAACTTATTTAAGGGGGGAAGAGTGTAATAACCCAACCCTCGCATTTGTTCCCGATATATTTTCAGTCCCTCATTATGCGTATTTATATGCTTATTATGAAATGTCACGTGGAATTAAGTTTAAGTAAGTGAACCTTATGACTATGGATTCATATCTGTTGAATAAGGAGACACGTGGGTTCGTTTTTGACATTTTTATTGGTATGTTTGGAACCTCCTCATTTTATTTTGGAGTGTTGCTTGAGGTGGTAACATAATGGTAAAGTAAGATTGGACCAAAAACTTTAATTCGAATAATTCGTCTACGATCAGCCGGTACTCTTTTCCCTTTTTCTTTTTCCACACTTTGAATTTGGATGTGAGGTTAGAACCATTGGAAAGCTTATCTCTGGGGCTTCAATTTGACCATAAGAATGACCTAAAACGAAGTCCGGATAAGAGAGTTATACCCGTTTGAAGTTTTCACATCTGTGCTGGAAGCAGGTCCGCACGTGCGGGGATAGCAGCGGACGTGCGGGACTGTGCGGGACAGCAGCTCAAAAATGTGATTTTTGGGCCATTTCTTACATTTTCTTTTTCTCTCTTCTTCTCCCCTCCTCCATGTTCGAAACCCTTGCCCCCAAAACCTTGATTTCCTCCACTTTTATCAACAATCCACCATGATTGTTGCATCAAGGATGGAGAACAAGAGAAGATCAACATTTTCTACAGATTGGATTTCGAAATTTTGGAAGAATCTCATCAAGCCTGCTTGATTCTTGAGGTATGGAATCTTGGGAGTTAAATTGATGGGTCTAAATGGTGAATTATGAATCCTAGGTGTTTAATCAATGGGAAAATTGGAATAAAAAAGTAATGGGTTAATAAGTTTGAATTTGTCTTGAAATTTCAATATTTTCTTGAAACCCTAGGTTGATTAATGATGATAACCAATGATTTGGCCCAAATTGAAAATAGAATAATGAAATTGAGATATTGAATTAGATAGAATTTGAAAATATTTGAAAATTATGTTTAAAATTTGCGAATGAACTTTGTTATGAACGTTGTAATTCATACTTTAATGTAAAGGAAAAATTGGGGAAATAATTTATTAAGGATGTGGATGACATGAACTCGGTTGTGGAATGTTGAAATGGGATTCAAGGATTTAGTTTGAATTATGTTGAATTGCAAAGTGATTTGTAATTGGTATAAAGAGAATTAAACAAGTTAAGAACGGAATACTTATATGTGACCCGATTTCTATGTGTATTATGAATTGTGTAGGGTCAGCTACAGGGGCGGACCAAGCATCTGAACACTGTGAGTAGTAGTGCGGTAGTCGTACATTCAATGATCGTTAATGATTCTTATTGTTAACATTCTATTTCTTGCAAGTATGTTGATTGGAAAATCTAAAGGCATTATTGCGCAATACATTTTATTATTATTGACAAAGAATACTAACATTATGTGCAAGATATCTATAGTGATTCATGACGAACCAAGGGAACGTATAAGCACTATGGAATCATGGTATTCACGTATCTCTGAAATCATTCAATTTGTAAATGTGCTTATCTCTTATTAGTAATTATCAGAAACGTCCTGTTAAACTTAAGTTAACTATGTTAACTCATGTGAATGATGTGACGGCTGCCAGTAGTACTCTGCTAAGTACAAGTCCAATATGATAACATATATGAACGAGCAAACAAAGGTGTATGCTTCTATAAGCTATTAATAGATCAAGTGAACTACGCTATTTCTTAACGAATAATTAGCTAAGACCACGGATTGTTTATATGTTAATACCTGCTAAGTATTATGATAAACAACAGATTGACTTACGGATGGCTCAACCCAAAGACAGGATTAAATATCGCCGAGCTTGTCATGTAACCCACATTATGATGTAACATGTTCTGTCTTTGCTAAGTGTACTGTAATGACATGATATAACAAGAAATGTTCTATGTTCTAATATGTTATGTTTTGAAGTAAAGAACAGTTGGCCATATATGTAAAGTATTCATGACATCCATAGCACACGACCCTTACCTGGGGGTAATAATACCGTGTTTTCAAGTATGTTACAAGTATACGCATGTTACAAGTTCAAGTATATACAAGTTTACGTATGTTATAAGTTTACATCTGTTACAAGTTTACGTATGTTATAAGTTTAAGTCTGTTACAAGTTCACGTATGTTATAAGTTCAAGGATATTACAAGTTCTTAGTACCGAGGAACAAGAATGCTTTATATTGACTTGTTAGCACCATTGAAGTGCCAGGTATAATTAAGTTTGAATTCTGATTTTTGTTTATGAATTAAGCATAATGCATATGTATGAATTTGTTTCCGTTTATGATATGACATGATATGTATGGTTGGTCTGTAAAACTTGTTAATTACTGGTATGGAACAAAGTACTACTTGGAACTAAGTGATACATTGTGAGCCACCTCTAGAGTCCATGTGAGCCACCTCTTGAGTCCATACATATATGAATAAGGCTTATAGCCAATCTGGGCCTATGGCCATTCTATATGATCTATGAGGCCAGAGGCCATTCTGTATTTTCGATACGGAACTAAGTGCTGCAATGCGAGTCACCTCTAGAATCCGTACGAGCCACCTCTTGAGTCCATACATATGTGCAAGTTATGAGGCCTATGGCCATTCCGGATAAGTTATTATAATATGAAACAAAGTGCTACACGGAACTAAGTGCTACGATGTGTGTCACCTCTAGAGTCCGTGTGAGACACCTCTTGAATTCATACACATATGTTCAAGGGCTTTATGCCATATGTTCAAGGGCCTTATGCCACATGTTCAAGGGCTTTATGCCATATGTTCAAGGGCCTTATGCCACATGTTCAAGAGCTTCATGCCATATGTACAAGGGCTATATGCCAACATGTTTAAAAGTTTAATGCTAATATGTTCAAGGGCTATCGCCACTTTGTTCAAGGGCTTAAAGCCATTATGTTCCAAGATATTATGTTTCAAGTCAATATGTTTCAAGACTGGGCCTTAGGCCGTTCAAGAATTAATACAGAATCAATTAACCTTATGCCTCATTATTTATGTATGCATTGATATGTATTATAATTCAAGTTGAGAATTGAATCGTTTATATACTATTATTCACTGAGCTTCGCTCATTTTATATTATGTCTGTTCTGTAGGTAATCACTTTGGGAGTCCGTCTTAACCCTTGAAGCTCTCCCTTCAGTTGTCAACCTCAGTATGCCCAGGCTCCTAGACCAAGTCTATGCATTTATGTCAAGTTTTGTTAAGATTTTGGCTTGCACTTTAATTATTTACCTAAGGTTAAAATGTATGTATATGGCCCCTTTCTATACCAATGTTTGTTTATGCGGTCATGTATGTATATGGGTATGTCTAAAAATAAATGGCTCTCACGAATGTGATCCTGGCATGTTAGGTTTAGCTCAATGGATGCTTTTCTGTGTTATTTTATTATATTAAATGCTTCCGTTCAGGCCCCATATGATATGTATATCACGTTAAGTGTCCGTTTCTGTATGGGTCATGCCCGAACTTTTAGAGGCGAGTTTGGGGTGCGATAGGATCCCTTCCATGTTATTGAGCCTACCCGTGTGGTATTGAGTGATGATTACACTTATGAAGAACAGCCTATTCAGGTCGTCGACCGATGAATCAAGAAGTTGAGAAATAAATAAATCCCGTTAGTGAAAGTGGATTGGCAAAACCACGGTGTCGTTTATGCCACTTGGGAAAGGGAAGACGATATGATGAAAAGATATCCCGAATTGTTCCCCTTGAATCCAGTGTTCCTTCAGAATGAAGGTAATTCGAGTTTGGAGGACCAAATTCTTTTTAAGGAGGGAAGATTGTAACAACTTTCACCTCTGATTAGTGTTAAACTATGATTAAGCATGATAGGTAATTGATTAGGATGAAATCCTAATTCGTTTGTGTGAGTGTGTTGCTTAGAATGCATTTCTATCTGTTTGTCATTGAAAGATCTGTTCATGCTTTAATTTCGGATTGCGAATTGAAAGCCTTATCGGCGACCGAACCAGAAATCGATTAGTGTTATATGCTAATTAGGATTTATGTGATTTTATGGTGGATTTAATTAAAATTCAATTTGGAATGATTAAATTAGATTAAATAAGGTTAAATTACATTAGTTTGCATTTACTACCAAATTGCCATTGAGTGGACTAATGCTAGGCCATTTATTTACCCTTGATTCATATATCTTAGCATCATTTTCATCACTTTCTCTAGACCAAACTGTGAGCAAGAGAGGAAGAGTAGGAGAGCTTTGATTCAACAAGGTTTAGCTTGGAAAATTTAGAGGATTTGAAGAAGATTGCAAAATTAGACTTTCACACTTGGAATTCAAGACTTAACGTATGGAGTTCTTCCTCTTAATTGTAAATTTAAGTTGTTTCATGCATGGTTCATGGAAATTTGGAGTTTAAAGTCAAGAATTAATTTAAAGAGTTTAATTGAGAATTAATTCATGCATGCATGTACACACTCTTGAATTTTGAAGTTGTTTTCATGAGGATTTCAACATGCATGTCTATATTTTGGTTGTAGTCCATGAATTCACCATGTTTTAGAGTTCAATCTTGCATTTGACCATGTTTTGGAGCATTAGAGTTCTAGGAACTCATGCATGTGATGTTCTTGCATTATTCTTCAAGTTTCTTTGAAATTGGTGTTAAATTGGCTTACTTTTGGGCTTGATTTCATAAATAATCCTTGAAACATGTTGTATTATGGGTTTCTAAGTGTTTTCCAGAAAAATTAGCCCAGAAAAATCGAATTTGAAGCTTTAGAAGTTGAGTTTTGTGCTTAAGGATCAATCTGGAAATTCCTGATTTTGGATCCACGCTCGAGCGAAGGACTTCACGCTCGAGCGTACACTTTGAGTACATGCACTTCCGCTCGAGCATAGAAAGTCACGCTCGAGTGTGAAATGTATATGCCCAGAAGTTCATGTGTTTTGCAGTCCGCTCGAGCGAGAGAATTCACGCTCGAGCGAGGGTTTGAGTCTCACTCTCGAGCGGAGGTCAAGCGTCTGTTGAGCGTGAATATCATATAACCAGTACTTTTCATGTGTTTGCAGCCCGCTCGAGCGAAGGAAGTCACGCTCGAGCGGAGCTTCATTGTCTGCATGTCCGCTCAAGCGTAGAAAGCCACACTCCAGCGTGGACCCCTGTTTCAGCAAATTTTGAAAGGTGTTTTAAAGTACATTTTTGCATCCTCATTTCATCCTAGGCATTCCTAGGTCAAGTTTAAGGCATCTTAATGAGGATAATGTTATAGAACCACACCAAGTGAAGTTTAGGGGCTAAGCTATAAATCCCAAGTATGTAACTTACTGTGTGTTCGTTCTGCAACTGTGTAGGGTTGGCACCCGAAGACGCTATCTAGCCTATTCATAGCCCAGTACTCTGTGAGTAACAATGTTGTAAAGATACGTTTAATTACAATTATTTTCCGAACGATTAACTGTACTGCTTTCTGAAGTAACATTACTTACTGAATGAATGTTTGTTCTATTTATGAACTGTACTCGTGGCATCCATAGTAACTTCATCATTATCAAGTATTCTTATATTCTTTATCGCCATCTTTATTCAGAGATCTCTATCGGCCCAATGTTTGGAACTACTACTATTTACTGTTTGATGGCCATCAACTGACTGTTCGGTCTATTAAGACCTACTGTATTGTTTTGCTATTGGATTTACCACATATGATTACTATGGTTTCTAAATGACTGATATGGAATGAAATATGAGCCACTGATTGGATAACTGATATACCGATGCAAATAACTGTTTTAAATACTAAAAGGGCATTCATTCTTAACCCCTTTACGCATTTGTTATTCACTGGGCTTTAGCTCACTGTTTATATTTATATGTAAGTGTCCAGGCACCGGATCGAAGCTAGGAGCGTCAAGTTAAGCTCTCGTTCTGTCAAGCTAACCTTTGTGTCTCACTTCGAGGTTCCAGGTCTATTCAAGCTAAGGTTGTTTTTGGGGTGTTTCAGATTCACCATTTTTGTCTCTGATATGTATTGACTGAATAAGACTTGACTGTACAGTTATGGTGCAGGGATTTGGATCCCTAACCTGGATGTTATGTGTATATGTTGTATGTATATATGTTTGGTTATGAATGTGGCTCATTCATAAAAGTCTTTTTGCATTCAGATTTTCACAGCTCATTGGACATCTTTTATTACTGTTTGGCTTCCGATAGCCCCTTACTCTATATTACTGTCATTACTGTTAGGTAGGCCTTTGGTAATCGCGAATTACTGGCCAGTTGCGATGCTAAACCCATAGGGGTGGGTTTTGGGTCGTGACATTTAGCCATTTATAACTTAATTTGTATCTGGGATACATCTGCTGCATCACAGCTGCTTTGAGGGAGTCATCATTCAAGGCTTCCTCACTAGAGTTATCCTCTTGGTCCACAAAGCTTTTCTTACTTAGTGGTGGTCCCTGTGTGTTCTTCTTTAGTGCAATTTGGCTAGCCACATGCATCTATACATTGACCTCATCTAATTCCTACATAGAGAGATTCTCTTCCACCCTTTTAGCAAGGAAGTCTGGTGTACCAACATTTGCTGCCGCTTCATTGATCTCAAGGAATGGATTTGTGTCAATTCCCATTACCTTGTCTGTTCTGGCTAGAAACTTCAACCTCCCTTTCTTGATCTGTTCCTAGATCTTGTCTTGAAAAATAATGCAATTTTTAGTTGAGTAAGACCAAGAATTATGCTATTTATAATACATTTTGCCCTTAAGTTCTTCAGGAGTAGGAATCTTAACCCCCTTAGGTAATTTTAGAAAATGTACTGCTACCAAATGATCAAATATGTCATTTGCCTTTGATATATCAAAAGAATATTTCCTATGGAGGTCTTTCTTTTTAATCTATTGATCTATGGTAGTATCCTTCTGGATTAATGCTTCACAGGTCCTAGGTTCTTTTCCTATGATCTTCACTACATTAATCTCAAAGTTAGGGTCTGTATAATAGGTCCTATAGGATGCATTACTTCGATCTTGTTCTTCTTCAAGTAAAGTTTCATATCTAGTGACTTTATAGGTTAGCTCTACCAAATCTTGAAACTCTATTAAGTCAAACTTCTTTCGAAGCCTAAATTCTAGGCCATTTTGGACCAATCTTACAAATTCAGGTTCAGGTAACATGATCTTGCATTTGTTTCTTGCTCTTTTGAATCTGGCAATGAACTGAGTAGCCTTCTCATTAGGCCTTTAGATTAGTCTTGCCAAGTTTACCATAGAAACCTCAGGTTCAGTTTGGCAAAACTGGGCATGAAACACCTGCTTCATTTGTTGCCAAGTTTGAATAAAACCAAGTATGAGGTTTGTGTACCATACAAAAGCTGCCCCAGTTAGAGAGTTTGGAAAAAAGTCTTAATTTCATGAAATCATTATTGGTGAACTCACCATATTGGCTTGTAAATCTGGCAATGTGCTCAACAGTTGACGGATTTTCATTCCCATAAAAGAGAGCAAAATCTGGTATTTTATATCTCTTTGGGTACTCATATAACCTATCTACCCATTCTGGGCTTTCTATATACAAGGCTCTGGACCCCCTAGGCCATAGGTCTACACATCTCCCTGACTATGTCAACAATCTGGTCCCTGGGTACAATATTTGGTACTGGTTGAGCCGCTATTGGGGGAGTGAACACTGGGTTTGGAGGAACCACTTGTGCTTGGAGTCCCCTTGGTCCAGGTAAAGGCACGTTTGGGATTGGTTGTCCTTATGGAGCAGGTTGCCCCTATTGTACCTAAAGAGCTTGAGGGTATGGTTGACCTCTTTGAGCAAGCATAGGCCCTACGAAAGAGGCCACTGGTGGAGGGGCAAGTTTTGTCTCTCTTCCAATTGTAGGTACTCCATCCAACCCCCTGGGTGTAAATTCGAACATGGGATTGGTATATGCCCTGCCATTTCCTTGTGTTGACCTTATTCTGCCAATGTTCATGGCTTTGCAGGTGGGTATAGGCATACTTTGACTTAGTGGTACTCTAGGGATGGGTTTGTACCAAGATTGGGGCACTGGTGATGGTCTTTTCAGTACTTGATTACTGGTTTGACCACTAGTTTGTCCATTATTTTGCATAGGCTGTCCATTTTGAGCCAATCTTTGCTGAAGCATATTTATGTTTTCTTCAACTTGCCTAATGATGGGTGGTTAATATGTGTTCATTCGATCCAAAAAGGACATTGCCCATCTCTCCATTGTATACATTAATTGTTGCCCCATAACATCAACCAAACCTCCCCATGGATTTGTTGGTTGGGTGAATGGAACATTCGAAGGTCCAGTTTCTTGGCCTAATCCAATATTTTGGCTTTGTGGTATATATCCTGAAGTTCTGGTCTCTACGACCAAGTGTGTAGGAACATTTAGAGCACACCCATCTAGTAGACGTGTCTCACTATTGTCCCCTAGGTTATTTAATTCTAGATCTCCTTTTACACCCTCTTCCGAGTGTTCAATTTCTCATCGTCTCCTTCGTGTATTCACCATTTTAGTCCTACTGGGCGTACCAAAAAATATATGTTGGCTTTTTTGGCTTTCAAAGGTTAATAATGTAATTTAAGCATGCCAGCAAAGATCAATAAGTCGTTACAGAATTTTTAATTGCCAACCAATTATCAAGCGATTGTGTTGAAGTTCTTTTAGCCTCAATGAAAAGGACTTTTTCTAGTGGTTTTACTTAGAAGAAAATCGCAGATGTTAATGATAATAATGAACAAAAACAGTTTCAACAACTAAATTTCATTAAGTAATAAGAACTTACAATGGTGTCTTCGCACTTTCACAGCCTCAAAAAGGTTTACAGCAATAGACTATTTGAAACTACTCCTAGGAATTGAACTACAGTACCGGAAGTAAAGGACTGGAAATATACAAACTGGAATTTAAATGACAGGGAAACTAAACGACAAGGAAAAGTAAAGTAAAATAAATTAGTTCTGGATCTGAATCTCGATCCCTCTTTTATCAGTCTGCTCCTCTATTTATACCCTCTGCTGGTAACCGTCGAAATGGCTGAATAACCGTCGAAGCGGCCCTCCATGATCGTAGGACATGGCTTCACACATTTTTCTCCCACTACATTACTCTGATAGTTGGGCTTTCCTCCTAAATTTGAATTTGAGTTGTGAGCAACCGTCAAGCCACATCATCTTGCATCTTTTAAATGCTCCGGTGTTGTTCAGATCCATCGCCACTAATATAAATTGCCACGTGTCTGTTGCTGATTGGAGACTTGCATTAATTCCCCAAATCATCCTTTACGGGCCACGTGTCAGGCCGCAGTTGGCTTATACAAAATATATAGCCAACAATAACATATCTAGAATTTCTTTGATAATAATGAATTCTTTGTAAACAATAACAACCATCAAAAATCATTAAACAAACAAAATACGTAAACTTTGTTAAAGCTGAAATGGAACTAGGGTTACGGATTGAATTTTGCATGCATGGAGATGAAACCTTGAGATTTGGAGAGAGGTTGTATGTGCCTAATGATTTAGAGCTAAAGAGAGAAATCATAAGAGAAGCTCACAATTCGGGGTATACTGTACATCCAAGGAGTACTAAAATGTATAAAGACTTGAAGATGAACTTTTGATGGAATAATATGAAGAAGAAAATTGCTCAGTATGTTGCTCAATGTTTGGTATGTCAATAAGTGAAAGTTGAACATCAGAGACCTGCAGGTAAGTTATAACCTTTTCTTATTCCTGAGTAAAAGTGGGAATATATTGCCATGGATTTTGTGACAGGGCTGCCTAAAACGCAAGGTGGTAACAATGATATTTGGGTTATCGTTGATTGATTGACCAAATCCGCCCACTTTCTAACTTTTAAGGTTGGGTCCTCTTTAGAATGGTTTGCAAAATTGTATATCCAGGAGATTTTGAGATTGCATAGTATTCCGGTGACCATAGCGTCTAATATAGATAGCAGATTTGTATCTATGTTTTGGAGGAGTTTGCATATAACTTTAGGTACTAGTTTGAATTTCAATACTGCATTTCATTCTCAAACTAATGGACAGTCAGAGAGAACTATTCAAACCCTTGAAGACATGTTGAGGGCTTGTGTTATTGATCTTGGAGGTTCTTAGGATGAGCATTTAGCCTTAGTGGAATTCTCTTATAATAACAGTTTTCATACGTGTATTCAAATGGCCCCATATGAAGCTTTTTATATGGACGAAAGTGTAAATCACTTATTTGTTGGGATGATGTAGGTGAAAAGAAGTTGTTAGGGCCTGAGATTGTACGACAAATAGTAGACAAGATCAATCTTATTAGAGAGCAACTTCGCACTACACAGTGTAGACAGAAAAGTTATGCATATAACATGAGACGCTATTTGGTGTTTAGGGTTAGAGACCATGTGTTCTTTAAAGTGTCTCTTATGAAAAGAGTAATGAGGTTTGGTGTTCATGGTAAATTGAGTCCTAGATTTGTTTGGCCATTTGAGGTTTTAGATTGAATTGGAGAGGTAGCTTATAGACTTGCCCTACCACCTTCACTAGCTGGAGTTCATAATGTCTTTCATGCCTCAATGTTGAGAAAGTATATACCGGATCCTAGTCGTGTGATTGATCATGCAACGTTGCAGTTTAAGGAGGATTTGATCTATGAGGAACACCCTATACAAATTGTTGATAGAAAGGAACAAGTTTTGAGGCGTCGAGTCATTCGCTACGTTAAGGTTCAATGGAGCAATCACTCGGAAAGAGAAGCAACTTGGGAACTCGAGGACGAAATGAGACAGAAGTATCCACATCTTTTTGAGACCTCAGGTATGTCAAATTTCAAGGACGAAATTTCTTTTAAGGAGGAAAGAATGTAAAACCAAGTTGCTTGAAGAATTATTTTTGGATAGATTAGTAATTAAACTAAATTGTATGGGTAATTTTAGTAATTTTAAGAAATTAGGTTAATAACCCTTTAAAAAAAAGAAGAAAAAATAAAAGGAAAAAGGGTTTCACGATATGTTTTATCATAATTTTACACAGGATTGGAGTGGAAGGCTGTGGTAGGGAATTGAGAGCTCAAAATTTTGGTGATAGTTTGACCCCCATTGTTTGAGGTAAGACTCTTCTTGTACCATTGGTTATTAATATTTTATATTGAGGAATAAACAGTTCATATCATATAAGAAAGAAAAGCTTGTGCCTACCTACGTTTTGCAAAATCAGTGTATGATGCAATGTGTAATAATGGTGTGTGTGGGCTGTAGGAAAAAGTGCAATAGTGGTGTGTGTGTAGATGTAGTTTTGACTGTGGAGTTTTGTATAATGAGTAAGGTGTTGTTTGGTATTTGGTTGGGTTGAATGCTTTGCATTTTAGGATTTTTAAGTAGTGCATAAAACAAAGATGCGGGTTCTTGTGGGTGTATGCAAGACGTAAAAATATTAATTTATTTGAGGTTCTATTTATTAGGTTTGTGTGATTGAAGTGGTGGAGTTGGGTGTTTGAAGTTAGTGTTGGAATATTATTTTAGCTTCTTGAGGTAAGTAACCCTCTGTTATTGTTGGTTCATTTTTATTCCTATCGAATCGCTTGAAATTATAAATATTTATTTATAGTCATCATATTCTCTTAAAACAAAATACGGGTCAAGTATAAAATAGTATCAAAAATTATTTGAAAATTTTGTGAAACTATTTTGAAAGTGTGTGCCAAATATTTATTCTAAAAATATTGAACACTTTATTTAAAAGGAGTTTATTGCTTGAATTTTGAATATCACTCTAGTCTGACTATGATTTGGACCCTAGCCAATGAGGGTTATTTATTGACACAGAAACTAGTTTGTTTTGGGACTTTACCACTAGCCTATGTGTGGTTCTGGGCCTTGTCATGGGCTAAGTGATCATAGTCACCAAGATTTGAGTTTTGTAAATCGAATTATTGAACCACCGATTTGAACAACGAAATTATTTTGAATTATCTTAATGTCTTTTTCAATTAAAATGTATGGCTACACTGTTTATCTTCAACTATGAAACCATCTTACAAAATAATAATTCTTTTATTGAATTGTAGCAAAAATATATTTATTGGTTATCAACTATTTTTTTTATATACTTGATCCAGCTAGCAATGGTGGTTGATTATTAGCTGAGCTGTCTAACTTACCCTTATTTTATTTTATTTTAAAACTATAAGGAATAGAGCTGCACGGGTTTTTACTTATGGGAGTGCCGAGAGTAGGACTATGGTTTTAAGTCACTTGGATTATTATTTTGTTAGTAGATTATATTAGTGGACTTGGTGGACAGTTTCATATGATAAAGATTGTTTATTATTTATGGATTTTGACATTCTGATAATTAAAGATTCAATTTGAGTATTTTATATTGTTGGTTTATTTGATTGGAATCTTAGTTTTACATGCTCACTTAAATGAGTGTGTGGCATTGTCATGGGGTTTGGGGCGTGACACACACATACCTAAGTTCTCGAAATGAGACGCGTTGGTTGTGATGGATAGTGGCCTTTGACACGAGTCATGAGTTTCCTAATTTTTCCAAAAGATTAGGTGGCGACTCTGAGTTTGGTGTTGTAGCTCATTTTTTGGCATTTATTGTGATTAGTGAATTTTCTATCAATTTGCTAGGTTTGGACTCTCATTCTGTTTGACATTGCACTTGTGAAACCAAACCTGAGGGTTTGAACTGTTAGGGGCGCTTAGACCTCTTGTCCGGGAGATCCTACACTTCGTATTGAGCAATTGGAAAAGCGAGCAGTTTGTTGACTTGTTTCAAATGGACATAAGGTCAACGAGCTAACTTGTTGGGTTGAGGAGGGTCTGCACAGAAGAACAAAATTGGTTAGATATTTGATTATAAGATTAAGATTAAGACAAAAGTGAAATATTTTCTAAGTTTGAAGCGACCCTCGCCTAGGTTCAAGAGATCTCTTGGGAAAGAGGTGAATATTGTCTTCTAGAGCAAACTCCCAATTGCCTAAGACAATGAGGTAATCATCCCAACACCCTTGTTGGAATTAGGAATATTGACAATGAGTTTGAACTTCTTGGACTGAGGTTTTAGGTAGAAGGTTTTGCTTTTCTTGGTGGATAGATCACACATGGTATAATAGTATTGGACATCTTTACGGGTAAGTTTTTTTCCATGTTGATGGATTAGTTCAGCTACATCCATGATTGTCCTAAAGATATTGATGGCTAGTTGTATGGGGTTAAGCTTATAAGATTGCATGACTTCTCGAAACAGAATGTTGAGGGAGAATCTGATGCCATCTTCGACGATGGCTATAGTGGAGAAGGGTATGTAATAGTCACCATGCATTATAGAGTCATTCTCACTAGCCAGACATATCTGGATGTTGGTTGAAATGTTGAAATCTCATTGTAAGATCTCTTGTTTGGTGGGAGAGTATACTCTTTGACTATGCATTCCCATGATGAGTATGTGTTCTTTTCAAAGGGATTTTTGGGGATTTCTAATAGAATTTCTAAGTTTTTAGTTTCTTTAAGCAGATTTCAAATATTAAACCTATATTTGGGTTAGAGAGCGTAAGAAATCGAATAAAGAAACTCGAAATATATAAAGAAATGAAGAACAAAAGCAAGAATTTGAAAGAACCAAAAGGCTAGGGTTGTGGTGACTTACGGGTGGAATTGAGCGAAATAGAGATAAGATTTGAGATCGCCAAAGTTAGACAAGTTGATTGATCGAAATGAAATAATGATTTAGTTACTAGAAGTGACTACCGGAGAAATGGTATTGGCAGGTTTCAAACGAACAACAATTGAGATTTAAGAGAGAGAAACTCTAAAGAAGAGAGAGAGAGAGAGAGAGAGCAATTGCAGAAGTGAAGAGATAGAGAGAGAGAGACAGACAGAGGGATTTTGGAGGAAAGAGAAACGGCAGCAAAAGAAATGATTCCAATTCTTCGGGAACTATGTTGACGGTTGGCGTTAGTTGAAACAACGTCTGGTAGTGAAATGACATCTGATAAGCCATTCGTTAGATGTCATGTGGTAGTGGTAGTTACAGTATCAAGCTTAAGGTTTGACATGATGAGACATTTGAGTTCTTTTCTTTTGAGGCCGACAAGTCATGATCTCAGTCGGGGGAAATATCCATCAATATGTGTTTTTAGCTGCCATATTAGGAGATCGGATATAGTAGGTCCCATCACCTTAGTATTGCCGAGGTAATAAGAACTATGGGCGGTTGTGAGGACACAATTTTGAGTTATCCACGTGGCCTTGGTTGTTAGCTATAGTTGCACAACCGGCCAAGTGTAGGCAAGAAGGGGGCCCGCCCCCCGCCTTTGGCCAATTGCTTGTGTATTCTCGCTGCTACTTTCTATCCATTTTCATATGTGTATGTTATTGGCCCCTAGTTGATAAATGTTCTGCTTAATTTTCACCTCACTTTGTTATTTTTTTTCGCTTTTTAACTCGAATAATTTTATTTGATTAATGAATTTGAATAGAAATTTAAAAGAATAGAAAAAATAAGTAAAATATGAATAAAATATATGATTACATTTTATACACATTTTTTTTGGCTTTTTCTAAATTTCTACTTAAATCCATGAATTAAACACAATCTTAATATAACCCACTTTTATGTTTCTAATGTCTCTTGTTATTCTTTCTTGTGTTTTATTTTATTTTATTTTATTTATTTATTTTTCTTCTTGTGTTTTATTCTTTTTTCTAACTCCATAACAGAACAATTATATTATGATGATTATATTTTTATGCCTAATTTTTTTTTATAATATTATATATTATTGCATTAGTATAATGAGTTCTATAATTCATATTTGTTGCTAATGCAATAATATTATATTATGTTATATTATAGGATAAATAAAATGTGATAAAATCTTGTTCTCTTTTTTTCTTTTTTTTTAAAAAAATTTTGTAATTTTTTTTATTTCTTGTGTAGTGCTTACTGCTTAAATAAGTGGTTTTTCAAAATAAAAAATGCAATTTGGTCAGTAAAAAAATATATATTAATTTAAAAAACAAATAAATCTACATTAAATGAATATTTTTATTCTAAATTTTGGCCCCCTGGAGGATAGAATCCTGGTTCCGTCCCTGTGCACAACAATGATTAGCCAATGTATGATGAGATCACATCGGAATCCATGATATTGAAAGAAGGACTAGAGTCAAAGGTGATGGTAGGTCTTTTGTTTGGATGAGATAGGACTATTGAAAGAGTTTATCTTATTCAAACTAGAGAAGTTTTCGATAACAGTTATCTTCAGAAGGTATCTCCATGAGTCCTATAAAATGAGACTTCTAGGATGATGAGGACACATATTACTATAAAAGGTAGGCATCCTGGTGGATCTAAGGGACGTTTTAATTGAGCGTTAATTACTTAAGTTAATTATCTTGTGAGATATTGCAGGTTGTGGACTGCATCTAGGCCTATGCTCTTCGGCTTGGTTCCCGAAATCTTGGAGTTAAATTCACTGGTTGTGTAATTATATTTTAACACACAAACTAATGTAATATTATATTTTAACTCACACAAGATAATCAACTTAAGTTATTAATCCCAATTAAAATGTACCTTAAACCCATGGCGATGCCTTTTTTTATAGTAATCCATGCCTTCCGCATCCTAGAAGTCTTACTTAATAGGACTCTTATCCCCTTTTAAGATAACTCTTATATAGAACTCCTCTAACCTGAATAAGATAAACTCTCTCAAGTCTTATCTCATCCAAAACAAAAGATTTGCCATCACCTTTGACTCTAGTCCTTCTTTGAATATCGTAGATTTTGGTGTGACCATATCATGCCTTAGTTAATCACTGCCACCCACTTGCAACTTCGACTAACAACCTAAGCCATATCAAAATTATGTCCCTAGAATTATGTTTCAACATATATATATATATTTACAAATACCAAAAATTGTGATTTCCTACACATCTCAATATTAAAAATTTGTCATTTATTTATTTATTTATTAAATTTTTACTACCATATATAAAATCTAATAAATTTATTCACACACACAAGAAAATCTCTAATAACATATAAAACAATATTGTCTGATACGAAAATACAATAAAAAATAAAAAAAACAAATATTATAACTACATCTTGACTGTATGTCGGGTCAACTAATTTATTAAAAGGAGGAAGATCCTCTCCAATTCAGATTTTAGATTAAAGGACGCTATTTGGGCCCGTAGGGTCATCATGGATCCCATTTTGATAATTTGAACCATTTATTTTATCATGCATTTTGTGTATATTATCCATACAAAAAATTAGATCGATCCAATAACTGTAATTTATTTAATTAATCTTGTTTTAAACTAAAAAAATTATATTTTTAAAAATAAATCATATATTTTTTTATAAAAAAATTTAATAAATTTTAATTATTAAATTGACTTAATTTTTATACAAATAAAATATATAAAATACTCGAGAAAATAAACAATATAAATAAGAGCATTGTTATTAACTCCTACATTTTTTCTTAGAGTGATTCTACTTACACCACTATTTTATCTCTTTACACCTTCCATCTCATTACACCAATTAAAAAAATGTAATTCTCATTACACCCCTAATATATTGCCAAAACTAATTCTAAATTAACTATTTCATCTCTTTACACCACTAATTTTTGGAGGGAAAAGAGAGAAGCAGCAGAGGAAAAGAGAAAACAGGGAAGACGAGGGGTTTGGGAGCCCATGGTGAGTTGTCTGTTCGGTTACACAGTACTAGACTTTTTACATTCTTCCGATGCTATGTTGCCGGGAAAAATAGGTTTGTCCAGCGTTTTTTTGTTATACATTTACAGAGCCACTTTCTTCCAAATAATAATTTGGACTTGTTTGATAATACAATGCTAACAAATTTGAATTCATCGAGTGCCATGTTACCAGACAAACTTTTTTTTTTTTCCAGTAATATGTTGTCGTTCGATTGGATGATAACAAGAAATTAATTCCGGTTAGTTGTGAAGTGCCTATTCGGTGATACATTGCTATACAAATTGAATTATTCTAGTGTCATGTTGCCAAACTATAATAGATTTGTCTAGACACTTGTCGCTATATATTGAAATATTTACTTTTTACTTCAAACATCCATAACAAACATCCATAAATCAAACACGCATCCATAAAATCATAGATAAAAAGTATCCATAAAATTAGTCATTAAAAAATAGTGTACGATTATCCATAAAAGCATCCATAAAATTTGTCATTGTTTGCATCTTTTAATCAAGCATGTTATCACAATTCGTCTATATGGATAGTTTCGGTAGTTATTACATCAATGCTGACAAGAGTATGGAATTGATGAATAGGGATAGTATATACTTTCTTCTATCCACTAGTACACGGGTGATGAAAACGAATCCAATTATTTGTTATTGGAGGTACTGGATGACCTGGTTGCAAATAAACCTATAACAAAGAAATTAATAAATAGGATTACAAAATAAGACATGGTAATGATCAAAGTTGGCTCGGTAGTTACTTATACAAAATGGTTTCCATTTACAAATTCTATGCAGATATCTCTTTGATCAGGTGTTGCAATCGGTACTGCTTTAAGTGGTAGAAATGTTAAGCATTGTTGCATGGATAAATAATAAAGAATGACTTGGTAGTATGATGCTATCAAATGGCCCATGTCGGGCATAGTCATTCAATGATTGAATCCAGGGTCAGGTTCGAAGTAAGATAAGATAGATGTAAGGTCATCAATCCTTTCTTGTGAACCAAATAGTTGCACGTAGTGCACTACATTCGAATGCAGCTCAGTCAACAAGTTTCAACTAACTTGTGGCCAATCATTTTCACCTAAACCAATCAATCTAGCTATTGTCCTAAAACCACAATTGCATCTGCTTGTACATCTTTAATGTGATGGATATATGGTCTCAACTTCTCTGGAAATTGTTCGAAGTAAGAGATACAATTTGATTTAACCAATATTTCTTTGTTTTAATGTAATCAATATTTCTTTTGGTCGTACCATACTCTTTGACATGTCAACTAATAAGAATGTTTTCTTCTTGGATAATCTGCCAGCAAATGATCAGCAGGCGGATGATTGCACACTCCGCATAAGGCATGCAACATCCACTCATCATTTGTAGGTAATTTTTTCCCCTTTAATAGAAATGGACATCCATACTTTTTAGAACCTGTCAACCTTAATCGTTTCCCACTGATCTTCTTGCTGTCTCTATAGTGACCACTTCTTTCACAAGCAAGTGTAAGTCTTGGTTTTCTGTCATTACCTCCCGCATCTGATGTCCTTATAACAATGACAAATCCAGTCTTCTTCCCAACGTTAGAAGCCCATGTAATTAATGCTTGACGACTACTAAAAATATAAACATAATAAATACAGTTATACATCAAATTATTAATAAAACTCAATATAAATTAAAAATAAAAAAAAATTGTATTCATAAAAACACTTAACAAATCTCGTCTGTAATGAATTCATGACTGGAGTCCACTAATAATGTAGTACTTGCGTTGTTGCAATGGGTATAAATATAATTTTTCAAAAAAAAAAATTAAAAAATATAAAAAAAAAAATGAAACTGAAAAATATATGGTAATGAGTAGTTGAACAAATTTAAAAAATTCGGCCTTAGGTTATTGGAAATGCATTTTTTATTCGACATTTTGTTACCAGACTTATATTTTTTGTTCAACAATGTGATGCCGAACTATTTTATTTTGTTCAATTTCGAGATACCGAACAAAAGTTGAAGAACAGTCTTGAAAAACAAAACAAGACCTACCAAACAACTAAAAAAAACTTCACAATTTCACTTTTTTGATAGTTCTTCACTACCATTTCTTTATCCATTGCTTTTTTTATGATCAAAATACTATGATTCTCACTTTTTGAAAAGAGATGTGTAAAAGAAAAGAAAAATTGAGAAAGGAAAAAGAAGAGTATGGATTAAAGACCATGGGGTGTAAGAAGATAATAAAATATATTTAATTTTAGTGTTTTGTTCTTAATAGTAATTTCACACATGGATAAAATTAAAAGAAAAAAAGCTCATATAAAGGGTGTAAAGAGATAAAATAGTAGTGTAAGTAGAATCACTCTTTTTCTTAGAACCCCCACCACATTCATTTTTTTTTATTCCAATTTTGTCCCAATCTAAAATTTCACTTTTACCCTTATTCCTAATCTTCTAAACCTAATTTTCCAAACTTTAACCCTAACCCTAACCTTAATCGCCTCCGGCAATACCACTATCTCCGACCACCTCTCACCGCTGCAACCACCACCATCTCTGACCACCCCTCATCACTGCAACCTCTACCATCTCTGACCACTCCTTACCGTCATAACCACTGCTCCCTCTGTTGCAATCGACCATCACCTCCACCGACAAGCACCCCCATCCCCTTACTGCAGATCTGAATCCCATTCAGCATTGTGTTAACTAAAAGGATTCATTCAGCACTATATTGCCGAACATTCAGGATTTGTTCAACACTGTTACTGAACATTCAAGATTTGTTTAGCACTATGTTGCTGAATCCACTCTGCCATCGTGACCTCTCTATCCATTGCGAGAGAGAACGAGCAAGAGAGAGAGAGAGAGAGAGAGAGAGAAAGAGAGAGAGATATGAAAACCTATGGTTTTCAAAAGAAGATAAAGAAGAAAAGAGAGAAAATGGAGAAGGAATGGAAGAAATCACTCGCTATAGCCTGTGATAGAGGTTTTAATGGTGGCCATTGTTGATGGGTCTTTCTCTTGCTCTGTTTCTCGCTCATACTTGATTTGAATGCAAGAAAACAAAGAAAATAGAGAAAGAATCCATATTAGAGAGAGAAGTGAAAGGGGTTAGGGTTTAGGTTTGGGTTTGGGTTTGGTTTTGGGATTAGGGGTATAGTTGATATTAAGGCGGGGGTTTTAAAAAAAATGTAAGAGTTTCATTTTGTTGAGTGGGAGTTTAAAGAAATGGATGGGCCAAACTAATTAGGTGGGGGAAAATATTAGCGCTCATAAATAATTGTCAAAACAAAATCCGTGTGCGCGGCTCGAGTCCAAAATGTGGACCAGAGGGGATGTTCTTCCTTATTAAGTGGGTGCTTGGTAAAACTTATTTGCAGCTTAAATCAACTTATAGCTTAAAATAAGTCATGTTGGAGTGTTTGGTAAAAATTATGAGGGACGGATTATAGCTTAATTTAAGCCATTTCAGCAATAATCTGTTAAGTTGGTTCCTAGGTGCTTTTGAAAACTGATTATGGGCGCAGCTGTTTGTTGAGGTGTGTAACGACTTAAATGACCCTCAGATATTTCAAATATTACCAAAAACCCACTATATGAGCCTTGTTCTCAACATTGTTCACTTGAGAGAGAGTGACAGCGGCGATTTCTGGCAAGTGCAATTTCCGGCTCCTCAACACTGTTCTCAATTCTCTCTCTCTCTCCTTCTCTTTTTTAAACACACATATACACGAACCAAAGCTCTCTCTCCCTCTCTCTCTTCATTGTGAATCAACGTCATTTCAGACCGGCGGCTAGCGTTTCATGAACGAGAGCTCTTTCTCCTCCCTCCCCTCTCTCTCTCTCTCTCTATCTCTATCGCGATCTGAAACCGAAAATCATCTCTGGCGTTCCCTTTCTTTCCGCTGCCTCCCACACCTGCATCGACGGCTCGCGCATCAACGCCGTTACATCAATGACGTTTCAGACCGGCGGCTAGGGTTTCACGAACGAGAGCTTTGCGGTTGGGATGAAAAGGAGAAGGAAAAGAAGGGTTTTTCAGATCGGCGACTAGGTTTCTACAGTACCAGCTGGTTACTAGTCTGAAATGCAAGAGAATGAGGAGGAGGAGGAGGAGGGGTCGGCGACGTACGGCTGGAAGAGAAGAAAGGGGCCCGTGGCTAGGGTTTTGTAACGAAAAAAAATTTGATTGTTTAACGAAAAAAAAAATTGATTATATTAATTGATACTAATTAATGAAATCACAATTAATATAAATATATGAATATAATTAATATGTAAGAAGAGAAGAACAAGAAAGAAGAGAATAAAAAACAATTAAGAGAAGAAAAAAAAAAGAAAGAAAAGAAAAGAAAATAAGTAAAAAAAGAAAAGAAAGAAAAGAAAATAAACAAAAAGAAAAAAAAGGCAAAAAGGACGTTACACAACAAAATATTATTTTACAATTTATTTAACTAAATAATATTTTGCTAATTAAATTTAGAATTTCACAACTACATTAAATAAATTAACAACTTATATTATAATCAACTTAAGTAATTAATCTCAATTAAAATGTACCTTAAACTCATGGCGAGGCCTGCCTTTTATAGTAATCCATGCCTTCCTCGTCCTAGAAGTCTCACTTAATAGGACTCTTATCCCTTTTTAAGATAGCTCTTATATAGAACTCCTCTAACCTGAAGAAGATAAACTCCTCAAGTCTTATCTCATCCAAACAAAAGATTTGCCATCATCTTTGACTCTAGTCCTTCTTTGAATATCGCGGATTTTCGTGTGATCATATCATGCCTCAGTTAATCACTGCCACCTACTTGCAACTTTGACTAACAACCTGAGCCATATCAAAATTATGTCCCCAGAATTATGTTTCAATATATATATATATATTACAAATACCAAAAATTGTGATTTCCTACCCATCTCAATATTAAAAATTTGTCAATTTTTTATTTATTTATTAAATTTTCACTACCATATATAAAATCTAATAAATTTATTCACACACTCACAAAAAATATCCAATAACATATAAAACAATATTGTCTAATACGAAAATACAATAAAAAATAAATATTATAACTACATGATGACTGCGTGTCGGGTCAACTAATTTATTAAAAGGAGGAAGATCCTCTCCAATTCATATTTTAGATTAAAGGGCGCTATTTGGGCTCGTAGGGTCCTCATGGATCCCATTTTGATCATTTGAACAGTTTATTTTATCAGACATTTTGTGTATATTATCCATACAAAAATTAGATCGATCCAATAACTGTAATTTATTTAATTAATCTTGTTTTTAACTTTAAAAAAAATTATATTTTTAAAAATAAATCATATATTTTTTTTAGAAAAATATTTAATAAATTTTAATTATTAAATTGACTTAATTTTTATATACATAAAATATATAAAATACTCGAGAAAATAAACGATATAAATAAGAGCATTGCTATTAACTCCTACGTTTTTTCTTAGAACCCCCACCTCATTCATATTTTTTTTTTCCAATTTTGTCCTAATCTAAAATTTTACTTATACCCTTATTCCTTATCTTCTAAACCTAATTTTCCAAACTCTAACCCTAACCCTAATTCTAACCTTAATCGCCTTCGGCAATACCACTATCTCCGACCACCTCTCACCGCTGCAACCACCACCATCTCCAACCGCCCCTCATCGCTGCAACCTCTACCATCTCTGACCACTCTTCACCGTCACAACCACTACTCCCTCTGTTGCAATCGACCATCACTTCCACCGACAAGCACCTCCATCCCCTTACTGCAGATCTGAATCCCATTCAGCATTGTGTTATTGAACTAAAAGGATTCATTCAGCACTGTGTTGCCGAACATTCAGGATTTGTTCAACACTGTGTTACCGAACATTCAAGATTTGTTTAGCACTGTGTTGCTGAACCCACTCCGCCATCGTGACCTCCCTATCCATTGCGAGAGAGAATGAGCAAGAGAAAGAGAGAGAGAGAGATATGAAAACCTATGGTTTTCAAAAGAAGATGAAGAAGAAAATAGAAAAGAGGGAGAAGAAATGCAAGAAATCACTCGCCATAGCCTGTGATAGAGGTTTTAATGGTGGCCATTGTTGATGAGTCTTTTCTCTTGCTCTGTTTCTCGCTCATACTTGATTTGAATGGAAGAAAACAAAGAAGAAAGAGAGAGAATCCAAATTAGAGAGAGAAGTGGAAGGTGTTAGGGTTTGGGTTTGGTTTTGGGATTAGGAGTATAGTTGGTATTAAGGTGGGGGTTTAAAAAAAATGTCAGAGTTTCATTTTGCTAAGTGGGAGTTTAAAGAAATGGAAGGGCCAAACTAATTAGGTGGGGGCTAATATCAGCGCTCATAAATAATTATCAAAACAAAATCCATGTGAGTGGCTCGAGGCCAAAATGTGGACCGAAGGGGATGTTCTTCCTTATTAAGTGGGTGTTCGGTAAAACTTATTTGCAGCATAAATCAACTTATAGCTTAAAATAAGTCATGTTGGAGTGTTTGGTAAAAATTATGAGGGATGGATTATAGATTAACTTAAACCATTTCAGCAATAATCTGTTAAGTTGGTTCCCAGGTGCTTTTTGAAAACTGATTATACGCGCAACTGTTTGTTGAGGCATGTAATGACTTAAATGACCCTCAGATATTTCAAGTATTACCAAAAACCCACTATATGAGCCTTGTTCTCAACATTGTTCACTTGAAAGAGAGAGAAAGAGAGAGGCGATTTTCGGCGAGGGGCGATTTTCAGCGAGGGCGATTTCTAGCTCCTCAACACTATTATCAATTCTCTCTCTCAATTCTCACTCTCTCTCTCTTTCTCTCTCTCATTCTCTTTCTCAAACACACATACATACGAACCAGGGCTCTTTCTTCCTCCCTCCCTCTCTCTTCATTGCGCATCAACGTCATTTCAGACCGGCAATTAGGGTTTCACGAACGAGAGCTCTTCCTCTCTCTCTCTCTCTCTCTCTCTCTTTTCCATCGCAATCTGAAAATCAGAAATCATCTCTGGCGTTCCCTCTCTTTTCACCACCTTCCACACTTGCATCGACGGCTTGCACATCAACACCGTCACATCAATGCCGTTTTAGACCAATGGTTAGGGTTTCGCAAACGAGAGCTTCACGATTAGGATGACGAGGAGAAAGAGAAGAAGGGTTTTGCAGATCGACAACTAGGGTTTTACAGCACTAGCTAGTCGCTAGTCTAAAATGGAAGATGAGGAGGAGGAGGAGGAGGAGGAGGAGGAGGAGAAGAAGAAGGGGTCAGTGGCATACGGATGGAGGAGAAGAAAGGGACCGACGGCTAGGGTTTTGTAATGAAAAAAAATTTGATTGTTTAATGAAAAAAATCTGACTATATTAATTGATAGTAATTAATAATTTTAGTATTAATTGATACTAATTAATGAAATCACAATTAATATAAATATATGAATATAATTAATATGTAAGAAGAGAAGAACAAGAAAGAAGAGAATAAAAAACAATTAAGAGAAGAAAAAAAAGAAAAAGAAAGAAGAGAAAAGAAAATAAGTAAAAAAAGAAAAGAAAAGAAAAGAAAAGAAAAGAAGATAAAATGAAGAAAAAGAAAAAAAAGACAAAAATTACGTTACACGACAAAATATTATTTTACAACTTATTCAATTAAATACTATTTTACTACTTAAATTTATAATTTCACAACAACACTAAAAAAAATTAACAATTTATATTTAAAACTATAATATATCGACTATTAATTCATAATCTATAAATCACTAACTTATATTTAAAATTATAACCGATAAATCATAATTCATAATCTATAAATCACTAACTTATAATTATATTTAAAATTATAACCGATAAATCATAATTCATAATCTATAAATCACTAACTTATATTTAAAATTATAACCGACAAATCATAATTAATAATCACTATCCAACCGATAAATCATAATTAATAATCACTATCCAACTGGTCTACCAAATGGAGCATAAACAAGTTCGATTTGCGCCGGCATGTAGTATAGAAAGCTTACGGCTTGCCAGAATAAAAACCCTACCCTAGTTTCAACCAGTTTTGACTGCTTGCCTTGCTTTCGTTAGTTTCAAATTTCAATTAATCTATCCCCTGCTGTTGGAAGCTTCTATTTACACATCCAACTTCCCCTCTTTGCACACATTTCATAAAAATTATTTTTATTATAAATTTTTTTTCAAGTGAAATTACTATTATAGACATCAAATAAACACATTCGGAAGTTTACTTCTGAACCAATTGCTTATTTTCGAAAGTCTACTTCTGAATGAATTGTTTATTTTTGAAAATCTACTTCCGAATCAATTGCTTATTTTTGAAAATCTACTTTCAAATTAATTATTTATTGAAAAAGATGTGTAAAGAGAGGAATGAGGGTGTAAATAGAAGCTCCCCTGCTGTTGCTGTTGTGCCAATTATATCCCAATCTGACTCGATTAGCTTCGAATTGAACCCCCTAAAGCAAGGGTTGATCGATACCAGACTGTTCTCACCAATGGAAGACGAGCAGGTTCTCTGGCCATCAACAGTCTCCAACTCCAACGCCAACTCCAACTCGAACTCGAACTCGAACTCGAACTCGATGGTATCAGCGACGCTTGGTCGAGTGATGAGCACTCTGCTCAGTGCCCGTCCCAAGAAGCTTCAAGACGCTGTTTCTCGACTCCACTCTCCTCTCAAAAGAGGCTCATTTGGTACGTTTTTCAAAGCCAAAACATTTCACAGAGAGAGAGAGAGAGAGAGACAGCAAATAATCTTGAGTGATCTTTACAACTTTTGAAGAAAGACAAGTTTACTGAAATTTGGACAGAGAATTATTAAAACTTTGAATTTGTTCTTGTATGTTATTCAAGTTATGAAATAATCTTAACTTGGTATTATTGCATTATTGCAGTTACTTTGGAAGAATCACTGTGGATTCTTCACACCTACGTTAGAGAAGCAGCTCAGAGGGAGGATTCTTTGGATGAAATCCTCGTTCCCATTACTCAACATGTACATCAACTTTCTGAATTCATTCTTGTTTGTCCTTTCTATTTCAAGTTAATTAAATATCAAGAAGAAAATTTAATTTCATATTACCATTTTAAGGGAGTGATGGAATTCTGAAAAAAAAAAAAAAACCCATTTCTCATTTCAATTTAAAAGTCATTTTAATTGATGTACTATACCAATATAATTTGGAAATTTCTTTTTATCCTTTTGCATTGCTGTGAACTCTCTCTCTCTCTCTCTCTCTCCCTTTTTCCTTGTCTCTTTCTTTGGGTTTATGGGGATTAAAATTTCTACTCCGTCACAGCACTGCACCCATTGTTTTCCCAATCCTTTTACCTGTTGCAAGTCCCTCCCTTCTTTATTCACTAGAAGTTTATGCCTATTTGTTTTTAATAATATCAGTTTCTTTAAATTTTGTTTATAATTTGTCATTGATATCCTCTTTTGTTTTTTAATTTTTCCCCAGTCATTGAAACACAAGGAATCAAAGCATGGTAACCAAGCAATGATACTTTTTAATTGGCTTTTTCAAGATGAAATTATTTTCCAAGCTCTTGCAACAAATCTTGCCGGCATCATAAGGAGAAAAGAGGACCGGTATATTGCCCTTGGCTGGTGTATACTTGTGCGTGGTCTTGTAGAGTATGAGATTACCATGAAACAATTTATAAATAATGGTAATATGACAAGTTCCTTTTTTTTTTTTTTCTCCCCCCTCTATATTTGTATAATTGATGTGGTTGAAAGTTTCTAATTCTTGAGATCATTAATGTACTATTGTTTTTATTTCATGCAATAAGGGTATCCTTTCTTAAGATGTGCATGGAAGGTGTTTGGGTGGGGACAACCCTCCTTCCACCTTTTTATGAATCAAACCTAGGCAAACGCCACAAACCCTCCATAGGGGGAATGAGGTGGGGCTGCTGGCCTTAATTAACTGCATGTGGAATAATTATTTGAACTCGATCACTTACTATATATGTATATGTTGTGGTTTCACTGAAATTATTGCCGATGTTAATATAGGATTCATGCAGTCAACCCCATGGCTGGTTGAGTTGAGTTGTCATCATCATCAGCATAATAGTATATTTGATCTAGATCAGTAAATGTATGTAGCAATGTTATACAAAATAATGTTAAATTTGGAGTGGGGTGCGCATGTGGTGGGGTAGGGGTGTTTAATTGAGATGCGGGGGTGGTTTAAGTGGCAATGTGGGGCTGATTTTGCTGGCAGCTGCTTTGGGTTTGTGGTGGTGGCTTGGGTGCTGATGCTGGTGGACTAGTGGATGGGTTTTGTGAATGTGATTACTCTCTCTCTCTCTCTCTCCATATATATGTACTCTGAGTGTTGTGGTTTTTAGTTTTGGTGGCAATTATTGGTTTGATGGGTGTGGCGGTGGAGGGTAGAGGTAGTGGATTGCTGGACTCGGGCAAGAGATGGAGAGGCATGGATAGTGGAGTGTTGTGGTGGTGATGTTTCTTGGATTTGATGGTGGGGTGGAGGTGTGGTGGTTCTGTGGAGAGAGAAGGGGGCATGTGCAGTTGGTGGTTGTGATATGGTGATGGTGATGGTGATGGTGATGGTGATGGTCATGGTGCCTGAGTTTGGGGGTGGGGTGGAGAGAGGTGTATGCACAAGGTAGAGGTGGTACAAGTTGGTTGGGAATGTTTAGCAGAGGTTTATGATTGTTGATGTATTCCAATTAGTTATAGACTAAGCATAGAGGTGAGGGAGAAAATCAGTGGGTTATGGGTTTTCTGGTAGTGGAGTTAGTGATGGTGGGGTCAATATGGTGTTTGTGTGGCAAGTTTGTGGACAAGTTGGAAGGGAGGGGGGTGGGGATCATAAGATGATGGTAGGAGGTTGATGAATGAGTATGACGTGGTGTGGTCAATCTTGTAGTTTTTAAAATGCTCTATTATGTCAAAATATGGTGGGAAGATATAAGTATATATTTTTAGTTATAGTTTGTATAATGTCGATAAATAAGTTATAGTATAGCATACATCTAAGGGCAATTCTTTTTTGAAAATTCCTTGGATTGCCTTGAGGCCTATTTGGTAAAGACAAAGTGACATTTCCGTAAGCTAAGTGGGTGACATTTCCATGGATTTTCCAAAGTGATTATACATACAAAAAGTCAAATTGTGTAAGGGCTCAATTGGGAAAATTTAAAGCTTAAGGGGCAAAGTGAGAATCGGTCAATATATTAACTATGTGAAGTGATATTTACCCTTTAGATTATTAGGATTTATGCTCTTTTGTTTATGTACTTTGTTTTTCATAATTAGGTAGTGTCTATTAAATTTGGATTGTTTTGTTTTTTTAGCTTTGTGATGTATCAATCATTGTCAATAGAAAGACAGGGAAAACCTTTAGGGCATCTCGAGGTTTGAGATAAGTTGACCCATTATCTTCTTCTTTGTCTTTTTTTTTTGTCTCCCTGTTTATCTTGGTGGTAGATGTGTTGGGGAGGTTGATTGATAGAGCTAGGGAGGTTGGATTAGTTGATAGGTTTGTTATTGGATGGACAAGATTTGCATGCCTCATTTACAGTATGTAGGTGATACAATTATTTATTATTATTATTTTTATTATTGGAATGAACCCTTTTACCCTCTTCACACCCTTCCCAAAGAAAACCTCTTATCAATTTCTCAATATTCCTCACAATGCTAATTGGAATTTCGAATAGGGAAAAGAAATAGGAACAGAGCCTAATACGGATTGTACCAGACTATATCGTCTCCCCCTAGACAACAAAGCTCGCTTCCATCTCTCCAATCTTTTCCCAATTTTGACAAGAATAGGCTCCCAAAAGGACATCAATTTAGGATCTCCTCCCATGGAAGCCCCGAGTATTTGAGAGGAAAGGATTCAATGGAACATTCTAACATATCCCCCACCCTTTGCACATAGCTATCTCCCAGATTAATACCCACAACTACGTTACACGGACTCGTCAGTTTTGGCGAAGTACCCGTGTCGATACGACACGACACAGGTACGGGTACGGGATACGGACGGGATACGGCATGGGAGAAGTGGATACGGCATGGAAGAGAAGACGAAGAATAAAGGAGAAGAGAAAGAAACCTGATCGGCGAGAGGATCCCGATCGGCGACTTCGAACCAGTCGCGTCTCTCGCCTCTTCGAACCAGTCGATGACCTTCGAACCAGTTGCGTCTCTCGCCTCTTCGAACCAGTCGCGTCTCTCGCCACTTCAACCAGATTGCGTCTCTCGCCTTCGCTCTCTCTCTCCTTTTCGCCTCTGTCCTTTTCGTCTGTCTTATCTAATACATATAGAATAGAAGATATAAGATATAATACTTATAATATATATAATATATAATATATAATACTTCCTTATATAATATATAATATATAATATATAATACTTATATTATAACACATATTTTATATTTTATATATTTATACATATTAATAAAAAAAAATACATATATAATATAAAATAAGATAAAAAAAATTAATAAAAACACATTATTTAAAAAATAAATTAAATAATTAATATGTATTAAAAAAAATATTTATTCCTTATTTATTATAGGGGCATGCACCAATAAATCCTAAATTTGTATCTTGTAACCCATTTGGTCCTATGAATTTTCTTATGAACCGTTAGGTCCTATCCCGATGTTAATGACCATTGAACATCATCAACATCAAATCATCAACATTAAACATCACCAAACATTAAACATTAAATATCATCATCAACATTAAACAATAAACATCATCAAACATTAAACATTAAACATTATTCATCATCAACATCAAATATCAAACATCAGACATAAAACATTATTTTTCAACATTAAACATTATACATCATCATAAAACATTAAACATCATCATCAACATTAAACATTAAACATTAAACATCATCATCAACATTAAACATTAAACATCTCCAAACATTAAACATTAAACATTATTCATCATCAACATCAAACATCAAACATCAAACATCATACATAAAACATTAGTCTTCAACATTAAACATTATACATCATCATCAAACATTAAACATCATCATCAATATTAAACATTAAACATCATCAAACATTAAACATTTCTTCGTCTTCAATATCAAAACAAATCTTCATAGTCACTGAAATCTGCAAATATCAAAACAAATCTTCATACTCTCTCTGTAGAAAAGCATCGCGATCACGATCGGTTATCTAGAGTTAATTTTATACATACATACATATGGATATCCAATTTCTTTGCAGCAAATGGCAGACCCCAAAGCGCGAAGAACACGAAAGATCGGAACGGGGTTCCTTTAAGGGTTTATAAGATCATCTCTACAAGACTCCAACTTTCTCTTCCTCCAACTTTCTCTTCCTGGTATGTGATTACACTTCAATTTCATTACATAGCTTCGTTTTAGACCCAAATTAACTGTAGATAACATTCGGTTTTAGATAACCGATCGCGATATAGAGTTAATTTTATAATTCAATTTCTTCCCTGGATCGCGATCGGTTTTAGATAACATTCGGTTTTCATTTTTTACATTGATCGACATTTAGGGCATATTTTTTTTTTAAGGATTTTTTTGTTAATGTTGATAATGTAGCTAATGTTTTGATGATGTTAATAATGTTGTTGATGTTGTTGATGTTGATAGTGGGACTAAATGGTGCATAAGAAAATTCATAGGATTAAATGGTTCAACTTTCTATCATATAGGATTTACTGGTAATTTTTCCTTTATTATATTTTTGTTATTTATAATATATATGTCAATTAAAAGTAAAAAAAAATTATATAGATAAATCAAAAAAATTATCAATAAAAGTAATACATAAGATAAAAATAATAAATATATTTAAAAAATAATTATTTAACTTATCTTTATATAATAAATATATTTTAAAAATTAAATATTTAACGTATCCCCGTACCCGTATCCTCGTTTGGATCCATATCCACGTATCTTCAATTTTTAATTTTGAAGTACCCAACCCCAAGATACGTACCCGCACCCGATACCCGCACCCGAGTCCGTGTAACATAGACCCACAACACTACTTTTGCTATGATTGACCTTGAGGCCCGATACAATTTAAAAAATTCTCAAAATCTTTAGCAAACTACTTACATTACTTTCCTCCTTTGATGAGAAAAATATAGTATCATTCGCAAATTGCAAATGAGTGACTCCAATCCTATCTCTTCACACCACAAAACCCTCAATGGCACCACACTCTTATCCCTAGCTTTGTCAATAATCCGACCCAACACATCAGCAACTAGAATAAACAAAAATGGTGATAAAGAATTCCTAGCCTTGCCATTCACAATGACTGACATAGTGCATGACGACAAGTACCCCCAAATCCACCTTCTCCACCTAGATCCAAACCCTTTCCTTTCCAAAACGAAATCCACAAAGCCCAAATCAACTTGGTCAAATGCTTTTTCAAAATTAACCTTAAAAACAACACCCTCCTTATGTAATCCCCTATACTCCTCAACTACCTCATTAGCCACTAAGACAACATCCAATATTTGCCTTCCCTACACGAAGGCACCGTGTGTAGAAGAAATGGTTTCCCCAAGGACCACCCTAAGTCTCTTAGAAAGCACTTTTGTTAGAATTTTGTAGAGTGATGTAACAAACTCTTGGCCCTTCCTCTTGCCTTATATCTAGAAACAACTCCTCTCGCCCTAAAGTATAAAGAAATCTGTCCAACCTATAACACATAAGATTCTCCTGAAGATTAGGCCATGTGAACCGAGAACATCCAATATTTGCCTTCCCTACACGAAGGCACCGTGTGTAGAAGAAATGGTTTCCCCAAGGACCACCCTAAGTCTCTTAGAAAGCACTTTTGTTAGAAGTTTGTAGAGTGATGTAACAAACTCTTGGCCCTGCCTCGTCTTATATCCAAAAACAACTCCTCTCGCCCTAAAGTATAAAGAAATCTGTCCAACCTACAACACATAAGATTCTCTTGAAGATTAGGCCATGTGAACCGAGCATTACTCAAGGGAAGATCAATCAAATCGCACGCCCTTATAAAAGAATCAAAGTCCCACATACTCCTATTTGTGGAAACCCTATTGAGTTTTTCCGAACTAAGCCGAACCACATTGAAATCCCCACCCACACACCAATTAGGAGAACACAGCCCAAATAAACCCGCCAACTCCTCCCATCGTGCCTGACAACTACTAGGCTTGTTGGGACCATAAACCCCTGTCAACCAACATTTCTTGTTATCCCGGTTCCTAAATCTAATGGACAATGAAAAAACCGCAACAACTATCTCACACTCCAATACAACTATTTTGTACCATATAATCAAAATTCCTTGCGATCTCCCACTAGAAGGTAAAACAACCCATCTCTTAAACCGGGTTCTCCAAACACTCCTAATGAAAATCCTATCACAATCCTCATTCTTCGTCTCTTGAAACATCAGTATATATGGTTGATGAACTTTCAAAAACTCTTTAATTACCGCCCTTTTCCTACAGGACCGCAGTCCTCTAACATTCCAACTCAAAATTTTCATCGACAACCAACATCACCCCTTGTCTCTTCCCCCGACCCTCATAATTGATGCCACTTTCAAGATTCCTTAGTTTCCTTATCCCTTTTCTAAGCCCCGAACTTCTATGACTACTACCCCCTGAGATGCAAACCCACACTCCTAGACCTAGGCTTCATTCCATTGTTCCTAACTAGTGACAGACCAAGAGTGTCAAGCAATTGTACAAAGTGAGGCACTTTTCCCTCCTCCAAAGGGAAAGACACATACTTGCTCATTTTCCTCAACCACATCTCAGATTCATCACCACCATTCCCAAGAACATTGCTCTTCTGAAGCTTATGATTAGTAGACACTTCCATCAGAAGATCATTCCTATGGTTATCCATGTTAATTGCTTGTGGGTTCGACCTATCACTAGTAGAGGACCTACTCGCAGATAACTGAAGAAAATTATCATTCTTTGTAGAAAACACTCTACTAGGATGTGAGAAAAAAGGGCCCAAGAACTGATTTAGATTGAATACACTGAAGATGATTAGAAAGTGAAGAGTTCATATTGTCGCTGTCAAAAGAGTCAACATACTTTTTCACAAGAGTCAAAGACTTTCTCACCCTTAGGCCTCACAGTGTGCTTAGAACTGGAAGAATGTGAATCTCAAACCTTTTCTCTGCATGATCAATTTTTTCGGAGTCGAAGGCCTTCTCACTGTCTAGGACCTCAGTGAATCTTGCGCAAGAAGGTGGCAGAATCTCATCATCCTGGAAAAGCCAATTCAATTTGGGATGAAAATCCTCTAACAGTTAGTTATTATCATCTTCATCCTTTGGAAATCTTGACTCATCTGAGCTGTAAATTGACCTGTAGCCTTCAAGAGCTTGTAACACCTCATGGGTATTGTACTTTCCTTCCTCCACATCCTTCACTAGTTGATCTCTCCCAATGACCTCATCATCGAGTATCGCAGCCTCTCCTCCTACCTCATGCTTAGCCATCAATATTCTGCATGACAAAGCATCATCCTTTGATCTGTCGACAATGTTTGCTAAGCCCAAATGAATTTCGGATTCATTGAGGACTGATTTTGGGACCTCGGAGATGTTTTGCCTGTCACCCAGTGCTTCTGTAATGACCCCAACACGTATAATAATTAGCATTTAATTAATCAAAGAGATTTGAATTTAATTGCCCATTACTCTGATTTAATTCGGGATTTATGAAAATTATGGAGACTGATTCGCATATGATTCTACTGAGGATTTATTTTAAAATTAGAAATTGAGGACCTAAATGGCTCAAGAGAGTACAAATAGTGAATTGAATTATTTTAATTTGGAATATCGGACCATATGGGAGTTTAATTAAATATTCAATTTTGATTTATAAAAGTGAGATTTAATTAATTGGGTCCGAATTGGAGTTAATTAAGTTATACGAATTAGGAATTAAGATTGTTATGAGTTAAATCTATTTATGAGGTGTTCAATTGAATATGTAAATTATTGACAAAGATTTTGAAGTTTAATCTGGAATTGAAGACCTTAATGATTTGAGGAACCAAAGTTTATGATGGAAATAAATTCAATTTAATATTTAGAGCCTTTTGGGAGTTCGATTAAAAATTTGATTAAGTGTAGTAATTGTTTGGGCATTTTGTGATGGTGAGTGTAGGAGATTAAATGCTGGTGGGTGTACTGAGATCTGGGTGTGTGTGTGCAGAGAAACCAGTGTGGGTGTGTGTATGTGACTACACGTGATGTGCAATTCAAATGGGAGGGTGTGTGTGTATAATCTGATGCTTAGAATGAAGGTTTTCATTCATTTGGTTCATTGTGTTGTGAATTTAGAGAGAGAGAGAGAGAGAGAGAGAGAGAGATGGAGAGAACTCATCTAGAGAGAGAGAGAGAGCTCAAGATTTTGAAGAGGAAGAGGAAGAAGAAGAGAGCTAGGAAGAGACCATCCTATAATCTGAAATCAAACTCTAGGTAAGTGTTTATTTATGAATTAGACTCATCATATCTTTGGATTTAAGGAAATTTATGGAGTTAATGTAAGAGAGCTCATAGATGATGAATATGGAATATTAGCTTACATGCATGAACATTTATGTGTTCTAGTGTTGAATTCATGGAAGTAATTTGGTCTCTTGCATATATTTTGTCATAGAAAATCAAGACATAGTTGAATTCCTTCATGCATGGATGATTTCATGAAGATTTATTTATATATTTTGCAATTCATGTTTGGGTTTTCAAGATTGAAGGGAAATGTCATGGATTTTGAGGATTTAAATTTAATCAAGAAGAAATCATGCATGAGTTTTCCAACTTGAGGAGGAAACCTCCATGAAGTCAAAGATTAAAGTTAAAGATTATGAGTTTGATGTTTTAATTTAAGGGTTTGAACTCTTTTCATGGAATTTGAGTTTCAATTTAAAGTCATGAGATTGTTGGAAGCTATAGATGGTAAATTCAACATTTATGGAAGGTTTTGGGCATTGATTTTCTTGAACATGAAGTTGAAATTGCAAAAGGTACATATTTATGATTATGTACTTGCATGAACCTCCAAATTGAAGAGAAACTCCATGGGAATTGAGAATTTAAGGCTTAATATGGCAATGTTTATGATTATACATTACAAGTCTTGAAGTAAAATTAGAGATGAGAATATATGGTCATAGGAATAAGGAATTAGATGCATTAATTTTTACACCTTACCATGTATGGCATAATTCTAGAATTTCATGATCATCTATGTATTTTCCTGTATGAGTTTTCAAAGTTGAAGGGAATTTTTATGGGATTTGAATATTGAAACTCAAAGATGGAAATTGTATGAAGTAGCATGATAATTCAAGCCTTAATTGAGAATTAATTAAACTCAATTGAAATTGAGTTAGGCGTATAAGATATGGAAATAAATGTGAAGATTAATTATTTGGGCCTTGATTTGCTTGAAAATAGAGTTGAAATTGCAAAATGTTTATAATTATGAATTTCTGATTTGGTAATTTAAACATGACTGAATAATTGTAATTTAATGTGTAGGAACCTAATTTAAGTTTGATTATGTAATTAGTGAAGTTAATAAGGGTTGGTATATGAGTAGATTATTTATCTTTAATTAGTTTGGTTAATACATAGCTAAACGTATTTTAATTAGAGGTTAATAATCTAATTTATTCCTAATACTAGTCCTCTATATTTAAAAGGAATGGAAGAAAAATAAATAGGAATAACCGAACAAACAAATTAGAATCAAATGAGTGAAAACGAATAGAGATTGAACGATTGAATTGAATAGAATTGTAAAGTGTGATTGTAATTGTGTTGTGCTTGACTTTACTTGTTTAGGTCGGACGCCGAACCATTAGTACGTGTACCGAGGAGCCCACTGTGAGTAACAATGTTGTAAAGATATGTTCAAATTGCATTTATTTTATGAATGATAACTTATATTGTTTCTGAACGGTTACTTTCTATCGATTGAATGATGATCCTCTTTTAAATTGTATTCGTGGCATCCATAGCGTAGTGTTATCGTTATTGTTATTGATATTGCTATTGTTACAGAGATCTCTGTCAGTTCCAAATCTTGGAACTAGTGTTATTGTTTGATGGCCATCAATTGATTGTTCGGTCTTTTAAGACCTAGTGTATTGTTGCTATGGGATGTACCACGAATGACCTATAAGAATAAGATTGATTGAATTGAGTGAATTGAATGATTAATTGACAAATGATAGTGATTAAAGTGTTCTAATGCTAATCGATTGCTTCAAAGACTGTAAAGGACATCATTCTTAACCTCTTTACACATTTGTTATTCACTGGGGTTTAGCTCACAGTTTGTTATATATATGTAGGTGGCCAGGCACCAGATCAAAGCTAGAGGCGTCGACCCAAACCCTTGTTTTGTCAAGCCAGCTATTGTCCCTCATTGCGAGGTTTCGAACTAGCGTGTGTCAAGGTGCTTTTGGGTGGCTCGACTTCACCCTTTTGAGTGTATTAAGTGAAAAGGACGTTTTAAGACTAATGTCAATACTACTCCAGATGATGGGATTGATTCCCTAACTTATGTTTTGTTTTATATATATGCTTAGGGTCATAAACGGTTATGTATATGGCTATGTACATGAAAGTTTATCTCCATTTAGGTTCTCACAGCTCATTGGACGATGTATCTTGTTATTATTTGGCGTCTGCCAGCCCCGTTATATTGTATTATTGCCAGTATTGTTAAGCAGGCCTTCGGTAATCACGGATTACTGGCCAGTTACGACGCTAAACCTATAGGGGGCGGGTTTGGGTCGTGACAGCTTCGCTAGGCCTCGCACCACCCATCGACCTTCTTCTTCCTCCATCAAGTGTATCAGGTGAACAAGAAGCCCTAATCCGTGAAATATCATGATCTGACCCATTTCCCCTTTGGATGAAAGCCTGGGTTTGAGAAGATTGATCCTCTTGTCTTAATAATGGGCCATTGTGCTAATCCCCTTCTTCTATAATAACAAATGGGCTCATTTCTCATCTTGGCCCAACTTCTAACTCTAGCCCCTTTGCAAAGCCATGGTCTGAAATTTGCCAAGCCCATTTGACATTCAAAGATCATTTGGGCTGTGACCCTAAAACTTATTCAGCCCAATAAAATCCTCGTCCTCCCTTCTAACCTCTTCCGCATTCTCAGATAACATCTCGTTCGATTCAAGTTCCTTCGACACCTCGATTCCATCTCCATCTCTGATTCTTTGACATCCTACTGTTTCCCTTTATTGTATATGCTGTGTGTCCTGCCCATCTCCTCCAGCGTTTCGTCTTCCCCACCTCCGCTGCTGGATCTGCCTGGGAAATCTTGCCGGAAAATCCATTGCCCATCTTCCTAACAGATCTTGACAATGGCTTAATGCGAATTTGAACAGAGATCCCAGCAATCTCCAACTCCATTCTTGCTGGCAAAAAGCCACAATCAGAGCCTCTTGCCTTCAGTCTTGCTTCAAACAGGTTATCAAATGTTTTGGTTCTTCGATCAATCTCCAGTAAACCTCCACACTTTTTTCCAATCAACTTGAAAGTCACTTGATTCCACAAATTGAAGGGTAGATCACAAACAGCAATCCAACCTGCATGCGATGCAATAAGCTCCGAAGAACTGTGCTTATATCCCATCCATTTCTCCACTGTCACTGCAATTCCTTTATCAGAGAAGTGCTAACCATATTGGCCAAAGGATTCCGCCTCCTCATTGTTTTTAGCAAAGAACAAAGCTCGGTTTAACTGGAACGGACGAAGAACAATAATTTGCTTAAGATATTTGCTCACTTCCTTCTCAATTTGATCCCAGCTGATGAAAAAATCACTTCTAGTACAGATCACAGCTTGACCCATATCAAAATCATTAGATAATCTCTTGTTTTGATGATTCAGCTTTGAATAAGTCAACGTACTCTGTTTATCCCTGTTTCCTGACATTCATCCTGATCAACATGAGAAGAACTTTGAGCCCCATCCATCAAACTCCCTCTCTGACTCTCCCCTTCCCTAATCATTTTCCTCATATCCCCCTCCGTCGTCTTATCATTGAAATCTCTATTAATAATTCTTCCAAGCATCTGAACAGTTTCTGCCCAACCAGAACCATTATTTCTTGCTGGAATCACTATGTTACTGCATTTTCCCCCTGAATTCCATTTTGTTAACTCTATGAAGATTCCTCTCTTGTTGCTGAACCTCTGTAAACAAAATACTGCTGATTTGCTACTGTATTTGCCGAAAAATCTTTCATCCTTGATTTTCCTCCATTCTTCTCTCAGAGATTGCATTGCCCAAAAAACTCCTCCTAGATCAATCTTCAAAGAGAAACTTCATATTCGGTTCCTTTCAATGATCTCTACTAGCTCCCCTCTTGACGCTTCATCAATCTGAATGATAATAATCTTGTGCTCAATTTTCACCTCTGAATAATTTCCCCTGTAAACTCCCATCCTAGAGAACTCTGATAAAAGAATGGCACCTGCCTTGTGACAGTTGTGGCAAGTGTAGTGTTTTGATACCATGTTAAGTCACCAATTATTCCAAAATCTTAAGCTGTTAGGAAATGGGCCCAATAATGTATATTAAGCTATCCAATAATTTGATTGGAAAGGAATGCAAGGATATTTAAGGACAAGTTTGATGGCACAAAGCCATTGTAGGATAGTGTGTGTTACTTGGCATCATTTTGGGCTTCAGTTTCACCTGCGTTGAAAGGATTCCATGCCTTTGGATATATAGAGATTGGAGAGCTATTTGTGATGCCTGGTTTGTTTATTTGTTAGGCTTGGTGGTGTTTTTTTAATTTATTTTTATTTGAAGAGGACTGTAATAATATTCCTTTTGTTGTCGATCAAAACAAAAATAAAAATGTGTGGAGTGTTAACATCACTAATTGGCAAGATGTTTGGCACATGGCTGGCTTAGTGAGACAGCACGTGGTCTTGTGAGGTCTTGACACGAGCAAGAGGATACCGGGGCGGGGTCTTTTTATTATATAATCCTAACTTGAAAGATGAGGGTTGCCTGGATCAGAAGAAAAAGTTAGATAGTGTTTGGTAGAGTTTTCTAAATATGATTTGAGAATAGAATTGTATTTTGAATTTGTGAGTTTTAGAATTACGATTTGAGTATGGAAAATTTGTTTGATTATGAGTTTTGAAAATAGTTTTGAATTGAGTTTTGGAGGGAGTTTTGAGTTTTTGAAATTAGAAAAGTTATTTGATTAAAAAACTTACAACTCATAACTAAAAACACAATCCAAAATTCTATTCAAAGCTCATATAAAAATTTAAAAAATTCTGAAATTATCTTTTATTTACAATATAAAAATAACAGGTGCCAAAAAAAAAAAAAAAAACCGAACACTGTTCTGGTTAACCAGTCGGACGTCTGGGTTAAGCCAAATTTTCCCTCCTGGAAAGGAGTTTTCAAAAGTGGTTGTAGAATTATAATTTGAAAGCTCAAAACAAACACCACACTCAAATCAGTCGGTGGAAATGTGTTTGGAACATAACAAAGCACAGCCTTAATGTTGCTGCTTTCTCTCTGTTGCTTCCTCAATGTCACATTCTCTTCTCTTTTGTCCTTTTCTTTTCTTGAGCTTTTGCACATTTCTGCCTCTTTTTCCTCCTCCCTCTCCTACTTGATCATCAGAGCGAACATATGGTGTCATAAATTGTTGATGCAACAATAAATCTCGTATAAAATGACAATCAATTTTAATATGCTTTGTATACTCATGAAACACGGGGTTATTAGCAATGAAAATAGTAGCTTGATTATCACAGCTCTTGCTCATAGGAGTTGGAACGCGAATACCAAAATCTTGCAGAAGAGAACAAACCCATAACATCTCAGAAGTGGTATGCGCCATAGCATGATGCTTAGCTTCAACACTTGAACAAGCAACAACTGGCTGTTTCTTGCTAGGCCAAGTACCAAGATTACCTCCAACAAAGGTGTAATATCCAAATGTAGAACGACGGTTAGTCTAACTACCGGCCCAATTAGCATCACTAATGCTAGTGTTAGTCAAGGAAGAAGGATGATAAAATAAGCCTCAACCTAGAGCACGTTTGAGATAACGCAAGATACGACACACACCATCAAAATGTGGTTGATGAGGGGCATGCATAGTAAGATAAATCAACTTCCCAACTAAATGACAATACCGACCAATATCAAGAAACAACTCTCTAATCTCACCATCAAGTTTAACCGAGGAGTCCATAAGAGTATATCACTAGGACGAGTGCCCCGAAGGCCAACCTTAACAAGAAGATCAAGAACATACTTGCGTTGAGAAAGAAACAAACCCCGTCCCAATCCCAAGAAAATGTTGTAGATTACCCAAGTCCTTTATGTGAAATTGCTTACCCAAATAAAGCTTCAGATCAGCAATACTGGCGGAGTCACTGCCAGAGATGATGATGTCGCCCACATAAACAATGAGAACAATAACCCCAGTAGATGAGTTGTGAATAAAAACAGAGTGATCAGAAGTGGAACGGTGGAAACCATATGCAAGCACAAAGGTAGTGAAGCTATCAAACCAAGCATGAGGAGATTGTTTGAGACCATACAAAACCTTCCGTAACTGACAGACCATATGCACATGACTAGGAACAACATAGCCAGGGGGCTGATCCATATAGATCTCCTCGTTGAGATCGCCATGAAGAAAGGCGTACTTTATATCAAGCTAATATAAAGGCTAAGATTGACTAACTGCAACAGAGAGGAGAATCCTAACAGAATTAAGGCGAGCCACAGGGGAGGTCTCAAGATAATCAACGCCATAGGTTTGAGTATAACCTTTGGCCACGAGACGGGCTTTAAGATGCTCAACAGTACCATCAAGAAGATACTTAACAGTCTAAATCCAACGACAACCAATAACAAGTTTCCCAGAAGGAATAGGTGTAAGTTCCCAAGTCTGATTCTAATGAAGAGCACTCATCTTCTCATCCATAGTACGTTTCCAACCCGACATCGATATAGCCGGTTGATGAGATGGAATAGAAAGATAAGACAAGTTATATGCAAAAGAGTGAAAACTAGAAGAAAGACGAGCATAAGAAACAAAATTAGAAACAGGATGCTGAGTACAAATACGTTTATCTTGGCGCAAGGCAATAGGTAAATCATCATCAGATGGCATAGGTAGAGGAGGGGTAGGAACCTCAAACACAGAAGATGAAGTAGCTGGGCCATAAGAAACCACGCGACGGGCTTGGGACCATTGATAAACCTGTAAAGGAGATGACGGAGAAGAATCTAAACCGATGGAAGATGACGGGGGAACAAAGGGCTGGAAGAGTAGCAATTGGAACGGATGTCTCCTCATGACAAGAGATAAGATCCCCTGACAACTGCTAACTAGGTGAGGAGAAAAAAGAGGTGGATTCTAAAAAGGTAACATCAACACTAGTAAAGACTGAAGAGACTAAGGGTGATAACACCGATAACCTTTCTGTGTATGGGAATAGCCGACAAAAACACATTTTTGAGCACGGGGAGTTAGTTTATACAAACTCGGATCCAGGACATGGACAAAGGCTAACCAAAAGCACGAGGAGGAAGAGAAAACGGAGAACAATTGGGGTATAATTGAGAGAAGGGAGACTGATTATGTAAAACAACGGCGGCCGTGCAGTTAATAAGGCAACATGCAGTAGGCACAACATCACTCTAAAATTGTTTGGGAATATGCATATCAAACATCAAGGTCCGAGCAACATCTAGTAAATGTCAGTGTTTCCGCTTAGCAAAACCATTTTGTTGTGATGTATGAGCACAACTAGTTTGATGGATAATACCACGAGCATCACAAAAAACATTCACAAGATTGCACATATTCTAAGGCATTATCGGATTGAAATATTTTAATGCATTTCCCAAACTGAGTAAAAATTTCATTATAAAACTTAGAAGTTATTTGGGGAAAGTCAGATTGCTGCCGTAATAAAAACAACTAAGTCATCCAAGAATAATCATCCACAAAAATAAAAAAATAAAAAAAACTATTAACAGTGGGAGTGTGAGAAAGAACCCATATTTCTGTATGGACTAAATCAAAACACGCTGACACACGACTAACACTACGACTAGAAAAAGAACTATGGTGATGCTTGCCGAGCTGACATGCTTCACATTCAAGTTGAGACAAATGGCTTAAATCCAGAATAACTAACTTACGGGTGACCCATATGGTAATGCCATTGCAAGGGAGACACTGTTGCACACAGAACAACAGAACTAGGAGGAGAACTAGCAGTGTCCAAAAAATATAAGCCATTCTTCTCATGCCCCGAACCAATCATCTTCTTGGTTTGGAGGTCTTGTAAAGCACAAGAAGAGGGAGAAAAGCTTACAGAACAATGTAGAACTTTAGTTAATTGACTAACAAAAAGCAAATTAAAAGGAAAGGACGGAACATAAAGACTAGAGGGTAAGGAGAGAGATGAAGTGGGTTGAAGAGTGCCTTGGTCACTAACAGGTCGGGAGGATCCATCAGCGAGTATAATATTACGGGTAACAGGACGAAGAGTATGAAAAAGAGAGGAATTATCAGAAATATTAGAACTAGCACCGAAGTCTAAAAGTCAAGGTTAAGGGGATTGAGCCATATATGCAATATTACCTGAGCTAGCTAAGATAGCAGTAGAAGATGAAAGAAAAGTAGTACGAGAATTGACTAGCTCTATCTCAGTAAGCTCACTAATCTGGGTGGTGAGTGCATCATTAGAATCAGTTGGGGAAGCACCTAGTCTAGAGGGAACTAAAGTCGACGGAGAGGATGAAGCATCCATAACCTGATTCATATGATCAGGTTTACCATACTTCTGCCAACACAGAGGTTTAGAATGACCCAAGGAACCACAATGAGTACATTTTCGATCACCACGAGATACAGCACTAGTACCACGTCCACTGCCACCACGAGAATCATGAGAATAACGACCACCACGAGAACCACGTGAACCAGTATGGGATTCATGAGAACTAGTGCTGCCAGGAAAATTACCCCGAGGAGGCCATCGGTCACTACTGTTAGAGATCAAGGTAGAAAAGGACAAGGGTTAACCAGATGTGGAAGAACCCTGGCCCAAAGTAGAACGCAACAATCGAGAATAGACTTAGCAGCAGAAGGTAAAGTCTCACTAGTGAGAATCTGATCTTTGAAACTCGTAGATCAGAATCTTAGCCCAAAAGTAAGGATGCCATCATAAACTCCTCCCAATACTTTTTTTGTTAAGCCAAATCAGTAGTAAAAGGTCGATGCTGTAACAATTGATCCCACAAAGTCTTCAGGTCACTATAATAGTCAGGAAGAGGGCGGCCAAACTGGCGAGTAGCAAAGATCTGCTTATACAACTCATAAACATGAGAGACATTATTTTGATTGGAAAACGACTTAGCAATGGAGTCCCAAATGGCCTTAGAGAAGTCACAAAATTCTATTGTAGTAGTAACATTACGCTCCAAACTATGCCAAAGCCATCCCATAACACATGAATCTTCACTCAACCAATCATCATAGCCTTTATCATCCTCAGTAGGTGGAAGGTCAGTAAGAAAACGCAACTTCTTGCCACGCAAGAAAATTTTAACTGCATGAGCCCAAGCTAGATAATTCAGAGCATTAAATTTCTTAGTGATAATAGACTTGGGGAACTCATCGCCCTTAGTTATGGAAGATTTCACATCATGTTTTGGATCAGCCATGATCAGGAGAACAACTAGCAGATGCAAAGGAAAAACAACAAAACACAAGGATAATCAACCAACAAGAAGAGAGTGGAGTAAGGAAATTACCAACCAATAGTAACCAGCAAGTAGCCAAACAACCCAAAAGAAGAGCCAGAATGATCAACCAAGGCAAAACAAAGGTGCCGAACAAGGAAAATCCACTAGAAATCAGCAAAAAATCAACCCAGCAGCAACACGAAACAAAAACAGACTCAAGGATAGCCTCCTAGGGCTATTTCAGTCCCAAGGAAGAGGTTTCAACAATCAAAAGAGTCTGCTTAAGGGCTTTATCGCAAATCAGAAATACGATACCATTAACTCGAAAATCTTTCAAAAATAGAAACTCACACCAAATGATTTCAAAAAATTTCACAAAAATCACCATTGAGATCAGAAGAGGGAGACGACCAAGAAGGGGTTACCTCGTCCGTACAGTTTGTGATGTCATGCTGTCGTCATCGTACGAAAGATGACGTCAACACATCATTGTCACCTCAAAGGAATTGCGAGTGACTGAAGAACATTTTGACAAGGTTGAATCGACGCTTTGATGCCATGTTGAAGTGTAAAAGTATGGAAAACTTTGATTAGGGCTAGAGAGAAAGAGAGAATGAACAAAGAGAGGACTGCTATTATTAAATGTATGCTTCTTGGTTCCTTTGATAAGCCTAAAACATCAGCAAATATATAAATACAATACGACCATAGTACCCTCACTCAATACAAAAAATAACATATATCACTATATATTCTAACAGTTAGGTTAGGCTGATTTGTTTGTTTCTATTTATCTAGTTGTGTGGAGCTTGTTGCATACTTAATTGTGTGGTGCTTCAAATTGCACTCACATAAATTTCCCACCCACTTTTTGTAGCAATCTTTTCATAAATTGTGGCTTTATTAGACTACAACCAGGGATCCTTTGGAGTAAATGAGCTAATTAACAATTAAAAAAATTCCTGACAGATGCTTTCATCAAAATCTGGGTTAATTAGGCTGTGTAAATTTTGTCAAGGATCTTTTGGCCATGTCATCCTGGATTTACCAAGCCGGCTGGTCAGAGCTTGAAATGAAGCAGGAATAATGTGGTTGTTTAATTGGGTTTTAATTTGGCCAACAATTTGTGTCTTACTTCTGCGATCTGTTAATTGTTAATTGCAATTATTGTATTATCACCAGTTGGTATTTGGATGCGCTGTATAGCCTTCAGAGATATTCTAAATTTGTGATACCTGGATTTCAGATATTTTTTAACATTTGCGAGTTGGAATTTTGCCACTGAAGCAGAAATTACATCTGCTTTCCCTATACTCAACCCCTGTATGTAGAGGCCTTTGTTATAGAAAGGAGTCGCTAAGGGGCGAGTAATATGTGAGCAATATGTTTAGTGTCGTTGTCAAATCTAATCCAATTTGTACTTGAACGTTGCCAGTTACCACTGTGTATTGGTTCCCATCATTCTGAGATTCACAAATTGTCAGGTCTCTGTCATTGTGAAAACATAAGTCGCCAAATGCTTTAGATATTCAATTATCATTTTTTGAGAAGTTTGATCTTCCTTCTTGTTGTTCAATATTCAAATAAGTTAATTTTGAAACAGAGCATTTCTACCTAGTGGGCCAAATACTTAGTTGCCTAGTGATCCCTTACCCATGACAGCTCTAGGTAAACTGGGAGTCGGGGTTCAGAGATAATCTCTTGTTTTATGTGTACAAGTGGCTGCCCTTGGACTCGAATGTTTCATGCTTGACTGCCCAACTTTGTGTAAATGCAGCAAGCAATGGACCATTTGGAATACCTCCATGTGAAATTTTATTCATTGTTTATCTTCGGCTCTGTTGGTTTATTGTTTTTGTTCTGGAGTTTGTATGCTGTGGATGGATTTTGTTTTTGCACATTCTACTTGTTTTAAAAAATTTGTTATCTAAAGAAAGAACATAAATGTGATATTGGGCTCAACTAGTTTTTATTTATTTATTAATAGAATGCAATACCCTTCTGCTGACCATTGGAAACCTGCCAACGACAGTAACCATATTTTGGGCATTCTTTTTACTGAAAGGGGAGCATGAAGAGCTTTAGTTGAAAATTGAAATTTACTTTTCATAATTGTGTTTAAGCCATTTCAAACTAATGACATTTGTACTTTCAGTAGAAAGAATGGCAAAGGGGAAAAGATCCATCGTCTTCTAGTCAGTACATAGATCCTGATTTCTCAAAAGAAAATATAAATATGTTTGCATTTCTTCTTAGTTTTTGTTATGGAATCATATTTACAGTTGGCATTCTCCCTTCTCTGCGGAAGTGTAATGGATTGTTTTTTTTTTTGTTTCCCCCCCCTGAATGCAGGAATAAAGGACAAGTATCGTTCATTACTGAAAATTTTTTCATCATGTATCAGTCATCTCATATCTATTGTATGTATTGGAAGGTATGTCTTTTCACATCAAAATGTGGCAGTGGCGTTTGGTAACCAGGCATTTAGCTGCAAGTTGAAGGAAGCTGTTTTTTGTTTGTGTGTATTGCTTCAGTATTTGTTGCCTGCTCTGATTCACCAGTTGTTTTGAGACTGCCTTATTATTATAACTGCATTCTCTCTTTACCACGCTCAAGCTGCATGGATTCCTAATAGGTTGCCTTTAATTGAAGTTCAAATTCTACACACTATGATTTCTATTGTTTGTTTTTCCATTTATACGATAATTTGCTTCTCATTTTGGCCTTCCCTCAATGTTTTGGTGTTTATTTTATTTTATTTTATTTTATTTTATTTTTGGGGGGGGGGGGGGGGGGGGGGTGGGTTGGTGGCCTTCGGGTTAGCAGTATCTGGTCATCTCTAAGTTTGAGCCATTAATATTATCTGGTGAAGTGTGAGCATGCTTGGATAAAGCATCTTGGAATTAATGACTGGGTTCCCACCTGGAGTGGTCTAGTCTCAATTTGTAGATGAAGAGGGCATAAAGAGCTGCAAGGATATAATTCTAAAATGGGGACAACTCTGTCTGGACTTGAAATCCTTACTTTGTTGTTAAACACTAATTTAATATAAGATAATAAGAAAACAATCACCTCATTCTAGACACTGTAAGGACCCATACAAGACAAGGACAACTGTATTATATGTAAAATCCTTACCTATTGGTACGCACTGAATACAAGTTAATAAGAAAAGAACACCTCAAGCAACAATTTTAGAAATATTTTAATTTTGTTATGAAAAGATGAGTATACTTACTCTTTGATATTTACTTGCCAATATGAAAGATATCCTTGTGATAGACGAACACAAATATTTTTGTGTTCAAATGTATGAAGCTTCGGACTTTGCAGATGCTACACACCTAGGGGTATAGTGTACCACATCAATGCTTCTATTAGTCCTTCCATTCCATGATTTTGGCACTTGGCGTATGCGATATGGGATTGTTTTCGTTTCTTTGGAAGAAGGATGTGTTTTATGGTGGTGTGGAAATTCTCATTGACGATTGATGGTGGAACATGTGAATTCTTGTTAGGATTGATGATGGAACATGTTTTAGACCTGTTCAATAGGAACCTGCAAATCAAGTTTCAAAATTGGGTGATATTTTTCTTGGTATGGTTTCTTCATGATGGATGAGGGCAGGAAGTGGACTAGAAGCCTGGAATTACATTTGCTTGTGTAAGACTGGTACAGATGTTGATGGAAGGGGTCAGGATTGGGGGATTGACTGATGTTGAAGGGACTTTGTAAAGCTTGCTAAGCCATGTGATCTTATGAATGTGATGTCAAATGGGTGCCTCAATAAATACATATGAGCCAATCAGTCGTCTAAAAAACATGCTAGTGTTCTACATCCATCACATATCATGGGACCCATTGTGCTGGAACTCTTGGATATGCGTCTAGTTTCGGTAGATTTAGGCTTTTTGGCTTAGGAAATACGAATGACGATCTTTGTCTTACCGTTGATGAGAAATGTTCATTTCGGATTGGAAGTAAATGAGTTCATTGCTCAAGCAATTTGGATAACTCTCAATGTAAACTTTCTTGTTGCATGAGCTAGGGAGAATGTTGTGTTAACTTGTTGATGTGTTGATATCTTTGTTCTTGAGTTCTGGGTTCATCCATCCTTTATTGAAATTTTTTTACAAAATTGACTTAAATATTTCTCAGACTTATTAGTTGGTGAGACAACTCATTTTGTTGACATCTTGGTGGGATTGGCAACTTAGGTTTACAAACATCACACAGCTTATTAAATTAGTTGTTGAACATTAAGTTAGAGTGTGGGTGTTTGTGTTTCTGGATGAAATTTGCTGGTAGTTTTATTCTCTATTCTTAAGTAGTCATCTCTTGGCTTACTGATGATATGATACACTTGGTTCTACTATCTTGGTTAGTTAATTCTTTGACTGAGTTTATCCCTTGTCCCACCACCTTTCCAAGATCAAGGCAATTACTCTGGTTGTGCCTCTCCATGGCAATTGGCTCGGTGTTGATCCGACCGAGTTATGCTAGGCAATATCCATCGTACGGTATCCATCGTGTGATTTCCTTTGAGCAGTGTACACTGATTGGCCTTCACCGAGCTGATCAACAATCTATACTCAAGGAACCTTAGTACTACTACATCAAATCTAGGCTAGGGGTAGGGCCTATGAACCTTCATCAAGGACTTGTGGTTTGGAGTTGAGACTTGAGAGTTTAGGGATTGGTAAGGTTGCCTGCCTCACCCTCACTTGGTTGAACCTTGATTGACTATAGAGAGAGAGAGAGAAGAAATGTGATGATGTGACACCTCGAAGGATCCTACAATTGCAGAGCGTTGATACAACGTTGGAGGATGAACATAGCTACGTACTGTAGTCCTATGAGATGACCTCTGAGGTTTGATCATGGGCATAGTAAATAGTTGGGAAGCCTTTGGTTTGTCAAATCCAGGGGTTAATAATCCACTTGTCCGCCAACATGGTACATTGTGCTTTGGCTAAGCTGACCCCCATGACCTTCTTCATGCATGTTATCAAACATGTTATCAATTATCTCCCAACAAGCTAAGAGGGTCTATCTCTAGTTTGTACTATCGTCACCCTCTCTTCTTCTAGAGAGCTGCCTTAGCTCTCACCAACTCCACCTCTGATGATCCCTGCCGTCTCAATGCCTACCATCTTTCCTAGAAGATCCTATGTAAGGGCCAAACATCCATACATTTGAAATATAATGGCTTTAGATTGAGCATGGAAGCACATGAGTCGTGCTTTTGCTATATTCTTTCAATATTTAGGCTCTGTTTGGAAGGATTTTCAAATCCTAATTCTACCCGCACATTGTAACATCATGTTTGGATAGAGTTTTGTAATTAGTTTTGCGCAACAAACACAAAACTCTGCAGAATCCTGGATTGTGGTCGGATGTGGTTTTTTACCGTGCGAAGGTGGTTATCGGAGGTTGTTGCCTACCATTGAAGGTGAGTAGCGGTAGCCAAAGGTGGTTGCTGACGGTTGGTCGCTAGATATGGTGGTCAAAAGTGGTTTCTAGTAAGAGTATTAGCGAAAGGTGGTGGTGGTTAGTAGTGGTTGGTGGTGGTTGGAGGAGGTCATCGGTGATGGTGTTGGTAATGAGCGCAGTGGGTGGAGGAAGGGAAAAAAAAACTTTCTAAACAAAATGAAAATACATACTGTGGGTGAGAGGTGTTAGAGGTGCTCAGTTGTGGGCCTTTATGAAAATGGCAAGCACTTCAATGACTCAATATCCCTGGATCTAAAGGAGGTGAAGACCAAGGCACCCTTAGAGATAGAGAGGGTGGTAGTGAGAGACCTTGAACACTTACTATTTGTGTACAAGATAGGTTAGTGCTCTTATCTTGCTATTATTAGTTTGTGATTATGATGATAGTGTTGATTTGTTGTGGTTGCGTTCATGATACCGTTATATATACTCTAGGAGTGTTGATGCTCAAGGAGGCTATGGACATGTGGCAAGCTCTTGTCGACTCGACAAATAGTGATATTAGTCCTACTGCTATGTTCTACGATTCAAGCCTTTGGGCAAGCTGCATAATAGGAACTCCAGAGGTATAGGAATGATATCTCGAGGATTATATCAAGTGTGAGTGTAAGGTCAACGCCCTCTCTCTAAGTTTGGCCAAGGCGGAGCTGTCATCCTAGGAGAGACAACCAAGCGACTTTGGTGAACCGATGATCTTATCCTTTACTTCACAATCCTCTAATTATCCTGAGTGGGGATGCCTAGTGTCACGCCCCGACAATATATGTGACACGAGGAGCAGCGTGGGCAGTAGGCTGGAGGCGCTGGAAGGTTCCGGAATGCGGGAGACCAACCTGGAGCATGCTGGAAGACTCTAGGAGCTGGTAGAAGGGTCCGGAGTGGCCTGGAAGATTCCGGAATGTGGTGGAAGGGTCCAGCAGAGTCTGGATGGGTCTGGAACAACCTAGATTATGCTAGGAGAAGCCTACCATGTACTACACTAGTGTGGAGAGTTCTAGAATGTAGTAGATAGGGTAGTTGTCCTAGATAGTTCTATGGAATGTTCTAGATGTGAGTTTGTAGCCCTTGGATCAAAGTGATCTGAGCCGTCCATTAGGGAGGAGGATGGCTATAAAAGGGTGAGGGGTCTCATTTGCTAGGCATCTAGTCCAGGAGATCCAAGAGAGCTCTAAAGAGTGAAGCACTTGTAAGTGAGTGTGAGTGTGAGTGTGAGAGCCTTGTAAAGCTTTGTACACGACTATACTTGTAAAGTTAACTTGTATAGTGAATACATTCTTCCACCTAAACTGCGTGTGTTAGTGTGGTTGAGTGGGTGAGGCTGACTTAGGTGCAACCAAGAGGGTTGAGAGGCATCTAAGGCTGCACGGCAAGCTTGCGAAGTCTGAGTCCGTGACAGTTGGTATCAGAGCGAGGTTGCGTGAGAAGGTAACCGAGCGGGGTGTACATAGCTACGTCTGGGAGGAGGCTCTTAACAAGTGACTCGATGGCAACGTTGGAGGCGGTGGCACGACTCGAGGGGATGATGGAGGTTGTGGTGGAGCGGCTCACTAGGCTGGAGGAAGCGCTAGGTGGCCCTGGTAAACCCACATCTCATATCAGTGACTCTTTCTCCTATTTTGCTAGTTTGTTTGCTAGGATGGAAGAGCTGGAGGAGAAAGTGGACTCCCAGCAGAAGGCCCTGGAAGCAAGAGTGGCTAGCTTGGAGTTAGAGTTGGAGTTGTGCAAGAAGGCCATTGTGGCTGGCCATGGAGGAAATGAAGCTCCAGCCAGGAGGAGGGTTCGTGCGACGAAACCTAAGAGCTATGAGGGTTCGAGGGGTGCCCGAGAGAGCCATGCCAAAGGTGGGAGGCAGTCTCCTCAGACCACCGAGGATGAGCACAGTGAGGGCGAGGCCCAAACGAGATGGGAACGCTAAGGGAAGGGGCAACGCACCGGATCTCCGAGGAAGAGGGGGCAACTTGAGTGCTACCTGTGCAACGGACCGCACATGGTGAGAAACTGCCCGAAGAAGAAGAAACAGCTGAATGCCATGGTGAAGAAGGGGAAGAAGGAGGCGCGCGACTCCGAGAGTGAAGGCCCTTCAGAGAGAAGGAGGCCACTGGGAGCATCCAACTTCTTGGGTCGATATCCCAGAAGAGTGGGGAGGCGCACATCCAAAAGGTGGATGGCGGTGCTGGAGGTGAAGGCTAAAGGAGTACTTCACATGCGAAGAGAGAAGGTGCCACTCTAAGGTTTGAGTGCACCGCGATGAAGAGGAGGTGCCACTCTAAGGTGAAAGTGCACCGAGCGAGAGGCTGGGCTTGGAGAGGAAAAGGGCACTGAGTGTTTCTGTGCAGCGGACCGCACAAGGTGAAGGGCGCTGAAGGAAAGCACTATGTGGCTGCATGGCAAGGACAAGGAGGAAGGACTTGCGAGGAGCGAAAAAAAAGGCCGCAAAGAGGGCGAAGAGGCAAGCTCAGGCGGCGGCAGCGGACCTGAATCATATCGAGACGTCTTTGGCGGCTCGGTGTCTGCGTGACGAGGCGCCAGGGATTGGGTGGGGAGAGTGTCACGCCCGACAATATATGTGACACGAGGAGCGCCGGGTGGAGGCTGGAAGGTTCCGAATGCGGAGACCAACCCGGAGCATCTTTGGAAGACTCTAGGAGGGTAGAAGGGTCCGGAGTGGCTGGAAGATTCGAATGTGGTGGAAGGGTCAGCAGAGTCGATGGGTGCAGAACAACCTAGATTATGCTAGGAGAAGCCTACCATGTACTACACTAGTGTGGAGAGTTCTAGAATGTAGTAGATAGGGTAGTTGTCCTAGATAGTTCTATGGAATGTTCTAGATGTGAGTTTGTAGCCCATGGATCAAAGTGATCCGAGTCCATTAGGGAGGAGGATGGCTATAAAAGGGTGAGGGGTCTCATTTGCTAGGCATCTAGTCCAGGAGATCCAAGAGAGCTCTAAAGAGTGAAGCACTTGTAAGTGAGTGTGAGTGTGAGTGTGAGAGCCTTGTAAAGCTTTGTACACGACTATACTTGTAAAGTTAACTTGTATAGTGAATACATTCTTCCACCTAAACTGCGTGTGTTAGTGTGGTTGAGTGGGTGAGGCTGACTTAGGTGCAACCAAGAGGGTTGAGAGGCATCTAAGGCTGCACGGCAGGCTTGCGAAGTCTGAGTCCGTGACACTAGGCCTTGCTTCCAACCTAGGCAGCCAAGTGGCCAAGTAGAATGAGTGAGCACATAGGTGAGCCAAGGGCCCAGCCTAGCAGTCAAGTGAACATAGGTTAGTCAAGAGCCCAACTATGTTGTCATTGAGTGAGAATGAGTAGGGGGAGAGTGTTCCTTGTTAGAATGAGGCATAAAGGACCATGGCTATCTAGTGCTCCAAGTGAGTCATGGTGCTGCCAAGTGAGGAAGCTTACCTCCACTACATGAGCCATGTCGAGCTCTTCATATTTGGGCTCATTTGTCTTGGAGCTCCTATGATTGGGCGGCAACTACACTAGTAAACTCCGTACTTGGTTTGCGTGTATGCCCTTTCTTAGGCTAGGCTTGCAACCCTAAAGGTTATGGTGTCTTGGGGGTTTGCCATGTGGGGGTGTGATAGTGATTATGTGGCGCCCGTAGGGCTAGCCACGTTTAAGTTCCTGCTGAGTCATTAGTGTGTCTTAGTTGTCTAGAAATAAATAAAGAGAAAATTATATTACTTGAAGTGAAAAGTAGAATTAAACAATATGAAGTTACAGAACCTCGGGATATGCAAAAAACCTTCGATATAGTGAACGTTATTAGTGCATACACTCCCCAAGTAGGATTAGATGATCAGACTAAGAGAGATTTTTGGAACCAAATGGATAAGGTATTACAGGAGATACCCGTAGAAGAGAACCTAGTTATAGGTGGAGATTTCAATGGCCATGTAGGAATAGATAAACTAGGTTATGAGAGAGTGCATGGTGGGTATGGCTTTGGTGATAGAAATGAGGCTAGAGAGAGTATTTTAGATTTTGCGTTGGCTTCTGACCTGGTGGTGGCCAATACTGTGTATAAGAAGAGAGAAGAACATTTGATAACCTTTAAGAGTGGGTTAATTAGGAGCCAAATATATTACTTTTTAGTAAGAAAAGTGGACCGTCTAAAATGCAGCAATTGTAAGATGATTCTGGGAGAGAGCTTGACGTCTTAACATAGGATTTTGGTACTAGATTTATGCTTTAAAGGGCAATATCGAACTAGGAAGGATAGTGGGCATCGTAGGACGAGATGGTAGGACCTAAAAGCGGATAAACTGGAAATATTTAAGAATAGAATGAATAAAGAAGGTACTTGGGACTTAAAAGATGAGGCTAACACTATGTGGAACTCGATGGCTAATTGTATGAGAAGAATCTCAAGGGAAGTCCTTGGAGAGTTGAAAGGAAAGTGACCCAACTCTAAGGGAACTTGGTGGTGAAGGAAGGAGGTTCAAGAGGTAGTAAAGGCGAAAAAAGAGTGCTTTAAAAAGTGGCAGAAGGATAGAATTGAGGAAAACCATAAGAGTTACAGATTGGCTAATAAGGAGGTCAAAAAAGTAGTGAAATGCTAAGTTGAAATCCTATGATGACCTATACATTAGACTAGGTAGTGAGGAGGGAGAGAAAAGAATATACAAACTTGCTAAGATAAGAGGGAGGAAAACAAGATATGTTAATTAAGTGTATCAAGAGTAAGGACTCTAAAATGTTGGTGAAGGATGAAGAGATTAAGGAGAGGTGGAAGAACTATTTTGAGAAGTTGTTAAATGAGGAACATGGAGGAAGGTCGAAAGGGGAGGAAGTAGCTAGTAATAAGGAAAACCAAGACTACAGTTTCTATTGCAAGATTAAGAAATTTGAAGTGGAGATTGCGCTTAAGAAGATGAAATCAAATAAGACTTTAGGACCTGATGATATCTCGAAATGTTTGGGTAAGAAGGGGGTTGCTTGGTTGACTAGGTTATTTAGTAAGATTTTGTTGACTAGGAAAATGCCAGAGTGGAGGAAGAGTATTTTAGTACCAATTTATAGGAATAAAGGAGATGTCCAAAATTGCAACCATAGAGGAATCAAGCTGATGCATAGTCGATTGTGAGATATAATAGTGGTGAGAAACAATTTGGATTTATGTGTGGTAGGTCAACAATCTTGAGAAAGCATATGATAGAGTACTTCGGGATATAATCTATTGGGTGCTAGAGAGCAAAGGGGTGACAAAATGTTACATTGATGTGATTAGGGACATGTATGACGGTGTGGTGACAATTCTTAGATTGCTTGCTGGAGAGACAAGTGAATTTTCAATTACTGTGAGGTTACACCAAGAATCAACCTTAAGTCCTTATCTTTTTGTTTTAGTTATGGATTAGTTGACGAGAAATATTCAAGTTGATGTGCCATGGTGTATGTTTTTTACAAATAATATCGTGTTAGTGGAAGAGACTAGAGAAGGAGTTAATACTAGATTGGAGACTTGGAGAGAAGCACTTGAATCTAAAGAATTTAGGATAAGCATAACTAAGATAGAATATATGGAGTGTAATTTTAATAATAGTATCAATGGAAGTAGAGGAGAAGTGAAGATTGAGAACCAAGAACTACCTAAGAGTGAGCATTTTCGTTATTTAGGATCGATTATCACAACAGCTGGGGAGATTGAAGCGGATATGGTCTATAGAATTAAGACGGGATGGCTTAAGTGGAGGAGTGCGTTTGGGGTATTATGTGATAAAAGTACCCACTAGACTAAAAAAAAAGTTCTATAGAATGATTATTAGACCAGCGATGTTGTATGAAACGGAATGTTGGGCAACTAAGAAACATGTAGATAAGATGAGTGTTGTTGAGATGAGGATGTTACGGTGGATGTGTGGCAAGCCTAGAAAAGGCAGAGTTAGGAATGAGTATATTCGTGAATGGGTAGGAGTAGTACTGATAGAAGATAAGTTGAGAGAGAATAGATTGAGATGGTTTGGTCATATACAATGGAAACCAACAAAGATAATAGTGAAGAAATGCGATACAGTGACGGTAGATGAAAGTGTTAGGAGGTAGACCTAGATTGACGTGGGCTATGTAGTAAATAGAGATATGAATCTTCTGAATTTGACTAACCAAATGGCCGTTGATAGAGTCGAGTGGAAAAGAATGATTCATGTAGCTAACCCCATTTGATGAGACTTAAAACTTGGTTTGGTTTATGGTTTGAAGTTGAAGTGGAACCCATTATTCTCATTAATAAAACATAGTTCTGCACTAGAACTACTTGCCTAGTCTATCAAACTGTGATGAATATTTTTAAGGTAGGCTTGGTTTGATATTCTCTTATTGAGAGATGTGTGCCCTTTGGGCTGCGGGTACCCAGGGATATGTGTAATGAGCTTTACTGAAATATCTATTCTTTTTGGTGATAAAACACTTGCAAAAAATGTAATACAAAAGTGGTTTGTTGAATTCACTGGTTCTGTTACTGTCTTGCTGTGTAATGTCATAGAAATTTATATGCTAGGTTGGAAAATTTGTTTGCCAACTTGCTCTAAAAGTTATGGTAAGGCTTAGGGTTCTAATAATGATTCTTGGTTGAGAGCAAGACCCTCATCTTTGTCTTAGCAGTGACGATGTAATGATTTGTCCTAGTAAAAGAATAGAAACTACTATGAATTGTTTGAGATGAAAGTCAACTCCAAGATGTTATCATTATGCTATCAGACCAATTCAATTCTCTGAAGCAATTTGAGAAACATCATGTACTGTGTGCCTTAAATTTTTTTTTTTTTTTGATTACGTTGAATCTCTTGTTAGAATATTAGTAGTTCAGTCGTTGCATTAGTTCTGTCATCGTTGCATGCATGTGTTGACTCGGAAATCCTTTTGACAACTTTATCCTATGCTTATATTTGTTTTCCTAATGTTTGATATTTTTAGTTGTAGCACTTTGCAGGGGGGATTTGAGTTGCCAACTCGCCTTTCAGTGGCCGCTGCTGATTGCATCTTAGCTCTCACCGAGGCATTGACAAAAAAGGATCTAGTTTCTGACAGGTCAGATGATAGGCTGAAACCATCTAATCCAAATTTATCATTCCTGCCAATTACTTCGGCACCTGCTGCTTTCGTTGAGAAGAAAGTGAAACCAACTAGTAGATCTCCTGATGTGTTAAACAACATGGAGATGAAGTTGTTGCTTTGGGATCATTTAGATGAACTTATTATTCTTGTGCAGAGACTCGATGCTGTATCTTCCTAACTTATCTACTATATATATAAATATATATATTTTGAGATCTCTTTCGAATTTGTTATCATTAGGTCCCATTTACTTTAAAATTTGTAGAAGTTGATTTGAGGTTCTTTTCATTTGCTGGCATAAAAATAGAATAACTGAGGATAAAATTGAGAAGAGAAGGGAAGGAACTGTGAGATAGCTTTCTTTCAGCACATTCAATAATTTAACTGTCTGGGCGGAATTGAAGGTGTATATATGTGTAGGTAATGTAAGAATTTAAATAAAAAATTTACTTCACATTAGAATGAAAAGGAAACAAAAACAAAATCTTGCCATTGCATTTGATTGTTTTTTATTGCCAAGTATGTGAATGCTTGTTCAAGTTTGAGAGCTGCCACATTGTGTAAATATTGCATAGTTTTGTGATGGAGTTTGAAGTTCTAGTTCTATCAGTTTAGGAAATTTAGTTTCTTTTGAAGTCTATTTCATTCTGTTGTCCTAATTTAATTTGGATTGGTGTTTTGCAAAAAGTATTTCTATGGGGCTTAATGTAATGACATTGATCAGGTCAGATTTGAAATTAAATCGAATTACAAGGAATTTTTCAGCAGTCTCCTTCCTTTCACTGTTAGGTTTTTACACCAGTTAGGTTTGTTCCCCATCTTCCCCTCCCAGCACTGTGCATTAACAGGACCAGCATTTCATAATAGCCTTTATCAGCATAGCGTAATACCCTTTATTTTTTATTAATCATTTCTTTCATCACTCCTAACAGATTTTGATTAATGAAAACTAAAAAGGAATGAGCGTACATATTCAAAGATTATATTTTTTGATTGGCAGTTCAAAGTATTAGCTTGTTGACCACCGACTCATCTAAAAGCTTAAGCTATTATAGGGAGGGCCAACTTTATTATTTATATTATATTCTTAACACACCCCTCATGTGTGGCCAAACTCTTCTTCATAAGTGGGGCAAGCACATACAAATTTTTTTGTTTTTGTTTTCTTTCCTTCAAAGAATTTGGTAGACGGTGACATTTGAACTCAGGTTCTATTGCCTCCTCTGATACTATATTAGATTGTTAACCACTGACTCATCTAAAAGCTTAAGCTATTAGAGAGAGGGGCAACTATTCTCAACACAAAGATTGTATTGGCTATAAAGATGCACATATCTTTATGCTTTATTGCCCCTGCTTTTGACGTTTTTGTTGACACTTCAAATACTATTCAAGGGTGGATATGCATTTTCCTCACTAATTCCATTATAAAATAAATGGTAAAAGTAAATTTATGGGAGATGAACACCTTAATGATGAAGAACTCGTTCAATTTGAATGCTTAACTGAAGGTAGATATAAGATAATGAAGTTGTTTAAGTTACAGTTGTAAATTATGACAACCTACTTCTGTTCAAGAAATTAGTGAAAGGAAGTCTAGGAGCCATAATCTAGGAATATTGGATTCTAGTATGCTACGTGGAAATCAAAAGCTTGCTGTGCTCCTGTTTGATTCAACTCATTCTAGTCTTCTCTTGCCACTGATTTTTTACTAGGCTTGGATCATTTTGGACATAATCCAAAGGCTATCTGTTCCTTTGAATTAGACAAGACCCCTGTTCATCACTCTCAGTATGATGGAAAATAAGCTAATTTTGTTCCCTGTTATTTACAGAAATACCGTTATTTCACCTCTTCATCATTTTTTCAATGGAACCAAGGGTTTTCATTGTCTTGAATTTTCCCAGCCTTTTGGTGAAAACTTGAGATAAGTTGGATTTAAAAAAATAAATAAAAATAAAAATGATTACAAGTTCTGTATGTTTGCTGAATATTATAACTGACTAGGGTTCTTCATTATGTGTCTGAAAAGGGTGTGCAATCTCTTCTTGGAAAAACCTTGTACTATCTCTGGTTTTGTGATCTTTTTTGTGTGTCATCTTCACTTGCTTTAGATTTATATCAGTAGTTATTTATGGATGCTTGGAGCTATGAGTTTTCTGATTTCAGAATCCAGATGGCTCTTACTATAAGAATTGAAAGAATTCACAGAGTATAAATGTATGTTGGGTTTGAATTGCTTCCTGAATAAATGCAACTTTCTGCGGAATGTGATTTGATTTCCTGTTTGAGCTACTGAAAGCTTAACACATGAATAACATTTTTAGTAATTCATGTTATGCAGTGGAGCAGAAAAAGCCGTTCTTTACATGCATACGGGTTGGAGAAAGTGCTTAAGTGGTTGCAAGGCACAAAAGGGCATTATGTGCACATTCAAACTGAGGCTGGTGTTATTCTCATCACGTGCCAAAGTATTTCATAGTCTGTAGTTTTTGTTAATTATCTCTCCAAGATGATATGCTTGTTTTTGAAATGAAAGGCAGGTTCACAAATGCACAAGACCGGAGTTTTGCTTCTCTCTTCTCGTTGGAAACATTATGGCATGTTGATGCACTTGGAAGACTACAAATTTTATCAGCATTACAAAGAATTGGTGGACCAGTACCTGTCTGGGATTCAGGTGATCTTTAAGAAGTAATATTCTTGTTATATAGTTATGTTCTATTGACTTTGAACTAGCTAGAGAAGCATGATGTTGCTATTTGATGTTTTGTTACATGCATGCTTGTCAATTAATTTTTTTTTCTTTCCCTTTTGATATTGCTATTTGATGTTTGCTACATATAGGCTTATGGGAATCTATGAATGGTCTAAAGTATGCTATAAAATTCTAAAATATACAAAAAATTTTTTTGGATGCATCGTCAGTTGGAATCGTCTGATGCTGGATTCATATCATATGATATGATACAATTCGGCAAGGTTTCCATTCGAACAGGTAGAGTGAACCCTAAATTTTTAATTTTAACAATTTAAACCCTGCATTTTACATGCAACTCAATTCACCCCATCTGTGCAAGTTTGTTTATTATAGCCAATGGAGAAAGGATAAGTTAGTCTTTTTACCTATTATCCTATGAATTTGTCAATTTACACTCTTTTTTCAATTATTATTATTATTATTTTTTTTTGATAAGTACACTCTTTTTTTAATTATTAAAATCACTTCCCAAACTTTTGTTCATACCCACATTTACAAATAATTTTCCATAATGTTATTCCTTCCCCTTCCCAATCTCCCTTACCGCCCACCCCTAGCCTCTCTCTTTTTTCCATCACACCTCATCCTAATGCCTCCCCATTGTGCTTTTCACATCATCCCTACCACTCCCACTCCCACTCTTTTTCTCTAATGCCTCCAACTCCTTTCACCCTCCCCATAACCACTCTATGTCCACTGAGTCGCCAGAAATAGAGCCTCTTCCCACCCTCTGCCTCCCCTTTTCCAATGTCTCCCCATGGATTCCTTTTCCTAGTCTCTCCCTCCCATTAGTGTTCGTTGGTAACATCGAGATGGGAATCAATATAGCCTCACAACGAATTACAACCAAATCACACATACACACACAAACACACACGTATGTAGATAGATCTGTTTTAAGAGAAGTAATTAATACATAGATATGAAGATCTTGAGTATGAACCTTTTGATCCTTTGGTGCATGACCTTTTGTAGCTAGTTTGTCAGGATTGAAGTTGTTGACGTCAAGATATGAGGATCTTAGATTGAAAGAGGATATCTAGGATACATTGGAGGCAATTGGAGAGAGGCGGTTTGGGTTTGGTGGAGGCAATTGGTTGTGGTGTGGGTGTGGCAAAAATTGGTGGAGTTGGTGGTGGTGGTATAGTAGAGATGTCATTGGTGATGGTGATGGTGATGGTATGGGTGTGGTAGAGATAGTGGAAGGTGGGCGGTTGGTGGTGTGGGTGAATGGAGGAGAGGATGGGTGGAAGCAGAGTAGACTAGAACTAAACTAGTTTATTTTCTTTCACATATTAGTAAGCTAGATTTAGGATAAATAGAACTAAGACAGAATACATGGAGTATAATTTTAGTAGCAGTAACAATGGAAACATAGTAGAAGTGAAGATTGAGAATCAAAAATTACCTAAGAGTGAACATTTTCGTTATTTAGGATCGATTATCACAACGGCTGGGCAGATTGGAGCAAATGTGATTCATAGAATCAAGGCAGGGTGGCTTAAGTGGAGGAGTGCGTCTGGGGTACTGTGCGATAAATGAGTACCCACTAGACTAAAAGGAAAGTTTGATAGAATGACTATTATATCCGCGATGTTGTATGGGACGGAATATTGGGCAACTAAGAAACAATATGTAGATAAAATGTGTTGTTGAGATGAGAATGCTAAGTGGATGTGAGGCAAAACTAGAAAAGACAGAACTAGGAATAAGTATGTTCGTGAATGGGTAGGAGTATTACTGATAGAGGATAAGTTGAAAGAGAATAGATTGAGATGGTTTGGTTATATATAACGGAGACCAACAGATGCAGTAGTGAAGAGATACAATACTGTGACAGTAGATAGAAGTGTTAGTGCAAGGGGCTGACCTAGATTGACGTGAGCTAGTGTAGTAAATAGAAAAATAAATCTCCTAAATTTGACTAACCAAATGGCCATTGATGGAGTCAAGTGGAGAAGGATTCATGTAGCCAACCCTATTTGATAGGACTTAAGGTTTGGTTTGGTTGGGTTTATTGGTAGGCCAACTTTTATCAACCTTAGCATTTCTTGCTGACATTCCAAGTCTCCAAGTGGGCCCTCTTGCCCTATCATGACCTTGGCTTTTTAGAGGATTCCACTCATGTGTCATGGGACTTGTAGCTTGGCAATTCACCAGGTGGATTTGTTTATCCTTTGAGTTTCGTGTGTCTTCTTGGATAGTTATAGTAGCCCATATGCACAAGATGTACCTTGTGCTGGGGTGGGGGAAGCATTGGAGTGACTGTTGAGTCCATGGTCCATTCGATGGTTGGTGCAGCGCCAAAAATTGGAACAAATCGATTCTGCTTGTTCCCATCCTTCGCTTCAGGTGTACACACTAGCCCTGCTCAAAAGCCCCTCTCTTTACGATGTCCAATGAACAGCCCTAATAATCCAATGATGTCATGCCACCAGGACTCCAATCTCATCACAAATATGTCACAAATTCAGCTTTATGTGTGCTGGTGCCAAATATATGTGGGAAAACATGTTTAAGTTGAACATCCCAAGGCCAAAAAGTTCATGTCAAATCAACATCCATGATCATGACCTGCTGAGAATCCAACATGCTTCTTGACTCAGCACAAAATTGTCAGATCCCTTCCTCATCCCTGCAATGATTCGACTAGATTTTTCCAGTTCCCAAATGCTCATATTCTTCTACTCATTGAATCTTTGTTGCATCTAATCAGGTATAAATCGTTAGGTGTGGGTGTGGTTCTTGGTAAGGATCCCATAAAAATGTTAGCTGTGGATTCAAGGTGTTAGACATTTATGTAGTGCTTAGAGCATGCTATGTCATGTTGCATCCACTCTTACAGTGTAGACAATGAGTTGGTGTCTGTGTTCAGCCACTTAATGGAATTTCACTATCTTGTATAAGTTCTGTCATTCTATGCAGACTGGAATGCATTTCAATGTAGGTAATTTCTTTCAGCAATTTCTACAACAGTATTTAAAACCTTTGGAAAAATTTGTGCTGGCATGTTATCAACATACAAGGATCCAGCCAGCTGATTGCATTCTTAAAGCATGTTACTGACTTATTGAATATGGAAAGCTGGTATTGGCCTTGTTTGGGAAGTTGGCTATATTTTAGTAGGCTATTTTAATTTTTGACTATTTTAGTAGGCTAAAATTTTTGGGCTTGTTTGGTTTGTTTTTGAAAAAAAATTTGGGGAGAGAGTTTAGAAATTTTTTTGGTTTGGTTGGTTGTATATTTTGAAAGTAGTTTTGGAGTTTGGGATGATTTGATATTTTGTTGTAATTGAGTAGATGTGTGTGAGAGAAAAAGTGATTGAGAAGGAGAGAGGAGAGAGAAAAAGTGATTGATTGATGTGTAAGAGAGAGAGTGATTTTGGAAATTTTATGAGAAAAATCTCAAACCAAACAATTTTTTGGAATTTTTTTTCTAAAACTCATCTCTCAAAGCTAAACCAAACATACCCTTTGTGTTTGGGAAGATTGTTGGATTTTTTTGTAGTTGAATGTGATGTTTGTGAGAGAAAAAGTGAAATGATTATGGATTTGATGTGACATTTTGTCTTATTAGCTATTTTAGCCTATTTTGTTTTTTTTGTGAATTTTAGCCTAAACCCACCAATTGTAGCCTTTGCCAAACAAGGCCATTGTTTGTGCACCTCTTTTAGCAAGGAATCGAGGATCAACACTAGGTAGTGATTTAATGGGGACCGGCACTGCTTGGCAAAGAGAAATTTTACCATTCAACCATGGTAATATATAGTATTATCAGGAGCTTTTCTATACACCACTTTCTCTCAATTCACACTTTTTTTTTTCTTCTTTTTTAATTTTTTTAATTTTTATATAAATAATTATTGGATATCAACTACCAACCAAAATGACATGATTTGGAAATTAACTTCCAAACTGATGGTTCGGCTACAACTTTAGTTTGGAAGTTGATTTCCGAACCATATATTTTCATTTAGAAGTCGATTTCCGAACCATATAGTTTTGTTTGATATTTGAACTAAAAATGGTGTGTGAACTGAGAAAAGTGATGTGTGGAAATAAAAGCTCGTGTTATGTGTCTTGTTTTTGTTATATAATATTGATTCCAATTTTTCTACTTGGAATTGATATCCACAAAGAAAGGGGAAAAGCAAGGCATTGGCACTGAACCACATTTCTGATCCTGAATTGGTGATAGACAATATAGTTGATATGATTAATTATGATCTGAAGATCTAGTGTCACTTACTTGATGTCCTAGATTAGGCAATCAGATTTCATTTTATAATATAATGTTACCACCTATGAAGCACTGGTATTCTAAAAATATTGCTGTACAAGTACCAGGTACTTACTAGGTGCGGGTATGCGTACTGGTATGGCTACGTGCGTGTCGGGTACGTTGTGTACATACTAGGTACATCGTATACGGTCTGGGGAAGTTGGGGATATGCGGTGGGTACTATTGTTTTGAACTTTGATTTGTAGGTGGGATGTTTAGCTATAAATTTTTAAAAAATAAAAATAAATAAATAAATATTTGACGTACCTTAGTTGTATCCGTATCTTATTTTTTTTTTTAGATTTTAACGTATCGGCGTATCCGTATTGTACCCATACTGGTATCTGTACCAGCACCAGTGCTTCATAGGTTATCACATGTGTACTATCATGATTTTGGTTGATGAAGTTCAGTTGCTGATAAGCCTTATATGCAGTTTTATGCTGACAATTACACTGAAGAGCATACTGAGAATAAAGAAAGTGGAGTAGAGACTATAAAGTTTTTCCTAAATTGTCTATCCCTTTTGTTGGGGCGTTTTGATGGCAAGCAATTTGAAAATGCAATGTCAGAAGATGGGCTGCGGATATCTCGTGTTCTCATATCACAGGTAGCTATTGTTCAAATTCTTAAATAGATATGCTGCAGTAATTTTCTTATTAGAGTCATCAAATTGCATTCGTTACATCCTAATAGATATCAAAGCTTTCATGTGACAAAAGTTCTTATAAATGGCTTTGAACATTCAAAGTTTTCATGTGACCAAGCTTCTTATAAATGGCTTTGAGTTTCTTGATTAACGCATTGCCATGCCTATTCCATCTCTTTTCTTTTCTTTTTTTGTTTTGTTTTGTTTTTGTCAGTTCTTATTTCAATAGCTGTTTGAGGGACAGTGAATGTAGTTGAACAGTTGAACTTTTTGTGAATCAAACACGTGTAATCATAATTTTTTCTACTCATGTAGATTCTTTTAACAATATTGTGTTGATCTTTGTGATGCTGGTTTTGATTTTACCTTATTGCACTTTTTGTTGAGCAATGGAGGTAGAGAACAAAATAGCCACTTAATTTAGTACACCTTTGAAAATTATTGACCCTATCCCAATTTGTGATAAAAATCAAATTGGTACATGTTAGTGGTGGTTGATCGTATCTTCACTGAGGAGGTATTTCTTGACATTACACCTACATTCAAACGCAGTGTAGGGAGTAGATGGATGGACTAGTTTAAACAGGTGATGGTGGGTCAATACGATATAACGAAATGTAAACAGAAACAATGAAGGGTGGAAAAGAAGGATGGAGTGTTCTGGATGCTAGACACTGATTAAATGAAGAATATGCAATCCTTGAGTTTCAGTGCAGGCAAGTTTGAAATAATTACATTGATATTATTTAAGAATTTACTGAAAAAATGCTAAATGCTAATAGAATGGTGGTAGTGCTTGGCCCATTAACAGAAAATTTTAGTTTGGCAATCTAAGAGGACCATACATTGGTAGGTAGCTTGAGTTTAAGAAAACATCAATGACAAACAGCGTGGTGGGCTTTACAGAGTGCGAGCATTACAGTGAACACTGAAAAACAAAGTTCCTGGAAAATGAGCTATGTATAACAGTGCCTCCAAGAGTAATTGATTGTATCTTTTATGAGCCCTCGAGTTAGAAGAAAAGAAAGAGACAACTAGAGGTTTAAATTTTGTTAGTTGTACAAAATATGGTGAGTTAACGTTTTTATGAAGATTAGAACAAGCTTGCTTCCTAATCTTGCTTTAGTGTTATATGATATCATTTTTGAAACTTAAATCACCCAAAAAGATATCATTTTTCAAAGGTGAGGTTTTGATAAGCATGCTGGTTGTTGCTGAATGGTATTGATGGATGGATATACTACTACAAACTATAAATGTGGATTGAGGCCTATGAAGCACAGGTACTTTGAAAATGATGCCGTACTCGTATTGGGTACTTATCGGGTACTGGTATGTGTACCAATGGGGCTGCATGCGTACTGGGTACTCAAAATACGTACCGAGTACTTGTTATATATTTTTTGGCAGTTGGGTACTCTGTTGGTACTTTGTGGATAACAGATGGGTACATCGGGGGTGCATCAAGTTATGGAATATTGGTGGAGATACGTTTAATTTATCAGAGAATTCTGATTTCCTTGAATTACAAATTCTTTATTTGATGTGCTAGAAATGAAAGATGTATTATTCAAGGATGAAGTTAATGAAAGTAAAAATTGAAACTTGAAGTTTCTAAATTTTGCTTAGCTTGCTTTTGGAATGAAAATTTGTTTTGTAATTTCTCCTACTTAATGGCATTAAAATAGCTTGTGAACTTTGCTTTGGTATTGGTATTGTTGAATTGTGATTTCTCTTTTTGTTTTGTAATTTCTCCTTTTAGTTTTGGTATTGAACTTTGATTTGTAGGTTGAATCTCAAACTATAAATTATAAAAAATAAAAAAATTATTGACGTACCCTAGCTATACCCATATCCTATTTTTTTTAGGTCTTGCCGCATTGACGTACCAGTATCCGTACCCGTACTAGTACCTGTACCTGCACCCTCTGCTTCATAGATAGATGTTACAGGAACTTGAAGATGTGTGCATAATGTTTAATGTCATCCATATTGAAATGAATTGTGCAACATGTAAAACCATGGGTTGGATTTGGACAAGAAGGATGAAATCAAGAGTAAATGATTCTGAACACAAAGAAACCAGGGATTTTGGTGGCACATAGTGATGCTGAACAAATATCAAGAAACTCATTCAACAAACTAATTGATCCCAAAACTGGAAATTATAGAGAATTGATCCAAAGAAAAATCAAAAGTTCTAAGAAGAATAAGAAGAGTGAAGCACATGGGTCAAAACCCTAATCTCACAGAAACGGCCACAACCAATATCAATATTCCATAGCTAACCTAAAAATATTCTGTTAGTATATTCTATGTAATGTATGTAGTTAGTGATCTAGATAGTGGATGTAGTGGATGTATATAATATGTAAGGATATAGATAGTGGCTCTTAGTGGTGATAGTGGCTCTTAGTGGTAATAGTGGCTCTTAGTGGCACAAATAGTATCTCTTGTTCTCTCCTATATAAGGAGTGTAATATGGTCTTCATAAATGTGTATATTTGTATCAATCAATAATATCTATACATTAATTTCCTACATGGTATCACAGCTATAGGTTAAGCTCTTGGTGTTCTTCGCCTTACCGGCGGGCGGCAACCTTGCCTTGGCCGTCCGCCGGACCTCAACCTATTCCGCTGTAATCTCTATCAATACACATCAAGTTCACCTATATTTGGATCGTCTCCTTCTGTGTTTAGTTCTAGTTTTTCATTCTCTACAAACCCATCTGGGACAACATCTTCCCAACCTATTTTTGGAACAACCTCAACCCCTCTATTTGGAGCTAGTATCTCTCCATCGCTTTTTTGGTGTTCCCAGCTCATCTATCTCATCTACATTTGAATCAGTACCTACAAATACCATGTCAACCCCATTATTTGGATCAGACTCATTAGCCCAATCCCTTGAAATTCACATCAATGTCCTACTTGTGCTCTTCAAAATTATAGCCACCTTGTGAGGCAAACCCTTCGCTATTGAATTGTGTGCTGTGCCCAAGAAAGTGGTGGCGGCTGTTTTGGGCAGCCATTGAAGAGTAGGATTTGTCACTGCTGTGGTTAGCTGGGTGGTGAATAGGTATATCAGTTGGTCTGAATTTCTGCTGGGGTGTGGAATAAGTTTCTGCTACTGGCATAAGGTCTACTGGCTGTAAGGTCTGAGAAGGTGTCATTCTGTTTGCACTGGATTGAATGGTGGCTTCTCCACCCTATTCTGGCTGCTACTGTGATCTGTGTTGCTTTGGTCTGATTGGTACCTTCCCCAACCTCTCCTGGTGCTGGTCTGCAGTTGGTGCCAACCTAGGAGTTCTGTTCTGTTTTGGTGCTGGTCTACAGCTGCTATCAGTGCATGCTGCTGCTGTTTTGGAGCCTTAATTAGGTCTTGGAGCTGGTTTTGCACTGGTTTGTTTTGTGACAGAAGCAGTGGAGGTTGTTGCCAACCCTTGATGTTCTGATGTGTTTACCTTTTGATCAAGTGGGGCTGATCCTTGTAAATCATGAGCACTTGTTATCTGCAGCTCTTGGAGTTAGAATCTGCAGCTCTTGGTGCTGTTGACTTGGTGCTGGTTTGGTATGGCAATTGTTACTGGTATGACAATTGTTGGGTTAGAATCTGCAGCTCTTGAGTTAGAATCTCAGGGCCTTAGTTCATCTGATAAAGGTGGGATTGGATTTGGGGCCAATAGCTCTAAACCTTCATTTGTTGCATCCAAGGTATGTCCTTCCTCTGCAGTTCCTTGTCAAGGGAATCAGTAACTTTCGTTATTGATGAAAAGCAAGGCCTAATTTCATCTGAATCCACATCTGAACCATCAGATTCTGCAGTCTGTTCTTCAACAGACAGGTTGAACCTCCTCCTGAAAAAAAAAAAAACTTGAAGATGCATTCAACATCACGGTCAAAGTACATCTGTGCATGTACAGATTGATAATCCAATGGAAAAACTAACCCTTGGACAAATGGATCATCTACATCATGAGTCGGCAATGCTCATTCGTCCAATTTCTTTCTTTATTTTTTCTTTCACATTATTTTTACTCTTTTTTCAAATCTCATTCATACCATATCAATTTGCACACCAAACCTTACCTTATTTTATTCATCTCGGGGATCAACCCCGATCACATTTTTACACCAAAAAAAAAAAAAAAAAGAAGAAAAAAAAGCCCTCACAAAAAACAAATCAACCACACAACAAAAACTGGCCTCATTTTTTCGCCTCTTCAGCTGTCCTCTTCTTTTTGCCTTTGTCTTGGGCGTCCCTTGCCGGTGCTGCCTCCGTGTTTCCCACGCCGCCGAGCACGTTCACTTCCTGTTGCTCCTCAACTGTCACATATGGCGGCCCTCAAAATCTGAGCATCACGGTGGCCTTCCGCTTCAGTTCCTTGTTTTTACGCCTTCCCACATATCTCTGCCGGGCATCCTTATACATGCCCGGAGCGAGCCGATTAGCGTTTAATCGCTGCACCTCATTTGTCCTACTCTGGCCGGTGTAGCGAGTTTGAGACCGCAGTCATGGTCTCAACACATGACTTCAGTGTGTAATAATTCGCCTCAATATCCGATTGTGCAGCCATTCTTTGCTCCACAGACAGCATCGGAAAGTTCAAAGGCGCAAAACCAGGAGCGCTTGGTCCAGGGGCGCTTGGTTGCGGTTCAAGGGCACCTCCCCGACCATCTCTCTTGTGGACTCGTTGAGATCGGGAAAGAGAGTGAGACCACGGGACGAAGAGGCTATGTTCTGGGTAGCTGAACGGGAAGAAGAGGTCATATTCAGGGTTGGTTGTAGAAGTGTTACAGAGTATCTCTCTCAGCAAAATGAAGAGGTTTTCAAGAGTTTTTTCAGCAGGTGTTTTGTTCTGCATCAGCGGCAGCCTCGCCTTGGTTTAAATAGGCAAGGCAGACACGCGTATCACGCGCCTCTCAACGCCAGACGACAAAGCGGCGCGCCTTTTGATGGCTCGACTTTTGATGGCTGTCGGGCACGTCTTTTGATGGCACGCTTTTTGATGGTTCGCCTTTTGATGGCTGTCGGGCACATCTTTTGATGGCACGCCTTTTTGATGGCACGCCTTTTGATAAGATTGGGCACGCCTTTTGAGGGTCCGACAAGACTCTGTAAACTGTCCCGACATTGATTCCGGTTAGCTTCTATATGGGTCCGACAAGACTCTGTAAACTGTCCCGACATTGATTCCGGTTAGCTCCTATATGGGTCCGACAAGACTCTGTAAATTGTCCCGACATTGATTCCGGTTAGCTCTTATATGGGTCCGACAAGACTCGGTAAACTGTCCCGACATTGATTCCGGTTAGCTTCTATATGGGTCCAACAAGACTCGGTAAACTGTTCTGACATTGATTTCGGTTCTCTGCTACAACGGTTCGACACAGCCATATAGTGTCTTCTACAACGGTCCGACATGACCCCGTAAACTGTTTTCTACAACGGTCCGACATGACCCCATAAACTGTCTTCTACCTTGGTCTGCCATAACCATACGGTCTTCTACAACGGTCTGACACGACCATACAGTGTCTCCTATCCACTTTTTATTTGTCAGATTATTTTTTCCTGTTTTGTTACTCTCTCCAAACTCAAGTTGGCTAGTCTCTATCCTCCTTGAGTTTGAGGGGGGCTGTTAGTATATTCTATGTAATGTATGTAGTTAGTGATTTAGATAGTGGATGTAGTGGATGTATATAATATGTAAGGATATAGATAGTGGCTCTTAGTGGTGATAGTGGCTCTTAGTGGTAATAGTGGCTCTTAGTGGCACAAATAGTATCTCTTGTTCTCTCCTATATAAGGAGTGTAATATGGTCTTCATAAATGTGTATATTTGTATCAATCAATAATATCTATACATTAATTTCCTACATATTCCATAAAGCCATATATAGGCAACTTAGAAAACCCTAGTTATGTTTATCAAAAATAGGACACTAACCTAATAAATCCCTAAATTAAAAAACTTATAAATAAATAAAATTACAGAATCTTCAATTTTTCTGTCCAACGCCTTTTCGTTTCCTAGCACATAGTCTTTTTGTGACTTCAGGGATGATTGGTGTGTACCAATGGAGTGGTGTAAGATTAACCAGGAACTTGGATTTGACAGGTAGAGTGATCCAAGATAGCTGATAAACTGATGTAGGATGAGTAGAGACAGCAACAAATTAGGCTTTTGGGGTTGATTTTAAATGGGTTTTATAGCCGAAATCGCAATACGAATCTATATTACATGGACTCGGGTACGGGTGTTGGGTGTTGGTATGTATTTAGGCCTCGTTTGGGAACAGGCTAATTTAGTAACTTTTTGGCTATTTGGCTAAAATATGAGCTAAAAAAAACTAGTATGTTTAGGATGACTTTTTGGCTTTTTACAAAAAGATGTGCAAAAAGTAGAGAGAAAAGAGAATCTTTGACTTTTTGATATGGATTGTTGGCTTTTTGGCTAATTTAGTAACTTTTTGACTTTTTGGCTAAAAAGTTCGGTTGCCAAATGAGGCCTTAGAGGTCGGACTCATCAACTCATAAATTTAAGAATACATGGACTTAGAAAAAAAATGTCATATTTTTATATTTTTAATCAAGTATGTGAGATAAAATGGTGTTGTATGTTTCTAACAGTGTTAAAAAGATATTTATAACAATTACACAATAATATGTACATATAACAATAGTGTTATATACAATTATATAAGAAGTATCCGACATATATCCCATACTTAAAGATGGCAATTTGAAACCGGCCCGACGGAGATCCCCGATCCCGACCCTGATTTAAGCGGTTTTTCCCCGAAAAATACCCCCGACGGGGAGGGGACGGTATTTGAAAATCAATCCCCGATCTGTTTCGGGCCAGGGACGGTGATCAGTGTTCAAGCCCCGGCTTGGCCCCGGCCCCGAATTATCCCTGAAGTGAAAATACTCTTTTACCCCTCCTATATATATATATATATAAACCAAACCTATTTTCCCATTTCACTTCACTTCCTCTGTGTGTGTCTCTCTCTCTCACCGTGGCCCTCATCTCTCTCTCCCTCACTCAATGACTCAAATCTCAGTCTCATCTCTCTCCCTCCCTCTCCTCTTCCTCTTCCTCTCCTCATCATCTAGATCAGATCGAAACAGATCTGAACAGATCCGCCGCCGATCCTCCACCACCACCGCCTCCGTCGCCATGGCTTCCTTTTCGCAACACCGCCTCTTTGCTTCCTCTTCGCAACACCGCCGATCCTCCGCTGCAGCTTGACGAACAGATCTGTAGATTTTTTTTATTTTTTTAAGTGGATGATGATAGATTTTTTTTTAAGTGAATGATGATAGATGATGATGGTAGATGATGATAGATCCTCCACCACCACAGCCTCCGTCGCCATTTCAGATTTTATTTTTATTTTATTTTTTTATTTTTTTAAAGTTGCTGTTGATGATGATGATAGATTCATATATATATATAAAGATTCATATATATATGTATATATGAATCTATTCAATACAACAGATTTTTTAATTTTTGAGTATATATATTCATATACAACAGATTTAAGAATATATATATATATATATAGATATGTTTAAGAATATATATATAGATATATAGATTTAAGAATATATATTCATATACAACAGATTTTTGAGTATATATATTCATATTCAATACAACAGATTCATATATATATGTTTATATATATATAGATTTTTGAGTATATATATGTTTATGTATACAACAGATTCATTGAATATTTTTTGAACAGGTCGGGGATTTTCAGGGTCGGGGAAACCCGAACCCCGATCGGGGCCGGGGGCGGGGAATTTCTCACTATCGGGGATCGGGGACAGGGAGGGTGGTCCCCGGCCCCGGCCTGCCCCGCCCCGCCCCGCCCCGTTGCCATTCCTACCCATACTCTTGTCCAAGTGTCGGATGCCCGACACGGGTATTTGATTTATTTTGAAGAGTCTGTGTAACATAGATAAGAATATAGGGTTTTGAAGAATTTGTATGGGGGTAATAAAGGGGTAAGCGTTTAAGGGGACATGCAAGTGTATTTGCTTATTAATTTGCTTAAAGAGTCTGTGTAAATTTGTATGGGGTAATAAATGTGCAAGTTTATTTGCTTATTTATTTATTGATAGTTAATTTAACTATTGTTATATTATCTTATTAATCCTTACTTCTATGTAGTTATAGGGGACATGCATGATACAATGAAGATATGTCAATTTGATGAATTCTATTACTTTAGCTTACTATGTTATTTTTATAAAAAAACTAAGCAAAATATTGTAAAAATATTCTATTTATTCTCGCAATTATATTATATTATGATGTTATGCAAGAAATGATACAATTATAATTTTGTAAAAGGAGTAATATGTGACTTAGAACATTTAATACTTCAAAATTAATTAAGAAGTATCCAATAATATGTGACTTGGAGCATCCGATACTTCAAAACTAAGTATCCGATACTTCAAAATTAATTAAGAAGTATCTAATACTTTTAGTAAGTATCTGATACATATCCGTAAGTATTCAAGGAGTATCGGTATCCGATACGGATACGTCTTCCTATTTGAAGTATCCGTGCTTCATAGGTTTCTGGGAATCACTCCTAGAGGCCTTAGGCATCACACTTAGGGTTTGATTGTATCACACAATCTATAAGAAAGTTTCAAGTCTCTGAATATTCTATATAATATCAACTCTACTAAATTAGAAGCATTACATGACTTTATATAGATTTTAAAGACTTCCTATTTCAACTTTAACTAAAAAAGGAAACTACTAAAATATGTTTCTAAAACCAATTTAAGACTAAATAAGAAACATAAATAAAAACCATTTAAATAACTTGACCCACATGACAACCCATGGGTGACCCCTTCAGCCCGTGTCAACAAATATTAAAATTACCAAAATACCCCTAACCAAAAAATTCTAGAAAATATGAAAATAATCATAAAATAATACTCTAGTAACACTAGAAATATAGTTTTCTATTTGAAATCAAGTTAATGTCCAAATATCATTACTTCTTTGAATTTAACCTTCCTTGAGCTTCGTATACTCTGCATCATAAACTAGGATGGTACAGGACTGAAGTGTGCCAATAAACTTCATAGTGGAGACAAGAAGAGTTCTAACATCTGCTTGTGGATTTGGAATGAGTAGTCTGTGAAAGGGAACCTCTTTGGGTTCTTTGGAATTGTTCTCATTCTAAATTTTGTGGTGACAATAGTCAATTTAAGCGTAATGGCTTTTAAGTATGGGAAGTTGGTCTTTTTGTGTGTGTGAGGTAAAGAAGGTAGGATTCATGTTTCAATCTCATTTTCTCCTAATGGTAAGCAATTTAACTGTTTAGAACCTTTTTCTCTGATGCCATCTTGAAAATTGAGAGTGTTGTGTTTTGAGGATTAACTACTCTATATGTCAATCGCTTATATCTTTGCTCCCTTGTGGCAGTCTTATGAAGTTGGATATTGTACAAGTTTTGCAGGTTCCTGTAAACCATGTATTTTTTTTTTTTTTTTTTTTTTTCTATTCTCTTTTTTTAAGAAATGAGGATGGTTTTTGGGGACTGCTTGTTCTCTGCCAAGCTTAGTTAAAAAGAAGTAGAAGAAGAAGTATAAGAACTTGAAATTCACAGATAGACTCTTCAAGAAAAAGATAGGAACTAAAAATTTATGGATAGAAGTTGGGAATGGGAATGGATGCTGGATACAGAAGGATTTGGTGTTTGCTGTTTGTTGGGTTCTTTTGGAAGGAAAAACTGAGTATTTTTATTATCTATCAGTCTTTATAGTATTTGTTGGATAGAAGATGTTTTCCAAGTTACTGTGTGGATCTCCATGTCTAAAGGTTTTTGTTATTTTGATTGTCATTGAAGATATGCAATCTTTCATGGAATCTGCTGATCCCTTCTTTTGGTATGCTTTGTCTAGGTTTACAGTTTGGTGCATTTATGAATATTAATATTATCTAATGGCTCTTATTGTGATTAAATTTTACATTTGCTGCTCAATTTTGGATTAGTTAGAACCTTCTCTTTGATGGAGCCAATTTAGGAATGAATTTTATTAGAGAGAGAAAATCTCAATTAGAGATACAAGATCTCTCATGCTCACAAAATACAATGTAAAAATATCATCAACTACATTTCCAAGACTCTACCTACCTATTTATAGGCCAAGAGACCCAACTAACTCTTATGGTGCTAAGACATAACTGCACCACTATTTCTAACTACATCACTCTTAACCTCAAAACTGACAAGTTACCATATCACATAAATTGATTCAGAATTGTGAGTCGTACAATTGTATCATGACATGCATAGATTCATTGATATTCATTAAAATATGTGAGTTTATCCTATGCATTTAAATTGAAAAGGGCTCACAATCGAATTGAATTGAATGATTCAAATTATGAATCTTAGGATTCTGACAGTTATGTCTGTGGGTATCTATTTTATGCTTGGCACGTGGCGAGCCCTACGGGCGTCACGTCAGCACCACTACACATCCACGTGGCAGACCCTTGAGGCACCACGATGAGTATGTCATCACCACCACACATCCATGTGGCAGACCCCTAACGCACCACGATGAGTCGGGGTCATATGCCTAGCCTAAGCGGGGGCATGCACACCACCAAGTATGAAAACAATGCCACAACTCACTTTGATAAAGCTGGCTCACCTAGAGCTCTCCATTGCCCTTCATAACTCAAGAAATATAATCTCTACCCACTCACCCCAGCTCCATAGCAACATAGTTGGACTCTTGGCTCACCGATGTTTACTTAGCTGCTTAGGACGAGCCCTTGGCTCACCCATACACTCACCCTCTTGGCTACCTAGGTTGGGAGCATGACCTAGGCGTTCCCCCTTGGGATTATTGGAGGATTGTGGATTGGAGTTTAAGACTTCGGGATCGTCAAGGTCGTGTAGCTGTCTCCCTACAGTGACAGCTCCCCCTTTGACCTGGCTTAGAGAAAGGCACGTTGACCTTGCACTTACATCTGATGCACATATGATACGCCTCTCTCAAGATATCATACCTACAACTGTAGCTCCTATGGTGCAACCTTTCCAAAGATCTGAATCATAGGACACATCTAGTAGGGCAGATATCACCCTCCTGTCGAGTCGAGGGGAACTCACTCTTTGTCTTGAGGTTGCTTGGGCTCCAATACTCCTGGAGTCTATATAACGACATCATAAGTGCAACCACAATAACACAACAAGAGCAACAAGAATCACATGGCATATACTAAGTGTTCAAGGTCTCTCACTGCCACCCCTTTCCTCTCTAAGCTTGTCTTGGTCTTCTCTTCTTCCACCTCTGGTGATCTCAGGCCATTGAAGTGTCTACCATCTTCCAAACCGATCGCCTCTAATCTCTATCACCCACAATGTCTAACGGCCTCAAAATTGGGCCAATTTTGAAATTGCTTGACTTCAGTGGGCCACTGTTATATAATTGTCACTGAGTGGTAAACTGAGGAAAATAAACAATATTATGTCAAACTTTTGAAAGAAATTCACTGGGAAATATTCAGTGAGAACATGCCCTTGTTAAATCCTAATTGATATGAATTGTGGAATTGGAGACAAGACAACACTTTGCAGGTCCATGGTCTAATTGGTCAATCACTATTATACTCCTTGTTAGAAAGAAATGGATATTCTATTTTTATATCATATTCAAGTGTCAATTCACTTCATAACCAATATAATTTTCTATGTGTAACAGGCTATGATGCACGGACACGGACACGGAAAAACGCAAATTTTCAAAAAATAAGGGACATGACACGATGGGGACACGTTCAAATATATAATTTTATTTATTTATTATATGTAAAATTAAAAAATATAAATATTATTTATTTATTTTAATATCAAATATTATTCACAAATTAAAATTTTTTTATAAATAAAAATAATTTATTTAAACAAATAATAATATCTAAAAAAAAGAAAAAAAAAAGAAAAAAAAATATTTGTTCAAATATATATCTAGTATATAATATATATACTATTATTATTAGTATATAAATATATATATGCTATTATTATTAGTATATAAATATATATATATGTATATATATTATTAGTATATAATGTAATACAGCGATCGATGGTCAAACGAGGGCGCTGAAAATTTTAGCGAGAGAGAGAGCAGAGAGGGCGATCGATGGTCAAACGAGGGTGATCGATGGTCAATCGATGGTCGATTGAGGGCGCCGAAACCCCATAGCGCGCGCGCGAGAGAGAGAGAGAGAGAGAGGGAGACGACACAGAGAGGAAGACGACACCTGATCGAAGAACATACCTGATCTAGGGCTCCATTTCAACAGGTTCTTCACCCTCTCTCTCTCTCTCTGTCTGCCACAGGTTAGGGTTTCTCTCCCTCTCTGTCCATAGCGTGTCCAATAGTGTCCAAACGAGTGTCCGGCTGCAAAAATTCAAAAAAAAAAAAGGGACACGTAGGGTAGAGTGTCGGACACGTGTCAACCGCGTATCTGACGCGTGTCCGTGTCTGACACCCAAACGTTGCCTTAGGAGACGTATCCATGCTACATAGGTAACAGGTATATAATGTTCATATGTAGAAAGGTTATTGCATGATTTAAAGCATACGACAAACAGTTGTGTCTAGTTTGTACAAGCTTGATTTGATGTCAATATATGCTGGTTTGTTTGAAATTTTTGGCTCAATTTGATTACATATGCTTCCCTAAGGTCGTGTCTACAGCCATTGTGGATTGGTTGACCAAGTAACCTTTGCCACCCTGAGTTGTATTAGAAAAATGTGTAGGTTTCTTCTATTTCCTGGGATACATTGATTGCATTAGATACCATGAGCTGCACTAATAGGATGTAGATAATTTGAACAACTCAAGGAGAATGAATCAATATTCTGTGTTTTCAAATTTATTGGAGCGGTTGTATGCTTTATATTCATACTCACATCCTGGCTCTTTTTGAAGCTTCACTGTGCTGATGTGGATGTGGTTGATGGCGCTGTTTGCATCTTGAAAGCAGTCATGTTTAGAAGCAATTCTTCCTTGGCTGGAAGCAGTCTCACTGATACTAGAAAGATGGATGCTGTATTACCATTGCTCTTACACCTTTTAGATGAACGTGATGGCACAGCTAGGGCTGTTGTTGTACTCATTGCGGAATACTGCTCCATGTATCTTTTTTCCTTTTTAAATTTTTTTCATTTGCATTAGTAATTCATGTTCTAGATTTTTATCTTTTCAAATCTGACTGCTAAACATTGGTTTACCAGAAGCACAGATAACCAGTGCCTTGAGGAAGTTCTACAGCGTCTTGCTTCTGGAGCTGTTTTACAGAGGAGGAATGCCATTGATGTTATTTCAGAACTATTTCATATATCACCAGATTCGGTGAATATACTTTCCAGTCTAATGTGATTCAAGGTTGCTTTTGATGGCAATAAGCCTTTTGATAAATTGCATGTCTTTACCCCCTTGGCTATTCTTCAGGTTTATTGCAGGCAAGATATAGCAAACCACTTGCTGAAGCTCCTTGGAGATGAAGAACTGGTAATTAGAGCACAGGCAACAAAGTTGATTCCTATGATGGGTTAGTATGAGATTTAGAATTTATGATTCCATGTTAAATCTAAAATGCTTGTGATAAGTATTTCATTAGAGTTTACGTAGAAACATGCTTATTAGGAAAAAAAAAAAAAAAGAAGAAGAGAAAAAGGAAAAAAAGGTTTACTTGAAGATCTGTTGCTTCTTGTGGCAACTGTCATTACTGATTAGTCGTGGACAGTAGCTTTGGCCAGTCTCGCAGTCTTAGTATGCTAGGTTGAATGCTTTAGGAAGGAAAGGGGTTGGGTTTGTAAGTTGGAGTTGTTAAGGTTAGGAGTGAGGTGAAAGGATAGTAAATTGCCATGGGTTGGGCTTGTGAGTTGGAGGATTTAAGGTTAGGAGGAGTGAGGTAAAAGGATAGTAAAGTGCTAAATAAAGGAAAAGAAGAAAGCAGAGTAAAATTTAAAGTGAATTTGTCAAGTAAAAAGGAGAAGGAAGAAGGCAAATAAAGCTAGATGGTTGGAAAGGCCTTTTGATGAAATGAAAATTAAACGTAGTTTTTGATTTTGAGAACTCCCTAGGTCCAAATGGTTTTATTATGGCTATTTTCCAAAATTGTTGGGACATTTTGAGGTTTAGTTTGATTTAATGAGGGGTTTTACTAAATTTTTCAAAAATGGAGTTGTCAATGCTTGTACAAATGCTGCATTCATATGTTTGATTCGTAAGAAGGAGAATTCTTTGAAGATTGGGGATTTTAGGCCTATTATTTAGTTACTTTCTCATATAATATAGCATATATGGTTATTTCTAGGAGATTGATGATTTTGGGTGACACTATACTTGTTTCTTAGGGAACCTTTTGTTGAGGGTTGTTGGATTTGGATGTAGCATTGGTGGCAATCAGATAGTGGAGTAGGATTATATATCTCAAGGCGTGTAAATTGTTTTTTTTAAGATTTAATTTTTGAGAAAATTTATGATCATGTGGATTGGGGTTTCTTTCATTTTGCTACGGATAGGAAAGGATCTGGAGTTAGATGGAGGAAATGGATTCATGGTTAGCCTTCTTCTATTGAGATGCAACAAGGATCTAAGACAAGGTGACCCTTATTCTCCTTTTTGTCCACGATTGTGGTTGATGTTTTGGGTTGAATGGTCTATGGACTAAGGAGAGAGGCTAGGTTAAGATTTCAGTTTCTCATCTTCAATTTGTAGATTAACACCATTTTTTTTCTCCATTGTGGAGCACTCTAAAATGGTTAGTTTGCATTCTGTTTCGAGGAAAGACGTGTGCTTTAGATTGGGAATAACCACTAGTGATAGGGAAAAATTCAGGGGGAAGGACAAAGGAAAGAGCAATGCCTAAATCAAATCAATTGATTTGTCATGGTGGAGAATAAAAGTGGCACCCAGACTATACTAGAGCTTCGGATCAATGTCCCCAAAAGCAAGGACTACGCGCGCATGTTTCAACGGGAACACTGAAAAAACCTAATTGAGCTCTACATAAGATAGCCATCAAACTATGACCGATAGATTCAGACACTTGGCCACAGCTGCATGCAAAAGGAATGTGGTTCTGGTTGAGGCTTTCTGTCGCGAGATATATTGCATAGGATAGTTGGCTTATCAGGTTGTTCCGTTGAATCTTTGCCATTGAGATATTTAGGCCTTCCTCTGGGGTTAATCCTAGGGCTGAAAGTTTTGGGGATCTTGTGATTGTAGGCATTCATCTACTCTCATTGTCTTGGTGACAAAAGAATTGTAATAACCTTTTGTCTTCGTGCTATTGTTTGTACAAATTAAGTGTCTCGACTATAATCCTCTGCTTTAATGAATTGTTTATTTCTTCTTGCAGACCCATCTCTGCTTTTGCCTGCATTAGTTCTTCTTGTTTGTTCATCAGATGAAGTAGTACATTCATCTGCCAGAAATGCATTTGTCGCAGTGCTCAAATATCATAATAAAAAATTTGAAGTTTTATGCATGCTGCTCGACTGTCTTAGGTATATTGCTAGTTTAACTTCTACTTGTTTCTTTGTTTGTTTGTATATGGCTTCAAAGGCTTGATTTGTTTGCAAGTGGTTTGTTTCTGGAAATTTTAGAGTACCAACTTATTTGGTTCTCAATATCATTAATGCATCAGGCAGCTGTTTTACTTGTGTAACTTTGTAATTTGTATTTTCTTCAGCAATATCTGCCAGAATCCAGATCTTCCTCAAGCTCTAGGTGATAGAGGGAAAGGTGTGTCTGTCCTGTTTTGATTATAGAATTGATCGACATGCTATCACATCCTTGTTCATACTCTTTTTCTTTTTTTTTTTTTTTTTTTTTTTTTTTTTTTTTTTTTTAACAGTTTTATGGAAAATTTTGAAACAGAAATTCTTTGATCTTGTAAGTCTGCAAAAATTCTAAAAAGTCATAAATGGATATATTATACATAAACCACATTTTTCTGACTACTTCTGACATTTTTGGAAATATCTTCTCCTATTCTTGTACAAGTCAAACATTTAGCATAACTTGGGGGATACTTGAATGGGGCCATGAGCTGCCTTTAAGTAGATCATTCATATGGCCTAAAATCTTTATTTTGACTACTGAATTATATACCCTGCATTATGATTAGGGCCCATTAACTGGACCTTATTTTTTGTTAATTATTTATAGGGTCAATTTTTGAATTAGGCTGATCAATTGGCTAGACTATTTGCACAAAATATGGATCAATCTTCTGAGACCTACCTTGAATTATTTGCTCCAGTTGCTGCACCAAAGAAAATTCCAATTAAATGGACCTTAGGAATGTGGATTTTTTGAGTTAGGATATTTAATTTGATGACCTTGCAAACTTATAACCACCATTGCCACACCAATTCCAAAATTGTCATAAGGTTCTGAATTTTTCTTTTCTTTTCTGTTCCTCCATCGAAGCATTCAATGGAGGCACTTTTATGTCAAATACTGGGTTTTAAGTGTTCTTACAAAATAGTTTCAAGGTACTGTCTGTTGAGTGATTTTATTTTCAAGCACATTTTCTTTCTTTTTTTTATTTTTTATTTTTTATTTTATTTTTATTTATTTATTTTTTTCCATTTATGTTTTACCTCTTCATTACATTGTAGAAGGGTCAAAGTTGGATGCTGATAGAGTGCTCAAGCTGATCCCTCAGTGGTCAGAAAGTGTAAGCTTGATTATTTTGCAATTTGTGTATTTTATTTTATTTTATGATAAGTAATTTCTTCTATGAAAATTTGATGTTTCTTTTTTTATTGGTTTGTAAATTTGATGTTTCTTGGCTATGGTGTTCTTTCATGTGCGTGTGGCCCTTTGTTCATTACCTTTCTGAGTAGTGTTTTTTGTATTTGCCTGTTTAATGTATTCATGTGTTTCTGTGCTTGGCTTAGGTTATTTTATTGTGCTAGATTATCACCTTATTAATATTGCTATTAAGCTTGTGTACTGTTCTCTTGTTTTTGGCTTGTCTACGTAATGTCAGACATATTTGGTTTAACACATCAGTGCATTAACAATGCCTTAATTACAGAATTTTAATAATTATTGAACATATATACATGCATATGTATCTATGTAACAATGGAAGTATATTTTTAAGGTAGTCCTTTATAGGACTTCATCCTTCATATTTTAATAAATGAGCCACATACTTTTCTTCACTATTCATATAAATACATTTATGATGAACTATTCTAGACTTCAAGGGAACAACATACTTTTTTGGATTCATGGTAGACTTCTATGTTAAACCAAAAGATTGAGTTCATTATTGTGATGAAGAAAGTCATGCTTTTCAATCTGTTCTTTTGTCACCGAAGAAGCACAGACACTTCTAAAAATGTGGCGTGCCTGTGTCAGACACTGACACTCATTGGAAACTTCCCGACACATGTTTGACACTCATCAAAACATATCCTTTTTTTTTTTAGAAAAATTTGGACTCTCTTTGGACATTTGGAGAACACATATGTCCATCGCTTAAACAAAGGTGTCTATTGATTAAACACACACGAAACTAATTATAAGTTTAAACAAAATAACCTATGATACAATAATAAAAGACAAACAATATAAATTTATAAAAATAAGTGTTATATTGTATTTTTTTTTATTATCTTTGAATAATATATTCATATATATGACATATAATTAATATATAAAATTATTTATTTCATACATGTCCCCCACATGTCGTGTCCTGCATTTTCTGAAAATTGACATGTCGGCGTCTGTGTCGTATCCTTGTTGTGTCACATGTCAGTGCTTCTTAGTCTGTCACCATAGGTTAATGCTTATTGTGGTAAAGGCCTAGGACTTGGGGGTGTGCTCCCTCCAATGTCTCAGGTTGAAAACTTCCTAGGTGCAAACAATTTCTTGGCGCCAATCCATATGAGGCTTTGCCTCGGCTTTAATTGGGCCCCCCCATTAGTGGACAGTGGGTTTGGTCCTCTGTACTAATCAGTGAGCCAGATACTGAGTTATCAAAAAAATGTTAATGCTTATTGTGGCCATCCAATTTGTTTGTGAATTGCTTTTTAAATTAGATATTAGGACTTTTTGTCCACTTTTCTTTTCTAAGACATACGTGGAAAAAGTTTTTTTACTATCTTGGTAATAATAAAAATACAATTGTATTTTGTCTTTCAAGTTTTTATTTATTGATGTGTTCATGCTGTGTTATGCCATGAATTTTTTGAAAATTGTTTTGTTAGTGTGTCTATTGTGTCATATCCATGTGCCCTTTTCCTTATCCATGCTTCTTAGTCTATATCTGCACCAATCCCTTGTGCTGTCTCAGGTCTGCATGTAAGTTATTTATTGACTTGAGGCTAGCATAACATTTTCAACTTGTCAATTAGTGTCCTTAAGTTGTGTCTAGATGACTTCTTGGACTTGCTTGCACTAACGGTTCTATTTCTCATGAGGTCTCATTTTCTTTCAGCCTATATCTGAATTTTTTATTTTGTTGTGCTATATATAGGTTGAAGACTGGAACTCGTTAATCGAACCATTGATTGACAAGATGTTTGCAGAACCATCAAATGCAATTATTGTCAGGTTCCTAAGTTATATAAGTGAACACTTGGCAGATGCTGTAGATGTTGTCTTTCACCGACTTCTGTTACATACAAGACAGCAAAACAGGTGAGTGTGAATTGCGTTATAAAATGTTCTCTTTGATTCCACGTGTAACCTCTCGATGTTCGAAAAATCTCATTCATAATCTCTGATAGTTCAAATGCTATAATTGAATTGTGTACTGGTTATCTTATGTGCTTGATTTACTGTTATATATAATGGTTAGTTAAAAAGTTAATTCAATGACCATGAAATACAAAGACTTCCTGTTTCCTTTTTTGTATGCTGGTGTATGGGCTGGCAACATTGCATATAGGTAATAATTAACTACTCAAGCTAGATTGCTGAAGTGTGCCTGTGTAAAATAGCCTAACAACTAGTAAATCCACAACGTATTTTTTCCCCCTTCTTTTTCTCACCTTGTGTGAACCAGCACCTTTGTCTGGTTTACAAATCACTTAAAAGGATCCAGATGGTAATAACTAATTACTCTAAAAGCCTAGGCTGGAAAGTGATGCGACTTTCATCGATATAGAATTACTCTAATGGGTTTTCTTAGTTATTTTCGTTCTTTTTTTGTTGAATGTAACAATTCCTACACCTACTCCACTATAGTTAGTGCACCATAGTTAGTGCTCCATTACCATTATACCTACTCCATTTAGGTTAATGCTCCATTTAGGTTAATGCTCCATTAATTTAGTTTAGTGCTCCACTAATTTGATTACTCCATTGTATCCCATTCTCTCTATAAAAGAGAGTTCATTCTCTCCATTGTAAAATCATCAATCAATCAATCAATAAGTCAATACATTAATTTCCTACATGGTATCAGAGCTATAGGTTAAGCTCTTAGTGTTTTTCGCCTTCCGGCGGGCGGCAACCTTGCCTTGACCGCCCGCCGGACCTCTACACATACCTTCACTCCGTTGCCACAAATTATTCTTCTTGATCTTGCTCTTGTTGTTGCTGCTGCTGGTGCAGTAGTATTTGGAGGAGGAGGTTAGCTGCGAACTGCAGCGTTGACTGGTACCTCTGATTCTTATCAACCTCAACCTCTGATGTTCCCTGACTTGCTCCATAAAGGGCAGGTTGGGGCTGCTGAGTAACATTACTACCACTACAAAGTTCATCAAATGTGTTACAGTAGGAGATGGAGCTGTTGGGAAGACTTGCCTTCTCATCTCCTACACCAGCAACACTTTCCCAACTGATTATGTTCCAACTGTTTTTGACAACTTCAGTGCCAATGTCATGGTTGATGGACAAACTGTAAATCTGGGTCTCTGGGATACTGCTGGTCAAGAAGACTATAACAGGCTGAGGCCTCTTAGTCATAGAGGAGCTGATGTTTTCCTCCTTGCCTTTTCTTTCTTCTTCCCAACACCCTGAAATTTTGTTCCTACTGTACATCTGGTTAGTGCTGGCATAGTCGGAATAAATGTGTTCCTTGATCCACAGCCAGATTTTGCCTTGGTTATGTAGTATTGAAGACATCTGTCAAGACCAACCATCAAGTCAGGAAGCAATGCTGGATGCATTGGTATTGGCAGCTTAAAGTACGCATCCAAGGTTTCATCTATAATTCGCAGAACTTCAACAGCAGATGGAGCATATCCTTCTTGACTTGCTTGTGGATTCCAGGCCTCTTGTTGGAGGTTCCTGTCAACCCACTCCTTCAGTCTGTCCACTCTCGTCTTAATCCAAACTTTAACCAGATTGGCTATTGCAGCTTCAGCTTCAAAAGGAGGCATTTCATGTATTATTGCCTTTCCTCCATCATCACTGTCCACTGAATCTTCAACTGCAATTTGAACAAGATCTTTCTCCAACTTATCTGCAGCTCTCAACACTTGTATAGCATCTGGTGTCAACTCCATTATACCTGAAATGAATTGCTTCAGCTCATTCCCATAGCAAACATGAAGGGTGGCAACAGCCACTCCTGCAGCCAAAGGATGCCATTTCTTCAGTATGGGGCTGAATACATCCTTCTCATTAGCTGCCAGCTCACCAACATCCTTTGCAAGAATGGCAAGGACAGGGAGAGGATTTGGTTGGTTCCTTGATGCTCTCCTGCTTGAATCTGCCTTCTCCATTCTCTGAGCAAACGCAGTACGAATGGACGACCTGATATAAGTGTCAATCCTGTTGCGAGCCAACAATGGGCACTGATGGAGCATAATGTCTTAGCTCAGGGACCCATTTCTTTGATATATTCTCAAAGCTAGGCCTACTTATTAGAGAAAAGGCAAGCAGTTCCAGATTGATTATCCTGGTGCATGTACAATTTCTACAGCACAGGGTGAAGAACTAAAGAAGCAAATAGGAGCTGTGGCATATGTAGAGTGCAGCTCCACGACGCAGCAGAATGTGAAGGCTGTCTTTGATGTTGCAATCAAGGTGGTTCTACAGCCTCCATAAGATTATTTTTAATTTTATTTTCACATCAAATTCATACCATTTAGATTTGCACACCAACTTTATTTTATTCATGCCAGGGATCAAACTCGATCACCATTTTACATATAAAAAAAAAAAAAAAAAAAAAACCAGAAAATCTCCAACCACAACCTACTACCACCACAACAAAAACCGGCCTTATTTCTTCGCCTCTTCAGCTGTTCTCTTCTTCTTGCCTTTGTCTTGGGCGTCCCTTGCCGGTGCTGCCTCCGTGTTTCCCACGCCGCCGAGCACGTTCACTTCCCGTTGCTCCTCAACCGTCACATATGGAGGACCTCCAAATCTGAGCATCACGGTGGCCTTCCGCTTCAGTTCCTTGTTTTCTGCCTTGAGCGCACACATCTCTGCTCGGGCATCCGTATACATGAACTGGAGCAGAGCCAGTTGAGCTTTTACCTGCTGCACCTCATTTGTTCTACTTTGAAGCCGGTGCGACAGGTTGTTGACCGCAGTCATGGTCTCAACACATGACCTTAATGTATAATAATTGGCCTCAATATCAGATTGAGCAGCCATTATTTGTTCAACTGCCACCATCGGATAGTTCAACGGTGCAAACCCAGGGGGGCTTGGTCCAAGGGCACTTGGTTGCGGTTCCAGGGCAACTGCCCCGGTTATCTCTCTTGTGCACTCATTGAGGTCGGGAAAGAGAGTAAGACCCCGGGAAGAAGAGGCTATGTTCTGGGTAGCGGAACGGGAAGAAAAAGCCATTTTTCTGGGCAGAAGTGTTACACAGTATCTCTCTCAGCAAAATGAAGAGGTTTTCAGAGTTTCGTTTTTTCAGCAGCTGTTTTGTTCTGCATAAGCGGCAGCCTCGCCTTGGTTTAAATAGACAAGGCAGACACGCGTATCACGCGCCTCACAACGCCAGACGACAAATCGGCGCGCCTTTTGATGGCTGTCGGGCACACCTTTTGATGGCACGCCTTTTGAGGGTGCGACTTTTATGGGTCCGACAAGACTCTGTAAACTGTCCCGACTTTGATTCCGGTTAGCTTCTATATGAGTTCGACAAGACTCTGTAAACTGTCCCGAATTTGATTCCGGTTAGCTTCTATATGGGTCCGACAAGACTCTGTAAACTGTCCCGGCATTGATTCCGGTTAGCTCCTATATGGGTCCGACAAGACTCGGTAAACTGTCCCGACATTGATTCCGGTTAGCTCCTATACGGTCCGACATGACCCAGTAAACTGTTTTCTACAACGGTCCGACATGACCCAGTAAACTGTTTTCTACATCGGTCCGACATGACCCCATAAACTATCTTCTACAACGGTCCGACATGACCCCATAAACTGTCTTCTACAACGGTCTGACACGATCATACAGTGTCTCCTATCTACTTTTATTTGTCAGATTATTTTTCCTGTTTTGTTACTCTCTCCAAACTCAAGTTGGTTAGTTCCTAACCCCCTTGAGTTTGAGGGGGGCTGTTGAATGTAACAATTCCTACACCTACTCCACTATAGTTAGTGCACCATAGTTAGTGCTCCATTACCATTATACCTACTCCATTTAGGTTAATGCTCCATTTAGGTTAATGCTCCATTAATTTAGTTTAGTGCTCCACTAATTTGATTACTCCATTGTATCCCATTCTCTCTATAAAAGAGAGTTCATTCTCTCCATTGTAAAATCATCAATCAATCAATCAATAAGTCAATACATTAATTTCCTACATTTTTCCTATCCTCTCTGATTGTCTCCACTCTTATTTTCCCTACTGAAGTTGGAGATGAGTGGTAAATCTATCTAAACCACCCCATAATTAATGTGTACTTGGTATTCAATTCAACCTATTGGTAAATCAATTTTACTTATTCAATTGCACATGTACCATGTGTCCTTTGTTTGAGAACTGCTTAAGGTACTCCAACTGTATCATTCCACTGCAGCATTTTATTTCAACTCTTTGGCTTTTCATTTACTTGTCTGAATCATGCCATAATATGTGGCTATTGAGTATATTCCTTACCATCTTCAGTGAATATCCCCATCATCAATAAAGGAAGTGGACATGTTCTATTCCTTTCTCTTTTATTAGTCTGTTTTTTTCAATCATTTGGTCAGTGCTAGAAGTCTAGAAGTTGTTTCATATTTTACTTGTGATTTGTGTGCATCCCACTTATCCACTATGAAACATGAAAAGAGTCTTGATTCATGTTTTCACATGATGCCATAGTCCTGTAGGATGGGTTTCAATTTTTTACCTTGAAACAATTGCATCTGTTTTCAATGTTTTTATGTTTGGTGTGTAAACTGTTCTCTCTCATTATTATTATCATAGTTTTCAAATCTGGATTAATATCGTGAATCGAAATGGCTTCGTACCGAATAGTGAATTGAATCGAATTGTGAATCGTAAACATTCTGTCACTTTTTCTAAATTATTTAAAAATATATATCTACACATTTAGATGTTAAATATATCTTATGAATATGATATATTTACACTCAAATCAATGAAAATGTTATTTTGAATGATAATCACGTAGTTTAATAGGTAAGAAGTTAACAAAGGTTCCTATGTAAGATCACTATCTTAACTTTTTTTCTTTTTTAGATATTTTTTTATTAACAGTTCTTAATAAAGATAATAACCAAATAGACAAACTATCAATTTCCAAAGTAACAATAATTAACAAGGATATTGATATTTGGACAATAAACATACATAAGTAACAGTGAAATAATAAGAAAGAATTATTTAAAATATTTTATTTTAAAGCGTAAAACATTTTATAAGGTATAATTGACTTTACACATGTAATATTCAATTATATTCAATTTAATAAAATAGTAATAGATAATTCAGTGTAACTTTAATCTTAAATATCTTTAGAAGATATATTAAGATTTTTTAAAGGGAAAAAAATGAAAAGAAAGGTTAAAAATATATTGGGTCTGATTGAATTTGATTGGATTCTATTAAAAACTCCATGATCACTAAAATAATAATAATAATAAATCATGTATATATATTGGTTATTTTGGTATTAAACGCTATCACAATTTGTATTATGTCATTTTTACTAAAAAGATAGAGAAAAGAAGAGTTGAAAACATGTCGGACACAATAATTTCAAAAATTGCATGAATCATAAAAAGTGAATTGAATCGTGAATCGATTGTGAATCGTGCAATTCATTAGAGATTCACTTCCAAAATAGATTCACCCATAGATTCGTATCGATTTTTCAAAAATGGTGAATCAAATCGCGAATTGTAAGATTCTGATAATAGAGATTATTATCATTATTATTTTTTTCTTGGGGTGAAATTGATGAAAATTTTTGCAGATGGGAGAATCGAAACTATGAAGTTGATAATCCTCTGAAATTGGAGCATTCTCTCTTTGATCGCCTTTGTCCATTACTTATTATCAGGCTGCTTCCACTAAGAGTTTTTAATGATCTCAATTCTTCACTTATATATGGTGAACTTTGCAAACAAGGTATGATGATCTGTGCCTTCAGTGAATTCATTTTTTCTTTTTTCTTTTTTCTTTTCTTGTCTGTTTATTCTTTGCGTCTTTCAAGGTCAGTTCATTGTTCTTGTGAATTTATAAAACATAATAGTCATAAAGTTTGTCCATCTCTAAGCCCCTTTCTTCTTCTTTTATTTTATTTTATTTTATTTTTTTATTTTTTCCCCTAGTGAAATTTACAAGTATTTGGCGGTTCAACGTAAATTTCTCTGCTTGTTTGCTTGTATATTGTCATCTCTAAAATGCTACATTAGTGACTGATAGTATTTTTAATTTTTCTGTGTGGGTGTGGATACCAGCTTATGTGTGGTATTCTGCGGCGCCCCCCCCCCCCCCCCCCCCCCCCTTATCCTTATTCTTTTTCGGTTGCCTTGTGGACTTGTGTCACACAAGGGAAGGGGTTCTGGGGGAGGTATGAAATATGTTTGTATTCTGCCTTGTTGCAACTGGTTGAGGAAACTTTACTCTGTTGAATGTCAGCCAATGAGAACTTGTGTTTTTTATCCTGTTTAACTGGAGTTTTTCCCTTAATTATAATACTTTTAGTTGATGGGCCATTTATTCCTCATCTTTGTAAGTAGTTATGTTATTACCATGTCATGTTTTGAATATTCACAACACACTAAGATTAGAAATCATAAAATTAATGTTTGTAACTGTAAAATTTTTTGTATCCTTGGTGGCATGGTCTAAATACTACTATCAAAGTCAGCTTTCCGCTTTGAGACGAGTTCTCACTGCCAATCGCTGATCTATTAGTCCATAACCATTTTTTCCATTTCATTTAATTGCTGAGAATGCTGCTAAGAATGCTTCCTCTAATTTAGAATCTCACATAAATGAGTTCCTAGTTTAATCCTATTGCAGTCTTATTTATTAGTTATGTGGTGCAAATTCATCGGAAGTGTGGATTTGCACCCATGACTCTTTTCATCTCAGTCAAACCTGTAATCATCGTGAATGTAGCTATTTTTGCCCTTCTGAGCTAAAAAGCATATAGACTTCTATGGAGGATGCATGTCAGGTCATATGTTTTACAGACACTCCTATAAGTGTGCCTGCCAATTCTCCAACTTGTCTTAATTAAAATTTTATATTTATAATACTGGAAGCTTCCTGGACATTTCTCGGACACTTTCAGTGCCACTTCATGAAATCTTCGAACATGACCTTTGTAATGAATCTCTTCACAGTAACAATGCTCTAAATTCTTCATAATGCAACTTGTGTACTCTAAATAAGTTTGGAAACATTTATAAGGTGAACACGTCATGCGTATTTTAATGTTCTAAAATTGTTTAGATGATGTTTCAAAATCTTAAAGTCTGCCCAGTTTAGTCCCCACTAATAATAAAGGAAAGAAAATGCTGGACCAAATGCTATTGCTTAGATGACGTTTTAATGATTATGGAATTTCTTACCCTGAAAAGAGTTGCAATTGCATGATTCTGCCAAAATTTACATAGATTGAGTTCTGCTGTGCTTGAGTTCCCTCTGGGTTTACTATGTAGGGCCATATTGTATTAATGATGAATTTCTAAACTGTAGTATATTCATATAAATAAAATGTAGGAGCGAAAAAGTTGAAATTCTTAGTGAATTTCAATGCCCATATTAGTCTGTCCCCAGAAAAAGATCCCTGCTTAGATAGTGCATCACTGGATTATTTGCAGATAAAATTTAACCAACTCAATTATGTTGTTGGTCATACTTTCCTGAAGTGTAATATTTTCTAGAAGGTTTTGTTTGTAGCCCCCAAGATTTCTTTTTATAAAAAAGTTTCAAGTTAAACCTTATTGCACCTTTTCACCTCTTTTGCGTATTTAGTAGTTATTGAAAGATTCCATTTGTAGTCCTTGTGTACTTGATTATTTTAACTAAGGTTTTTTTTCAATCCAGTTAATTATGCATTTAGCACTTTACTGATACAAGAGTTTAACCCATGGACACTGGTTTTCTATGTTTGAACAAAGGTAGTGAAGAGTTTATTTTTTCAGATTTTGTAGATTTACACATGCTTTAGCATTGTTCCCTGGGGTGAGGTATGCACTTTTGGTGCCACTTGGGACATGATTGGAAACAGAGAAGGCTTTGTTCCCTTTTGATTTGGATTGCTGGAAGTCCATGGTTGTTTCTTTTATGTTTTATTTTAGGAGGGGGAAAAATAAAGAAAGAGCAATTGTTGTGTTTCTATAGGAAACTTGAGGTATATAGATAATCATCACTTGCTACATGCCGACTCTTTGGAAAAAAAAGTGCAGCTGGTCTGTTTCTTCTTGGTATTGTTATGATGCTCTGCATGAACGCTGTGTTCTGTGTCAAATTCAGTTCTTCTTGACTGAGTTGAGTCACATGTAGTAGAGCATCCTCCTTTAAATAGTCGACATGAACCAATATTCCATTTAATTTTATTGTAATTTTTTATTTATTCAAATATCTCTTGTTGTCACTCTGCTATTCAGTTCTATGCAAGGGTGTTACTTTCTAATTTCATATTCAGTTGTTCTCTAATTTTACCTTCTAATCTTCCTGCCTTGTGATTTTGCAGGTGCTATTTCCACTTATTGCCTCGCAATTGGAACAGGCTGTAGATGCTCGTGATGTGCTGAAGATAAAAGCTTGTTTGTTTTCAATTTGTACATCCCTTGTGGTAAAAATCTGTCATCAACATTCATTTGTCATGATTCATTACTATTTGTTCTGGCATTTAAGTGTCCTGTATCTGCTATTACTTGAATAACATTCAACAACTAAATGACAGTAGTTTCTTCTTGTATACAGGCTAGAGGCAGGGATTCACTTTTACATCCTATTGTGCTCAAAATTAGGAACACTATAGAAACCGTCTTGTTGTGGCCTTCATCTGATGGGGATGAAGGTAACAAGTTTGCTTTTCTAAATTTGCCAATCCTCATACTGTTACTAAAGCCTGATGGCTGCAAGTATCTCTGTCTTTCAGTTTCCAAAGCTCAGCATGGGTGTATTGATAGCACTGATGATATGTACTGAACTACAAGCTCTAGAATCATTCAGAGACTTGACCTCGAAGAACACAAGTCTTGTGAGAATGGACAGCTGTTCCCGTCAGTATCTTATTTTCTCTTTGTATAAGCTCTTTTGTGTTTTACAAGAATTCAACCGATCTCTGTAATTCTAAATGCAGGGGATGCTGCAATGAGAGATTCAGTACGCAGTTATGTGATCCATCAATTAACACGTGATAAGGACTGCACATATGAGGCATTGATATCTATGTCATTTGTTCTATGCATGGCTAATGTTCTCATCAGTGCTTGTCAAAAGATCCCAGACTCTTGCAAGAGACCCTTTGCTCGGGAAATTCTTCCACGTCTCATTCAGTCTGTAGAGGTATGTCATAATAAAGGTCACAATTGTTGGGTTCGAGTGGTACCGACTTTCAATATCTAGCAGCTCCACATTTTTAATATTACCATTCCTCTTTATTCATCTTGGTGGTGATAGCAGGTGATGATGGAATCAGAGTATAGAGCTGCATGCCTCCAGGTTTTCTTCTCAGCAGTATATCATCTGAAGTCTACAATTCTCCCTTACACTTCTGATCTTCTCAAAGTCTCTCTGAAATCTCTTAGAGAAGGATCAGAAAAGGTAAGAAGTCCACTATGATAGACTTAGTACGTCCATTTTCGGTTTTCTACCAATTTATTGGCAAAAGAAAGCAAAAAGCAAAATCAAAAGCCTCATATGTGGGGCAACCTTGGATGACTTCAAAACTCGGTACTCTTTCACATTTACACTAGGGCTGGGGCTAGATATCCCGTTGCTCACCTACATACATATAAATAAAGAGTGAGCTAATGCCTAGTGAATAATATCAGAGTAAAAGGGTTAATGAATGAGATTCACATGTAAATAAATAATACTTGCATTTAATACATATGGAACAAAATTCCCATTCATAACGTACTTAAACAAATCATAGCAGAATGACCTCAGATCTAATCCATTATACGTAGTACATGTTGAAGGGACAAAACGACCTTGGGTCCAAATATTTTTCATAACTAATCATAACGTATGTACTAAATGACGTCGGGTCCAACATTTCCATACTCTTATCCATGCGCATATGCAAATTCAAGATCATATTCACATTTAATGGATCCATGCACAAATGACCATCTGGTCCTTCACATTGTATGTACAAAATGACCTTAGGTCCATTATTTCCAAATTCATACTTACATGTGTGTTTATAATCATGATCATGTTCACATTCGTATTCACATTCAAAACGACCTTTGGTCCAATCAATTCTTTGTTCAAAATGACCTTTGGTCCAATCAATTCTTTGTTCAAAATGATCTTTGGTCCATTTAACAATCATACAAAATGACCCTCGATCCAACTCATTTGTAAGATGACCTTAGCTGTATCTTGTCAAATATTTTAAACGGCCTTAAGCTCATTCTGTGTCCCTGCCAAATATACCAAACGGCTTCGGGCCTATTACACATTCTCATCTATTAGACCAAACGGCCTTAGGCCTATTGTGTATTCATACAAAACGACATTTGGTCCAATCTTATAATTTCGTGCTTATCAATCACGTTTCAAGTCTTTTACAAATTAGACAGGTAGAATACTCATAATACAAATTCATGATTCGGGAAAACTTGCCATGTAGGTAATATTTAGAAAATAAAATACATGAAAATATCTTTACTAAGATATTGCTCACAATGTTCAGATGATTGATTCGTCCTCGCGATTGACCCTACACAATCCATAGCACATATGGAAATTGGGTCACGATACAATTCAATCCGTTCTTTACTTCATTTATCTTTCTTAGGCTTCTTCCCACCTCTTTAGTTTATTTAGAATGCTCAATGTATGTCTAAGAGTGCTTAGAAATGAAAAAGAACAAAAATTGAAACATAAAATAACTTTTCAAAGTTCCTGAAATGGGGCACTTCGTTCGAGTGCAACATTAGTCACTCGAGTGAACCCCTTGGTCTGTGAAAGTACTGGATGCTCTCATTTTATACTCGAGCCAACTTTTTGGTTGTTCGAACCAAGACTGAGAATAAAGGGTGGTCGCTAGAGCGGTCTTTTGGTCGCTCGAGCCAACCCCCAATGTCTGCAAAAGTACTGGGAGCTCGAAATGTACGCTCAAGCCACCTTTCCATTGCTCGAGTGATAGGTCGAATTTCTGGAATTTCCAGATTTGAAGAACAAGGCCCCAAGCTTGATTTTAACACTTAAATGCATGCACAACTCACTCAAACATGCAAGAGCACTCCTAAATACATATAATTGAAGCTAGCTTCACCTATAGTTCAAAATTTCATGAATTCAACAAGATTCAAACCTTAAACTTTATGTTTGTAAAATTTATGTTTTACATCTTGCATTCACAAGCTTCAAGGCCTTAAAATTGGACTTCAAAACTTTACAATTGATGCATGCATGTGAGATACAACTCTTAATTCTACATGAGTTACAAGATTCATGTTCAAAAATGAGAAAACATAACAAATTCATGCATGTATTTATGTTAGACCTCCCTATTCATCATCCTTAAGCCATTTCTTACATTAACTCTCATAATCTTCTCAAATTCATATCTTTGATAACTTAATTTCATGAATTATAAGTTCATGACTTACCTAGAGTTTTCAATCAACTCTTCACAAGTTAGTTCCTGAGGTCTTACACAATTCTTCAAGCCCCTAGCCAAATCTTCAAGATTGAGCCTCACTCTCTCTAGAATCACACTTCTCTCTATAAAATGCTCTCTCTACAAGCTGAATTTTGAGCTCAAAAATGAGCTAAGCACCTTAATTAGCATATATATAGGCTAGGTTAACTTAATTCACTAATCCATGATTAAGTTAAGTAATTGGAGCTTATTTTAATTGAAGTAATCTAATTAATTCAGTCTGAATCAAATTTTAATCAAATTTCACTGTAGGTTCTAAAAATTATGCCGATCACAATGATTCAATCAATTTTGGTTTCTGAAACCGATAAGGCTTTCAATTTCATATTATAGTCGCATATAGAATAGATCTCTCTACGAGGGATAGATATAAATTCAAAAACATATACAATCACATGCTTAGCATCCAAAATCATATTAAGCACATAATCACAAATATAATTAAAGATTAATGGCATCAGACAGAATGGGGTTATCACAGTGTTAGTGGAGAAGAAGTTAACACTAAATTGGAGACTTAGAGAGAAGCACTTGAAACTAAAGGATTTAGGATAAGCAAAACTAAGACATAGTACATGGAGTGTAATTTTAGCAACAGTAACAAGGGAAACAGAGAAGTGAAGATTGAGAACCAAAAACTATCTAAGGGTGAATATTGTCGTTATTTAGGATCGATTATCACAATAACTGGGGAGATTGGAGTAGATATGGTTCATAGAATTAAGGCACGGTGGCTTAAATGGAGGAGTGCGTTTGGGGTACTATGTGAAAAATGAATATCCACTAGACTAAAGGAAAGGTCTATAGAACGGTTATTAAATCAGTGATGTTGTATGAGACAGAATGTTGAATAACTGATAAACAACATGTAGATAAAATGAGTGTTGCTGAGATGAGGATGATAAGGTGGATGTGTGAAAAGACTAGAAAAGACAGAGTTAGGAATGAGTATGTTTGTAAATGGGTAGGAGTAACATTGATAGAAGATAAGTTGAGAAAGAATAGATTAGGATGGTTTGTCATATACTGGAAGTGTTAGGGAAAGTGGCAGACTTAGATTGACCTGGGCTACTGTAATAAGTAGAGATATGAATCTCCTGAATTTGACTAACCAAATGGCCTTTGATAGAGTCGAGTGGAGAAGAAGGATTCATGTAGTCGACACCATTTAATGAGATTTAAGCCTTGGTTTGGTTTGATTCTTTGTAACCTGCAAAAACATTAGGGTCATATTTGAGATTAATCAACGAAGAGGCATGAACACAAACATGCATACATGACAATTTTCACAAAAATGTAGGACAAAACATATGGGGACACAAAACATATTGTTTTATATATTTATTATATGTTATCTATGAAGCATGGGTAATTTGAAAAATATTGCCGTACTTGTACTTGGATACTTGCTGGGTACTGGTGCTCGTACCGGTAAGGCTGCATGCATACTGGGTATTTTTTTTCCATTCTTTGGCAGTTGGGTACTCTTTTGGTACTTTATGGGTACATCAGGAGTGCACCAAGTTATGGGACATTGGTGGATATATGTTTAATTTATTAGAGAGTTCTTATTTACTTGAAATTGCAAATCCTTTACTTGATGTGTTAGGGATGAAAGATGTATTGTTCAATGATGAAGTTGATAGAAGTGTCAAATTTTCAAATTTTGCTTAGTTTGCTTTTGGAATGAAACTTTGTTTTGTAATTTCTGCTATTTAATGGCATTAAAATAGCTTATAGACTTTGCTTTGGTATTGGTATTAGTATTGTTAAATTATGATTTCTCTTTTGGTTTTGTAATTTCTTGTAGTTTTGGTATTGAACTTTAATTTGTAGATTGAATCTATACTATAAATTATAAAAAATGAAAAATTTATTGACGTACTTCTACAATATCCTATTCTATTTTTTTTAGATCTTGACGTATCAGCGTACCCGTATTGTACTCGTACTAGTATCTGTACCCACACCCATGTTTCATAGTATGTTATATATATATATATATAAATATTGGGCAAACTTCATTTTACTCCCTTATGATTTGGGTCATGTGCGGTTTACCCTCCTAACATTTGGAAATGACTACATAGTCCCCTTGCGGATTGTGGACTGAAGTGCAGGGGAGGAGCTATTTGCACACACAACAAACTCTCTCCACACACACTTAATGAAGAGTGTGTTGGAGAGAGATGTGTGTGGAGGATGTGTAGAGAGAGGGAAGAGTGTGTGTAAATAGATTTTCCCGAAGTGCAGTGTTATGTCTGTTAACAAATTAATGAAAAGACTAAAATACCCCTATATTTTTGTCGTTTCTTTTGGAAGGCAAAGTAAACTTTACTCTCTGTGCTTTCCATGTGCGATTTACCCAATTGAAATTTGAAAATGAGCATATACCTCCTTTATGTCTGCCACGTGTTTCACATTTACTGTTAAGTTAGACAGAGTATTTAATGGTTCACTTCAATCCACAAATCACGTGGGGGTTATGTGGTCATTTCCAAACGTTAGAAGGGTAAACCGCACATGGCCCAAACCACATTGGAGTAAAGGGAAGTTTGCCCATGAATATTTCATTTAAATTTAATAAAAATATGCCACATAACACAAATTTCTAGGGTTTAAAAGAGAATTCATTAATAGGTATAAATCTACATTAATTTTCTTTTATCAATAGATTCCAAGTTATTAAACTTGTAATACATTTCATATGTTTAAACAATAAACATTTGTTTTCCAAGAGTCTAAAGTTTTGTCCGAGTTGTTGGACACGGACACACGACCATAAAAGTATCAGTGCTTCTTAGGTAATCAAGTACAATGCTTTTTCAAATTCTTTGCTTCTGAATTTTCGAATAAACTACGATTACTGAAGAGCATTTTAGTGACCCTATTTATAGTACAAGTACACATTACATCAAAATTAAAAAGTCATGCTTGTATGCAACTTAGAAGAGAAATCATATTACTGTTGTTTAAGAACCCAACTTCTAAAACGTATTTACCATAAAACAAATTTGGCATGAAGTTTAATTGCGAGTTTACATGCTTCATTTGACTATAGAACAAGCACTACTGTTGGCTTTCAGGCAGTGGATATATTATTTAAATCACATACACATTAATATATATGTTCACAGACTTCCTTCTCAAGGACGGTTAGCTATGTAGCTCTTGAACTACTAGATGCTATTTGGCATAGAAAAATTGGACATCACTCACATATGTTTGTTCAATATTGAGGTTCTACTTACCCATGCAATGCAAGCTCCCGATAAATTTGTAGGCCTCGGCCTGAATGTTATAGAAAGGAGAAAGAGTCATAAGATGGTTGAGGTTGGGCGTTTAGAAAATAAAAACTTTTCCTGTCTGCTTTTTTGTGTTCTATGGATCGGAGACGATGTAAAGATGGAAATAAGATTGGTGTTTTCTTCTTTTCCTTTTATTTTTGAGTTGCATAATATACAACTACTGAACATTTGTTGTAAATGGCTGCACTTTGTTGAACAGGAAAAAATGGCAGGTGCGAAGCTAATGGCATCTCTAATGGCAAGTGAAGAAGCCATTGTCAACAGTATTGCTGGAGGACTACTAGAGGCTATAACTGTACTTTCTAGTTTATCATCTTCTGATCCATCACCAGACGTACGTCAATGTCCGAAAAATTGCTTGCATGTTTAACTTCTCTCTAAAAAATTGCTTGCATGTTTAACTTCTCTCTAAATTTTGTTTTACTCCTTTTCTTCTTGTAGTTTTCTCTCCACTTGCTACATTTTTCTTATCTTTGAAGTACTTGTACAAATGTATATAATTACAAGGAAAGCTGCTACGTTTAAGTATGTGTGGTTTATATGCATATTATGGGCCTAATGTCTCACCTTTTCACTTAAGAGAAGTGAGTACACCTTAAAATTACACTACCTTTCCTTCACATTTGAAGAATAGTAAGTTTCACAAATTTAACATAGTTATATTGGACTCCTTGGTGATTTAATTTACATAACACTTTATATATGTAAAAATGGCCAGGTCACGGGCCTATTGGGCTCCTGCCAAAAATTGGTTCGGTCTAACCCATTTGTGTGGAATCGTGGCCTAGGGCCAAGCACAGGCCTAGATCCAAGGGGTACTCGAGCCTAGATTTGAGGTGGGTTTGTGCCAGGCTTGATAAAAAAAATTTCTAATTTTTTCACCAAAATAGCTTGAAAGTGACGTTTAGGCAGGTCGGGCCTTAGGGTGGGCCTCATATTGGGCTTGCTTGTTGGGTCAGATGTTTAGGCAGGTTGGGCCTCGGGGCGGGCCTCATATTGGGCTTGCTTGTTGGGTCAGAAAAAGCATGACCTAGGCCCTGGGCTTGGGCTTCGGGCTGGCGGGCCATTTTTAAACCTTTAGGGTCTGTTTGTTTTCAGAGGTAAGGGATTGTTACTGAGGGGATTATTAGTGGGGAGATTGTTAGTGAGGGGACTGCTAGTGAGGGGACTGCTAGTGAGGGGATTAAGAAAAATTGTGTTTATTTGACAACCAGTGGACTAGTAATAGTTCATTTTTGTTTTGAGAGGTACGGGTGAGATGAACCATGTAAAATTATACAAATACCTTTGTATTAGTATTGAATTTGAGCTTATACCAACCAATAAATGCATTACTCAATTAAACTATTCAAAAATTAAAATTAAAATTACATAATTAAAAATAATAAAAAAGTTCAACTATTATTATTATTATTATTAAAGAAGCCAACCAATGGTTTCTCCAAAACTAGCCCATGGTTTTGAAGAAGTGTTCATTAGATTAACAAAAAGATATTACCTTTCACTTCATCCATTTAAGGCCAACCCATTAGCTTTTACTTCATCCATCTAAGGCCGATGATGATGGAGAACAAGATCGAGATCAACCTTAATGAGAATGGTGATGTTGCTTCATTCGCGTATGATTTTTTTTTCTTGCAAATTTCTGGGTTTGTGGATGAGAACGACGATGTTGCTTCATTTGAGCTAATTTTTTGTAAATTTCTGAGTTTGTTGATATTTTTTGAAGATCAAGGGAACATTTTTGTGGACAAAATTGTCATTCACACTCTAATATCAATGACTTAATTTCTAATATCAAATCCTCTGGGCCTATGCTAATCCTTTTGTTGGAGGGGATTTAGAGTCTGAATGGATTATCATTCCAGTGGCTATTTTGCAAGCGTGATATTGTGAATCCGACATTACTACTAATCTTAATCCCAATCCTCAACTCGAAAAACAAACGGGTCCTACAGTTAACTTATTTTTATTAGTAATTTGTTAATCATATGGATTGAAAAAGGGGAAATTATTTAACAGTGGAGAAGAGAAAAATAATTACAAACATATGGAGTGTGCAAGTGATTGTGTGGTGGGGTGTAAGTCCCACTTGCATCCCATGTTTGTGTAATTTATTTATTTATTTTTCTTGTTACACTGTTAAGTAATTACCCCATTAAAAAAAATGATGTCATTATTGTTATAATGAAATATAAATTTTATCTTATTTATTTTTATGTCTTTATACTATTTACATTAGTTTTGGTAAGTTTGACTAAGTGACAAAAGTTTGTTCTATTTTACTTGGAAAATTTGCTATGGCACATTGAAATAAATTTTTTCAAAAATGCTAATTAGTTACCATGAATGCTGGTAGTCTTATGTTGGAAAGATATACAAGTTTCCTCTAATATAAATTACCATTGTCAAAGTTTGGTCTTTTAGTATTCTCTTTAATGTTGTTGTTAAATTAATACATTCTGTACAATTTAAAAGGAGCAAGCATGCAATTTCCCCCTTATACATATATATCGTTAAGGGTTAGGTTTCTTTTATATTCTCTCATGTTGAGTCTCAACATTAGAGAACTTGAGCGGCCTACAGGACCCGTTATGAGTTTTGTTTCGATAATTTGAACTATTCATTTTCGTAGGACCTTCAATATATATTATTCATAAAAAAAATTAGTTCGATCAAATAATTATAATTTTTATTTTATTTTATTGCATTTTTTTTTTTTGAAAAAATGAACAAATATATTTTTGAAATATATAATCTATTTTTTTAAAGACAAATATGATAAAATGAAAATGTTACATTATTGAATTGATCAAAAAAAATTATGAATGATATATATTGAGGATCTTATAAAATAAATGGTTTGTATCATCGAAATGAGACCCGTAATAGATTCTATGGGTCTCTCAAGTTCTCTCATGTTGAACTCATGTTGAGATCTCAACTTGAGAAACCCAACTTGTTAAGTTTATTGAATTGATCAAAAGAAATTATGAACGATATATATTGAGGATCTTATAAAATAAATGGTCTGTATCATTGAAATGAGATCCGTAATAGATTTTATGGGTCCCTCAAGTTCTCTCATGTTGAACTCATGTTGAGATCTTAACTTGAGAAACCCAACCAGCTAAGTTTTTTTTTTTTTTTTTTTTTTGAGAACACGGGAAATATTAGATTGATAAAACAATAACAGTATATGAACAAGATTCAAGATTCCAAATAGTCATCCCAACCAAACAACAAAAAACAAATCTGTAAAAAAAACAGTTATGATCTAGGAAAAACTACCGATTTGCTCAAAGATGTGGTCTAGAAGTTAAGATCTACTTGAAAACCCACCGTACCTGTCACTGCCGCTCAACTCCGCCACTACTGCCGCCAAGGAAGTATACTCACAATGGCATGAAAGAATGCTTGAGAGATGAGGGAATCATTGCGAGTGTCAAAAATTTATGCCGAAACCGGAGGAGAAAACTCTCAAAATTCATATTTTGGACATAAAAAGTTTAGATGTACACCCTAAAACTGTAGATCTATACTCGTAGATCTATACTTTAAAAGTGTAAAATAAGTTGTTGGAATGTCGCCAAAGTATCATCGGAGTATCGCCAAAATTACCTAGAGAGAGAAGCTCTGCTCTCTCTCTCTTTGGACATGTGCTAACCCGTTAGGGGTTGGGCTTTCTATTAACTTATTATGTTATTTAGGTTTATTTTGGCAAATTATTAAAATAGTTAAAAAATCACTACCTAAAAGTTAATTATTTTTTTTATTTTTTATACGTCTTTTTATAAAAAATTAAAAAGTTAATTAAAATAATTAATTTTCAAACAACCCTTCTGGCATGGATTAGAATAAGTCCGAGTAAGACCTTCAAAAATTATTACATATTAAAACTATGCTTTGTAAAAATCAAACATAAGTTTTTTTAAAAAAAAATAAAAATAAATTATGTATTAAAACTTCAATATTCCACTCTTTAATTACTAGGTCACTTCACTTCGTGTTAGATCTCTCTCTCTCTCTCTCTCTCTCTCTCTCTCGACACGCACAACGGTTAACACAGTATCATGCACAAAGTATTATGTGCAAGCAATAAGGGCAACCATGCTTTGGAAATAATATTGTGTAATACTAATGATTCGTTGTAGATAATTTGTGATAAATAATTACCAGAGATAACTGAAAAAAGATCTGTTTCAATTAATATATATAAAAAAAAAATTTGAAACAGATCTGAAGAGTTTCATGCTTTCAGATCTACAATTCGAACCAGATTTGAACCACTCTCGTTTGACGATTTCCATGTTCTTCTTCATTCAGAGGAACAATCACTGAAGGAATCACACATCTCGCATCATGATCTGACCAATTCTTTAGCCATCGCTGATGAAAATAGAGATCAATCAAGGTCTAGAGAGAGAGACAGAGAGAGAGAAAAGTAATCAATGAAGAAGAAACACAAACACCACTCACTATTATAAGTTCCAGATTCCCTCTTTCTCTTAGAAGAAAAAATATATTCCATCATCGAAGTAAAAGAATAATGCTATATGTACCTGTACTAATTAGTGTACTAATAGATAATGTGATATAATTGTAGAGGTTTTAAATATTTATAATTTATATAATACATGAAGTCAGTAATAATAACTGATTAATATACTAATTAATATACCAATTAATATATGTAATACACCGTAAATAAAATGCATAATGGAACTAATCAAGGCACAAATCTAGGAATTTATAACGGAAACAAGTAACTAGACTCCTATAGACATGGTAAACAAATGGACTTCTAAAGACTAGGACAAAAGCTTATTCAAATTGACTTGAACACTTGTTCAAGTTGACTTGAACTCCTAATGCCTTCCCTTGAACTGAGTGTTTTGCTTGCCCCTCCAACGACTTGTCCCTCTCAGCTTGCTTATTACCGAGTAACCTTTCAACTCCCTCCCTCAAACTGGATTCTCCAATGAACAAATTCCAATTAAGCTTCGCAACTTTACGAGCATAGCTGGAGTTTAGTTATGCTGTGTTTGGTCAGAGGATTTGGAACGAAATTTGAAAAGAAAAAGAGAAAAGGTAGGTGGAATGTGAATAAAATATACCTACATTTCACATAATTTCATACATTTTTTCTTTCTTTTTCCAAATTTCTTACCAAATCCTCAACCAAACACATTATTAATATATCAACAACTCAAACTTCACTTCTGCAAAAGATTAGATCAATGGTCCCATCCTGGTAGGAATGGCAACGTGCCGGGTCAGGCCAGGGATTACACTCCCCGTCCCTAATCCCCGATGGCAAAAAAATCCCCGTCCCCGTCCCCATCCCCGTCCCCGATCCCCGATCCCCAGCGGGGACGCCATCACTCCCCTCACCCCCCAACGGGGATCGGGTTTCCCCGACCCCGAAAATCCCCGACCTTTTTTTTTTAAAAAAAATTTTGTTCAACACAAAATTAATCTGTTTTTTCACCAAAAAAAAAAAAATGTATCTATCATCATCATCAACATAAAAAAGAAAAAAAAAAGAGAGATCTGAGATTGTTCATCACACACACACATGTATATATATATCTATCAGCATCATCAATAATCATCATCACACACACACACACATACATACATATATAGAGAGAGAGAGCTTCACGATCTGTTCAGATCGGTGATCGGTGGCAACGGTCACGATCTGTTTACGAGCGGCGGTGAGGGTGAAGCGACAGTCATCGGCGTCGCGTGTGAGAGAGTGAGAGAGGGAGGCGAAAGCAGCAGCGATGAGGGAGCAGCGAAAGTGATAGCCATCGTATGTAAGAGAGAGAGGGAGGGGAAAGCAGCGGCGGTAAGGGACACTGCTGTCGTTGTGTGTGTGTGTGAGAGAGAGAGAGAGAGAGCAACACCCAACACTTCTGTGAGTGTGTGAATGAAGTGAATGTGAACCAAACCTAAGCGCGCGCACACACACACACACATATATATATATACTGGGCATAATGGTAATTTTATATCGGGGCTATTCGGGGCGGGGCCGGGTTCGGGGCTGGGATATGTATCCTCGTCCCCGGTCCGAACATCATCAGGGATTTTTTTTTGAATACCATCCCTGGCTCGTAGGGGATATTTTTCGGGGAATAACCGCTTAATTCGGGGTCGGGGGGTTGGGTCACCGTTGGGTCGGGTTCAGATTGCCATCCCTACATCCTTGTGGAGATCAATCTGTCTACTAACCTGTTTACTACACTCATAATTCGGGGTCGGGGGGTCGGGTCACCGTCAGGTCGGGTTCAGATTGCCATTCCTACATCCTTGTGGAGATCAATCTGTCTACTAACCTGTTTACTACACTCATGTAAAACTTGATTTTTTGAGATTTTGATTGCCAAACTACTTTTACTATCACAGTAGATCAGAGTAGGACTATAATGATCAGGAAAAATTTAAACTTTTAATTAATGTAATTGGGCCTCAATTAAGTTTAATCAATTGTAATTAAGGCTGCAAGTTTCCCTATTCATTTTAGTCTAAACTTTTGTCAATTTATTTTTTGCGCATTCCGCCATCTCGGTTTGCATGCATCGATTTTTGAGCCAACCTTAAACCCTAGGGACTAATTCTCTAGGCCCATTATATGGTCAATCCTGTTACATTAGAAGTACTTTGCATGTTTAAAAAATAGTATGACGATCACCTCGTTTTACATGCACTTGGACCAAAATTGACACAAGATTCAAGAGATGGACTCAGCATGCTCGATATTAGATATTTTTATGCTTTTACAATATTATTGGTTAATTTGAATATATTCTCGTGAATTAGATATTTCAATGCATCGATTGTCTCGTTGTGTGCTCACATGAGCTTGATAGCTTGAGATTTGAGAAATGGACTCTTGAGACCGATAATTATTATTTATATATTATTTATGTATATTTTATTATTATTAGTTGATCTCGTGAATTTTTTGAAATTCTAGTACCAAAAAAAAAAAAACCCGATACTATATAAATTTGTGTTAGAATTTTGGAAGTCTGTTGAAACTCCCCCCCCCCCCAAAAAAAAAAAAAAAAAAAATTTGGAGTCTTATTTGGAGTCCACATGGCCTACGAGGTTGAAGCCTTTGTTTCTCTCTCCTTTGAATCACCTTTTTCCTTATCTAGTGGGTGCATTTTATTTGACTTTTTTCTTACATCTCTTACAATACATCAAAGAGGAAATTAATGTTTTAATGGTTTTGCTAAGTGCTATTATTTTTCTATAAGCCTCATTATGTCTATATAAGCCTGTTGGGACTGTGAGACACCATAAATCAATCACACACAATAACACAATAATATTTACGTAGTTCAACAATTGTCTACGTCCACAGAGAGCTATCCACTATAGAATTTTTCAGAGGGAGTTTACACACTCACACCTCACAAACACTCACTATAGCATTCTCACTTGTTGTTTCTCACAATCTCTCTCAGATTAAATACTGCAATCTCTTATCAAACCCATCCTCCTCACCTCAATTTATACACAATTGAGGGAGGAGCTTATTGGTTGCCACCAAACCCTTTCACTAGCTAGTGGGTTTGGTGGAGTGGAAGAGTGGGAGAGCCACCTTGAGATAATGGAGAAAGTGGGAGTTCCATTTGGGCAGTGGAGTTAACAATTCTCCCTCTCCACGCCCATGTGGATAACTGACTTCTCACTTGAAGTCCATCCTAGCAATGTCTCTGTAGATTTCGAGTTTGTTTCTCGAGACCACCTTTGTAAGTATGTCAGCTGGATTCTTATCTGTGTGGATCTTGATCAGTTCCAATAACTGCTTTTCCATCACTTCATGCATCCAATGATACTGAATATCAATGTGCTTTGTGCGAGAATGGTACATCGAATTCTTGCTCAGGTCGATGGCACTTTGTCTATCACAATGTACCGTTAACTTTTCTTACTTTAATCTCAACTCTTGGAGAAACCGCTGCAACCACAAATCTCTTTTCCAGCTTCCGTTACGGCAATAGACTCTGCCTCGGTTGTGGATAAAGCAACACACTTCTGCAACTTGGACTGCCAAGACACAGCTCCCCCTATGAAAGTGAACATAAATCCTGATGTAGATTTTCTACCATCAAGATCTCCCGCCATATCGGAATCCGTATAGCCTTCCAAGACTGGTTTAGCATCTCTAAAGCACAAACACATTTTTGCCGTACCTTTGAGGTACCTTAAAATCCACTTGACTGCTTCCCAATGCTCTTTTCCTGGATTGGAAAGGAATCTGCTTACTACTCCAACAGCATGAGCAATATCTGGTCGGGTAGACACCATTGCATACATCAAACTCCCTACGGTAGATGAGTAGGGAATAGCCTCCACCTCTTCTCTTTCTTTAGTAGAGGAGGGACAAGAACTCTTGCTCAGCTTGAAATGATTAGCCAGCGGAGTATTGACTGGCTTGGAATCTTTCATGTTGAACTTCGCAATCACCCATTCAACGTACTTCTCCTGTGACAGCCATAATTTCTTGGCTTTCCTGTCAGGCACAATTTGCATGCCCAACATTTGCTGTGCAGGGCCTAGGTCCTTCATGTCAAAGGACTGTGATAACTCCCTCTTTAGTGATCTGATTGCTGTGGCATCCTGTCCAACAATCAGCATGTCATCAACATAGAGTAGGAGTATGATGAAGTTTCCATCGGGAAATTTCCTGACATAAACACACTGGTCTGCAGTAGTTCTCTTGTACTCATGACCCACCATGAATGAGTCAAACTTCTCGTTCCACTGTCTAGGCGCTTGTTTGAGGCCGTAAAGACTCTTCTTCAATATGCAGACTAAGTTTTCTTTCCCTTTTACTTCAAAACCTTATGGCTGCTCCATGTAAATTTCTTCCTTCAGATCACCATGGAGAAATGCCATCTTTACATCCATCTGTTCAAGTTCCAAATTCAAATTGGCGGCTAGTCCCAAAACTACTCGAATGGATGTCATTTTCACAACTGTCGAGAAGATTTCATCAAAATCAATACCTTTCTTCTGCCTGAAACCTTTGACAACTAATCGAGCCTTATACTTGACTAGCTTTCCGCTACCATCTTTCTTTAACTTGAACACCCATTTGTTCTACAATGGTTTTCGACCTTGGGGAAGTCTTACAAAATCATAAGTCTGATTCTTCTGCAAGGACTGCATCTCTTCTTGCATAGCTTGATGCCAGCTACTCTTCTCCTTATGATTCTGAGCTTCTTGAAAACTTTCTGGCTCTCCCTCATCAGTAAGCAAAATATAATCAGAAGCAGGGTATTTTGACGACGGCTTAGACTCTCTTGTTGATCTTCACAACTGTGGACCAACAATCTCTGGTGGAGGGGGTTGTGGCTCCCCTGCTCCACACCCTCTTCTTCTGGATCGTCTTCTTCTAGCAATCCATCCTGTAACTCTACATCATTGGCTGCATGTTGCAGTAGCTCTTCTTCATCAGTGGCATACTGTGATGGTGTAGGATTGGGAACAATTTCTAAAACATCATTAACTTTGGTTTGGCTGGTTGCCCAAAGTCTTCTAAGGTCTGGCATTCTTGAAATACCACATTTCGGCTTCGAATGACCTTTTTGTTTTTCGGATCCCATAATCTTTATCCAAATTCTTCATCTCCATAGCCAATAAAGATGCATGGAGTAGCTTTATCATCCAGCTTTGTCATCCAGCTTCTGTCTATGCTCCTTGGACCAAACACTCTCAAGTGAGAGTGCGAAATCTCCCTTCCACACCATACTTTCTCTGGAATTTCAAAATTCAGTGGAACTAATGGTGATCTGTTGATCAAATAGCATGCAACACGAACAACTTCTCTCCAAAATGGCTTTGGTAGCTTTTCCATTTTGAGCATACATCGGACCTTCTCCACATTGGTCCGATTCATTCTTTCAGCTACACCATTGTGTTGTGGGGTTCCAGGAACAGTCTTCTTATGTCGGATGCCGCGAGTACCACTGTAGGCTTCAAACTCCTTTGACGTGTACTCACCTCCATTGTCTATTCGGAGAGTCTCCCTTTCCACTATAGGATGAAATTTTTGAAAATGTTGGAACACCTCAGCTTTGGTTCTTAGGACATAAACCCATACCTTCCGTGATGCGTCATCAATAAACGTCAAGAAGTATTTTTTGCCACCCAAAGATTCCACTTCTATGGGACCGCATACATCAGAGTATACTCTGCTCAACAACTCTGATTGCCTTTTGGATGAATAATGGAAAGCGACTCTATGTTGCTTTCCAAACAAGAAGTTGTCACAAAGGTTTGATTTCGCATCTTTGGCAAAGGGAATAAGCGACTTCTTTGCCAGAATCTGCAACCCTTTCTCACTCATGTGACCTAGCCTTTTGTGCCACAAATTTGGTGATGCCTCATCTTTTGCTGCGTTGAGGCTATCTGAATGCACCTCCACATGAGTCTTATACAACGTGCCACTTGCCTGTCCTCTGGCTACCACCAGAGATCCCTTTTTCAACTTCCACATGCCTTTGCCGAAGTAGTTCTCATAGCCTTGTCGATCTAAGGCTATTCCTGAGATAAGATTCAGGCATAAATCGGGAACATGCCTGACAGCTTTCAACACCATGGTGCACCCAACTTTGGTTTGGATGCGAATATCACCGATTCCCACAATCTTTGAAAAACTGGAGTTGCCCATCTTCACTGTACCAAAATCTCCAACTTGGTACGTATTGAAGAACTCATTCCGGGGTGTGGCGTAGTAGGAAGCTGCTGTATCTACCACTCACTCGGTGTCGTTGTCTGACATATGAAGGCATTCTTCTTCTTTAATAGAGAATAATGTAATATCCTCTGAGATACTAACTGCAGTGTTCCCATCTTCAGTCTTTGGCTGTCTATTGCCTTGTTTTTGTTCTCCCTTCAAGGCATAGCAATATTTCTTTATGTGACCCTCTTGGCTACAATGGTAACACTTGAACTTCGGTCAGCTCGTACCTTCTTTGGATTTCCCTCTATCTTGAAATCTTCCTCTGCTGCGTCCTCTGCTTTTGCTTTTTCCTCTGTCTCTGCCTCTACCTTTATTTTCTGTGACGAAGGCATGGGATTGATCTCCACCCTAGTCTTTCCGCCTTGTCTCTTCATTGTACATGGCGTCTGTGACCATGCTTATGGTCAGCTTTCCTTCTGGTGTAGAGTTGTTGAGAGGAACCACCAACGTCTCCCAGCAATCCAGTAAAGAACTGAGTAGTAGAATGGCTTGCATTTCATCGTCTAAGTGCATCTTGACGGTTGCAAGCTGATTTACCAGATTTTTGAATTCACTAGTGTGCTTAGCGACAGACACACCATTCTTTAATTTCAAATTGACAAGCCTTCTCATCACCAAGGCTTTGTTCTGAGTGGTCTTTGACCAGTACATGTCGTCTAACATTGTCCATAGAGAATAGGCATCTGTCTCCTCGGCGACATGATGGTACACACCGTGGTCTATCCATTGTCTGATACAACCGATAGCCTTGCGGTTTATCTTTATCCAGTCATCATCCTTCACTGCTTCTGGTTTAACCCCTTTAATAAAAATATGGTCAAACAGGTCTTTATAATATAGGGTGTCTTCCATCCGTGACTTCCAAATTGCATAATTGGAAGGAGTCAACTTGAACATAGATCCTGAAGTCGACGTTGATTCCTCCATCAACACTTGTCTATACAGAAAATAATCTCTGTCAGAAAAATAGGCTTCGTTGTTGCGTCCGGACTAGTCAAATTAGCCGGAACAACACTTTGGATTGTCCAAATACAGACTGAAAATTTTTGAAATAGGATTTGCAAAATTTGACAGTACAGATGTGTCCAGAATATTCCAAATAGTTAGAAATCACAATTGGATCGTCAAAAACGAACTCAGGATGACTCAGATCGAGCCAAAATAGTTTGGACGGTTCTGATCTGCGGATGTACCTTAGTCGCGAAGCACTGGATCAATCCTCCGGCAGGTTTCCTGGTCAACATGATGTGATGACGTGTTCGACACGTGCCTGACACGTGGATGGAAGGCTGACACGTGTCACTGACGTGGCTGATGACGTGTCAAACAGGTGGCGCTGACGTGGCGACACGTGGCGTGTCGTGGCTCTGGCGTGCCATCGATGTGGCTTGTCTTCTACCTCCAGACGCCCGTGAGGCGCGTGTCAAGAGTTGGTAAACGTGTCGACTGGTTCAATGGCGCGTGGTGGCGTGTGATGAGACTGGGATTCACGCGCTTGCTTTGGGTGGCGCGTGAGGGCACGTGGCAAGGATTCTGGAGCTCGGTTTTACAGTTTTGGACTCCTCTTGACGAGACCTTGCTCCTGGTATGCTCAAAACCTAATTTCGACCAACTTGATTTCTGGTAATTTCGAAAAAAATGCACTCTGTTTTTCCGAAACGCAATCGATTCGGCTCTAATACCACTTGTTTGGACTGTGAGACACCAGAAATCAATCACACACAATAACACAAGAATATTTACGTGGTTCGATAAGTGCCTACGTCCACGGAGAGCTATCCACTATAGAATTTCCCGGAGGGAGTTTATACACTCACACCTCACAAACACTCACTACAGCATTCTCACTTGTTGTTTCTCACAATCTCTCTCAGATTACACACTGCAATCTCTTATCAAACCCATCCTCCTCACCTCAATTTATACACAATTGAGGGAGGAGCTTATTGGTTGCCACCAACCCCTTCCACTAGCTAGTGGGTTTGGTGGAGTGGAAGAGTGGGAGAGCCACTTGAGATAATGGAGAAAGTGGGAGTTCCATTTGGGCAGTGGAGCTAACAAAGCCTACTTAGTTTGAATTGTATGGCTTGGATTGATTCTTTTGTTTCAAGATGAGATTTTGACATTTAGATTACAAAATAGATTAGTAATTCATGAGGGTTAATGTCTAATTGAAGATGGGTCTTTACTCTTCCATTTTAGATAGAGGAAATCAATTCCTCTCCCATTTTCAAACCCTTAGTCATGCCTTCCCTTTTTTGTATGTGAATCTTTTGGAAATTCACATATTTCAAATGTGGAATGAAATAGAAAGGAAGTTTATCTTGGATTATGATGAGACTTGTGAGCAATTGGGCATTACATTGATTTTGGTATATATATAATTGGTATCTCAATCGTGGATTTAATTAGTGTTATTTTAGATTATGGAAATTGGAGCGTTACATCTCTCATTTATTTTTCTCCATTATTACACATTTAAGATTTTGTATTATTTTACCTTTGGTCACCATTGTTGCAAATGAGTGAGAGTTAGTCGGTTAGGGCCATATATTAAACACTTTGGTGGGATAATTAGAGTGTTTTGAGTGGGCTTGAGCATTGGATTAAAGAACTTTTAGAAAAGCAACGTGGTGTTCTTGAAGCCTCGGTCTCCTGTCATCTCTCATCTCCATTTTGGAATGTTAAAGCTTGATTTCAAGGTAGGAGTCTTCTCATTAGAAGCATGATAGGATTTACTTTTAAATTAATGGCATGATTTTAAATATTTAAGAATGACTTTTTTATTTTATTTTATTTTATTTATTTATTATTATTTGTATTTGTTCAAATCCATGAGATACATGTTTTATTTTATGCCTTATTGAACTACTTTTTTAGTTACAATGGGATTCTTGGCATGAAACCTTTAAAAGTGTTCTTGTTATGTGATATTATGAACTTTGAGTATAATATTATTATATTTATCTTGAAATCATGAGAAGCATTATTTAATTAATTTAGGATTTTTTTATTCAAATATCAAAAAGCGCAATATATAACATATTACAAGGCTAATGGTGTTAAAAGCATGTAATTTAAATCACTTTAAATTTTTGGCAATTATTTAAAGTGTTATGAAATTAGAAAAAATGGCTTCATAGATTAACTATGGGTTAAAATAAGTTAATCTAAAAGATGGTGTGACTTGGAGTTGATTTACTATTTTTGTTTTCTTCATAATATTAGCACTAATTTTGCTTAGTGGAGGGTAAACTAGTAATTTCATACCTTAAGGTCATTTTAGTAAATTGAACTTTAAGAGTAAATTGGAGAAGTCATGCCTTGGGGGAATTTGGGTAATTTGAAAAAATCATGCCTTAGGGACATTTTGGTCTTTTCACACTTACGCTCCGTTTGTTTGGGTTGAAAACATTTTTTGAAAAATGTTTTTTTTGTAACTTCTAGTGTTTGGTACAATGGAAAACAAAAGTCAACATAAAATATTTTCCATAGTAAATAGAAAACAAGTCCATACAGGTAAAAAATGTTTTCCACTTTTAAAAGATAGAAAACCTTTTCCAAACTAAAGCCTTACCAATATTACCACACAACCATTACCACTCTTACCTCCACTACTACACCACCATCACTGCAACTACTACCACCATTACTATCTTTATCACTGCCACCATTAACCCATCACCATGCCACCACATCTACCTTCGTTTCATCGCCATAACCATCAAACATAGAAAATTATTTTTCATTTGAAAATGTTTTCTGGCTAAACAAATAGAGCGTTAGTATATTACAATTATAGCCATAGGGGCAAAGTGGTAAAATTGGCTAGAAAGAGTATTGTTGAGAAAAAAATGGATGTGTTAAAAATCATTGTAACTGTGAAAAAGTGAAACCTTACTAAGTATTTATTATACTTGGTTCATTTTCAAGCGTGTCCTAGTTTAGGGTTGTTCTGCTGTTGTTGATTTTCGGGTTTGTCCCTGTAGTATTGATTTTATAAGCTTGGATCAGGTTATAGGTATAACATTGTGATCTAGTATGCTTGAGGAGATAGTGAGCAGATAGTGGATCAACTATCTACGAGTTAGAATCTTAGATATTGTGTAGTTGGGAGGAGTAGTACCCTTTGTGGAGAGGGTTGTGTGGATTTTGTAACAAGTAGCTCGAAGGGAGCCTGAGGCATGATCAGGATAGGACCTAGTATGTATTTATTTACGGCTTGGATACTATATGTGTTTGTGAGATTGGGTTTATTATCCTATTGGCAAATTATTGATGCCTTGTTAGTGGCTATTGATTTCAGATTATTTCTTTTATTTAATTATAAGGTGTGAGTTTATTAAATAAAATGAACTTAATGAGACTGTGTAAAAGAATTTGGGAATAAGACATGTGTGTTGCATTATATACCCTATCACTTCACTTACATGCTTAATAATGTAGATATGAGCTTACTGTCGAGTGATGGTCATTACTTCCCTCCCTACATTGTGTCGGTACTGAGAGACACCCATAGGTACAGGTCTCAAGATGTAGTTTATTTTGTAAAGCTTAGACCCTAGGTTAATTGGGTATGCATGCTTTTATACCCTTTGTCAAATTATTTGTATTAGTTAATCATGGGTCTGTAACTTAAACACTTCATCTATTATATTATGTTGTATTTCATTTTATAAGACTATGTGCCAATGAGATTGACTTATGTAATTAAGTGTTTCACATGTTTTACAAAAAACATTTGGCTATTATTTCTAAAAATAATGTAGACACATTATCAAAGGCAAGTAAGTCCATAAATCGCTTCTTTTAGGTGTGTAAAAAAAATCGATGGAATCTGTAAACCGGTCCAATCCCATCTAAATCGCTAGTTTGGTATGATTTTTATTAGTTTCAGTTCTGGTTCTAGTTCTGAAAATGGTGGAACTGTTCAAATCAGTCCGGGTACTAGTTCCAAGGCTTTGATTACGATTCCGAACCTAATTGGATCGTGACATATTTGTTTATTATTTTTTTTTATATGTTTATATGTAAAAAAATAAAATATAAAGAATCTCTTGCAAGATTTGAACACTAACTTTCATTGTGAAATTTATAAACTCTAACCAATTTAGCCAAATTAATTATTGGTAGTTTGTTTACTAACATAAAATATATATTATATTTATTGTTATATAAAATTTTTAGAACCCTAAAACAGAACCGAACAGAACCGAACCGAACCGAACCAAACCGGTTTATATAGTTCAATTCTAGTCCAATTGCATAGTCTAATGGTTCGGTTACGGTTCTAATTTTTTTGGAACTGGTTCTCATGGTTTGGTTTTTGATTTATTTTAAAACAGGACCAATCTGATCAATGTACACCACTACCTTCTTTTATCACTTAAACTCTACTTAAGTTTAAGAAAAATATAATGGACACATTTTCTAATGTTGTTCAATCAAAGGCTTTTGGTCACATTTTATGATGCAAATCTAATTTTCAAAATTGAATTAGAATTTGATAAGAAAGTGATTTTGAGAACGAATTAAATAATAGAGAGAGTTTTTACTTAAAAACTCACTCTAGACACCCCATTTTTTACTAGCCTTAAGACTTGGGTGCTCTCTTTTGAGTTCTCGATGATGAAAATGAAATGTATTGATCTTACAAGTTCTATAGCGAAAAGCCTAAAGATCAGGCTTTAAACCACCCCAAGTCCTATTTTGGACAATATGTTTTTCAGTCAAAATAAAAAACCTTATTTCAAAATGATTTTAGTGGTGTAATTCAGACATTTCCATAATGTTCTGAGGCTCACATTTTTAAAATCAAAGTGTTGTATTCATTCTAATAAACTGAGTAAAGGATCTAGTGAGAATGAATAGAAGGGATGAAATCCTCTGAAATACTTATTTCTCCTTTCAATTCAGGCTAACCTTCTCTTGTTGACTTTACGATGTGCTTTTTGACTGGACAAACATCATATATTGGTTGACCAAAAATGCACTCAGCCGATTACTAAGAAGAACGATCGGCGGAATGTTCCGGGTACAGAGCATTTTCAAGAATTTCAACTTGTTCTGCTTACCTACCACAAATATCTCAGATATTTACACCTTGAGCTCTATAAATAGAGCTCGACAGACCTTTTCTAAGGGTTGGAAAAATCTTGCCTAAAGCTTATACAAGCTTTTGGACCTTTCATTCTTCTCACTTTACTCCTTACCTACCACCTTCACTTTCTAACATTAAAAGCTCTATTAAAACTTGATCATAACCTCTGGACCAAAGGACTTGGACATAAAACAGCATATCTAAAAGCTCTTGAGGAAACCAAAAGGGATTTGGTGAAACAAAAAGACTCACTCTCTTTAAGAGATGAATTCTTTGCATCTTTAATCACCTTTCTCTTACTCTTTCTTTAGTCCTAACTTCATTTTAATCATGTGATTGTTGTAAGTCCTCATGGATGTAGAGGGAGTAGAATTTAGCCACCCATCCATTGAGTTGATAGATTTTTCTTTATTTTCTTGTTTTCCTTAGCTTTAACTTCATTGTTGTTATATGTCTTGGACCCTTGTGAATGTGTTTGGAAGTAGCTATTAGGCATCCATTCACAAGTTCAATAAGTAGAATACATTTTCTTATTATTACACTCATCTCCTTCATCTATCATATCTCTCAAGTGCATCAATCCATGTATTCTAACTCTTTGCTTAATATCAATGGATGCTAAGGGTTGTTTCACAGGATTGCTTGGGTGATCCATGGGATTCAGTGTTGGAAAATTTGTGTCCTTAATTTTCCTTGAGCATTTTGGAAGCAAAACAAAGAGATTTTGGGTCAAAGAAAGTTGAAACATCTCCTCTCAATCATTTGTGAACATAGAATGGGGTGTAACTATCCTTGTTCTATGACTAGATGATGAGTTTTCAATAAATTTGATGAATCCCTTGTTTTAATAAGCAAAGCTTCCACCAAGAAATGATTTGCATTAATCTACGCTCTCCACTTAATAGCATAGATTTGGGTATTAATTTGCCCTTATTTACAAAGAGAAGATATAGGTTCCTATCTATTTCTTGGGCTTAAATTGGTTCTTGATTTTGATTCATTGATTTGTTGCTTTGTTGCAAAGTGTCTGTTGAGGGTTATACCCCATCTACCTTTTTCCCAAGTGATCCTTGTAAACAGAGGTGTTAGAAGGGGTGAGCACCCCTCAGAAAATATCTTTTGGCCTTTGTCCTGGAATTTTGCACTGACCTAAATCCTAGTTGGAAGAAGAATTCGGCCGACCACTTTCTTGTTCGGCTGGCCCATTTTTGTGTCTGGCTGGACATCTCCTCTTAAGAACATAGTAAACACTTTCTGGAGAGTGCTCTCCTGAGTGGTTATGGAACTCTTGGTTAATTTATTTAGCATGATTATTGCATGTGCATGTTCCTTATCACATCTGTTACTATATCATGAGGGTAAGTGCTTAAATGAGATATCTGTTTGAATGCTAGTGGATAGAGGTTGTGTTGTTGATATTGGAATGTAGATGATTCTTATGCTATTGAGTTTGCACAAAAAGACTTTTAAAAAAATGCATAAAATCAAAGCATAACCAAAATTAATGACATAATCTATACTTACATGCCTTAGATAGTAATGATAGTATTATTAAATAATCGAAACATGAATATATGTTGAGGGATTATGCGTCAGATGCATCCGAAATGCTGCTAGAAGGGTTCACACCCAGTTGGTCCCCGGTCATGGAAACGATCAGGTTATCCCCCAAGCTCTCTGAGTTGATCGGAGGATCCGAAATGAGACATGCCAGTGCTACTCCTACTTCAAGCTCGCTATTGTTGGAATCACTTTCAGTACTCTGTTCAGCTTCAGCAATAATTGGCTCAGCCTTTTCCTCTGTATTGCTGTCTTGCAACTGCAAGTCAAAGAAGATTTCAAAATCGGGAACCCGTTGCTTCTCAGAGTTGAACCAAGGTCTGGGGAAACCATAGAATGTGAAGTTTTTGCCCTTTCGAACAAAATGACCATTCAGGGTTCCCCGGATTGGTTTATGTACAAGTTCATAATGCTTCCCGGTCTACTTAGCTTTGGCGCTGCCGGCCATCTCTTTTCCTTTTCTAACCCAATCCTCTTTAGTGAGCATATAGCCAAGACCAAAGACATGCGGGTTATGTGGCACATCGGCCAATGCAGTAATGCCCTTCAGGCCACTTCTTCCCAACCCCATTCTTGGCATATGTTGGAGCTTGTTCATGAAATAAATTAACTGTGCATTGACATACAAGCCCTCATCAGCTGCCAAGATGCTCTGCACTGCCCTGGCCTCTGCTAGGGAAATCCAGAGAGGAATACATCCTCCTCCCTGTGAACAATTTTTAACACAGGTGTAGTTACCCCTGGCGGAGGATGTATAGATGAATTCCCGAACACAATAGCCACCCCTTTCCCATGGGGGTATTTTAGCATTTGGTGGAGGGTGGAGGAGACAACTTTTGCTTGGTGCAGCCACGGCCTTCCTAGCAATAGATTGAAAGTGGCCAGCATGTCCAGGACATGGAACTCAATATCCTATTGAGCTAGGCCCACTTGAACCTTGATCTATACTGTGCCCATTACCTCCATGCTGGTGTTGTCATACGCCCGAATCACTTGGGCTGTAGGCACAAAATCTGCTAGTTTCAAGCCAATGGCATATGCTGTACGAGATGGGTAGACGTTGATTGCTAATCCGGTGTCGACCAATACCACTGGCACCCATTTTTCTCTACACTCCATTGATATGTACATAGGTTTGTTGTGTGCTGAGCCTTCTAGCGGCAAATCCTTGTCTGAAAAGGTCAAAGTTGGCGCAGCACCTCCCAGGAAGACTAATCCGACTAACTGTTCACGAGTCGTGCCAGTGGACAATTTGGCTTTATCCATTGATGATAGCACAACCTGTCGATGCATGCGAGAAGCCATGAGTAGACCCCAAATTAAAATATCGACCTGGATTTTCTTCAGTTGTTTTAGCACTGTTTCTTATTCCAACTGTTTTTCTCTCTGCTTTTCTACCACTTTATCTTTTTTGAAGGCTTCAGCTTCGTCCAAATGTGAGGGCTTGAAGTACCGCCCACTCCTAGTCATATGGTCTACCTCTTTAGAGTACCAGATATTGTTTGGCAGGTCTTCACTCCAATCCTCGTCAGTGTGGGCAAGATGCAGATCATCGTCTTCCCACCATATTCCTCCGACAACCGACAAACAATATTCCGGTTTCAGCCTAATTATTCTCCCAGCAGAAACATTCTCCGTAGGGTGTTGAGCTATTCCAGCTTCCTGTTTGTTTTGATCCCTTTCTTGCACAAACCACTTCAGTGCGGTTTCTTGTTCAGTATTCGCGGTACTCACAGTGGCCAGTTCTTGAGCTAAATTCTTGATATCGGTGCTCTTCGGCAATTTTCCCTTGTCCTCAGCCATTTCGGCCACTGCAACTATTCTAGCTCCCTTTTCTTCAGGTTTTGGTTTCCTCCTCTTCATTTGGCTCGTCACTAAGCCACTCGGAGTTGTCTATCGACCCATTCAGATCAAACCAGTCAATCTACACATCTTCCTGATCTTGTTCGTCATAGAACTGCAGATTGTCTAAGTCTTCTTCCAGCTCCACTAGATCATCTAGACCTTGGCTTGGGCCATCTTCTCGAACCACATTAACCTCCACTGCCTTTGGAAATACTATTTCAGGTTTGCCTTGGTCAACTGGCACAATATAACCGCACGGGTCATACATCTCCTTAGCTAAGTCTGCAGAGCTCTCAAGTAATGGACTAGCATTCTCCTCCAAGGCTAACCTCCCTCTTTCTGCCATTGTTACCACCACGGGTTCAGGTTGAAGAGTTGAAATGTTCATCATGCACAAGTCCATACTCTCAGGGATGAACAGAGCTGGTTTGGGAGGGTGAGAAGCAGTTATGTATACGCTGGGGTCATATGGGATAGCCAGTGTATGTATTAGATTTAGGTTTCGAGGTGGGAAAACTTGGTTATGGGTTGGAAGAGGGTTGGTGGTTACATTTGGCTTTTGGGGTGGTGCTATCACCTTGTTGTCAATGAGATCTTGAATCTCATGACGCAACCTGTAGCATTGGTCGGTGTCGTGATCGTGCTGCTGGTAAAAGGCACAGTATTTGGCCGGGTTGTGTTGAGGTGGGAGGAGATCGGGTAATAGGTGTTGTTCTAACGGCTTAAGGTGCCCCTTTCGGATTAGCACCCCTAGCGCTTTGGATAAAGGCATATATAGTGGGGTAAAGACCCTTTGAGATCGGGCTTGATTGTTTGAGGTTTGTGGATTTGTACTGGCGAATGGGTTAATAGTCTTGGGTGTCGTGGTGATGACATTCACATCAGATGGCCGTGCAGTTGTACTTCCACTCGTGGTTGCATTGGAACTACATGTGAGAGGCTTTTTAGGCTATTTCTTTTCATCGGCGATCAATCCCTGTTTCATCGCATCCTCAATCTGAACCTCTATCTCATGGAGCTTAGCGAATGTAAACAATGGCAAGACTATCATCTTCTGTAGTAATTTCCTTGCAGATTGTGGACCACCATTCTGATTTGATCCTTCTCGGACGGCCTGATAGTCATCATCGAAGCCTTGGCCCTCCACATGGGCACAAAGCCCGAAAAACCCTCCTTTGGCTCCTATCAGGTTGCCTCAAGATTACGAGTTGTGACCTCGATCTGGGTATTATAGGAGTACTGTGCGATGAAGGCCTCAGTCATTTCCTCCCAACTTCATTTCACAGAGTCCTCGAGTTTTGCATACCAGATAGCCGCTATACCTGACAAGGTTCGGCTAAAAAGCGACAGCTTTTGAAGTTTAATGAGGCCCATTGGCCGCAGGATGTCTGAGAATAACGGCAGATGGACCATGGGATCCCCAGTGCCATCGAACCGGTCTATATGTGGCATCTTGAATCTGTCCGACAAAGTTACTATGGAATCGGTATATCCATCCTCGATGTCAGAGATTGAGTTCACACCCTGTGCCCACTTGAAAAGCTTTTCTAGCTTGTTGACCTTCAGTGCAGTGGGGTCAACTTCGAATTCAAATGGCGCCTTAGTTTGGTACACTGGTGCCTTAGAGGTTTGTGGTAGGATGAAGTCTACCGGGTTGCCCAAATTCTCTTGGACAGTGACAGTGATTCTAGGTGCTAGAATACCCACTGGAGGTGCACGGGAAGCAGAAGCTGCTGCTTGCAGTGGTTGTTGTTACTGCAGGCTATTTATCACTTCTGCTTGATGGGCTGTAACTTCAACTTGGCAGGCAGCATCTAGCTACATGGTTTCAATGGTTTGCTGGAGATGACGGAGCATGTCTTCCATGCTAATCAGGGGATGTTGAGCCATCAGAACTAGTGAGGAATCTCTTATTGGAGTGGAAGTAGAAAACTGAGCTTGACTGGGTGCATGCGAAGTAAAAGATGATTGCTGGACTGGTGAATTATGCCTAACCCTTGTTCTATTACTAGATGATGAGTTTTCAATAAATTGATGAATCCCTTGTTTTAATAAGCAAAGTTTCCACCAAGAAATGATTTGCATTAATCTACGCTCTCCACTTAATAGCATAGATTTGGGTATTAATTTGCCCTTATTCACAAAGAGAAGATGTAGGTTCCTATCTATTTTGATTCATTGATTTGTTGCTTTGTTGGAAAGTGTCTTTTGAGGGTTATACCCCATCTACCTTTTCCCCAAGTGATCCTTGTAAACAGAGGTGTTAGAAGGGGTGAGCACCCCTCAGAAAATATCTTTTGGCCTTTGTCCTGGAATTTTGCACTGACCTAAATCCTAGTTGGAAGAAGAATTCGGCCGACCACTTTCTTGTTCGGTTGGCCCATTTTTGTGTCTGGTTGGACATCTCCTCTTAAGAACATAGTAAACACTTTCTGGAGAGTGCTCTCCTAAGTGGTTACGGAACTCTTGGTTAATTTATTTAGCATGATTATTGCATGTGCATGTTCCTTATCACATCTTTTACTATATCATGAGGGTAAGTGCTTAAATGAGATATCTGTTTGAATGCTAGTGGATGGAGGTTGTGTTGTTGATATTGGAATGTAGATGATTCTTATGCTATTGAGTTTGCACAAAAAGACTTTTAAAAAAATGCATAAAATCAAAGCATAACCAAAATTAATCACAAAATCTATACTTACATGCCTTAGATAGTAATGATAGCATTATTAAATAATCGAAACATGAATATATGTTGATTATAAAAACTATATCATGATTTAGTAGAGGCTAATCTTTTGATCGGGTGAGGGGTATGCTCAATTAATGACCTTCTCCTCTCATACCTAAGTTCCTGAACTGAGACACTTTGATTATGATGGACAGTGGCCTTTGGCACAAGTCATGGGTTTCCTAATTTTCCCAAAAGATTAGGTGGCGACTCTAAAATCTGGTAATGCAGTCCATTCCTGGCAAATGTTTTTGCAATAAAATGAATTTTCTATAAAAATTGCCAGATCTAGACTCTCATATTCTGTTTTACATTGCACTAGTGACATCATATTAGAGATCGGGAGTCTGAACTGTTGGGCGCGCTTGGTAACCCCATAGGCATCCCATAATTTTTGGCAACTCTGCTGGGGAGCTAAGAGAACTTGACTTAAACTTCATGATGTGGATTTCATTTCATATATATATATATATTTGTTGCATTTCATGCATGGTGCACCTAGTCACTGTATTTCTCATCTAACATCCGGAACAACTTGTTGGACATGGGCTCTGTTATGGTGCGAATACAAGCCGTGGATCTAGATCACCAATATACTGTTTGATCCACCCTTCACTTATAGGTGTTAGAAAGGATAGGTATATCTGGTGTATTGCTAAGGTATCCTTTTTGACAAGACTTACCTAGTCCATATTTTTAACTTTAGCAACTTCCACAATTAGGACATGATGCTTTCCACAATTAGGACATGATGCTTTCCCATGTCTAAGATGCAGTGATGCCGCTTGACTAAATAGTGGAGCCCTAGTTCATCTTCAAAACTAGGATAGGGTAACGCAAGCCCCTATAGGAGTGTTTTGCTCACCTTACTTGCTATATACTATGTATGCGGTTGTCATGATCCAAACTTGCCCGTAAAAGTTTGGTTCACAACCAGCCAATAATCACACGATTACCTTTGGCGTCATATAGAAAACAGATATTTTTAATAATGGGGCCATAAGCTGAAGCAAATATAAGAAATAACGTCTATTGAGCGGTGCTTAAATGGTCAAGATAAAACACTTATATACATAGGAGTCAAGACATCAAGTTACACATCCACAAGACCAACATGACAGCACCAGGAAAAAGTCTTAACATAGACATAAAGTCAAAAGACAACAGCTTCATTTTGGAGTTTCGACACGACAGGTCCTTATAAGCAATTTCCTGAGATTGACTCTAAGGTTGACCTCCATGCTAATACTACACATACAACATAAAGGGTGAGTGACGCTCAATGAATAATAGTAAAGTAAAGAGAATCAAATGAATAATCTTGAATTAAAAGGAAGCATATTATCTGAACACAATACTTTTTCAAAATTTCATCCTTCATCACACTATCCATAGTCACATTTACAGAATGGCCTCGGGCCCAACATATTACGGAACGATAGACCCAACATGTTACGGAATAGCCTTAGGCCCAATCATATATCATCATATCATTAACAGAACTACCTTAGGCCTGTGAAAATCATAGCATAAACGGAATGACCTTAGGTCCCTATTGCACATGTCATATAACGTTAACAAAACTCATTCATTTCGATAAAAACACAATATCTGAATAAGTCACTGTACCTAGATTAAAATAATCAATTAAGAATATATCTTTACAATACTATTACTCACAGTGCATTTGGTCTTGCGGCGTCTCTTTTAGCACACGACCTACATAACATTTCACAAAACCATATTCGATAAATAATTTGTTCCACTTCATACACTTTTGTTTTAATAATTCACATCCTTTTTCAACGAGTTGCTAATCATCAATTCACTTTCCATAGCGTTTAAATAAGGTCGAGAATGCGTTCAGAAGGTCGGAGGGCTCAACATAAGAAATCAGCATTTTCTACCCTGTTGGCTGCTCGTGCGGTAGGTCCAACTGCTTGAGCGGTCAAGCTTCGCTCGTGCGGAAATGGTGGCTACTCAAGTGAGTAGAATGTTGTTCCCTATTTTGGTCCATGAGCGGAGCTCGCAGTCGCATGAGCTATCTGGCAATTCCAAACAGCCCAAAAATGAGGCTTTGAAGCCAAGTTCCCAAACTCAATTCAAGCCCAAATTCATACAAAACTAACTCAAAAACATGATATACTAACACATTATTACATTTTTCTCTCACGAAGGAGAGTCCAAATGAATAAAGAAAAACTAACTAGCAACTAATTAGGGCTAAACTAATTAAGCTAATTATTACAACACTTTTAATTTAACTAACTAGTAAGCTAATCAAATTATAACACAAATGCAAATAAGCTAAGTAATTAAAGTAGTTAACTACTCTACCACTACTCTGCCTCGGGTAATGGAAGATGCACATGCTCGGATATCACTCGAAAAGATCTCTGTTTCACTTCCGAAAGCCTTTGTTTGCAGAGTTGAACACTTCCAGAACCATTTTGCTCCACCTTACTAACATTCTATTGAGGTTTGAATCAGTGGCCCGCCGGCCACTAGTAAAGACTGCCGGCCACATGCTGGCCATGGAAGTGGCCTGGGCCATCAATGGTGCTCTGCCGGCCACCTGTCGGCCATGGATAGTGGCCTGCCGGCCACTGATGCACTGGTTCAACTTGCTGCAATAGAGAACAAATAGAGCAAAAAGAGGATATTCCCACGGATTATTTGCACAACTCATTCCTCCTTTTCATGAGCAAATCCAAGGAGTTGTGAACTTAAGCCAAAAACCACCAACTCAAGCAATTTCATTGCATGATGACTTGTGATTCAAGAGGTGCAAATACAATAAATGCAAAATGAGACACAAACCTCCTTCCTTTCATGAAAGATCAAGGGAAGAAGTTGACCTTGGAGACTTGGATCATTTCATCACTAACAAGTGTGAAATGGTCCAAGTTCCATGTGTTCAATTAATGTCTGATTGAACACATCAAAACACAACCAAATTCTTATCTTGGCTCACTTTTAGTCCCAAGTTTTAATTACTCATTTTACTTTACCAACCATTCCTTAATCCAATTAAATGCAAAAGGTCAGTTAAAGTCCTCTAATGGAAAGAAAAGCTCAAGACACAAGTTGCTTTGGGTATGAAAGAAGTATCATACCGTTGGTAATGAACCCGCTAAGGGATTAAACCGTTAAATATGAAACCTTAATTTCACACTTAGGCAAACAAGTGACCTGAAACCACTTTCAAAGAAAAATCAAAAGCCAAGAAAGAAGGAAGGTTGCAGAGATAATTAGTGCTGAAATTGAGTGTGAAAAGCACCAAAAACAAGAGGTGTCTAATGGCCTAAAACACCATGCTTGTGAGGACTATTACACTATAACTATGCAATACAGGACTCAAATGCGACAACCAACCCAAAATAGAGTTAAAAGAGCCTAAATCAGAGGCTAAAACATGCTGGAATTAAGCTACAACAAGGTAAAAAGATAAGCTAAAGCATGGCACCAACTAGGCTAGCAAACAAGACACAAGGAGGGGAGGTTAACCCCTCCAAATTTGGACTTCAAAACATGATTTTTACCACTGAAAACACTTTGAAATTCAGTGGTTAAAAGCCCAAAAAAAGATGGTTTGAAAATGGGAAACAAAGGTGCAAATGCTTTTTAAACATGGAATAGAGAGGGATGAACTACCCCTTAACCTTAAATGGCCAAAAACACCAATTTTAGCCCATAAAAATAGGTTTTTTAACAGCTGAAAAATAGCCAAACAAAATTTAAAAAAAAAAGATAGGAATACAAGTATATAAAGCAAGCCTACGAAGCTAGTATTATATCTCTTGAAGAGAAGAGTGATTCCAAGCAACAATTCCAAGCGAATACCACCTTCTAGAGCTCAAACCAAGCCCAAGAACACCTCAGCTTAGAGATGAGAGGAGTTGGTTAAGGGTGTATAGGAAAGAGTGTAGGAATTGTAGGCAAAAGTGTAGGAAATTTGTTGAGAGAGAGAGAGAGAAATATAAAGAGAGGAAAATTTTGAGTCTAAAATTTTCTAACCCCAAAACATGAGAGAGGGGGTCCCTATATATAGAAAACATGAAATCTATACAAAGAGATTCAGCCCTCCACATGTGGATAGATGCAAGCATCTGTGCAAATAGCTGGCATAAAATATTTGTAGAAAACATTGGTGGCCGGTCGGCCATCAGTGGTGGTTGGCAAGGCATCATTGACGGCCAGCGGGGCACATCAATGGCGACAGACAAGAAATGATGGCCGACGGCCTCCAAGGATGGTTGGCAGGCCACCAGAGATTGCAGGATGGAAAGACCAAGGCATGGTCCAAAAAGGAGACAAAATAGATGTAGGGTTTGAAAGGCTCAAAGTTGTGGCGATCCGTTGAGGACTTCGAGCACTTGGTGAGCAAACAGACTCATCATCGGATGTACCTGCAAGAACATCCAAGTCTTGAAGGGCCGTCAAAAATGGGGTGTCTACAGTTGCCCCTCTTTGACAGAACTCGGAGTCATGAAATGACGTGAATGAATGTCAAAGGCCAGAGACGACCCATTTTGACAAGGCTATAAGACTTGGACAAACAATCAAGACAGAAATAAATGGTCGCGCCTGTAGGCTGCCTACGTATCCCTTTGCAAGGAATCAAACCAGCGTAGTTCTGGCGCAAAATGCAAATGATATGCATGATGCAAGAACATAACTTATGATCATGCAATGAGGCTGTGCAATGAAACATTTAAATGCAAATGATATGTAAAGAAATTCCACAGTTAAACAAACTGAGACAAGGCACAACAATTCCAATCATTAAAAGAAAACTACGCGTCACGCGCGAGAAACACGAGCCCAAACTACATTTCATGCGGAAAGGATATAAGAAAATTAAAGCTTAGCTACGTGACATGCAGAAAAGGCAAAGCGCGACATAACCGTCGGGTACACCCGAGGTCTCAACCGAGATTCTAACGCGTTGCATGTGGAAGGAGAAAAAGGATGGTGTGAACATCGAGCGCACCCAAATATTTTTAACCAAATGGGGGGTGGTGTGAACACCGGGACGCACCCAAATGTTTTTAACCGAAGGGTGGTGTGAATACCGGGACACACCTGAATGTTTTTAACCGAAGGGGTGGTGTGAACACCGGGATGCACCTGAATGTTTTTAACCGGAGGGATAGTGTGAACACCGGGAGCACCCGAATGTTTTTAACTAGAGGGGCGGTGCGAACACCGAGACGCACCTGAATGTTTTTAATCGAAGGGGTGGTGTGAACACCGGGACACACTCGAATGTTTTTAACCGGAGGGGTGGCGTGAACACCGGGACGCATCCAAATATTTTTAACTGATGCGATCCTAACGCATCTCATGCGAGAGGAGGAAGAGTGGTGAGGAAGCGATTTAAAGGGCACGAATGATTTTACCCGGAACTCCTCTGAATGAACCATACATACAATATCATGCATGTCTAAGAAAGAGACTTAACAAGTGTGATACGGTAAGAATGCATTGTTCAATGCAAGACAAATAATCAAGATACAATGTTAATGGCATGTTCGATGCAAGAAACAAACAATCGAGAAGCATATTCTATGCATGATTGATAACAGGAGCATATTCTATGCGTAAAAGCGAATGCAGATTCCATGCATGATTCAAGACCAAATGCATATTCTATGCATGATTCAAGAGCGAATGGAAGACGCACATGCAATTCCTGTGAGATGCATATCTTATAACAACATATGTGAAATGCATATTCTATGCCACAAAGTGAAGTGCATGTTCCATGCAACAACGAATGAGAAATGCATGTTCTATGCAAGATACCAAAGCATGATTTGACGAAAACAAACTCATTAGCAACTTCTGATTCACCTCTCGGAAGAGTTACAATATGTTTAAAAGGATACACCTCGTTCATGTTGACAAGTGATGAACATTGCGCACTGAAAACTCAGTTTTGAGCTTCCGTAGAGACATTCTGAACCAAACAGTGAACAATCCCTTCAATTCTTGAAAACCAAGAACACAAAACTTCATCAGGACCCCAAGGGAAGCCGCTGGCCAGGTGCTGGCCATTGATGAGCTTTGCCAGCCATCGATGGCAGATCGAGGGTTTTTTGGTCATTTTGGTTTGGGTTTTTAAATATGAGCCACTAGGGCTCATTTCCTCACTCACCCAAGTCCAAAATCTTCCCCCCTCTCTCTAAACACTCATTCTCTCTAGATTTACACTTTCTACGCATTTTCCAATGCCCCACACAAATTTGATTTGCTAAACCCTCTTTATTTCCTTCACTTTGAAGCGATTGAAATTTGATTTCGGTACTTCTTTCCTCATTTCCACCATTTTAGACTTGTTCCCCTTGAGTTTCTCTCGAGTATAGTGCACTTTTCTCGGCTTTGACTTTTTCCTCCATTTTCTCTCTTTTAGGGTTGACATTTTTCAAGTTTACCCTTTTTCTTCATTTTTCACCCATTTCGCACCTATTTTCAGATGGCGGATGAGATTCCTCATGGCGGGGCTTCTCTTGAGGTTCCCCCCAATAGTTCCACCTATTCTTGAGGTAGCAGAGCCGGTAGCTGACCTTGAGGCCGACCTAGAGGTAGAGTTCGAGCCCGAGGCCGAGCCAGAGCCAGAGCCAGAGCTGTTACCGTTGAGGGTATGGCCTTTCGATCCTGAGAGATATCAGCCATAGACACACATATTGCCTACTTCCAGAGGCATCAGACGCTTCACTGAGTTTTCTCGCGGTGCACTGGAGCACCTTTTGCTAAGGGAGCCAGATTCTCACTTGTTCGCCATTGCCGTTGAGGTAGGACATCTATTTTCATGTAGTTTGCCTTTCATTATTTGCAATTCCTGCACTGCTTGTATCAGATTCACTTGACTATATTTCATACACTGCCTTGTATCTGACTATGCGCTACCTTCATCTGATTGCATTTCATGCACTACCTTCATCTGATTGCGTTTCATGCACTACCTTCATTTGATTGCGTTTCATACACTGCCTTCATCTGATTGTATTTCATGCATTGTCCTATATCTGATTGCATTTCATGCACTGTCCTATACCTAATCACATTTCATGCATTACCTTACATTTGATTGCATTTTTTCTTTGCCACAGGATGAGTCTCGTGCCTTTGGAGGCTGTGGTGCTACGATCGCTCGAGACTGGTATGACAAGCTCCCAGCTGGAGTTCGTGACATCATTGACAAGGCGGGCTTCAGCCTCTTTTGCTTTGGCTTGACTCGGGTCACCGCGAGTCGTCGTCTCCTAGGAGCACTCGTGGAGAGGTGGTGGGATACCACCAACTCCTTCCACTTTTCCATCGCAGGAGAGATGACGATGACTCCTTACGACTTTGACATGATCACCGGCTTAGACGTAGGGGTTGATTCGATCCCTCTTGATACAGATATGGAGGAGTGGGAGGCAGCCTGGTTCGAGTTACTGGAGGCATACCCATCCATATACCAGACGGGGATGGTCAGATACACTTGGTTCACTGAGCGATTCAGAGAGACCGGGCCCAAGATGATAGAGGCGATTGAGCAGTATGCCAGGGGCTTCCTGATGTTCATCTTCGGTACCACCCTGTTTTCAAACAGGTAGAACACCATTGGCCTGCATTTGCTGAGTGCCCTAGTGACCATTCCTCGAGTTCGTTTTTATGACTGGAGCGGAGCCGGCCTCACTACGCTATACGGATACATGAGCTCTACCTCTCATCTGCAGGGAGACTTGATTGGAGGCTACTAGCGAGCCTAGGAGGTATACATCTCAACTTCCTTTGAGTACTTTATAGTTTCTTTATAGTTTATGCTTTACATCTATTTCAATACATGCTTTCTGCTTCGCATTTCTGTATTTGCTCAAAAACTGTTCATACATTGTGCTTTTTGTTTTGCACTTTCTGCATCTGCTTGATATTGTACTGATTACATACCACTGCATTTTTCCTGCAACTATGGGTATACGCATACTTTCCGACTCTCGCCCCGGAGCTTGTAAAGGAGTTTCCATTGATAGTTCCCTATTCGCGGATATATGACGGTCAACTCCGCCATAGGACTCGTGAGCCATTCACATTCTTCTACCAATACTTCGACACGGTAGTGGCCGACGAGGTTGTAATAGCCCGACCCTCGTACATAATTTTGGTACCCGTTCAGCCCTCCATTCTGTGTTTTCGAATGCATATTATGAAACTCTATGTGAAATTACATTGAATCATATGAGACTTAGAAATATGGATTCCTATCTGTTGATTAAGAACATTATCTGTCACACTTGAATTATTAGAACCTGAAATTGGACGCTTTAGAGACTAAATTTTCAGAAATTGATTTGACATTTGAAATCTGCATGATTTTTAAGCTCTAATGGGATTTTCTGTGAAATTTCAATTTAGGATGCTTAAATGATTGAATTTCGTCTTATTCTCTTTTTATATAAACAAGTGGATTTATATCAAAATTGGAGTTCTTTTTTTAGAAACATCTCTTGTGTGTAGAAGAGGGGAAAACGTGAGTGTTGGAGAGAAGCTCTCCAAGTGAAGAATTTGGGAGAAATTGTGACGATTGTTTAGATTGAACTCAAGGTATGGAAAATTTCTTGATCTAGCCTCTCTTTCTTGGTTTTGGTTGGGGATCCTTCTTTTGTTCTTGGGAAGTTATGGTAGATGTGAAGGTTGTATGAGATGATTTATGTTGATGAACCAAATTGAGTTATGGAGGGAAATCTATACCTTATTTCCTTGTCATTCCATGAGAATATTCAATTATGTGTTTGAATTAGAAGCTTAGATAGCTCTATATGCATATGTTATGTAAACCCAAAATGATGGGAATTTTGGAAAGGTTATGGTTGGTTTGAGTTTGGAATTTGAGAGAAAGATGGCTTGCTGAAACTTCTAATCTGGTTTAATTTGTCATGCTCAAGGTAGAATCTATGTTATGGTGATGTTAGGTTGGAATATTGCATTAATCTAACCTTGGATTGCATGTAAAATGGAGTGTTGTAGCTAAATTTTGGGTTGAAGTCGAGTTGGCCCAAATCAGGGCCACGGACGCTCGAGCAGAAGTCATGGCCGCTCGAGCGTGAAAATTAACCTCTCAGCAGTTTTTCCGAAATTACCCTGTCCGCTCGAGTGGAGGAATTTCCGCTTGAGCGCAATAACCGACCTCTCTGCATTTTTGATAACCTTGTACAGTACGCTCGAGCGGCAAAATTGGCGTTCGAGCGGGGGACTTATTTTCAGACAAAAAAAATGTGTTTGTTAAGTTTTGCGTGCTTGACTTCCTGGTATTTTTAGAATATTTTTCTGGTGATTTTAAGATAGTTATAAATTCATTGAAGGGTAATAACACAGGGAATGATTCCTCAATGCTTTAAAAAGGAGGAGAACTAATTTACAAGTTATAATTGTATGCAGGACACACTCCGGAAGGAGCTAGTGCGCCATCACAACACTGTGAGTAATAGTACATTGAACATATATTTATTTACTGCTAATGTCTGTTAATAACATTCTGTTTTCCGCCAGTTACGATATTAGCATATGTATTGATTGGAACTCAACGAAAATGAAAGGTTGGAAAAGATATACGTACATATTTGTATGTTCTGGGCCGTAAGGCTGTTCTGAGCCGAAAGGCCGTTCTAATAATTTTGGGCCGAAAGGCTGTTCTGTTATAGCTGTAACATTAGGCCAAGGGCCGTTCTGAGAGTAAAAATCACATCAGACTAACTTTTGAATCTCATTTTTGTGAATGCACTGTTATGCATTGTGATTAAAGTTGGTTATTAAACTGCTTAAGTATCATTATTCACTAAGCTTGTCTCACTCTGTTATTTTGTCTGATTCTGTAGGAAAATCGACTTGGAGGTCAGTCCTAGCTTCCATATCATTTAGTTCGTGTCAGCCTAGGGACAGCCAGGCACTTGGAGAAGCCTTTACATGATAGGACAGTTTTGTTAGACCCTGCCATTCTGTACTACTGTTTTGCTAGCCAAAGTTGTTTGTATATAATATTTTGTTACATGCCCAACCTTTGGGCCGGACTTGTATATGTGTATGTAACTTAACCTCAGTTGCATGCTCACTATATGTTGATTCCGAGTTATGGTCCTGGCATATTTGTGATAGCTCAATGGATGTGTCTGCATGTTGTTCTATTAATTTAACGCTTCCATTCAGGCCCCGAACATCTTTTATAACAGGTTATTTTGTCGATTTCTGATTGGGTCATGCCCAAAACTTTTAGGGGCATGTTGGGGGCGTGACAAGTGGTATCAGAGCACGGGTTGCTATCTCACACACGGATCCATTGGGCTTTAGGATGTCTAGAAATTTGTAGGCATCATGTAGTAATGAAAGACTGATAGCAACGTCAAATGTTTTTTGCTAATGCTAACGATGATGATGAATGTCTATTGTCTCCTTTTGTTCATGTTGTACTTGATTGTTGTGTAGATCATGGTGAGAACAAGGACAGAGGAACATGAAGATGCTACTTCTGCACGGTTGGATAGGATGGAGAGGATGATTATGAAGATGGCGGAGACCCTACGGCAACAGCAACAGCAATAGCAACAGCCCCAGCCATAACAACAATAATAGCCACAGGAACAACCACCGCCACCACCACCGGTACCCCCACCGGCAGTACAAGATTTCCATGCTGAAGACAGAACCATTACACTTACAAAGGAGTTTAAAAAGATGAAACCGCCAGTGGTTAAAGGTGGAATCGAATCAATGAAAGCTGAGGCATGGGTATTGGGAATAGAGAAGTTGTTCGAAGTTTTCCCTTGTACTGACATTCAAAATGTGCAGCTTGCTGCTTTTACTCTTGAAGATGAGGCGCGAAGGTGGTGGATGCTCACAAGAACAATGCATCAAGGGTTGACGTGGAACAGATTCTTAGAGCTATTTTATGATAAATATTTTCCCCAGAGTATGTGGGACAAGAAGGTGACTGAATTCGAAACATTGAGACAAGGAAATAAAACTGTTGCCGAATATAAAGCTCAGTTCGCGGAACTAGCCCGGTTTGCACCTCACATGGTAGATACAGAATATAAGAAGGCGCAAAAATTTGAAGGAGGTTACGGAGTACTATTCTAGACCGAGTTAATGTGTTGAAGTTGCCTACCTACGTTGATGTGTTAGAAAGGGCATTATAGCGAAGGAATGTTCTCGCTTTCAGACTCGGATTTCTGAATGGAAAGGAAAAAGGCAGAACAACCAATGGTTCAAGGGGTCAACTACTCTACCAAATACGAAGCAAAATTCAGGGACCTCCAACACTACTATTTCTCCTCAAAATTCAGCTCCTGTGTGTCCAGAATGTGGATGGAGGCATCGAGGGATTTGTCACCGATTGTCTGGATCATGTTTTCGATGTGGCAAAACGGGGCATTTGATAAAAGACTGTCCGCAAAAGAATCAACAAACTGGTAACAAGGCCGCCACAAGCTCAGCAGGGTCTACATCGGCTCCTAATGCCAAGTCAGCTACTAAACCTGCTAATAATAAGGACACTACGAGGCAAGGCAGGGTGTTTGCGTTGGTTCCAGGAGATGTGCAGAATGCAACAACAGTGATGTCAGGTATATTTATGGTTCATGGTCATTCTGCTTACGTCTTATTTGATTCTGGCTCCACCTGTTCCTTTGTGTCAAAATTATTTGCGAAAAAATTAGATAAACCTGAGGAAGAGTTGACTTATGTGTTGTGTGTATCTTCACCTATGGGACATTCCATGATCTGTACTTCTGTCTACTCTGCTTGTGAACTTCTTATTGGAGATGTCCGTGTATATGCTAATTTATTACCACTTGATATGACTTCTTTTGATATTATTCTGGGAATGGATTGGTTGAATGAATATGGTGCCACTATAGACTGCCTGACAAAGCAAATCAAATTCCACCCTCTAGGGCAATCAGAAGCTATTTATCAGGGACAGAGGTAACTTCTCCCCCGTATGTGATTTCTGCAGCAAGGGCTTGTAAATTAATTCAAAAAGGGTGTTAGGGATACTTATGTAGTATTTCGGAAGGGCCAATAATGAATGAGAATACTGAGATGATTCCAGTTGTCTGTGAATTTCCGGACGTCTTTCCGGAAGAATTGCCAGGAGAATTAGTGGACCGTGAGATTGAGTTCACAATTGAAGTACTACCGGGAATCCAACCCATTTCTAAAACCCCGTATCGAATGGCGCCAGCTGAAATGAGGGAATTGAAGATTCAGTTGCAAGACCTACTGGATAAGGGGTTTATCCGCCCGAGTGTTTCTCTGTGGGGTGCACCAGTCTTGTTTGTGAAAAAGAAAGACGGAACACTCCGATTATGTATAGACTACCGGGAGCTTAATAAAGTAACAATAAAAAATAAGTATCCATTACCTCGAATCGATGATTTATTTGATCAATTACAAGGGGCACAGGTCTTTACCAAGATTGACTTACGATCCAGATATCACCAATTGAAGGTTAAAGCTGATGATGTTGAGAAGACAGCTTTCCAAACCCAATACGGTCATTACGAATTTCATGCCATTTGGAGTTACTAACGCACCAGCAGCATTTATGGATCTGATGAACCGTGTCTTCAAACCTTATCTAGATGAGTTTGTAGTGGTCTTTATTGACGATATCCTTATTTATTCAAAGAATGCAGAGGCTCATGAAAATCATCTTCGCTTAATCCTTCAGACCCTCCGGGAAAAGAAGTTGTACGCAAAGCTAAAGAAGTGTGAATTCTGGCTACCTGAAGTGGCATTTCTGGGACATGTTATAACTAAAGAAGGAGTCTCTGTTGATCCAAACAAGATTGAGGCGATTGTGAACTGGCCGACTCCGACTAGTGTGACTGAAGTGCGTAGTTTCATGGGATTAGCCGGCTATTATCGAAGATTTCATTTTGATGTTCTTCTTAGTGTATTTGAAATGTTCTTACCTTATTTTGGGATATTAATTGAGATGATAATATGATGGTAGAGTAAGATTGGATCAAAACTTTAGTTTGAATAATTTGTTCTTCAATTTGGGCACAAGAATGACCTAAGAGCAACAATCTACCATGATTTTGGCATCAAGGATGGAGAATAACAATACTTGAATTCATGGATGGATTGTGGTATTTTGAGTATATAAATGCAAAATTGATGGTTTTGACCATTTGGTGTCAAACTTGAGAGTTGGGGTTTTATAGTTTGTGATGTTGGGAGTTAAATTGATGAGTTTAAATGATGGATTGTGAATCCTAGGTGTAGAACCATTGGGAAAATTGGAATTAAAGGTGATGATTTAAGAAGTTTGAATTTTGCTAAAGATCCTCATTATTCTTGAAACCCTAGATTAGTTGGTGATGATAAGAGGTTGCCCAAATTAAACATAGAATCATGGAATTGGTGGGTTGAATTATCGTGTACACAGTTTTAATGATTTTCGAGATGTTTGAAATTATGTTTAAATTTAGCGAATGAACTTTGTTATAATTGTGGAATTCATGTAATAAAGTAAAGGAAAAATTAGGAAATAATTTAGTAAGGATGCGGATGACATGAACTCAATTGTGGGGTGTTGAAATGGGATTCAAAGATTTAGTTTGAATTATGTTGAAGTGCAAAGTGATGTGTGATTGGAATAAAATTAATTAAGAACGAAATAAGTTTATGTGATTCGATTTCTTTGTGTATTACAAATTGTGCCAAACATTGTGAGTAATAGTACAAAGATATACATTTTATTTAGCATCGATAATTATTATCACTAAAACATTTATGATGGTTGAAAGTCAATGTGAGATGATGAATAATAATTCTCTATTATCTATAAGCAATTCTTAATGAATAAGAATATTCCATTGTGTTACACATGGACTTTGAGAATCTAATGTAAATGTTTGACATTATTTGATTCAATGTATGTTTTGTGACATAAAATATTAGCATATGTGTTGATTGGAACTCAATGAGAATGAAATGTTGAAAAAACTAGACCCATGTGTAATGTAGTTAACCATATTTATATACTTTATTGTTTGAGTTGAATATTACATGATTTACTTACTATTATTCCTTGACTCACTTTATTTTATGCCTTGAGTATCTAGATTCTTAGGTGTTATGGAGTTTTGCTAAGTTTTAATTTGTGTCCTAAGTGTTTATTAAGCTTGATGTATATGTATATGTATTTAGCTATCTCAATGTATATTTACATAGTAGTGGTAGCTCAATGGATATTATTTTATACTATTATATGATATTAAATGCTTAAGATTTGTTCAGGATTTTTCTAAGATTGCTGTACCACTCACACAGTTGACTAAAAAGGGAGTTGTATTTGAATGAACGGAGCCGTGGGAATCTGCCTTCCAAGAATTAAAAATGAAGTTGACTACAACCCCGGTCCTTGCCCTACCGTCTGGTACTGAGGGATTTGTGATTTACAGCGATGCGTCACATAAAGGACTTGGTTGTGTGCTTATGCAGGGTGGAAGAGTCATCGCTTATGCTTCTCGCCAGCTTAAACCCCATGAGAAGAGTTACCCCACGCATGATCTTGAGCTAGCTGCAGTCGTTTTTGCTTTAAAGATTTGGTAGCATTATCTGTATGGGACTACTTGCGACATTTTTACCGACCATAAAAGTCTCAAATACATTTTTACCCAAAAAGAGTTGAATATGCGCCAACGGCGATGGTTAGAGCTTATTAAAGATTATGATTTACAGATCCACTATCATCCCGGTAAAGCCAACACGGTGGCAGACGCACTTAGTCGAAAAAATGTGGGAAATTTGGCAAGTCTATTGACAGAGGAAAAGGAGTTGATAAGCGAGCTGAATAAGATGGGGGTCGACCTGGTGATACATGGTTAAGAAGCAACAATGGCAACAATGATGGCCCAACCGACATTACTTGAGGAGATTAAATTACGCCAAATGGAGGATTGAGCTCTAAAGAAGATATGTGATGAAATGGAGACAAAGCCGAAACTGGGGTTCACCTTGATAGGTTCTGTGCTTAAATTTTAAGACTGAGTATGTGTCCCTGATGTGTTAGAACTTAAATGAAAGTTGATGGAAGAAGCACATGCCTTAAGGGTTTCTATGCATCCAGGGAGTATGAAAATGTACCGAGATTTGAAGCAGAATTTTTGGTGGCCAAGTATGAAAAAAGAAATTGCAGAGTTTGTTTCTAAGTGTTTGCAGTGCCAGCAAGTAAAAGCAGAGCAACAGAAACCCGCAGGGTTATTACAACCTCTTCCAATCCCGGAGTGGAAGTGGGAACATCTGACCATGGATTTTGTTGTAGGCTTGCCACGGACACCTCGAGGTATGAATTCTACATGGGTCATTGTCGATCGATTAACTAAGTCCGCCCACTTCCTGCCTGTGAAGACCCAGTATAATGCAGATAAACTTGCTGTGATCTATGTGAATGAAATTGTAAGGCTTTATGGTGTTCCAGTCTCAATTGTGTCAGATAGAGACCCAAAATTTGTTTCAAGGTTCTGGCAAAGTCTACAAGTCGCACTGGGTACAGAATTAAAGTTTAGCACAGATTTCCACCCTCAAACAGATGGACAATCCGAGAGGATGATTCAAACGCTAGAAGATATGCTGCGAATGTGTATTCTGGATTTTCAGGAAAGTTGGGAAACTCATCTGCCATTGGTTGAGTTTGCGTACAATAACAGCTACCATTCGAGTATTGAAATGGCACCCTATGAAGCTCTGTATGGAAGACCGTGTCATTCTCCCGTGTGTTGGGCTGAAGTTGGAGATAGGCCATTGTTAGGGCCAGAAATTGTCCAGTTGACCACTTAAAAGGTTAGAATTATTCGAGAAAGATTAAAAACTGCCCAAAGTAGACAGAAGAGTTATGCAGATAACCGGTGAAGGAATTTGGAGTTTGACGTGGATAGTCATGTTTTTGTGAAAGTTATCCCAATGAAAGGACACCCAAGATTCGGAAAAATGGGTAAGCTGACACCCCGATATGTTGGTCCCTTTCAGATTTTAGAAAAAGTGGGTCCAGTAGCCTTCCGAGTTGCTCTTCCGCCACATATGAGTCAGATTCATAATGTGTTCCATGTTTCTATGCTTTGGGGAAATCTTCCAGATCCGTCGCATGTTATTGATTATCACCAAATTGTATTGACTGACAAGTTAACATACGAGGAAAAACCAATTCGAATTCTAGACCGTCAAGTGAAACAGTTGCGGAACCGAGAAATTCCAATGGTGAAAGTGGAGTGGCAAGAGCACTACGGAACCGAGGCAACGTGGGAAAAAGAAGATGAAATGCAACACCAATATCCGTATCTGTTTCCATCCTAAGGTAAAACAAGTTTGGAGGACCAAACTTAATTAAGAGGGGGAGAGTGTAATAGCCTGACCCTCGTACATAATTCTGGTACCCGTTCAGCCCTCCATTCTGTGTTTTTGAATGCATATTATGAAACTCTAAGTGAATCATATGAGACTTAGAAATATGGATTCCTATCTGTTGATTAAGAACATTATCTGTCACACTTGAATTATTAGAACCTGAAATTGGACGCCTTAGAGACTAAATTTTCAAAAATTGATTTGACATTTGCAATCTGCATGATTTTTAAGCTCTAATGGGATTTTCTGTGAAATTTCAATTTAGGATGCTTAAACGATTGAATTTCGTCTTATTCTCTTTTTATATAAACAAATGGATTTATATCAAACTTGGAGTTCTTTTTTTAGAAACATCTCTTGTGTGTAGAAGAGGGGAAAACGTGAGTGTTGGAGAGAAGCTCTCCAAGTGAAGAATTTGGGGGAAATTGTGAAGATTGTTTAGATTGAACTCAAGGTATGGAAAATTTCTTGATCTAGCCTCTCTCTCTTGGTTTTGGTTGGGGATCCTTCTTTTGTTCTTGAGAAGTTATGGTAGATGTGAAGGTTGTATGAGATGATTTATGTTGATGAACCAAATTGAGTTATGGAGGGAAATCTATACCTTATTTCCTTGTTATTCCATGAGAATATTCAATTATGTGTTTGAATTAGAAGCTTAGATAGCTTTATATGCATATGTTATGTAAACCCAAAATGATGGGAATTTTGGAAAGGTTATGGTTGGTTTGAGTTTGGAATTTGAGAGAAAGATGGCTTGCTAAAACTTCTAATCTGGTTTAATTTGTCATGCTCAAGGTAGAATCCATGTTATGGTGATGTTAGGTTGGAATATTGCATTAATCTAACCTTGGATTGCATGTAAAATGGATTGTTGTAGCTAAATTTTGGGTTGAAGTCGAGCCCAAATCAAAATACTGACGCCGAAGGCGGAAGTCATGGCCGCTCGAGCGGGAAAATTAACCTCTCAGCAGTTTTTCCGAAATTACCCTGTCCGCTTGAGCACAATAACCGACCTCTCAGCATTTTTGATAACCTTGTACAGTACGCTCGAGCGGCAAAATTGGCGCTTGAGCGGGGGACTTACTTTCAGACAAAAAAATGTGTTTGTTCAGTTTTTCGTGCTTGACTTCCTGGTATTTTTAGAATATTTTTCTGGTGATTTTAAGATGGTTATAAATTCATTGAAGGGTAATAACACAGGGAATGATTCCTCAATGCTTTAAAAAGGAGGAGAACTAATTTACAAGTTATAATTGTATGCAGGACACACTCCAGAAGGAGCTAGTGCGCCATCACAACACTGTGAGTAATAGTACATTGAACATATATTTATTTACTGCTAATGTCTGTTAATAACATTCTGTTTTCCGCCAGTTACGATATTAGCATATGTATTGATTGGAACTCAACGAAAATGAAAGGTTGGAAAAGATATACGTACATATTTGTATGTTCTGGGCCGTAAGGCTGTTCTAGGCCGTAAGGCTATTCTGAGCCGAAAGGCCGTTCTGATAATTCTGGGCCGAAAGGCCGTTCTGCTATAACTGTAACATTAGGCCAAGGGCCGTTTTGAAAGTAAAAATCACGTCAGACTAACTTTTGAATCTCATTTTTGTGAATGCACTGTTATGCATTGTGATTAAAGTTGGTTATTAAACTGCTTAAGTATTATTATTCACTGAGCTTGTCTCACTCTGTTATTTTGTTTGATTCTATAGGAAAATCGACTTGGAGGTCAGTCCTAGCTTCCATATCATTTAGTTCGTGTCAGCCTAGGGACAGCCAGGCACTTGGAGAAGCCTTTACATGATAGGACAGTTTTGTTAGACCCTGCCATTCTGTACTACTGTTTTGCTGGCCAAAGTTGTTTGTATATAATATTTTGTTACATGCCCAACCTTTGGGCCGGACTTGTATATGTGTATGTAACTTAACCTCAGTCGCATGCTCACTATATGTTGATTCCGAGTTATGGTCCTGGCATATTTGTGATAGCTCAATGGATGTGTCTGCATGTTGTTCTATTAATTTAACGCTTCCATTCAGGCCCCGAACATCTTTTATAACAGGTTATTTTGTCTGTTTCTGATTGGGTCATGCCCAAAACTTTTAGGGGCAGGTTAGGGGCGTGACAGAGGTAATCCAAAACACAGTCATTTTTGCTTTGAAACTATTCTGCTTCACACATATAGCAACTGACGGCAACTAATAATCTATACAACTTCTGTTTGCAGATCACGTGGCAGCCATGGGCCTTGATGCCAGCGGGGGTTCGGGACCAGTTTGCCAGAGCTTGGGACATTTCCCGCTACCGAATTCTACTCAAGGGCCCAGTTTGCTAGGCTTGGTTCTTGGGTGAGTGCTTCGTGCACTAGATTATGGGCCTGCCCGACCCTATCATCCCGATGGCTCCACCAGAGTCCAAGCGGTCCAAAGAGAGCCTATCTATTGAGGAGGTCATCCAGTTCATGGTGGGCCTAGATGCCGACTTCTTTCGAGCAGAGGGTGACTATGCTGCTTTCATCCAGACACACTTGATGCCGTCCCTGACCAGCGTTCATGGAGCTGAGGAGGCAAGGGCTCCTATCGCGAGAGCGAGGCCCAGATTGACCCGAGCGAGCAGGGCTCGTGGCTGAGGGGTTTTCCAAGCAGGGCAGAGGGCTGATTGGCCAGAGCTTCCCACTATGTTGACTTGCTGGTGATGCACCAAGGATGCCTGCCAAGTCCCAATTGAGCCCGCAACAGCTGGTCATGAACTTGTCGGGGTTCGAGGCCTGACTCTGGTATGAACCACACTTTAGTACTTGCACTCCATGTTTCATTTCAGATATATTCATTTATAGATACTAATCATTCAAACTGCATTTACAGACGGCCATTGAGTACATAGGAGGCGCCCTCAAGCTGATAGCCTCACTAATGGGGATGGTACAGAGGAGGGAGACACTGCTCAGCCTCCACGATATCCTAGTAAGTTCTTTAGTTTTATATTCTAGGTATCAAATTTCCACTGACACACTGACACTGACATTCCAACTGAAACCGTATTTGATACACTACAATTACACACTGTATTCACACACTGCATTTAAACACTGTATTCATACGCTGTATCTGATTTCTACATACACTTATTCTACATACTATGCTTACATCTGATACGCATACTGTAACTGATATGTGACAATTGCCTTTTCAGATTTCACCCATTCCAATGGCACCAGCGGTAGTTGCAGCACCTACACCAACAATACCTCCTCTGGTAGCAGGGAGGAGAAAGAGACAGGCTCCAGTACGCTGTTGAGGCAGAGCTAGGGACGCCCAAGCTGAGAATGGTCCTTCAGAGCCTATTCTGAGTGATGATGTTGCTGAGACGAGTGACTCTGAGGAGGCAGCGAGTCAGCATTCAAAGTCATCTGAGAGTGGAGGTGATGATGCTGGCTTAGGTTCTGGCAGCGGAGGCGATGATGCTAAGGAGGGCTCTGGAGCAGAGAGCAGAGATAGTTTCGGCTGAGACTCTGGTTCAGAGGGAGATTTAGACAGTGGTGCTGATGGAGATAGTGCCCCAGAATCCTCTCCTCTGAGGAAGAGGATGAAAAGGGCTTCTCGAGCATAAGGCGACCAATGCTGATTTTTTTTTTTTTTGGTATTTTTGCTTAGTTTCTTTTCTCTTATAGTTTTAGCACATGTATAGCTTCAGACAGGTTTTATTTGCTTTAAAAACTTGTACTGCACTTTTGTAAAAACAACCATGATTGGAATGAAAATCAGTTTTTATGAAAAAGTGTTGTATTTTGCATCATGAGCACCACTTAGCATTGAAATGAGATTGAATTTGATAATGAAAACTGAACACTTGTATTGGCACAACGTTCTTAATCGGGTAATGAACCGACCAACAGCTGAAATAAAAAGCAATATACAGCTCAATGAACAACAAAACAATAACTTGATAAACAAAACGACAACAACTCGATAAACAGAACAACATACAACTCGATAAACAAAACAACGCAACAAAAAAAGACAAACAAAAATAACAAACTTGCTAAAGCCGAAAGGACTCAAAACAAGACCTTAAAACAGACTAAAAGCAAAACAAAACACATGCTTCTAGCACTGTTCAACGCAAAGGTGAACAACCGGTCAAAGTGAGAGAATACCAACCACAAAAAAAGGGGTTGTCGGCCACATGCCGGCCATGAGAGGTGGCCTGCCAGCCATCAATGCCTCTTGTAGGCCATCAATGCAGATTGCCGGCTACCTGCCGGCCACATGCCGACCATCAATGTGCAGGACCTCCAAATTGTTGACACCTGGCTTCCACTCATTGCCTTATCTTCTACAAAAGGTTGAACTTCATAGTTTCTTCATTTCAGTTGCAAATTCTTCACAAATGAAGCCTTTTTTCTCCGAAAAACTCTCGAATTGGATTACAACTTTAGATGGCTCGAAAAAGGTGAATTTCTGGGGTTTCAGCATAAATGCACTTTTCCCGCTGAGTTTTCCTTGCTTTGTTTTCTGTTCCTTCATGTTGCAGCTAGATATTGGAACCCGATTACACACGTCTTTAGCTTCTGGGGACAAGAGATATGCCCGACAATCGAAGAATTTAAGGCACTAATGGAATCCTGACGTGATGAGAAAATCATACCTCAGCCCCGTTTCAGCCACATCCAAGCTTTGGGATGGATGTGCGAGCTTACTCCATATAATGCTTGATCCTTGGTCCACAACGGAGAGTTGGACATTCCCAGTCTGATTTGTCAATTTTCTGAGGTCAGTGACCGAAGTAATCTTCTTTGGCGGGGTTTTCAACAACACGCCCTTTGTTTGTGTATGCTAGCACATTTCCTTCTTGCCCCTAGATTTGGAGGGTCTAGCATTCGGCTAATTGAAGTGACGCAAGGCCTAAAAGAGGGCAAGAGTTGCAATGGCTTGGTGTTGTTCAAGACTTTGATGGGCTTAGACGCCTTTCATCGGCGAGAGACCACCAAATTCGCAAGGAGTCACTACTCCTTTAGGTAATGCTTCCCACCCTTTCTAATATGTGTTTCTCACATCTCTCGGCACTCATGCTCTGCTTTCTCTCAAAGCTTTTTTCTCACTTTTCTCTCAACGTACATCTCTCTAATATTTAATCTCTCTTTTCTTTCATCCCTCCCCAGGTGTGGCTAATGGCCAAGCTGAAGGTAGTGGACTCTTGCCCTGCATACTGAGCTCGAGCATACTTTTTCTGCCAATAGCTAATGGATTTCCCGAATGAGGGATGGTGGTGCCATTGGATGTGCAACAGGTCCGCTGCTGACATTGCTTGGCGTTGCCCCTGGCTTAATATGACCGAAATGAGCTACAACATGACTCGGCAACCTGGCATTCAGTTGATTGGCCTAACACACTGTGTATTCTATTTTTCGTTCTGATTCAAGTGCCAGTTTGGACATGATCCCAGAGGAGGGGATAGAGTACTCGGCTTCGTTCCCCATCTGAGGTTTACATTTGACTAGGTACCTCACTGCTTGGAGGACAAGAGAGCTTCTGGCCCCCGGCCCTAGTTTCAGTTGTGCCCTTTCTCGCGAGTGTTTGTCTTGGCTCGAAGATGAGGCACAATCCGGGCCAACTTTAACATCAGAAGCTTCCACAAGCACAGCGAGGGATGTAGGAGCACCAGACTCATCTATGCCCCTAGTTTATTGCTTTGATCTTACTTTTCAAGTTTTTGAATGTAATAAAAACAACTTTGATTTGTATCGAGAGTTGGAGAACTTTGTATTGAAATCAATGAAATTAAAGTTGTGAGCACTAAAAGCTTTTCTTTTGGTCCAAAAATGGTCTAAGTTGTAAAAGGTAAAATTTGAGCAAAAATAAAATTTTATCAAAACTTTTAAAAACCATTTTCGATAAGGATCACTACTTGACACACACAAAATCTATCCTTGAGATGTACAACCTCAAATACACAGATCACAAATTGCCCCTTGACTGAATAACACTGCTCAGTACTGTAACCAATTCTTCTTTCAGAGTAAGGATCCCAACCGAACTTTCAAATAAAGAACAGACAAAGATGATCTGATCAAACACATGGACAGGACAGTTGAATTGGAGGTATTTATGGCCGAACTTCAGGATGAAGTTGCCTATGTATCCCGAAGATGGGAATCAAGCCTTACGTAGTTCAGTTTGGGTTCACTCGAGTATTAATGCTCTTCTTTTGCGCTCTAATTTTTGCTAAGGCCGCCCTTTAGGGTTTTCAACCTTGCAAGCTCAATTTTTCTTTATTTTCAATTTTTTGTGCTCTAACTTTTGCCTAGGTCGCCCTTCCGAGTTTTCGGCCTAGTGAGCCTCTCAAGGATAGTATTTCTTCAACTTTTCCATGTTGATCGGTTGGGAAAATTCTAGGCCATCTAGGTCTATGAGAATAATAGCTCCACCTAATTGGATAGTTTTGATGATGTAAAGACCAGTCCAATTGGGTCTGAACTTGCGCCTAGGGTTATGGATGGGGGCTCGATTGTCTTTCAGCACTAAATCCCCTTTCTTGAGATTCCGGGACTTAACTTTTTTGTTAAAAGCCCTGGCAATCCCGCGTTGATAAACCTAAACATGGTACAATGCTTTTAGCCTTCTCTTATCAAATAACATCAATTCTTCAAACCTGCTCTGTTCCTATTCCGTCTCAGCCATAACTCGCAGCAACGTGACTTCTATTTCGATTGGTAGAATAGCTTCCATTCTATAGACAAGAGAGTAAGGAGTTGCCCTTGTAGACGTCCAAATTGAAGTTCTATAGCCCTAGAGTGCAAACAACAATTTGTCTGGCCAGTCCTTGTAGGTCTTAACCATCTTTTGCAAAATATGCTTGGTGTTCTTGTTGGCGGCCTTAACAGCTCTGTTGGTTTGCGACTGGTATATGGATGACTTATGAAAAGCCACGTTGTATTTCTCAAACAAGTCTATCGATTCTTTCTTGAAGTGGGAACCATTATCTGAAATAATCTCGTTTGGGACTCCATATCGGCAAATGATGTTGTTTTGGATGAACTTAGCCACGTGCGCTACTTTCAACACTGTGTAGGATTGAGCTTCCACCCACTTTGTAAAGTAATCAATTGCCACTAGAATGTATTCATGCCCATTTGACCCTTTCGGTGTGACTGCACCGATGACATTGATTCCCCAGACTAAGAAAGGCCATGGTGAAGTCATGTTGTACAGCTTCGACGGCGGGATGTTCATGCGATTAGCATGAATTTGGCATTTGTGGCATCGCCGGACAAAACCAATACAATCCTCTTCCATAGTAGACCAGTAGTAACCTTGCCTGAGAATTTTTCAGGCTAACATTACTCCGTTCATGTGCGCCCTACATTCTCCCCTACGGATGGCCTCCATTAGGCACTTTGACTCCTCTACTTTGACACACAACTTGTGTATTCCCAAATGACCTCTCTTGTACAGTTTACCTCCATAGATGATAAATTGAATGGCGATCCGTTGTATTGCCCACTTATCTTTGGCATTTGCCCATGGTGGATAAACCTCATTTTCCAAGAAGTTCCAGATGTCGTATAACCAAGGGTTTTAATCTTGTGCTTCATCTATTGCGGCGATAGTCTCGTAGGCTGGCGTATATCTCTGTTTGATGATGATCGGACGTATTTGGACTCCAAATGGGATGTCTATCAGAGAAGATATAGTTGATAAGGCGTTAGCGAACCTGTTGTTCTGTCTTAGTAGATGTGTGAAAGTCAGCTTCTTAGGAGTCAGAACATCTAGGGTCTGATGATAGATCTTCATCTTTTCTTCTTTAACCTTCCAGTCTCCTTTTGCATGAGACACAACTAGGTTCGAATCCCCGATGACGTCCAACCTTTTTGCCCCTAGTTCCAGGGTGGCTTCCAAACCAGCGATACATGCCTTGTATTCTGCTTTGTTATTGGATACTTTGAATCAGAGTTTGAAAGCTAAGGGTATATGGGAATTGTCGGGTGCTATCAGCAACACCCCTATCCCATAACCATATTGGTTAGATGCTCTGTCAAAGTACATTGTCCAAATCTCTTCCTCGACTTGAAGAATAGCTTCATCTCGGAACAAGTATTCTACTGCTTTATCCCCTTCCACTGGGTGATCTGCCAGGAACTCCACTACCACTCTTCCCTTGACAGACTTGCAAGTGACATACTTCAGATCAAATTTGGTGAAAAGAAGCAACCAACGGGCTAGCCTACCCATAAGCACTGCTTTCTTACAGATATATTTTGGCCCTATTTGTTACTTATTTTCAGCTTTCAGCTTAATTTAAGCTGTTTTGATATGTTTGGTTTAGCTTATGCTTATAGCTTATAGCTTTGTGGAAGTCAGAAATCAGCTTATTCTTTAAGTGGGGCAGGAGATGCTTTAAGAATAAGCTGAAAATCAGTTTAAGCTGAAAGTTATAAGTTATAAGCTGTTTGGGCATAAGCTATAAGCAGTTTCCTACAGCTCTACCAAACAGGGCCTTTGTGGGATCTAATCTTGAAACCAGAATTACCGAGTGAGCTAACAAGTAGTGCCTCAACTTCCTGGTAGCCCATACCATGTCTATGCAAGTTTTTTCCAGCGGGGTGTAACGGGTCTCATAATCCAACATTTTCTTGCTCAAGTAGTAGATGGCTTTCTCTACATTATCCTCAGATTCCTGAGTAAGCATGCATCCCATTATTGTGTCCGTTACTGATAGATACAAAATCAAGGGCTTCCTCGGCTCTAGCGACGCCAACACGAGCGAGTTCTGAAGGTATTGCTTGATCTACTCAAAAGCGAATTGACAATGATCATCCCATCATAACTTCTTTCCTTTCTTCAGGAGACCAAAAAGTGGTTCACAAGTAAAGGTTAATTTAGAAATAAACCGTCTTATGAATTGCACTTTACCCAGAAAGCCTTGCACCTCCTTTTCAGTCCTTGGTGGTGCCATTTCTAAGATGGCCTTGATTTTGGAAGGATCTACCTCGATGCCCCTCTGTATGATCAAGAAACCCAACATTTTGTTTGCTGTTACACCGAAAGTACACTTCTGTGGATTCAACGTCAGTCTGTATTCTCTAATCTGTTGGAAGAATTTCTTCAAGGCGGTATAGTGGCCTCTCTTTCTTTGGACTTGACAATCATGTTGTCCATGTACACCTCGACCTCTTTATTGATCATATCATGTAGACTTTTGGTTGTAGCTCTTTGACAGGTAGCCCCGACATTCTTCAGCCCAAACGATATCACCCTGTAGCAGTAGGTTCCCCACGGTGTAGTGAAAGCAGTTTTCTCTCTGTCCTCGGGTGCCATCAGAATTTGGTTATACCTGGAAAATCCATCCATGAAGGAGAGCAATGCATGACCCATGGTAAAGTCCACCAATTCATCAATATGCGACAAGGGAAAGTCGTCCTTCGGACTGGCTCTGTTTAGATCTCTAAAGTCCATACACACTCGTCTTTCTTCAGCACCGGGACGATGTTGGCCAACCAAGTTGGATACTTAGATACTAGCAAGAACCTTGCATCTATTTGCTTGCTGACCACCTTTTTAATCTTCAAAGCCCATTCCGGGCGTATTCTCCGCAACTTCTTCTTGATGGGTCGGGCCTCGGGGTCGAGAGGGATCCGATGCTGTACAATCTCAAGATCAATTCTAGGCATGTCTTCGTAGGACCACGTGAAAACATCTTTGAAATCTTTTAATAAAGTGACTAAATGCTCTTGCTCCTTCGAAGACAACGTGGACCTAATTTGGACCAAACGTAGATCCTTCTTAGTACCCACATTAAAAGCAATGATTTCATTAGTGAGGGGTTTTGGAAACCTCTCCTCCTCTTGATTAATCAAAATTTTCAAAACTAGAGGAATTCTTTCCTCATCATTTTCATCAAAATTTTGAAAATCATGATCAATGTAATAAACAAGCGGCACAGAGAAATACTTAGAATCTGCAGTGGCATTCTCATTCACAAGGTCAAGCTCATCAAATTCCTCAGTTACAATCGACTCAAAAGAAAAAGAAAAGGAAAACTTGGACAAAACATAGGCATTCGGGTTATCAACCCCAGGAATACCAGACCTAGACTCAGAAGCACCAGAATTGTATTTCGACTCCACAAACTCCGTGGAATTAGATTTTTGTTCACTACCTGACTCAGAACTGCTAGATAGGTAGCTCTCCTCCAACTGTCAAATGAGGGATGATGCGTCAGATGCATCCGAAATGCTGCTAGAAGGGTTCACACCCAGTTGGTCCCTGATCATGGAAACGATCAGGTTATCCCCCAAGCTCTCTGAGTTGATTGGAGGATTCGAATTGAGACATGCCAGTGCTGCTCCTACTTCAAGCTCGCTGTTGTTGGAATCACTTTCAATACTCTGTTCAGCTTTAGCAATAATTGACTCAGCCTTTTCCTCTGTATCGTTGTCTTGCAGCTACAAGTCAAAGAAGATTTCAAAATCGGGAACCTGCTGCTTCTCAGAGTTGAACCAAGATCTCGGGAAACCATAGAATGTGAAGTTTTTTCCCTTCCAAACAAAATGACCATTCAGGGTTCCCCGGATTGGTTTATGTACAAGTTCATAATGCTTCCTGGTCTACTTAGCTCTGGCTTTGCCGGCCATCTCTTTTCCTTTTCTAACCCAATCCTCTTTAGTGAGCATATGGCCAAGACCAAAGACATGCCGGTTATGTGGCACATCGGCCAATGCAGTAACGCCCTTCAGGCCACTTCTTCCCAACCCCATTCTTGGCATATGTTGGAGCTTGTTCATGAAGTAGATTGACTGTGCATTGACATACAAGCCCTCATCAGCTGCCAAGATGGTTTGCACTGCCCTGGCCTCTGCTAGGGAAATCTAGAGAGGAATACATCCTTCTCCGTGTGAAAAATTTTCAACACAGGTGTAGTTACCCCTGGCGGAGGATGTATAGATGAATTCTCGAACACAATAGCCACCCTTTTCCCATGGGGGTATTTTAGCATTTGGTGGAGGGTAGAGGAGACAGCTTTTGTTTGGTGCAGCCACGGCCTTCCTAGCAATAGATTGAAAGTGGCTAACATGTCCAGGACATGGAACTTAATACCCTATTGAGCTAGGCCCACTTGAACCTTGATCTATACTGTGCCCATTACCTCCCTGCTGGTGTTGTCATACGCCCGAATCACTTAGACTGTAGGCACAAAATCTGCTAGTTTCAAGCCGATGGCATATGCTGTACGAGATGGGTAGACGTTGATTGCTGATCCGGTGTCGACCAATACCACTGGCACCCATTTTTCTCTGCACTCCACGGATATGTACAGAGGTTTGTTGTGTGCTGAGCCTTCTGGCAGCAATCCTTGTCTGAAAAGGTCAAAGTTGGCGTAGCATCTCCCAAGAAGACTAATCCGACTAACTGTTCAAGAGTCATGCCGATGGACAATTTGGCTTTATCCATTGATGATAGCACAGCTTGTCGATGCATGCGAGAAGCCATGAGTAGACCCCAAATTGAAATATCGACCTGGATCTTCTTCAGTTGTTTTAGCACTACTTCTTATTCCAACTGTTTTTCTCTCTACTTCTCTACCTCTTTGTCTTTTCTGAAGGCTTCAGCTTCGTCCAAATGTGAGGGCTTGAAGTACCGCCCACTCCTAGTCATATGGTCTACCTCTTTAGAGTACCAGGTATTGTCTGGCAGGTCTTCACTCCAATCCTCGTCAGTGTGGGCAAGATGCAGATCATCGTTTTCCCACCATATTCCTCCGACAATTGACAAATAATATTCCGATTTCGGCCTAATTATTCTCTCAGCAGAAACATTCTCCGTAGGGTGTTGAGCTATTCTAGCTTCCTATTTGTTTTGATCCCTTTCTTTCACAAACCGCTTCAGTGCGGTTTCTTATTCAGTATTCGTGGTACTCACAGCGCCCAGTTCTTGAGCTAAATTCTTGATATCGGTGCTCTTCGGCAATTTTCCCTTGTCCTCAGCCATTTCGGCCACTGCAACTATTCTAGCTCCCTTTTCTTCAGGTTTTGGTTGAGTTTCCTCTTCTTCGTTAGGCTCGTCACTAAGCCACTCGGAGTTGTCTATCGACCCATTCAGATCAAACTAGTCAATCTGCACATCTTCCTGATCTTGTTCGTCATAGAACTGCAGATTGTCTAAGTTTTCTTCCAGCACCACTAGATCATCTAGACCTTGGCTTGGGCTATCTTCTCGAACCACATTAACCTTCACTGCCTTTGGAAATACTATTTCAGGTTTGGCTTGGTCAACTGGCACAATATAACCGCACGGGTCATACATCTCCTTAGCTAAGTCCGTAGAGCTCTCAAGTAATGGACTAGCATTCTCCTTCAAGGCTAACCTCCTACTTTTTGCCATTGTTACCACCACGGGTTCAGGTTGAAGAGTGGAAATGTTCATCATGCACAAGTCCGTACTCTCAGGGATGAACAGAGCTGGTTTGGGAGGGTGAGAAGCGGTTATGTATACGCTGGGGTCATATGGGATGGCCAGTGTATGTATTAGATTTAGGTTCCGAGGTGGGGAAACTTGGTTGTGGGGAAACTTGGTTGTGGGTTAGTGGTTACATTTGGCTTTTGGGGTGGTGCTATCACCTTGTTGTCAATGAGATCTTGAATCTCATGACATAACCTGTAGGATTGGTCGGTGTCGTGATCGTGCTGTTGGTAAAAGGCACAGTATTTGGCTGGGTTGTGTTGAGGTGGGAGGGGATCGGGTAATAGGTGTTGTTCTAACGACTTAAGGTGCCCCTTTCGGATTAGCACCCCTAGCACTTTGGATAAAGGCATATATAGTGGGGTAAAGACCCTTTGAGATCGGGCTTGATTGTTTGAGGTTTGTGGATTTGTACTGGCGAATGGGTTAGTAGTCTTGGGTATCGTGGTGATGACATTCACATCAGATGGCCGTGCAGTTATACTTCTACTTGTGGTTGCATTGGAATTGCGTGTGAAAGGCCTCTTAGGTTGTTTCTTTTCATCGGCGATCAATCCCTGTTTTATTGCATCCTCAATCTGAACCCCTATCTCATGGAGCTCAGCGAATGTAAACAATGGCAAGACTATCATGTTCTATAGTAATTTCCTTGCAGATTGTGGACCACCATTCTGATTTGATCCTTTTCGGACGGCCTGATAGTCATCATCGAAGCCTTGGCTCTCCACATGGTCACAAAGTCCGAAAAGCCCTCCTTTGGCTCCTATCGGGTTGCCTCAAGATCATGGGTTATGACCTCGATCTGGGTATTATAGGAGTACTGTGCGATGAAGGCCTCAGTCATTTCCTCCCAACTTCGTTTCACTGAGTCCTCGAGTTTTGCATACCAAATAACCGCTATACCTGACAAGGTTCAGCCAAAAAGTGACAGCTTTTGAAGTCCAATAAGGCCCATTGGTCGCAGGATGTCTGAGAATAACCGCAGATGGACCATGGGATTCCCAGAGCCATCGAACCGGTCTATATGTGGCATCTTGAATCTGTCCGACAAAGTTACTATGGAATCGGTATATCCATCCTCGATGTCAGAGATTGAGTTCACACCCTGTGCCCACTTGAAAAGCTTTTCTAGCTTGTTGACCTTTAGTCAAGTGGGGTCAACTTCGAATTCAAATGGCGCCTTAGTTTGGTACACTGGTGCCTTAGAGGTTTGTGGTAGGATGAAGTCTATCGGGTTGCCCAAATTCTCTTGGACAGTGACAGTGATTCTAGGTGCTAGAATACCCACTGGAGGTGCATGGGAAGCAGAAGCTGCTGCTTGCAGTGGTTATTGTTACTGCAGGCTATTTATCACTTCTGCTTGATGGGCTGTAACTTCAACTTGGCAGGTAGCATCTAGCTGCATGGTTTCAATGGTTTGCTGGAGATGACGGAGCATGTCTTCCATGCTAATAAGGGGATGTTGAGCCATCAGAACTGGCGAGAAATCTCTTATTGGAGTGGAAGTAGAAGATCGATTCTTTGGGTAGTGAATTATGCCTAACCCTCCTTCGTCTCATAATTGGTGGGAGTGAAGCAAACACTGGCGGTCCCCTAACAAGATCCCCGAATCTGTAAAGTCTTCTTACACGGGTCCAGAGTGCTTGAGGGGTAACAGAACTGTCCGAAGCAATTTTGATAAACTACCTTTTTTTTGGGTGAGTATGATAAACTACCTTGCAGAAAGAAATAAAGCAAAAAGAAAACAAAAATCAGAAATCACACAGCACCTCAGCTCAGATATTAACAACACACAGTTGTAATCATAAGTTGTAGAACTGCACTCAACATTGATTTTTGCCTCCAAACCTGATCCCCAAATCTGATAACCAAACTTGCCACTGATATGCACATTCCTATAGAGTTTCACTCTAAGAGCACATACCAGTTAAGTGAGAGCCAAAACACCCCTATGATGGGGTAGGGTTACCCTGTCCTAGTTTCATCAGGAGCTAGGGTTCACTACTCAAGCAAGGTGGTTTCACGCAATCCTGTATTCGGGTAAGCAACCAGTCCTAGTTTGGAACAGTTGCTATGGCTTTCGATATGCAACTAGGCTGATTGATCAAAAAGGGTACCTCAACAAAACTACCTAATATACCTCTCACACCCAACATCAAGAAGTGAAACGAGGATCAAACGGTACAGTGGTAGTCCAGATCCAAGCGTTGTGTTCCCATTGTGGCAGAGCTTGCAACCTTTCAGCCTTTTGGCAAGCTTTTCCAAGTGAGACTCCAACAAACCATTCAGGAATAGCAGATGGCAAACACAATGACTTAGGTGCACCAATCCAAATGCAATGCAAAGAAACACATAAGTGTAGATAAAATTTCTTATCATGAGTTCTAGTCAAGTTCTCTAAGTTCCTAGCAGAGTCGCCAGAAACTGTAGCTTGTCTTTTTCGCACCCCTTTTCGGAAACTCAAAAATAAGCCCTACAGTTTGAACTCCCGCGGTTCTGAATCTAATCTCACAAGTGCAATATGAAATTGATAAACACCAAAGAGTCCAAATCTGGCAAATCTTTTGAAAAATTGATTTTGAATCAAAAATGCCAAAATTGGACTGCTTTGCTAGATACAGAGTCGCCACCTAAATATTTTTAGGAAATCTAGGAAATCCATGGCTCGTGCCAAAGGCCACGTGTCCGTCATCACCAAAGTTTCCTCGGCTCGAGAACTTAGGTACGAGAGGGAAAGGTCATGAATTGAGCACCCCCGCTCCCCCGATCAAAGATCGGCCTCTACTAATCATGATATGATTTTTATGTACATAATGTGCTCTTGTTCAGGTTATTAAGCAAGCTTTACTACGTGATGCGCACAAGCAAGTATAGACTAGTTTGCTCAAGTTGGAACAATTCAAATTCATACGTGTTTTTCAAAAAGGGGTTTGAATTTGCCACCTCAAGTGGGCTTAAAGTTTGTGAATTTTCCACCAAACATAGTGGGCTTAAAGCTGATTTGCCACTCAACAAAATGGGCTTAAAACGTACATTCGTTGAATCGTTCCAATTCAAACAACAAGCCTTCATCCACAGGCATTCAAGCAGTTTAACAAGTAAGCATTTAGCCTCATGGTAAGCATACTTATGCAAGTATGCTAAAGCACTAAAAACTGACCTAGTGCTCCAAGCCAAAAAGATATAAGTTAGAAAAATATGCATGATCCCTAACTATACAAGATGTCTAATGCAACACATGCAATATGCAATTAAATAAGCTCGACTACTAATATGGCATATGAGACAATTTTGATAATATGCGGTTTAAACACGTATTCAAAGAATTATTGAAATAATAATGCAGTTTGAATGATGTGCCGAGCCTCGGTGCATGCAAGATAAGATGAATGGATGCAAGCATAAGGTATGCTAATTGAAATAGTGGTGCTCCTAAACTAACTATCAAAAGCGGTTAAATAAAAGGGAGAAAGACGTGGGGTTGGAACACATACACATTATTACATTTCACTCTCACGAAGGAGAGTCAAAATGAATAAAGCAAAACTAACTAGCAACTAATTAGGGCTAAGCTAATTAAGCTAATTATTACAAAACCAAATAAATAACTAGCTAACCTAATTAACTAATTATTACAACACTTTTAATTTAACTAACTAGTAAGCTAATCAAATTATAACACAAATGCAAATAAGCTAAGTAATTAAAGTATTTAACTACTCTACCACTACTCTGCCTTGGGCAACGGAAGATCCACATGCTCGGATATCACCCGAAAAGATCTCCGTTTCGCTCCCGAAAGCCTTTCTCAGCAGAGTTGAACACTTCTAGTACCATTTTGCTCCACCTTACCAATATTCTGCTAACGTTTGCATCAACGGCTAGTCGACCATTGGTAAAGACTGCTGGCTATGGAAGTGGCCTGGGCCATCAATGGTGCTCTGCCGGCCACCTGCCAGCCATGGATAGTGGCCTGTCGGCCACTAATGCACTGGTTCAACTTGCTGCAATAGAGAACAAACAGAGCAAAAAGAGGATATTCCCACAGATTGTTTGCACAACTCACCCCTCCTTTTCATGAGCAAATCCAAGGAGTTGTGAACTTAAGCCACAAACCACCAACTCAAGCAATTTCATTGCATGATGGCTTGTGATTCAAGAGGTGCAAATACAATAAATGCAAAATGAGACACAAACCTCCTTCCTTTCATGAAAGATCAAGGGAAGAAGTTGACCTTGGAGACTTGGATCATTTCATCACTAACAAGTGTGAAATGGTCCAAGTTCCATGTGTTCAATTAATGTCCGATTGAACACATCAAAACACAACCAAATTCTTATCTTGGCTCACTTTTAGTCCCAAGTTTTAATTACTCATTTTACTTTACCAACCATTCCTTAATCCAATTAAGTGCAAAAGGTGAGTTAAAGTCCTCTAATGAAAAGAAAAGCCCAAGACACAAGTTGCTTTGGGTATGAAAGAAGTATCATACTGTTGGTAATGAACCCCCTAAGGGATTAAACTATTAAATATGAAACCTTAATTTCACACTTAGGCAAACAAGCGACTTGAAACCACTTTCAAAGCAAAATCAAAAGCCAAGAAAGGAGGCAGGTTGCAGAGATAATTAGTGCTGAAATTGAGTGTGAAAAGCACCAAAAACAAGAAATCAACTCAAACAAGTGGTGTCTAATGGCCTAAAACACCATGCTTGTAAGGACTATTACACTATAACTATGCAATACAAGACTCAAATGCGACAACCAACCCAAAATAGAGCCTAAATCAGAGGCTAAAACATGCTGGAATTAAGCTACAACAAGCTAAAAAGATAAGCTAAAGCATGGCACCAACTAGGCTAGCAAACAAGACACAAGGAGGGGAGGCTAACCTCACCAAATTTGGACTTCGAAACATGATTTTTACCACTAAAAACACTCTAAAATTCAGTGGTTAAAAGCACAAAAAAGAACACCTCAGCTCAGAGATAAGCGAAGTTGGTTAAGATGTATAGACAAGAGTGTAGGAATTTTAGGCAAAAGTATAGGAAATTTGTAGAGAGAGTGGAAAATTTTGAGTCTAAAATTTTCAAACCCCAAAACATGAGAGAGGGGGTCCCTATATGTAGTAAACATGAAATCTATACAAGGAGATCCAGCCATCTGCGTGTGGACAGATGTAAGCATCTGTGCAAACAACTGGCACAACTGGTATAAAATATCTGCAGAAAACATTGGTTGCGGGCCGGCCATCAGTGATGGCTGGCAAGGCATCATTGATGGCCGACAAGGCACATCAATGGCCGGCAGACAAGAAATGATGGCCAACAGCTTCCAAGGATGCCTGGTAGGCCACCAGAGATTGTAAGATAGAAAGACCAAGGCATGGTCCAAAAAGGAGACAAAATAGATGTAGGGTTTGAAAGGCTCAAAGTTGTGGCGTTCCGCTGAGGACTTCGAGCGCTTGGCAAGCAAACAGACTCATCATCGGATGCACCTGCAAGAACATCCAAGTCTTGAAGGGCTGTCAAAAATGGGGTGTCTACACTTGTGCCAAAGGCCAGTTATCTATCATGACCAAAGTATCTCGGCTCGGGAACTTAGGTACGAAAGGAGAAGGTCATGAATTGAGCACCCCACTCGCCTAATCCAAGATCGGCCTCTACTAATCATGATGTGATTCTTATTTACATTATATGCTATTGTTCCGTTACTATGTGGCGCACAAAAGTACAGACTAATTTGCAAAAATTGAAACATTTTGATTTCATGTTTGTTTGAAAATTGTTTCGAATATGTACCACTTAAAAAAGTGATATCATATGCATTACTCAAATTATTCCAATTCAAGCAATTAGCCTTCATCCACGAGCATTCAAGAGTTATATCAATTAAGCACTTAGCCTAATGGTATCATGCTTGACATGGCAACAATCACATGCATGCGATATGCTAAAGCGAAAGATGCTCACCTAGTACTCTGAGGCAAGCCAAACAATGCAAAAGAATTAGAAGACATGTAACCTCCTAAATAATGCAACATGACTAATGCAACACATGCAATATGCAATTTAAATAGGCTCGGCTACTATTATGGCATGTGAATCAACTTGATAACATGCGGTTTGAACACATTTGCAAAGAAGCAATAAATAACAATGTGAGTTAGAATGATGCACCAAGCTTAATGCATGCAAGACAATGGATACTTTGTACGTTGAAAATGCTAAGTAAACATGATGCTTTATGCTATCTATCATAAGCGGGTAAATAAAATAGAGAAAGACGGGGGGTTGGAAGACATACACATTATTACAATTCACCCTCACGCAGGAGGGTCCGAATAAATGTCCTAGCTAGCTAGCTAACTAATTATTACAACATCGAATTGAACTAACCGTCCTAGCTAATTAAATAATTACAACACAAGATTAATTACTCTAATTAATTGCAACACCATGTTAACTAGCTCTTCTAACTAAATAATAAATAGTACAAGTTCACAAGTTAATGGGCCCCGAGAAATGAGGGAATGACTTATGTATGCACATGAATTTCTATCCCAAAAAATGCCTCTGTTTTGCTGCCAAGAGGGTTTTGTTTTACAGTTAGAAATTTGCATTGTTTTTCCTCAGCCTCTGCTCTGTTCTGTAGGAAAAGTTGTACTGCTTTGCTAGAAAAGGTGGCCGGCCGACCACTAGTTTGTGGTACTGCCTTGCTGCAATAGATAACAAATAGAGCACAAACAGAGCATTTTCAGGAGATGTCTGTCCACTTTGCCTCTCATTATCATCAAACAGCTCAAACAAGGGGTAGGCTCGATTCGCAAGCCATCAATCGGGGAAAATTCATTGCGTGATGACTTATGAACCAAGGGATATAATTTCAATAAATGCATAATGAACCCACAAACCTCCTCCCAATCATGATATTGATCAAAGGAAGTGGTTGACATTGACTCTTGAACCATTTTCATCACTAACAATTATGAAACGACTCAAGACTCAATGGGTTCAATTAACGTCCAATTGAACCCAAACCATTTTATTATCTTGCTTTATTTTATTCCAATTTTAATACCTCTTTTAATTAGCTTTCCATTCCTTAAGCCTTTTAATCCAATAATGAAGATTAAGTCCACTAATGGAAAGAAGTGTCAAACAAATGGTTTTTTTGGGCATGAGAGAGATGTCATGCTGTTATTAAGAACTTCTGAAGAGATTAAACCATTAAGCACAACAATCTCTATCTCAAGCTTAAACAAACAATCGGTTTGAAATGACTCTTAAAGCAAAGAAGAAGCCAAGAAATGAGAGAAGTACAGAGATGATTAGAGATGAACACAAGTATGGAAAGCTTGAAATAAATGCTATCAACTCAAATAGGTTGGTGTCTAATGCCTAAAACACCAAACCTATGAGGACCGTTACACTACAAGCATGCAATATAAAGCATAAATGACATGAACAACTTAAAATAGTCCTAAACTAGGCTAAAACAACACTGGAATTAAGGTAAAAACATCCACAAAAGCAAGCTAAAATAATGGAGCAATTAAGCTAGTAAACAAGCCAAAGGAGGGGAGGCTAATCCCTCCATTTTTGGGACTTCAAAACCACATTTTAGCCTCTAAAAAACCTCTGAAAGTCAGTGGTAAAAAGCTCAAAAAGAGTTTATGAAAAGATGGGAAACACAAGGGTAAAGGCCTCAAAAGCAAGGTTCATAGAAGAGTAGTCCACCTCTCTACCTTTAATAGACTTAAACCACAAGTTTCAGCCCATCAACACAGGTAAAAAATGGCCTCAAAATAGTAAGAAACGATAAGGAACAAACCACCAATTCCACACCCTCAAGAGCTAAAATGCAAGCTCAATAACCTCAGTAAAGGACCCTTAAAGTTTGGTTTAGAGGGTCTAGGTAGAAGGTATATAAGTTGCAAGAGAGAGAGAGAGAGAGAGAGAGAGAGAGAGAGAGAAATATTTTCCAAGATTTTGCTCCACAAATTTTTCTAACCCTAATTTTTGAGAGGGAGTCATCTATATATAGAAATATATGAGACTATCTTGAAAATATCCATACAGACACAACTAGTGCAGTGCATGCATCTGTGGAGACAGCTGGCACAACTGGCAAAAAAATCTAATTTTTTTGGCACTAAAAAGGGGGCGACCGACCACTAATGCGTGGTAAGTCCCTGGATGGTCAGACATAAAAACACTGTTTTGGTCCAAAAACAAGGCGCACAATTTGTAGGTTTCTGAGGCTCAAAACTGAGGTTTCCTGCTGAGGAAATCGAGCATTTGACAAGCATATGCATTCATCATTGGGTGATCAATTGGTGGCGTCCAAGTCTTAAGGGCAGTCAAAAATTGGGTGTTTACAGTTGCCCCTCTTTGACAGAGCTCGAAGTCATGCTATGACGCGAGTGAATGTCAAAGCCCAGATACGACCCATTTTGACAAGGTCGTAAGACTTGGACAAACAGTCAAGACATAAAATAAATTGGTTGAGTTCGAAGGCTGCCTACGTATCCCTTTGCAAGGAATCAATCCAACGTAGTTCACGAGCAAGATGCAAATGATATGCACAAAGAATGTACAACTAGACTCACACGCTTCGCGAAGCCGACTAATTTGAAAATCCATGATCATGCAAGACGATGTGATAAGCAATAACAAAAGAAGTCCAACCACGTTTCATTCAGAAGAAAATAAAAACACACTCTAACCACGCTGAAATCGTGAGAAGATGAGAAAAACCGCTCAGAGTCATGCGTCCACACACCCCGAGATGATACGATAGAAGCAAAAAATATGAGATTGTGAGATAGATGCACAAGGCAGTGAAAGTGTGCGATAGATGCACAATGTAGAAAGGGTGTGATAGATGCACAATGCGAATGAGTGTGATAGACGTTCAAAGTGAATGAGTGCGATAGATGGACAAAGTGAACGAGTGTGACAGATGCACAAAGTGAACAAGATTGAAAATTACTACAATGACAACGCATGTTCTATGCAAGATAATAAACAACCGACACATGATGTTAATTGAAAGCACGTTCTATATAAGATAATTGAAAGCATGTGAGTTATGATACAATGCGCACATGCAACATACGAGGTATGTGAGAGTGCACGTTATATGCAAAAGAAGATAATAGATATGTAAATAGACAAAACGAACAAAAGTGATGTTCGACAACAACCTCTGACTTACCCCTTGAAGGATTTGCAAAATGCTCAAAAGTATACAACTTGTTCATAGTTTCGCACACCGGAGTACAACGGGCATTGGAACAGTGCAATTGGAACATAGTTTCGCACTCCTCAGAAATCCAATCCAATTCAAATAAGACAATCCTTCTTTCCAAACCCAAAATAGGACCTCCCATACACTGTTAGGGTAAAAGGGGAACAAAACCAGCACTGGGCCACAAAAGGGGCCACCCGGCCATTAATGCTGGACGGCCGACCACTAATGCAAAATCGGGGGCAATTTTGACATTTCGGCTCAGGTCTCTTTTAATAGACCACCAAACCTCATTTCCTCACACACCCAAGTCCAAAAACTCATTTTCCCTCTCTAGGTACTTCCTCTCTCTAGATTTGTGCTTCGTACACATTTTCCAATGCCCCACACAAACTTTATTCGTAAAACCTCTTTGGTCCTTTACACTTTGAACCGATCAAATTTTATTTTCGTTGATTTTTCTGGGTTTTCAACACTTTGGGCTTGTTTCCCTCGAGTTTTTCTTGGGTTTTGTGAACTTTCCTGAGTTTTGACTTTTTCTCCCATTTTCTCTCACCTAGGGTTGACTTTTTCTAAGTTTTTCCTTTTTTTCTCTATTTTTCTTCATTTTTTCCCCCACTTTCCAGATGGCAGACAATGTCCCACATGATGGTGCCCCTCCTGAGGTACCTATGCTTCCACCTGCTGTCGAGGTTGAGGAGCTTATAGCTGATGAGGCTGGTGAGGCAACGGAGGACATTGCTGTTGATTTTGAGGCAGAGGCAGAAGTCTTCACCCCAGGGCCCAAGCCTGAGTTACCACCATTGAGGGTGAGGCCCTTTGATCCGGCCACTTACCATCCCCACACGCACACTATGGTGCCCGGAGGCATGATGCGCTTTGATGACTTCATTGATGGCATACCGAAGGATATTTTGCTGAGGGAGCTAGACTCCCACCTTTCCCATGGTACTTCTGAGGTACAAACTTTGTTTTCATACACTTTTATCTGACTGTCTTTTATCACTGTTTTTTATCTGATTCACTCTTTCTTCGCGACAGGAGGACTCTCACTCCTGTAGGGGTTACGGGGTAGTGACGGCCAGGGATTGGTATCACGAGCTTTCCTCCCAGGTCTGCGACCTTGTCAATGAGACAGGCTTTGGCTTACTCTCCATCAGGCTCACGTGCCACATGGCTAGCCGGGCCCTACTCGGAGCATTAGTGGAGAGTTAGTGGGATACTACCAACTCCTTCTATTTCTCTTTTGCTAGGGAGATAATGATGACCCCTTATGATTTTTCGATGATCACAGGCTTAGGAGTAGGGGGTGATCCAATCCCTTTCGACATGGACATGGGCCAGTGGGAGGCGGCTTAGATCTACCTGTTCGGAGCGAGCCTAGCTATGGTGTGATACAGTTAGTTTCTCGAGCACTTCCGCAGGAGTCAGCTTGAGACTCAGGAGGAGGTAGAGCAGTACACTCGGGGCTTCTTGATGTACCTTCTCGGTACCACTTTATTCGCGAACAGGTGGAACACCATGGGTTTGTACCTGTTGAGCGCCCTTGTGACCCTGCCTGGGTCCGATTTTATGATTGGAGTGAAGTCGGCCTTGCCACACTCTACGGCTACATGAGCTCTTGTTCTCGCATGAAGAGAGATAGGGTCTGAGGCAACTGGAGAGCCTGGGAGGTATGCATTGCACTTTCAATTATGTTTACTTCTTATGCTTTCTGCTTTGCATTTTCTGCCTTATATCTGTTCATGCGTTGTGCTTTTTGTCTTGCACTTTCTGTTTAATATTTGCTCACACACTATTGATAACACTGTTGATCTCTTCTTGCAGCTGTGGGTTTATGCATATTTCCTGGCCCTTGCTCCAAAGCTGATGGATGAGATTGCTCCGGCCGTGTCCTACTTGCGGCGATATGATGGCAGGTGCCGCCACCGGAGCTGCGAGGACATGACCTTTCCCTTCTATCGTCGCTACTTCGACACAGTGGTTGCTAGAGAGGTAATCTAAAACTCACAGTCATTTCTGCTTTATTCCCATTACTACTGTTCTGATCCATATTTTGACAACTGACAGCAACTAACAACCTATATCGTCTCTATTTGCAGATCACGTGGCAGCCTTGGGTGACGATGCCAGCCGGAGTTAGAGACCAATATGTTGGGGCTTAGGCTACCGCTTGATACCGGATTTTGCTAGATAACCCCTTCTACGGGGCCTGGTTCTTGGGAGAGCGTTTTGTATGCCAGACACTGGGCTTGTCTGCCCCGGTTGTTTCTATGCCGCCCCTAGCATCCATGATGACAGCTGATAGCCTCTCAGCTGAGGCCATTATTCAATATATGGTAGGGCTAGACGCTGACTATTTTAGAGAGGAGGTCGACTACACAGCCTTCATCTGGACTCACCTTATGCCACCTTTGACTGGAGTTTACGCGGGCGACGCAGCAGGTACTCCTTTGGCTAGAGAGACTACTCAGGAAGCCGAGGTTGGTATTAGAGTAGCCCCTCCTGCTGTGCGGGTTGCTGGTTGGTTGGTAATTCCCGACATGATCCCTTGTGGACGGCTGAGCAAGATGATGTATTAGCTCCCGGTAAAGCCCTTGGAGGCAGGGCATGGGTATGTTTGAGCTCCAAGTGCACCTCAGGTATGGACCACACTGTAAAACTTGCATCCCGCATAAAATTTTTTAGATACTAATTATTTAAACTCACTTGTAGGCACCCACAGAATATACGGAGGGCCTTCTTCAACTGGTTTCCTCAATTCACATGGTACAGAGGAGGGAGATGATACTCACTTTGCATGTTATCCAGGTATTCTTTCCCTTCTTCTTATGCATTTGCTTCCCACGCTGTACTGACGTGCCATATTCCCACTGATACACGATACTTATATGATAAACTGGCATTCATTTTGATACACTGCACTGACACACTACACCCGTTTTCTGTACCATACTCATACTATATACTACATTCTGTAACATATGTCTTGTATCTAATTTGTTGATGCTTGTTTTTCAGGTTCCATCTGCACCGAGGGCACCAGCAGTAGCAGTAGCAGCAGCAGCACTGATGGCACCTCCTCCAGTGGCAGGGAGGAGAGGTAGAAAGGCCCCAACATGTGGCCAAGATGAGTATCGAGGTCGAGGCAGAAGTAGAGGTGATCGGAGTTGGAGCATCTCGGAGCCGATTTTGAGTAGGGATGATACTGAGACCAGCGACTCCGAGAAGGTAGTGAGCTTACACTATGAGTTTGAGAGCGAGGATGATGATGTTGGCTTGGGATCAGAGAGCGAGGAGGACGCTGAGGCTGGTTCTGAGTCAGGGAGCGGAGATGATGATACTGGCCCTGGCTCGAAATCCAATTTTGATAGCAAAACTCATGGAGATAGTGCCCCTGAGTCCCCATCGAAAAAGGGGATGAAGAGGGCCTGTCGAGCTTGATGCGACTAGCGTTGATTTTTGTACTTTTTGCTTAGTTTCTTTTGTTTTGGTAGCTTAGCACATGTATAGCTTTAGATAGTTTTTTACTTTTGCTTTTGAAAAGACTTGTACTCTCTTTTGTAAAAACCGTGATCGGGGTAAAAACTTTACAGTTTTATGAAAAGAGTTATTGTTTTTGCATCATGAGCACCACATTTTGATGGAGTTGAATTTGAAACCAAGAATGCTTGTATTAGAACGATATTCTTAATCAAATAATAAGCCGACTAATGACCAAAATACATAATATAACTCGATAAATGGAAAATAAAGTAAAAAAACAACTTAAACACAGCTATGCATACTTGCTAAAAACAAAAAGACTCAAAACAAGACCCCAAAACACAAAGAACAGGACAAAACCAAAATGCCAAACTACAAGGCCACAAAAGTGGAAGGCCAGCCACAAATAGTGTATGACTGGCCAATAAAAGTGGACAGCTGGCCCATAAAAGTGGGCCGTCGGCCACTTGTGGTGATCCACCAGCTGGTTGACAGGTGGCCTCCACTCACAGCCCTATCTTCTACAAAAGGTCTTCCTTTGCAATTTCTTCACCAGAACCTTATTTTAGCTACTGTTTTCTTTAAAAATGGAGACATTCTTTGCCGAGAAACTCAAAGAGTGGACAACCATTTTAAACAGCACATAAAAGGTAAATTTCTAAGGTTTCGATATAAACGCACTTTTTCCATTAAGCCGTACTCCACTTTGCTTTCCGATGTTGGGACCCGATTACACATGTATTTCGCTTCGGAGCATAGGAAATGTGTCTGACTCTTGAAGAGTTTCAAGCATTGCTGGAATCTCGACACGATGACGAAATCATGCTTCAGCCCAGTTTTGGCCATGCCTTGGCTTTGGAACAGATGTGTGGGCTTACTTTGCACGAAGCTCGATCTTTGGCTCATAACAAGGAGCTAGATATACCTGGGTTGATTCACTGGTTTTCCGACATTGGCGACAGAGGCGACCTTCTTTGGTGAGGCTTTCGACAACATGCCCTCTGTTTATGTATGCTCGCGCATTTTCTTCTTGCCCCTAGTTGTGGCGGAGCCAGCATTAAGCTGATCGAAGTAGCCCAATGCCTGAAAGAGGGTAAAAGCTGCATTGGTTTAGCACTAGTCGAGACCCTAATGGGTTTACACGTTTTTCATTGGCGAGAGACCACCAGGTTTGCGAGGAGTCCCCTACTGCTCCATGTATTATTTCCCTCTCTTTCTTATATATGTGATTCTTACATAACTCAGAATTCATGCTCTATTTTCTCTCAAAACCCTTTTATTTACTTTTCTCTCAACGTACGTCTCTCCGTTCTTTAATCTCTCTTCTTTTTCATCCTTTCCCAGGTATGGCTCATGGATAAGCTGAAAGTGGTGGACCCTTGCCCCGAATATTCAGCCCGAGCTTACTTCTTCTGCCAACGATTAGTGGACTTTCCCAATGAGAGATGGTGGTGCAACTGGATGTGCAGTAGATCTGTAGCTGACATAGCTCGGTGTTGCCTTTAGCTTGCCTTGGCTAAAATGAGCTACAACATGTCTTGACAACCGGGCATACAGTTGATCGACCTCAAGCACTGCATGTTCTATTTTCCCTTCCGGTTCATACGCCAATTTGGACACGATCATACCCGACCAGAAGAGGGAGTAGAATACCTGGCTGCATTTCTACTTCGCGTTTCATCTTTGACTTGGTACCTCATTGCTTGGAGGACGAGAGAGCTTCTGGCACCTACCCTTAGTTTTAGTTATGCCCTTTTCGGCGAGTGCTTAGCTTGGCTCAAGAAAGAGGCACAGGTTAGGCCAACTTTGGCTGTAGCGGCTTCCATAAGCGCAAACAGAGAATGCAGGGGCACCTGACTCATCCATGCCCCTAGTTTATTGCTTTGACCTTTGTTTTCAAGTTTTATGATGTAAAAGCAACTTTGATTTAAATTAGATAATTGGAGAATGTACTCGTGTTGAAATCAATGGAATTAAAGTTGTCAACACTAAAAATTTTCCTTTTGGTCCCAAAATGGTCTAAGTTGTAAAAAAGGTAGAATTTTGAGAAAAATCAACTTTTATTAAAAATTTTCAAAATCATTTTCGAGAATAATCACTACCTGACACACACAAAATCAATCTTCAAGATGTACAACCCTAAATCAGAAGATCATAACTGCCCGCAACTACATTCATCATACTAGCCCTTCTGTCAAACTGAAGATCGCACAACTAAGCTAACAGATAATGAAGATGGCCTTATCAAAAATGAATAGATATGATAGTTGAGTTGGAGATGGTTATGGCAAACTTCAGGATGAATTTGCCTACGTATCCCAAAGATGGGAATCAAGCCTTACGTAGTTCGGTTCTAGTTCACTCGAGTATTAACTCTCTCCTTTTGCGCTCTAACTTTTTCCAAAGTTGCCCTTTAAGGTTTTCAATCTTGCGAGCTCAGTTTTTATTTATTTCTAATTTTTCATGCTCTAATTTTTGCCTAGGTCGCCCTTTCAATTTTTTGGCCTAGCGAGCCTCTCAAGGGTAATATTTTTTTAACTTGTCCATATTGATCGGCTGTGAAAACTCCAGGCCATCTAGATCTATAAGGATGATCGCCCCTCCTAACCAAATAGACTTGATGATATAAGGACTGGTGCAATTGGGTCTAAACTTGCCCCTGGGGCCATGGATGGGAGCTCGGTTGTCTTTGAGCACCATGTCTCATTCTTTGAGATTCCTGGACTTGACCTTCTTATTAAAAGCCGTAGCAATTCTGCGCTGGTAGCCCCTGACATGATACAATGCCCTTAGTCTTCTTTCATCAAACAACATTAACTCCTCAAATCTACTCTGCTACCAGTCCGCCTCTGCTATCTGACACTTGGCCATAACTCGTAGTGACGACACTTCAATTTCAATTGGCAGAACAGCCTCTATCCCATAGACGAGAGAATAGGGGGTTTCCCCTGTAGATGTTCGAATCGACGTTCTGTAACCCCAGAGCATGAACGCTAGTTTATCCAGCCAGTCCCTGTAGGTCTCAACCATCTTCCACAGAATGTTCTTAAGGTTCTTGTTGGTGGCCACAACAGCTCCATTGGTTTGTGGTCTATATATTGATGACTTGTAGAAAGCCACATTATCCACCAACTCTTTCTTGAAGTGTGGGTCGTTATCTGATATGATCTCATTCGGAACCCCATATTGACAGATGATGTTGTTTCTGATAAATTTGGCCACGTACGACACTTTCAACACCACACAGGACTGAGCTTCCACCCACTTTATGAAGTAGTCAATCGCCACCAAAATGAACTCGTGCCTATTTAACCCTTTTAGTGAGGCTGCACCGATAACGTCGATTCCCCAAACTGAGAAAGGCCATGGCAAAGTCATTGTAGAGCTTAGACAGTGGTATATTCATGCGATTGGCATATATTTGGCATTTTTGGCATCACCATACAAAACCAATGCAATCGTCCTCCATGGTTGACCAGTAATAACCTTGTCTGAGAATCTTTCGAGCTAGCATCACACCGTTGTTATGGATGACCTCCATAAGGTGCTTCGATTCCTCCTCTTCAACACACAGCTTGAGCATTTCTAGATGGCCTCTTTTGTAGAGCTTACCCCCTCAGATGATATGTTGGACGGCTAGACGCCATATTCCCCGTTTGACTTTGGTATTTGCCCTTGGTGGATATGCTTTCTTTTCCAGAAAGTTCCAAATGTCATAGTACCAGGGGTTCTTGTCTTGAACTTCATCTATAGCGGCGATGGTCTCATAAGCTAGCGTGTATTTTTGTTTGATAATGATTGGATGCATCTTCGCTCCCAACAGGATGTCTACCATAGAAGATAGAGTTCCTAATGCATCAGTGAACCAACTGTTCTCTCTTAGCAGGTGCATAAATATTAGTTTTTCAGGCCTCAAAATCAGAATGTCCATGGTCTGATGATAAACCTTCATTTTCTCTTCATTGACTTTCCAATCTCCGTTTGCTTGGGAAACAACCAAATTCGAGTCCCCGATGATGTCCAACCTTCTTGCCCCTAGTTCTAGGGCAGCTTCTAAACCATGCCTTGTATTCTGCTTCATTGTTGGACACTTTGAATCGGAGTTTGAATACTAAGGGTATATGGGAATCATCGGGTGCTATCAACAACACACCTATCCCATAACCATATTGATTGGATGCTCCGTCAAAGTACATCGTCCAAGTTTCTTCTTCTACTTGCATAATTCATCTGGGAACAAGTATTCCACTACCTCATCTCCTTCTACTGGGTGGTTTGCTAGGAATTCCGCTATAGCTCTTCCTTTAACTGACTTGCATGTAACATTGAGATCAAATTCAGAGAGAAGGAGCAGCCAACGAGCTAGCCTACCTGTAGTGTTGGTTTCTGAAAGAGATATTGACGGGATCTAATCATGAAACTAGGATTACAGAGTGAGCTAATAAGTAGTGCCTCAACTTCCTAGTAGCCCATACCAAGGCTAAGCAAGCTTTCTCCAAGAAAGTATAGTGGGTCTCGTAGTCTAGTATCTTCTTGCTCGAGTAGTAGATGGCCTTCTCCACCCTATCCTTAGATTCTTGAGTGAGCATGCACCCTATGGTTGTATCTGTTACCGATAAGTACAAGATCAGAGGCTTCCCTGGCTCTGGCGGTGACAACACAGGTGGATTCTGAAGGTACTACTTGACCTATTCGAAGGTACTACTTGACCTATTCGAAGGTAGACTAACATCGATTGTCCTATCAAAACCTCTTCCCTTTCTTTAGGAGACTAAATAGTGGTTCACAAGTTAAGGTTAGTTTTGAAATAAACCATCTTACGAATTGCACTTTACCTAGAAAGCCGCACACCTCCTTTTCAGTCCTCAGTGGTGGCATTTCTAATATGGCCTTGATTTTGAAGGATCTACTTCAATTCCCCTTTGTGTGATCAGAAATCCCAACATTTTTCCTGTTGTCGCCCGAAAAGTATACTTTTGTGGATTCAACCTCAATTTATATTCTCTGATCCGTTGAAAGAACTTTTCCAGTGTAGTGCAGTGTAGTGACCTTCTTGCTTTTTAGACTTGATAATCATATCGTCCACATACACCTAAACCTCTTTGTGGATTATATCATGCAGAATATTGGTCGCAACCCTCTGATAGGTAGCCCCAGCATTTTTCAACCCAAACGGTATGACTCGGTAGTAGTACGTATCCCATGGTGTGGTTAAAGCCGTCTTTTCCCTATCCGCCAGTGCCATCAGAATCTGGTTATACCCGGAGAACCCATCCATAAAGGAAAGCAATGCATGGCCTGCGGTGAAGTCTACCAACTCATCAATATGCTGCAATGGAAAGTCATCCTTAGGACTAGCTTTGTTCAAGCCCCAAAAGTCGACACAAACCTGAATTCTGCCATCCTTCTTCAGTACGGGGACGATATTGACTAACCAAGTCGAATACTTGGACATTAACAAGAATCCTGCATCAATTTGGTTGGTGACCTCTTCCTTGATTTTCAATGCCTAGTCCAAACGAATTCTATGCAGCTTCTGCTTGACTGGTTGGGCCTCGGGGTCGAGAGGGATCCGGTGCTATACAATCTTAGGATCGATTCTAGGCATGTCTTCATAGGAGCACGCGAAAACATCTTTGAAATCTTTTAATAAAACGATAATGTGGACTCGATTTGGACCAAGCGTGGATCTTTCTCAGTACCCACACTAATGGCAATGATTTCATCAAAACAAGGCTTAACATACCTTTTCTTCTCTCAACTAATCAAGTTTTACAAAGCCAGAGGAATTCTTCCTCTTCGTTTTCATTCAAATTCTGAAAATCTTGGTCAATACAATAAACCAGTAGCATAGAAAAGTACACAGAATCTATAGAGTTCTCATTCAAAAGGTCCAAATCTTCGGTTACAAACTCAAAAGAAAAGCTGAATGAAAACCTAGGCAGGACTTTGGTATCCGGGTTATTGTAATAACCAGACCCTTGTACATGATTCCGGTATATTGTCAGTCTCTTATTCTGTGCTTTTAAATGTTCATTGTGAAATTTTATGTGGAATTAAGCTTAATGAAGTGAGTCTTATGATGATGGATGCATATCTGTCTAATGAGAGAAAAATCTATTACAATTCTAATGATTAAATCAGAAATTGAGAGACTTAGAGGCTTAATTATCTGAAATTGATTTTACATTTAAGATCAGCATGATTTTTAGGTCATAGTGTGATTTTCTGTGAAATTTCAATTAGGAATGATTAAACTGATTAAAATTCGTCTTTACTCACTTATATATATATATATACTCTTTACCTATTTGACTTGAAAAAGCCATTCCTCAAAATATTTCCCGGGAGATGTGACGCCCTAAAAAAAAAAACACATAAAGCCCATCACTTTAGTCATGCACTACTATAAAATAAATCGACCATTTCTATTTATCAGAGTAGTTCTTACAACTGTATTACATGTTAACAACATAAGCCCTTGGCTTGATATACATGTAATACAAACAAAAATAATCAAAAGAGTCTTCGACTCCTAATGTCATCCAAGCTAAGTCCTTGGAGGTGGCATGCTACTTGTACCTGAAAATGATGTCCCATAAAGGGTGAGCCAACTCTCAGTAGAGATATGCTAAACACAATATGAGCAATAACTAAGACATTAGCAATTGATAAATGTTCAATTCTCATAAATCGATTTATAATCCATTTCCATCACAGGACCACTATGTCCATGTTTCATTTCATTTTTCATTTCTTATCCAATTCCCATTTCATAACCGTGGCTCAGAACCTGGCCACATACTCTAAACGGAATAATAATTCATATTAAACGTTTTCCTATTTCACATTAGATAAGCATACAAGCTGTATCAACATTTTAACAGACAAGCCTCTTAGCTGTATCAACACTTCCAAAGATAAGCATACGAGTTGTATCAACACTTCCATAGATAAGCATATAAGCTATATCAACACATTAACTGACAAGCATATGAGCTGTATCAGTGGAGTCCATCCCCTATCTCCTCCAAACAACATCCGATTTAGAGGTCCATCCCCTATCTTCCCCTAAACCGTGGAGTACATCCCCTATCTCCTCCCACACACACAACGTATATACAAATAGGTCATATACTCCATCAATCAATACATAACGTTAATGTATTCTATCAACCGTCATACTCTATGATACATCCAATTGATTAGTTTTAGTTTGCCTAATCATCATGCATTGTCTACAACAATCAAAACTATCCTCCACCGGTAGCCCAAGCAATTATTTCTAAACAGATAATAAAAGCTCCAACAGATAAAATATCAATATTTTCAAAAGTGAGCGATTAATAAATCCAACTCCGCCATTCTACTATATAATGAGCCAATTTCATTATTTCCAACTCAATTTTGCTTATTAACACATTTCCCAAATTAATTATACCAATTAATTTACACAACAATTTAGGGTTTTTACCCTATTTCCCAATATTGACCCAATGGTCCATATATCAACAACCAACAATAATATCATCATTTTGAAACCCAAATACACGTTTTTAGAATCAAAATAACAAAAACCCCTTTTTACATTTCGAAACCCTAAGTCCTAAAATTTTCCAACTTCAACATTTTATCAAAACAACCCAAAATCTATGTCAAAGATCATAAGAGTGAGTAGGAATCCCTACCTCAAAAGATGACACCCAATGAAGAAGATGACGAAAACAAAAATGCTCCAAATCACAAGTTTCTCGGATCAAAAGATAGCCCTCGACGATCAACATCTTTTTTGTAAAGGCTAAAGGTGAGGAAACAACTCTAACTAGATCAATACCTAGAGAGAAGGCAAGGTTCTAGAGAGAGAGGCTCAACAATGGAGTTTTTGGAAAAGTAAGAGAGAGAAGAGATGTGAAAAAGTGATTTTAAAATGTCAAAACACGGAGCCTTAAACCAGTCGCCCCGCTTGAGTGTGGAAACCCTCGCTTGAGCGTCACTCTCAGACTCACGCTCGAGCGTCCAAACCGCCGCTCGAGCGTCGGATACGCACTTCCAGTACTTTTGCAGAAATAGGTCCCCGCTCGAGCGTCACTCACAAACTCCCGCTCGAGCGTCCAAACCGCCGCTCGAGCGTACAACACTACAGAGGAGATACTGGAAGGGTGATTATCTCGCTCGAGCGCCAAAACCCCCGCTCGAGTGGACCAACAACAAAAGAGTCCCCGCTTGAGCGTCAAAAGCCCTACTCGAGCGGACAGGCCAAAACCTGGGCAACCACTCTTGGTTCTTAAGCTCAACCAACCTGTTACAAACCTGCCCAACACAATCTAAGGCTCAAATATAAAGAGTAAAGGATGTAAACAAGATGTATACAACAAAAAACTCCACGGAACCTAAGTCCGGACACAACACTTAAAGAAAGGGAAACTAGGATCGCTATAACCTCCCCCCGTTAAAGAATTTCGTCCCCGAAATTAAACACAAGTTTTTCAAAAACAAGTTTTCTCCATTTCAAACAATATTACAACCTAATATTAAACATTCCGACCCATTACCGGTCCATCTCATCTCTTTTCAAGAGACATTTCACATTATTTACAATAACCTGCATTATCAACATGCATTCCTTGAAATTTACTAATTTCAACTCGTTTTCCACAATTTCATAACACGTGCAACATTAATAGCATGCTTGCAATCCCACAATTTACTTAACATACACAATGTTAAAACAACTTCCATTAACCAAAACATTCTCATTGTTTTACAACTTAAGACATACACAATGCTCTTAAAGTTCAATATTATTACAAAATTTCATTACATGATTACACATCAACAAACATGTCCGGATATTTCTCACGGACTTCCAACTCACGTTCCCAAGTGGCTTCCTTCACTCCGTGATGCTTCCACAAAACCTTTACCAAGGGGATGGTCTTGCCTCGCAAAACTTGATCCCGCCTATCCAAGACCCAAACCGGTCTCTCCTCATACGAGGCATCCTCATCTATGTCTAAGTCGGTCCAATCCAACACATGGGATGGATCCGGCTCGTACTTCCGAAGCATACTAACGTGAAACACGTCATGAACCCCGGACAACTGCGGTGGCAAAGCCAAGTGATAAGCAACCTCCCAAATCCTCTCAAGGATCTCAAAGGGACCAATAAACCGAGGGGATAACTTCCCACTCTTCCCGAACCTCATCAAACCTTGCCTAGGTGATATTTTCAAGAAAACATGATCACCAACCTCAAACGCCAAAGGCCTCCTCCTACGGTCGGCATAACTCTTTTGGCGACTTTGGGCTGTAACAAGCCTCCTACAGATAAGCTCAACTTTCTTCGTCATCTCCCTAACCAACTCCGAACCCAACAAAGGTGCATCACCCACCTTGGCCCAACAAACTGGAGATCTACACGGTCGGCCATACAAGGCCTCAAACGGTGCCATACCGATGCTAGATTGAAAGCTGTTGTTGTAGGCAAATTCTACCAACGGTAAGTGCCTCTTCCACGTCCCACTAAAATCCAGGACACAACCTCGAAGCATATCCTCAAGGATCTGAATAGTACGCTCGGATTGCCCGTCAGTTTGAGGATGATAAGCCGTACTAAAGGTCAACTTAGTGCCCAAGGCACTCTGCAAACTCTACCACAACCTAGCAGTAAAACGAGGGTCTTTATTTGAGATGATCGTCACTGGGACCCTGTGCAATCTCACTATGTCCAGAATATATAAGTCGGTGAGATGATCTACCAAATCTCTCACACGCATAGGAATGAAGTGCGCCGACTTAGTCAACGGGTCCACAACCACCCAAATAGCATCACTACCACGCTGAGTCCTCAGAAGACCTACAATGAAGTCCATAGTGACATGCTCCCACTTCCACTCGGCAATAGGCAAGGGTTGCAACAAACCCGCTGGCCTCTGATGCTCGACCTTTACTTGTTGACAAGTAAGACACTTCGATACGAAAACAGCCACATCTCTCTTCATACCTCGCCACCAGAACTGGCGACCTAAATCTCGATACATTTTAGTGCCTCCCGGATGCACCGCAAGACGTGAATGATGGAACTCTTGGAGTACTTCCTCTCGGCAAGACTCCGGTACAAACAAACGGTCTCGGTATCTCACACTCAGGTCGGGATACATCGTCAAACCCTTCTCAACCTTCCCACTGGAGATCTTCTCTCGGAGGGAATCTACCTCAAGGTCACCTCTCTGTGCCTCTAACACTCGAGTCACAAGCGTAGGTTGCGCAACAACAGAAAACAAGGCAGTAGCCTTAACGGATTCGCCCAGAAACAAATCAAACTCTCCAAGTACACCCAACATCTCCCATTCCTGAATGGCTATACAAGCTACATCACTAATGGATTTCCTACTAAGGGCATCGGCCACGACGTTGGCCTTTCCCGGGTGATAGTGAAACTTGAAATCATAGTCCTCAATGAACTCCATCCACCTTCTCTGCCTCAAATTTAGGTCCCTCTGGGTAAACAGATACTTCAAACTCTTGTGGTCCGAGAACACCTCGAACCTCTTGCCATAAAGGTAGTGCCTCCAAATCTTTAAGGCAAAGATTACTGCCGCTAACTCTAGGTCATGTGTAGGGTAATTCTTCTCGTGTATTTTCAACTGACGTAAGCCATAAGCTACCACTTTCCCCTCTTGCATCAACACACAACCCAAACCTTCTCGTGAGGCATCACAATAAACTGCATAACCCAAACCTCTCTCCGAAATAATCAACACTGGAGCGGTGGTCAATCTAACTTTCAACTCTTGGAACGACTTTTCACAAGTCTCACTCCACACAAACTTGACCCCTTTCCGCGTTAATCTAGTCAATGGCGAAGCTAGCCTAGAGAAATCTTTCACAAACCGACGGTAATACCAAGCTAATCCCAGAAAACTGCGGATCTCAAACACACTCTTAGGCTGTGCCCAATCTTGCACTGCCTCAGTCTTGGATGTATCAACAGACACTCCTTCTCCGGATACCACATGGCCTAAGAATTTGACTTCCCCTAGCCAGAACTCACACTTCCCATACTTGGCATACAACCTATGGGCCCTAAGCAATTCAAGCACCACTCTCAAGTGTTCTTTGTGCTCCTCCTCAGAAGGCGAATAGATAAGAATGTCATCCACAAAAACGACCACAAATCGATCTAAGAATTCCCGGAAGATCCGGTTCATCAAGTCCATAAAGACTGCTAGTGCATTGGTGAGCCCAAACGGCATCACTAGAAACTCATAATGGCCATACCGCGTACGGAATGCCGTCTTCGGAATATCCTCCTCCCTGACCCTCAACTGGTGGTAACCTGATCTCAAGTCTATCTTAGAGAAACAACGGGAACCCTTTAATTGGTCAAACAAATCATCTATACGGGGCATAGGGTACTTATTCTTAACCATAGCTCGATTCAACTTTCGGTAGTCGATACAAAGTCTCAAGGCACCATCTTTCTTTTTAGCAAAGAGGGCCGGTGCTCCCCACGGTGAAACACTAGGGTGAACAAAGCCCTTATCTAGCAATTCCTGGAGCTGCATCTTCAACTCATTCAACTCGGCTGGGGCAAAACGATAAGGTGCCATAGAAATCGGCGCCGTGCCGAGCACTAAATCAATAGAGAACTCTATCTCTCGGTGAGGTGGCAAACTAACGAGATCCTGGGGAAAAACGTCCGAATACTCACAAACCACCCTCGGCAATATAATCTCGGTCTCATCACACTCACCACTCATGAAGCTATCAAGTAGACCACAAAGCTCACCCCGCCCTCGCGGATCATACCCCGGTGGCAACACACTACCAACCCGATCCCCCAAGAAATGGAAACACTCCCCGCTCAAGGTACAAACTGTAACCCTCTGGCGGTAGCAATCGATAATTGCCCGGTATGACGATAGTCAGTCCATACCCAAAATAACATCAAAACCCTTCATAGGCATAGCAACAAAGGAAAAAGGAAGCCTACGGTCGGCAACCTCTATATCACAACCTCTACATCCGTGTTTCAAAATCAATTCACCCCCAACAGGCGATACTACACAAATAGGAGATGCTAACAATGCTAACTCCAACTCCAACACAGATGCAAATGCAGCAGATACAAAAGAATGAGACGCACCTGTATCAATCAATACACTAGCAACCGAGTTGCAAAACAGAAAGGTACCTCTCACTACTGATGGAGCCGGAGATTAGGTCTGTATGATAAGATACACGCTACCAGAGGCCCCTCGATCCACTGCCACCTCTAGGAGCAAAATCGCGCTGCATTGCATCGATGACGAAGCTCCCGAATTGGCCCTCGAGGCTGCCTGAGGCAGGAGTGATGACCTGCGTCGCTTAGAACCAGACGCTCCCGAAGTGGCACTCAACTGCGGGCAAAACCTCTTCAGGTGCCCCGGCTGACCACACTGATAGCAAGACAAAGACTGGCCCTTGCCACGACTTCGCCCCGAGGTCGGTGAAGAAGAAACTCGTGACCTCCTTCAAGGGCAAATCAAGACTTGTGACCCAGCTGGCCACATGCAAAACAAGTCAAGCCTCACTGACTACTTCTCCCGGAGCCTGCACTCGGCACTGGAAAGGTCAATCTAGGTAAACCCCCCTGAGACTGCTGAGGGTTGAAACCCCTCTATCTCTTGCCATCACCCTGGCCCTCTTGGCTCCTCTTGGAGCCACTATGCTTCTCTTCATTCTCCTCCTGCATCATAATTTCCATATGAGCTGCAGCATCCACCAAACGTCTGTACTCCCGAATAAACGATCCCCCAACCCTCAACTTGAGTCCACGTCTCAACTTCCGCTCAAACTCAGAGCAACTGCGTTCCTCAGACTCCACAAGTTCAGGTGCAAACCTGGACAAACTAGTAAAAGTAGCCTTAAACTCAGCCACTGTCAAACCCTGCTGTTTAAGCCGGAAAAAATGATCCCTCAGCTTCTCCCTAGCAGCTGAAGACAAAAACTTCTCCTAGAAAGCTGTCACAAAAGCCTCCCAAGTACCACTGACACTGCCCTTCTCGTACTTCCACCACTGACCCGCATCTCCCTTCAGTTGGAAGGATGCCAAGGTCACCTTCAAAGCCCCGTCCTCGATGCCAAGCATCTCGAACGTCTTCTCCATCTATTCCAACCACTCGTCAGCCTTAAGTGGCTCCTTCGGATCCCCAACAAACTCGTCCGGGTTAGACCGGAAGAACTCCCTCTTCAAGAAAGAAGGCCCTGCCTTGGCTGCGTGGGCCTGATCCTAATTTCCTGCTCTGAGAATATCCAAAGCTCCTGCTATCTCTCGAGCCAAGGCACTCATAGCTCTCCGACCACTGCTCGGCCACATTGGCACGACCAACTCCTCTCTTGTCTTGGAATATCATCCGGTAAAGGCATGTCCTGCCTACCCTGCCTGCCACGCCTACCACGTCCTCGTCCTGACATCCTAATAAAGGTAACCAAGACTGTTAGCACATTTACAAATGTGCCGAAGCTATAACACTCGCGTCCTAATGCATGGACAACTGTAATTCACTCCACATAAGCACATAAACACATAAGCAATTACGAATTTCATTCCCGGATAATGACAGTCCCGAGGCGTTACTAGAGTTCCGGTTAGAAACAACATTGATCAAGTGCTTTCCAACAAGACTCCCAGAAACCCAAGGATCCGATCAATATCCTAGAAACTAAATCCTATACCCAAATAATCACATAAACATGTTATCAATTAAACACATAGCATATGACACTACTTCTAAGTCTCTATCAAGCGAGACAAACCAATTGTGATACTAATCACTTCCCACGTACCCAAAGTATTCGAACCCGGTACGCTCTGATACCAAGTTGTGATGCCCTAAAAAAAAAACACATAAAGCCCATCACTTTAGTTATGCATTACTATAAAATAAATCGACCATTTCTATTTATTAGAGTAGTTCTTACAACTGTATTACATGTTAACAACAAAAGTAAATGCCCTACGGGCTTACAGCTTTCCAAGTCAACACTTGGTTACACAAAAGAAGAGTACTAACTCTATACAACATAAGCCCTTGGCTTGATATACATGTAATACAAACAAAAATAATGAAAAGAGTCTTCGACTCCCAATGTCATCCAAGCTAAGTCCTTGGAGGTGGCATGCTACATGTACCTGAAAATGATGTCCCATAAAGGGTGAGCCAACGCCCAGTAGAAATATGCTAAACACAGTATGAGCAATAACTAAGACATTAGCAATTTATAAATGTTCAATTCTCATAAATCGATTCATAATTCATTTCCATCACAGGACCACTGTGTCCATGTTTCATTTCATTTTCCATTTCTTATCCAATTCGCATTTCATAACCGTGGCTCAGAACTTGGCCACATACTCTAAACGAAATAATAATTCATATTAAACGTTTTCCTATTTCACATTAGATAAGCATACAAGCTGTATCAACATTTTAACAGACAAGCCTCTTAGCTATATCAACACTTCCAAAGATAAGCATACGAGTTGTATCAACACTTCCATAGATAAGCATATAAGCTATATCAACACATTAACTGACAAGCATATGAGTTGTATCAGTGGAGTTCATCCCCTATCTCCTCCCAAACAACATCCGGTTTAGAGGTCCATCCCCTATCTTCCCCTAAACCGTAGAGTACATCCCCTATCTCCTCCCCCACACACAACGTATATACACATAGGTCATGTACTCTATCAATCAATACATAACGTTAATGTATTCTATCAACCGTCATACTCTATGACACATCCAATTGATTAGTTTTAGTTTTCTTAATCATCATGCATTGTCTACAACAATCAAAACTACCCTCCACCAGTAGCCTAAGTAATTATTTCTAAACAGATAATAAAAGCTCCAACAGATAAAATATCAATGTTTTCAAAAGTGAGCGATTAATAAATCCAACTCCACCATTCTACTATATAATGAGCCAATTTCATTACTTCCAACTCAATTCTTCTTATTAACACATTTCCCAAATTAATTATACCAATTAATTTACACAACAATTTAGGGTTTTTACCATATTTCTCAATATTGACCCAATGGTCCATATATTAACAACCAGTAATAATATCATCATTTTGAAACCAAAATACACGTTTTTAGAATCAAAATAACAAAAACCCCTTTTTACATTTCGAAACCCTAAGTCCCAAAATTTTCCAACTTCAACATTTTATTAAAACAACCCAAAATCTATGTCAAAGACCATAAGAGTGAGTAGGAATCCCTACCTCAAAGGATGACACCCAATGGAGAAGATGACGAAAATGAAAATGCTCCAAATCACAAGTTTCCCGGATCAAAAGATAGCCCTCGACGATCAACAACTTTTTTGTAAATGCCAAAGGTGAGGAAACAACTCTAACTAGATCAATACCTAGAGAGAAGGCAAGGTTCTAGAGAGAGAGGCTCAACAATGGAGTTTTTGGAAAAGTAAGAGAGAGAAGAGATGTGAAAAAGTGATTTTAAAATGTGAAAACACGGAGCCTTAAACCAGTCGCCCCGCTCGAGCGTGGAAACCCCCGCTCGAGCACCAGATACGCACTTCCAGTACTTTTGCAGAACCAAGTCCCCGCTCGACCGTCCAACTCCCCGCTCGAGCGTCACTCACAAACTACCGCTCGAGCGTCCAAACTGCCGCTCGAGTGTACAACACTACAGAGGAGATACTGGAAGGGAGATTATCCCGCTCGAGCGCCAAAACCCCCACTCTAGCGGACCAACAACAAAAGAGTCCCCGCTCGAGTGTCAAAAGCCCCGCTCGAGCGGACAGGCCAAAACCTGGGCAACCACTCTTGGTTCCTAAGCTCAACCAACCTGTTACAAACCTGCCCAACACAATCTAAGGCTCAAATATAAAGAGTAAAGGATGTAAACAAGATGTATACAACAACCAACTCCACGGAACCTAAGTCCGGACACAACACTTAAAGAAAGGGAAACTGGGATCGCTATATGAGAGAGAATTAGAGAAGAAGAGAGTTGAAGAGAAAGGATCAAGAGGAAGGTTTCATCAAGAAGAAAGATTAGGAACTGAGAGGGATTGTAAGGTTTAAAGCTCAAGGTATGTGTATTTTACTTGAATTATGTCCTCTCTTGAAAATGAGTAAGATTTTCTTTGAGAATCATGCAATTAGAGTGTGTATTGGTTAAGTTAAGATGTTTCATTGTTGGATTGATTTGGAGTTAAGTGAATTATATGGAGAAGAATTTCATTCTATTCCTTATCTTCACATATTTGAATTTAGTTATGGCTTTGAATAATTGTGTATATATTTGGTAGTTATATAGAAGATTCAAAGTGTTTAACTTGTGTTTATGAATTGTGAGGAATTGAAGAATCAATTCATGATGAAATTGATACTTGTTTGAAATGTCTTTGTACATAAATTTTGAACCATGATTAGCAAATTAGGAGTCTATTTTGAACCTTGTAAATACTCACCAAAGATTGGATTTTATCTAAATTTCGGACTGGAACTTGAGCAAATCGCCGCACGTGCGGGGGTCATGGCCGCACGTACGGGAACCCCAGCCGCACGTGCGGGAGTCATGGCTGCACGTGCGGGAAACGAGGATTTTGGGAATTTTGGCTATTGTCTAAAGGCACGTGCAGGGCTCACCGCCGCACATGCAGTCCATGTTGGAAAAAACGGTTTGCTCCGTTTTGCCTGCTTGACCCTCGGATATTTTTAGAATTTGTGTTTTATGCCTGATGATGTTTGTAAAATTCATTGAAGTGAAATGACTCAGGAAGTAATTCAACAAAGAGAAATAAACTAATTTGCAAGTTATAAATGTGTGCAGGACACACTCCGAGAGGAACTAGCACGTCGTCACAACACTGTGAGTAGTAGTACTGTAATCCTACGTTTACTACCATTAATAACACTCTGCTCTTTACAAGTAATTATGTTAACGTTTGTGTTGTTTGGGAATCGGTGAGAACGTTGAAAAGACTTTGTGTACATCGGCATGACTCTGGTACTACTCTGCATTCTAGTTACGGTTAATAGTTAGCATAAATGTGCTACAATCTGTAAGTTACTTATGACTCCGCATTAATACTGTGCAATTGATTGATAATAAAGGAATTGGGGATGTAAACCCCGCTTACGGAAACATGATATTTTGAATGTCCTATTATGGACTCCGATAATCTGGTTGATTCGACGCATGTTTTATGACATAGATCCTAGAATGGATTAATGAAATGAATAATCGGATAGAACCACGGGTTGCCTTATACTTCAAAGAATTGAATATCAACAACATTGTTATATGACTCATCTTATGGTGTGAATTGGTTTGCCCTCATGAATAGTACTGTAATGACGCATGTGTTTCTGTAAACAACTATTATTAATGCTCTGTTATACGCAAGACAACTGTTTTAATCTGTAACATACGCTCTACTTACAACTAATGATGGCGATTAGCATTCTGTTATCGCATGTCAATTATGTAACAATGTGAAGGATTCAAAGAATGTGAATGAATGATGGAAAGGATGTGTATACTTTCCCATGACTCTGGAATTCTGTAAGATTCTGAAACTAGCCTACTTTGATGATATCTGGACCTATGGCCAATATGTATTTTCTGGTGTGAAACAAAGTGTTGTACGAAACTAAGTGCTACAATGTGAGTCACCTCTAGAATCCGTGGGAGACACCTCTTGAGTTCATACATTCTGATAAGGGTTGTATGCCATTCTGATAAGGGCTTAATGCCATTCTGTTTAAGGGCTCACTGCCAATCCGTCCAAGGGCATAAAGCCATCATGTTTAAAGGCTGAGTCTAAGGCCATTTTGAAACTAGTACAAAATCAGATTAACCACATGATCTCTGCATTTATATGCGCCTTGATATGTATCATGTTTTAAGTTGAGCATCGAATTGTTTAAGTACTACTATTCACCGAGCCTGGCTCACTCTGTGCTTTGCTGATTCTGTAGGTAATCCTTCCCGAGGTCAGTCTTAACCCTGGATGCTTGTCTCTCTTTTGTCAGCCTCAGGGGGACCAGGCACTTAAATGAAGCCCGTGCAATTTTATGGAGCCTTGTTAAGCTTTCAGCTTTGTGTTTTAATTGTCTGTCTAAAGTTGTAATGTGTATAACTTCTTCCTTCCCTCAATGTCTTGTTATATGCTCAATCATGAGGCTAGGTCTGCAATTATATATGTATGCATAACTAATTTCTTAGATGTACGTTACTATGCGTCTATCTATCTGATGCAAAGTTTGTGATCCTGGCATGATAGTAATAGCTCGATGGATGTAGTTTTATGTTATTGTACGTTGTTAAATGCTTCCGTTTAGGCCCCATACGTTGTGTATACCAGGTTAAGTGTCCGCTTCTTAGTCGGTCATGCCCAAACTTTTAGGGGCGAGTTTGGGGCGTGACAAGTGGTATCGGAGCACGAGTTGTTATCTCACACACGAATCCATTGAGCCTTAGGATGTCTAGAAAAGACTTAGGCATCATGCATTGCATTTTGAAAGTATATGGAAGATCGATGGCAACGTTAAAGGTACTCTGCTAACGCTAACGATTTTGAACTATGCCTATTGTATATTTTTGCGCATATTGTGATTGATTGTGATGCAGAACGTGATGATCATAAAGATAGAAGATTTGGAGGGTTTTACCCCCGCCTGGCTAGACACAATGAAAAGGAAAATTGTGCAACATAAGTAAAAAGCACCTGCGATGGAATTAAAACAACGACATTGCACTACGGAAGTGTGGTGAGGGTTCGAGCTGGCCTTTAAGACAATGTATGTGCAAATGGTTAAATGAAATGTGTGTTATCGGATAATAATCACCTGTGGAAAATGATGACAACGTGACTGTACTTTCTAACATCTGTTTAGATGAGGTGATTAAACTCTAAGTATGGAATATTTCTAAGACCAAAGGAAATGATCTATGTGATGCCCTACCTTTTATGGTATAGCTATCACTTCCTTGCCATAACAATGTTCAGATCTGTGATTTTGAGAAGTTACTGTGTTTGAATGTTTTGATAAGATGTGTTTCGCATGCTGATTGAAATTGTGTTGGGAATGATTGACTGCAAGAAAAAATTATGCATATAGTGGTCCCTCTTAAAATTGTGAAAGGAGTTAATTGATTGTGTTTTTATTTCTTATCGATGGTTAAATAGATAAGCTATGCTGAGGAATTGATTATTGACCTTGAAACAGCATATAATTAATATGATTTCGTAAATTGAGAAAATTATTGATAACTTCTGATGAGGAACCAAGGGAATTATTGATGGTGTCGGAGGAGTTTTGTTTATGTGCAATCGGCATTTGTTTGTGAAATCTATGATCTGAAATCTTAAATCTGGAATCTGAAATCTGTCATCTGTCATCTGTACTTTGTAAATTGTTTTGTTTATGTGTAATCTGTAATATGTAATCGGGATTTTCATAAAGATGGTCGAATGATAGGGAGAACCCTACTTGTATTACGCGTCTGCTCTTATGACACTCAAAAAAAAAAAAAAGGAAAAAAGAAAGAGGGATAGGTAGTTATTAACTACTTTGAGACCGAGACTAAATGATTGGTAATATGATAATTTATCGTAAGAATTACAATTCTGCTTGTGTAAATTCAGGACTTAAGATTGAGAAATCATTTCTGTGATAATTTCTGTGTAGATATGCAAATGTTAGATATTTACGGATTTGAACGATGCTCATTACGTGATTCCGAATTGATTTATTATCATAAGAAACTAATCTCGCTAAGAATTCTAACTCTAATATTAGTTGGTCAAATGACCTTGTCGCAATACTGTTGAAATTCTAGACCTTATGGAATCCGGATGGATGTGATTACCGTATATTTAATGAATTAATGACCCTGCGAAGGGATCTGATAGAGCCTACGTACGTGAAGTAACTGGACACGTTGCTTATATTAATTAACTGGGCCAGGAGACTAGTCTATAATTTCTGTCTGGCTGTTTGCTGACCCACTGTAATTATAAATTGTGAATATGAAACCATGTGGTTGACTTTATAGTAAGAAGAAAAGAATTATCCGAACTGTGGGACACAGAAATGATAAAAAAAAAAAAAGAGAGAGAGAAGAAGAAGAAAAAAAAAAGGGCCAAATTAATTGTGCTGTAGCAAGAAGAAATGCTTAATAAGGGAGGATGTTACACCCTACTGTTATGATTGATCAAGTAAACATGATTTTGAATTTGATTTTTGGCCTTATCGTTGAATGACCCCCTTTGCTCGAAATGATGGTTATTATATTTGTATCTATTGCTCAGGCTTGAAATCATGACAATATGACTAAGTGTCTATAATGACATATCTGTATGACTTTACAAAACTGTATGATGCTCGCTTTGATATGATCATAACCGTTTGATGGTGAAGCTAATGGCTACGTACCTGAACAACTTATTTGTGACTGTCGGAATAAAGTATACCCTGTTAAATAGGCAGAACTTTATTGATGGGCTCTGATGTCTAATTTCATTATGCATAATACGATTTGGAATTACCTATACAATGGATTTCTTTTGAAAAACACATATAACCTTAATTGATGATTTACTTTTGAGCGAATTGTAATACATGATTTACCCAAGGCATTACTTAACTGAGCAAGTTTGGACGTGTACCTCCTAATGAGAATACTATTAATGTTGGGTCGATCTGATTAGAAACTTCGTAGAGGACATTTTTATTATGATTGAAATTAACGTGTGCTGTGGGAATTTACGAATTATGTACTTAAGGAAATGATATTTATTACGTTTCTGTATTTGAGAATTGATGTGATGGAACTTATCGGCAGAAAAATATTGTGATTATAAACCTTGCCTACTAAAGATGTTATGTTTTGAATATTCTGCAATGGACTCTTGTAGTCTTATCTTTTTCGACACATGATCCTATGGACTAAATATTTGGAGTTGACATTTTTATACCTGAACTAGCCATTGAAACAACTAGTTGAATAAAGTTACGAGATGCTTGTTATGTTAAGAACTTTTGAATAACTGTGATAAATAGCAGATTAACCTGTGAATTATTTGAACTGAGGAATTATGTGAACATCTACAAGTTTGAGGTGAGACAGGGATTTCTAATTTGTTACATGGTAAAACAACTTTGAGGGACCAAACTTTTTTAAGGAGGGGAGAGTGTAATAACCCGACCCTCGTACATGACTCCGATATATTTTCAGTCCCTCATTCTGTGCTTTTAAATGTTCATTGTGAAATTTTATGTGGAATTAAGCTTAATGAAGTGAGCCCTACGATGATGGATGCATATCTGTCTAATGAGAGAAAAATCAGTTAAAATTTTAATGATTAAATCAGAAATTGAGAGCCTTAGAGGCTTAATTATCTGAAATTGATTTTACATTTAAGATCAGCATGATTTTTAGGTCATAGTATGATTTTCTGTGAAATTTCAAATAGGAATGATTAAACTGATTAAAATTCGTCTTTACTCACTTATATATATATATATATATATATATATCTATACTCTTTACCTATTTGACTTGAAAAAGCCATTCCTCAAAATATTTCCCGAGAGAGAGAATTAGAGAAGAAGAGAGTTGAAGAGAAAGGATCAAGAGGAAGGTTTCATCAAGAAGAAAGATTAGGAATTGAGAGGGATTATAAGGTTTAAAGCTCAAGGTATGTGCATTTTACTTGAATTATGTCCTCTCTTGAAAATGAGTAAGATTTTCTTTGAGAATCATGCAATTAGAGTGTGTATTGGTTAAGTTAAGAAGATGTTTAATTGTTGGATTGATTTGGAGTTAAGTGAATTATATGGAGAAGAATTTCATTCTATTCCTTATCTTCACATATTTGAATTTAGTTATGGCTTTGAATGATTGTGTATATATTTGGTAGTTATATAGAAGATTCAAAGTGTTTAACTTGTGTTTATGAATTGTGAGGAATTGAAGAATCAATTCATGATGAAATTGATACATGTTTGAAATGTCTTTGTACATAAATTTTGAACCATGATTAGCAAATTAGGAGTCTATTTTGAACCTTGTAAATAAACACCAAAGATTGGATTTTATCTGAATTTCGGAACGGAACTTGAGCAAATCGTCGCACGTACGGGGGTCATGGTTGCACGTATGGGAACCCCAGCCGCACGTGTGGGAGTCATGGCCGCACGTGCGGGAAATGAGGATTTTGCGAATTTTGCTCTATCTAAAAAGGCACGTCGGGCTTCATCGCAAGACGTCGGGACCAACCACGTCGCGGGACCAACCACCGCGACGCGGGGCTCATGAAGCATGCGGCCCATGCTAGAAAAAATGGTTTGCTCTGTTTTTCCTGCTTGACCCTCGGATATTTTTAGAATTTGTGTTTTATGCCTGATGATGTTTGTAAAATTCATTGAAGTGAAATGACTCAGGAAGTAATTCAACAAAGAGAAATAAACTAATTTGCAAGTTATAAATGTGTGCAGGACACACTCCAGGAGGAACTAGTACGTCGTCATAACACTGTTAGTAGTAGTACTGTAATTGTACGTTTACTACCATTAATAACACTCTGCTCTTTACAAGTAATTACGTTAACATTTATGTTGTTTGGGAATCGGTGAGAACGTTGAAAAGACTTTGTGTACATCAACATGACTCTGGTACTACTCTGCATTCTGGTTACGGTTAATAGTTAACATAAATGTGCTACAATCTGTAAGTTACTTATATAAGAATTACATACGAATTATTAATGTTGTGCAATTGATTGATGATAAAGGAATTAGGGATGTAAACCCCGCTTATGGAAACATGATAATTTGAATGTCCTATTATGGACTCCTATAATCTGGTTGATTCGACACATGTTTTATGACATAGATATTTGCCTAGAATGGATTATCGAAATGAATAATTGAATCGAACCACAGGTTGCCTTATACGTCAAAGAATTGAATATCAACAACATTGTTATATGACCCATGTTATGGTGTGAATTGGTCTGCTTTCGTGAATAGTACTGCAATGACGCATATGTTTCTGTAAACAACTATTATTAATGCTCTGTTATACGCAAGACAACTGTGTTAATCTGTAGTATACGCTCTACTTACAGCTAATGATGGCCATTAGCATTCTGTTATCGCATGTCAATTATGTAACTATGTGAAGGATTCAAAGAATGTGAACGAATGATGGAAAGAATGTGTATACTTTCCCATGACTCTGGAATTCTGTAAGATTCTGAAACTAGCCTACTCTGATGATATCTGGGCCTATGGCCAATCTGTATTTTCTAGTGTGAAACAAAGTGCTGTACGGAACTAAGTGCTACAATGTGAGTCACCTCTAGAATTCGTGCGAGACACCTCTTGAGTTGATACATTCTGATAAGGGCTTAATGCCATTCTGATAAGGGCTTAATGCCATTCTGTTTAAGGGCTCAATGCCAATCTGTCCAAGGGCTTAAAGCCATCATGTTTAAAGGCTGAGTCTATGGTCGTTCTGAAAATAGTACAAAATCAGATTAACCACATGATCTCTGCATTTATACGCGCATTGATATGTATCATGTTTTAAGTTGAGCATCGAATTGTTTAAGTACTACTATTCACCGAGCCTAGCTCACTCTGTGTTTTGTTTGATTCTGTAGGTAATCCTTCCGGAGATCAGTCTTAACCCTGGATGCTTGTCTCTCTTTTGTCAGCCTCAGGGGGACCAGGCACTTAAATGAAGCCCGTGCAATTTTATGGAGCCTTGTTAAGCTTTCAGCTTTGTGTTTTAATTGTCTGTCTAAAGTTGTAATGTGTATAACTTCTTCCTTCCCTCAATGTCTTGTTATATGCTCAATCCTAGGGCTAGGTCTGCAATTATATATGTATGCATAACTAATTTCTTAGATGCACGTTACTATGCGTCTAATTATCTGATGCAAAGTTTGTGATCCTAGCATGATAGTAATAGCTCGATGGATGTAGTTTTATGTTATTGTATGTTGTTAAATGCTTCCATTCAGGCCCCATACGTTATGTATACCAGGTTAAGTGTCCGTTTCTGAGTAGGTCATGCCCAAACTTTTAGGGGCGAGTTTGGGGCGTGACAATTACCACCCCCGAAAATACTAGACTCAAACCCAGAAGAACTTGAATCTGATTCCGACTCCACAGACTCAGTGGAATCAGATTCTGGCTCATCATCCAATTCAGAACTAGAAAGGTAGCCTTTCTCCAACTGCCAAGTAAGATGTGGTGCCCTCGATACATCCAAAATTCCAGAGGTTGGGTCCATACCCGGTTCTTCCCCGATCATGAAGACAGTAAGGTTATCCCCCAAGTTCTCTAGGTCGGCTACAAGGTCTATTAGGAGATTAGCCAGTGTTGGCCCTACTTCAACCTTGATGTTGTTTGAGTCATCTTCCATGTTCTGGCTAACTTTGATGCTTGGTTTAGCCCTTTCCTCATCACTGTCCTACAACTGTAGATCAAAAAAGATCTCGAACTCGGGGACGCGCTTTTTCGAGGAATTTACCCAAGGCTCAGGGAAGCCATAAAAAGGGAAATCCTCTCCCTCTCAAACAAAACGGCCATTCAGCGGCCCTTGGATTGGCCTGTGGACGAGCTCATAATGCTTTCCGGCTTTCTTGGCTTTGGCTCTGCCGCTCATTTCTCCCATTTTCTTATCCAGTCTTCTTTGGTAGGCACATAACCCAGTCCAAAGGCATGTGGGTTGTGTGGCACCTCCGCCAGTGTTGCAACACCTTTTTAACCACTCTTTCCATGCCCCATTCCCAGAACATGCCGCAGTTTTTTCATAAAGTATATGGATTGGGCACTGATGTACATGCCTTCGTCTGCAGCCAAAATAATCTGCACTACTCGGGCTTCTACCAGAGTGAATCCCGAGAGGAATAACCGCCATGATTGATCTCTAGCATTGGCGTAGTCACCTCCAAAGGTGGATGGATGGATAAGTTCCCAAAAACAATTTCTACTCCTCTCCCATGAGGATACTTCAACATTTGATGGAGAGTAGAGGACACGGCCTTCACGTGATGTAACCAAGGCCTTCCTAACAGCAGGTTAAAGGTAGACGGTACATCCTGGACTTGAAACTCAATCTCTTGCTTTGATAGGCCAATCTGAACTCACACTTTCACCGTGCCCATGACCTCTCAACTTGTGTTATCATATGCTCGTATCACTTGGGCTGTGGGAACAAAGTATGTCGGTTTAAGGCCAATCGCATAAGCAGTACGAGATGGACAAACATTAATGGTAGAACTGGTATCTACCAAAACCATTGGTACCCACTTCTCCATATATTCCACAGATATGTATAACGGCTTGTTATGAGCCAATCCTTCTAGCGGCAGCTCTTTGCCAGAGAAAGCAAGCATTGGCTTGGCACCACTTGGAAAGACCAGGCCTATAAGTTGCTCGGGCGTAGTATCAATGGACAATTTAGCCTTGTCCATTGCCAACAATACTGCCTGCCGGTGCACCCATGAAGCCATAAGGAGTCCCTAGATAGAAATATCAGCTAGGATTTTCTTGAGCTGCTTCAGCACCGACTCATCTTCTAGTTGCTTCTCTTTCTATTTCTCAACCTCCCAATCCTTTCTCGATGGCTCCTCTTGATCTAGATGTGGCGGTTTAAAGTACCGTCTGCTTCTTGTTAGATGGTCTATTTCCTCAACATACCATGTGTTATCCAGGATGCAACCTTCCCAATCTTCATCAGTATGGGCCAGACACAAATCATTGTCGTCCCACTAATCGTCATCAACTACTGACAAACAGTTGTCTGACTCTACTTGGATCATTTTCATAGCATAAGTGCCCCTCTCAGGGCAACACGCAGTTGCTGTTTTCTAGCTGTCTTCAATTCTTTATCTCTCAAATAGCCTCAACATGGCTTCATGTTTAGTATCTACAGTGTTCACAACACCCACTTCTTGACTTAGGTTTCCAACACATGTGCCCTCCAGCAGTTTTCCTTTCTCATCAGCCTTCCTGGCTACTGCAGCTACCTTTATTTCCTTTCCCTCTAGTTTCATCCCAGTTTCTTCTTCCATGTCTGGCTCATCACTCAGCCATCTGGTATTATTGGTTGATCTATTCAGGTAAAACCACCTGATCTGTACATCTCTCTGATCATGCTTATCAAAGAATTGCAGGTTGTCCAAATTTTCTTCGAGGTCTGCCAAATCATCCATCCCCTTGGCTTAGGCCATCCTCTCTGACCACATTGATGTCTGTCGAGATTGGTAGCACCAATTCAGGCTTGGTTTGACTAGTTGGCACAATATAGCCTCTCGGGTCATACATCCTCTCAGATAAGGCCCTAGGACACTCCGATAATAGTACCTTCCTCTGAGGTCGACCTTCCTCCCATTGCAAGTATTATCACCACAGGCTTGGGTTGAGGTTTGAACGTGTTGATCATGCATAGATCTACACCTTCAGGAAGGAACAATGTCAGTTTTGGTAGGTGGGAAGGGGTAATGTATACGCTGGGGTCATAAGAGATGGCTAGTGTATGGATAAGATTAAGGTTTCAGGGTAGGGGGACTTGATTATGGGTTGGGAGCGGGTTAGTAGTCACATTTGGTTTCTGGGGTGGGGTAATGACCTTGTTGTTAATGAGATCCTGAATCTCATGACACAAACAGAAGCACTAGTCGGTGTTATGACCGTGCTGCTGGTGAAAAGCACAGTGTTTTGCGAGCTTGTGTTTGGGTAGAAAAGGATCAGGAAGTAGGTGAGGTTCTAAGGGTTTTAGGTGCCTTTTTTTGACTAGCACCTGTATGGCTTTGGATAGGGTCATGTATAGTTGGTTAAAAATCCTACCCTGAGGTCGGGTAGGGTTGGATGAGGTTTGTGGGCCTACATTGGAAAAGGGGTCTGCAGTTTTTGTGGTGGTGACAACACTTACATCTGATGGCCTTGCAGATGTGCTCCCACTAGCAGCATTGGAACTGTGAACAAACGGCCTTTTTGCTGGCTCCTTCTCATCTTTAATAAGCCCCTGCTTCATGGTATCTTCAAGTTGCACTCCCATTTCATGAAGTTCTATAAATGTAAATAACGGGAGCACAATCATTTTCTGCAACAGCTTGCCATGCAGATTCCGGACGACCATTCTGATCTGATCCTTCTCGGAAGGCCTCGTGGTTATCATCAAGGCTTTAGCTCTCCATCTTGTCACAAATTCAGAAAAACCCTCATTCGGCTCTTGACGTGTTGCTTCGAGATCACGAGTTGTGACCTCAATTTTCGTATTGTAAGAGTATTGAGCAATGAAGGCTTTGGCCATCTCCTCCTAATTCTGTTTGACGGAATCTTCCAACTTAGCGTACCAAATGGCCGCTATACCCGACATGGTGCAACCAAAGCAACAGATTTTTTAATCTAGTTAAGCCCATCGGTTGCAAGATATCTGAAAACAGTCGTAAGTGAACCATCGGATCCCCAGAACCATCAAAACGATCAATATGTGGCATCTTAAACCGATCCAGCAATGTAACCACAGAGTCAATGTATCCATCCTCTATGTCTGGGATGAAATTGACCCCTTGCGCTCTTTTGAACAATTTCTCCAGTTTGTTGACCTTGAGTGCAGTTGGGTCAACTTCGAACTCGAATGGAGCCTCAGTCTGATAAACCAGGGATTTGGAAGCTTGTGCTAGGATTGGCCCTGTTTGGACTAGAAAAATTGGATTACCCTAGTTTTGTGGATCTTGAGCATTGGCAATATTAGCAGTGGCACTGGGCACAGGAATAGCCGTGGTGGGAGCATGGAATGCAGAGGTCGCAGCCGGCTATGGTTGTTGTTGTTATTGTAACCTAGTTATCTTCTCGGCCTGACGGGCCGCAACTTCGGCATGGCGAGCCGCATCATGCTGTAGTGCTTCCACTATTTACTGCAACTAGAGTATTAATTCCTCTATATTAGTTAGAGGATACTATGCCATTGGAATAGGTGACTAGTTTTGAATCAGACTGGGAATGGATGACTACTCTTGAACAGGACTGAACACAGGTGAGCTGAAAAGTGATTGCGGTAAGAATTGGATTAGCGAACTCTATCTGGTTCTCTTCTATCTTGTAACCGGTGAGAGTGAAGTAAACACGGGTTGTCCCCGAACAAGATCCCCAGCCTTGCAAAGTCTTTCGACTCGGGTCCAGAGTACTTGGGGGATATCCGAACTTTCTGAAGCTATGGTTTAAACTACCTAGCAAAAGAAATAAAGAAAAAGAGTAGTAATCAGAAACTGCACAACACCTCAGCTAAGTGTTTTATCAACATAGACATGATCAAAGCTATAGGACTATACTCTATACTAAATTCTGCCCCAAAAACAGATACCAACCTTGTAACTGATATGCACATTCCTGTACAGTTTCACTGTAAAGCACATACTAGTTAACAGAGAGCCAAAACACCCATATGAGCGGGTAGGGTTACCCTGCCCTAGTTTGGTCATGAACTAGGGCTCATTATTTCAATCAAGTAGTTTCACGTAATCCTACAGTCGGGTGAGCATCTTGTCCTAGTTTGGAACAATCTCTATGGTTTTTCTATATACAACTAAGCCAAATGGTCAAAATAGGGGTACCTCAGCAAGGCTACCTAATATACCACTCACACTTAACACCGAGAAATAAAAAGAGGATCAAACGGTACAGTGGTAGTCCAAATCCAAGGCTTGTGTTCCCAACATGGCAGAGCCTACGACCAGTCATCCTTTTGGCAAGCTTTTGGGCAAGCCTCTGACAAACCATCCAGGAATAACAGATGGAAAACACGGTGACTTAAGAGCACCAATGCAAATGCAATGCAAAGAACATATAAGTGTAGATAAAATTTCACATCATGAATTTCAAGTCATGTTCTCTAAATTCCCTAGCAAAGTCGCCATAAGCTGTAGCTTGACTTTTCGTGCTCCTTTCGGATATGACTAGCCCTACAGTTCGGACTCCCGTGGTTCTGAATCTGATTCCACAAGTGCAATGTGAAATAGATAAACACAAAGAATCTAAATCCAAAAAATCTTTTAGAAAATCAATTTTGAATCAAATTGCCAAAAATGGACTGCTTTATCAGATTATAGAGTCGCTACCCAAATATTTTTTGAAAATTTAGGAAATCTGGTACTCGTGCCAAAGGCCACTTATCTATCATCACCAAAGTGTCTTGGCTCAGGAACTTAGGTACGAGAGGGGAAGGACATGAATTGAGCACCCTACTCGCCAAATCAAAGATCGACCTCTACTAATCATGATGTGATTCTTATTTACATTATATGCTTTTGTTCCGATTATTAGGCTAGCATTACTATGTGGCTGTAAACACCCCATTTTTGACCGTCCTCAAGAATTGGATGTCATCGTTTGAACACCCGATGATCATCCATGTTCGTGTTCGTTTTGAGTTCCCGGAGGTCTCGGCCGCGCGCCTTGACTCAGGATCTCTTAACTGGACTGTTCTGTACTTGGTTTTGGACCAAGAGCTTGTTTGTTTTTGCTTCTGAGGGTAGAGAATGGCTTGTCAGCCATCCCCGGATCCCACCGGCCAAGGCATGATGTCACCGGCCATGTTCTCTTGCCATTGGCCACTGGTGATGGCTAGTCGGCACCTTTGATGGTCGGTCGGCCTTTAATTTGGTCAATCGGCCATACTTTCTGGCTGGGACTTCTTTTTTTGCCTTTTTTAGGCATTGTGCATGCCAGCTGTGCCAGCTGGAGTACACGAATCTGTCCTTCATACACGTGTATGGAGGATTTGCACCCTTTGTACCCTTTAGTTCTAAGCTTCTTGAAGAAGATTGCACCCTTTGCTCTAGCTTCTTGAATAAGCTTGCACCCTTTGTTGTAGCTTCTTGAGGAAGCTTGGACCTTTGTCTTAGCTTCCTCAAGAAGCTTGAACCCTTTGTCTTAGCTTCCTCAAGAAGCTTAACCCCCTTGACCCCTTTTGTTTAGCTTCTCTAAGAAGCTTAGGCCCTTGTCTTGCTCTATAAAAGGCCTCTTTTCTCCTTTGAAGAGGTTTAACAAATCAGAGATATATATGATATATATATCACTCTCTCTCTCTATATCTCCCTCTCTCTCTCTTCATTTGTGTGTGTTAGAGTGTCCAAAAGGGTGTTTTGTTCTTAGTTTTGCACTAAGGCACCTAGTATTACACCATATTTTGGTTTTGGAGGTGTTGAGAGTTTGTTCTTGGAGTTTTGAGTTGGTTTTGATCAGAAGGAGGGGGCTGGAGTTGCTGTTCTTCAAGTGTTCTTCAAGGGTGAGCACTATTGCTTTATATTCCCCATTCTTGCACTAGCTTTTAACCTATCTTGCATGCAGTTTTAAGCTTGGTGTATAACTAATAAAAGTTCTATTTTTTTATTTTTAAGATGTTTCATTAAGGTCATTTTGGTGTTGGGGGTCGACCTCCCCCTCTTAGGCCTTGTTTGGCCCTTTTTGTGCCTTCTTTGTTGAGCTTTGGGAACTTTCGTGTATTGGCTTTATCACCACTAAAATCCATAGGATTTTTAGTGGTTATAAAGGGGTTTTGAGGTCTTGCATAGGGGAGGGACACCCCTCTCCCCTTTTGTCTCATTTGCTTGTGTTTTGGCTTATAAGGGTAGCATGCATGCCTAGCTTTGTTTGGCTTTATTTCAGAGGTTATTTGGTGTTTATTTAGCATGTTTTACCTCTGTTCCATGTTGGTTTGTCGACCCCTTGCATGCACCATACACTTGCCTTGCATTCCTCTATTTTTCCTAGAGATGCATCTTGCATTTGGATCACCATGCTTGCATGTTTTGGCTTAGCTTTCTAAAGTTTTTGGTCATGTTTTATCATGTTTAAGCTCTGTTGGGTGTTGATTTGGTCATGCTTTTCATGCTTTGTATAACCTCTTTGCATTTTAGCTTGTTGGCTTCGGGTGTGTGAGTCTTTAGCATCCATTACTTTGGCTATTTCAATGATTTGGAATCACTAATCATGCCATTTCAGTCCATGTTTTATGCTTACATGCTTGCATTTGTTACCCTTTCAATGCCTTGAATAGTTGTGGTCCTATGCTCCATGTTTGAGTCCTTGGTGTATGCCTTTTTGTTTAAGTCCTTGGGCTTCCATATCAGTGGGTTTTGGGGTGTATTTTGACGCATTGAAACTCTGTTTTTGGTTGCATAATCCATGCCATGTGTGGTCATGATAGTTGTAGTGGAATGCGCCCTTTTATGCCTTAGTTTTAGGCCCATTGGTGGGCATGTTTGCATGAGCATTTGTCCATCATTTCCATCACTTTTGGCCACTGTTTATGGCAAGGCTGAGGTTTGTCCTTTGCGTTTTAAGTCCACCATTGCATGTTCGTCGCATGTTTGTTGCATATTTGGTTCATTGTGTGTTGGCACATGCTAGTTCCATTGCATATTTTTCCATGTTTGCTACATTGCATTTTGCATGCTTGGCATATTGCATATTTGCATGTATAGGTTGCATTGCGTTTGGCATGTTTTGCTAACTTAGCCTCATATTGCAAACTTGATGCCATTTTGTACACTTGAGTCATATTGCATACATACATTGCATTATGTTTGGTTTGGGGTGTCAAACCAAACATGAGGAATGAGGTGTGTTCGTACTCAAAGTGACGAAACACGTCTCAATCCTCGGTCACCGACGCCCTTGATCTCAACATGATAGGGCATGAAGCATTCACTCGTTTGTTGCATTCATTTACATTGATTTGCAAGCTTGGTGCCTTTGGCCATCATGCATCGAAATGCGTGATTGGTGGCATGAGGACCGAGGGCCACACTCCCTTGAGTCTATAGCATGATAGGGAGAGTGGCCATGCACACATTGCTTTGAAATTTCCTTGCCATGCACTGTCTGTCCTCTACTGCTCTCAAAACAGGATTCTGTAGGAATATTTGGCCGACCGACTACATACAGTGCCGACCGACCAAAAATATCTGGCCGATGGCTTCACAACTGGTCGATGACCATTTATCAATGGCCGGTGGATCTTTACCTTGGCCGGTGGCATCGCAAAATGCTCAGGGAGCAACTCAGAGGCATCTCCAGGATTTTCACAGTCCTCAGAGGTATAGAACAGTGCAAACAAAGGCAATAGTGGCATGGCAACGGGTTTTCGGGCGAGGCAAATTGAGCATGCATCATCCCATCATACCGAGGCAGGGCTGCGACCACCTTCCTTCTGTAATTAATTAGAAGTTTTGTAATATTTAATTAGCTAGAGTAGCTAATTATTTATTTGGTTTGTATTATTTATTCAGACCCTCTAAGCGAGGGCAATGTTGTAATGAGTGTGCGTGTTTGCGATGTATGTCTTTCAACCCCACGTCTTTCTCCCTTTTATTTACCAGCTTATGATAGTTAGATTAGGGCATATTTCAATTAGCATACTTATGTTTGCATGTTTGCATCCATTCATCTGTCTTGCATGCACCGGGTTCAGCGCATCATACTAACTGCATTGTATTTCAATTCCAAGTTGAATACGTGTTAGCTATAGCATCATCATATGCCATCTTAGAATAGCCGAGCCTATTATAGTTGCCTTCCTGCATGTGTTGCATTAGGCATATCTGTATAGTTGGGATTCATGCATATTTTCTAATTAGCTTCTTTCTTTGCTCGGAGTACTCGGTAAGCTTTTTATGCTTAGCATCTTGCATGAGTGAGTGTTGCCATGATAGCATGCTTACCATGAGGCTATGTGCTTATGTGATATATCTGCCTGAATGCCTGTGGGTGAATGTTGGATTATCTGAATTGGAATAATGCATTGACTGTGAGTTTTAAGCCCACTAGATAATGGCAAAACCATGTTTTCTAAGCCCACCCGAGGATGGCAAAATCTGCATTTTTAGCCTACTTGCGAGTAGCAAACCGCTTTCAAAAACAAACATGAAATGTTTTGTTCCAATTCAGGCAATCCAGTCTATACTTGTATGCTGTGCGCATCACATAGTAATTTTAGGCTAATAACCGGAATAAGAGCACGTAATGTTTTCAAAACTCGATATCATGGTTAGTAGAGGCCGATCTTTGATCGGGCGAGCGGGGGTGCTCATAGCTGACCTTCCCTAATCGTACCCAAGTTCCCGAGCCGAGGTAACTTTAGTGATGACGGACACGTGGCCTTAGGCAAACGAGTCAGGGTTTCCTAAATTCCCCCCAAAATAAAATATTTAGGTGGCGACTCTGTATCTGGCAAAGCAGTCCATGTTTGGCACTTTTTTCTAACAAAATCAGTTTTCCAAAACGATTTGCCGGATTTGGACTCTTTGGTGATTTATCAATCTCACATTGCACATTGTGAGATCAGATTAAGAACCGTGAGAATTTGAGTCTGAACTGTAGTGAGCTCCAATGAACAAAACGGGATTCCCTCCCAGGACTTTCGGGGACGTCTACAGTGGCACACAAAAGTATAGACTAATTTGCAAAAATTAGAATATTTTGATTTCATGTTTGTTTGAAAATTGTTTTGAATATGTACCACTTGAAAAAGTGATATCATATACATTACTCAAATTATTCCAATTTAAGCAATTAGCTTTCATCCACGGGCATTCAAGAGTTATATCAATTAAGCACTTAGCCTGATGGTATCATGCTTGACATGGCAATAATCACATGCATGCAATATGCTAAAGTGAAAAATGCCCACCTAGTACTCCGAGGCAAGCCAAACAAAACAAAAGAATTAGAAGACATGCAAGCTCCTAAATAATGCAACATGACTAATGCAACACATGCAATATGCAATTTAAATAGGCTCAGCTACTATCATGGCATGTGAATCAACTTGATAACATGCGGTTTGAGCACGTTTTCAAAGAAGTAATAAATAACAATGTGAATTAGATTGATGGGCTGAGCTTAATGCATGCAAGACAATGGATACTTTGTACGTGGAAAATGCTAAGGTGCCGTTTGGTAACACTTACGTTTTCAGTTTATATTTATAAAAATTTTAAAAACTCAAATCAAAACTTGTTTGGTAAATTTTTTATTTATAAATCAATGGTCTCAGTTCATAAAATTTGGCCAAAAAATGTAAATTCAAAAAATGAGTTTACGTTTTGAGTTTTGAGTTTTTTTTTTTTTTAACCACCCAACACTAGCCACCACCCGCCACCATTTTCCACCACCGTCTTCCGCCACCATCACCCACCACACACCACCACCTGCCACCACCACCCACCCGCCACCACCACCCACCCCTCGCCACCACCACCACCACCACCACCACCATCCACTTGCCACCCACCCGCCATGACCCACCACCCACCACTACGATCCATCGTCCGTCGCCACCACCCATCACCACCACTCACCACCCACCTGCCACCACCATCCACCACCCCCCACCACCACCCACCACCACCATCACCCACCATCCACCCGCCACCCACCTGCCACCACCACCCACCACCCGCCACCACCGCCACCACCACCACCACCACCACCCACTTACTACCACCCACCACCTGCCATAGTTACCCACCTACCCACCCACCACCACCTGCCCGCCACCACCCACCACCACCCGCCATCCGTCACCCACCTACCACCACCACCACCACCACCACCACCACCACCACCCACCACACCCACCCACCCACCACTACCACCACTGCCATCACACCACCCACCCACCGCCACCACCCGCCATCCGCCATCCACCCACCACTACCACCACCACCACCACCACCACCACCACCCACTCGCACCACCCACCACCCACCACCCACCACCATCACCCACCCACCCACCCACTACCACCATCCGCCACCACCCGCCACCACCACCACCCACCACCACCACCACACCACCACCACCCACCACCACCCACCCACCACCACCACCACATGCCATCTGCCACCCACCTGCCACCACAACCCACCACCTACTCGCTACCACCCACCACCCGCCACCGTCACCCACCCACCCACCACCACCCACTCGCTATCATTTTCCACCACCGTCTTCCGCCGCCACCACCCGCCACCACTTGCCATTTCTCACTCTTTTTTATATTTTTAAATTTTTTAAAATATTTTTTCTAAACCAAACACGTTTGTAGTTTATGTTTTTATAAAAATAAACAAAAACTAGTTTATAAAATTTTTATAAATATAAACTAAAAACGTAAGTGTTACCAAACAGGCCCTAAGTAGACATGATTCTCTATGTTATCCATCATAAGCTGGTAAATAAAAGGGAGAAAGACGTGGGGTTGGAAGACATACACGTTATTATAATTTGCCCGTGCGCAGGAGGGTCTGAATAAATGTCCTAGCAAGCTAGCTAACTAATTATTACAACACTGAATTTCACTAACAGGTCCTAGCTAATTAAATAATTACAACAAAAGATTAATTACTCAAATTAATCATATAACCATGTTAACTAGCTCTTCTAACTATGTAATAAATAGTACAAGTCCACAAGTTAACGGGCCCCGAGAAATGAGGGAACGGCTTATGTATGCACATTGTTTTCTCCCTTGAAAAATGCCTCTATTTTGCTACCAAGAGGGTTCTATTTTACAGTTAGAAATTTGCATTGTTTTGCCTCAGCATCTGTTTTGTTATGTAAGAAAAGTGGTACTGTTTGACTGAAAAAGGTGGCTGGTCAGCCAAAAGTAGTGGACAGCCATACAGAAAAAGTGGTTGGCTAGCCACTAGTTTGTGGTATTGCCTTGCTGCAACAGATAACAAACAGAGCACAATCAGAGCATTTTTAGGGGATGTTTGTCCACCCTGCCTCTCCTTATCATCAAACAGCTCAAAGGAAGGGTAGGCTCGATTCACAAGTCATCAATCGGTGCAAATTCATTGCGTGATGACTTATGAACCAAGGGATACAATTTCAATAAATGCATAATGAAAGACCCACAAACCTCCTCCCTATCATGATATTGATCAAGGATAGTGGTCAACATTGACTCTTGAACCATTTTCATCACTAACAAGTATGAAACGACTTAAGACTCAATGGATTCAATTAACGTTTGATTGAACCCAAACCATTTTTTATTTCAATTTTAATACCTCATTAATTACCTTTCCATTCCTTAAGCATTTTAGCTCAATAATTAAGATTAAGTCCACTAATGGAAAGAAGTGTCAAACAAAGGGTTATTTTGGGCATAATAGAGATGTCATGTCATTGGTAATGAACCTCCGAAGAGATTAAACCATCAATCACAACAATCTCTATCTCAAGCTTAAATAAACAATTGGTTTGAAATGACTCTTAAAGCAAACAAGAAGTACAAAGATGATTAGAGATGAACACAAGTATGGAAAGCATGAAATAAATGCTATATCTCAAATAGGTTGGTGTCTAATGTCTAAAACATGAAACCTATGAGGACCGTTACACTACAAGCATACAATACAAAACATAAATGACATGAACAACTTAAAATAGTCTTAGAATAGGCTAAAACAGTACTAAAATTAAGGTAAAAACATCTACAAAAACAAGCTAGAAAATGGAGCAATTAAGCTAGTAAACAAGCCAAAGGAGGGGAGGCTAACCCCTCTATTTTTGGGACTTCAAAACCACATTTTAGCCTCTAAAAAACCTCAAAAATTCAGTGGTAAAAAGCTCAAAAAGAGTTTATGAAAAGATGGAAAACACAAGGATAAAGGCCTAGGAAGCAAGGTTCAAATAAGGGTGGTTAACCCCTCTACCTTTAATGGCCTTAAACCACAAGTTTCAGCCCATCAACATAGGTGAAAACTGGCCTCAAAACAGTAAGAAAAGATAGTGAACAAATAAAGGAAAGAAGATAGAAATTATACCTCTTGAAGAAGAGTAACCTTTTTGAATTATAAACCACCAATTCCACACCCTCAAGAGCTAAAATGCAAGCTCAATAACCTTAGCAAAAGACTCTCAAAGTTTGGTTTAGAGGGTCTAGGTGAAAGGTATATAATTTCCAAGAGAGAGAGCGAGAGAGAGAAATATTTTCCAAGACTTTGCTCCACAAATTTTTCTAACCCTAATTTTTGAGAGGGAGTCATCTATATATAGAAATGTATGAGACTATCTCAAAAATATCCATATAAACACAACTAGTGTAATGCATGCATCTGTGGAGACAGCTAGCATAGCTAGCCAAAAAGATTTGAATTTTTGCATAAAATGAGGCGGCTGGCCACTAATAGTGGCAAGCCACTAATGGCCGGCAGGCCCCTGGATGGTCAGGCTTAAAAAAACACTGTTTTGGTCCAAAAACAAGGCACAAAGTTTGTAGGTTCCTGAGGCTCAAAACTGAGGTTTCTTACTGAGGAAATTGAGCATTTGACAAGCATATGCATTCATCATTGGGTGATCAATCGATGGCGACCAAGTCTTAAGGGCAGTAAAAAATGGGGTGTCTACACTCTCTACAAAGATGAACTCAAAATAGTTAGATACATATATATAACTTAGGCTAATTAACTTAATTAAATCATTACGAATCATAATTTTAAAAAATTTCACAGCAGGCTCTAAAAATCATGCTAAACACAGGTATGAAGTCGGTTTTGGTTTCTGGCGCCTTTAAGGCTTTCATTTTAGTTCAAAGTTCTAATTGCAACAGATATTCCACATTTGACAGATATACTTCCAAAATAACATAATTCATTCAATTAAACATGCAAATTCATATCAAACACATAATCACATGCATAATTAAGCATAATACGAGTTAGGTTAACATAGTCTTCCCTCCCTTTAGGAAGTTTGGTCCTACAAACTTGTTCACTCATATGGAAAGCAAATCATATATCTCTATCCCGTTACTTTTCCCTTTTCCTTTTCTCAAGCAACTTCCATACCCGTTGTGGACACCCCATTTTTGACTGCCCGCAAGGCTCAAGCACTTTACTCGGAACACTCGATGATGAAAGTCGTATTGTGCGTGGTTTGAGGTCTCAACGAAGGATTCTTGTTCAAGCTTCGAAATAACCCCAAACCTTCCATATTTCCATTGATCATACCCAAGAAATCCCTTTTTATACCTTGTGCCACCCTATGTTGAGGCTAAAATAGAAAAGCAGGGGAATTCATTGAGGCTTGGCCGTGCCTCATTGAGGCCGGCTGTGGCTATTGAGGGCTGACCAGGCTTCAGTAGCGAGAAACATTATTCTGGCAAGAGGCCACCAACTGTCCATTTTTGAAAATATTTATGATTTTTTTTTTTTGCTCAAATTCTATAAATACTACCATATACCTCTATTTTGGGGGTTGTACAATTGAGAGAAAGCCTATACACATAGAGAGAGCTCCTTCTTCCATTGCAAGCTACCTTTGAGTTAACCTACCTTCCTTGTATCATCTATATACACCATACACAACCTTGACTCATCATCTTAGAGCCTTAGTTGACCCTTGAGAAGCATAATTCAAGCTTGAGAGTGTGTCAAGAGTGAGTTTGATCACCAACCAAAGCTTACTCCATTTTGAGAGGTATAGCTTGTAACTTTTGTTCTTGCTTTCGCTTACTTCATTTCTACCTATTTCTTGTATTCTTGGGTTGTTTTGCATCCATTTTAAGTATTGGAACTTGAGTTCGGATAAGCTACCAAAGGTGATAAGGTTAACACCCTTACTTGCACCTATTTTTATAGCTCAACCCTTGGTTCCTTTACACTCCTTTTCTTTTTCTTTTTCTTTTTTTCTTTTTTTTGAATTGATTTTCAGAGTTGAACTAAGGCCAAAAAAAACATGGTTTGAAGTCTTGAAATTGGAGGGATTGGCCACCTCTCCTTGTTTTTGCTTACATAGCTTTAGTGACTTTACTTTTGTTTAGCTTTTTTTGAGTTCTTTTCTTGCATTTTCAGCCACTATTTTTGGCTTATTAGAGATTGTTTTAGGGCTATCCAAATCCATTTAATTGATTCAAGCTTTGATTAGTTCATTTGTTGTAGTATTGGTCTTCGTACATAGCTTGTATTATGCTGTTCTTAGCCTTTCTTTGTCTAACTTTCATGGTAATATCCTTATTTTAAGAATCAACTTGCCACTCCTTTCTTTCATTTGAGAGTTGTTTCAATCGGTTGATGGTTATTCAACACATGAACTAGAGATTCGCGCTTAATGGCTTAATCTCTACGGAGATTCATTATCAACGACATAATCTCTCTTTCATGTTGAGAATTATTTCCCATTTGACGGTTCTCTCCTTTTAGAGGACTTAATCATCACTTTGGACAAATGGACTAAAGAATGGAAATAACTAAAAGAATTGGTTTAAAAGCAACCAACACACATAACGAAAATGAGTCATCTTGCTTGGGTTTGGCCGGACGTTATGCCAAGTTTATCGAGTCAAGAGTGGTCATACACTAATTCATGGCATTTTGATGATTCTTGAAGCGTATCTACTTCCTTTTATTGAGTTCATTCCATGATAAAAAGGGAGGAGTGGTCATATTTATTACATTCATTGATTTTTGTCCGAAATTGTATCTGAAATCATCAAGCAATCAATTTGCTCATTGATGATTTTGGAAACAATTCTAACCTTCTCTCGAAGCTTTTTCCATGACAGAGAAGGAAGGAAGGGACAAACAGAGCTTGAACAACTCTGTCTGCACTGTTTTCACTTCAAGACACAAAACAGAGTTTTGCACCAAATTGAGGCACGACTGGCCTTCTTTAGGCCCGATCGGGCTTCATTGAGGGCCATCCGGTACTCAATGTTTGGTCAGCAGTGTATTTTTGCAGAAAACATAAGGCAGTGCCTGAGGTGAAACAAAGCAAGCCTAGGGCAGACAGAGCTGTTCTTGAACATTGTACATGTGCATGTATGCAATTCTTGCGCATCCTCGCTCACATTATGATCATCGTAATTAATTTAATTTAATAATGTTTGTTGTAATTAGTCTCGTTAATTATTAAGTGTTGTAATAATTATTATTGTCCCTTTGTAATTGTTGTAGTTAATTAGTTTAAATAGCGAGTTTATTTATCTTGGTTATCCTTGTTGTAATCGCATAGTTAGCTAGTTAATTAGCCTCGATTATTTATTCATTCGATTTTGTAATAATTAGTTAAATTCAAACTTTTGGACTTCGATTCACACCCTTTTGCACGAGGGTAATGTTGTAATAAGTTGTATGTCTTCCAACCCCATGTCTTTCTCCCTTTTACTTATTCGCTTACGATGGTTAGTATAGGGCATCACGTTTCACTAGCATTCTTATGCTTTGCATCCATTGTCTTGCATGCATCCAAGCTTCGGCTCATCATGCTAACCCAATATCAATTTGTTCAAACTCATTACTTGAATACGTGCTCTCTTGCATGTCTTGAACGTAATCATACACCATGCTCATAGCCGAGCCTATAAAAATACATAATGTGTGCGTTGCATTTAGTCCTATTGCATTTAATTAGGAACATGCATATTTTTCTAACTCTTACTGCTATTTTGGCTCAGAATGCTAGATAAGTTTTTATGTCTTAGCATCTTGCATCGGATGTTTGTATTGCCATATCCAAAGCATGAATACCATGATGCTAATTGCTTAAATGATATAATTATTTGAATGCCTGTGGATGAAGGCTATTTGTTTGAATTGGGATGGTTTGATTAAATGTCCATTTTAGCCTACTTTTTCAAGTGGCAAATTCATAAAACAATTTCGAAACAAAACACGAGATCAAGTGTTCCAATTCTTGCAAACTAGTCTGTACCTTGTGCACACATCACATAGTAAAAATAGCTAATAAATCAAAACAAGAGCATATAATGTAAATAAGAAACACATCATGATTAGTAAAGGCCGATCTTTGATCGAGCGAGTGGGGTGCTCAATTCATGACCTTTCCTTCTCGTACCTAAGTTCCCGAGCCGAGACACTTTGGTGATGACGGACTAATGGCCTTTGGCACGAGTCTCGGGTTTCCTAAATTTTTCAAAAATATTTAGGTGGCGACTATGTAATCTAGCAAAGCAGTCCATTTTTGGCATTTGATTTAAACATTGATTTTTTAAAAAGAATTGTCGGATTTGGACTCTTTCGTGTTTTCACTATTTTACATTGCACTTGTGAAATCAGATTCAAAATCACAAGTGGAGTCTGAACTATAGGGCTATTCGTCTTTCGAAAGGAGCACGAAAAGTCGGGCTATAGTTTCTGGCGATTCTACTGTGGACTTAGAGAACTTGACTTGAAACTCATGATGTGAATTCTTATTTACACTTACGTGTTTCTTTGCATTTGCATTGGTGCACTTAAGTCACTATGTTTGCCGACTATTATTCCTGGACGGTTTGCCGGAGGCTCGCCTAAAAGGCTTGGCAAAAGGCTGACCGGTCATGGGCTCTATCATGTTGGAAACACAACCCTTGGATCTGGATTACCGCTGTACTGTTTGATCCACCTTTCACTTCTCGGTGTTAGGTGTGAGAGGTATATTAGGTATATTCTTGCTGAGGTATCCTTTTGACCATTTGACCTAGTTGCATATAATGAAGCTATAGTGACTATTCCAAACTTAGGATAGGATGCTACCCATTTGTAGGATGTTATGAAACACGTTGTTTGAATTACTGCAACCTAGATCATGCCAAAAATCTAGGACAGGGTAACCCTACCCCCTCATAGGGGTGTTATGATTCTTTTTACTTGATATGTGCTTTTACAATGAAACTGTACAAGATGGATCATCTCAGTATAAAGTTTGGAACAGTGATCAGTGGGGATTATAGTTCAACTATGTGTTTTGACTGTTGTGAATTGGGGCCGAGATGCTGTCCGATTTTGATTTTGTTTTTCTTTCTTTCTTTTTGCAAGGTAGTTTACCATCATAGCTTCAGAAAGACCCGATATTCCCCAAGTTGTGTGGACTCATTTCAGTAGGCTGTGTAAAGCTCGAGACCTTGTTGGTGGTCAGCCCGTGCTAGTCTCGTTTCCTTCAGCTGCTCGACAGAGAAGAAACAGACAGTTAGTAGCATTAGTACAAAGCACTCCACAAATATCTATCCGTTCTTAGTCGATCAATTCATAGCATCTAGTTCACCCAAATTAGCAATGGCACAGAACACAGTACCAAACGCAGAGGAATTTGCTGCCATGATGATTGTCGTCCAAAGGACTATGGACACTGTGAACCAGAGAATGGCTACACAAGATGAAGTCATTACCGATCTACGGCATGCATCTAGGGCATCAACATCAACCGTGCACCCGATCCCTACTGTTCAACCAAAACTGGATCTACCCCCACCAGTAGAAAATCTACCAGTCCCAGATCCTCAAGACATGTTTTCCCCAGCTCCAGCTTATCATCCTCAGATTCAACCTCCTCCAGGGATTTTTCCTTTCGATATCAATGAAATTGATCCAACCTTGGTCAAGATTGCTAGATTGGAGAAAGTATTGAAGAAATCCCAGGGATTCAACTCTATTCCAGATATCGAAGATGTGTACACTAAGGCTTCAGTCAAATTACCGAAGAAATTTAAGATACTCCACATCAACAGATTCAATGGGAGTGGGGATCTAATCGTGCATGTCCAGTTGTTTTCAGATGTATTGAGGCCCATGGGTTTGTCTCGGGTACAGAAGCTTTAGTTGTTTGGGAGAACCCTGTCAGATGTAACGGCCATCTGGTATGCTAAGTTGGAGGACTCTACAAAAAGGAATTGAGAGGAGCTATCTGAGGCTTTTGTCAATCAGTACTCATATAACACCCGATAGAAGTAACCATTAGTGAGCTAGAGGCCACTACCCAGAACCCTAAAGAATCATTCATCGATTTTGTTGCCCAGTGGAGAGATAAGGCAGCTTGAATGACAAATAGGCCTGCCAAAAGAGAACAAGTCCAACTAGTGGTCCAGAACCTTGAGCCAGACATGCTGCAGAGAATGATAGTGGCACCATTGTCCACATTTGCTTCCTTACATGAGTTGGGGGTCCAGATAAAGAGTGCATTCAAAAAGGATATCTCCACAGAACAAGTGAACCCGCAAGAAAGTTGTTCTCTCGGAATATCAATGCTAGCAGTAGCACTGTTCCACAGCCTGCAGATGTCAGTAATGTCATCATGATGGCCAAGATGGTTGATCCTTTTGCCACTGCCACAACCTCACAACCTTCACAAAATGCCAGTCCACCCCGAAACCATAGTCTTTACCCCCTCCATATGAGCCTAACCCATGCCTTCAAGCTGTTCATGCAAAAGGGGCATCTCAAGCCCCTTGATCCTCGTCTACTTTTAGACCCATTGTCACCCAAACACGACCCCATCCAGTATTGTATCTTCCACCAACAACATGGCCATCCCACAGACATGTGCTACCGTCTACGTTATGAGATCCAGGATCCCATTGACAACAAAGTGATTGCCCCACCTTCCAAACCCAACATAACAACTAACCCACTTCCTACACATAACCAAGTCCTCCCGTCCAGAAATATTAGCCACACCCATACACTACCGCTCACCTTCAACCCTAGCACATAAATTACCTCATCCCACCTACCAGAACTAAAGGTGGTCATTCCAGAAGACACAGACATGTGTATGATGGATTTAACACCACAAACCCAACCCAGGCCGGTGGTAGTAAAAACGGAGAAAGAGAAGAATGCATTGAAGACAGGGTCATTTGATACACATGTCTTAGAGAATGGGGTCTAGCTCACAGAGGAGTATGATCCTAGTTTATACATTGTGACCATCGATCAACCAAAGCCAGTGGTCATATTGCCAGACTTTCTCAGCATCAATGCTATAGAGAAAGACCAGATGGCGTAGAATCAGAATGAGTGGCCCGAGCATGGCCTAAATAACTTAGCAAACCTAGAAAAGGATCTAGAAAAATTAGAAGAGGATCTGGAGGATCTTTATTTCTTTGAGGAAGAAGACACAAGCTGTGTGCAAATAAGATGGTGGGACCCGAGCCAGCCAGAAACAAGCAATGGGTGGTTGAGTGAGGAAGAGTCCGATGTGGAGGAACAGACAGGAGAGACCGGAGGAGAAGAGGAAGTTGCTATTAAGGGTAAGGCTGAGGCTGCATCTCTTACTGAGAAGGAATAGGCACTGGAACAATTTCAAAAAGAAAGGATAGAGGAGATCCAAGCGAAGATAGCTCTAGAACAAGGCAAAGGAAAAGGGAAAGAAGAATCAGAAACAACGATGGGCGATGCCCAGATAACCAGAAAACTCAAACGGGATCCCAATGACCGAAAGAGGATGTTGAGGAAACTTAACAAGTACCTGGATGTTGAAACCCAAGTAGTTGAGGTGGAAGAAGAATGGAATGATGATAGGACGCATGATGTTAATATGCTCCGGATATAACCCGATGCCAGTCCGATCATGACTTTGGGAGAGTGGTGGGAAGGCAGGGATGTATGTGTACACTAACAAAGATTAGAAAGCTGATACCCCAGATGACACTTGGTATACCAATGAGATTAATCACATGACCCAGAGCGGTCGGTACTTCAAACCCGCAATGGTATACCAGCCAAAGACTTCTAACAAGGAGGCTGAGAGATCAAAATAGAAGGATATTGAGGAAAACATGGTCTTAAACTAACTAAAGAAGATTCAGGCCGACATATCCATCTGGGGACTGATAATGACGTCTCGAGAGCATAAACAAGCCCTACTCAAAGCAATGAACCGAACCAAACTGCCCATTCACACCACTGCTGACCAATTGGTGTCATTGGTCACCTATGGGGACGTTATGCCAGTAATATCCTTTATGGATAAAGAATTGCCTCCCGAGGGCACCAACCACAACAAGCCTTTGTATGTAACCTTGAAAAGTCAAAAAAAGTGGATTCCAGTGGTATTAGTAGATAACGGATCGCCAATCAATGTGTGCCCAGTGAGAACTTCTTATGCCATCGGTTTGAGGCCGATTGACTTTACACCCATGACCCAAGCTATCCGAGCTTACGATAATACAAGCCGGGACGTCATGGGAACATTCAAGAGCAATATCCTAATCGGCCCGTCCGAACATAAGGTGGAATTCCATGTTATGGATGTTCTGGCCACGTTCAACCTACTTCTGGAAAGGCCCTAGCTACACTAGATAAATGTTGTATCATCAACAGTCCATCAGTTAGTGAAGTACCCCTTCAAAGGCGGGATCGCCACTGTGTATGGTAACTCCACCATCAATCCTCTCCAAGGAACCACTGCACCATTATTGCAAATCATACATGGGGAAGAAGACGTGCTCCTTTCTGGCTTCTCTCTAGCAGAAGCCTGGTTGGTCTAAACCATCATGGTAGAGGGCATTGGAGATTACATGAGTGCGCAGTCCATACACATGATGAACAAATAGGGGCATATTCCTGGGTCAGGATTAGGCCGAAGTGGCAGACACGGAGGTACTGTTGCTAAGAAGCTGAGTCATAAACCCCATGCTTTCGGGTTGGGATACAAACCTACCACTACAAATTGGCAAAGGAAAGGGCAGGAGTTGAGAGAAAGGCTGAAAGTAAAGAGGATTGGGAAACAATATGAGTTAGTCCACAAATCTATACGGGTTAGGATACAAACCCCTATGATGCTTTGTCCGCCAAGGGTAAGATTTCCAATTCTGTGGATTCCCGGAGCCTTGGTATGACTGGAAAATAAAGACTAGGTATCTAGGGTTCGAGATCTTTTTCAGACACCAGTTATTGGAAGAGGAGGACGAACAGGCAGGCCTAAGTACTGGTACTGATCAAAGAAAGATTGCAAACTTAGAAATCAAAAAGGAGGAGCTGTTGGGAAAAGCACTGGCTGACTTGCTGATGAGTTCCACTGCTGAAGCTAAGACCACCAACTTGGGGGATAGTTTTATTATCTCAATGATCGGGGATACCCTAGCAGTGGATTTCTCCAATCTTATCGTGGATGCATTTGAGGCTCCACACTTGGTGTAGAAACTTGAGCAAGGCATCATCAACAATTCTGAATAGGCTAGTGAGTCTGAATCTGATTCCTCTGGGTCTGTGGAGTCGAAGTCAAATTCAAGTTCCTCTGAGTTTGGTACGTCTGGGAGTGGTAACCCAGATACCAAAGTCATGTCCAGATCGTCTTTTAGTTTTTCTTTTGAGTCCACTATAACCGAAGATCCAGACTTTTTGAATGGGAATGTTGTAAATGTTGCCTACTTCTTTATGCCCTTGGTTTATTGTATTGATCTTAATTTTCAAAATTTTGACAAAAACGAAGAGGAAGAAATTCGTCGAGTTTTGAAAATTTTGGTTGATCATGAGGAGGAGAGGTGTGTTAAGCCCTATACAGATGAAATCGTATCAATTAACGTGGGTACTGAGCAAGATCCTCGCTTGGTCCAGATTGGGTCTATGTTGTCTTTAGAGGAACACGAGCGTTTAATTGCTTTATTAAAAAAATTCAAAGATGTTTTTTGCGTGGTCCTACGAAGCCATGCTTGGAAACGATCCTGAGATTGTACAGCACCGGATCCCTTATGACCCTGAGGCCCGGCTAGTTAAGCAAAAGCTGCATAGAGTTCGCCTAGGTTGGGCTTTAAAGATTAAGAAAGAAGTTACCAAACAGATTGAAACAGGGTTCTTGCTTGTGTCTGAGTACCCGACATGGTTGGCCAATATTGTTCCAATCCCAAAAAAGGGTAGCAGAATCAGAGTCTGTGTCGACTTCAAGGATCTAAATAAGGCTAGTCCGAAGGATGATTTTCCACTGTCGCATATCGATGAGTTGGTAGATTTCACCGCCGACCATGAATTGCTCTCGTCTATGGACAGATTTTCCGAGTATAACCAGATTCTGATGGCACCCGAGGATAGGGAGAAAACCTGCTTTCACTACTCTGTGGGGGCACTTATTGTTATCGAGTCATGCCGTTTGGGTTGAAGAATGCTGGGGCCACTTATTAGAGGGCTGCAACTACCATCCTACATGACATGATCCACAAAGAGGTTGAGGTGTATGTGGACGATATGATTGTCAAGTCCAAAGATCGAGAGGGCCACTACACTGCCTTGGAGAAATTCTTTCAGCGGATCAGAGAGTATAGATTGAGGTTGAACCCGCAAAAATGCACTTTCGGTGTAACAACAGGAAAAATGCTGGGATTCTTAATCACACAGAGAGGAATTGAGGTAGATCCTTCCAAAATCAAGGCCATCTTAGAAATGCCACCACCAAGGACTCAAAAGGAGGTGCGCGGCTTTCTGGATAAAGGGTAATTCATAAGGCGGTTTATTTCAAAACTAACCTTGACTTGTGAACCACTATTTGGTCTCTTGAAGAATGGAAAGAAATTCTAATGGGACAATCGTTGTCAGTTCGCTTTTGAACAGGTCAAGCAATATCTGTAGAATCCGCCTGTGTTATCACTGCTAGAATCGAAAAAATAGCTGATTTGTACCTGTCAGTTACAAACTCAACCATGGGGTGTATGTTAGCTCAAGAGTCGGAGGCCAAGGTAGAGAAAGTTGTTTACTACTTGAGCAAGAAAATGCTGGATTACGAAACCCGTTACACTCCCCTTGAGAAATCTTGTTTAGCCTTGGTATGGGCTACCCGGAAGTTGAGGCACTACCTAAGAGAGAACAACTGATTCACTGATGCACTAGCAACATTATTTTCTATGGTAGACATTCCATTGTGAGTAAGGATGCGTCCAATCATTATTGAACAGAAGTACACGCCAGCCTATGAAACCATCACCACTATAGATAAGGCTTCAGACAAGAACCCCTGGTACTATGATATCTGGAATTTCCTAGAAAATGAGGAGTATCCGCCAGGAGCAAATGCCAAGGAAAAAATGGAAATACGGCGTTTGGCCGTTCAATTCATCATCTGCAGAGGCAAACTGTCCAAAAGAGGCCATCTGGGAATGCATAAACTATGTGTTGAGGAAGAAGAATCAAAGCGCCTTATGGAAGCCATTCACGGAGGAGAGTACGGAGACCACATGAACGGTGTGATGCTCGCCCGAAAAATACTTAGACAAGGCTATTACTAGTCAACCATGGAACAGGATTGTATTGGTTTTGTTCGGCGATGTCACAAGTGCCAGATTCATGCCAGCTGCATGAATATTCCATCGTCAAAACTCTACAATATGACTTCACCATGGCCATTCTCTATTTGGGGAATAGACGTTATCGGCGTAGTTACACCAAAAGGGTCAAACCGGCATGAATTCATTCTGGTAGCAATCGATTACTTCACAAAATGGGTGGAGGCCCGGTCCTACTCTGTGCTAAAAGCATCGCATGTGGCTAAGTTCATCAAAAACAACATCCTATGCCGGTATGGGGTGCCCAATGAAATTATCTCCGATAATGGGTTGCACTTCAAGAAAGAGGTGGTAGACTTGCTTGAGAAATATAACATGGCTTTCCATAAGTCATCAACCTATAGGCCGCATACCAATGGAGCTGTCGAAGCTGCAAACAAAAATATCAAGAGAATTCTACAGAATATGGTGGAACCCTACAGGGATTGGCCAGATAAATTGCCATTTGCGCTCTAGGGCTACAGAACCTCAATCTGAACATCTACAAAGGCAACCCCCTATTCTCTTGTGTACAAGATAGAGGCTATTTTTCCGATCGAAATTGAAGTGCCCTCGCTACAAATTATGGCTGAGTGTCAGATAGCATAGGCAGATTAGCAGCAAAGTAGGTTTGAGGAGTTAATGTTATTTGATGAGAGAAGACTAAGAGCGTTGTATCATGTTCAGGGCTACCAACGCTGGATTGCCAGGGCTTTTAACAAGAAAGTGAAGTCCATAAATCTTCAAGAAGGGGACATGGTATTGAAAGACAACCGAGCTGTCATTCATGACTCTAGAGGTAAGTTCAGAACTAATTGGACTGGTCCTTACATCATCAAGTCAATCTGGTCAGAAGGGGCGGTTATTCTTATGGACTTGGATGGCCTGGAGTTCTCGCAACCAATCAACATGGACAAGTTGAAGAAATATTACCCCTGAGAGGCTCGCTAGGCCGAAATCCTAAAAGGGCGACCTAGGCAAAAGTTAGAACATGAAAAATGAGAAATAAAAAAAAACTAAGCTGGCAAGGTTGAAAACCCTAAAGGGCGACTTTGGCAAAAGTTAGTGCATAAAAGGAGAGAGTTAATACTCTAGTGAACCTGAACCGAACTACGTAAAGCCTGATTCCCATTTTTGGGATACGTAGGCAACTTAATCCTGAAGTTCGGCTGTAACTATCTCCAATTCAACTGTCCTATCTATTTTCTTGATCACGTCATCTTCGTTCATCATCTATTAGTTTGTTTATACTCTTTATTTCGGAGAAAAAAAAAATGAGTACAGTACAAAACGATAGTGATATGTAATCAGGGGTAGTTATGATTTCTTTTGATTCGGGATTGTACGTCTTGAGGATCAATTCTGTGCGTATCAAGTCGTGATCATTTCTGGAAAATTGTTTTGAAAAGTTTTAATAAAAGTTGATTTTGTTCAAAATTTTACCCTTTTACAACTTGAACCATTTTTGGGACCGAAAGGAAAATTTTCAGTACTCACAACTTTAATTTTATTGATTTCAACACGAGTACATTCTCCAAACTCTTTGATTCAGGTCAAAGTTGCTTTTTACATCTTAAACTTGAAAATAAAATATCAAAGTAGTAAAACTAGGGGCACAGCTAAGTCAGGTGGCTCTATGCCAAAGATGGCCCAACCTCTGCCTCTTCTTCAAGCCAAGCCAAACACTCCTCAGACAAGGTGTAACTGAAACTAATGGCAGGGGCCAGAATTTCTCTCGTCCTCCAGGCAGCAAGATACCGGGGCAGGTGCAAGGCGTGAACTGGAAATGAAGCTGTGTATTCCACTCCCTCATCTAGTCGTATCTGATCATGCCCGAATTGACGTCAGAACCGGAGAGGAAAATAGAATACGCAATGTGTGAGGCCAATCAACTCTACACCTGACTATCAGGACATGCTGTAGCTCATCTATGCAAAATTAAGCTAGGGGCAACGCCAAGTTATGCCAGTTGCAGACCGACTGCACATCCAATCACACCATAAACCTTCTAAGGGGAAATCCACTGGCCGTTGACAAAAGAATAAGCCCGGGCCGAATACTTGAGACAAGGAGTAGCTACTTGCAATTTATCTATAAGCCATACTTAGGGAGGGATGAAAAATAAGAGAGATTAAAGAACAAAGAGGTGTACGATGAGAGAAAAGTAAGGAAGGGGTTTGGAGAGAAAAATAGAGAATGAGTTTTGAGAGATGTAAGAATAATAAATTAGAAGGGTGGAAAATAATACCTGGAGAAGTAGCGGACTTCCTGCTAGCCGGGTGGTCTCTCCTCGGCGGAAAGCATCTAAACCCATCAAAGTTTCGGCTAGTGCCAAACCTATGCAACTCTTACCCTCTTTCAGACGTTGAGCTGTTTCGATCAACCAGATGCTAGCTCTGCTGAAACTAAGGGCAAGGAGGAATTGTGCAAGAAGGCATAAACAAAGAGCATGTTGCCAGTGGCCTCGCCAAAGAAGGTCACTCTTGTCTCCAATGGCAAAAAATCGATGAACTAAATCGAGGATGTCTAGCTTCCCATCATGTGCCAAAGACCGAGCCTCATGTAATGTTAACCCATACATCTGTCCCAAAGCTTGGGCACGGCCAAAACGGGGTTGAGGTATGATTTCTCCGTCGCCCCGGGACTTTATTAAGGCTTGAAATTCCTCGAGTGTCGGGCACACCTCTTGGAATCCGAATTGAAACACGTGTGTGATTGAGTTCCAATATTGAGCAGCAGCATGTAGGAATGGAAAACAAAGAGACGTACAACTCAAAGAAAAAGGGCATTTAGGCCGAAATCATGAAAATTTACCTTTTTCGAGCCGTCCAAAGTGGCTATCTAGTCTCGGAGCCTATTGTTGCACAATGTCTCTATCTTGGGAACAAAATATCAAAGACTTGTTATTTCACCAGAAAAACAGCATGGGAGCATTATTTATAGAGGATGAGAAGAAGCAGTGCATGACAGCTGGGCAGCACTGACCGACCTTACATTGAGGCCCGGTCATGCCTCAGTGAAGCCTGGCCATGCATATTTAGACTTGGCTGGGTCTAAATGACGTTTCAGAATCAATGCAGTTGCAAGAAAGGCCAACCTTTGCCTTGACATACCACAGTTGTATTTTGAGTCTTGTTTTGTTTGTACCAAGTATTTTTTGATATTTTCAATTTGTTTCTATTTTGTTTTCCTGTTATCAAGTTGTATTTCACAATTTTGTCCAGTTATGGATAGTTATCCGATTCAAATGAATGCAAGAGCAAGTCTTATATGAAGTTATCATGCAAGGGTTACGCCATTCACCGCATTGTGCAAAGGAAGTCATTTAACAAAAACTTGTCTTTTATAATTAGCGGGTCCAACCCCGATCATTGTTTTACAGAGCAATAAAACAAAACAAAATCTTTTAAACAAAACAAAAGGATCTATCTAAAGCTAGTCTTTAACTACAAAGAAAAAAAACTAAAACTAAAACTAAAACGAAATCGTCGCCATCGTCAATAGCCCATCCTCGCCCTCTTTCTCCTCGGTTGTGGGGGAGGTGCATCACTATCATTGCCAGAGCCGTTAGACTGTGAGTTAACCTCCTCTCCCTCGTCTTCAGTGGTCATAGATCTGTCAAAAGACTCCTCAGAAGGTGAGCGCTACCTCGCTCAGCCTCTCCCTCGATCGGCTCCCCATCGGCTCCTCACTGGACCTCGTCTCCGTCTACTGGTCGCAGAAGGTCCTGCAGGCATTGCTAGCGTCAGCTCAAGCTGAAATGGGTATAGGTATCAATATGAACTAACGGGAATGTACAATATGGAAACAACAGTAAACTACTGATAGACTATACCTCAATCCCATGGGTGACTAAGGCAGTCTACCTCCTCCGTACCATGAGGAGCAGTCGGTCAATCATACGAACGAGGTCATTAGCATACGCCCGGGGTACCTACAAAAGGAACAGAATTTGAGAAAGGTAGACAGAAGTAATAGAGACCAATGAATAGAAATGATAGAAAACAAAACAAGCTAATGTACAGTAAGTAGAAGCATAAAGGAATCTATACATGCTCGATGCCAGGGGCGAAAACTAGTCTGCGATCCCTCTCCTCGATGTGCTCAAGCGGGATCTACTCAATCACTCCATCTGGATGCATGTACATGATCTCAGTAGGGATCACAAGAAATCCAGGAATAGGAGCAACGGCAGGGCACCTCCAGTAGACGCATCACCAACCGCAGCAATAGCAGTAGCAACCTTCAACACAGCTCGAGCCACGCCTGAAGTAAGAGGTGCCATCACCCGGGTGTGTAAGAAGGTAGTGAAGTCGCCAGGCTCATGATGATGATCCCCGTCCTCACCTAACACTAGGAGGTCGATCTGAGGATCGTCCTGCGGCTCATGTGGGATGTTGGGGTCAACTACGGCTCACGTTTGGCAGATGATCCTCTCTCCCAGGTAGTACGCCCGGCCAACGGGGCCCTTGAATAGAATCCACATGGTGGAGGCATGCCATGTAATAGCGAACGTCATCTTCGACACCTGGGGAATGCTCGCCTAAAGATGCCAGTCAACCTATGTGTAGACGTCCCCGAACGCCCCGGGAGGATGAGGTCCCGTTCTATTCGTTTTGTGGGTTTACTACAGTTCGGACTCAAATTGTCACGGTTCTTAATCTGAACCAAAGAGTCCAAATATGGCAAATCGTTTTGAGAAAAAAGATTTTTGAAAGAAGTGCCAAACATGGACTGCTTTGCCAGATACAGAGTCGCTACCTAAATATTTTATTTTGGAGGAATTTAGGAAACCCTAACTCGGTGTCAAAGGCCACGTGTCCGTCATCACCAAAGTTGCCTCGGTTCGGGAACTTGGGTACGATTAGGGAAGGTCAGCTATGAGCACCCCCTCTCGCCCGATCCAAAGATCGGCCTCTACTAACCATGATATCCAATTTTGAAAACATTATGTGTTCTTATTTCGGTTATTAGCCTAGAATTACTATGTCATGCGCACAGCAAACAAGTATAGACTAGATCGCCTAATTTGGAAATAAGCATTGCATATCCGTTTGTTTTAGAAAACACTTTGGAATTTGCTACTCGCAAGTAGGCTAAAATACGGATTTCAACGAGTTATTCCAACTCAAACAATCCATCCTTCACCCACAAGCATTCAAGCAGTTTACATCATATAAGCATCTAGCCACATGGTAAGCATGCTGTCATGTTAACATTCACACTCATGCGAGATGCTAAAGCATAAAATACTTACAATGTACTCCATGCCAAAACAGTAAACTAGTTAGCAAACATGCGTGACCCTAGTTCATGTTAAGTGGCTAATGCATCGCATACAAAATGTCACTAGAATAGGCTCGGCTAATCTAGAAATGGCATGTGAAATGCACAAGTAGCGTGTATTCAAGTTAGATTTGAAGTACTTATGCAGTTAGCATGATGCGCCGAGCCAGGTGCATGCAATACTGATGAATGATGCACGCATGCACAACATAAGGTATGCTAAAGTAAACATGACCTAATACTAACCATCAAAGCAGGTAAGTAAAAGAGAGAAAGAAATGGGGGTTGGAAGACATGCACGCACACACCCACACTTATTACAAACTTGCCCTTGCTCGGAGGGACCAAAAGAATAATACAATTTAACTAACCTACAAGCTAATTAAATATTACAGGCCACTAAATTAATTAAGCAAATTAATTAATCTAAGAGAGTGATAAACGGCCTCGGGAAAAGAGCCCAATGCAATGCATGCTCGGTATTGCTCGGAAGTCCACTGCCATGTGCAATCTGCCTCTGTTTCCCCTGCTGTACTCCTCTGAAAACTGCCAAAGTCTCAAGATATTCTCACTGGATGCTGGGGAATGCCACCGGCCAAAGGGGATCATCACCGGCTGTGATTTGGTGGTCATCGGCCAAAGATAAGCTTAAACACAATTGCAAGGTAAGCTAAAAGGCTATGCAAGAAAGGGGTAAAAAGGGGCAAAGTTGTTACCCTTGAAGACTTTCTTCACAAATGAAGCTCCAGCAACTTCTTTAGCTCCAAACCAGCTCCAAGAACTCCAAGAACACTCCTTTGGCTCTCAATAACCAAGAAAAGGTGTAATGGTGGGTGTTTGTGTGCAAAAGTAAGACCAAACTCACACTAAACTACCAAGAGAGGGAAATATAGAGATGGAATAGACACAAATTCCTAACCCTAATATCCAAGCTCTCTGAAAATGTTGTCTAACCCTAACTCAAAGAGAGGAGACTCTCTCTTATAAAGCTCTCTCTTGTAAAGCTTGTCAAATAAGCTTGTCAAGAGAGAGATCCCTCCATACACGTGTATGGAGGGGAGAAAAATGGGTGCCGACTATCACGGTGGCACAAAAATATTTGGAAGATCAGATGAACAGTGATCGGCCAGCCAAAATTGCCATTTTGACAAAATAAATGGCCGATTGGCCAAAAAGAATGCCGACCGGCCAAACATATGGCCGATGGCAACAAAACTCTGGTCGGTGGCCTTTAACCACGGCCGGTGATGTGTGGGGATGCCTCAAAAGGCATTCCCTGCCCCTCCAAGGCAAAACACAAGTGTTTGGGGCGAAACCAGACACAAAACAATCAAGTCGGGAGATCCTGAGGCAAGGCGCGTAGCCGAGACCTCCGGAAACTCGAGATGAACACAAACATGGATGATCACCGAGTGTTCAAGCGGTGACGTCCAAGTCTTGAGGACGCTCAAAAATGGGGTGTCTACAGTTGCCCCTCTTTGACCGAACTCGAAAGTCATAACAATGACAGGAGTGAATGTCAAAGCCTAGAGACGACCCATTTTTGACAAGGCCGAAGACTTAGACAAAGCATGCAAGACAAGCAAGATATGCGCCCGAAGGCATGGGCAAAATGCAAGAAAATGCACAAAGCCAAACATAACTTATGATCGTACAAAGAAAGCTGTAACGAAGCACACATGCGACAGTTTTAAGCTAGCATACACCAAACTACACTACAATGTAGAAAGAATGTAAGAGAATTATGCAATTCTCGATACGTCTCACTCGGAGGATACAATACCTGTCCGGTTCGTCTGGTTGTACCAGCCTCAAATGAACCGTACATACAATATCGTGCCTGAAAAGAAAGTAACTTAACAGGTACAATATTGTTAGCAACATGCATAACATGCAAAATGATATGTAATATATACAAAACTATGTATAAACAATGCAAATGATAATGCAATGCAATTGAAACAATGTAATGCAATTGAATCATGATCCAATCATGAACGGTTCAAAACCACACAAATGTCAAATAGATTGATGGAAGTAACAAGTCTGTCTACCATAGAAAAGGTGTCGCAACCCTCAAAGCGTGAACACATGCAGAACTATGAGTAATGTAGACAGACACAAGAACGAGTATTGGGTGGAATGACATGAGTGGGGAAACAACCCATTGGGGAAAGAACAATGATCCTAATGCTGGATGCAAAAATTACACTACAATGTAATACATACAATGGATATGGCACGCAGGCCAAACCAAATCTTGCTTAGGAAGGGCATGTACACGTACAAGCCGTGTCTAACACAAAAAAGGTGCCGCAACCCTCAAACCAAGTTCATTAAGGAATAGGCGCGTACACATGCAGAACTGTGTTTTGACGTGAAAAGTATGGGCACATACCAGACCAAGCTCAACAAGGAAAGGCGCGAGCCATGGATGGAGGTGATGCAATGAATGCATGCAAACTATAATGCAATATGCACTGGAATGGATACAATGGATAAGGCACGCAAGCCAAACCGAATCTTGCCGAGGAAAGGCATGTACACGTACAAGCCGCGTCTAACACAGAAAAGGTGCCGCAACCCTCAAACCAAGTTCATCAAGGAATAGGCGCGTACACATGCAGAACTGTGTTTCGACGTGAAAAGTATGGGCACATACCAGACCAAGCTCAACCTAGAAAGGCGCAAGCCATAGATGGAGGGTGATGCAATGGATGCATGCAAGCTACAATGCAATATGTACTGGAATGGATGTTTACAGAAAAATGCATGACATATGCACTATATTCTACGATGCATGACAATGCAATATATATACCATGTATGCATGACAATGCACTATTTACAATGAATGCATTACATATGCATGTTTTTTTTTTTTTTTTTTTTGAAAATGCAAATGATGCATGACATGCATGTTGCATGGAATGCGCGACAACACAGGTCGCTTCGAAATGCAAGACACTGCATGGATTTTAAATGCGCGACAACGCGCGGCTTTTGAAATGTATGACAATGCAAATGGACTGTGCACATCAATGCACCAAAGGTCTTGCGCCTTCCGAGGATTTAAGGTCTCCTAGACCGTGCGTGTTTAAGGTCTCGCCAGACCATGGGTGCATGACAATGCAAACTGTGTGCGTTATAACGTGTGTGTGTGTGTGTGCATAAAGATGCAAGGGATGATGTGTGCTACAGTGCATGCTGACATGCAAACACCAAACAAGCGTGTTTAAGGTCTCGCCAGACCGTGCGCTTTTAAGGTCTCGTCAGATCAGGCGTGTTTTCGGTCCCGCCGGATCATCGGTGCACAAGACAATGAGATGCATGAAATAGCACGATTGAATGCATGCAAAATGCAATGAGGCGCGCAAAATAGCACGATGGAATGCATGCCAAATGCAATGAGATGCGCAAGATAGCGCGATTGAGACGCGATGCACAAGACAGTGTGATTGATTTGGAATGCACATGGGGCAACTTTCGAGTTTTGTAAAAGACAAAAGGATACGGAAAGGATACACCTTGCACGAATCCGAGTGCCACGCACGGAAGACACGGTCCGAGGTCAAAACGGAGGCCGGTCGAGCTTCGGAAATGCACTGTTTTGCATTGTTTTGAGCAATGAAAGCCCTGAACCACACATATAACCCAAAAAAGAGTGTAGAAGGCTCGAAAACCACTGTAGGAGACCGCTAGATACCCACCGGCCATTAAAATATATCACCGGCCATCCATCGGCCATCATACAATTCCATCGGCAAAATATTTGGCCGACCGGCCAACAGTGTGGCCGACCGGCAAAAAGTGCCTATATCGGGGCAGTTCAGTCATTTGGCCATGGGTCTTTAAATATAGGGCCTCTAGCCCTATATTTCTCACATCCTCTTGTTCGAAAAACCCTCCTCTCTCTCTCTGGAGTCTTTCCCGAGCTTTTTTCTTCCGTTTTCTTGTGTTTGAGCCCTCGTTTCAACGTTCGATTCGCGTACACCCTTGTGTTTCGAACGTTTTGAACCGATTGAAATCTCGTTTCGTTGCCTTTTTCTTGACTTTCGCCTCTTGGGGTTTGTTTCCCCTGGGTTTTCCTTGATCCCTAGACCTTTTCCACTTTCCGACTTTCCCGGCCACTTTCCGCCCTCTCAGGGTTGACTTTTTGTTGACCTTTCACATTCTCGCCCGACTTTTCTTCTCCCGGCCATTTTCACACCACTTTTGAGATGGTGGACAATCTTCCTCAGGGCGGGGCTCCTCTGGATCACGAGATGGATCCCGAGGCCGAGCCCTTACCGCTCCACATCCAGCAGTTCGATCCGGAGGCCTATGGACCAGCGGTTCATGTGATGCTCCCCGATGGACTACGCCAGTTCAGGAGCTTCGAGAGGGGCGTGCCACCCGAGCTACTACTACGTGAGCCAGAGTCACATCTGTCACATGGCACCTCCGAGGTACGTTCTTTCCTCGATTTCATTTTCTATAAAGTAGAGTGTCGAACTGCCATAGTTGCTTCTGTTTTTCAACTGTTTGATCTGAATACACCGATTATATTATGTGTTGTAGTTGACTGTGAACACACCTGCACTGATATCTGTTTGCATAGGAACACGCGCACACACACTACACTTGCCCTGAACTACTTAAACAGCCTGGCACATCATATACCGTGATTTCACTGCTAGCGCACTGGCACCCGATATCTGCTTGAATCTGAGAACGTGCACACACGCCCTATATCTGTACTGATCCACTCAGGAATACTGACACATCACATGCCATGGTTCACCAGTAGCACACTGGTACCCGATGTTTGTTTTGAATCTGAAAAACATGCACACACGCACTATATCTGTACTGATCCACTCGGGAATACTGACATATCACATGCCATAGTTCACCACTAGCACACTGGCACCCGATATCTGTTTTGAATCTGAAAACGTTCACACACGCACTATATCTGTATGCTTCTTAAAACTGCATTTTGCATATTGCCTCACAATTGTTGCTTTTGAATACAGGGAGATTCCTATACCATCCGTGGGTATGGGAATGTCGTCGCTCGATACTGGTACATGGAGTTGCCAGACGCGGTCCGCCACATCGTCGACGAGGCGGGTTTCGGCATCTTCTGCGGGGGGCTCTCCCGACTAACCACATGCAGACCCTTACTTGCTGCTTTAGTGGAGAGGTGGTGGGATACCACCAACTCCTTCCACTTCTCTGCCGCGAGAGACATGACGATGACTCCCTATGATTTCTCGATGCTCACTGGCATCGGGGTAGGAGGTGATCCGATCCCCTTTGACACTGATATGGACGAGTGGGATGCCGCTCAATTGTACTTGGTTGGCACTCATCCACCTCTCGCTCGGGCAGGATTTGTCAGATACTCGTGGTTCGAGAGCCACTTCAGGATTCAGCCAGCCTTGGCGGAGGAGGCGCAGATGTCCCAGGAGGAGGTGGAGCAGTATGCACGGGGCTTCATCATGTTTTTGCTTGGGATGACCCTTTTCGCCGACCGGGCGAACACCGTGCCTCTTTGTCTGTTGAGCGCGCTGGTGGATGTCAGGTGGATCCGCCACATAACCGGGTGGTTTCAGCCACGCCATTGACGGCTATATGAGTTTACGTCCGCCACCAATGAAACTACTTGGCAGCTATTGGCAAGCTTGGGAGGTACATCTTCTTCCTCTTTTATATTTCCGCTGTAGATTTTCTGTATTCTATATATCGACACATCAAGTCCGCTTCACGCCGACTATATCACACATGCATACACTCGCACAATACATCAGACAACACAGCTCGCCATTTCGCTTTTATTCTCAGATTCTGCTTTATCTGATAAGCATACTAATATCTGCTCTACAGTTGTGGGTGTATGCCTACTTTCCCAAGCTTGTCCCTGTACCTGATGTGGAGACCCCACTCGCCGTTCCCTTCTCCCATCACTTCGACGTGAGGTGCGTGCAGAGACCCCAGGAGTCTTTCATTTTCTTCCGCCGCTATTTCGACACCATCACCGCCGCGGAGGTATGTTCAACTTTAGAGTTTGCTTAGGCTTTGCTTAGCACTGTATTTTCGATAACAGATAGATAACAAACTGCACATTCACCCGCAGATCACCTGGCAGCCTTGGGCTCCATTGCCGGCCGAGGTGAGGGAGCACTATGAGGGCGCTGAGGAGACTGCCCGTCTCAGGATCCTGTTGGAGGGCCCGGTTTGTCGGGCTTGGTACCTGGGTGAGTGTTTCTTGCGTCAGACCCTAGGTTTACCGGAGCAGATAGTTCCGGGTCCGCCTCCTGCACATATGAGGCATACAGAGGGGTTCTTCCTCGCGCACATGAGAGACTACACTGGTGGCTGGGGCGCGGAGCGTCACAGAGGTGAGGGCGACTATACCGAGTACGTCCGGACCTGCATTATGCGACCCTTGAGCGGTGGTCGCCGAGCTGAGAGAGAGAGAGGCCAGAGGCGCTGGCAGCTAGGACAGGAGCAGGGGCAGGAGCGTCGAGGACAGCCCGAGTCCGCGGCAAGAGTGGAGCTCGGAGGGGACGGGGGGTTAGCTGGTCAGCACTTCCCACTACGATAAAATGCCAAGGGCATGGTGGGGTGACTTACCAGATCCCCATTGCTCCCCCTCTGGCTGACCATGAACTAGTCGGCTTCTACGGCTTGCTTCTGGTATGTACTACTGCATTTTGCATCTTGCATTGTCATTTCATTTCATTTCATATTCCACAGTATACTGATGTATCTAACACTTTTGCAGGCTTCCTCCGAGTACACCCGTCAGTCCCTGGAGCTGACCGCCTCTGTGATAGGGATGCTCTAGTAGAGCCTCGACCTTCTGGCGATTTACAGTATTCCGGTATGTCTTGCTGACCACAGCCTCAAACCACTCATAAACTGTTTCATATATCTGATGTACAACACAGCATTGGATACACGACTATGATCCTCGATACATTGTACATATACAGATTCTCAGAGATCGATAATCGCCGCAACATTCACACCCTGTACTCATACACTGCATTCTGCACTAACACACTGCTCACAGCATTCATACACTATACTCATATGCTGTATTCTGCATTGGTACCCTGTTTTCCGCAGTATACTGATGCTTTTGCCTTTTGTACTTTTCAGCCTCCATTCCAGATTCCTGCTGTAGGAGGTGCTCTAGCCGGGCCTTCTGTTCCCGCTCGAGGAGGAGGGCGAGGAGGCACTGTACATCCCCGCACCAAGGCGGGGCACACTCATGTCGGGAGCAGCTCTCGGGCACCCATTTCTGATGATGACGATGATGAGTCCAAGGCGGAGGCAGAGGCTGAGTTATCTGAGGAGGAGGCTGGAGACAACTCAAATTCAGGCTCAGATAACGGTGCTGATGACGATGCTCCTGGACCTTCGTCCAGGAAGAGCGCGAGGACAGACCCCCGAACCCGAGACTACTGATGCTGATCTAGATTTTTACTGCTTTTCTTCTTCTCCTCCTTTTTTTTTTGTTGTTTTTTTCTTTTCTTCTTTTTATTGATAGCTCTAGTATCTTGTACTACGACAGGAAGGTTTTTGTTTTCTTCAGAACTTTGTACTTAGTACTTGAAAAATGAGGAAATGAAACAAACTCTTTTTGTCTTAAAAGGTGTTACATTGATACATTTCATACATTGCACTGCATTGCATCACATTACACCTCAATGTAAATGGGATTGATCTCTTGTCTGAAAATCAAATGCTTATATTGTAATACTCAGGTAATGGACTGGCCAATGGCAAAGCAACCCAAACAACCCACTGCTCAGTCCGAACACTCGGCTCTTACTCTGCTGGGGGTTAACCTGCATATAACCCATCTTGCACAAATAGCTCAACCTGACAAGACGGAACACGAAGGTAGAATCGGCTGAAGCTGAAACATACTGTGATGCCCCGAATTTCTCCTTCTTTCTTTTGCTTCGCATAAATGTGGAGAATGGCACAGCATTCTGAGCACAAATGAGTTTTTTGAATTTAAACTTAAAAAGGGTTTTTAAACCTGGGTATTGAGCCTATAACTGAATGCAACGAAAAAGACTCGACAAAAGGTACACGACCTAGTCACAACGAGACACGCTCGGAAAAGACTCAAAACAAAAGTTGGACTAAACAAAACAAAAGACACGACACACGAACGTGTTTTTTTAAAAACGAGAGACCTCAAATCACGAGGAGCCAGTTCCTCCGGGCATGTTTCCCACCCTTTCTGATTTGTGATTCTCATATCACTCGGCCCTCAGGCTCGGTTTTTCTCTCAAAACCCTCTTGCTCACTTTTCTCTCAACTTACACCTCTCTATTCTTTATTCTCTCATTTTTTATTTTCATTCCTCCCCAAGGTGATTGATAGATGAATAGAAAGTCGTAGGTTGACGTCCCACGCTATCAGCTCGCGGCTATTTCTTCTGGCGACGTCAAGTCGGTGTTCCAGATAGGAAATGGTGTATCTTGATTTGCTCCGATTTGTGCTTCGTACTTGGCTTGGTACCTCATTGCTTGGAGGTTATTGAGAGCTTTCAGCCCCTTTCTGACAGTTTCAGCTGTGCCTTCTTCTGGTGAATAGAATGCCCTTCTGGCAAGTATGTTGATGACGGGGGAAAGACAGAACACCTGACTCGACTGTGCCCCTAGTTCATCATTTTGACCATTTTTTGTTCTGGTTTAAAACAATTTTGACCAACATGAAAGTTAGATTAACGTGCTTGTTCGATTTTTGATTTGAAAATCATGTGAGTCAGGCTATGGGCACTGAAAATTTTCCTTTTTGGGTCCAAACATGGTCCAGTTTCGGAAAATGGAATAGTTTTAGAGAAAATAGTCAACCTCAGTAAAAATTTTCAAAAACTATTTTTGCGAATGGCCACTGCTAAACGAGCACGGAACTTATCCTCGAGATACGCAACCTCGGATCGGGTGGCAATGGAAAATTGCCCCTTGCTTGAGAGGGCTGCACGGCAACAGAAAGTTGCCCTTGGTTTGAACGGCGACTCGCGACGACTCGTGGCAACGGAAAGTTGCCCCTTGTTTGGATGATGCCGCAGCAGTCCGCAAACAGTCCTCATTGGTGGTGGTCAAACTCTCGAACACGGAGAAGACGAAGATGGTCATAACCAATATATGGACACAGTCACTGTGAAAGTGTTGGCGGCTGGACTTCAAGACGAAGTTGCCTACGTAGTTCCGGTTGTCACAACCATACTATCGGATTCAGATGAGGCAAAGGTGATCAAAACCATTACATGGACTGAGATGCTATGAAAGCGTTGGGGGCTGGACTTTATGATGAAGTTGCCTACGTATCCCAAACATGGCAATCAAGCCTTACGTAGTTCTGGTTAAGGTACACTCAGGTATTAACCTTCACTCTTTAGGCTCTAACTTTTGCCAAGGTGCCTGATACGGGTTTTCGACCTTGCGAGCTTTGTTTCTCTTTTCTTTATTTTCAATTCTTTTCTTTCCTTGTTTTTTGCTTCTTTTTTTGTATTTTTCTTCTTTTGCTTTTCTTCTTTTTTTTCTTTTTTTTTTCTTTTTCTCTTTTTTTTATTTTTCTCTTGCTCTAACTTTTGCCTGGGTCGCCCTTTGCGGGTTTTCAGCCCAGCGAGCCTCTCAAAGGGTAAAAGTATAACAAGTCCATGCCAAATGGTTTCGGGGTCCTGAAGTTATCTAAATCCAGAAAAATGACAGTTGTGTTGATGTGCAGGAGGATCCATCATGGTTGCTCCACGAGCTTCTTGCAGTGAGATCTGACCTTCTTGATCTGATTTTTATGCCTCTTGTTCGAGGACTGCTTCAAATCTGGCCACACAGGCCTCACATGGCGGTTGACCGTTGAACGTTCTGAATGAGTTCACGGTTCGAAAACAAACAGATTGAATCTTGAGGCTGAGAGCGATCCTAGGCTGCACAATCTCAAGAGCGATTCCACACAGGTCTTTACAGGACTGCACAAAACATTTTGTTTTTGAAAGTTTTTAAGAAAGCGACAAGTCGCCCGCGCGGAAGATAGTGTGAAACCAGTCTGGGTCAAGCCAGGGTCCTTCTCAGTACTCACGCTAACAAGCATGATTTCATTCATTAAAGGCTTAGCACGCCTATCTTTTGCTTAAATTGATCAAAGTTTTGCAAAACCCGAGGAATTCCTTCGTCTTCATTTTTTTTTGTTTATATTTTTATTTTATTTTATTTTTATAACCGTAGTGTTCAAAAAGGTTTTTGAAAAACTTAGGTCAATGCAATGTTTTCAAAGTACAAGAGAGCAGGTGGAATGTACTGTCGCTCCATTCAAATCCTCTGGCACAACTAGCTCAAAACAAACAATAAGCAAGGAAATGTTGATAGCCTCAGCTGTTTCATTCGGATTTCCCAGTTGTAACTGGCTCCATAGCAGAGACAAACTCAAAAAGAAAGCAAAGAGATAATTACAAAAACGGTGTTCAAGGCAACAACCCCGGAATCACCCGACATTCTATACAAGGGGATTGACTTGCTACGACTAGACAGACCCTTAAGCAAAAAGAACTGACTCAAGGTGAAGAGACAGACTCAACACAAAACAAAGGACTGACTCGACATCGAAGCCAGAATTTACAAAACTAGCATTCGCAGATGCTCAAAAATGCGTGCCAAACGCCACATCAAAAATACCGAGCACCGCCTAAAGGTGGCCCATCCCTGATCACATATTCGCAATATCCTTAAAATCCAATAGCTGGGTAGTAACTGACTTTGCTGAGGTAGGTGGGAGGATAACCTCGTTGTCGATCAAATCTTGCACCTCATGACGGAGGTGGAAACAATTATCGGTAGGGTGGCCGGTTTGCTGATGGTACGCGTAGTACTGGGTAACGTCATGGCCTGCTGGAAGAGGACTAGGGAGGGGCCTAGGCTCAAAGGGTTTAAGATGCCCCCTTTCGGCCAGGATCTGAAGTGCCTTAGACAACGGCATGTAAAGAGCGTGAAAGACCCTGTGCCCTCGGGGCAGGTACTTCGAAGTCTGAGTATTCTTGCTAGACACACTAGCAAACGGGTCAGTAGGCATTGTCTTGGTTTTCTGATCCTTCCCAGGTACAGGGTTGGGAATGGGAGGAGCTGTTCTGGCATGACGGGGCCTATCCCAGTTTTCTGACTAGCTTGTACTGCTTTTGGTTAGAGTAGGGAAAACATCGTCCATAGTTTTGGCCACAACTAGGGATATCTGTTGCTTGTTCATCCCCCCGGCTTTCAAAGCCTTGACTGCCCACAGCAGCTGTTCAACAGGATCGGCATCTGCCTTCATTTGGTTTTTACCTCTGGCTTCAGCCTGATCAAGGGTTTGAGTTCATGTTGATACGTCATTGTTATGGTTGGAGGCCATCTCCGGTTGGCTAAGCTCGATTACAATCCGCCCCAGTAGCGGGGGCTCCTGTGGCACAAAATTCCCGGCATATGATGCTGCTGGTGACGAAACCGACATTCTGTAGGCGAGATCCGCCACAGACCTATGGAGGTCACCTATCATTCCCATCAACTCGAATGTAGTGGGCTCGCGAGCCTGATACAACTGGAGTGCCCAGATTGGGTGCGCGACAGGCGACCTGGGCGGATGCGGTACATCAACATTGGTCTCATTCTGCAGAATGATCCCTTGATCCAATGCGGCTGCCATAACCACTATTTCCTTTGAACCTTGGGTCGTCATGAGTCCACTGAACTGAACGGCGACAGACGGATTAGATGTCTACCTTGCCTCAGCTAAGGAGAATACCGGCTACTCTGTACTGAATCCCCCTGAACTCGGAAAGGAAAAACAAGTAGCATTTCAGCCCAACTTTATCAGAACAGACAGAGGTACAACTGAACAACCATTTCTGACAACTGATCACTGTTCCCCAAAATTACTGTTCCGAAAATACTGAGTCGGATACCCACAGGTATAACTGATTCTCACAAATATTGATACTGGTGCCCTCAGGCCTGATACTCAAACTTGCAAATTGATATGCACGTTCCCCTGTAGAGATACACTCTAAAGCACATAGCAGATAAGTGAGAGCCAAAACACCCCTATGTTGGGGTAGGGTTTCCCTGTCCTATTTTGTCAGGAGCTAGGGTTTCACTACGCACGCAGTGGTTTCAAACATCCTAACATCGGGTAAGCAACCTTTCCTAATTTGGAATGGTCACTATGGATTCCGAATATGCACTAGGTCGAATGGTCAAAAGGGTGCCCCGGTAAAACCGGGGTTTGTGTTCCTATACTGTCAGAGCCCACAACCAGTCAGCCTTATGGTCATGCCTTGACAAGACAAGCCTCCAGCAAACCATTCAGGAATGGCAGATGGCAAACACGGTGTCCTAGGTGCACCAATGCACATGCAATGCAAAGACACACATAAATGAAATCAAAACAGGATATCATGAGTTCGAGTCAAGCTCTCTAAATCCCCAGCAGAGTCGCCAGAAACTGTAGACGTCCCCGAACGCCCTGGGAGGATGAGGTCCCGTTCCGTTCGTTTTGTGGGTTTACTATAGTTCGGACTCAAATTGTCATGGTTCTTAATCTAAACCAAAGAGTCCAAATCTGGCAAATCATTTTGAGAAAATAGATTTTTGAAAGAAGTGCCAACCATGGACTGCTTTGCCAGATACAGAGTCGCCACCTAAATATTTTATTTTGGGAGAATTTAGGAAACCCTGACTCGGTGCCAAATGCCACGTGTCCGTCATCACCAAAGTTGCCTCGGCTCGGGAACTTGGGTACGATTGGGGAAGGTCAGCTATGAGCACCCCCTCTCGCCCGATCCGAAGATCGGCCTCTACTAACCATGATATCCAATTTTGAAAACGTTATGTGTTCTTATTCCGGTTATTAGCCTAGAATTACTATGTCATGCGCACAGCAAACAAGTATAGACTAGATCGCCTAATTTGGAACTAAGCATTGCATATCCGTTTGTTTTGGAAAACGCTTTGGAATTTGCTACTCGCAAGTAGGCTAAAATACGGATTTCAACGAGTTATTCCAACTCAAACAATCCATCCTTCACCCACAGGCATTCAGGCAGTTTACATCATATAAGCATCTAGCCACATGGTAAGCATGCTGTCATGTTAACATTCACACTCATGCGAGATGCTAAAGCATAAAATACTTACAATGTACTCCATGCCAAAACAGTAAACTAGTTAGCAAACATGAGTGACCCTAGTTCATGTTAAGTGGCTAATGCATCGCATACAAAATGTCACTAGAATAGGCTCGGCTAATCTAGAAATGGCATGTGACATGCACACGTAGCGTGTATTCAAGTTAGATTTGAAGTACTTATGCAGTTAGCATGATGCGCCGAGCCAGGTGCATGCAATACTGATGAATGATGCACGCATGCACAGCATAAGGTATGCTAAAGTAAACATGACCTAATACTAACCATCAAAGCAGGTAAGTAAAAGGGAGAAAGAAATGGGGATTTGATGACATGCACGCACACACCCACACTTATTACAAACTTGCCCTCGCTCGGAGGGACCAAAAGAATAATACAATTTAACTAACCTACAAGCTAATTAAATAAATTAATTAAGCAAATTAATTAATCTAAGAGAGCGATAAACGGCCTCAGGAAAAGTGCCCAATGCAATGCATGCGCGGTATTGCTCGGAAGTCCACTGCCATGCGCAAGCTGCCTCTGTTTCCCTTGCTATACTCCTCTGAAAACTGCCAAAGTCTCAGGATATTCTCACTGGATGCTGGGGAATGCCACCGGCCAAAGGGGATCATCACCGACTGTGATTTGGTGGTCACCGGCCAAAGATGAATCCATCAGCCACTGATGGATGGTCGGTCGGCACTCCATGTAGTCGATCGGCCAAAAATTCCTGCAGGACCTGTTTGACAGCAGCATAGGGCAAAGCTTCGCATGGCAATGCAATTCAAGTGAATGTGTCCACCGACACATCCCTTGTCGTGTTTGTGACTCAAAGGGATACGGCCCTTGGTTCTCAGACCACCAATCGCAGATTTCAATGCGTGATGGCCCAAGAGACCAAGTTGTGCATTTTCATTTCAAATGTCATGCAATGCACATAAACAAACAAATTGAACTCAACCTCTATCACAAGCAATTCAAGAGGCCAAGCATGCATGCTAGTGCAATGCAACCTAAGCATGTGAGCCTAAGTATGCACTATGGAAATGCAAAGAAGCATACAAGACATGCGAGGCATGAAACAATGCAACCAACAAGTGTGCAAGGCTAATATGGGTATTCAAGCATGCAAGCCAACATGTGACTTCATTCAATCATGCAACAACTCACCAATATGCTACAACATACAAGGAGTGCATGCAACAACAAATGGGATGGACTTAAACTAAATTAGGCAAGTCTCAAGCAAGCCTAAAACAGTGGCCAAGATGCTAAGGAATGAGGGTTAATTGACACGCAAACATGCATGAAAACATGGACCAACATTTAAGCACATAAAGGCAACTTTTAAGCACACTTAAAAGAGGCATAACATGGACAATTATCATGCAAATTAAGCTCTGAAATCATGTTGAATATGATGCCAAATCAAATGAACGAGACAAGCATGGCATGCAACCAAGGTCCAAAACTTAAGGCGAACCAAAGAGGTATTGATCTACACTCAAAGCAACCACACATGGCATGAACTAAGTGACCAAAATCAGAGTTATAGCATACTAAAATAAAGCCAAAAGACCACTTAGATGGCATCTAAAGGACTTAAGTATGGAAGCATGCATAAGGGTCCAAACAAGGAGTATAAGACCTAACCTCTTGAAGCATCAAAGGGGCCATGAAATGCAAGCATATGGGCACATCATGAGGTCTGAAATAACATGTCAAGTGGTTCCAAACCACTGAAACAAAGCACGGATGGCATGCTAGAAGGGCCAAAGCTTAAGGCATACAAGAGGGATTACATGGTAGCTATACAAAGCAAGGCATGAATGACTCAAATGACTTAAAACAGTCCCTTAGCACATCAAAACATGCATATAAGCTTCACAAAGCTTGGCCAAAACACAAAAGCATGGTAGTCTAAATGTCATGCATGTATTGAGGCAAATCACGGCATTACAAGGTATGTATGCTAAACAAGCATGGTGTACCAAAACCAACACACAACAATGCTATATTGTGACAAAATAAGCATAAAAAATAGCTAAGGCATGGTCAACACACGCTTGAACATGGTGCTCATTAAGGAGGCAAAAATGGCCCTTTTCAAGGACAACAAGGAGAGGGGGTGGCCCTCTCCTTCTTGGTACCTCAAGGCACCATCCTCACCACTGAAATCTCTCAAGATTTTAGTGGTGAGGAGGCCCAAACACAATGGTCCCGGAGCTCACCAAAAAAGGCACAAAATGGAGCCTTACAAGGCTTGAGAGGGGTCAAACAACCTCAAAGCTCAAAAGACCCTTAAACAACTATTTAAAGCAAGCAAAAATAGAACTTTTATATGTTATATGATAAGCTTAAAAATAGTTGCAAGGTAAGCTAAAAGGCTATGCAAGAAAGGGGTAAAAAGGGGCAAAGTTGTTACCCTTGAAGATTTTCTTCACAAATGAAGCTCTAGCAGCTTCTTTAGCTCTAAACCAGCTCCGAGAACTCCAAGAACACTCATTTGGCTCTCAATAACCAAGAAAAGGTGTAATGGTGGGTGTTTGTGTGCAAAAGTAAGACCAAACTCACACTAAACTACCAAGAGAGGGAAATATAGAGATGGAATAGATACAAATTCCTAACCCTAATATCCAAGCTCTCTGAAAATGTTGTCTAACCCTAACTCAAAGAGAGGAGACTCTCTCTTATAGAGCTCTCTCTTGTAAAGCTTGTCAAATAAGCTTGTCAAGAGAGAGATCCCTCCATACACGTGTATGGAGGGGAGAAAAGGTGGGTGCCAGCTATCACAGCTGGCACAAAAATATTTGGAAGATCAGATGAACAGTGATCGGCCAGCCAAAATTGCCATTTTGACAAAATAAATGGCCGATCGGCCAAAAAGAATGCCGACTGGCCAAACATATGGCCGATGGCAACAAAACTCTGGCCGGTGGCCTCTAACCACGGTCGGTGATGTGTGGGGATGCCTCAAAAGGCATTCCCTGCCCCTCCAAGGCAAAACACAAGTGTTTGGGGCGAAACCAGACACAAAACAATCAAGTCGGGAGATCCTGAGGCATGGCGCGTAGCCGAGACCTCCGGGAACTCAAGATGAACACAAACATGGATGATCACCGAGTGTTCAAGCGGTGACGTCCAAGTCTTGAGGACGCTCAAAAATGGGGTGTCTACACTATGAAATCAGTCCAGTGTTAGAAATAAGTTCAATGTTAGAAATTAGTATAGTGTAAGAAATCAGTGCAGTATGAAAATGGTAGTGCAGTGTCAGATGTCAATGTAGTGTCAGAAATCAGTGCAGTGTTAGATCAGTGTAACGTCAGAAATTAGTGCAAGAAATCAGTGCAGTATGAGAATGGCAGTGCAGTGTAGAAATCAACAATATGAGAATGACCATGTAGTGTGAGAAACTATGTAGTCTACTTACAGTATGTGACAGTTAAAGGATGGTATTTTGTTACCTGTCCCGCAGTGATCGTGTTAAAGAAGTGGCAGAAATAGGAGAAATCTCGGTCTACATGGCGACAGTGCTCAAATCAGGAGTTGTAGTATCATGAGCAGGGTATTGACAACTCCATCGACCTCATTGGGACTGGAGCTAGATAGGTGAAGTAGGTATAAACCTAGCGTTGTAAACAGAAAAAGATAGATGAAATATATTAGCAGAAAATGAAAACGAGCAGAAAATATAGAATGAACAGAAAAGATAAGTGTGAGGCATACCTCCCAAACCCTCCAATAACCACCGAGTGAATCTGCCTTGCGGTGGGAGACGGAGCTCATGTAGCAGTATAAGGTGGCCAGGCCAATGCTACCCCAATCGTACACTGCCACCTAGGGGAGGTGTACCAATTCCCCCAGAAGATATAACCCCACAGTATTTTTCCTGTTCGCAAACAGGGTGGTACTGAGGAGATACATAAGGAAGTCGCGGGTGTACTAGGAGACCTCATCTAGAGTGGTGGGCAGAAAGTCAGAAAAGTACTCAAAGAACTAGCTGTACCTCACCATCCCGTGGCTGGTAGCATCTAGGATCACTCCAAGAAGCTGACGTTGTGTGGCTCTCCACTTCATCATGTCAGGATCGCATAGGATCGAGCTGCCAACTCCAACCCGCAAGCCATTGAGCATCGCGAAGTCGTACAGGGTCCGAGTCATCTCCCTGATCGATGAGAAGTGGAATGAGTTTGTGGTGTCCCACCATCTCTCGACCAAGGCCCTATACAATAGTAACTCGGCTCTTATCTGTAAGTCCTGAGCAGAAGGGTCCAATGCTAGCCGCGTCAACCAATGCGTGCACCTCCGCGGGCAATCTCTCATATCGACGCCGGGGGCCGGATATGGATCCGTATCCACCAATCCTCTTGGATATCACCTGCAAATGAGAAATATATGGCATTTAACTAGTGGTCTACTTGTGAGATTCAACAATGCATCAAAACAAAGGGAAGTTACTTACCGTGGAGGCATCAGGGGACAGGTGCTTCGTGGGCTCTCGCTGCAAGATATCCTCGTCTATCCCGGGAATGAGGCCTTTGAATCTCAAAATCCCACCCAGGGGTGGAGTGTATGTGCGTGGTCGGTATGTGGCCGTGTCAAATAGCCTATCAACGAGGGGAGGCAACGTGGGAGCATCCTCGGCCTCCATGTCTATGCCTAGGGTAGCCCCAATACCAACAGCGGGGTCCGGAATGGGAACTTTGTCACTAGCCATGGAGAAGAATGGAGGAAATGAAGAGAAAGTAGGAAAATGTAAGGGGCTAAACCTTAGGAGAGAGAAAATGAGCGGTGATAGTGAAAACACGAGAGTGAGTCCCCAAAAACCCAGAAAACTCGTGAAAAACAAAGCAAAAACAATGAGAAACCCAAAAACTTGACCAAATTGAAATCCAATCGGTTCACAATGAAGAAGAGATGAAGGGTTTCAAAGAAAAAATGGCGAGATTTGTTGTGAAATGCAAGGAAAAGAGGAAATCTAGATAGAGAGAGAGAGAGAGAGAGAGAGAGAGAAGGGATTTCGGATGAGAAGGTGTGAAGAAATAGGGTTTGGATTTGTTTTAAACACATAAATCGCGAGGAAAGGCCGAAACTGCCCCCGCCGCTATCGAGGCCCAGCCAGCTATTGCAATGCCCAGCTATGCTTCATTGAGGTCCGGTCGGCCCTCAATGACAAGACAGTATAGTTTTGTTCTTTCCTTATTTTTCTTCCTTTTTGTTATTTATTTCTTGTTTTATGGAGTTGAAAATAAGAGAGTTCAAAACAAAACAAAAAATAGTGAATGAAAGAGAGAGAGAGAGAGAGAGAGAGAGAGAGAGAGAAAGAAAAAGAAAAGAAGAAAAACAAAAAATAAGAGAGTTGAAAAAGAAAATAAGGAAGAAAAAAGGACAGTTAAAAAAAAAAGAGAATTAGAAGAAAAAAAGGGGCAAGCAAAAATAAAGGAAAAAAAGAAAAAAAAAATATGAAAAGAGTGGAAAGAACAGCAATTATTTTTGTTCATTTGAATTTATTTTATGTACAGTTCATTTAGAGGAGCTCCAGATGAAATCATTCGTGCCACAATGAAATCGTCATCCATTTCACAACCACATTTAAGTGCACTGTGTTGCGTTCATTGTTTCAACACATTCGTAAATTAGCTTTCCCACCGCTTTGTTTGTTTTGATTCCTACTTATGCATTTTTTTTTTTTTTACCTTTCCTCCTCTCACGTGTGACGCGTTAGGATTGTCCCTTCAGTTAAAAATGGCAGGTGCGCCTGTTCATTCACACCACCTTTCCTCCTCTCGCGTGTGACGCATTAGGATTGTACCATCGGTTAAAAACGGCATGTGTGACTGTTCGTTCACACCACCTTTCCTCCTCTCACGTGTGACGCGTTAGGATTGTACCTTCGGTTAAAAACAACAAGTGTGCTTGTTCGTTCACACCACCTTGCCTTCTCTCACATGTGACGCGTTAGGATTGTACCTTTGGTTAAAAATGATAGGTGCGCCTGTTCATTCACACTACATTTCCTTCTCTCGTGTGTGACGCGTTAGAATTGTACCTTCAGTTGAAAACGGCAGGTGTGCCTGTTCGTTCACACCACCTTGCCTTCTCTCTCGTGTGATGCGTTAGGATTGTACCTTCGGTTAAATATGGTAGGTGCGCCTATTCGTTCACACCACCTTTCCTCCTCTCGAGTGTGACACGTTGGGATTGTACCTTTGGTTAATAATGGCAGGTGTGCATGTTCGTTCACACCACCTTCCTCCTCTCACATGTGACATGTTAGGATTGTACCTTCAATTAAAAATGGCAGGTGTGCCTATTCGTTCACACCACCTTGCCTCCTCTCGCACGTGACGTGTTAGGATTGTACCTTCGGTTAAAAACAGCAGGTGCTCCTGTTCGTTCACACCACCTTGTCTCCTCTCGCGTGTGACGCGTCAGGATTGTACCTTCAGTTAAAAATGGCAAGTGCTCCTGTTCGTTCACACCACCTTTCCTCCTCTCGCGTGTAATGCGTTAGGATTGTACCTTCGGTTAAAACATCAAGTGAGCCTGGTGTTCACACCATTCTTTCCACCTCTCTCGTGTGAGGCTTGAGGATTGTTTACCTTGGTTAAAAACATCAAGTGCGCCTGTTTGTTCACACCACCTTTCCTTTTATCGCGTGAGATGCATTAGGATCTCGATTGAGACCTCGGGTGTTCTCGATGGTTATGACGCCCTTTTTCCTTCCTACGCAAGGCGTAGTTAGGTCTGCATTTTCTTACATCCTTTCTACGTGAGACGCAGGTTGGTTTGTGCTTTCTTTGTGTTTTTCATGAGAAGCGTGCTTGTTTATTCACTTCGTTCCGTGTGAAACACGACGAGGTTTATTTTGCTCTGTTTTGCATTGTCATTCGAATGTTGCATACTTGTCTAGATTGTAACATTGTTTCATTGCTTCATTTGCATTATGTTTCATTGTGTTGCTTCATTGCATGATCATAAGTTATTTGTGACATTTCGTTTTTGCATTTTGCCTCGAGTTCAATCTTTGCATTTATGTCTTGATTTCTTGCCCGAGCCTTACAGCCTTGTCAAATGGGTCATCTCTAGGCTTTGACATTCACTCACATCACTTTATGACTTCGAGCTCTATCAAAGAGGGACAACTGTGGACACCCCATTTTTGACTGCCCGCAAGCATCGAGCGCTTTACTCAGAACACTCGATGATGAAAGTGGTATTGTGGGTGGTTCAAGGTCTCAATGAAGGAGTCTTGTTCAAGCTTCGAAACAACCCCAAACCTTCCATATTCCCATTGTTCATACCCAAGAAATCCTTTTTTACACCTTGTGTCATCCTATGTTGAGGCTGAAACAGAAAAATAGGGAAATTTATTGAGGCCTGGCCATTCCTCATTGAGGACCGGCTGTGGCTATTGAAAGCCGGCCGGGCTTCAATAGCGAGAAACACTGTTATGGTAGGAAGCCCCCAGCTGTCCATTTTTGAAGATATTTATGATGTTTTTCGCTCAAATTCTATAAATATGACCACATACCTCTGTTTTGGGGGTTTGCACAATTGAGAGAAAGCCTATACACAGAGAGAGCTCATTCTTCCTCATTCTTCCATTGCAAGCTACCTTTGAGTTAACCTACCTTCCTTGTATCATCTATATACACCATACACAACCTTGATTCATCATCTTAGAGCCTTAGTTGACCCTTGAGAAGCATAATTCAAGCTTGAGAGTGTGTCAAGAGTGAGATTGATCACCAACGAAAGCTTACTCCATTTTCAGAGGTATACGCTTGTAACTTTTGTTCTTGCTTTTGCTTACTTCATTTCTACCTATTTCTTGTATTCTTGGGTTGTTTTGCATTCATTTTAAGTGTTGGAACTTGGCTTTGGATAAGCTACCAAAGGTGGTAAGGTTAACACCCTTACTTGCACCTATTTTTAAAACTTAACCCTTGGTTCCTTTACACTTTTTTTTTTTTTTTTTGGAATTGACTTTCAAAGTTGAACTTATTTCAAAAAACATGGTTTGAAGTCTTGAAATTGGAGGGATTGGCCACCCCTCCTTGTTTTTGCTTACATAGCTTTAGTGTCTTTACTTTTGTTTAGCTTTTTTTGAGTTCTTTTTTTGCATTTTCAGTCACTGTTTTTGGCTTATTAGAGACTGTTTTAGGGGTGTCCTAATCCATTTAATTGATTCAAGCTTTGATGAGTTCATTTGTTGTAGTATTGGTCTTCGTAGATAGCTTGTATTATGCTGTTCTTAGCCTTTATTTGTCTAACTTTCATGGTAATATCCTTATTTTAAGAATCAACTTGCCACTCCTTTCTTTCATTTGAGAGTTGTTTCAATCGGTTGATGGTTATTCAACACATGAACTAGAGATTCACGTTTAATGGCTTAATCTCTATGGAGATTCATTGTCAATGGCATAATCTCTCTTTCATGTTGAGAATTACTTCCTGTTTGACAGTTCTCTCCTTTTAGAGGACTTAATCATCACTTTGGAAAAATGGACTAAAGAATGGAAATGACTAAAAGAATTGGTTTAAAAGCAACCAACAAACAAAGAAAATGAATCATCTTGCTTGCGTTTGGCCGAATGTTATGCCAAGTTTATCGAGTCAAGAGTGGTCATATGCTAATTCATGGCATTTTGATGATTCTTGAAGCATCTCTACTTCCTTTTTTTGAGTTCATTCCATGATAAAGATGGAGGAATGGTCATATTCATTGCATTCATTGATTTTTGTTTGAAATTGTATCCGAAATTGTGGAGAAGTGGTTCGGAAATGCTCTTTAGGTCCTGGAGGGCGCTTGTGATTCTCAGCTAGTCACCTGAAAAAGAATGAACACTCCAGTCGGGGGTGCCGGGATTAGCACTCCGACGAATAAGTCAGTATCTACTTTCTTTGTTGCTTATGTCTTAAGTTAACATTACTTGTTCTCACATTCCTCTCTTTGGTTGATGTTCCTCTATTTATATTTCCCTCTGGGCCTCAAAGTTGGGCCCACCTTTAGTCCACCGTGCAGTTATTCATTCGGCTCCTTTTGTTGCTGACCAACCTCTACTCGGCTCCTTGCTCAACTAGTTCTATGGCTGATTAGGGTACCCCTGAATTTATATACGACAGGGCTGAGTGCAATGTATACGTCTCGATTCTCTAAGAATAATATTTGGCCTCTTCACATCCCCTAATACTCAGCTCCCACAATTGCCCCCTAAACATTCCACTAACAACAGTTGGCTGGCGTGTTTGGTTTTGAACTTGAAAAGTCAAAGCCGAAACTCGGCGGTTAACCTCATTCCAAAGCAAGTGTCAGAACGCACGCGCTTTACGGTCATCATTACAACTTCCCGCCCTTTCGTACACTTCTTTCATTTATTATTATGATTTAAAATTTTGTTGTATTTTCGAATGTGTGTATATTGTTTTGAATACTTGAAGCTCTTGGTCTGCCTTCCGATACACCTCTACAACCTCTGTCCATTCTTCATTATCTTCTCCATCTCTTTTAAGTTCTCTTCCTCTTTATTTCGAATCCCATTTCCTTATTTGTTTTCAATTTTACGTACTCCATAGACTGACAAAAATGGCAAAGCATTTGAAAGACCTCCTTTCTGCGGATCGAGTCTATGGCTTTTGATGCCATTTTTCTGTTCCCGACAACGTCCATCTGTCGCTCATGGCAGACAGCACCCTTGACATGGAGAGGGAGGATCAAAGCACAATAGTCTTCCCTCTCTTATCAATGGCTAAGGGCGGAGTCTGTTTCCCCCTTCACCCATTCCTTAGGGCCGTCCTTCGCCATTGGGGTCTAATTCCTTCACAACCTAATGTAAATTTCTTCCGAATCATAATGGGGATTATAGAGTTAAACCGTCGCCTTAGGATCAATCTCGGCATACCTGCTGTTCAGCATTGTTATGCCTTGGCCAAGTCTTCTAGCCGACATGGGTGTTATTTCCTCAGGGCCAAGGACACCGACCATCAATTAGTGATCATGCTTTCTAGCTCTGGTAAGCAGGTTGATGATGTCATGGTCATTGTCTGAGGTAACTGGGAATTCAGCGAAGGCGAAGACCACCTAGATCCAATTCCCAGATGGAGAGGCGAACCAGGTGGCCATATAGCTCTTTGCGCTTATTTTTCTTATAGGTGTTCGGCTTTATTTTCGTGGTCTTATGATTTTACTTGTACAGGAAACGATTTGAAGAAAATTTTGGTTTCAACCGACGACTTCGTTCTTATGGAAATCAAAGTCGTGCTCCAATACTTCGGCCGTCCAAGCCTTCAGAGACAAGGGAGGCCGGCCCATATTCTTCTTCGATACGAGCTGATGTATACGACGTTCTCGGCGGTGGACAACATTCCAGTTCCGAAGGGTGAAGAGTATCTTACAGCCCTTATCTTAACCAACTTCAAAAACTTGAGGCAAATTGGTTTGGAGGCATCCGATTCGGAGCAAGTGGAAGTAGCCGAAGAGGTCGCTGAGGAGTCAAGCCAGTCTGAAGCCGAAGTAGATGAGGCTTTAAAGTTGGCCTTTGAGGAAGTTGGACTTAATTTGTCTGACCCTTCGTCCACCTCAGGCCAAGGGGACGTCTCCTTCGAAGACATTTTTACAAAGTTAGGGGACTTACCCGGCTCTTACCCTGATAACATGGCCGATGAGTCACTCAGCCAATTGGCTAAACGAAAAAACGTCGAGAGGATGGCTGCCCGAAAAAGGGCTGAAGCCGAGCGAAACCAACCTCCACCCCCTCCACCTGTCGTTAGGGAAGAAACTCCTTCACCTGTTCTAGTTAAAGAGGTGGTCCAGAATGAAGTGGCCGAAAAATATCCTATTGTCAAAGAACAGGAGGGTCAAATGACAGAGCACAGGGGCGAAAAACGCACAGCCCAACACGAAACCGCTTGTTCAGAAGACCCAGTGGACAAATGACCACGCTTGGAAGAAACGGACTTGGTTGTGCCATTCATAGTGCAACCAAGGATAAAAAACATGTCGATTGGCTCCGATGCATCGGCTATAAGAGATCCAGCTGTGGCTTTGAGCCTGGCTTCCTTCATTTCTATTCAGCCAGACAGAACAACTTTTAGGGCAGAAACTGATCTTTTGGCCATCGCGTTGGCCGCTCAATCAGCGATATTGGTACGTGATCCTTTATAGTTTTGCAAGGCTGACCAAAAGAGTTTCTATATTAGCCTACTGATCCTTTGTTTTGCAGACGGCAGGGAGGATAGCCGAGATTGGACATCGCCAACAAAATGCTATCGAACAGATCGGCTTTCTTTCAATCAAGTTGGAAATCGAAAAGGGGAAGATAGTTGAGGCTTCTCTCCGAGCTGAGTCTGAGGCCGCGAAAGTGGCGGCAGAGAGAGCTAAGGCCGATGCCGAAGCAGATAGGGCCCAGACTGCTGATGAATTGAAAGTGACCGCTGAGGAAAAGGCAAAAACGAATAAAGAAGCACTCAGATTGGCCAACGAGATGATTGCCAAGCTGGAGGCCGACCTGGAAGAGTCAAACCGGGTGAAGGCAAATGCCAAGTCTGCGCTTTCCGAGCCATTCAAGGCTGGCAAGGATGCAGCCCTGGCGGACTACGTAGAAAAAGTGCCGAAATTCGAAAATAGGGGTTCAAACACGGCTGGCTCAAAGCCTTGGTTGCTGCTAACGTGGTATCGGAACAACCAATTCCATACAAGGAGGTAGACGTTGAGCCGCTGGAGTCTGACCCCGAAGACTGAGTTGAATATTTTCCATGTTGTCTTTGGTAGTAAGTGTACGTAGATTTTGCTGAATGTATTAGGTTTTTGGTTATTCAATGTTGTGAGAAGCTGATGTAGGGTAGTTTTCATTTGTAAAATGAATTGTAACTATGCTCAATTTACGAATGAAAATTATTTTTGCAATTTATGCATAGTTTATGTGCTTGTTAGCAGCTAAGTGAGATGTAAAATCATGAAATGAATGGAACAAGCTACCGAATTAAACATAACTGTGAAGTGTTACAACTTAGCCGAATATATTAGTGAATATTCCCTTGGCCCAGCAAGTTAATGAACCAGTCAGCCAAAAAACGGCGGTTCAGGGATTTGCTGGGGGACAATGGTAATTTGGCTGAGCTCTGATAGTTAAGCTGAATAGATTGATGAATATACCCTTGCCCCAGCAGGTTAATGAACCAGTCAACCTAAAAACAGTGGTTCAGGGATTTGCTGGGGCACAAAGGTAATTCGGCTGAGCTCTAATAGTTAAGCTGAATGGATTGATGAATATGCCCTTGCCCCAGCAGGTTAATGAACTAGTCAGCCTAAAAACGGCGATTTAGGGATTTGCTGGGGCACAATGGTAATTCGGCTGAGCTTTGATAGTTAAGCCGAATAAATTGATGAATTTGCCCTTGCCCCAGCAGGTTAATGAACCAGTCAACCTAAAAACGGCGGTTCAGGGATTTGCTAGGGCATAATGGCAATCCGGCTAAGCTCTTGTAATACCCCGACCCTCATATCTGATTCTGCTGTCTTTATAATTCCCTATTCTGTGTCTTTGAATGTTATTGTGAAAATCTATGTGAAAATATAGTAAAAGAGCATGGAACTTAGAGATATGAGTTTCTATCTGTTGAATTAGAACGTATCTGTTACACTTGAATTACTTAAAATGGAAATTGAGCATCTTAGAGATTTAATTTGCAGAAATTGATTTGATATTTGGAATCTACATGATTTTTAAGCTATAATGGGATGTTTTGTGAAATTTTAATTTCGGCACCATAAAGCGATTGATTTTCGTCTTTTATGCTCTTATATATATTGCTATATCTATGTTTAAGACTTGTGGGACTTGTGATCAAAACGTGGGACTCTAAGAGGGAGAGAAGAGAGAAACGTGGGTGAGCAATTGGGGAAACTTGTGGTTCACCAAGGGAAGCTAATCAATTGATAGAATTGAAAGAGGCAAGTTAAGGTAACTCAATTCCCTTGTATAACTCTTCAAGAATTTTAACCCATGTTTGTGTTGGGTTCATGGATAAGAATGTTTGATTCATTAGGGGTTTTCACCTATTGAGCATGTTGACACTACTTTGAGTGTTGTATGAATCTATGCTTCAAATCCTTGATTTTGAATCATCTAATCTTGCATATATGTTGATTTTGGGTGGTATGTTTAAAGAACTTGAAGTTAGATTGAAATTTGTGAAAGTGTTGGCTTGTTGAAGCCCTTAACTTGGTTCAACTTGATGTGATTAAGCTTTAATTCATGTTATGGTGTTGTTAAGTGGCATGTTTGCATGAATTTTACCCTTGATTGCTTGAAAAGTTGGGTTTGAAAGATGAAATTTTGGCTTGAGATCGGGCTGCCCTGAATCTGGGTAGTCGTCCGCTCGAGCGGAGGTCAGGACCGCTCGAGCGTGAAAATGCACCTTCCAGCAGTTTCCTGAAATTTACCCTGTCCGCTCGAGCGGAGAATCAGACTTCGAGCGTGAAAATCGACCATCCAAGATATTTTGGTAGCACTACTTGTCCTTTCGGCGGACAAAGCTACGCCGAGCGAATCTTGTTGATGAAAACTTCTGTTTTGTTCAGTTTTTCATGCTTGACTCTTTGGCGCTATTAGAATGTTTTTCTGATGAGTTTATGATAGTGATATGACATATGGAATGACTGATAAGGATTTAAAAGGGAAGGATACTAATTTATCAGTATATTATGTGCAGGGCACACTCCAGAAGGAACTAGTACGCCGCCCCAACGTTGTGAGTAATAGTGCATTACATACATGTTTATGTATACGTTTCAGAAGACATAATTGTAAATTATGTAATGATCTGGGAATGCAAAGTGGAAACCATATTCATATACTTGTGCCGATAAGGCTACCGAGTCGAAAGACTATCTGTGCTTAAGGCTACCCGAGTCGAAGACTATCTCGTGCCGCAAGGCTACCTGAGTCGAAAGGACTATCTGTGCCGCAAGGCTACCTGTTGTGCCGCAAGGCTACCTGTTGTGCCGCAAGGCCATCTGAGCCGAAGGCTATCTGTGCCGCGAGGCTATCTGGGCCAATAGGCCAATCTGCTATCTCGGTGTTTGATTTTGATACATATACTCATCGTACATTGTGATTTTATTACTACGCACTACTATTCATCGAGCTTGTCTCATTACGTAATTTTGCGATTCTGTAGGAACCAGCTTGAGGAGCCGATCTAGCACACTTCATGCATTTTTGTCAGCCTAAGGATAACCCGAACCTTTGGAGGAAACCCTTACATATTAGATCGGTTTACCTTGTATATGTAACTTTTGGTATCCACATTCTTTGGTTAGGGATATGTATTTATTGTTTTGTATGCCTAAGACACAATTTGGATTGTAAATGTTTATGTAACCTCATTTTGTGTGCATGTTACCTTATGCTCAATGTTAAGATGGTCCTGGCTTGTTGATAGTTGCTCAATGGATATTTCTAGATGTTGTTTTAAATTTAATGCTTCCGTTCAGGCCCCCAATGAATACCATACAGGTTATTCTGTCTGTTTCGGCTTTAGTCATGCCCAAACTTATAGGGGCTGGGTTGGGGTGTGACAGCTCTGATAGTTAAGCCAAATAGATTGATGAATCTGCCCTTGCCCCAGTAGGTTAATGAACCAGTCAGCCTAAAAATAGCATTTCAGGGATTTGCTGGGGCACAATGGCAATTCGGCTAAGCTCTGATAGTTAAGCCAAATAGATTAATGAATCTGCCCTTGCCCAGCATGAACTGGAAGGCCGAATGATCTTAGTTCAGGGAGTGGCTACTGTGCATGAGTAGATCGGCACCAAGCTTAGAGATTTGGTGGACTAGATTATTGAATCTGCTATTGCCCTAGCCAATGCTTGAACTGGAAGGCCGAATGGTCTTAGTTCATGGCATGAGGTTTTTAAAGTTTATCATTAATGAGATCGCCTCAGGGGTGCTGCACCCGTAAGGAATAAATAGGGTGAGTGCTTCGTACGTGTAGGTCCCATTAGCGTGCTTAGACTCAATATCCTAGCCCAGTCTATTGAGGAAGGTTAGACAAGTGCGAATGTCAAATAGACTATTCTTCAATAGCAGAGGAGAAGAGAGGACATTGGGTGAACTGGACGCAGAGATGAATCGAAGTGGCGAGCCTATGCGCACGAGTAGTAGGGTGACAAGGGAGCGGGAGAGACGCCAGTCCCCTCATCGTCGAAGTAGGTCACCCAGAAAGGAAAAGCAACAGCGGGGCAAATCCCCTCAACCGCACTCCAGAGGAGACTCCGGTGCGACACCGCGCCCGTTGAGTTTTGCGGTCTTTAAGGGGAGCAAACCGATAATGGAGGCGGATTCAATCGTTCATGACCCAAATGTGGCAGTCGAGTTCACTCGATAGATTTTTCCACTAGAAGTCCAACAGTCGATGGTCGGTTGACAGGATTTCGAAGTGTTTTGGGAGGGCATCCATGGGGCGGTGAAGGGGATATACACTGCCTATGAAATCGGTATGCGTCTACGTGCCGCATTGCGGGATATAGGGCAAAGAGACAAACACATTCAAAGCTTAGAAGCTCGCACAGAGAAGGCTGAGCGCGAGCTAAGAGAGGTCAAGGCTGCCAAGGTTCAATCGGCCGGCAAATCGAACCCGATCGTAGAGGAGAGGGTGACCCAATGACTAATAATTCATGTAATTGCCGATCGAGATATGGCTAGCATGTTTTCAATTGAGATTGCCAAGGTCAGGGCTTATGAAAAAGGCTTCCACAAAGGCCGAAAGGTCGGGATAGACAAGACCAAGAAAAAACTCGCTGAGGAGGTCTGCTGATGTGAGAATCGTGGATTCAACCACGGATAGATCAAGGCACTACATGCCTCGGACGCTCTCCAGGTAGGAGGCGTTGATTCGGCGTCACCGCTATATCAGAGTCATCAATTTCCTTTCGCGGCCTTTGAAGTTGAGAAGAGTGATGATGAGGGAGATGCCAATTTAGACTAGATATTGTAAACGCTTCAACACAGATTAGGAGCAAATTATGTATTTATTGGTTAATTTAATAAAACACTCTATTTTAAATATTTGCATGTTTCGATTTATACATTCTGAGCCAGTCGGTTAATGTAATGAAACATTTTGTTTTCAATGCTTGCATGTTTCAACTTTCGCCAACTACGCGTGCTTTTTAATCGTAATATTAATGAGAAGCACGCCGAATCCACGGCTTTTATTTGCGCCAGTCGTGAGATCTACGAAGAGCGCTCCGAATTCGGGGTCTTATGAGGTCCAAACGTGACCTGCACGGATGGGGCTCCGAATTCGGAAGGCCTGGCTAATCGTGATATCTACGAAGGCTCTTCGAATCTGGAGGCTTAATTGGCCCAAAAGTGTAGTGCACTGATGGGGCTCCGAATTCAGAGACTTAAATCTTGGCCAATCGTGATATCCACGAAGGGCACTCCGAATCCGGAGGCTTAATCGGCCCAAAAGTGTAGTACACTGATGGGGCTCCGAATTTGGAGACTTAAATCTTGGCCAAACGTGATATCCACGAAGGGCGCTTCGAATCCAGAGGCTTAATTGGCCCAAAAGTGTCATGCACTGATGGGGCTCCGAATTCGGAGACTTAAATCTTGGCCAATCGTGATATCTACGAAGGGCGCTCCGAATCCAGAGGCTTAATCAGCCCAAAAGTGTCATGCATTGATGGGGCTCCGAATTTGGAGACTTAAATCTTGGCCAATTGTGATATCCATAAAGGGCGCTCCGAATTCGGAGGCTTAATCAGCCCAAAAGTGTAGCGCACTGATAAGGCTCCGAATTCGGAGACTTAAATCTTGGCCAATCGTGATATCCATGAAGGGCGCTCCGAATTCGGAGGCTTAATCAGCCCAAAAGTGTAGCGCACTGATAAGGCTCCGAATTCGGAGACTTAAATCTTGGCCAATCGTGATATCCACGAAGGGTGCTCCGAATTCGGAGGCTTAATCGGCCCAAAAGTGTCATGCACTGATGGGGCTCCGAATTCGGAGACTTAAATCTTGGCCAATTGTGATATCTGTGAAGGGCGCTCTGAATCCGAAGGCTTAATGGGCCCAAAAGTGTCATGCACTGATGGGGCTCCAAATTTGGAGACTTAAATCTTGGCCAATCGCGTTATCCACAAAGGGCGCTCCGAATTCGGAGGCTTAATCGGCCCAAAAGTGTAGTGCATTGATGGGACTCCGAATTCAGAGACTTAAATCTTGGCCAATCATGATATCCACAAAGGGCGCTCCAAATCTGGAGGCTTAATCGGCCCAAAAGTGTAGTGCACTGATGGGGCTCTGAATTTGGAGACTTAAATCTTGGCCAAACGTGATATCCACGAAGGGCGCTTAGAATCCGAAGGCTTAATCGGCCTAAAAGTGTCATGCACTAATGAAGCTCTGAATTCGGAGACTTAAATCTTGGCCAATCATGATATCTACGAAGGCGCTCCGAATCCGGAGGCTTAATCGGCCCAAAAGTGTCATGCACTGATGAGGCTCTGAATTCGGAGACATAAATCTTGGCCAATCGTGATATCCACGAAGGGCGCTCCGAATCCGGAGGCTTAATTGGCCCAAAAGTGTAGCGCACTGATAGGGCTCCAAATTTGGAGACTTAAATCTTGGCCAATCGTGATATCCACAAAGGGCGCTCCGAATCCAGAGGCGTAATCGGCCCAAAAGTGTCATGCACTGATGGGGCTTTGAATTCGAAGACTTAATAGGAAGACTTGTTTTAACGAGCTGAATTTCACAGTGAGAAAAACAAGAGACTTTGCATTGTAAAAGTGAAATCTGTACATGGTGAATCATTCAAAACAAGTATCATGCCCCACAGGTTGGGTTTAATGATAAAATTTACGCAAATGCATGGAATTCCAAGGGCGTGGCAGACTTCTCCCAGACATGTCTTTGAGCCAATATGCCTCTATTCCTGCAATTGAGTCGATTTCGTAGGGGCCGTTCCAGTTAGGACCCAATTTTCCATCAGCCGGATTCCTGGTAGCTGGAAGCACTTTCTTCAGGACCAATTCGCCTGGTACATAGTGGCGTGGTTGAACACGTTGATTATACGACATAGCAAGCTGTTGCTGGTACTGTGCCATGGAAGCAAGGGCACGGTCTCTTCGCTCTTCAATCAGAGTCAAATCCAAGGCCAGCATCATGTCATTTTGGCCCATATCAAAAGCTTTTGATTTCAAGGTTGGGAGGCCGATCTCCAAGGTGATGATTGCCTGCGTTCCGAAGTACAAAGCGAACGGCGTTTCCCCAGTGGACCACCTCGATGTAGTGCGATGAGCCCACAACAGACTCGGCAATTGTTCTACCCATCTGCCTTTAGCTTTCTCCAACCTCTTCTTGATGCCGTCCAAAATGGCTTTGTTGGAGGCTTCAGCTTGACCATTGCTCTGTGGATATGCGGGGGTGGAGAAATAAGGCCGAATACCATACTTGCTGCACAATTCTCAGTAGACGCCGCAATCAAACTATGTGCCGTTGTCTAAAATAAGTGCTATTGGAATGCCGAATTGGGTTATGATATTCCTCCATACAAAATGCTTCTTAGCAGTTTCTCGAATGTGCATTAGTGCCTCCGCTTCGACCCATTTCGTGAAGTAATCTGTCGTGACAATCAAAAATCACTTGTTGCCCGGGGCTCAAGGTAATGCTCTGACGATATCAAGTCTCCATTGGGCTAATGGCCAAGGACTGGTTATGGAACTTAACTCTTCAGCAAGCAAATGGGTCAAAGGAGAGAACTTCTGACATTGTTCACATTTATTGACGTAACACTCGGCATCGGCTCTCATTGTCGGCCAGTAATACCCTTGTGTCACAGCTCGATGAACCAAAGAGCGTCCGCCAGAATGGGCACCCCAACTACCTTCATGTATTTCAGTCAAGAGTTCCTTGACTTTATCCGGGTGGACGCATTCTAGGTATGGACCAGAAAGGGATTTCTTGTAGAGCTTTCCTCGCGGATCCAAGTAATATCGCAGGGCTTTATTTCGCAGGTTGTGTGCCTCTTTCTTATCTATAGGGAGCTGTTCGGAAGATAGGTATGAAGCAATAGGGTCCATCCAACTCGGACTTGATTCTATGACACTGATCTAGACCGACTCCGAAGGGCCAATGCTCAGCTTAAGGACGAATCCTACTTCAATTGTCAGTTTAATCTCTGAGTTAATGGCGGAGGCTAGGCAAGCCAGGGCATCCGCATGCGTGTTCTAATCTCGGGTTATTTGGTTCAATTCATGATGGTCGAATTTTGCCAGCAAGGAACTCGCCATTTTCATGTAAGCTGCCATACGGTCTTTTTTGGCCGCGTATTCACCCTTTAACTGATTGATGACTAGCGTTGAGTCAGAAAAGATAAGAAGACGCCAAGCACCAAAAAGATGTGCATTCTATAAGCCGATTAGCAGTGCTTCATATTTGATCTCATTATTCGATGCTTCAAAGCCGAGTTTGACTGCTTGCTCGATTATTGCCCCGTCGGGAGCCATGATCACTACGCCCGCCCCACTGCCACATTGGTTGGATGATCTGTCGCAGTACAACTGCCAAATGTCCCCCACATAAATTCTCCAATTCGGCTTGGGTTAATATGATCAGACTTATAGTCGGCGAGGCATCCAGTGAATTCGGCTACAAAGTCGGCGAGCACCTGCCCCTTGATCGAGGATCTGGGTAGAAATTGAATATCATACTGGCCGAGTTCCAGAGCCCACTTTGAAATGCATACGATGTACGCCTTGAATCTTGGCCGGGAGGGTAGTCCGTGAGTACCCCAATGGAATGTCCTTGAAAATAATGCATCAGTTTTCTTACTGTCATGACGAGAGCCAGTATGAGTTTCTCCAATGGAAGGTAACGTGTTTCGGCGTCAACCATTGCTTTGCTCATATAATAGACTGGCCGTTGCTCCCCAAGCTCTTCCTTTAATAGTACGGCGCTGACAGCCTGGTCGAAAACTGCCAGATATAAAATGAGCGGATCACCTGCCGAAGGTATTGTCAAGAGTGGAACTGATCGAAGGTAGGTCTTCAGACCATTGAAAGTGGCTTTGCACTCAGAGGTCCATTCAAAAGCTTTACGTTGCCGTAGGGTATGAAAGAATTGTCGGCAGCGATTAGTGGAACGGCTGATGAACCTATTGAGTGCAGCGGCCATGCGCATCAACTTTTGGACCTCCTTGACCGATCGAGGGGAGCCGAGCTCCAAGATTGCTGTGATTGGCTTGGGTTGGCTTCGATTTCGTGGTGATTGACAATATAGCCCAGAAATTTGCCGGATCCGATCCCAAATGCACACTTGGAAGCATTCAGCTTCATTTTGTACTTGCATAAAATGTCGAATGTCTCTTCCAGATCGGCTAGATAAGTCTGCTCTTCTTTAGACTTAACCACCATATCGTCAATGTACACTTCCATAGTTTGGCCGAGTTGCTCCTTGAACATAGCAATGACTAGTCTTTGGTAAGTTGCCCCCTCATTCTTTAGCCCAAAAGGCATAACCTTATAGCAATAGGTTCCTCTTGGGGTGAGGAATCTAGTTTTGTCTTGGTCTTCCGGATGCACGGCAATTTGATGATAGCCTCTGTAGGCATCGAGGAAGCTCATGCGTTGATGACGCACCGTGGCATCTACGAGTTGGTCTATTCTGGAGAGGGGAAAACAGTCATTGGGACAAGCTTTATTCAAGTTTGTGAAATCCACATAAACATGCCAAGTCCTATTTTTCTTCTTTACGACCACAGTATTCAACAGCCATGTTGGATAGGTGACTTCCAGGATTGCCCCGGCATCAAGCAACCGGTCAACTTCTTCAACAACGGCAGCAGTGTGCTCTGCAGCTAACTGCCTTCTTTTCTGAATAACCGACTTACATTTGGGGTCAACATGTAAATGGTGTTGAGAAACAGACGGATCCACCCCCGACATCTCATACGGTGACCATGCAAATATGTCAAGGTTGCTGAGTAGGAAGGTAATTAGCTGTTGCCTGTCGACTTTAGCCACGGAGGCGCCGACCATGAAGAATCTGTCAGGATTCCCATCAATTTCAACTCAATCCAAGGCTTCCGTGGCCTTTTCACTTGGGAGCCGCCCAACATCGTCGAGGTTCTCTCGATCCGGCACCTCGATAGAATTCACATCCAGGCAATGAGATAACAAGCTTGTGCCGATTTCTGGGAACCACGAATTTTTTCAATGCCGCATTCAGTCGGCAAGAGGAGCAGTTGATGATAGGTTCTTGGTACGACTTGCATGGTATGCAACCAAGTTCGTCCCATAATGAGATTATACGGCAAAGGAAGCTTGACAACCAAAAACTCCACATCCACTAATCGAGAGCCCGCTCGAACTGGTAGTGTGATTTTGCCCAACGGGTATTCTGGATTGGCGTTGAAGCCGAATAACGGATAATGGGCCAGAGACAGGTCTGACTCAGTGAAGTCGAGTTCGATGAAGGTCTTGTAGTACATAACTTCCGAAGTACTCCCTTGGTCAATGAGAACCCGTTCAACGGTGAATCTGTTTACGCGTAGTTCGATTACCAAGGGATCGATATGTGGGAGCGTTACGCCGACCAAATCGAAATCGTCAAAAGAAATACTCGTAGCTTTATTGGGGCATTTCGCCAGTGTGATTTGCTTTTGGGAGTTAGGATGCGACTGAATTGTATGCACTGCGAAAGCCATCGGCAAGCTGTATATCATATGAATTACACCGAGGGCTGGTGACTCCTGCCGCAAAGCAATTGTTTTGGTTGAATTGTTCTTTCAGGCGTATTGCTTAAGCCGACCATCTTGTACCAACTCCTTGAGGTGATCTTTCATCGCGTAATAACTGTCGGTATCATGACTGTGGTCCATGTGATATTCGCACCACTTATCCCGTCTCCTCGTGTCTGGAGGTCTCACCATTTTAGACGGCCATTTAAAGAACGGCAAGTGTTGAACCTTAGCCATAACCATACTGATCGGCTCCGATAACTCCGTGTATTTCTTGTCGGCGTGCCTTGCGCGCTTGCTATCCACTTGAAGCTGCTCATTAGCTCGGTGTGGACATTGGTCATTTGATCGGCGCGAATCCCGTCTTCTATCTCCTTTACTATGATTCCGTGATTCAGGGCTCTATGGTGGTACAGCGTTTATCGGCTGCACAATTTCGGGCAGGCCGACTTAATGGCTTTGTGCCCGACTTTGACCCGCAGGGCATCGTCTTCTACTTTGCAGTATTCCTTAACTTTTTTAATCAAAGACCAGACCAGACCGTTTTTGGGGCCCATCTGGTCAAAGAGCTGCGGAGGGCACTATTTGGATGTAACCCCATCTTGAAGGCGGTAATGGCCATGGAGTCATTGCAGGCATCATCTACTAGATTAAAACATTCCCAATACCGCGCCGAATATGCACGAAGGGTTTCCCCTGGTTGAATTTGCATTGACCACAGAGAATCGGCTTGCTTCGGCTGGACCTCATTAGTGATGAACCTTGCCCTGAAGGATTTTTAGAGTTGGTGGAAGCTTTTTATTGATGTCGGCTCCAGTTTATAATACCATTTGACAGCCAGTGGTCCCAAACTGCTCGAAAATATTCGACACATACGGGCCTTGTCGTCTGAATGTGATCGGTGGGGTCGGATTTACCATCATACAAGGTGAATGACGGTGCTTTGAACTTTTTGGGTAGAACTGCCCTTGCAATCTGTTGTACAAAAGGGTCATGTTGATCCTCTTTATCTGAATCATTTCTTCTTCGCTTTTTCCGTGCACGCAGACTTCCCTCAGAAGAACTGGAGCTGTCAACTCGTCCCTTCTTTGTAGATTATGGGGATAATGAGTCAGAGCCACTGCTACTATCATGTCTCCAAATTCGAGATTCTCGACCATCCTTTCTCAGAGATCGTCCCGGGTCTTAGCGCGTGGCTTGTTGGGATTTTGCCACCTCCAAGACCAAGTCTTGTCGAAGGCGCTCATTTTCTGCCATCATGTTTTCCAACCTCTGTTCGTTTTGCTTCGCGTGCTCCATAATCGCTTGCATTGTCTCATGTGCTGATGTCGATGGTGAATCAAAGTTCAAGGCCCTTCTTGCGGTAATATTCTCTAGCCCAAGCATGTTGCTTGGTGTGGTTTCATCTTGTGGCGTAGGGTCGCCAGCGACTACCGGAGGATCTTCCGTCACATCCGCCATGGATGTGTTTGAGTATTCCCACAGACGGTGCCAATTGTAGAGAAGTGGTTCGGAAATACTCTTCAGATCCTAGAGGGCGCTTGTGATTCTCAGCTAGTCACCTAAAAAATAATGAACACTCCGGTTGAGGGTGCCGGAATTAGCACTCCGATGGATATGTCAGTATCTACTCTCTTTGTTGCTTATGTCTTAAGTTAAGCTTCTTCTCACATACCTCTCTTTGGTTTATGTTCCTCTATTTATATTTCCTTCTGGGCCTCAAAGTTGGGCCCACCTTTAGTCCACCGTGCAGTTATTCATTCGGCTCCTTCTATTGCTAACCAACCTCTACTCGGCTCCTTGCTCAACTGCTTCTATGGCCGATTAGGGTACCCCTGAATTTATATATGATGGGGTCGAGTGCAATGTATGCATCTCGATTCTCTAAGAATAATATTCGGCCTCTTCACATCCCCTAATACTCAGCTCCCACAGAAATCATCAACCTTCTCTCGAAGCTTTTTCCATGACAAAGAAGGAAGGAAGGGACAAACAGAACTTGATCAACTCTATCTGCACTGCTTTCACTTTAGAACACAAAATAGAGTTTTGCACAAAATTGAGGCACAACCGACCTTCTTTAGGCTCGGCCGAGCTTCATTAAGGGCTAGCCAGTCCTCAATGTTTGGTCGGTAGTGTATTTTTGCAGAAAACAGAGGGCAGTGGCTGAGGTGAAACAGAGCAAGCCTGGGGCAGACAGAGCTGTTCTTGAACATTGTGCATGTGCATGCATGCAATTCTTGCGCATCCTCGCTTACATTATGATCATCGTAATTAATTTAATTTAATAATGTTTGTTGTAATTAGTCTTGTTAATTATTAAGTGTTGTAATAATTATTATTGTCCCTTTTTAGTTATTCTAGTTAATTAGTTTAAATAGAGAGTTTATTTATCTTGGTTGTCCTTGTTGTAATAGCATAGTTAGCTAGTTAATTAGCCTCAATTATTTATTCATTCGGTTTTGTAATAATTAGTTAAATTCGCACCCTCTTGCAGGAGGGCAATGTTGTAATAAGTTATATGTCTTCCAACCCCACATCTTTCTTCCTTTTACTTATTCGCTTACGATGGTTAGTTTAGGGTATCACGTTTCACTAGCATTCTTATGCTTTGCATCCATTGTCTTGCATGCATCCAAGGTTTGGCACATCATGCTAACCCAATTTCAATTTGTTCAAACTCATTACTTGAATACGTGCTCTCTCGCATGTCTTGAACGCAATCATATACCATGCTCATAGCCGAGCCTATAAAAATACATAATGTGTGCATTGCATTTAGTCATGTTGCATTTAATTAGGAACATGCATATTTTTCTAACTCTTACCCCTATTTTGACTTGGAGTACTAGGTGAGTTTTATGTCTTAGCATCTTGCATTGGATGTTTGTGTTGCCATATCCAAAGCATGAATACTATGAGGCTAATTGCTTAAATGATATAATTGTTTGAATGACTGTGGATGAAGGCTATTTGCTTGAACTAGGATGGTTTGATTAAATGTCCATTTTAGCCTACTTTTTCAAGTGGCAAATTCACAAAACAATTTCAAAACAAAATATGAGATCAAGTGTTCAAATTCTTGCAAACTAGTCTATACCTTTTGTGCACATCACATAGTAAAAATAGCTAATAAATCAAAACAAGAGCATATAATGTAAATAAGAAACACATCATGATTAGTAGAGGCCGATCTTTGATCGGGCGAGTGGGGTGCTCAATTCATGACCTTCCCCTCTCGTACCTAAGTTCTCGAGCCGAGACACTTTGGTGATGACGAACTAATGGCCTTTGGCATGAGTCTCGAGTTTCTTAAATTTTACAAAAATATTTAGGTGGTTACTCTGTAATCTAGCAAAGCAGTCCATTTTTGGTATTTGATTCAAATATTGATTTTCCAAAACGAATTGTCAGATTTGGACTCTTTTGTGTTTTCACTATTTCACATTGCACTTGTAAAATCAGATTCAGAACCACAAGTGGAGTTCGAACTATAGGGCTATTTGTCTTCCGAATGGAGCACGAAAAGTCGAGCTACACCCATCAATGATCTCACCCCAGAATTTCCACTCATCCTCATTGCATGGTTAATAACCCAAGTTTGTGATCCGTCCCAGTGCATATTGGTATCCCAAGTTATTCAGTAGGTCTCAGAATCACCCTCATAACATCAAGCCATAAATCATATTATCCACGACACATTACTCTCATCTATCACATTACTTAGATACTTCTATTTAGATAACCACCTATTGGCTACTAATTCACATATTTCCCCATAACCCACATGGCTTCTTAGAGTCAAGGCTTGATCACAATTGATAATCATGATTCTACTGAGTTCCCAATAATCAAGGTACTCATTTCTTGGCACCTCATATAAAGTCTTCCAACCATATCAATGGTGACACAACATTGATAGAACATTAATAACAAAGTAAACTCTCGGTCCACCAGTTAATTTGCAACAATAATCCAGACATTCATTCTTATACGAGTCATAAGCCATCAATAACACATTAAATAGGGTGGCTATTTCTTCCATGGGTTCCACAAGAAAACTATTTAATCTCAAAGAGTGAACACTACTCATATAGACAATAATCAATGTTTGCTCAACAAGCTACCTTCAAGCATTGAGTCCAATTCACGATATAACATTTCCTAATAATGTAGATCATCTGGATGACCCAGATACACTTTACATTAAGCCAACCATCAACTTATTTATAACCCAATGGGTCGAAATGAAAGAATAGTTCCTGAATTAATCATCATGCAAACGTTTGACCACAAGTGGTAGGGTTGTCTATTAATGGTCAAGGCAAATCGGAGCATTTCCATTCCACTTGTTTTAACAACTTTAGATTAAGTTTCAACTGCCCAAGTAAAGGAGTTACAACTTTAACAATAATCGATTAAACAACCATAAGGAGTTCAATTCTAATTCAAGTCTTCTCACACTTTACGAAAAATATTCTTGTTAATCTCTCCCCCTGTTCACACACATTCCCAAGTTAGTAAGGATAACACTGAAACATGCAATCACATGATGTGCATAATTCTCACAACCCCACAGTATCAATTATAAGGCATGCTAATACTGAGTTAAGTACAAAACGTACAAATTCGTATACTCCAAGATAGTTAAGGTTTTTCCCAAGTAGTGTTCATAATCAAATAATTCACAATTAACAATTCCTATAGCATCAAGTCAAAACACGGTACCATAGAAGTAGCAATTTGGTATCAATCAATTGTTAGCCCCACATAACCTACTTCATCTATACCACTTATCTACCCCATAGTTGAATGTTGGCTCTTAATAGTAGCCATGTCTATTGCTGGCAATCCACACGCAATCCTTATCATAATATGACCTAGTCATTTGTTCGTCAACAATTCGCAATTTGTCTATAACGAAATCAACTAGGTAAGGATTCTCATCAAATCAAATCGGATAAAGGTTCTATCACATCATTCTCAAACATGGAACATTTGATTATGAGGGTTCAATCAAATCGCCTAGAGATTTCGGTCAGAGTCGCATAACCATTCTACGTTCATTTGTTCTCAAGATCAAACATCATAATGGTTCATATTAAAGTGGCTTAGGTCCTACATCATATAGTTTTCTTCAAATAAGGTTACATGTAGATACACAAATACATAGTTGTTCATAACATAAAGTTCTTACATAATATAGAATTTGTTATACGGAAATTCCAAGTAGGTTATATCATCACAAATTCATGTTTCTAAGAATCTAGTCAAATAATCCAGTCCACGTTAACCAAGCAAGGTACGTAATCACACCTAACATGAGTTCATTATATGCGGTATCCAAACTAGTCACATAGTTGTAGCGCTATAGCCCCAATGGTCTAGTGAGTGGGAATCAATTATATAACAATCATTCCAAACAAAGGTACTGTGATAACCCAACCCGTACTCTACTTAATTATGCATGTGATTATGTGTTTGATATGAATTTGCAAGTTTCAGTATGTGAATTTGGAATAATATCTATTGGACATAGGAATATTTGTTGCAACTACAACTTTAAACTAAAATTAAAAGCCTTAAAGGTGCGATAAACAAAAACTGACTTCATATCTGTGATTAGTTTGATTTATAGAGTCTATGGTGAAATTTAAAAAAATTACGATTCGTAATGGTTAAATTAAAATTTATGAGATAAGTCATATTTGTGTTTGGCCTCTTATGTTCTTCATTTGGTGGAGAGCTTGTAGAGTGAATTAGAGAGAAGAGAAGAAGAAGAAGAAGAAGAAGAAGAAGATCTAGGGTTTTGGAAAAGAATGAAATGGCAAACCTTAGACTTGGCTTAAGGTATGATAATCTACTTACAATCTTTTCCTCTAACTCATTTTTGTCATGGAATCAAAAAGAAATTGAGAATTTTGGGCTAGGGTTTGAGTTATGTAATGGATTGAACTAAATGTAAGAAATCTCTTCATGTTCGTTTGATTTGAGTCCAATCTTGTGATTAATGCATGAAATGAGCTCTACATTGTGCATACAACAAATATTTGTTGAAGGATCATCCATGTTTTTATGTGTTCGAGCTTGATCATGAAATTTATGAAGTTACAAAAAAGAGGAGATCTTGATTTTGTCATTGGCTTAAGATTGATGTGTTTAAGATGCAATTACCCTTGTATCATACTAGTATATCATGTTTTTAAGTTATTTTTGCATGATTTAGGGCTTGAAAATCAACCTAGAAGCTTAAGTTTTTCTTCAACTTTAGACTGCCCAGAACAGCCAGGACTGCACGTGCAAGGCTCATAGTCGCATGTACGGAAAACAAGGCAAGGCTACATTTCGCTACTGAAATAAAAGCACGTGCGGGCCGCACGTGCGATAGGGGCTCCCGCACGTGCAAAAATCAAGGAAAAAATCTGCCTTTTTTGTGATGAGCCTAAGGCCATTCTACTTATATGATGGGCCCAAGGCTATTCCGTATTATGACTATGAAATTATGAGAACCTTATGTGCATCTATGTACACTGCTTTATTGTATTATTACTCATTGAGTCTCGCTCACCCAATATTATGTATGCACTTGTAGGTGATCTACAACATGGAGCCCACCCTTAGAGTTAGCTTCAGGAGCCATTTTGTGAACATGTCGAGTCATGCCTCCGAGAAGGAGTTTTGTCTTTGCCTTCCATTATGCTTTGACCTTATTTTGTTTTGTTATCTTGGTCTTATGTTATGTAAGCAATATGTATAAAATTTCCTTGATACTCATATTTTTGTGTGGGCATGTAAGTGATATGATCATGTTATATTTTGCTTATATTGGCATAGGTCAATGGACTTCTTCTTTGTTGTATACTTCAGCTTATGGCCCCATTACTATAATTACTCATATGTTTGTTTGAGGCCGAAGGTAATTAAGTGATTACTGGCCGATTATGACCCAAACTTTTAGGGGCGGGTTCGGGTCATGACAGAGTGGTATCAAAGCACGAGTTAATATCTCACACATTAGTCCATTTGAGCAATAAGAAGTCTAGAAAAAGGTTTAAATTACATCCATAATGCATTTTTAATCAGGTATGATGTGAAAATATGGATTTGTAAATGTAAATTACGTGCATATTATCTGTGAAAGTTATAATGTACGTTCTTCTAGATCATAGTGAGAACAAGGGCGAAACATTGGGAGGATTTAACCTCCGCACGACTTGATAGAGTGGAGGCAATGATTATGGTCATGGCAGAGGCTTTTAGACAACAATAACAACAACAGCAACAATAACCACCACCGCCACCAATGCCTGTGCCACCGCCTATAGTGCATAACCACCAAGCTGACGACGGAACTATTGCTCTCACAAAGGAATTTAAAAAGATGAAACCTCCATCGTTCAAAGGAGGAATTGATCCATTGAAGGCGGAGGCTTGGGTGCTTGGTATGGAAAAACTATTTGAAGTCTTCCTATGCACGGAGGAACAAAAAGTCTTGCTTGCTGCTTTTACCCTCGAGGATGAGGCATACCGTTGGTGGATGCTTATTCGAGAGGAACATCAAGGAATGAATTGGGCTCAATTTTTGGAGATCTTCTATGAGAAGTACTTCCCACAGAGTATCCGAGACAGGAAGGTCAGAGTTTGAAAACTTGAAGCAAGTGAACAAAACCATAGCAAAATATAAGGCACAGTTTACCGAACTAGCCCGTTTCGCACCGCATATGGTCGATACGGACTACAAAAAAGGCAAGGAAATTTGAGGGAGGTCTCCAAGACTCCATTCTTGAGAAGATTAATATGTTGAAGGTACAAAAATATGTGGATGTATTAGATAGGGCCATCATAGCGAAAGGTAACTAGGCCAACCACAACTGGTACTTGGATTGGAAGGGCAAAAGGCAGGGTTCTAATATGCACAAAGGGTCAGCGTCCTCACAAAATAAGAAGCAAAATTTGGGAACTTCCAACACTTTGGGTTATACCCGTGATTTAGCATCAATTTGCCCGGAGTGTGAAAAAAAGCATTGAGGGGTTTGCTGCAGAGCAACGGGAGCTTCATTAAGTGTCGGAAGACAGGACATATGATGTGAGATTGTCCTATGTTTGGGCAATAAAAAGAGAATAGGCCGTCTGCTAGTTTATCCGGGTCCACTCCTGCAACAAAGACCCCGACAAGGCCTACTACTTCTAAAGACAATGTTAGGCAAGGGAGAGTCTTTGCTCTTGTTCCGGGTGATGTCCAGAATTCAAATGCTGTGGTTTCAGGTACACTCTCCATCATTGGCCAACCTGCTCATGCGCTACTTGATTCGGGTTCCACTCACTCCTTTGTTTCGAAAACATTTGCTCCTAACTTGAATAGATCTATGGAACCCTTGAATTATGTGTTGTGTGTGTCTCTCCCATCTGGGCACTATATGTTTTGTGCTTCTATTTATCCTACATGTGAACTTTTACTTGGAGATATTCCATTATGTGCTAATTTGATGCCTCTTGGTATGGTACACTTCGATATAATTTTAGGGATGGATTGGTTAGCTAAGTATCATGCAACCATTTAATGTGTGTCTAAGCAAGTTGTTTTTCGCCCATCGGGCCAAGATGAGTTTACTTTTGTGGGACATGGTGTAGCTCCTCCACCCTATCTAATCTTGGTTATGAAAGCCTGTAAACTACTTCATAAGGGTTTTAAGGGTTATTTGTGTAGCATTTTGCATGTAGAGACAACCGATGTGGGTGTTGAAAATATTCCAATTGTTAATGAGTTTTTAGATGTATTTCTTGAGGAATTACTAGAAGACTTGATAGACCGTGAGATTGAATTTGTCATTGATATTGTGTAGGGTACTCAACCAATTTCTAAGGCTCCGTACAGAATGTCTCTGGAAGAAATGAAGGAATTGAAAATACAGTTGCAAGAATTGCTTGACAAAGGGTTCATCCGGCCGAGTACATCGCCATGGGGCACACCTGTTTTGTTTGTGAAGAAGAATGATGGGACCCTTTAGTTGTGTATTGATTACTGAAAACTTAATAAGGTAACGGTGAAGAATAAATATCCTTTACCACGAATTGATGATTTGTTTGACCAATTACAGGGGGCACAAGTGTTTTCAAAAATTGATTTGAGATTCGAGTACCATCAATTGAAAGTCAAACAGAGAATATTGAGAAAACCGCCTTCCGAACCAGTTATGGTCATTATGAATATCTAGTTATGCCATTTGGGGTTACGAATGCACCAGTAGCATATATAGATTTAATGAATCAAATTTTCAAACCGTATTTAGATGAGTATGTGGTAGTATTCATTGATGACATTTTTATTTATTCGAATAGTAGGAGGGATCATGAAAAACACTTGAGACTAATTCTTCAAACACTTAGGGATAAGAAGGTATATGCTAAATTGAAGAAATGTAAATTTTGGTTGAATGAAGTTGTGTTTTTGGAGCGTGTGATTAACAAGGATGGTGTGTTTGTCAATCCGCAAAAGATAGAAGCTATTGTGAATTGGCCTGCTTCTACCAATGTTACAGAAGTACGCAGTTTTATAGGTTTAGCGGGTTGTTACCAAAGATTTGTTAAAGATTTCTCAAAGATTACGGTGCCGCTCACCTAGTTGACTCAAAAAGGTGTACCATTCGAATGGACAGAACAGAGGGAGTTTGCCTTTCAAGAATTGAAGACAAGGCTCATGATAGCACCGGTCCTCATCTTACCGTCAGGTACAGAAGTGTTTGCTATTTATAGTGATGCTTCTCATAAGGGATTGGAGTGTGTGCTTACGTAGAATGGAAAAGTAATTGCGTATGCATCTCAATAATTGAAGCTGCATGAAAAGAATTACTCTACACATGATTTGGAACTAGCTGTTGTGGTTTTTGCATTAAAGATATGGCGACATTATCTCTATGGAGGAACATGTGAAGTCTACACTGGCCACAAGAGCCTCAAATATCTCTTTACTCAAAAGTAGCTTAATATGTTGCAAAGACGATAATTAGAACTTATCAACGATTATGACTTGCAGATTCATTACCATCCCGGCAAAACCAACACAGTAGCGGATGCTCTTAGTAGAAAATCGATGGGAAATTTAGCATGTTTGCTTACGGAACGGAATGAACTATTACTTGACTTGGAAAGAATGGAAGTGGAAATTGTGCTATATGAACAAGGTGGAATGTTAGCCGCAATGGCAGCACAACTGGCTATTATTGCATAAATTAAACAAATGCAATTGGATGATGAATTTCTTAAGAAAGTACATGATGAGATGGAAACAAAACTGAGATCAAGATTTTCTTTGAAATCTCAAGTGTTGAAATTTAAGAGAAGTTTGTGTGTTCCTAATGTCCCCGAAATTAAAGGAGGAGTCTTGGAAGAAACTCACAAGTCCAGAATTGCTATGCATCCTGGAAATACCAAAATGTTCCAAGATCTCAAGCAGGCTTTTTGGTGGCCCAATATGAAGAGAGAAATTGCGGAGTTCATTTCAAGGTGCCTTCAATGTAAGCAAGTAAAAGCGGAACACCAAAGACCAACGGGGTTACTTCAACCTCTCCCTATTCCGGAATAGAAGTAGGAGCACATAACTACGGATTTCATTGTGGGCTTACCCCGAACACCCCGAGGTATGGATTCCATATGGGTTGTTGCGGATAAATTGACCAAGTCTACTCACTTTTTGCCTGTGAAGACTGTTTATAATGCTAATAGACTTGCCACGGTGTACATTGCTAAGATTATTCGATTGCACGGTGTTCCGGTTTCCATTGTGTTAGATAGGGATTCTAAGTTTGTGTCAAGATTTTGGCAAAGCTTACAAAAAGAATTGGGGACGGAATTGAGGTTCAATACCGCATTTCATCTACAAACAGACGGACAATTTGAAAGAACTATACAGACATTGGAGGACATGCTCCGGATATATGTTTTGGATTTCCGTGAAAGTTGGGAAACTCATTTACCTTTGGCGAAATTTGCATATAACAACAGTTTCCACTCCAGCATCGAAATGGCACCATATGAAGCTTTGTATGGAAGAAAATGTCGAACTCCGATTTGTTGGATCGAGGTTGGGGATAGGTCGTTGATTGGGCTTGAAATTATGCAAGTTACTACGAAAAAGATTCAGATCATCCAACGGAGATTGAAAACTACTCAAAGCTGACAAAAGAGCTATGCAGTTCAAAGAATGAGACACTTAGAATTTGAAGTAGGAGATCATGTTTTTGTGAAAATCACTCTAATGAAAGGACACACAAGGTTTGGGAAGAAAGGGAAATTGTCACCCCAGTACATAGGGTCATTTCAGATCTTAGAAAGATTGGGTCCGATTGCCTATCGGATGGCTTTACCACTGGGCATAAATCAAATGCACAATGTGTTCTACGTATTAATGTTGTGAAGCTATCCTTGGGATTCTTCTCATGTTATTGACTATCATCAGATTGTACTAGATGACGATATGGTTTATGAGGAGAAACCTATTCGAATCTTTGATCGGCAAGTCAAGCAACTAAGGAATAAGACAATCCCAATGGTAAAAGCTAAATGGAGGGAACATTATGGAAACGAAGCCACTTGGGAATGGGAAGAAAAAATGAGACAACGATATCTAGAATTGTTCTCGACTTGAGGTAAACAAGTATAGAGGACCAAACTTCCTAAAGGGAAAAGACTGTGATAACCCAACCCGTACTCTACTTAATTATGCATGTGATTATGTGTTTGATATGAATTTGCAAATTTGAGTATATGAATTATGTGAATTTGGAATAATATATGTTGAACATAGGAATATCTGCTGCAACTACAACTTTGAACTGAAATTGAAAGCCTCAGAGGTGCGATAAACAAAAACTAACTTCAAATCTGTGATTAGCATGATTTATAGAGCCTATGGTGAAATTTTAAAAAAAATTACGATTCGTAATGATTAAATTAAAATTTAAGAGATAAGTCATATTTGTGTTTGGCCTCTTGTGTTCTTCATTTGGTGGAGAGCTTGCTAGACTGAGTTAGAGAGAGAGGAAGAAGAAGAAGAGCTAGAGTTTTGGAAGAGAATCAAAGGGCAAACCTTAGACTTGTGTTAAGGTATGATAATCTACTTACAATCTTTACCTCTAACTCATCTTTGTCGTGGAATCAAGAAGAAATTGGGAATTTTGGGCTAAGGTTTGAGTTATGTAATGGATTAAACTAAATGTAAGATATCTCTTCATGTTCGTTTGATTTGAGTCCAATTTTGTGATTAATGCATGAAATGAGCTCTAGATTGTGCATACAACAAAGATTTGTTGAAGGATCATCCATGTTTTTATGTGTTTGAGCTTGATCATGAAATTTATGCAGTTATGAAAAAGATGAGACCTTGATCTTGTTATTGGCTCAAAATTGATGTGTTTGAGATGCAATTACCCTTGTATCATACTAATATATCATGTTTTTGAGTTATTTTTGCATGATTTGGGGCTTGAAAATCAACCTAAAGCTTAAGGTTGCGTTTGGTAGAGCTTTCTAACTATGATTTGAGAGTAGGAGTTGTATTTTGAGTTTGTGAGTTTTGAAATTATGATTTGAGTGTGAAAAATTTGTTTGGTGAAAGGGTTTTGAAAAGAGTTTTGAATTGAGTGGAGAATTTTTGATGTGACATATGATATTTGATACAAAAACTTATAACTCATAACCAAACATACAACTCAAAATTTTATTAAAGCACATAAAAAAATTTAAAAATTCAGAAAATATTTTTTTCGAATATATAAAAATTAACATATGTCAATTGCAAAAAAATAAAAAAAATAAAAATTGCCCTATTCCAGTCAACCGGCCGAACGACCAGTTAGCTCAAATTTTCCCGCCTTTGATAGAGTTTTCAAAACTGAGTGTGGAATTAAATTTTGAAAACTCTAAACCAATGCCATGTGCAAAACATGGGGTGGAAATATATTTAGAGAGGCTAACCAAACATAGCCTAAGTTTTTCTTCAGCTTCAGACTACCCAGAACAGCTAGGACTGCACGTATCGTACATACGGGGCTCACAGCCGCATATGCGAAAAACAGGGCAAGGCTACACTTCGCTACTGAAATAAAAGCACGTGCGGTAGAGGCTTCCATACGTGCGGAAATCAAGGGAAAAATCTTCCTTCTTCTATTAATTTCCCCGACCCTCTGAATTTGTTTCTGAGCATGTTTTGTCCCTTAGCAATACCTATAGATAAATGGAAAATGAACGAATCGTAGAACAAATTAATGAAAGAAAGTGTATGAATTGCACAGATTATTCATCAAATGTGTGTGTGAAATGTTTGTATAGGTCGTGTGCTGGAGGAAACACTGCGGGACCTAACGCACTATGAGTAATAATATTGTACACATATGTTCTTAATTGTGCACTTCGAGCTACGAATTGCGAATTGTACCAACATTGTGTTTTGATGGAAATGAGTGAAATTTGCAAAAGTTATATGACATGTGCAATGTGAACCTAAGTTTGTTTTGTTTATGCTTTAATATGATTGGGTCCGAGGCCATTCTATTAATGCGATTGGGCCCGAGGCCATTCTGTTAATATGATTAGGCCCGAGGCCATTCTGCTTATACGTGGGCTAAGGGTCATTATGGACTTTTGTGCGCCTAGGGCCGTTCTAATATGATGGGCCTAAGGCCATTCTAGTTATGTGATGGGCCTAAGGTCGTTCTGCTTATATGATGGGCCTAAGGCCGTTCCGTATTATGACTATGAAATTGTGAGAACCTTATGTGCATCTATCTACATTGCTTTATTGTATTATTACTCATTAAGCTTCGCTCACCCAATATTATGTATGCACTTGTAGGTGATCCGTAGCATGGAGCTCACCTTTGGAGCCAGCTTCAGGAGCCATTTTGTGAACCTATCGAGTCATGCCTCCGAGAAGGAGTTTTGTCTTTGCCTTCCATTATGCTTTAACCTTATTTTGTTTTGTTATCTTCGGCTTGTGTTATGTAAGCAACATGTATAAAATTTCCTTGATACTCATATTTTTTGTGTGGGCTTGTAAATGATATGATCGTGTTATATTTTGCTCATATTGGCACAGCTCAATGGACTTCTTCATTGTTGTATACTTCCAGTTATGGCCCCATTACTATAATTACTCTGTATGTTTGTTTGAGACCGAAGGTAATCAAGTGATTACTGGCCGGTTATGACCCGAACTTTTAGGGGCAGGTTCGGGTCAAGATAGGTACAGAGATATATATATCCATAATCAATTAACATTCTAAGCAAATGAGCATATATATAAGAGTTTCTAATCAACCGACACATAAGCCTTCGTTCCTGAACAATAATGATACCTGGGACAACGGTCCTAGTATTCTAAGTGTTTTCTGGGACGAGTGCAATTACTCTACCTTGGCTTGCAATTCCACTTGTCGTAAGAGATCTTGCCATTGATACAAAACCGACCAGGGTAACGGGTCCATTCACATTTTGTTTGATCCGAGGACAATCCCTTACCTTATGACTCATTTCACCACATCTATAACAAGCCCCGAAAAGTTGATAACATATCTCTCTATGCTTTCCCATAATCTGAACAAATCGGTGTTGAATCCTTTTTTTGATTGAATTTATCTCGCGTAGATATTTCAAATTTCGATTTCTTATTCTTCATGAAGTTTTTATTCACGTCAAAGCTTTGCCTCTTTCCTTTCCGTTAAAGAAATCGGTTCGTGCTGGCCTCGGATATCAGGGCAGGGTCTAATGCCTTTTGCTGTCTTAGGTCCTCTGCCATTTCTTCTACTATTCTTTACAGTCTATCAAGTCAAGAGGAGGTAGACTCTTCCAATTCATCTACCCTTATTTCCACTATTTTGCTATATATATAAACATACATTAACAATAAAGTTACATATGTGGGTTCACGTAAATCATATAACCCTCATGTTCGTATACTCATGTTCACATAAGTCACTCACTCATTATCGAAATCAAAATTACTCATCAATTCACATAAATTTTGTTCATACTCATATCACATGGGTTACTTTTCATGTTGACATTAGAAATGTACACATGGTTTCACAATTTCCAGGTTTATGCTCAAATAATAACAATACTTCCTCAAACAATAAGCACATGTACCCATGTATTCTCATATACTTCATATTCCATAAGAATCTTAGAAAGCACGCTTATATTTATATCTTTCGTGCTCATGCTCATATAAAGATCATGGACTCACATCTTAACTCATACACTTGTAACACAAATGTTAATGTTCCTAACTCTTTTCTAGACTCGTTATTGCTCAAATGGACTAGTGTGTGAGTTATTAACTCGTGTTCTGATACCACTCTGTCATGACCCAAACCTACCCCTAAAAGTTTAGTTCACAGCCAGCCAGTAATCACACGATTACCTACGGCCTCATGCAGAAAACAAATGTTTTCAATAATTGGCCCTTAAGTGAAAGTAAATATAAGAAATAACGTCCATTGAGCGGTGCTTAAATGGTCAAGATAAAACACTTATACTCATAGAAGTCAAGACATTAAGTTATACATCCACAAGACCAACATGACAACACAAGACAAAAGTCTTAACATAGACATAAAGTCAAAAGACAACAGCTCCATCTTGGAGTTTCGAGACGACAAGTCCTCATAAGCAATTTCCTGATGTTGACTCTAAGGTTGACCTCCATGCTAATCACCTACATACACACATACAACATAGGGAGTGAGCGACGCTCAATGAATAATAGTAAAGTAAAGATAATCAAATGAATAATCTTGAATTAAAAGAAAGTATATTATGTGAACACAATACTTTTCCAAAATTTCATCCTTCATAACACTATTCATAGTCACATTTACAGAATGGCCTTGGGCCCAACACATTACGGAACGACCTCAGGCCTAACATGTTACAGAACGACCTTTGGCCCAATCATAAGATATCCTATGCCTCTTTTGTGACTTCTCAATTATAAATATGACTAAACTCTTCGGATATGATGGCACAAAATAAGGAATTGATAGCTTTACTATTCTAGCTACTATTTTGGTAATATGTCGTATCACATTTGTCGATTGGTTTGGGAAAGGTTATTCCATCAACAGTAATTGTAGGTTCAGTCCATCCGAACATGATGGATTGTCAAATTTTTTCATCAATTGCTTTTAAAAATGCTCTCATCCGAGCTTTCCAAAAAGAGTAATTGGATTCGTCAAGTAGGAGTGGTCGAAACGTAGAATTTTCCTCACGGATTGAATCCATGATCACAAATTAAACAAAATCTTGCTTCCACAACTTTGAAAAAACAAAGATTGGGTGACCAGCTCTAATACCAATTGAAAATCTTAAAAAATCTCCGAGAAAGTGATTTGCAATTAGGATTTAATTTTAGCAATGAATAACAATCCCCAATCAAACACAAGTAGAACTAATTCAATTAAATGAGAATTGAATTATATCTACAAAACAAACATTGACAAATCGACACAACGATATAATGTGGAAAAAAATAATCACAGTTGAAGCACCTCCAATTGTGATAAAAAAAAAAAAAATCACGGGGCTAAAACCACAAAAAATCCACTAAGAAGATAAAGGAATTAAACACGAGAACGCTCAATTACCTACCGAATCCACACCCAAATTGAACTGAACCCGATGTGCCTCTTTCACCACCATCTTCACCTCAGAATTGTTTTGCTTAACGTTGAATCCACAATGCTGATATCGAATCAACGACGATGAGCCAGTCTGAAATCCACCAAAGCTTCAGGCTCAAGTTCCCTTGAATCTACCGATGAACATCTCCCTTCATGTTAATGATAAAGCAAAAGCAACCACTTAATGATTGTCAATATCAAGTCCGTTGATCCATTGATCACCTTCAATTCATTAAGAAAATCAATATATAAACACCTTCTAAAATAGAAAACTTTAGATTATCTCCTTTCTAAGAATTCTAGACAGGTTAAACCATAAAATTAGCAACTACAACACTTTATAACAAACAAGGACGTGAAGACTGCTTGAGCATAGGAATGACCACTCGAGCGGTGAGACTAGTAAGGTAGTGGTAATAAACTTCCACTTGTCACTTTGTTCGAGCGTAAGACTTACAACTCGAGTCCGCTCGAACAATAAAACATGACTCTCAGTATCTCTGAAATTAGATTGAGATATTGGATGATTCAATTCAATGCTTGAGCACATACCTGACTACTCGAGCAGTCCAAGAACTTTGGTAGGCTCAAAAACTCCTCTGCTCAAGAACACATTTCCTCTACTCAAGCACAAATTGCGTTGGATTCACATCTACACTCTGACAAACTCACAAATACAACAAAGCGAATGCAATTACATTTTAATAAAGTTTTGTCAAACGAGATTGTCAATTACAAAATACTTAACAACAATAATTTCTTGCAAAAACAGTTACTTTTTGTGATGAAAATTTTGGTCCAAAATAATAATAATTTATTACTAAATGTTCTAAAAATACAACAATAACACTTTTGACAATAAAAATATTTCATTCTTAAAAAGTAATTTCGTCCCTAAATTTTTATCTCTAAAATTTTTATTTATTATAATGAATTTTAAAAGCTTTTCTCGACCGTAACATTACTAATTAGGTTAAAACAGACTTTGTGATAAAGAGTTTTCTTAGGTGTGCAACCCACAAAAGGTGTAAGTGGGTTGCACACCATGTGCCACTTACACAAAAGATGTAAGTGTAAGGTGTAAGTGTAAGTGTAAGGTGTAAGTGTAAGGTATAAATGTAAGGTGTAAGGTGTAAGTGAGTTGCACACCATGTGCCACTTACACAAAAGGTGTAAGGTGTAAGGTATAAAAGGTGTAAGTGTAAAGAATAAGGTATAAGGTGTAAGTTGCACACCATAACCAAACCCTTGTGATAATTATAGTAGACGTCTATAGCTGCCACCACCATTACTATTTGTATAAATAGGGTTAAAATGGGACTGCAAGAATCTTTTTTGTACCATTACCCTTTGCATATAGAGAGATAAAATGGGGTTACAAAATACTTATTTGTACATAACCACTAAAATAGAATGTGATGACGAGGACTGAGCACTCTTTTTTTTTCTTTTTTTTCTTTTTATTAATGATCCATGACTCATTTTCATGACTTTACAACCAATACTATAGCCTAAATCGCCCCTTTTGATTTTGATATCACCTATTAATATTAAGAAATTTTCTTGTCTTTTTGTATATATATATTGGAATAAACAAAGGAATTTTGTTTGGTGAACTGTTATTGAAATTTTTTCTTAAAATAATCCACCTGTTAGGAAATACCAAAATGCTATTTCCAAATTTTCCAAAACCGTTTTAGCATCAAAAAAAAAAAAAAGGAACAATTAGTGGTTTCAAAATTTTCATTGCCAAAATGATTCCTCAAATGTTATAAGCAATTGGTTTAATTAGGAAGATGACATGATTCATAAAATAAAAAACACCAATTAAACAAGTAATATTTTCTTTTGTGTTTTAAATATTCATAGGATGTTTTATAAAGTACTATATTATTTTTTCTACTTTGATAATATAATTTGAATTTTTTTTTTTTTTTTTTTGTCACACATACTAGTAGTTGACTGAATAACTGAACCATTGAGATACACGAACCAATGTAATTTTTTCAAGTTAGGACAATAACGAGAATCAAAAAACATTTTTCAAATAAATAAAAGAAGGGTTTTTTTAATGTGTATACTTATAATACGTGATAAAAAGAATTGAAAGTATTGTGCATTTTTTATCACACTTACTTTCATGCCCAATATACAACACTTCAACATTTTTTTAACATATATTTTAAAAGCACACATTAATAAAATTCATAAAAAACATACTACTATTGAGTGAATTGAGGAAGGTGGTGTCTTCAAGTCATTAAAAAATATTGTGTGAGAGTCATTAGAAGACCCTTTAAAAACTCATGTTGATGAGCACCATTAATCTACTGTTTGCCACTCCCATTTTTAGGTATTTTTGGCCACCAAAACCATATAAATAGTACCTCTACTCTGAACCAACCAAATGGGGACGACCAAATATGATAACTGGTTTGGTCATGGCTAACGACCACACCAAACTCCTTCCTACCCCACCTTTGCTCCTTATCATCTGATTCAAATTTTACTCTACAATTCAATTTTCTATCTGTTATAATTGTGAGTTTTTTGGCCTGATAAGTGACCAGACTACTGTCCTGTAAAATGAGAAACTTGACATGTTATGGTGTCAATCAATGCCCCTTGAGTAACTTAAATATCGGAGAGACTTCAGCTGACATCACACTAGTATCATATCTCTCATTTTGCATTTAATTTTTCATATGCTACGTTAACGGATCAGTTCTCTAGTGTGGTAAATGATGAGATTTATGTCTTATAAAATGAGAGACTTGATAACTAGTGTGGTGTTGGTCCCTTGGGTAACTTAAAATATTGAAGGGGTTTTGGCCGACACCAAACCGGTGTCATATCTCTCATTTTGTAAAATATTGATCTCATCACTTACCCCACTAGAAAACTGATATATCATAATGATATCCGATTTTGTTTGTATTAAGTATTACATTTATTCATTAGTTGGTCAAATGATGCTCATAGTTTTGGATCATACAAGATTTCTAAATCATTGGAGACATTGTCAAATACCATGATTTGTTTCAAACTCTCAATGCATTTAGTGGCACTAATATATCTGTCAAATGACATAAATTAACTAAATAAGGATGTGATTAAAGTCCATAATTCACCTACTTATTAAAATAAAATTCCTTATCGTGGCAATTTGAACAACCTTTCAGAATCAAATAGCTTATGAACTACTAAATTATGACCTCTCTGAGAGACCTATAGATATAAAACACCCATTCCTTGTCCTAACAAGACATATTTTTAAGAGTTATTCAAAGGCTACCCAATTTGGAAACCTTCTAACCAAATGTTCGATATATTAATCAATAGAACTAAACCCAAAATTTGTCCCACCAATGTAGACACTTACAGACTCTCATTGCTACAAACCACTAATTAAGTATAGCTATATCCTCCTCTACAAACCACTAATTAAGTATGGCTTCATATTAGACCCGCATATTCTGATATAAATTATAAGTTTACACATTTTTGGTTTGACTACTTGTGTTTGTGCTAATGCCAACTGATAAAATATTATTTGTTATATATATATATTCAGGGTTTATCCTGCGAAGATGGATCCATTTTGGCTGAGGATTGAAGGGATTTCTTTAACTTTCATTTTTTTTTTGTCCCACTTGATTAAGATGATGAGGAGGGAAATCTATGAATACAAATTCCTTTCTCCAAGAAGAAAATTTTTTCAAATTGTTTTATTTATTCTGGTTTAGAAAAGTATTCAAATCAACTAGAATTGCTTTTAAACAAATCTAAGTTGGTCATCATGCAATTGAGATGGCTCTTGGTAAAATAATTTGGTCGCTTTATCTGTTAAAAAGTGTTGTCACTTATTATTAAGTCATCGTTGCCCTGATCTTCTTTTTTTACTCTCTTGTATGTACTTTTCTTTGTTTCATTAGCAAAAAGAACAAAAAAAAGGACAAAGAAAAAAAAATTCCCAATCAACCTAGGCACCGAAAGTTGAGATGTGGTGAAGCTACTTTCTTCACCTTTTCATTTTCTTTTTCTTTTTTTTTTCCCTTTCCTTTCAGTGTTAAAAAAATAAAATAAAAACGTAAAAAAGAAGGATAAGGAAAAAAATAAAGGAAAATGAAAATAAATGAGTGAAACCAATCTCTTGCTTTTTGTTCACTTCGAATGAAAAATAAGAAGAAAATAAACAACATTTCTCAAAAAAAGTCATTTTTATTTGGATTCTTATTTTAAATCCAACAATATGTAATGAACGATTGATTGATAATTAGAGAAAATATGAGAGAGGAGAATTGTTTTGAATATTCTAATTGATTGTGACATCATTGAAAAATTGGTCTAATTTTTGGGCTAAATTGGCAATGGATTACCGTTGAAAATTTAATAGTAATTTCATCTTGTTTTCTTTTTCAATTCGTTCATCAAATCATAAATTCTTAGGAAAATTAGTCTAAGGTCCCTCTCCCATTTTTAGTAATAGAAGAAATCCACAATATTATTTTATGATTTCTAAGGTCCTCAACTCCACACTCATATATCACAAAGAAATTTGAGTCTCGCAAATCAAATCTCATCTCTCTCTCTCTCTTGATGATCTTCAATTTTGGGTTGAGTGAGAAACGAACTTGCAAAGCTTTCAGAGACATTAGAAGAACAAAACATAGAGAGACCCAATATGGGATTGAGAACTACAGTGATCGATATATGGAATTTGATCGTAAATAGACATAGTCTGAGGCAAGAGAAGCATGTTGAGAGAAGAACCAAAGAAGTCACCGACATGAGGAGGAAGAGGAGCAAAGCTTCGATTGGGTATGTCTCTCATAGAGAACTGAGATGATTTCTTGTAATGAAACGGAGGAATGAGATTGTCGGTGACTAAGTGAGGATGTAAAGATGGGTAAACGTAGTTGGTTCTCGCCTTGACTCCATGCATCCCTCGCCGCCTCCTCTGCCATGTCAAAGGTACCGAACCACCGCTACTCTTTGGACTGAGGGTCTCAAATCTCAACAGCATAATTGCCCCAAGGGCGGTGGCGTACCTAGCGGTACCTCATTGGGTTGGCGGTGTTGGCAGCGACTTCGTCTTTCAGTGACCTTTTGTTGGTGGCGATTGTGGTGGCAGTGGGCCTTTTTAGGGTGGTGGTGGTGGTAGTGGTGGGGTAGAGTGGGTCAAATTCTGGTGTGTGGGTCAAACTGTTTAGCCTTCTCATTGCATCTTCCATTTGATGAGAACAATGAGAATAAAGCAAAAGGAAATGAAAGAGAAATAGAGTGAAAACACTAAAAATAAGAGAGAGAGAGAGAGAGAGGGAGAGAGAGAGAGAGAGAGTTTGGAGATGATGAGAGTGGCGATTGTTCACTCAAAGACTCTAGGGTTTATGCAGATTATATGTGAATTTTCTCTAGATTTAGTCACTGTGTGAATTTTCTCTGGATTTGGCTATTGTGTGAATTTTCTCTAGATTTTGACTACTGTGTGAATTTTCTTTGAATTTAACCACTGTATGAATTTTCTTTGGATTTTGGCCACTATGTGAATTTTCTCTGGTTGTTCATTGTGAATTTTTTTTTTTTTGGAAAAGAGAGAGTTTGGAGATGATGAGAAGTGATTGTTCACTCAAAGACTCTGGGGTTTGAGCAGATTATATGTGAATTTCTCTAGATTTAATTACTGTGTGAATTTTCTCTGGATTTTGGCCACCGTGTGAATTTTCTCTGGTTGTCCACTGTTGTAGCTCGACTTTTCGCGCTCCCTTTCGGAAGAATGAATAGCCCTTATAGTTCAAACTCCACTTGTGTGTTGGTTCTGATTCTGATTTCACAAGTGCAATGTGAAATAGTGAAAACACAAAAAGAGTCTAAATCCGATAATTTCTTTTGGGCAATCGATATTTGAATCAAATGCCAAAAATAGACTGCTTTGCCAGATATCAAAGTCGCCGCCTAAATATTTATTTTGGAAAATTTAGAAAACCCATAACTCGTGCCAAAGGCCATTAGTCTATCGTTACCAAAGTGTCTTGGTTCGGGAACTTAGGTATGAGAGGGGAAAGTCAATAATTGAACACCCCACTCACCCAATCAAAGATCGGCCTCTACTAATCATGATGTGGTTTTTATGTACAGTATATGCTCTTGTTCTATATGTAACATACAAGTATAGACTAATTTCACTAAAAGTTGGAATGTTTGATTTCATGTTTGTTTTGAAGAAAAAAAAAAGTGTTTTTAATATGTATCACTTAAAATGGTGATCTCATATGTACATGAATCAAAGTATCCCAATTCAAGTGATTAGCCTTCATCCACTGGCATTCAAACAGGTATATTAAATAAGCAGTTAGTCTCATGGTAGTATGTTTGATATGACAGTATTCACACATTTGAATAATATGATGAGCCGAACTTTTATGCATGTAAACGAATGGATGCAAATCTTGGAAAATGCTCATTAAACATGATGTCCCTAATCTAACCATCATAAGTAGTGAAATAAAAGGGAGAAAGAATAGGGGTGGGAAGACATACAACTTATCACATATTTGTCCTCGCGAAGGAGGGTCCGAATGTCCGAATGTCCGAATAAATAATTATTACAAAGCCGAATGAATAATAAGTGAAATGGGTTGTCTAATTTATTACAATAATAATATACAATGATTGCTCGATGCTCCTCAGGAATTATTTTGTCTGCCTTGCTGGGATTTGTTATGTTTCACCCCTAGTTACTGCTTTTGACCCAAAGTGTATTGTTTTGCAATTTATTGGAGCCTTGCCGACCCCAAAACGCGACTCAGTCAAGCCCCAAATAAATCCAATACTTTGTTTTCTTGTGGAAATCTGTTTTTTGTACCTGAGGTGAAACAGTGCAAACAGGGTATTCCTAGCCATGTTTGTCTTTTTTCCTTTTACCCTTCTCTATCATAAAAATACTCAAGAGAGGGTTGAAATCATCTCCAAAACCATCAATTAGCAAGTTGATTGCTTGATGATCTCGGATACAATTTGAACAATGATCAATAAATGCAATGAATAAACAACCACCCCTCCCTCCTATCATGAAGTGAATTCAAGAAGGGAATTAGAGACACTTCAAGGTTCATCAAATTATCATGAATTGATGTAAGACAAGCCTTGACACAATAAACTCGAAACTCGATATAACGTCCGACCGAATTCAATTAATCATATTGGTTCTTTATGTCAGTTGTAATCCAATTTTAACCAATTTTATTAGCCTTTTTTATTACCTTTCCATTTCTTTATCTTTTCTCCTGTTTGTGCAAAAATGATATTTACGTCCACTAAGTCCAAAACGCAATAAAGAGAAACAAGTATCAACTGAACCCGAGAAACAAATCTATTTTCTTCGGGAAAAATTACAAAGGAAGAGTCAAACTTATTTACAAGCGATAAGGGATTCCAAGTCAAACTCAAGATGTGCAACAAGGACTAATCAAACTCAAAAGAGTGATAATGACTTAGAAAAATCCAAACTTGAGTGATAATGACTTGAAATCCAAACTTGATAATAAGTGATAATGACACTTTCCTTGGTAATTTTCAAGGGTCAATTAGTCGCTTAAAAGTAAACACACTGATGAATAAAGAGAAATGAAAAATAAAAGATTGTGCTTTAGTATATGAACATGTATACATTTGAGGTAATGAACCTCCAAAGAATTTAAACCATTAAGTATAGAACGTTTTATGCCTTTGTTAGTAAATCTCCAAAGGGATTAAACCATTAAGTATAGAACGTTGTATACTTATGGTAATGAACCTCCTAACCATGCTACTTTTTATGCCTTTGGTAGTGAATTTCCAAAGAGATTAAACCATTAAGCATAGAACGTTTTATACCTTTGGTAATGAACCTCCTAAGCATAAAACGTTTTATGCCTTTGGTAGTGAATCTCCAAAGAGATTAAACTATTAAGCATAGAGCGTTTTATACCTTTGGTAATGAACCTCCTAAGCATAAAACGTTTTATGCTTTTGGTAGTGAATCTCCAAAGAGATTAAACCATTAAGCATAGAGTGTTTTATACCTTTGGTAGTGAACCTCCAAAGAGATTAAACCATTAAGCATGGAAGAGTTCTTTTCTTATACTTGAACCACAATCTTAATTTTTCTCAACTTTTTAATCGAAATAAGCAAAGCATGGAGGGAGGTTGCAGAGATGATTATGCGAAGTTGATTAATTGGTTAGTACAAACAAACTTGATATTTAAAATATAAATCATTGAAATAAATTAAACAACCCCCTGATAGCATACAATAGTGTTGAAATTAAGCTATAGAAAGCGAACAAAATTAAATAGGACCAAGTTAGTAAACAAGTAGAAGGAAGGGTGGCTAACCCCTCCACTTTTACAACTTCAAATCACATAGTTTAGATGTTGAAAAATAGCCCCAAAACAGCCCCAAATCAGCCCCAAAACAGTGGGAAAAATTAGCAAAAACAAGTGGAAAATACAAGGATTCAAGCTTGGAATAAGGTTCAAAGAACCCTCCACCTTTGGGTAGCTTTTAATCACAAGTTTCAGCCCTCAAAACAGTCCCAAAACAATACCAAAATAAATATGAAAACACAAGAAAAAGATGAAAAAAGATTGAAATGAAAGTAAGGAGGCTTTACCTCTTGTAGAGAAGTGTTCTTGTTGTAAATCAAACTTGATTCCAAAGCACCCTCAAGTTTGAGTACAATTTTCAATTCTCAAATCAAGATCCAAGTTTAAGCTCTTGTATGGTATGGATGGATGGAAGAACAAGGAAGAACAAAGATGGTTTCAACTCTTGGATATTGCTTAACACCTTGATATCTCTCTTTTTTGATATTTCTAACTTGATATTTCTCTTTGATATATGATATTTCTAACTTGATATTGTTTTCTTAACTCTTGATAAATTTTTTTTGTCTCTCCTAAAACATCACCTTGAGCCTTGTATTTATAGGCCTTGAGCTGCTGCTGCTCCTCAAAATATCAGCACATTTGGACAGCTTTGAAAAGTCAAAAGGGGCGGCATGACCTCAATGAGGTCTGATCGGACTTCAGAATCTGCATTCAGGCCCGATTTCAAACAAGCATATCTCTATCATTTGGACTCCGTTTCAGGTGATTCTTGAATCTAAAATGAAGCCCCGGAAGTCCATTTCTAATCAAGGTGGCCTCACATCTAAATTCTAAGTGTCCTAAGAGATATTCCTATTTTAGTGAAGGTTGCTCAGTTTTGACCTAATCGGATTTATACCTAACTTCAAACAGCCATATCTCCCCCATCCGGACTCGGTTTCAGGTGATTCTTGAGTCTAAAATGAAGCCCCTGAAGTCCTCTTTCCAATGGTGGTGGCCTCACAGCTAAAGTCTAAATGTAGAAAGAGATAAGCCTGATTTAATGAAGGCTGCTCAGTTTTCTCTTAACGGTTTTATACCTAACTTCTCCCCAACTAGTTTTCTTCCCTTTCCTCCAATTTTCTTCAACTCCAAACCTTTAACCAAGATGTTTTAAAGATTTTTTTGGTTTGCAAAGAGTTCACCTCCCTTTCATTTATTTCCACTTTGTCCTTGCTCGATTTACCAACAAGTGCAGTTGGACAAATATTTTGAAAGAGGGTTTTGGTTTAAAATAGTTTGGCCAAAATGGGGTGCAAGGTTTGGGATTAGAGCTTGAATCCAAATTTCTTCGCCGAGAATTCAAAAGATTGCACAGTGTAACTTTCATCATCGGGTGTTCGAAATAAAGCGCCTAAGTCTTACGAGCAGTCAAAATTGGGGTGTCTACAACTGTGAATTTTTTTCTGAAAAAGTCAGTAATGTGTTGGTTCCTTTTTGATATTTGGTTGCTTCAGTTTCTCTATTAATTTGTTTACTTGCTCAGATTTTGGAAGGAAAAAAAATGAAAAATATGATTTTGAATGGATTTTCTTTGGTTTGATAATGATTGGATATATATTGATCTTGAGGTTCCTTTTTGATCAATTTTCTTTAATTGAGTTAAAACATAATTTTCTTTGATTTGATCAAAACACAGAGAAAATTATAAGCAAACCAGAGAATTTGGGAAGATGAGAAATGAAGTTGGAGGAGAAGAGATAACTGCCACTTAACACTATCGTGTGTGAAATTTTCTTTGCCATGTGTAATGTCTCTAGCATGTTTAATTTTCTCTGCCTTGTTTAATTTTCTCTATAATGTTCAATTTTCTTTGCATTTCTCTTATTTGACAAGGTAACTCTCATTTCTCTATTTGTATGTGCAAAATTTGATGCATACACTAGCAGGAAGATTGCTTCGATCGACATTGGTGCACCTGTTGTTCGAATATCTTACAGTCTAGAGAAAATTGGTCAAAATGGTGGTTGTTCAATTTTCTCTAGTTTTTTTTTTTTTTAGGTGAATAAGTCATAAAATAAAACAAAGGATTTACAAGAATACAAGGGGAATACCCTAGGCCCTAACCTAGCTATACAAAAGAACCAAACAAAAAGTAGCCAGACACCAGCTGCAAACAAGACTACTAGATAACCACAAAAGCAAAAACACAATAACCACAAAAGCAGGACTGCAAGCTTCTACAGAGGGGCCATAACCTTGTTCACCCACCATATCTCAAACAAAAATAGGGGGAGTGAACAATGAAGGAGACCCAGAAACTACAACAACCCGCAGACTAGAGCCTATCTACAACACAACAGAGGGTGAGAACAACATGGCCCGAAAGCACCTAAATTTGCAAAGCAACCACACCATGATACAATAGCTCTCAGAGTTAGCTGCATTGCAGATGATAATACAGCAGGTGTAATAATGAATGACCCTACACACCCAGTAGGGATAGGGAAAACAGCAGGCGTAATTATACAAAAACCATTGAACAATTCGATACAGATCAAATAACTAAAGCCATAAGACTATTTAATAAAAAAACAACATATTTTCCAGCAAAAATATTCCACTCAGACTGGCGCAGCTTGCAGCCTGGTCTGTGTAACATCTTCACCACGTAAGGCCTCAATCTGGACAACACTCATATTATAACCCATCTCCACTGCTTCCCAATACTGATCAGAGTAACTTGGAAAATGGAGCGACACACATTCGAAATATACAATAGATTGTTCTCATAACACTGTATATATAGCAAAGCTCACAATGTATAAGGGCTATTTCACTTAACCTTCAATGACCACACCCTTCAAAACAAAACAATGTTCGGAGCTCAGATAGAATCATAACAGAAATAAAGAAGTAGAGAAAGAACTAACAAAAATTTGTGGCTCACTTCACTCAACCCTCACCAACTAACATTCCCTACCCTAGTACCAGCTAGGATCCTAAACCTGCAATACAAACCTAGAGCAAACATTAGCACTCAATATGTGGCTAACATCACTCAACCTACATATAGTCAACTCACAACCCTCTTTTAAGAGTTACCACATCCCATACTTGCAAAACATTGAAACTTATTAACAAAAACAAATGAAGGAAACTCACTATAGAACCTTGCCAAACTCAACCCTCAGTATAGTGCTCCCATTCACTTGACCCACACAGATAACATTGCCCTCAAATTTTGATGGTATTTGGAGGCAATCTCCATTCCTGCAGAAACCACATATCATTTTGGGATTTCTTAATATTATTGAGAGCAAGGGCTCTATATCTGACCATGCTTATGATGTTCTTCAAAATGATTTCTTCTGGTTTCCTTTCCTTGGTAAATATACGATTGTTTATCTCTAACCAAACATGGTACACAGTACAACAAAAGGCAAGCCTTTTGACAATTGTAGCAAAAGACTTGCCTTTATAGTCTCTGGCTATCAAGTCCACCAAACCCAACCAAGTAAGGTTGTGCCAATTTGTATTGCATTTGGACAGCACAGCAGTCCACACCTTAGAAGAGAATTTGCACTGAAAAAACAAATGATCATGGTCCTCACCAAGTATACCACATAGGGGGCAAACTGGGTTAGGGTTAATACCAAAGATAGCAAGCCTATCACCAGTAGTTAACCGACCCAGAATAGTAATCCAAACAATGAAACCCATCCTAAGAATAGAGTAAGGACTCCACACTAAGTTAGCCCAATTGACAAGGGGCCACTTCAATCTCCAAGAATTCCAAACAGAACCAATATTGAAATTCCCATCCTTTTGAGGCAGCCAAATGGCTCTATCATGACCTCCAAATGAGGGAGTAATGTCAAGAGGGGTAAGGGCAATAATCTCCTTCACCTCCCAAGAAGAAGCATTAGGCCAATTCCAACCACTAGCCCCCATAACAAAGGCCACCTTAGCCTTAGCATTTAATGCAGTGTCATACATCAAACTATTACCATACTTAGACCAGAGGGATCCAAGAGGGTACCAATTATCATACCATAAGAAAGTGCATTCCCCATTACCAATCTTGTACTTAATCAAGGGGAACATAGCCTCCCTCAAAGATAAGATTTTCCTCCACACCCAAGAGGGGTCACTAGGGATAGCAACAGCCCAGAAACTATGGCCTTTCAACAAATAAGACTTCACCCATTGACACCACATAGATTGCTCCCCACCTGCCACTATAAACCAAATACGCTTGGATATAGCAGCTCTATTCTAAATATCTAAGGACTTAAAACCTAACCCCCCTTCATTTTTGGGGGCACAGATTCTATCCCAAGCAACCTTACTAGCAGATTTTTTAAGCTCAAGGCCAGACCAAAGAAAAGACCTACACAAGGCTTCAACCTCCTTAATGACTTTTTTAGGAAGGATAAAAAGGGAAGCCCAGTAGACTTGCATAGAGAACAGAATTGTACTAATCAATTGGGCCCTCTCAACATAGGGCAGAGTTTTGTTAGTCCAAGATTTGATCCTATTAGTAATCCTATCAACAAGACTTTTACAATCACTAGCTTTAAGTCTAGTAGTAATGAGAGGAACACCAAGATACCTCACAGGTAATTTACCTTCCTGAAATTGAGTGATCCTCAAAATGTCAACTTTAAGAGAGGGGGTACAACCAAAGAAGAAAACATTACTCTTATTTGGGTTCGGAGATAACCTAGAGAGGGATTGCAATTCCATAAGGCCATTTTTAATGAGTTGGACAGAAGGGACATGCCCTTTACAAAAGACCATAAGGTCATCAGCAAAACAGAGGTTAACAATGTTGTTCCTCCTACATCTCCAGTGGAATTTGAATTGGAGGTCTTTGGATTGCTCATTAAGGATCCTAGCAAGAACCTCCATAACAATGACAAACAGGTAAGGAGACATGGGGTCTCACTGTCTAAGCCCCCAAGCCCCCTAAAAGTATCCATGGCTACTCCCGTTAATGCAGACGGAGAAACTAGCAGATGTAACACAAGCTTTGATCCAATGAATCATCCTAGTAGGAAAAGACATAGCCTTAAGCACATCAAAGAGGAAATCCCACCGAACATTATCATAAGCTTTCATTAAATCCACTTTCATGGCACATTTAGGAGAGGGGGAGTGCTTATGGTACCCCTCATAATCTCCTGGGAAAGAAAAATATTGTCAGCAATTCTCCTCCTATGGACAAACGCAGATTGGACCGAATCAATGACATCCGGCAATACAGCCTTAATCCAATTAGCAATAATTTTAGCAATGCATTTATGGATAGTATTACAACAGGATATGGGTCTATAGTCCCCAACCTTAGAGGGATTGGGAACTTTACAAACCAAAGCTATTGTAGTACTGTTAATCTCTTTAAGCATTTCACCTGAATCAAAAAAGGACTTGATAGCCATAGTAACCTCAAGACCAACAACCTCCCAAGCACTATGGAAAAAACTCGGACAGTACCCATCAAGGCCAGGGGCGTTGTTGGGATTAAGAGTTTTAAAGACATCCCTGATCTCTTCAATAGTCACATCTTGAGCCAAAGTAAACATCTGGTCAGTAGTCAATCTTTTATTGACTAAAGCATTGACCCTCTCAAACCCAAAATAAGTATCATCATGAGGGGTCCCAAACAGATAAGAGAAATTAGTGACAAAGGCACTGTGAATATCACTAGGGTTAGTGAGCCTAACCCCATTATCTAAAGTAACCCCACTTATTTTGTTCCTATTCTGGTTATTTCTAACAGATCTGAAAAAGAAATTAGTGTTTTTGTCACCCAAACTAAGCCAATTGATTCTAGACTTTTGATGGGCTAAACTCCCTTCAGCTTTGCACAAGTCCACATATTTTTTACACAAATTCCTCTCATTAGTTTGAAAGACCAGGTTCAAGGGGTCCCTATCAAGCTTAATCTGGGCAGCTTCTAACTTAGATCTAGCACAGTGGACCCTGGCAGTCAGGTCACTAAACTCCTTTTTATTCAGATCTTTTAACAAGGGCTTAAGGGATCTCAGTTTACAGCAGGTTCAGAACATGGGGGAACCCTTCACATATTTGCACCAAACACTCCTAACAATAGGAATGAAAGTTTTATGGTCAGCCTATAACTTAAAATATTTGAAAGGTTTCCTGAAACTTTTACCCTTAGGAGTAATAGAGAACACAGCAAGGGAATGGTCAAAAGGACCAGCAGGGCCAAATATCGCATGGGACAAGGGGAAAGCTTTAAGCTACTCATCATTCCCTAAAACTATATCAATTTTTGAAACAATATAATGGCCATCAGTTTGCTTGTTAGCCCAAGTAAACTGGCAGCCACTATAGGAGATATCAACTAATAAGGCCTGTGTGAGAGAATAATTGCACAGCTCTTTAGCAATAGACCATTTTGTGGACCCTCCAATCTTCTCAGAAGGAGATCTAATGGCATTAAAATCACCAATCCAGACAGAGGGAATTTTGGATGTTTGGGATGTAAGATCAACCAGTTTATCAAAGAGATGGACTCTCAGGTTATGTTGGTTCTCAGCATAAACAAAACTAGCAGCAAAGGAAGTGTCAGACTCTAAAAGATCAATTTTGCAAAAAATTATTTGGTCAGATTGGTAAATAGGGTTAATAGCACAAAAGTTGGGGTCCCAACATAACTAGATACGACCAGAGGAGTTGCAGTTGGAATTAGTTACAAAAACCCAATTATTTTTAAAGACCTTTCCAAAAATAGTCTGCTCATTAGCATGTTTAACCTTAGTTTCCAAAATACTCAAGATTTTAAGATCCACCTTAATCACAAAATCTCTAATTTCTCTTTGTTTTAGAGGATCATTTAAACCTCTAATATTCCAAGAAGATATTTTAAAATCCATGAGGCAAAAGAATAAGAAGGTCTCCATTAACCCAAAATTACCAATCTTTACATGTACTTCTTTCTCTGACTACCAGAGGACTTCCCTGCTGCTTTCTTTTTTTTACTTCTTGAGCTTGTTGGAGTTGAGTTCTGCTCCTCTTTGTTCATATCCGGCTCCACAAGGGCTATAGGAGACTTATTTGCCAAAACTTCCATTTCAACTTCTTTAATAATTTGACTAGCTCTAGGGTTGAAAACCTGTGCTAATCCCAAAAGTTCATCATGAAAAGCCTTCAGAGGGGCCTCTTAGGAAACCCCAGGAATAATACTTTCCTTTGGTGGTGATAGGACTTGTTGGGAAGAAACATCATCACTGTGGACTTGTTGGCTTAATTGGGCTTGTTGATTTGGCAAGTCTTGATAACTTGATTCACCACCAGGGACCCCATCCTCACATTCACCAATCTTCTTTTTACCTTTGGCCTTGACAGTCTTCCATCCCTCTTCCTTCTCATTTTCGGTTTTCTTTTGCATCTGCACCAATTTTGCCACTTGGGACTTAATGCAGTTTTTTTTATCATGCCCAAATGCCTTACAGTTTTCACACTTAGCATGTATTCCTTGATATTCAACCCTTATTTCAACCACCTCATCCCCACATTTAACAAAGAAACTCTCAGGGATTACTGATTCCACTCACCTCCACACAGACCCTAGCAAAGGAGATTCTTGTACCCGATGAAGTAAGGTGGTCCATAAAAATGGAGGTACCAATAAAACTAGCTATCCTACTCAACCCTTCAAAATCCCAGTATTCCATAGGGACATTAAACAGTTTGGCCCAAATAGGGATCTGGGAAACAGACTCTTTTGTTAACTTCATCATACGCTTCCATCTCTTCAACAGGAGCAGCTGATTACCTACATACCATGGCCCCCCTTCCAACACGCTTTCACAAGAGTCAGTATTGTCAAAAAGGAAAAACATGAAGCCTTCCCCATTTGCAGATACCTCATTCAGACCTATATTTTTCCACTGGTTGGAGACACTATTCTTCACATAATTATAGGGTAATTTCCTATCAAGGAAATACCCCACTAAACATGATTCCCACTTATCCAAATCCTCATTTCGAAGAGGGAGTTCCACAACATTAGGGTTTTCAGAAGGAGGAGGGGAATATACCTTAGTTTAACTAGTGATGTGCTCGGTATATTGGCTACTTCAGCCCAGGTTTTCGATATTGGTAGGCTAGCTATATTAGGATTCCTTCCTCCTTCACCTAGATTTCCCCTACCACCTCTGCCACGACCACCTCAGTAAGCCCCATAACCTCTACCACCACGCTCCCCTCTGGTAGGTCGGACCCGAACCTCATCATCAACCAATCAAACTTGGATATAATCAGTCACTTTATTGCTACCTGGAATAATTCCTTCATAGGACAGCGCAGATATCCCTCGATTCCTTGTAAGGGGAAGACTGTCTTTATCAAATCGCTTTGCTTCTGTACCTTCATCCACCACTTCGCTCCATCTCAGATGACCTATCTAACTCTGAGGAGTGTTCGCAGTAGGACCCATCAATGATTCCACCTCAGATCGGGATTGATCTCTTTTACGTGTACCAGGATCATCAAAATGAATTTATTCCCTCAACCTTTGGAGTCGACCTGCTAACTCAGACGTGGATGTCTGCGTTACTTTCTCCATACTACCACTGTGTCTCACAATATCGACAATATTAGCAAGATCTTCCTCAGAAATTTGGTTATGAATAATTTACCATCAAAGCCCAATTTCGGGGTTTCGGGGTTTGACACCTCAGAAACCAAAGAACAATTAACACGATGGTTAAGATTTCCTACTTCGTTACCCTCAGATAAGGCAACTTCAGATCCCAAAGCTCGCATATTAAATGAAGACAAATCCATATTTACTCCGGCCATTTCAACAAGAATATTGAAATCTAGAAACCCTGGAAACAAGATGTTTCTAGAGAGAAGCCAAAGACTCTCTCACTAACCCATTATTTAATAAATTATTTTCTCTGGTTTGTTGTTGTCTAAATGGCTTACAGTCTGGTTTGATAAAAAAAACACAAAGAAAATTATGAGCAAACTAGAGAAAATTGGTCAAAAACACAGATAAATTCTCTAGGAAGTCTAAAGAAAGAATTTCTCTTGAAAGAAATCTCTGGGAGGTCCAGAGAAATTCTCTGGAAAGTACAGAGAAATTCTCAAAATTTCTCTGGAGAGAAAATCTTTGAGAGGTCTAGAAAAATTCTCTAGGAAATGCAATTTCTCTGGAGAGAAAATCTTTGGGGAGTTCAGAGAAATTCTCTGAGTCGAATTTTCTTTGGATCGATGTTGAGGAAACTTAGACATTATGAAAATATTGAGTGTCCTTTATACTATGAAATCTTAATATCAGGAACATTAAAAAAAAAAAAAATCCCCTAAATTTTTCTATATTTTTTAACCAATTTAATTTGACAAGGGAAGGGAAATGAAATGACTTAAATATATATATTGGATAATCCACCAAAAAAATGATTTTTTTTTTTTTCATAATTATCTTTTTGTTTCTCATTTTTCAAACGTTACCAAAATAAATGGGAAAAAATCAAACTTCTTTCACTTAACTTAATTTGCCTATCTTTTTATTTTCTTTCTTTTTTTTGTCTTCTTTATATTTATGATCTAGACACAACTTTTATATTGTAACATAAAAACATAATTCACCACCATACATTAAGATAATAATAATAGAAATTCTTCAATAAAACTACCCTTCAATCTTGGACAGTTGAGCGATACGATATATTTTGAGAAATGATATTCTCATGTCCTTTTGAGTCTCTTGCAAGATGAAAGAAAGAAATACTTTGTTAGAGGCAAATATGGAAGAAAGAAATACTTTGTTAGAGAAGAAAGGAGTATGTACCGTTTTGCTGTACTTTTTCTTTGGGTATATTACACTTATCCCGCTTGAGGTTTAAGGAAATATATATATATATATATATAGAGCCCTATAAGTTTAGTGTATATTAGACTCTTTAAATGTTTTAATTCACATAATATTTCGCTTCATTTTTATCAATAATTTATTAATCGTATGGATAAAAAAAATGATATTATCTATCTTGAAATGTGTATATATATTACCTGATTATCCTTGTGTCTACATATTGTTTTATCCTTATTCAAAAATAAATTTATGTAATTATTCTAAAAGTACTAAATTAGCTGTAATTTTTCTAAACTTCAAAAGAGATCAGTGTAATTTATTAATTTCTCTTATTATTTTGGTTAAGCAACATCTAAGTACAAAATTAGATAAATTACACTCACCTCCCCTAAGATTGGGGAAAGAAAATATAATTAATCTTACACTTTTGATAAATTACACTAACCTTCCTTCTAGTAAGACTAAAGTGACCAAAATTAATAGAAATAATCGACATGCAATAAAATAAACAAAGATAAATATACATTATAATAGAAAGTAGATGACAATATCATTTTTTTATGAAAAATGACCTAATTGTATGTAAATTAAAATCTCAAGAAAGGTCAAGATAATAATGTCAAAAATGTGAAACTAATTATATTTTTTTTTTCAAATATCAAGAGAGGTGGGTATGATTTCCCCAATAAAACTTGTGTGTTTACACTAACCTCACCCCACCCCCTTCACTACTTGGAACGAGTTTTTTTTTTTTTTTTTTTTTTAAATGCACGATTTATCATAAAATGTAGCTAAGTGAGGGCTCGCTAAGAGCATCTCTATCAAAATAGTCAAATTTTTAGTTAAATTTTAACAAAAAGTCTTCTTATTTTATTTTATTTTATTTTAGCTAACCATCTTTTCAAATATATTCTACAACAAACTCTTTATTCTTTATTTCATATGTTGAGTCCTCTTTCACTAGTTATATGTAACTAGTAGTTTGATATTCAACTAAAGTAACTAGCTAAAAATAGAGCTTGATGGAGTGTATTTCTATGATTTTGTGTTATAAAATAGTTAAGAGAAAGCTTTAATGAGCTTGATAATGATGCTCTAACCCATAATTATTAAGTTTTGGATGCTTGCTCCTACGCTAGTAAATATGACGGTCTAGGTCTATACCCGACCCATTTGGCTCTACAGTGTACTGGTATGCAAATCATATCACCATGCATTAATCTAATTATTGTTGTTATTACTATTTGTTGGTAAAAATATCAGAAAAATTTATATTTTATTGATAAATAATGCAAAGAAAATAAGATACAAATGAATCAGGCTAAGGCACGGATATCTCGTTTTCTTTAAGGAGATCAAGCCCACTGCGGTAGGAAGAATCCCAATACCAATGCAGCAGTCACAAAACTATGACTTGTCCCCTCCAGGATACAACAGCGTGACCACTTGTCGTATAGTTCAGGCCAACTCTGCATAAGATGGTGAACCCAAAACTCCACCAAGAAAACACCCTTCTTTGCTAGTAATCTCTCTTGTGTAGAAAATAGTTGGTGTGTGTTGGTTTTGAAAAGAGTAGATGAGAGGGACTATTTATAGGCCATTAGGACCTTACAAATTATACCAAAAAATAATGACCATTAAACAAAAGAAAATGGTTACACCCAAATAATGACCATTAACTAAGAAAATAGTTACACCAAAATAATGACCATTAACTAATAAAAAATGTAGAGACTCCAAATAATAAATAAAAGATATTAAAATGGTCCAACACTATTTTATTCCCTCACATTTAGTATTTTGATTTTTGGCATTTGGGGGAGTGAATTGGAGAATTTTTTAGAGAAATTCTCAATTAGCAATCGATCGCTCTTCATTTTATTTTTGGTCAAATTCATGAAGTGTGTAGATATCGAAAAAGGATTGATCTCATTTGGGTGATCGATCGCACTACTTATTTATTTTGAGTGAATTTTCAGCAGAATGCAACAACTAATGGGTGATCAATCCATTTGGGAGTGATTGATCGTTCAATTAGGTGCGATTGATCACTTTGACAAGAAAGGCTTAAGTCAGCCTTTTATCCTCTTTTCTTCCCACTTTCCTTTCTTCTCTCTCTCCCCCAATTCTTTTCAAAATTTCTATTCTTTCTCTCTAAACCTAAACATTTATCACACAAAACACTAAATTTTTCCTACCTATAGTTAAAGTTTGTTCAAAACTTGTTTACTAAAATTGTAGAGTACGTCAAGGGCTTCAATCTTACCAGGTCCAATCGTCGTTTGGAGCAATTTTGAGTTTGAGTCTTTTTCTATCTCCTCTTCTAATTTTGAGATATGGATTATCTTACCTGTATAAATTTGATTTTGAGTATTATATGTAGTGGTTTGATTAGTTATAAGATTATTGAAAATGTGTCAAGATTTTATATAATTATTGTATCAAAAATTAAGAATTTTATGTATAATTCTATTTTCTTAAAATTTCTATTTCAATAAACAAACATTGTGCATGAATTTGTGAAATTTCATTCAAAAAGGAAAAAGCCTAAATTTTCCAAAACCCTATAAATGTGAAAATTGTGAAATGTTTAATTAGTACTACCTTTAATGAATTGAGGATATTCTGGAGATTATATTGAATTAAGATATAATTAGAGATAATTATTTATACAATCGGTGAAGAATTGCATTGCATGTTGCAAAATTTATTGATGACTTGGGAGAATTGAAACCATTTGAAAAATCATACATTGAGCAACTCATTTTATCCTCGGGCATTACACATTGGACAATCTATGATTTTATCATATTTATAAAATGTTATTGACTATTGGAAATTGTTGGATAATAATGAGTGAATTCGGGTAGTGTATAAAATAATTTGAAATGTTGATTTAAGTAGGATTGAGATTCCTAGTGAAAGACCAAAAATCCATATGGAGTACGTACTAATTTCCTTCGGACTAGCAACTGGTAAAATGGGGATGGTTTTTGATAGTTTGTAGATAGACTACTAGCAAATATTTACCTCGGGATATTTATCATGAAACGGCACATGCATTGGCATCCATGATCATATGCATATTGAATACTTATTTATTTAGTTAATATTATCTCTAATGAGCCTATTGTTCATCTCTTTGTGAAAAATCATTTTTAGGTATTTGGTTGTATACTCATATCTCACTACAATATATATATATATATAATGTATGTATTATCTCAAAAATACTGGGTATGTTTGGTTTGATCTTGAGAGATAAATTTAAAAAAAAAAAATTGGGGAAAGAGTTTAGAAATTTTTTTGATTTGTTTGGCTGTATATTTTGGAAATAGCTTTGGAGTGTGAGAGTTTAGGATAATTTGATAGTTTGTTGTACTTAAGTAGATATGTGTGAGAGAAAATGTGATTGATTGATGTGTAAAAGATATAAAGTAATTTTTTAAAAAAAAATTTCAAAATCACTAAATCAAACAAAATTTTTAAAAAAAATTCTCAAAAATTTGTTTCTCAAAAACAAATTAAACAAGGCCACTATTTTCTTAATGGATTCAGATCCCTTAAATTTTGGAGCGTCACAGTAAAAACTCGCAAGAGCTTGTCCTATCCTTTTCAAAGAGTATAATAAGAAAATTATTCAAATCTATTTAGTGACTCAAAATGTGTGTATATCACAAAATACCATAATATATTTATGTTATTGTATCTCATTAAATAATTTCTGTAAATTAAAATTATAATTAAAAATCAAACCACGAGAGGAAGGCAAGCACATTTTTAGAAACAGAAGACGGGGTGCCGGGCCATTTCCCTAAATAAGCCAAAATAGTAAGGGAATTCCCAAACTAAGCCTAGTTTTGAAAGAATTCCCAAAATAGGCTAAATCGCGGTTCACAATCGCGAGTTCAACACTTTTCCAACATTCTCGTGTGAAATCTGGGCAAAGTGAAACTCGCTGTTATGAAACGCGAGTTTGATTAAGAACTCGCGGTTAGGAAACGCGAGTTTGATTAATTTTTTTTTGTTTTGAACTCGCTTTTCAGAAGCACGATTTCATCGAAAAAAAATTTTCCATGGAACTCGCTATTTGGAACCACGAGTTCATCAAAAAAAAAATTTCTTCTGAACTCGCTTTTTGGAACCACGAGTTCATCAAAAAATTGTTTTCTTTTGAACTCGCTCTTTCTAACCACGATTTTGGTAAGTGAAATCGTGGTTCACAACCACGATTTTAAAGTCTATATTTAAGCCCCCCAGCCCCGTGTTTTCAATTCACGCTCTCTCCTCTCCCTCTGCTGTCTCTCTCCCGCTCCCTCCTCTCCCTCTACTGTCTCTCTCTCTGTTCTCTCTCTCTCGAGCTACCTGCTCTCTCTCTCTCTCTCTCTCTCTCTCTCGAGCTCCCCTGCTTCAGTACTATCTCTCTCTCGTTGGTATGGCTTCTATCATCTACTTTACTGCGAATAAATTAGGATTAGAGTTTATATTTGTGAATATATTTGTGTTTGTGAAGATGTGAATAAATTAGGGTTAAGGTTCATGAATATGGGGTTAGGGTTAGGGTTAGGGTTTATATTTGTGAATAAATTAGGGTTAGGGTTCATGAATGTGGAGTTAGGGTTAGGGTTTATGTTTGTGAAAAAATTAGGGTTAGGGTTAGGGTTTATATTTGTGAATAAAATGTTGTGAAATCAGAACAAATAAATTAGGGTTAGGGTTTATATTTGTGAAATTTTAAGTATAGATAATTTGTTGAATGTGAATGTTGAATGTGTTGAATTTTAATTATGGATAATTTGTTGAATTTGTTTAATTATAGATAATTTGTTGAATTTTAATTATAGATAATCTGTTGAATGTGAAATCTTTTGCTATAGATAATTTGTTGTTGAATTTGTTGAATGTGTTTAATTATAGATAATTTCTTGAATTTTAATTATAGATAATCTGTTCAATGTGAAATCTTAAATCTTAAATTAGGGTTAGGGTTAGGATTTATATTTGTGAAATCTGTTTAGAAATCTGTTAAATGTGAATATTGAATGGTTTATATTTATATTAAATCTGTTTATAATTGTGAAATCTGTTGAATGTTGAATGGTGCATCTGTTTAGAAAAATTTAAATATTATGTTTGAAATTAGAAAATGAGGGTTATGGTTTTCTATTGAATGTGAAATTAGAAATGAGGGTTTTCGTTTTGAATTAGGGTTTTGAATTGATGAATGTGAAATCATTTTTCAATTAACGGTTTTAAATTGTGAAATCAGAAATGAGGGTTATGGTTTCAGAAATTAGGATTTAAGAAATTTATGATAAGTTAAATTTGTTAAATAATGTTATATAATTTTTTTTTAGGAACAAATAATGTTTACATAATGAATAGATAATTATCTATAATAATAATAATTTTCTGGTATCAAAACATATTTTGAATCAAAACATATTTAAGGAATAATCAAAACATATTTTCTTTTCTTTTGAATCAAAACATATTTAAGGAAAGGAATAATCATGCCATTCCCTTTGATTGTCATTCCAATAAATTACTTTAGTCCTATGCAGCTAAATATTTACAATAATTTTAATGCTGTTAATTAATTACATAAGAAAGAGAAACGTTAATTTGGCTGTAAAAATTATTATTAATTAGGTGATGTGGAGTTGTAAAAACTTAAAATTAATAAAGTAACAAAAATAATTTTGGTCTAACTTTCAATTTTTTAAGTAAGAATAAGAAATTGAAAAGTAAGGGACAAAATTTGTGATAAGAAATTGTTATGGAAGTTTTCTCAAAATTTTGGCCAGGAAGAAAAATATATATATATATATATATCTATTGGAGATAGGGATATGGCAAAATAGAAAAGTTAGATAATTGAATTTTATGTCGGTGTAGGCCTTCTTTCGTTTTCTTATTAAATTTTTTTAAAAAGTGATTGTCATTGTTAATATTTTCTATGGGTAACCCTTTAAGTAGTACACTAAAATTTTATTAACAAATTAAAAATCTAACTACTTAGAATGTTGACCCAAACCAAAAAAGAAAAAAAAAAAGAAGAAAACTTTAAAATATGCCAATGATGCCACATGCCCCTACGATAAGAAAAATTGGTTTGACTAAATTTATGTACTAAATTCAAATCTAATCGTCGTTAAATATAAAAAGTATAGTTTACTTGAATTTCGTGCCCCATTTACGGTTGAATTTCATTTTCGAGTTTTTCCTCCTTAAATTTCATGACATTCCCTTTTATAAATTTGATATAAATAAATGACTTTTTAGAAGTGATCTACAAAAAATTGATATAAACATTACAGGTCGAATAATTTGATCCACAAAAAATTAGAAGTCAAAAAATTACTTTTTACGTCTTTGCCAAAACAGGCCTTCCAAGTCGTCTTGGAAAATGCTATTATGAAAACATTTGATATTAAAAAAAAAACAACAACAACTTTGTTTAGGAATTATGTTTGAAAAAATTAAAATATTTGATTTATAAAATGAGTCATTCTCGATCATTTTTACCCACTTGAATTATCCAATTGACTTATTTTGTATGCGCCTGCATTATGTTTATTCAATTAAGTTATAACTTTTTATGATAGTCGGATGTCTGAATCAGTTGACGTATTTATCGACTAATCTTACAATCCACACCAATCGTCCATTCCACGTAGATCCGACAAATCTCAATTAATGAAACATACTGAGAGTTCAACTTGAGATCTGAAAGGAGCATACCTAATTTCTAACACATAATGAGAGCTCTTTAGTATTAATGAAACTCAAGTTTGACTCGATTCAGGTCGATAATTTTTTTGTTATGTTATTGCCTACGTTATTTCGAATGAGGTTATTTCTCCAAGTTAGGGAATAATGTCATAGGAAATAACCTACCAAATAACTTTGTCATTAAGGTCCCTATTGGCAGAGGGAATAATGTCAATAAAAGTAACTTCTGTTTAATTGTCCATAAATCTCACTAATTTGACCAGCAGTTATAAACTTATACGTGAACAATGTTTGAAATAAAAATTAAGAACAAGTCATACAAAATCAGTCGAATTATTTGAACTCAATGAAAATAATAATTTCATAGAAAAAGTTATACTATGATTTAAGATTTTTGTATGACTTGTCCAATTTTGTCCAATCGCACTGAATAAATACAATACTTCATACAAATTATAGTATAAAATTATATGAACAGAAAAATAAAAGAATAATTTTCGTAATGTCTTCATATTTAAAATTATTGATATATCTGTCTAGGTTACAAACCACGCTTTTAATTCTTTATACAAACCACGCTTTTGATATAAATTTGATTTATACATAACCATGCTTTTGTTAAGTAATTGTTTCTATCTTCAGAAAACGTGGTTGCAAACTATGGTTTTACTGTTGACCCGTGGATAATAATCACTTCTAAGCAAAAGGTAAAAATTCAACAAAGAATTCAAAACCAACACTCATTCTTGTTTGTCACAGACACTCACAAACACTGTCTCTATCCCTCTCTCTGACAGACACACCCACAACACTCACACTCACATCAAACATATATAATTTTTAATATATATAAATTTTATTTTGTAAAATTCATACCAATATTTTATTTTATATATATATATAATAATTGATCATAGCAAATAATAATCAACTATATAAAATGATTATTTTTTTACTTTAATCCTTAAAATGTAATTTTCTTCTTTTTAGGTAAATTACACTGACACCGCTGAGGTTTATTTGGAAAAAAAAATTCTTTGGAAAAAAATAAAAATAATTTGAAAAATAAATTACTTAAAAAGATAAATTTAATTTAAAAAATTAATTGTTTTGAATTTTATAAAATAAAATTTATATATATTAAAAATTATATATGTTTCATGTGAGTGTAAGTGTTGTGGGTGTGTGTGTCAGAGAGAGAGAGAGAGAGAGTGAGTGTAAGTGTCTGTGACAAATAAGAGGGAGTGCTGGTTTTGAATTTTTGTTCAAAATGTGTTTTGAAAACTCGTTTTTACATATTTTACTTACAAGCGTGGTCATGAATATGTATACATCAAATTTCTTTATGTATAAATCAAGTTTACCAACACTTTATAATTTATATAAGGTCACAACCTAGGGCCATTTCCCAAAATAAGTCAAAATACTAATTCAATTCTCAAACTAAGCCTAGTTTTGAAAGAATTCCCAAAATAAGAATTCCCAATTCCTGTCCCGTGTGGAATTTGGAAAATCTTAAAATCGTGGTTACAAAACGCGATTTTGATTAAGAAATCGCGGTTACAAAACGTGCTTTTCATAAAAAAAAATGCGCTGTTATAAACCACGATTTTATCCAAAAAAAAAAAAGACTTGTGTACTCAAAACATATATATTAAACTGTGAATAAAGCATCACTTATGTTGTTGGTAGCTCAAGTGGTAGTGCAATGGTGATGCCCAGGTAGTTGTTTGAAAATTGAGTTGTTTGACCATTGCACTACCACTTGAGCTAGAACAACATAAGTGATGTTGGATTTTCCTACACTCATAAGTTTACTTACCTTATAAGATTGTTGGATTTTCCTACACTCATAAGTTTACCTACAGTAAAAGTAACAACATTAACAACTTACACTTATAAGTTTATGTAAATTACTTAGATTTATAATTTATCAATCACCTAAATCAACTTACATCAATTATATTTGTTTAATGATTACAGATGTTGTTACTTTCTAATTTATACAAATTTAATCCAAAATTAATAAAAGATTTTTAGACCTAAAATGTAGCTAAATTACATTTAATGTGCAGAAGAGCATGATTAATAATAAGTAATGTAAAAAGCATAGCATAAGAGCATGATGTTAATTTTTTCATAAGTTGTAAGATGTTTTTCATAAGTATATTGTTGCTATTTTAATGTTTTTTGTCTTAATTGAAGCAAGTATATGGAGACTGTTCCAATTATTTTCTACTGGGGGGGAAACATAATTCGGGATCCTGATGAAGGCGTAGCATATGATGCTGAGCCGAAAGGGATATATGCGGTGCAAATTGGCACCACGCTTAGCAATTTGGAGGAGATGTTTACGTCAAAGGTGGCAAGTTACGGGGAAAGTGTCCGATTGACCTTCAAATGTAGATATCCTTATCGCCAGTGGCAAACACACAGCAAATACAAGATATTACTGATCAATGACGATGAGGCGTTGAACACCGTATTAAGTATCGGTGCAAGTTTTCAAGCACCAAATTGTTTGGAAGTCTACAATGATAAAGAGATTGTACACAATATCCCGAACATGACACATATGGATTCTCGTCCGTTCACTACATTGCTGATGCATGGGATTGACACAACAGTGTTTCAGTCTCCTATGTATGAATCAGATCAATGTTATCCACTGGGCTACACACAACAGTCATTTCAGGGCCATGGTGTAGAATCAAGTTCACGTGGTGGATATGGTTATGAATTTGACAGTAACACACAAGATGTGCCGACATGCAGCCATCATACCACTCCAGTTGAAGTTGCTGGTAATATGGTCAAACAAAGGAACGAGGTGCGGTTCTTGTCGATGATATGTATGGTCCTGATGTCGCCCTAAACGATGATGACAATGAAATGTGTGAGGAAGAAAATTTATTAGGCGGATCAGATGATGATGATGATGATGATGAAGAATATGATGCCTAGGCTCCCGTTGAACCTGAAAATGCCCCCATTCCACCTAGAGTTGAAATCCCTTTCTATGACAACATTCACATGGGTGGTGATTTTGACATTAGTACCCGTGATACCGTTCCCCATAACCGGATTTGGAGTGCTGAAAATCCAGAGTTGGACAGAGGAATGGTTTTTGTTGATAAAAAGCAACTTCTATATGATGTGAAATTGTACCATGCAACAAATAATTGAGAGTATAAGGTCGTAACCTCCAAGCGAGACCTTTGGGTGTCTGCTAAAGCACGATCAGCTTGGTGGTTAGTTCGTGCATCTCTTAGTAGGAAACATGGTCTTTTTGAAATAAAGCAGTACAGGGGTCATCACCATTGTTTATACCCACGAATGAATAGGGACCACACTAATATTAGCTCCAGTTACATTGCTTCTCATATTTTGGGACAAGTTGCGGTTAGTATAAAAAATAAATGTTTATATATACATACATATTTGTTTGTTTATAGTGTTCACATCTAGATAATCCAACTCATATTTGATTGTCGTATGCAGAATGAACCTGATATGCCAATTAAGAATGTCATCGAAGATATAAAAAAGACCGTGAACTATAGTATATCATATAAGAAGGCGTGGCATGCAAGGGCAAAGGCAATTAAAATGGTATTCGGTGATTGGGATGAATCATACAGGCAATTGCCTAAATTCATGCATGCATTACAGACATCTAATCCTGGCACCATCGTGACATGGAAGCATAGATATACTGGGCATGCAACTATTATACCCGTCTTCCACTTTGTTTTCTGGTCTTTCAAACCCGTCATCGATGGCTTTAGATATTGTAGGCCTGTTATAACTATAGACGGTACATTCTTATACGGTAAATATACGGGTGTGTTGCTTGTAGCAATGATTGTCACTGCCAATGGCAAAAAATTACCGCTTGCATTCGCTGTTGTCGACAGGGAGAGTTTGGAGTCTTGGTCGTTCTTCATTCAAAATATCAAGGAACATATTGTCATGGACCGACAAGGAGTTACTTTGATATCTGATCGAGCTGAGAGTATTTTAGCTGCTGTGAGGCGGCATTGGCTGAATCCCTCGCTACAATTTGTTGGATATCATCAGCACTGCCTTCGACATGTTTGCAGTAACTTTAACACACATTTCAGAAATAAGGAGCTCAAACAACTTCTGTGGAAAGCAAGGAGTGCTGATCAACGACGAAAGTGTAATGGTTACTTAGATCAGATACAGGTTATTAACCAAGAAGCCATCGATTGGGTCCACAAGATGAATCCTGAAGACTGGGCCCTTGCATATGACGGTGGATATCGCTGGGGGGTATTGACTAGTAATGATGCAGAGTGCTTCAACAGCGTCTTGAAAGATGCAAGGAACTTACCTATTTCAGCTATGGTTGAATTCATATTTCGACGACTCGTCAAATATTTTGACGAGATGGGAGCCCAAGCTGAAACAGATGTACGCAATGAATTCCAATACCCTAGAGAGATGCAAAGAACTATGGAGGAGGGTATCGCTAGGGGAAATACTTTCACGTTGATATCGTATGACAAGTTAGTTTGTAATGTGAAAAAATTGTTATTATTATGTTGTTCAGTTAATTACATCTAAAAACATGAACTTGATTAGTTTGTTTCAATATTATCTTATAGGCCCCGCCGTGTATTTGAGGTGCAAACATCTTTTCGCCGTGGACGAGGTCGCAATAGACAGATTGTGCGGATGAATCAACCCACGTGCAGTTGTGGGAAATATGAGATAAGACACTATCCATGTTCTCATATGCTCGCTGTAATGTCTGAATGCGGTGACAATCCATTCCAGTACGTTGATCCAGTATACAGGCTTCCTGTATACATGAGAGTTTGGGAAACTAAATTCAACCCAATACCGCATGAAGATTATTGGGATGATCCGCAGTGGACCTTAATGCCTAATGACCTTCGTCTGCGAGAAGTAAAACGGGGTCGTACATCTATGGCTCGTATTCCGAATGAGATGGATATATCAGATAGGTGTTTGACAGCTCGTTGCAGTGATTACCACCAGACAGGTCATGACAGGCGAACATGTCCGGCGCGACTTGGTCGATGAAGACTATGTAATACTTACATGTTGTAATATATCATTTTGAAATTCTTCATTTGTAATAGAACATTTAATTATGTATTTTTAAATTCTTTATTTGTAAACGGGGTCGTACATTTGAAGTGTGTATTACAAAATGTGTACTTCAGTCAAAAATGTGTAATGCAAAATTGAAAATGTGTACAATTTATTCAAACTTTTATAATTTATTGAAAATGTGTACTAGTTTTTCACGGAGTACTTGATTCGAAATGTGTATTACAATATTCACGGTGTACTAATCACGTAGTTCTTCTACCATTTCAAAATTTCATATTTTTGAATAAATTAAATATCCAATGCTGCAATCATTGTTCACATTTTATAATTTTTTAAAAATTTACAAATTTTTAAAAAATTAACCTATTATAAATTAAAATTTTAAAAATTGGAATGTTGCAGTCATTGTTCACAATTACAAAATTTTATATGTATTTTGCAAAATTTATAATTTATTCAAACTTTTAGCATTACAAAATAAATATTTCAGTTTTGTCAAATATGCCATAAATGTAATCATTAATTTCGAATTGCTTCCGTGTAAGTGGTACATAAATTTGTCTTTTTCTCGAACCCATAACATTTACTTCATTGTATTTTACATCGTTCGATTACAAAATCAATAATTACAGTTTTCTCGTTATTATGTTATGATTAAATAAGCTTTTGATATGGATGATCTAAGATTTCAGGTTATACAGCTTCATGGCACATGTACCGAGGAGGTTCCTTGTTGAGACAGTACATCGGCCGACAGTATGTGGGACCGTTCGGTATGCAATAACGTTTGTTGCACTTTACGACTACAATTAAAATACATTGCATTTTGTTGTATATTTCGGGATAATGTTATTATTTGAACTGGTAATTCTGCTATGCAGGATGAGGCACGTACCGTGTTGACATGCCGTCGGGCAGATTCTGGATTGTGGGAGCATCCGTTGGACCATAGAGTCTTGCAGTATCTATTACGCGCGGGATTCTATGGTGTGTATCGTGTCGGGCACATTCGACTAGACCACGCACTCATCACTGCTCTCGTTGAGAGGTGGCGCACAGAGACTCATACATTTCATTTCCCGATCAGGGAGGCCACCGTCACGTTGCAGGACGTCTCCGTCCTATATGGTCTTCGGATTGATGGCGAAAGCGATTCTAGAGTTGACTCTTCTCTTCTGACGGGCAAGGCGATGGATAGCCCTATGTCTTTGAGCTATTAGGAGTAGCACCTACACCAGCAGATTCTGACCGGGTAGAGTGAGGGTGAGGTGGCTGGCCGAGCAGTTTGCTCATCTTCCAGATCATGCTCCAGATGAGTTGGTACAGCAGCATACCCGAGCATATATTCTGTGGCTTATTGGGGGGGTACTTCTCCCTGATAAGTCACAGAACCTGCTCAAGCTGATGTACTTGCCATTGCTGAGAGACATTGAGGAGATTGGGCAGTACAGCTGGGGTAGCGCGGCTCTGGCATGGTTGTATAGGATGCTATGTCGAGCAGCTCAGGTGGGTACGAGTGATATTGTAGGACCACTTGTATTGCTCTGAGTTAGTAACAATTTTATTACATGTCAATTCATATTTATAGCCATATATCAGTATTGTAATTGTGTTCAAACTATTGCAGATTTGGGCATGGGAGAGATTGATTCGCATTGCCCCGTCTAGGCGGCAACCGGTTGGTCCTGGTGAGCTTCCTATGGATGAGGGGGACATGCAGTTGCCCACCGGACTGCGAGTTAGCCAATGGAGGGTTGACATAGGCCACGAGGTCGTCTCGACCCACGTAGTGGTAGTTTATAGAGACCAGCTGGACCGGATGATCGAGGGCGAGGTATGAACTTTTTTTATTGCGTTGTAGTTGTCTTCTTCATTGTATATGTTTTCAATTCACGAGCAAAATTTAAATTATTTGTCGTCATTGTAGTTTATCTGGCCTTCTACGCCGGAGTCCTCGTCGCTCCCGACTCACCATCGCCGGGTCGAGATATGGATGGCGAGTGCCACTTATTTGTTTTGGCGTGGTTGAGTGGATCTTCCCATCGTGTCCTCCGGCTTTTTGGTGCGATCCGTCTGCGGATCGGTTCGACATCGAGTGGCGATTGCATCGCGTCATCGATAGCGTGGCGGTAGCCTTGGGCGTCTATTTTATATGCGATATATCTGATTGTGGGATGCCCGCCAAGGTATTATGCGGTGACTACTGACGATGGTGATCCTCTTGACCCTTACATGTTGTGGTATCGGCGACATACACACCTACTAGTCGGGAATCCGAGCCACGTGTCTGAGTCTGGATATCAGGGAGTTGGCCCTTATCTTGAGGCATTGGTGAGTATCATGTTATGTGTCAGATAATTATTAAAAGCATACTTGATTTACTTTCAGTGAACTGTAGCCTAATAATACGTCTGAATGTTTGTTTAGGTGGCTGGAGCTGGGAGGTCATTTCACTTGGCTGAGGACGCCCATTTGAGACGTGATGCACAGCATGCCTTGGAGGCCGTTGCAGAGATCCACGAGTTATTGTACCAGGCATTCCAGCTTGCCCATCGGGGAGATCGTTTGCATTTCGGCCACTACGGTGTACACACACTTCGGCCATTCCATCGCCGGCGCTTTTCCACTTCAGGCCGCCACATCGGCTCCTCGACGCCTTCACCACATACTACCCCATACATATCTACAAATTCCCTCGACGTACTTCTTACGCAGCATACTGGCATACCTTATGAGCCTGACCCTGATTGGACACTGCCCCGATACATGCATGACGTTGTTACCCCACCCACTCAGTTACCACCACCAGACAGTTCCACCGCGACCATGAGTACACATGATGCAGTTCTCACTGACATCTCCCACGTTGACGCTGAGGGCCATATTGAGCCCCCCACCTAGAGCGCGCGGGAGAGGCCAAGGTTTTGGTCGTGGCGGACGTCGCGGCAGAGGTCGGGGTGTGGGCAGAGGCAGAGGTCGAGCTGCAGCTGCAGATCCTGATACAGTTGCACCAGATGATGGAGTTTCACAGCTCACGGCAGTATTCGATCTTCTGCCACAGCCAGCATCAGGGGCAGCACATGCAGTAGAGGGGAAGTCACAGTCACAGGCTCCACAGGAGCTAGATATTCATAGAGTCTACCGCAGGAGACCGAGGAGGGAGGTCCCCGGTCGGGGTTGTGGGACTGGGGGCAGGTTAGGGCATTAGCGGGTGTGATGTGGAGTGTATAGTTTATTTTATTTATAGTTTTTGTTATAGTTTTTGTATATCAAACTTGTACAGATGATGTAAATGTGTCATACTTATTTCTTCGAAAAATATAATTTCACAATTTTTTATTCTTACTTGTTTTGATGATTTCCATAAAAATGAAAACGAAAACAGGAAAAAAATGATAAGAATTGATAGGATTTTATGATTAAATGAGATTGGAGGACCACTTGTGTTGCTCTGAGTTTGTTTGTAAAAATGTTATACAACAAAAATCTGGGAAAAAAATGTGAACATTGCATAATGGATAGTTGTGGGGAGCAATATGAACAAAAAGGAGACAAAATAAATATCTAAACAAACACAAGTATTTCAACTATCAATCGATATGAACTGATACCTTGTTCATTAAGTATCATTATTATATTCCACATCAATAATGCATGAAATCATGAAAGTCTAGTTGAAGTAGCGTTCTTCAAAATAACAATAACGGAGAGAAAGTAAAGGTAGAATTACAATAAATATTCGAAAACAATTGAAATATCTCCCTTCATTGATAAGTCGTGGATAACCATTACAAATTGCATGCATTACAGAAATGGTTTGGGCGTTCATCCAAACAATTTCATTCATTATCATCATCATCTGACATCTCAATATCATATTCATCCATGCTCCAGGCGTAGTACTGGTGTGCATCATCCATTAACCCATCTTCGGGACGCTCATTTGCAGTCTTCATTAGTCCGGACCTTTGCAAACGTTGGGTCATGCGATTAACCTCGTCGCGGATATGATGCAATGCCCTTTGTAACAACTGTGGAGTGTCAGTTGGCATACGCATGGCTAACCGGCGAGGAAATTTAAGATTAACTTCACGACATAGCTCAACGAGAACGTTTGCTCGTGTTTTGCGAAATTCCCACTCAGCTCTCATGGTATTGACGGTGGCACGTGAGTAACGCAGATTTGGATTCATTGGGTATTCAAATTCATCTCCATCTGCAACCCAATAGCGACCCATTGCTGAATATAGATCAACCACCATATATCTCATGATGATATCGCTCGAAATAGCTGTAAAACTTTTGTTATGGTATGATGCGATATTTATACCATATATACACATGGTAGCTGTATGTATGAAATTATTGTAATCAACTATGCAGCAAAGTTGTCACGTCAACTTTTATGACCTGAACAACTATGCATCAACTTGATAGGAGTTGTCACTTCGACTTTTATGAATTGCATAATTTATTGTTATTCCAAAACAAAAAGTGAAAACATAAAATAATAATAATAAAATAAAAACCAAGCTAATCAACCGACTAAACGTCTGAAGTAGTCAAATTTCTCTGCCTGAAATTTTTTTTAAAAAATAAATGTGAAATTACAATTTCAAAATCTTTAAAATAGTTTTAAATTCTTTGAAATATTTATTCAGAAATTTGTTTTACTTTTTAGGTGTATTAACATATTTATTAATTTATTGTTATTTTGTTATGACACCCCCTCAAAATTTTAATAGATTGCATAATTCACAAGGGCACAGTAGGTATGGTACGATAATAAATTGTAGCTAGGTGCGGTGATACGTCCAACATTTGTCAGTGATGCGCACCAATTACTTGAACCGGTGTAATAATTTGGATGCTTTGTATTTTCCTCAGATGCTATGTGACTTTGTGCAGTGATGCATCTGACTTTGTGCAGCAATGCAGCGATGCATGTGACTTTGTGCAGTGATGCATGTCGCTTTATGTAGTGATGCAGTAATGCATCTGACTTTCTGACTTTGCCATGCTTATATAGTTTGTCACTTTTTTCCTCATATTACGTGATGCATGTGACTTTCTGCAGTGCAAGTAAATGCTTTATTTTTTTTTATCACATTGCAGAATATACAAAAAGAAGCAAAAAAATGCAAACATTGGATATTTTAGGATGACTGTGAAGTTCATTAAGTGAAAATAAAATAAAATATAGGTTGTTTATGAAGAATATTAGTTTAAAACAAAGAAAATTTAAGGATTTAATTTCATTTATAATTTTTTGAAAATACCAATTTGTACTAAAATCGTCAATTCCAAGTCACTACTTACTGTATTAAAAAAGTAAGCATGAAAAAATAGTTTCATGGGCCGATGTGACAACTCACTGCATATTGTTTTATTTGACAACTCACTGCTCCAATATGAAGGGATTGCAGTGTCATCCTCTGTCCTACAATGATGACTTTATCTGACAACTACGTCCGTGACTACATCACAGGTACACAAAGTCACGGGTACTCAGGATTGTATGAAATGAAAAGCTAAAAAATAATATCACGGGTATCACTTCTTCCATAGTGCCCCAGCATGCATTATCGTCACTAGATCATCTCTAGTTAACCCTCAGTATGATGTCTATAAATAGCGACAATCTCAGTATGATGTTTGTTCAAGTCATAACAATAGTAATATATCTACAATTACTATTATTATTTGTTTGTTTATTTTAGGAACAATGTCTTCAAGAGGTGCAGGAAGTTCACGCCAACAAAGAAATCCGAAAGTGTGGCTGCTACCTCCATTTAGTTATGACTACAAGAGCGAAAAGTACTCGAGTCCGAAGGATTATTATGCTGGTATCCGAGCGTAATGGGCGTCAGTGGCAGAGTAAGAAGGATTGTTTAATGATCTACGTAACTTTGGGGCACCGGTACCTCATCGTCGTTCATTAACCATGGCTAGACGAAATGTCAGTGACTATGAAAAAGCAGTTAGTAGAATTAAGAAGGAGAACAACATAATGTTGATGCGAAGATGTCGACATTTCATGCTTCAGCTAGCCATCGAAATGGCAGAAGCAAGCAACAGAGATTTGAAAGTGATTGGGCGAAATAATGTCTTAAACAATGAAAAATATCTCTCTGACTACTACATGTCAGATGAGGAATGAGAAATCAAACACCTTTATCTTCTATATATATTTGTATGTTGTCTGGAGTGTAAGACAATGTTGTTGTTCATCTAAGGTACGGATGTATTTGAAGTATTTGTTTAATGAACCTGAAGTTTATGAAATAATTACATTTATAACAGCACATTTATTAGTTCATGACTTTCTTTATTGAATTGCAATGAGTTAATGAATGTTCTGGATTAACAAATGGATTAATGTATGTTGAATTATGTGAATAGGTAGCTCGGTGAAAAGCTTCCTTTAACTGGGGCTGGTGAAATAGGGACCAATTTACAAAGAATTTCAATCTCCATTAGGAAAGAAGAAAGAGTCACCTTCCAATTCCTGGAAGTCCAGTAAAAATGATGACTCTGGTAATGAATGAGGGGTTGACAGAAAACTAAACTCGGTGAAACGAACTACCGCCTTCAATAACACATAAAACAGAACAGGTAGCTCGGTGAAAAGCTTCCCTTAACTGCGCCTCGTCAAATAGGGATCCTCTACGTAAAGAATTTCAATCTCCATCAGGAAAGAAGAAGGAGTCGCCTTCCAATTCTTGTAAGTCCAGTACAAATGATGACTCTGGTAAGGAATGGGGGGTTGACAAAAAACTAAACTTCGGGGCCTGGACAAACAAGCTCAAACCCAAGTGGTTGGTCCAGTTGGGGGACTAAGTTTAAAACCCAATTGGTTTTACTTGATTTGGTTGGGATGAATCACTATTTACAATTACTTATACCCAAACAGATTGTTTTCTGCACCTTTTTAAAGAAATTGACGATTCTCTTAGTATAGAAACTAGAATTGTAACCAGTTCTAATGACGATGATTTGTTATTTTTCGGATTTATACCCAAAGAGAACAACACTTCTGAAATTACTGTGTAACACCAGTTTTCCAGACAGATTTTAATGCACCAATTTTCTAGACAGATTTGAATGCACCATGATATTCACAAACATTGGTGGCCAAGTACTCCTACCTAACCCACGTTTCACTCACAAGGTGCACCATTATTTTTTCAAACATTGAGTAGTCAAATTGTGGAAAGACTTGTCAGTATATGCAGATGGATTGTGAAGTCATGTGACCTGGTGCACAGGCTTTGGTTTTCTCGATATTTTGCTCGATTATTTGATACACAATGACAACTCATCTCTTAATGATATATGTTAGGGGTGGGCGCGGGTCGGTTGCGGCCACGGAACCTCCAATCCGCCATCCGTCCGCCAGATTGGCGGATTAGAGAAAATCAATCCGCATCCGTCCGCCAATCCGGCGGATGTGGATTGAGCGGTTTGGCGGTTTGGCGGATGGATGCGAATCGGTTTGGCGGTTTAAAATTTTATAAATTTTTAACATAATTCAACTTGTGCACTTCCTCAAAATAATAATAATAAAATAAAAAAGAAAGAAAGTATTATAGTCAATGACTTAAAAAAGTATTACAATCACTGTATGCCTTATCTAAAGAAAGAAAGTTTAAAACTTTAGAATATCACGATCACTGCATGCCTCATCCACATATTACAATCACAGCATGATTTATCCACATAAAGTATTACAATCTGTGGTTCTTAAAATATAATAACAATTTAAACCACCAAAATCATGAACAAAGCAGTAGTAGAGATTGTATGTCTCTGTATTGTCACATCTATATATGTTTGTAAAAACAAAAACCAACCAGCATATATCATATTTTCTATTTATTATTTTTAGAGTTAGATTTAAAAACCAAAAAATATAGATAAATAATACGTTTATTTTTTTCAATTCAAAAAATATATATTCAAGTTGAAAACTTTTTTTCAATAGAATATTTAAACTTTCTTTCAATTGAAAACACAAATATAATATTTAAACAAATTGAAAACACAAAGTCTTATAAATTACTAGGGGTGCTCGCAGTTTGGCGATTTGGCGGTTCGGTTGCGGCCAAAGAAATTTCAAATCCGCCATCCGTCCGCCAAATTGGCGGATTGGAAAAAATCAATCCGCAACCGTCCGCTCGTCATCACGCATCCGTCCAAAATGCAGCGGATCGGTTCGGTTCGGTCGGTTTTGGCGGATCGGTATATCCGCTGCTCACCCCTAATATATGTAGGATTTTCAGTTCAAAAAGTCACATGGCAACAGTGAATTCACTGATTTACCTTACAGTGAATATGCCCTTATTTTGTCAGTATATGCAGATGGATTGTCAAGTCATGTGAATTGGTGCACAGGCTTTGGTTTTCTCGGATTTTTGCTCGATTTTTTTATTACAGTGATAACTCATCTCTACTTGATATATGTGGGATTCTCAATTCAGAAAGTCACATGGCAACAGTGAATTCACTGCTTTACCTTACAGTGAGCATGCCCTTATTTTGTGGGTATATGCAGATGGATTGTCAAGTCATGTGACTTGGTGCACAGACTTTGGTTTTCTCAATTTTTTTCTCGACTTTTTTATTACAATGACAACTCATTTCTTATTAATGTATGTGCGATTCTCAATTCAGAAAGTCACATGGCAACAGTGAATTCACTGATTTACCTTACAGTGAGCATGCCCTTATTTTGTCAGTATATGCAGATGGATTGTCAAGTCATGTGACTTGGTGCACAGACTTTGGTTTTCTCAAATTTTTGCTCGACTTTTTTATTACAATGACAACTTATTTCTTATTAATATATGTGTGATTCTCAATTCAGAAAGTCACATGGCAACAGTAAATTCACTGATTTACCTTACAGTGAGCATGCCCTTATTTTGTCGGTATATGCAGATGGATTGTCAAGTCATGTGACTTGGTGCACAATATTTCCTTTTTTCTGGTTTTTCATTCTACTGACAACTCATACCTTGTTCGTTTATGTGGGATTGTCATGCAGGGCCATATTTTTAAAGTTGTTCATAACCAACTATATAAACGACTATAGGTGAAGACACAACCTTACAACTCATTTCGCCCTACGAAATTATCATTCATTTGTTTTAAAAAATTAGCATGGCTACATGGTTCATGGGAGGGAGTGGGAATCGCAGAGGTGGTAGGAACTTGCAAAGGGGTGACAGTTCACGACGAGGAGGGGGAAGGGGAAGTGGCGATGCTGAAGATGAAACACCATTTGCTTCGTTAGATGCCTCTTGTGCTTATCATGATAGGTTTGGGAAGCGACATTTTGTCATGCCCAAGTACTATCGAGATCCATGTGGTTTGGTGGAGGAACCATCAGATAATCAAACAGGATATGGTTTAGCAAACGCTAGACTTCTGAAGTGGCCCGCACTATTTATAGAGCGAGTCCAAATGGAAAGATTATGTCGGGAAAATCGATTGAAGGTGCCAAAAGCACGTTCTGTTGAGATCCAAAAGGAAGATCCTGATAATGTTGATCGACTATGTGAAAGACTACAACGTGAGATTTCTCAAATGAACCGTAGGTTAGCCCGTGATATCTTGACTATACATAGTTAAGAAGGATGCCCGGAAGAACAAAAGCAGAACCAAATGATGCGGCTATCAAGGGTATCATGGAGGATCCTCGGCTTGTCTCGATCTTTGAGCTTTCGGATTGTTCAGACTCTGAGCCACCTACCGATTTAAGCGCAAATTAGGTGTTAATGTCTACACTTCGGCAATATTAGGTCATGCATTAATATGTAATGTCTGTGTTAGAGTAAGTGTTTCCGTAATGAGTTGGTCAGATTGTCTGGCTAATATTTGTCTGTCTAACTGTTATGTTTATCTATGTATTGTGTGTTCAGTTCATGGTGTCCACAATGTATTGTTGTTCGAGACTTATGTTTGTACTACTTATGTATTTTTGTGAGAGACAATGTATTGTTCTGTTTGTACTACAATGTATTGTTGTTCGAGACTTATGTGTGTTTTTCTTCAAGGTTTTATGAATTACATTATCAACTTCTAACCCAAAACAAGGACAACATAAAAAAAAATATTATTTAAATGAAAACGGCTTTAGTAAAGCCAAAACCAATTTCTGAATAACACATTCTACCCCAAAATGAAGAGAAGAGAAAAAAAATAAAAAATAACAAAGTTTACATGAAAACGGCTTTAGTAAAGCGAGAAGAAATTTATGAATTACATTATCAGCTTCTAACCCAAAACAAAGACAACAGAAAAAATATATATATTATTTACATGAAAACGGCTTTAGTAAAGCCAAAACAAAATTCTGAATAACACGTTCTAACCCAAAACAAAGACAAGAGAAAAAATAAAAAATAAAAAACTTTACATGAAAATGGCTTTAGTAAAGTGAAAATAAATTTATGAATTACATTATCACCTTATAACCCAAAATAAAGACAAAAGAAAAAATATATATATTTAAATGAAAATGGATTTTTTAAAGCCCAAACAAATTAGAAATATCACATAAGCAAATAGCCACATGGTAGGATGCTAAACATAATAAGAAAATTATGTACAAGCGGGATGCTAAAGTATAAAAACTCACATATTTACCGACGTTCCGCGAACAGCTACAAAACAAAGTTAGTAAAAACACGCATGATCTTATATACAAAATCCTAATGCAATACATACACAAGAATGCTTCTAAAGATCTGGCTTCTAAAACATGACATATGAAACATTGCAAAACATGCAATAGCGCACAAAATCATGTAAGAATCAATTCAAGCACAAAGATGCACATTTAGCCAGATCTAGGCATGAATAAGGATGCAAAGCATGGATATGCATGGCATGTCAGATATATACATATGTACAGTTAGGAAAAGCATTTAAAGAATGGGATAGAAATAAGCGGGGATAGAGAATTATTACAACATTTTAAATATTACAAATCCGAGGGGGAGAGAGAAGGGAATAATAAAATAAAATAAAGCCTCATAAAACACTCAAATTAAAAATAAAAATAAAATAAGAACTTCTGGCGTGATTGAGTTTGGCCCTCTTGCTCTTACTCTTCGTTTTCCTCTTCTGTTCAATCTCCAGCATCAGCAGTATGGTGTCCTTTTTCAGTTTTTTATATTTTTTACTCTTCAATTCAGAAGTTGAAGAGTTCTTTGAAATTCTCCGGAAGCTATTCATGGCTTGATACAGCATACGGGCTAACTCTTCATCAGTCTTGCAATTCTCGGCACGTTTGTGTTTATTGTTCAGCATCTTAACAGGAAGATGCTTCTTCATCTTGTTCTTCTTCAAGTATCTTTCTTTGCTAGTTGCCTCCTCAGAAACAGTTTCAACCAATTGTAAAGCACTCTTGGCTGTAACAAGCGCCTTTCTTTGCTATCTCAGGTTTCTCTTCAGCCACAGCTCTTACAGCCTCCGCCACCCTAACTGCAGCTGTAGCAGCTAATCTCGAGGCCTCCATAATCTCCTCAGGTGAAATATTAGGGTTTTTCAAATGAGATCTCATCAAATTGTTAAGACAGGAGTCAAATACACGCAACTACTAGAAGCCGAAGGGTGGTGAGAATTGGCATCGAAATTCTGTTTCTTTAATACGTCAAGAAGCCACTTTCGAGGAGGCAAAAGGACATCAGAGTCCAAGTGATTAAGGTCACATAAATTAGCTTCCATTATTCTCTACATGTGTACAACAATCTTCTTTCCTTTCATGCTGATCTTGAAATCTCAACTGTGTAACAGAGAGAGAGAGAGAGATTAAGGCCTTGTTTGGTTTGTGTTTCTGAAAAAAATTTGGGAAAAATTCTCTGCAAATAAGCTTTCAAAAGTAATCAAACCAAACAAATTTTTTCAAATTTTTTTTCCAAAACTTGTTTGGTTTACAAATTTCCCAAACAAATCTCTCTCTCATACACATCAAATCAATCACTTTTTCCAAAACTCTCTCTCAAAATAATTTTTCAAAACATCTTTTGAAAAAAATCCAAACCAAACAAATTTTCGTACTTTTTATCTCAAAACATGTTTCTCAAATACAAACCAAACAAGGCCTAAGTGTTTATTATTCCCTGAGAGAGAGAGAACTCCTCTCTTGCTGTGTATGTCTTTGTGTGGATGTGTGTGCGTGCTTTTTATTTAAAAACCATATCACCACCCACTCCATAAAAACAAAGGAAGAGAGAGAGAGAGAGAGAGAGAGAGAGAGCTTGTGTGTTGAGGGTAGCATGGAGAATCAGTTGGTTGCACATGGGTAAGGTTTGGGATTAAAGCTAGAATTTTATTTTTCTACTGAGATATTCATAAAGTAGCATATTTCAATTTTCACCAACGGGTGTTCAAAAGAAAATGTCCAAGTCTTAGGGCTGGTCAAAATGGGGTGTCTACAATTAGCATGATTTTTAGGACATTATATGAAGTTTTGTAAAAATTTGATTCGTAATGAATTAATTAGCTCTATTTGGCTAAACCTCCTAGATTTAACACTTTGAAACTAAAATTAACGACTTCAATGAGTTCAAAAACCGAAATTGAGTACATAAATATGCTAATGGGAATTTTTAGAGCCATTCGGGCAGTTTAATTGAAAATTGATATCGTCTGATTCGTTAAGTTATGTTTGGTTGGCCTATATAGTACATATGACTTATTATATAGTTGAGCTAATCTTTAGCTTTTTAAGAGACAAAACCGTGGAGAGAGAGAGAGAAAGAAGAAGAAGAAGAAGAGAAAAGAGAGAACAGAAGAGAATTCAATTTAAGTTTGGAGATTGGAAGAGTAACCTTAAGATTGGCTCAAGGTAAGTGTTAATCAACGCAAATACTCTCAATATTTCTTCAATTGCTTAGAATCAAGTCTTAAAATGAAGTTTCTTACATGTATATGAGTTAGGGTTTTGCGTTATGATCTCAACTTAACCAATTTCATGAAATTGAAGATGTAATCTTTGGATTTGGCTAATTTAAAGGTTGATTCTTGTGTTTTGAATTGTCTTGAGTTAGATTGCAGGTCATTGCCTTTTTATCTTTAGTTTTTGGCATGTTTTGAACTCTTGCATATATATGTATATATTTGTATATATGTTTGTAGATATATATCATGAAAAGATGAAGAAGATGAGGAAATGTGGAAATTAGAGCTATATATGAGAAATTAAAATGAGTTATGATCCACTTCAGTTTAGGTTTCATGTTTGTTTTGATCATACGTCATGTTGTTAAAGTGAAGTTGCTTGAATTGAGCTTAGAAATGCATTTGAACAGCTTGATTTTGATGAATTTTCAAACTGCTCAAACAAGGCCCAGGACCACACGTGCGGGGCCCATGGCCGCACGTGCGAGGCTCACAGCCGCACATACGGAAAACAGGGGAAGCAACTTCGGCATTCTGAAATAAAAGCACATGCGAGGCCGTACGTGCAGGACATCTCTCTACATGTGCGGTGAAGGACTTCCACGCGTCTAGGAATTGGGGAAGAATCTTATCAGTCTCTGTTACCCTTTTTTATCATCTAAATCTGGTAATATGTGCATTTAATCCCTCCGAAAAGCTTAGAGCAAAATAAGAATTGAACGAAACAGAAAAATGATTAAGGAATGGAAGTTAAGAAAAGAATGTGTGGCTTTAAGAAAAAAATGTGTGGCTTATCCATTTGTGTATGTGCCATGTGTAGGTCACTTACGGGAAGCGACCGTCGCTCGACTAAACCACTGTGAGTAATAATAGTGTAACGATATACTTATTTATGTATTTTTTTATTATGAATTATATACCTTGATTATGCTTGACATGTTCAAGATAAATTATGCTATGGTTTATGCATTATGATTGTGAATGGCATATTTGGGATAAATGATATTTGGGATAAATGGTGCTATGATTCATGTATTTTTGCTTATGAGTGGTAGACGTTAAACAAATTACAAGTGATTGGAAACGATTGAGCAATGGTACAAATATAAGCAATGGCATATGAAATGGACCTAAGGTCGTTCTGTTTCCGTTATATATGGTGGCCTTAAGGCCGAGGGAGGTGGAGACATGTCGATATTCCATCTACCCTACCATGATATGAATTTTTATGATTAATAGCTCTAAAGCCGAGGGAGATAGAGACATGCCGATGTTCCATCTACCTTATAAAGTCCAGAACAGCTGTTGATATGTTGGGCCGAGGCCGTTATGTATTATGTTGGGCCTGAGGCCGTTGTGCATCATGTTGGGCCCTAGGCCCGTTAAATAAATATTCTCCAAGACATATGCCTACTCACCCGAACCTTTTTACATTATTATTATTCACCAAGCCTTGTTCACTCCATTTTTATATATGTTTATGTAGGTGATCAGCTTGGAGGATAGCCATAGGTCAGCCTCAGGAAACTTTTGGATGGACCAGTTTTCTTAAGCCTTAAAAGTGGAGCCTTTTATTTTTTGGAATTGAGTCCACATTCGTTAAGTCTTTTGAAGCTTGTTGCTTCGACATTTATGGATATGTAATTTTTGGATTGCTAGCGTACATGATTTATACTTGTATATATAAACTGTGTATGTGAACCATCTGCATATGTTGTTTAATGATCCTGGCATGTAAGCACTGCTCAATGGACGTTCTGCTATTTATTTGCTTTCGCTTAAGGCCCCGTATTTGAATAAATAGTTTTGAAATTTTGTCTTTAAGGCCTAAATGCAGGCCGGTCATAACCTAAACTTTTAGGGGGGGGGTTTGGGTCGTGACACAAACACTCCTTGCCAAAAGACCTCACCCATTGATGGCCACAACCATCGTCTCATAGGGTGTTCAGAATCGGACTCCTCAGCCAGGTCCTCATCCATGCTCTTAAGGGTGGCATATGAGAACCATTTGACCCACATTTGACCCCTCTGGTTCTTCAACTTGTGTTGTTCTTGCATTGTTCCAGTCTCTAGATTCACATATACTATGCTCCTTGAGCTATGGTATGCCTACACATTTATGAGTAGCTCAAGCACCTAAGAGTAACAATGCTTGTGCTGCTAGATAATATACCATTATTCCAATTCCTATAAAATAAACTTCATTGCAAACTAACTTGAAAGGGTGGAAAGATCATAACAATTTTGCAAGAGCACAAATGTATTTGTTTAAGTAGAAGAAATTCACCTTGGATAAACTCAGATAACAATGACCGCTTTGATGGTGATTTTCATAGAATTGTGCACCCAATGCATCTACAAACATTCTGCAAATGACATCACACCCATACCAACAATTTCACAAAGTCAACGAACTCTTAAATCCCTGTTGAGTTAGAAAATCATAATAAGCATTCCCATAGAGGTAACCAATTATGCAAATTTTCAAACCTAGAAAACATTACGAACTCCATGAAGAACTTGGTTGGTAAAGCCCAGTTGTGCATAATAGACCACGTGTCCCCATCTACAAGCATGAGAGGTAGAGAAGTCCAATCATTCTTTATGCCATACATCTTTAGAGCCTCAAAAAAGGCAAATTTGCAGCTAATAATGACTAGGAGTGTAAAAATAACTCGCGGTCTGTGGGCAGACTGAGGTGGACCTGGCCCATTTAGGCTTGGGCCAAAGCCCAGCCCAAGACCTTGGGCCTGGGCCATCATTTTGAAGTCCGGACCAAGGCCTAATGTCTTTTTTAGTGTAAAATAATAAAATTTTGATAGAAAAAAAAAAAACAAAAAAAATTATTTAGGCCCGCCTAAGCCTGTAGGTATCCATGGAAACCACAAGAGTCAACCCTACGGATCGAAAAGGTGATGAGACTATTGAGATTGTCAATTTTCATTTGACCAAGTTTGTCAATTAAAATGCTTGATATCGAAGTATTCCTTTTCTGTCAGTGAGTGGGAAGAAGGTGCTGCAGATAAAAAAGAGATGATTTTCTGTAAAAATAAGCTTATAGATACTTGTGCTCGACTTGAATCATTGGTTTCTCCGTGGATACTGCTGATGCTCTGGCCGCACAGTACTCCGATTGCTTTCTGCATTGCATTGCAGGTTCTTGGCTCTTGGGTCGCCCAAATCTAATTTTGGAGCTCCATCTGAATCGTTGCGAGGCCTTCTTCTGACTGGTGTACTAAGCGACACTAACACTGATTGACCTTGGACTGAATCACTGACCTTGTAGAGTCGACTTGAACAGGCCCACTGGACTTGGGTAGTTCTTGTTTCTTTTGTATTTGGGATTATTATCTATGCTAACTTGCTCAACTTTGATGGCTATGATTAGAAAGTTGATGGTGGCTTGGTTTGTTGAGGCATTGATGGAGGTGTCAAAAATTTTGGGTAGTTTAGTAAATTCCTTAGTTATGAAAAAGGGTAATTTATCATAATCACTAAGTCAAACATGTCCAATGACGCATATGAGAAGTTTGCGTGTTCGAAGACGATGGTGATCATTGTTATATGTAATTTCATTCACCGATTTAGTTTTTTTTATATGTGGCTCATATGTAACGATTCTCTAAAAAATATTTGTTTTTATTGTACGACTCGTCAACACAAATGGACGATAGGACCGTCGCATTGAAAGATTTTCCACCTTAGATATCACATTGTGGGTCCGTTTGGGAAGAGCTTTTTCAGGCTTTTTTGGCTATTTTAGCCACAAAAAACAAAATAGGCTATTTTAGCCACAAAAAACAAAACATCACATCCAATCCATAATCATTACACTCTTCTCTCACAAAAAAAGTCAAAAAAGTCAAAAAGCCAAAAAGTCCTTCCCAAACCAAACTTTTTGGCCTAGGCTAAAATAACCAAAAAAATAAAAAAGCCAAAAAGTCAACCCACTTCCCAAACGGAGGCTGTATTTTACTTTTAGTACAAGTTGTACAACGAAAAATGGTTTAGAGCTTTAAATAGTGAGCTCTAAAGCCACCACTAATGAGTTGGCAGTGGATTCCATCCACTGCTGATGCAATAGATGTGTCTTTTTTTTTTTTTTCCCCTCCATACTAGCTCATTAAAACTAGCATTAGAGCTGCTAGCACTGCTCGTTGTACAGCCACTAATGCCCCTTTGGGTATATTGCTTTTTTATTGTGGGAATATTCCCTTTGGATTCCATCTCAACCTTATTTTTTGGGTTAATTATTAGCGGTTATCAAAATATACGTCTTGTTATACTTTAATCTTCAATCTCTTAATTGTTCTATTTTGATATTCAAAGTATACGTTCGGTTAGATTTTAATCTTCAATCTCTTAATTGTTCCACTTTGTAGGGGTGTTTACAAATCGAATTGGTCCAGTTTTAGAATAACTAAGAACCGAACCAGTTCTTATGATTCCAAAAAAATTAAAATCATAACCGGATTATTGAGGTTATGTAACCGGACTAAAACCGAATCATAAAAACCGGTTCAATTCGGTTCAGTTCTAAAAATTAATATAACAGAATATATATTATATATTTTATAATAATAAAAATACTAACAATAATTAACATAGTTGAGTTGGTTGAAACTTATTAATTCCATAGTCAAGTTTACCATTTAAATTTTGCTAACTACTTCTACACCCTTCTTTTATATATAAAAATATTAAAAAATAATAAATAAAAATATCACGGTTTAGTTCGGTTCAGAATCGTAATCGAAGTCTTAAAATCGCGAACCAGACCGTTTCGAACGATTCCACTATTTTTGGAACCGAAACTAGAATTAAAAAAAAAAAAAAAGGACCAAATCAACGATTTAGATCGGATTGAATCGGTTCACCGGTTCCACTGATTTTTTGAACACCCCTGCCACTTTGGTCCCAAAAGTATACGTTCTGTTACATTTAGTCTTCAATGTTTTAATTGTTCCACTTTGATTGCCAAAATATGTGATCTGTTACACTTTAATTCCTGATGTCAGTGCTGATCAAAATCAATAATAGGAGAACGAGTATTTTCTAAAATGATCAAATATATACATGGTCTAAAAAATATGCATTTTTATAATATTTTGGTTCTAAAAAGTGCAATTTGTTTCATTTTAGTCTCTAAATTTTGTACTTACTTGCATTTTCTTTCCCAATCTTGTAATTTTGTTACATTTTAAAAAAAAATTAAAAATACCCCTCCTCCCATTATTAATTTTGAATGGTGTTGCTATTAGGGACAAAAGTGTAATAGATCGTATACTTGATGGACCAAAGTGAAAAATTAAAAAATTAAGGACTAAAATATAACGAAACGCTTACTTTGGGGATCATTTGTCTTATTAATCCTATTTTTTATTTTAAGTTTAATTATCGAGGTGGTATTTTGTGTACCGGGTATAATAGAGTGGTGTACCATTCTTTCTTGCATAACAATCGGTGTGATCGGAGTGAAATGGAAAACATCATAGATCCTAAATAAATTACCAAATATTTTACTAAACTTTTGATATGGATGTAAGATTTATACACATATGATTTGTGTGAGTCCTACATCTATGTAAAAAATTTAATAAAATATTTAATAATTCATTTGAGATCCCTACATAACTCGAGCGAAATGTTACACATTTCATCCCTTAAAACTATACATTATAGTCTATAATGCAAGGTTATTTAATAATTTTATATTATTTTATGTATTTTCAGGAAGCTCGAGTCTTGTGCTAAATTTAATGCAATTCCGCAATAGCAGCCACTTTGCACAGTGTTCGGTAATTTGGACTTATCTCTCATCCAAATTGAAGTGATTCAAGCTGCGTTAGAAAGAAGACTTAAACGGTTACAACTATGTGTGAAATACAAATTGTCTAATTCCAACGTTTACTAGGTCAAAACGGGCTCATAATGCAAGCCCAAAAAGCTGAGAGAGTCCCATTCGAATTTACCTCTTTTATTTAGGGTTTCCTTTTATTATAAGAAAAATGTTTTGGACCTCAAAAAAAGTTCCCCCTAATCCCCCTAATTTCCTTTTATGGAAACTGTTTTCTTTTTTTCTTTTCTTTTTTCTTTTTTTTTTTTTTTTTTTTACCTAAAATGGCTATTCGGGGGATTCGGGGCCCCGGATTCGGGGCCGAATCACTGCTGTTATTATAAATAGATGTAAACACTCATATTTTGAGAGATCTGATATTTTTTAGAAGACGGCTTGTGGAGGCAGAAGAATTATTCAAGTTATTTGTATGCTCTTTTCCAGGTTCTTTCCATGTTTATTATATTCAATATGTTTTCTAGATGCATGAGTAGCTAAATTTTTATCTGTTGAGGATGAAACCTCGTTAATGAGTATCACGTGAGTTCATGAGATTTGATTTTTCTATATGATATTTAATGATTAAATTGTTCTTTCTTCAAATCAGTTGATAAAGGTACAGATTCTGAATATGAGTTCAATCATGTTTTTCTCTTGATTTAGGATTGTCTTAATCAATTGAATGCTTGGTTTATATTTTTAGAATTAAAATTGGATATTTAATGTGATTTGTTTTTAAACAGATACATTGAATGATTTAATTTTATATATTAAAGCGAAGAACATACTTTAAAATTTCTTTACAATACTTGAATTGTTTATCTTTTGTGATAACAAGATTGATTTCTAAGATTATCGTGAGTAATTGGGTAAAAATTAATGATCATGAATATATGTTGATACAAATTAATGAGTGTGGATTCTGAAACCTTAGCCTCATTATTTTGATTACTTTTGCTTTTTCCTATCAATTTGTTTTGGATTTAATTATTTATTCAGTAAATATTTAGAATTAATTTTGATCGAATCATAAATTTGTTAACTAGGTTAGGGTTAAATTAAATTCAGATTAATTAGTTTTTGCATAAATCACAAGTTCATGTGGGTTCGATCTCGCACTTGTAACACTATACTTCTGTACAACAAATTTTTGGCGCCGTCGCCGAGGACTTGTATAAAATAAATAAAAAATAAAAATTTGAATTTGAATTAATTTTACCTTTCTACTAGTTATAGTTAGGAGCTTTATATAAATAAGTAATTAATTAATTAATTTTATTTTTTTTTTAAAAAAAAAAAAAGAGAAAAGAAAAGAAACGAAGAAGCAGTTGAGACCAACCAACTTGCCGCAGCACCCACTCCGCCGCTTAAGCCTTGTCTAGGGTACAAGAAGCATAATAATAATAAATTAATTCAGATATTGTTTATATTCAAACCCAGCATGCCGTAAGTTTAGGATATTTCTATTTTTAAGAATTCTTGAAGGATTGACTGACATTTATTAGTATTATTATTTTTATTTATTTGTTTGATTTAATTTCATTTTTAACCTTGAGAATATAGGATTTAAAATAATAATAATAATAAAATTAAATATAAATTAAAAAAACGTAAAAAAATTTAAAATTTAAAATTTTTAAAAAATAAATAACAAAAAAAATAATAATAATTTTTTTAATCAAGTGTTTGGTGTGTGCTTAATTGTTCGCAAAATTTAGAACTAGTGCCTTTTGATCTTGAAATCGAAAGAACATTTAAAAGAAGGCTAAGAAAACAAATAGTCACACAATAAATTGTCAGACATGGGAGAAATTACTGAAAATACTAAAGAGCCCAGAGCTCTTAGGGATTTATTTTCACCCATAACCATGAATCCTCCTTGCATAGTGCTGCCAGCAACGAATGCAATTGAGCTAAAACCACACATAATCCAACTCCTTCCTACTTTTTATGGGTTAGAGAAGGAAGATCCTTACACACACGGGTCTATCACTTCATGGGAGCTTCCTGTCACGAAATTTGTTTCTAAATTTTTTTCAATGTCCAAAACTAATGCATTAAGAAGAGAAATTTCTGATTTTATCAGGAAGAACATGAGAAATTTTATGAGAGTAGTGAAAGATTTAAAGACATTATTTTAAGGGGTCCCCACCATGGTTTTGAGACATGGAGACTTGTGCAATATTTTTATAACGGTTTGACTCAGTCACACCGTCACATGATTGAGTCCATGAATGGTGGTCGTGGTAGTTTCTTAAGTCTTAGGGATGATGTAGGTTATGAGTTTCTTGATAAATTATCTGACAGCTCCCAGCAATGGGATTTTACTTCTCATAGAGAAAAATTAGCTTCTTGTATTGTATGAAGTAAAAGACGATTCTGAGATAAAAATAAAATTAGATAGCCTTACCCGAAAAGTGGAGGCACTAGTTTTGAATAAGACTATGGAATCCGCCAATCGAGTTCATAGTAATGTGTGTTCTATATGTGCTAGTCCTATGCATACCACAGAGATGTGTCCATCTATGGTTGGTTATTCAGGCTATTATTTTGAGCAAGCAAACGCGTTGAATAACTATGGAAAACCATTGATTAATCCCTTTTCAGAGACATACAACCCCAATTGGCGAAACCATATATTCAAATTTCTCTTGGAAACAGAATCAACCTCCCTTGAATGTAGGTGGACAACCTTTACAATCGAATAATCAATTTCCACCAGGTTTTTGTCCTCCTACCCAATCGTTTCTTAATCAACCTTATCCTAATCCACCTACTGCCCCTCGAGCTAATTTTCAGTTTGCTGCACCACAACAACAAAATTCATCTTTAGAAAACACTCTAAAGACATTCATGCAAGTGACTGGTCAATCCATAGTACAAATTTAAAAACTCCACACACTTGAACACGCAAGCTATCGTCAAATTAGAAAATAAAGTTTTTTAGTTGCCAAATAGTTAGTTTTGACTACTAAAATTATTTAGTCATCGAATGAAAAATAAAAAAAAAATACTTTTATCTTTTAGTCGCCAAAAATCTATTTTCAGCAACTAAAAAAATGTTAGTCCCCAAATAGTTAGTTTTGGCTACCAAAATTATTTAGTCACCAAATGAAAAAAAAAAAATTACTTTTTATCTTTGGCGACTAATTGTATACTTTATCATTACTTATTCTCATGTCCTTATATTTTCTCTATTAATTTCATTTGGTTTAACTTATTAAAAAAGCCCTCAATATAATTGTGTTAAATTTGTAGATTTTTTTTTTTTTAATATCAAAAAGATCAGTATAATTTATTCTTTATTTTGTTTCACTTGTTTTCTTTTATATAGGAGTTTCTATTTTAAGATAATTTTATTAGGTAGATTGACATTTATAAGAGTTCATTTCCCCATTCTTGTGTTTTTCTCCTAATTCAACTCTCTTTAGGAAGAATTGAACTTATGATCTCTCCTTAGGATTAAACCTTTAGAAGAGTCATGCTTATATAAAGCCCATTTGGAAAATAAGTTTTTTTAGTAACTTTTTGACTAAAATGTGAGGTAAAAAAAAAATAACAGTAATGATACGCACACAAGGAACCAGATACAGTACCAAACACATAAACTATTCATCCGAACGATCGGCCGCCGGATGACAAGGTGGTTGACCACGGCTATCATCCTGTCAATCATGGTTGTCTTCTCATCGACCACGACTATCATCTTGTCAACCGAGATTATCATCTTGTCATCTGGTCTAGTGCTTGGTCATTCGGCCAGTCATTCAAATGAACAATTTCTGTATTTGGTTTTGTGCTTAGTCCTATGCATGCGTAACATTATTGAAAACATCATTCAAATGAACAATTTATGTATTTGGTTTTGTGCTTGGTCCTATGCATGCGTAACATTATTGCAAACATCATTCAAATGAACAATTTATGTATTTGGTTTTGTGCTTGGTCCTATGCATGCGTAACATTATTGAAAACATAAATAAGCTTGAAAATGACTTTTTAATTTTTTTAGTAAAAAAATTGTATAAAATAGAGTGAATGGAAAAAAAAAAAAAATTTGACTTCTTTATGAGTTAAATTTTTTTAACTTTCTAGTATTTTTTTTAACTTTTCCACTGAAATCAACACTTCCAAGCATGGCTTTCTATTAGGGGGTTCAATTGATACATTCTTGTAATTAAGGAGTTTATTTGTACATTTTCATAGTTTACATATAGCATTATTGTATATATAGATATTTTCTCTTATCTTATAAATAATTTATTTATTTATGTATTTTTATTTTTTTTAACAACTCTTATCCTACTCAGCAAAAAAAACAAAAAACAAAACAAAACAAAAAAAAAACTCTTTATCATCTTGATGTCCTCTTTTTTTAACCGTTGGCCATTTGGTTGAATTTTTTTTTCCTGTACTACAAATTGAGTTTTTTTTTTCATTTTATATATATACTTTTTTGTTTTTTAGTGAATTTTATAAATATTTATTTTTTATATACACTTTATCTAGATATACTTAAAAAATATAATATCAGTGAAACTTTTTTTAAAAAAAAGTTCAACAAAGAATATTAAAAAAATAAATTTTAATACATTTTCGTATTTTATTGTATTCAATAAATTTTTTAAAGATTTTTGTATAAATTTTATACTTTTTAGTATATCAAGATTAAATGGATCTAAAAAGTTTTAAAAAAAAAATTTAAAAAAAAACTTGATTAAAATATTTTTAAAAATTACTAAAAATATAAAAATACAAATTGAAAACTCAAAAAATTATTTTTAAAAATTCCAAACAGTAACTAGTTCATCTCCCGCTTATTGTACTTTACACCTCTTAAATATTTTTAAAAATTCCAAAAATAAAAAACTACTTTTTATCTGTGGTGACTAAAAATTTAAGCTGTGTTTGGTTGTGTTCTCAAATCATGATTCTGCACCTTGATTCAAGAATGATGCTTGGTAGGAGTTTTGGAATCACGTTTCCAAAACTCTACAACGCGCACTATCTCAACCACGCTTTTCAGACTTTTTTTTTTTGAAAATTTTGCCTAACTGGTCTTCCGGCTAGTTGACCGGAATAGTGATTTTTTTTTTTTTGTTTCAATTGACATGTTAATTTTTATATAATCAAAAAAAATATTTTTTGAAATTTTTAAAATTTTTTATGTGCTTTAAAATAATTTTGAGTTGTATGTTTAGTTATGAGTTGTAAATTTTTATATCAAATATCAAATGTCACATCAATAATTCCCTACTTAAATCAAAACTCTTTTCAAAACTCTTTACCAAACAAATTTTCTACACTCAAATCATAATTCCAAACCCCACAAACTCAAAATACAACTCATACTCTCAAATCATAATTATAAAACTCTACCAAATGCAACCTTAGTCACCAAAAATCTATTTTCAGCGACTAAAAAAATTTGTCGCCAAATAGTTAGTTTTGACTACTAAAATTATTTAGTTGCCAAATGAAAAAAAAAAAATTTAATTTTTATCTTTGACGACTAAAAATTTAGTCGCAAAAATCTATTTTCAGCGACTAAATAAAATTTTAGTCACCAAATAGTGAGTTTTGACTATTAAAATTATTTAGTCGCCGAGTGAAAAATAAAAAATTAATTTTTATCTTTGGCCATTAAAAATTTAATCGGCAAATGTGTTCGAAATTTTAGTGGGAAATATTTCATATTGGTGCCTAAATTTTTGCCCAAATCTGTTAGTATTCGCACGGTTCTCTCTCTGTTGCTCTGTCTCACACACACACACACACACACACACACACACACACACACACACAAAAAAAAAATCAATCACTACCGCCTCTCATCTCAGCATCGCACATGACCACAGTGTCTGTCAATCTTCCGCCGTCGAACATCATCACCACAGCTCACCATTGCCTCGCCTCCCATCGACATTCAGATTATTCTCTGTCCTTTTCCGATTGAAGATTTTGATTGATTTCGATACATGTAGATATAGTTATGTATATACATATCATAATCTTCGTTCAATTTTCTGTAGATTTCTTCGACATTGTGCTTGTTTTCTTTACCGACTGAAGTTTTTGACTAATTTAGATTCTATAGTTATGTATCTATCATTTTTAAGTTTTGATTTTGACCAATCCATCCACAAAATTGTATTATCCATCCAACCCGTCGATATATTTGAACATCACAAAGGTACTCTCTCTCTCTCTCCCTCTCCCTCTCCCTCTCCCTCTCCCTTCCAGATAATTCTTCCTTATGAAAAAAAAGACTAAATGGTTGTCACGGACGAAAAATGGCGTTCTGGAGGCAAAAATTTAAAACAACTCCCGAACCACCGTATGGCTGTCACAGATAGCTTCTCCATGACAAATACGACTTATGACAACAAACAGAATGTAAATAGCATGCGTATGTTAGGAGTTTGAGCCGAAAACGGCTTAAACTTAGTCGAAAAATGGCGTTCTATGGGCGAAAATTCAAAACAGCCCCCAAACCATTGTGTGGCTATCACAGACAGCATCCTCGGAACAAATACGACCTGTGACAACAGACAGAATATAAACAACACTCGTAGGTTAGGAGTTAGAGTCGAAAATGCCTTAAACTTAGTCGAAAAATAACATTCTGAGAGCGAAAATTCAAAACAGCCCCCAAACCACCTTGTGGTTATCAAGGACAGTTTCCCTGTGACAAATGTGACCTGTGACAATAGATGGAATGTAATTCAAACCTATAGATTAGGATTTTGAGTCGAAAATGCCTTAAACTTAGTTGAAAAATGGCGTTCCGGTGGTAAAAATTCAAAACAACCCCCAAACCATCGTGTGGTTGTCACAGACAGCTTCCCCGTGACAAATATGAAATTTCAACTATAACGCCCTCAAAAAAATAATATAAATCAACCATTCATAAGATCTATAAACAAAATAGAAATGTTATAGTTTCATTCATTAGAGTTTATATTACAAAAGATATTACATGCATAACAATTTCATAAACGTTCGTTTTGAAACTATAGCATGTAATTCTAATTTAAGAATAACAAAATAAATGCTCTACGGGCTTACATCTTTCCAAGAGATAACTTGGTTACAACAAAAAAAGTTCTAAACTCTATACATATAAAGCCCTCGGCTTGAAGTAAACATTTAGTACAAAGCAAAATAACAAAATAAAGTCTTCAACCCCTAGACCTCCTAAGCTATGCCCTTGAGGGCGGCATGTTACCTGTACCTGAAAATGGTTTTCCAAGTAGGGTGAGCCAAAGTCTAATAAAGATATGCTAAAACAATAAATGAGATTTAACTAAAGCATAAGCATCAGATAAATGTGCAATACTCTAAACCAACATTTATTCTCTCCAAGACCATTCAATATAAATAACCATATTATCGATTCGTTTCCAATCATCCATTTTGGGTAAATCTATTAACTAAGTTCATTATCATCTAATCAACCAAAATGAGTTTTCAACTCAATGGTTCACAATTTACTACATTCATCAATTCAACACTTCTTATTTTCTTGCCATTTTACGGGATTCACATCCGAGGGAACTAGCACCCATATACACATAAGATTTCAGGACGTTCACCCTGGGCACTCCGGCCAACTTAATTTCCAATGAGTCCACCCCCTATCTCCTCTCACACAATGGAGTATATCCTTTATCTCCTCCCAAACAAAGATACATATACAATGTATTTAAAAGCGTCGTCATATACTATGATTAACCAAATCACATATTCAATGGTTTAGTCAAACCATCATATTCAATGACATAATTCAAAAGATTAGTTTCAATTTACCTAATCCTTATGCAGTTTCTACAACAATCATCGCTATCCTTTACCGATAACCCAAAATAGATATTTCTAAACAGATATACTATTTATCAACAGATAAATTATCAAATTTTTCATAGGTGTGTAATTTATCAAATCTAACTACACCATTCAATCACATATCGTCCCAATTTCATAATTTCCATATCAATTTCATTATCTGTACAAAATAATTATTTAACATAAATTAGGGCAAATTTCCCCTTTTTTTCTCAGATATCAAATCCAAAGCCAAATTTCCCATTTTACTACAAGAGAGCCACATATTTAAAGTCCCATAGTCATTTTACAAACCCACATGGAAAAGTCTCTCTTTTGATTTGTACCCAAAGCCCTAGTTTACTCAAATCACTCCCAAATCCCACAATTTATACATAACCTCAAATAGCTAGGTTAAAAACCATATTAAAGCATAGAATACCGCTACCTCAAGTGTAGAACCTCAAATGAGAGAATGAGGAACTTTGAAGATGCCCAAAACTCAAACTTTCTTGGATCAAATGGAAGTCCACGAGTTGCTCTACATTTTTCTCAAAAAGAGTAGGGTAATGGTGCTTGGATCAAAGAGTATTTGTAGAGAGAGAGAAAGAGAGTTTTAGAGAGGGGAGGTGTTGAATTAGGGTTTTTAGGAGAAAGGGATTCAAAAAGTGATGTAAAATATCTCTGTTGCGAACTGATATACGCGGTCTTCGCTCGAGCGAAGGAGTCGTCGCTTGAGTGACCAGACACAACAAGTGACCTCACTTGAGCGCAAGAAGCTTCGCTCAAGCGTAGAATGCAAAGCTTCAGGTCTGCCACAGACGCACACACTCGCTTGAGCGCAAGAATCCTCGCTCGAGCGAAGGAACAAATAACACAAGGCTCGCTCGAGCACAAGAAGTCTCGCTCAAGCGAATGACTTCATCCTCCCCAAAAATGCTGTGTTTGGGAGGAAACCCGAGAACACCTTATTCTCGCTCGAGCGCAAGAAACCTCGCTCAAGCGAAGAAACAAATTACAAAAAAGCTCACTCAAGCACAAGAAGTTTCGCTTGAGCGAAGTGGTCAAAATCTGGACAATAACAATCTAACTCAATTAACAACCCACGTATTCCAAACGCGCCCAACAAGTTCCAAAACTCAAATGTAAAGAGTCAAAGGGGAAAAACAAGACACAGATACAATATTTAACCACGGAACCCAAGTCTGGGACACAAGGAAGGTCGGGGCAAAACTGGGATCGCTATATCAACTATAATAAAGCAAATACAAAAAGTAGAGATGGTGTATATCTCCTTAATAGAACAATTGGATAATAAGAAAATCTTGGGAACATTATTTCTCTTTTTTTTTTCATGGGCACATTAGGACGTAAATACTTGTTTATTTTGACGGGCAAATTACCTACACCCCTTGAGGTTTAGCTAAATTACATATTCTCCCTTGACGTTTCAAAAATAACATCCTGTCCCACCGTTGGGTTGGTACCAATGGCGCTCTCTGATAAAAAGACTACCAATGTGACTTCCTTGCTAACATGGGCTTCTCCCATTCGCTGTCATTATTAAGCTTATGTAATTTAGGCCTTAATTTAAATGCACTTGTATTTCTTGAATTTTATTTAATGTTTGGCATGACCAATATAATGGTTATAAAATGTAAGTAAAATTTTAAATTATTAACTTAAAATAAGTTGTAAATTTATTTGGTGCATTGTAACTTTTGATAATTTATATAACATTTTTATTGTGTAAATATACATATACATAATGCCTCAAAAGTTATTACTAAGACGAAAAATATGGGACTCTTATATTCATATATATTTAAGGGTTTCAAATAAGTTTTTTTATAAAAAAAAAAAAAAAAGAAGTTACAAATTGTAATTTAAAAAAATATATATCAAATAAATTATAATGTAAAATTACAACCAAATAAACTTAGTCACACAATAAAATATAATAAGTATAGCATTATCCAAGAAAAAATGCACCAACTATAAAATCTAAAAATTAAAAGTAAACTTTATAAAATTTTGAAATATGAAAGCATGGAAATTACAAAACATAAATGCATAAGTAATATTATAATTATATGCATCCTCCAGAAGAAGAAGAAACTTATAATGAAATTTTGTTGCTAGTTATATTGCGAATAAATATGCACATTTTCTCAATAGTCTCTTTCATCCATATTTATACACTTGATAAATATAGATTTTAAACCATTCAACCTCGATCGAAGAGATTAGAGATTTATTTTTATAAAAATACACTTAGATTAAATAAACATGCAATACATTTTTAGAAATTAACATAATTGTTAAATGTATAATAGAAATAAGGATGTGGGAGACTAAAGATTAGAAATTGATTTTTTTTTAAAAAAAACTTATAGTGAAAAAATTTATCAATTGAATTCTTCACAATTGCTCAATCACTAATAGTTACAATACTTGATGAATACCGACTCTAATTTAACTTGAATCCAATGAGTGCAAGAGAGAAGATTTATGGGCGATGTGAATTACTTCTCATAATTTGTGATACACAATTTTAAATTTTTAAAATTGATTTAGTGTTCTTTCTTTTTAAAAGTCATAAATTATGAGAAAATTATTTAATGGTTATATGGCACACTTTTGAGTTTTCAGAAAGTGTTACCCAATAGATTTTTTTTTTTTAAATTATTTAAGAGTTAGTTACTTAAAAGTCCTATTTATAAATGTTATGGTAGTTCAGATCCTATTTAAGATTTTTTGAACCAATAAGTCTTACCAAGTAAAATTGATAATATTATCAATTTTTCTCAAATTTTAAAACTAAGAATATTATCAATTTTGCATAGTAATGTTCCAGATAATTGTTTCATTAACTGATAAAAAATATAGAGTATGAGATTAAATGTTTTTGCCTTTCTACTTATTGGTTTGATTCAACTATTTAATAAAATAGAGAACATTATCAGTTTTTTTTAGTTTTAAAACTAAGAATATTATCATTTTTTTCATTTTTAATTTTTTTTTCTAGTTTTGCACATCAATATTCCATTATCATGCTTCTTTACATACACAAAATTTTCAATTTTGTACAAAAAATAATTCAATTTTTTCAATTTTTTTTATAAAAAATATTACTTTTTTTTTTTTGGGCACATAATTTTTTTTTTAATTTCTTTTTTCAATTTAAAATTTGATGTCTTAAAGTTTTGAAAATCAAAATAAATGTCAAATTACCATGTTCTTTTATAGATAATCATAAATGATAAACAAGCATTGATTAAAGGGCAATTGTGCTATCAAAATTTTAATGGGATTTGACAGTCCAAAAATCTTAATTAAGACTTAGTGGAGTATAAGTTCATAACTTGTGTGTAAATACTTCATTTTTAAATAATAAATAAAAATTAATGAAGAAAATTAGTATGTGAGTTTGGAAATAAATAAAAATAAAAATAATTTTATTTTTTTAAATGTAATTTTGAAAGCTTACTATATTGAATTTTGAAAGGAGCGCTATTATACATTTTGAAAAAGATTCTTATGTTAGTTATAGCATAGATAATGTCACCATTTGAAAGGTTTTTTTTATTTTATTTTTTTAATAAATTTTAGATTTTGTTGAATTGTTTGCATATTTAATGTCACATAATTTTAAATTTTGAAATAGAAAAATATACATATGTTTTAAAAAATTATAAATTATGGAATAATTAGAGTTTTTTTTTTTATGACTATAATTAGATTTTACTGAATTGCTTTCATATTAATTCAAATTTTAAAATAATTGAGCATATTTTCTTTTTAAAAGTCAGAATTTATGGAATAATTATAATTTAAATGTTATGGTTAAATTAGAGTTAACTAATAGAATTTTTTAAAAATAAAAAATAATTAGATTTTAGTGAATTGCTTCTATATATAGTGGCACACAAATTTAAATTTTAAAATAGTTCAACATACTTTCCTTTTAAAAATTATAATTTATGGAATAATTAGAATTTTATTATTATGATTAAATGAGAGTTTAACCAATAGAATGCTAATGTGGGTCCTACACCCATGTGAGACATTTGGTAGAACTTTTGGTAGAATTTTTAGGATCTCTAGCATTACTCTATTTAAAAATCAAAAAATCATAAAATTTAATTTGAAGGATTAGAACTCTCACAAGTCTTGTTATTAGAAAGATTATTTCCCTTATATAATATATAGATATTTAAGGGACTTGAGAATCCAAAAATCTCAAAAATCTTAATTAAAACTTAATACAGTATAAGTTGATAAATTTTCAATTTTGTACAAAAAACAATTCAATTTTTTCAAAAAAAAATATTACTTTTTTTTTTTTGGCACTTAATTTTTTTTAATTTTTTTTTCAATTAAAAGTTAATATTTTAAAGTTTTGAAAATAAAAATAAATGTCAAATTGTCATGTTCCTTTATAGACAATCATAAATGATAAACAATAATTGTTTGAAGGACAATTCTGACTATTAAAATTTTAATGGGACTTGAGAGTCCAAAACTCTTAATTAAGACTTAATGGAGTATAAGTTCATAACTTGTGTGTAAATACTTCATTTTTAAATAATAAATAAAAATTAATGAAGAAACTTAGTATGTGAGTTTGGAAATAAATAAAAATAAAAATAATTTTATTTTTTTAAATGGAATTTTGAAAGGAACGTTATTATACATTTTGAAAAAGATTCCTATGTTAATTATAGCATGGATAATGTGACCATTTGAAAGGTTTTTTTATTTTTTATTTTTTTTGGCACATAATTTTTTTTATTTTTTTTTCAATTTAAAAGTTAATGCTTTAAAGTTTTCAAAATAAAAATAAATGTCAAATTATCATGTTCTTTTATAGACAATCATAAATTATAAACAATCATTGTTTGAAGGACAATTCTGACTATTAAAATTTTAATGGGACTTGAGAGTCCAAAACTCTTAATTAAGACTTAATGGAGTATAAGTTCATAACTTGTGTGTAAATACTTCATTTTTAAATAATAAATAAAAATTAATGAAGAAACTTAGTATGTGAGTTTGGAAATAAATAAAAATAAAATAATTTTATTTTTTTTAAATGGAATTTTGAAAGGAGCGTTATTATACATTTTGAAAAAAAATCCTATGTTAGTTATAGCATAGATAATGTGACCATTTGAAAGGTTTTTTTTTTTGTTTTTTTTTTTATTTTTATGAATTTTAGATTTTGTTGAATCGTTTAGCAAATTTAATGACACATAATTTTAAATCTTGAAATAGAAACATATACATATATTTTTAAAAATCATAAATTATGGAATAATTAGAGTTTTTTTTATGATTATAATTAGATTTTATCGAATTGCTTTCATATTAATTCAAATTTTAAAATAATTGAGCATACATTCTTTTTAAAAGTCATAATTTATGGAATAATTATAATTTAATTGTTATGGTTAAATTAGCACTACAAGAAATTAGTCTTTTAGGGACTAATATTTAAGGACTAATTGAATTTAGTCGCTAAAAATAATTTTTTAGGGACAAATTTAAATATATAATAATTTACCTATATGATTGTAAAAATGACTATTAATATTGTCACTTAATATTTACATAACTTTTTAAGACTAATAAATTTGGTTATTAATACACTATTAACTTTTTTAGGGACTAAATATTTTTATCATTATCAATTAAAAACATTTTAGGACCAAATATTTTAATCCTTTTAACCATTAAAAAATCAGGACCTCACTTCAGCCCTAACTTGGTTTGCTAGCAATCAAAAAGTTGCAACTCTCATTCTCTCTTCAACGAGTTTGCTCTCTCCCTAGAGCTCCAATACAGATTGGAAGCATCCATGGTAGATTTGCTCAACCTTCTTCAAATTTTGGTGCGTCTCTCTCTCTCTCTCTCTCTCTCTCTCTCTCTCTCTCCACATATACACATATATATGATTTACAATATTGATCCGATCATCTCTTTTTCTTTCTCTTCATCATTTTCTACATCACAATCTTCAATCAATGGAAGATTTCATCATCGATTCATTGAAGAAGAATCTCGGTTGTCGATTTACTTCTCTTCCGAGTTCTCTCTCACCTGGTATCGAAAACCCTAGGTCAGTACTCTTTAGACTGTTAAAATTATTGATATATATGAAGTTTAAAACTCTGAAACTCTGATTTCTAAATATATAGGGACCAAGTAAACTCTGATTTCTAAACTCTGTATCAGAGTTTTATATATGACGTTTCTGATCTTAATTTCTGTAATTTTTTTTATATCTTTTTGTGTTTTGTGATTGTTGTTCGAGTTTCTATATATGAATTTTTCTATAATTTTTGACCTGATGGATTTGATGAATGATTTTTTTTTTTTACTTCCCATTCATGGACTGATTGATATCAGAAGCTTCATAATATGTATATTTGTTACTTTCTTTTTTCTTGATGGTTTTCTATCTTGTTGGTGTTTGATTGGACTACTACAATTTTATATTTTGCTCACCATGTGTTTGACAATATGCCTAATGATGGTACTATGAAAATAATGAGTGAGTTCCATAGATATGAATCACATTGTTGCTTTAATTGTTAGTGTTACACTTATTATACTATAGTGAGAGTTATAACTTGAGTTGCTCAAGTTGGCTTGCTTGAGGTGCACCTTATAGAGATTGAACAGGAAGAGGAACAATGGAATTTTCTTTAGTTTTTTTTTTTCATCATTGTTGCATACAATGTATGCTTTATCTGTATATAGAGATAGTCTCCTATGGATAAGGGATGTGGTGTAGCTATCTACAACAACCTTATCTTCAGTAGATAAGATCCCTTCATTCAAATACATGGGCCTGTCAAATAAATAACCCGTGTGGATGCTCTATGGGTTATGGATTGAGTCAAATCTGATTTAATTTCCAACAGACACATATTCAATATAAGTGTTGAGGGTCCAACGCAGGCACATCACAAACATAAAAGAGTTTATCTCTATCATTGACGGAGAACAAACACATGGCGAGATATCATTGGTCTAGTTGTCACCTCACGAGGTTGACACATGAGGCCAAGTCATGTGGAGATGACATGGTGATGGTGTTGAGATGATGTGGCTTAGCCACCTAGGCAAGCGGGCCCATGTATCTACACTAATATTCCTACTGCAATTATCTTCTTATTTCTATAGTAACTTCCATATACCAAATATTGTGGAATTAATGTTCTAATATGTTGAGTTTGTCATACTGCTTGTCTTTTGCTTATTAGCTCATGTACTTTGGATGGTAGTAGACAGACATTGTGGTCAACCTGTTTATGTTTATTGCTGGTAGCTCTGATAATTTGTAGTTACTATCAGTTACTTTAATCAATGTACCCCATATATGCGCCTCCAAAATTATTCATTGTTGTTTTGTTGTTTGTATTCATTCCATACACGCTTCCTTGCGTCAATAATGATATGAAAGCAATTAAAATTAAACTCACTTTTATACTAATCTGCAGTTCTGTATTGTTCCAAGTTCTGCATCGGTCTGTTTGTGTAAAGCTATTGTACCACACTAGTAAATTACTGACTTGGCATTTGTAAGGGAGGGGTGGTTTTAGGAGTTCAATTTCTATCTTTGTTAGAAGGAATGAAAGAGAAACTAGATGCCATACCAACTAGTTGATCTTGGAGGTAATTTCAAAAACATTTAGTAGTAATAATAATATCTTCTTGACCTTCACCTCTCTTGTCTGTCTTTTTTACGTTGATATTGTGCCATGATTTTGTCACTACCATTTTAATTTAACATATTTTGATCATTTTAATGTTCTTGGTTGGTATATTACTGCCACTATTTCCAGCTAAAGCAATGTGCAAGGTTCTTAAGAATTTGTAAAGATATAGAACTATGATTTCTTTCACTACTTGTGCATCACAAATGTGTTTCCATTTTACTTTGTCCAACTTTTATGCATGTTTGCTGTTCAGCTGCTTCAGCAACATAGAATTAAGGATCCATAAGTACTAATATCTGGCAGCTATATGGAACTGTTATTGATGTACTAGTCATTTGGGTCCTTTTGTACTTGAGAAAGTTCCAAGAAAGATGTGTTTAGCAACTACATATTTTTTTTCTTCTTTATTTCAGATTGCTGATAGAAAATCCAGTTCAAAGATTAGGTGCAACAGGGGCCAGAGAGGTAAAAACATTTTTCTACATTTAATCGAGGCTTATTTGCAAGTGTTGATGGCAATAGAAACTAAGCAAGGCTGTAAGTTAATTTTTGCAGGTAAAGCAACATTTTTCCTTTAAGGATATCAACTGGGACACACTTGCAATAAGTATCTACCATTGCAGACCAGAAATCCAGATTTGATTGCTCTAATTGCAAATGGATACATATGGATATGAGCCACATGGCTTAATGTGACTTGAAAAAAAGCATAATAATATGATTTGTACCAGTTGATATTTCTAATTACCATGTGAACCATTATGGGTCTTGAAAACAGGGGGATGAATGCGGACATTTGGCTGAATTCAATGCTCCAACCCTTAGTGTGCAGTACTCATTTAGTAATTTCTCGTTTAAGGTGAGACTTTCTACGCCTAGATATTTGCTGTTTGGATTGGGAAACAGTTAATCACCACATGGAATTGAATTGCTTCAGCAGATAGATCCTTTCACCCACTCATGCACCTAATGTGAGTATTAATGGATCTTAGCTTCCGCCTGTCAGTCTCATATTCAATTATCAGCTAGGAGTTTGAGTCTTGACATCAGAAAGGTCACTCGAAGCCCAACAACTGTTACAGGGGCTCAATTTCTAAGTTAGCCATTGAAGAGAGATGGCATCGTAAATAGCATGAAGGTGTGTAGAGTTGTTTGGTATCTATACCCATGCAAATTACTTGTTTTGAAAATGGAATGATAAAGATGAGGTGATAGTTGACATGTGGGTGGGTACATGTATATATGATTTCAATCACCAGTTTTTTTTTTTGGTTTTGTTTTGTATGTACACATGATCTTTCAATAGGAGAAATTTTGTTTTATTTTTAGTAAGTTTTCATTAATCTGCTCATAAACAATTTACGTTATGATGTAACTTGGTAAATCTATTTTGGAGAAGTTTTGTTGTTTCTATTTCTCACAATGTAGCTATTTTGCTTGTTCAAGTGAAACTCATAAGGTCGTGATCGATCAAGTGCCAGGATAAGTTGGAGATTTGATCCAGACAACTGCAGAATTCTAGAATGTCAAGTGCTTGAAGTTAATAAGATTTTAGATTCTTCACAAAAAGGTAAGACTAACTCGAGAATTACTCTTCTCCATATCAATATCCTCCATACTCTTTCATATTTCATTTGTGGGATTCTCTTTCATCGAATGTCAGTGAACAATTTGCATTTTATTTTATAAAATGAATAGTTTTAACTTTAAACTCATATTTGCCGTCCGTTTTAATAATAAAATGTAATTTGTCATGTGTTTAGTGATATCTGATGAAATTGATTTTTTTGCCCAACTCATCTTTACTACTAGGCTTATGAGATGAATAGTTTGGACCACTGTTGTGAGCCCAGGATAGAGCTCACGAAATAAAGTATGAAGGAATACGAAATAAAGTATGGAGGGCGAGTCACCTTACCTTTCTACTATCTTTCTCAATAAGCAAGAGCTTTGTGCATTAGAGATGATTTTTCTTATCACATTTTGTTTTTGACTTTGTGATAGAAAGTGCTATTCAATCATAAAATCTCATGATTTCATTGGGAGATTCATGATTTCAGCAGTGTACATAAGATAACATTTCGTGTTTTGGTGGTTGCCTTTTGTATCAGGGATCTAAGCCACAATGATCTTATGGGAAAGATTCTAGAATCCCTTACCTCACTTCCATATTTGAAAACATCGTAAGTTCAATGATTAATTTGTTTTGACATGTAAGAATTTTCTAATGTTAAATATATGTATTTTCCTATTAATGATTCTTGACTAAGGCTCATGTGTTGTGAATCTTTAGCACTAAGAATGAACAATATAAATGATTAGGACTAGATCATCCAAGGGGTTTTTGAGTTACAAGTGGCTACTAGATTATGTCCTTGCTGTCGTGGTTGTGTATTTGGTATTTGGCAATATAGAGAAGGCTACCTATTGGTTACGTGCTTAGATTATGATAACCTTATTGTGTTGATTCTAGGTGACTCACTTTCTTGTTGTGTTGATTCTTAATTCTTATTATATCTCACTACTACTCCAAGTACACTGAGATAACGTGTTTTTTCATTATTTGTAACTTATTTAATTATGAATGACTATTGATTATTTAATGAGGTTATGTTGTGTTGATTCTTATTATTTGATTTTTCTTTTTGAATTTTGGATTGCAGGGATGTCCAAAGGGTGTCACACCTAAGTACAGCTTGAAGCCTCTTGTGCCAAGGCTGTCTGATAGAAAGCCTGATATTGATGTTGAGAAAATGTTTTTTTAGAGATTCTCTTTGAAGAAACTATTGCTATTCTTCATTTAAATTGTTACTACTTTGATTTGAATTTGGAAACTTTCAGTTTTAATTTTTGTAAAATTTTACTTTCTATATACCCATTATGGTTTGGGAATAGAGTGTGTTTGATATGTGAATGTCAATTTTTTTTTTTAATATGATTGGATGACATTTAATTTTGTGCATTTTAAGCTATGAGATTAAATGATTACAAAATTTTAATTTTGATTTTTAGCGACGAAAATATGTTGTAGAGAAAGTTATATGTCTTTTAGCGACCAAATATCATTGTCGTTAAAAATGTCATTATTTTGTTTTTTGCGACCAAATTATTACATTTTATGACGAAGTATTAGCGACCAAATGTTTAGTATCGTAAAATTAAACATTTTGTGACAATATAAAATTGGTCACTAATTGTCATTTTTAGTGACATTTTCAAAAATTTGTCGCTAAAGACTTTCCTAGACGCACTTTTAGTGACTGTTTTAGTGACAGAATTAATTTTGTCACAAAAACTATTTAGAGACCAAAATAATAGTTTTAGGGACCAAAATAATTGGTCGCCAAAAGTCTTATATGTTGTAGTGTAGAGTTAACTAATAGACATTTTTAAAAATAAAAAATAATTAGATTTTAGTGAATTGCTTCTATATATAGTGACACACAAATTTAAATTTTAAAATAGTTAAGCATACTTTCCTTTTAAAGATTATAATTTATAGAATAATTAGAGTTTTATTGTAATGATTAAATGAGAGTTTAACCAATAGAATGTTTTTTTATTATTTAAAAATCATAAAATCATAAAATTTAATTCGAAGGTTTAGAACTCTCACAAGTCTTGTTATTAGAAAGATTATTTCCCTTATATAATATCTATATAACAATCGAAGGCTTAGTTTGAAAATGTGTATATTTTTGTCCTACATGGCATCATCAATGGCTCAGATCTGTTTCAGCCAAAATTGATGGCCAGATTTGTTTTAGCAATAATTTTATTTTTTTAAATATAATTTTGAAAGCTTACTATATTGAGTTTTGAAAGAAGCGTTCTTATACATTTTGAAAAGATTATTATGTTAGTTATAGCATAGATAATGTGACTATTTGAAAGGGATTATATATATATATATATAAATTTTAGATTTTGTTGAATCGTTTAACATATTTCATGACAAATAATTTTAAATTTTAAAATAGAAAAATATATATATTTTTTCAAAAAATCATAAATTATAGGAGAGGAAAGTTGGTGGACAAGAAAAAGGGAGGTGAGGAAACTTGGTGGACAAGGGGTCACTGCTGTGGTCAAAACACAGAAGTGACTGTTGTGGTTCAATTTTAAGGTGTATTATGTATATATTTTTATGATCCGAATCGTGCCTTTTATAGGGTTTGTTACCAAAAATCATATTAATCGGATATCAATAACTATATGATCGATAACCAAAAAAATAAACAATAAATTTTTCTTTTGAAAAATTGCATAAAAAATATGTTAATCGATCATATAGTCATTGATATCCGATTAATATGATTTTTGATAGGAATGAAATACTCAATAAACCCTATAAAATGAACGGTTCGAATCATAAAAATATATACATAATACACTTTAAAATTGAACCACAGCAATCACTGCTGTGTTTTAACCACAGCAGTGACCCCTCTTCCAAACTTGGTGGCCAAGGAAATGGTTTTCGCGGAAAAAAAGGAAACTTGTTGAAACTTGGAGGTAAAGAAAAAATTTTTTATAAACGGGCTAAATTCCTTGCCTCGTCATCGAAAAGGGTTCTTCTGCGCATGGCCTATCCTGGAATCCGGCGACCATTGGTGGAGGTGTTCTCGGTGAGCATCAACCACATCGACGGAGAGAACCTCTACGGCACAATCACAGTCACCGACGGACGGGGTTCTCAATCCATCTACAACCGATCAAGAGATCATTACGAATCCATCAGCCCGGGCCAACCCGTTTTGCTGACTGGCCCAGCTCGATCCATCTTAGCCTACGACTGCATCGCCATCGACGTGGCTCTCAAGGATAAGGACAAATTGTGTCCGGACGATGATGTCAGCAGCAAGCAGATATGGTGGAACCCTTACGCTTACCTCACCCACAACCATAAGTATGATGAGCCCTTATACGACGACTTTCCTTTCAAGAATGGTTCGGTGACGGTCAACTACGTAGTGTTGAGTAATGCGTTTGCGGCTGCTGTGGAAGTTACGTTCGTAAACAGAGGTGGGGAAGGGGAAGGGGAAGGGGAAGGAGAAAACTCGGCCCATGTTTACGGACTGCTTACTGCTCGCAATGGAAACTTGATGAATGAAAGCGTGCTCTTCCGGAAGAAATCAGATGATGAGCACGTAGATGTAAGGCCTGAGCAGCCCATCCCGTTGTCGAGATCTGTGGTGGCCGTGCCATCGAACTCCTCCCTCATAGTTCGGGCGGATCTGATGGATCACGACGGTGACGGTGACGGTGAGATTGCCAAGGGCACTGCAGAGTTTCCTGCTCAATACTCCGGTACATCTCAGAAGAACATTTTCGGACAGCATGGTGAGATCCGAGTTAAGGTCAGTTGGACACGATGGTGAGATCCGAGTTAAGGTCACTTGGACTTGAGACCGACGAATATATATATAATATGTCACTAGTCATTTATGGCGACGGTTTTGTTTTAATAAGTTGATTGTAGCTGTGGTATGGTTGTTTCAGGTTCTATATTATTAATTACATATAAAATAATTAATCTGTCTTAGATTTTTGGAGAGTTGCCGGAGTTTCTCCAAGAGACCGACGAATATATATATAAATATGTCACTAGTCATTTATGGCGAGTGTTTTGTATTTTGTTTTAATAAGTTGAGTGTAGCTGTGGTATGGTTGTTTCAGGTTCTATATTATTGATTACATATAAAATAATTAATCTGTTTTGATGTTGTTAAATTGTTTAATATGTCTGTGGATATTGATAACCATAAAAGTGATACTTCTCACAATTCAGTAATTGAGCTTCATTCATCGACCTGCACACACCACCAGATAACGAGGAGAGAGAAAAATTGAAAAGCAAAGGGTGAAGAGAAAATATAGACAAGTTATAAAAATTTCAAGTTATTCTTATTGGAATCTAATTTTTTCTAATTTTGATGAATGTCTTCTTATATTAATTTCTTAGAGCATCTCCAATCTAAAGCAGCTGCCAAAGCCATAATATAGCAGTTTGGGTAAAAATGACTTCTCTAATGACATGTTATAGTAGCTGCCAAATTTGACAACGGTCAAATCTGTTGTCAAATTTGACACTAACTTTGGCAACTACCAAATGTGTCAACTCACCAAATCTATCTGTTGCCAAATTTGGCATCAGTTTTGACAGCTAGCCGATAGAGATAGCCGCTACCGGAGAAGAGAGAGAGAGTGCAAAACTTAAACTGTGTTTGTCAAAACATATGGATATGGAGCGAGTACCCCTCCCTGAACCAACCGAATGGGAATTTAGAATATGACCGACCCAACCTGAAGAGTTTAAAAAAAACGAAAATAAAATTTTAAAATTTGTTTGCCAACAAAAAGTATGAAAAGAGATTTTTTTTTTTTTTTTAAATTCAAACATTATGTCTACAAAAATATATATATATTAAAATTAATAAGTGCTTTTATGTTTTTTTCACCAAATTAATTTTGACTAGATTACATATTGTTGTAAATGGTGTTCATGTCATGTCATTTATATTCGTATCAAAATTATTTCAACATTAATTTAATTGATAAGCATTTTCTTACAATTTGGCTCTATTCAGTGGGATTAGGTTTAAATTTTACAAAAACTTAAACTGAATCTCCAAAAAAATAAGAGAAAAAATCAAAATTATAATTATAAACTAATAAATACACAAAAATATATGTTTGGATTTTCAAACATTATTTATATCCAAAAATAGAAAATCATATGAAAAAACCTAAGTTGCTTTTGTTATTATTAATTTTTTTTCTGAATTTTTTTCCAGCAATTAGGAATGGGAGTCATGTCATGTTCCGTCATGTTTGTGTTATTCTAGGTTTGGATCACAATTACTTCAATACTAACTCAATTAATTCATTATTTTGTGTTACTCATTTATTATTTTGTGTTATTATATCATATCATTTTCGATTCGCGTCTAATTCGTGTCATGTTAACGTTTTATTGTCAAATATCCTCACCATTAACTAAAAATTATATGAAATTTTTTTAAAAAAAATTCCACGAGTCAATTTAATAAAACTAATCCTTATTGAATGAAGTTATTCAATATTTGATTTCAACTCAATTTGATCATTCTAATTTACAAAAACTACATCTTGTTATTATATTATTTTACTAGATTAAATCAAATAGTAGACAAAAAAATATATTATCTTCCATAAAAACAAACAGAAACTTATATTAACCTTAAAATTGTATTTTACACATAAATGTCATGATTCCCCCATAATAGAAATAATATTATTCTTTATCATGTTACAGACCAAATACAACTCATTTAAATAAAATAAAATAAAAATTATACAATGAATAAGACTCACATATATATAATAAGTAAAAAACAATCCCAAACTAATATACAATAAATAAGACTTCAAATAAAATCTATTTATGTGCAAGTATTTTGAAAGAAAAGCTTACCACATTAGATGTCTATGTTATATCTGAACAGGTTCACTCTATCCATGCATATGTTTACTTTTTTAATTTAGTCACTGTATAATCCAATTTTCACCATATGTAAGACTTCAAAAGAAAGTCAGCCAAGTATTAAAAACTAAACTTAAAATTTTAATAAATTTCAAAATAAATTCAAATTTAGTTTATTTATATTACAAGCCAATCTCATAACTCAAACAATAAGGCCATTGTTAATATTTAACAATAACCCTATTGGTTACTGTATAAAACAATAATTAATATTTTCAAATTATTACTAGCTATGAGGGTGTGCACCTTAACACATTAATATGGAGCAATGGGGTGAGGATGCTACCAGACCAAATCCGACAGTATAACATATATCAGCCATGTAAAACACATAATACTCCAAAATTAATGAATAATTACTTAAAACGAAAAAATAAATAAAAAAAAGTAGCACAACGAAACCAAAGATACTAACAAATTGTCCATCCTTTTCAGACCACAAACAAAAATAGCCATAGCCAAATCTAGCATCACATCATAATAAGCTCAAAACCAAAACATCTTAGTTCTGACAGGCCCAAAACAACCAAGCCAGATACCACACCTAGACAAACAAAACTGATTGTTCCAAATCACTTGCTTTTCAACTTCCTAAACAATAGCATTTGCAGCACTAGCAATTCTCGGCCAAAGATCAGCACACTCCTTTCCTATTGGACCTGTTATTGCAGAACCTACAAACACCAATGCAAAAAAACCAAATGAGAATCACCGACACAAAATATGCAGGCTCGATTTCATGGAAACAAGATAATTTCAATATTAATCATGTCCTGACGTAAAAGCAAAAGATCATGATGATCATTGATGTTATTCAAACAACCTACAGGGAAAAAAATATGATGGGTCAAACGAGATAGTTCCTTAATAACTCCTGGTCCAAAGTCAGATGATCAGAAGTGAATGGTTCCCTTGATCAATGATAACTTTAAAGTGGTTCCCCAACCGAACATCTCAGCCATAAGTTTGGCATTTAATTAAAAAAAAGTGGGTGGTGGTTTTATTATTTTTCAACAACAAAAAAAGGAATATAATACTAGTCTATGATAGATCATATAAAGATTACATTTATGTCAATTAAAAAAAAAAAAAAAAATTACTTGTGATTTGAATAGGGGGATTATAATAGTTATCAACTTCACCTGCAAAAACATTAAGTAAAATTTCCCAAGTGACAAGTAACACAATGCAACAGAAGAACATTATGCTGTTTAAAACTGGAAATACATTCTTTATATATGCTTTATCAAGGATTCAAAATATATATATATATTATTCACACAACGAAGACTATATATATAGACATTAAGTAGTATAGTAGTATGTTATGTATATACTTTTTACAATATTTATTTTTTTAACAAAAATTCTATATATGGATGAAACACATTTAATTTGGTGCAAAATAATTAATCAAAAAAAATCAAAAAAAAAAAAAATAAATCAATCAAATAATCAAAAATAAATTATATCAACTTGAAATGAGTTTGAAAAATAATTCATAAATGAGAATAGTTATATATATAAAGAGAAGGCTTTAATACTTGCTATACAGTTCAAATGAAAATATATATATATATATATATCAAACTTCAAGATTGAGGAGCATAGCTTCAAATACAGGGAAATTGTGGTCGCGGTATCAATTGTTTTCTAAGAGTGATCAAAGTAACAACAAATAAATCAAAAGCCATATAAATTCCCATTTTCAAACACAAATCATATAAAATAGTCTAAACCCAAGTGCCATCAATGGAAACAAGGACGAAAAAATCACCTTCGAAGTACATGAAGACACCGTCCTTTCGGCGCCAGGGCTTGCGCTGGCGGACGATGACGGCGGGCATGACCTTCTTCCTGAGATCTGGCTTCCCCTTCTTCACGGTGGCCATCACCATGTCTCCAACGCAGGCCGAAGGCAACCGATTCAGCCTCCCCTTGATACACTTCACTGATATGATGTACAGATTCTTCGCCCCAGTGTTGTCTGCACAGTTCACCGTCGCCGCCACCGGAAGACCCAACGACATCCTGAATTTGTTCCCCGCCGAACCACCGCGACCTGAAAATCCACACAAAAAACGAAACAACACAAATTCAAACGATCAATCTGTTTGGTTACTGAGAAAATGTGAGAATCGAAAGTCTGACGTACCTCGCTTCGACATCTTGTGCTCTCTCTCTCTCTCCCCTCTCTCCTCAGAGCAAGAAGGCGTAGTAGCTATTAGCTAAGTTGCAACGCTAGGGTTTTAATTTGTTTAAATTTTAAATTATACTTCAATTAAATAAATTAATTAATTAATTAAAATATGCTTGAAACCAAAAAAATAAAAATTAGTCTGGTCCATTTGTTTAAAAATATTAGTTTTAGTTCTTGCATTATTTAATTGAATTATAATAAAAGTTTAAATATATGTGTTTTATGGCTTAAAATCAAACATTTGTTAAATGTCCAAATTTGTTTTCTTAATAACTCACATTGAAATGATTATAAAAAGGGTTAAATTTATTTAGGGTAAATTACACTGATACCCCTTGAGGTTTATGTTTATTACAGTTTTCCTTCTACCTTTTGGAAACTACATCTCCTCCTGAGGTTTAAAGTTTCATTACAGATTCCTCCTCAGCAGTTTATTTTTTTTAAATACCAACTTTGCCCTCACTGGGTAAATTACACTGGCACCCCTCACATTTTAGAAATTACAATCCCCTCCGTAAGGTTTAAAGTAAATTACCAATTGTCTCCTCGGTTAGTATTAGTTGGAAAACAAATTTACTGAAAAAAAAATTAATTGGAAAAAAAATTATTTGAAAAAAAATAAATTGAAAAAAAATTTCGTTAGTAAAATTTTTAAATTTCTGTTTAAAAACCAACATAAACTTATTTTTTGAATTTATGTTTTTTCCTCTAATTTACAAACTGAGACAACCGTTTATCAACCAAAAAAATTATCAAATAAGTTTTTATAATATTTTTTAAAATTTTTGTAAATATAAATTGAAAACTGAAAACGAAATGGTTACCAAATAGGCTTCAAATGATAAAAATGTCGTAAAATTAACAAATAATTAAATAAGTTACCAACGTAAGAAATGACTTATCAAAAGATTCCTAAGCTGCGTATGGTTTAATTTTTACAAAAAAAAATTTAAAAATTAAAAATTAATCTGGTTAAGAAATAAAAAATAAAAAATAATTATCATTTTTATATAATTTTTATCTTTCGAGTGATTAGAAATAATTTTTTACAAGTTAAATTGAAACATTCATACGTATGTATATAACATGCCTAAAAGTTAAAATGATAATTATTTTTTACCCTTAAATGATAATTATTTTTTATTTTTTATTTCTTAACCAAATTAATTTTTAATTTTTAAAAAAAATTTCTAGAAATCAAACCATACATAGCTTAAGAATCTTTTGATAAATCATTTCTTACGTTGGTAACTTATTTAATTATTTGTCAATTTTACGACATTTTTACCATCTGAAGCCTATTTGGTAACCATTTCGTTTTTAGTTTTCAATTTATATTTACAAAAATTTTAAAAACTGTCATAAAAATTTATATGATAATTTTTTTTGTTTATAAATGATTATCTTAGTTTGTAAATTTGAGGAAAAAACGTAAATTAAAAAAATAAGGTTATGTTAGTTTTTAAACAAAAATTTAAAAATTTTAATAATAACATTTTTTTTCAATTAATTTTTTTTTTCAATTAATTTTTTTCCCAATTAATTTTTTTTTGCAATAAATTTTTTTTTCAACTAATACTAACTAATGGGGCAATTGATAATACTACTTTAAATCTTAGGGAGGGGATTGTAATTTTTAAAATATGAGAGGTGTCAATGTAATTTACCAAATGAGGGCAAAATTGATATTTAAAAAAATTAAATTGTTGAGGGGGACAATCTGTAATGAAACTTTAAAACTTAGAAAGGAGATGTAATTTCTAAAAAGTGAAGGGAGGACTATAATAAATATAAATCTCAAGAAGTGTTAGTGTAATTTACCCATTTATTTAACACTCTTTAAAATAAAATTAATAAATAACAGCGCGTGTATATTGTAAGGGAAATAGAGTGTATGCCTTATAAAAATTTTAAATTAGTGATAAAATTTATAAATATTAATAACTAAAATTTTTAAAAAATTATGAACTTATAATTATTTTGTGAAACTACCATATTTAATTGTAATTTCTACTATATTGGATTAAGACCTTATTTGGGGAGTGAATGAAAAGTCATTACAAGTTTTTACATTTTTTTTTTTATAAAAATCAAAAAAGTAACTAAAATAGTAAATTATCAAACGAGCCCTAAATAAATAAACTTTGTTTGGGGAGTGGCTAAAAAGTCATTATAAGTTTTCACATTATTCTCTTTGCTTTTTTACATATATTTTTATAAAAATAAAAAAATAATAATTAAAATAGTTCATTATCAAACTAGCCCTAAATAAATAAATTTTGAATTTATAATTTTTTTTTTAAGATTGGGTTTGGATTTCATTTTATTTAGCGAAGCCGGGGCCTTAAGGTGCAAAAATGAAAGTACCTTTCCATCACTTTTGAGATCAATGGTCCAACTGTGTAGACCAATAGCTAGAGACGATGTCCTCCAATTGCACTTCGCTGCTGGCCTCAGCCCTACCTATCCCGATGAAGATGACGACGACGAAGCTCACCAACACCAAAACCAACTCCAAAACACACCACGTCAGCCCTAGAATGTCACTGAACCAACAACAACCCCCAAACCCTAACCTCCTCACAACTCTTACCAGACTCCTATGATGTCAGTCTGTTCCACCCCAACTCCTCATCTCCACCGTCCGTTCCACCTGGTCCGCCGCGTGGCACCTCATGATGTCCCAACTCGCCCCCTCCGACCCGACCGGCCGTTACACCCGACCCACCTCCCAATTTCACTCCACCCAATTTTCTCACCAAAAAGCAGGCATTCTCCATCTCTACGTGGGCTTGCCGTGCCCCTGAGTCCACCGGACTTTGATCGTTCGGACCCTCAAGGGCCTCAAAGATGCCGTGCCTGTCTCAGTTGCCTCACCGGGACTGGACGGGTCGTGGGAGTTCCAGCATAGGGATATCCCAGATAGGGATAGTGTTGTCCCTGGTTTGGATAATGCGAATGGGCGTAAAACCCTAAGGGAGGTTTATAAGCTTCGGAGATGGGGATATGATGGCCGGTCCATTGTTCCGATACTTTAGGATGTGGAGAGGAAAGAGGTTGTGTGTAATGAGAGTTATAACATAATTGAATTGTTCAATTCAGGTTCGAATCTGTTGGCGAAGAATCCTGATTTGGATCTTTCATCGCCATCATTGAAGAAAAAGATTGAGGATTGGAATCAGATCATATACCCTAATGTTAACAATGGTGTCTATTGGTATATTGCATATGATTCAACATTGGACTTCAAAGAATTATTGAAACTGCTTGTGCAAATACATATTGGATTTATGATTGTATGATGCCAAAGGATTGTTGAAATTTTGTGTACAAATCATATTGAATTGTGGTTGTATGGTGGTTGCATTGTGCAGGTGTGGATTTTCTCAGAGTCAACAAGCGTATGATTCGGTAGTGAATGAGTTGTTTAGTACATTGGACATGGTAGATGATCACTTGAGTAGTTTTAGGTATTTTTGTGGTGATGTGTTGACCCTAGCAGATTTGTGTTTGTTTAATGGTGTATAATGTTCTGTTCAAATGCATGAAGAGGAAGCTGATTGAATATCCAAACCTTCATGCGTATATGCGCGATATCTATCAAGTACCAACTTGTGCTGTAAGTGTTATATTCTTAAGTAGTCTAATGGTGTAGAATATCTGATATATAGGGTTATTATGTTAGCTTGCAATCTACAACTTACCCATTTCAATGTTCTTGAGACTCATTGAGGAGTAGAAACAGCAAATCTAATTAAGATCGAAATGTTGATTGGAAGAGGCTTTTTATTTTCTCTTTTCTTGATAAATAAAGGGTTTTATTAGATTTGTCATATTTGACTATCTGGGCGAGAGAACAAGTTGGTGATGATGTACATGAATTTTGGTGATTTCAACAATCATCCTTTCATCATCTATGTCAGATTGGTCTGGTGTTCACTGTTTCATTTGACATGGAGACCATGTTTTTTTGTGAATGAACTTCTTGCAAAGTGCTAATATATACACATAATTGATCACATGAGTTATTCCATTTATCGAGCAACAAGATAAAACCTTCTTTAATTGCTTCACCCACATATCAATATCAAAGTTTAGAACTAACCTAACAGAGGGAGGGACGGGGAGAAAGAGAATACCACATTGCTTTCCTTGATACTCTCTGATTGTTTTATCTCAACCTTCTAGTATGTGTGTAATATTAATCCTTCAACAGGATTATCTAACTGAATAAGATCTCTTATTTTCTTAGTTCAAACAAAAAGCAAGCAGAAAATGTAGTAGTTAATGATTTATAGTTGCTGATAATCCATAGTAGTAAAACTGGCATATGTTTATATGTCCATGCATGAGCATCCATTTAGGAAAATAAGCTCTTTGGCGATGTAGCTGTTAGATATTATAATCTTCAAGCGTCTCACATCTGTTGAAATTTCATTACTTCTAACCCTGTAACATTCGTTTCCTGAACAGATTCCAAAGGTTGCAGCAACTTGCAATTTCGGAGCAATTATGGATGGTTACTACAACATTCTTTTTCCACTGAATCCAAGCAGCATTCGACCTGTCATGCCTTCGGGCTACGAGCATGAATTCCTCTCTTAACCTCACAACAGGGCATCTCTGTCATCGGTAGATAAAAATGTACAGGCACTTGTTTCATAAAGTTCGCTTTCAGTACGTAATTTAGATGTATTGCTCACCTTAAGCTTGCTTTCAATATGTAATTCAGATGTATAACTCACCTTATTGCACATTGTGAATTTATTGCTATAAACAAATAGCCTTTTGATAGAGTCAAATAAAGAAGAAAGATTTACGTAGCCGACCTCATTTCATGGGACACTATAGGAAATTACATTTTTCCCAACCAATTTTGCCGACTAACTTTTATTTAGTCGCAAAAAATTTTCATTTGGCGACTAAATAAAAATTTGGTCGGCAAAGGTTTGGAGTTTTGCCAACCAATATTTTTTAGTTGCCAAAATATAATTTTTTGCGACCCAAATAGAAATTTGGTCAGCAAAAGTTGAAGAGGGAAGACCAAAAAAAAAAAAGTGGGAATGAAAAACTATTTAACAACTAAAATATTTTGGTCGCAGATAATAAAACTACGCGTTTTGGTGGTATTGAACTAAATTTTGGCAAATACCGACTAAAGTTTGGTCGGTGTTAATTTAGGTTTTAGGCTACTAAATATTTTTAGTTGGGGAATATTACTTTTTGCCGACTAAAATTTAATTTGGTCGGCATTAGTTCATGTTTTGGCTACTAAATGATTTTAATCATCATATATTAACATTTTTTGACTAAACAGTTTAGTCGGTAAAAACGGTAACATAAACAGTGACTAAACTTCTTTTAGTCGGCAAATTGCATATAAAAATTTAGTGGGAAAATTTTAAGTTGCTGCCCAAATTTTGCCATTAATTTTTTTTTTTTTTTTTGTATATCAGTCTCTTAGTCCTTCACAAGCAAGCAGGTTCTCTCTCTCTCTCTCCCTCTCCCTCTCCCTCTCCCTCTCTCACTCTCTTGTTCTCTCGCTCTCTTTCTTTCACACAGGGAATGAATCACCACCGCCGTTCATCTCACCGTTGCACATGACTACCACCTCTCATCTTCCACTATCGCACATCATTACACCGCCACTACCGCTTACCATTGTCTCGCCTCCTATCGACGTTTAGGTTTTTCTTTCTCTGTGTCCCCCCTTTCTCTCTCTTCCCATTTCACTCTAACTCTAGAGTTTTTTTTTTTTTTTTGATGTTGTAGGATTTTGATTTCTGTGAAATAAGTAAATGGGTTTTGATTTGTGTTCTAGATTTATGGTCTTTTGAACTGATTATTGGTGTGGTAGATTAGATTTAGTGATTTGGCCATAATTTGTAATTGATTATTTTCGCCAATCGCACTTTCCTCTTTACTACGCACGCACGAGTTCCTCACCCCAACCAACCTTCGAAGCTCTCATCCACCAGGTATTTCCTCCTTCTCTCTCTCTCTCTCTCTCTCTCTCTCTCTCTCTCTCTCTCTTTCACATCCCTAATTTGTGAACCCTAGCATTTTTTTTTCTTACAGTGTTGCTGCTACTCTTAGCCACCACGGTTTCCACCATCAGCCGCTAGCTTTACCCTCTCAAGTAACTCAGTCACTCTCAGTCCCTCTTTCTCTTACTTCCCGATTTGTGATTTTCAATATTTTTTTTCTCCTTTGCAGAGCTTAGTACGTTAATAAAAAAATAGTTAGATTCTTTGATAGTAGAACTTTGTTCTTCCAATATTTTAGGTATTTTCTGTGATTGGTTGTTCATTCATTCAGTTTTTAGCTTGTTAGAGGCTTATGGTTCAACATTCTGTCTTTTGCTATATTAATTTGAGGTTGTCAAATTGAATTTCTATTGCACATTGTTTGGATGATTGCCATGAAGTAGGAAAAAGGAAACTCTCTAATCTCTATTATTTTTAAACAACTGGCATACTATCTCTGCCATCATTTATCACTTGGTTGCTCCTCGCTTTGTGCAGTATTTGGATGAGAACAAATCGTTGATTCTTAAGATTGTCGAGAGCCAGCATTCGGGAAACTACGCACATGTGCAGAGTAAGAGTGATCTGTTCCTCTCTCTCTCTTTCTCTCTCCACCTTATATTCTAATCTTTTGCAATCTAATATACAATAGCTTCCCATTCTTAAGTAGTTTTGTTTTATCATTTCTCTGTAATTCAATTTAAGTTAATATTCTGCTAACCATGGGTGTTAGATTACTGCATCTCTTACATGTCTAACGATGTTTTGACTTTGTCAATAATTGGGTGGTCAAGTATTTTAGATATAGCTATTTCATTTTGATGAAAGTCAACAAGAATGGGTAGATTTTTCATTTTTTCTAAAGATTTAGAAGGAAAAAAAGGAGGGCAGGAGGTGGTGTGCTAGTTAGCAATGGAAAAGTCAAGAAGAATTTGGCTTTCAAAAATCCTATGGATTTTCTTGTGGATAGAGAAAATATAGTCCATCAATTTTCAGTTATGTTTGCTAGGATTTATTTCAGTGGCCTTAACCCTTTCCTAAAAGTGATCTAGTCCTTGCATACTCTCTCTTCATTTCTCATGTTCAAGTAAATTTGGTCCATTTGATGTTGATCTAATAAATTAAAAACCCAATACTGTTCATTCAGTTGGCATGATTTTTAATGTTGTTAATATTAATTTTATTTGTTATTCCTTAGAATAGTGTTAACTGTTAAGTTTTCCTTCGTATATCTACTAAAAGAAATTACACTTTTGCCAACCAAGCTAACAGTTTTCAACAAGTTCATTTTGAAATACAAATAGACATGGATCAAGTATACATCACAAGCAGCAACTGCAAATCGATCCCAAAAATTAAAACAGAAAATGTACTCTTCATTCAATCATAAATATGAAATTTAACACATTTGCAAAATAAGGGACCCACAGTAGAACTGTAATTCTCTCATTCCAAACCTCAACAATACTATTCATCCTACATCAATTAGGTAAGAAAAGTTTTTCAATTATATATGTGAGTTTACATCCCTTTCTAATATTGTGTTTTAAAGTTGAGACTCGTATGAAAATTTGACTGTTCAGGTATGCAAATTTGCGTTATCTTTCCTTATTCATTTTGGTATTTACAGATTCTACAAAACTTTAAGGTTTCTTTGTTAGAATATTTAACCCCATGTGGGCTGAGCCCTGGACAAGTCGCTACTTGACAATGCTTCCGATGTACCCCAAACTTGGAAATATGTTAATACTTGGTGCTGCATTCAATTGCCTGGACCCAGTATTGACTATCGTTACTGGTCTTAGTGTCCGACATCCATTCTTAACACCAATGGACAAGAAGGATGTAAGTAAAGCTTCCCATCTTTGTATGATTAGATGACGGTCACGTACTTTTTCTTGGATAGGCTCAGGTTCAATGATTCATTCTCTCATTTAGATGTTCGTCATAGCTTGCAATTGTAGCTACACTACTGTACATTTCAACTCTTTGGTTCAGTTGAATGGATTCACCATAGATGCTTGTTTGGCTTATTTAGTTACTTTTTCTTAAATAGGCTCAGGTATTGTTTTGGGCATAATTCAGCTTTGTTTGTGCATAATTTGATGGTTTGCTTCAAGAAAAGTTTCTTTATAATGGGGCTGTTACCCAAAAAGCAACCTAAAAGGGGGGTGAATTAGGTTTTTACAAATTAAAGTTAATAATAACCCAATAAAATTAACTACTAGTACAACAAATTATTAACAAGCATAATGATGAACTTAGCAGTAAATGATCAAGCAAATAACAATGAAGTATAACTAACATACAAGGTAAATCAATTGATTAGCACATGAATATTAGATAAATATAGCAGTAGTAGGAAAGTAAAGAGATTAGGGATGAAGAGACAAACAGATTTATAGTGGTTCGGCTTCAACCAAGCCTACATCCACTCCTCCAGCTTCACTTGAGATTTTCCACTATCTTCTAGCTTCATAGGGTGCTAATAACCTTTTCACAGATGGAGCAATCCTCCATAAATTTTACACAGACTTTCTAAGTCAAGAACACTGAATGTACTACACTCTTACAAGGTTGAAAAGAATGTGTTTTTGTTTTCACAGAAAGCTACAATAATTATCTCTCAAAGATAGATATAAAAATGAAGCTCTGATTTTTCTGTAAACCTCACACAGGAAAAATGAGCTTAATGCTATAAGGCTCAGTATATAATTTCTGAAAGAGGATATAAACAAAAATTGAAGAACACTTCTCAGATAATTTTTCAGAGAATAGATGTGAGTGATTATAGATCAAAGAATATTTTCTGGTTTTTTATCACTTGTTTACATTAGAGGCTTTGGTATATATAATGAAACTTATAGCTGTTTATAGTCGTTTATAGCCGTTGTATTCATTTGAATTTATAGCCGTTATACTCCATCATTACTAATTTGAATATCTTTCACTCCATCATTACAAATTTGAATATTTTCCACTTGAACCTTTTGTTGTGCTGGGCTGTTTGAACCTCTGTTTTTGGGCTGTTTAAACTCCTGATTTAATCAAATATTAAATACATTCTAACAGCATTTAAGATAAAGGTTTAGGTGAGAAATAATAGGACAAAATAAATTTTGATTCTATTTTTCTCTTTCAAATAAATTAAAACATAATTAAATAAATCATCAAAATAAATTTTGGATTTAAAACATAATTACATAAATCATCAAAATAAATTTTGGATTCTATTTTTCTTTTTCAAATAAATTAAAATATAATTAAATAAATCATCAAAATAAATTTTGGATTCTATTTTTCTCTTTCAAATAAATTAAAACATAATTAAATAAATCATCAAAATAAATAAGTCTAACAATCTTCCTCTTTTTGATAATGGCACACAATAATGTTTTGATTTGATTTGGAAGTAAAAAAAGCTTTCCCTCAAGTCATGTTCACTAAATTCATTTCTAAATACATATGTTAGCACATGTGTAATAAATAAGCTTTAATTAGAGACATGATATGAGACTAAGAAATCAAACTATAAGTACATAACATCATATTAGTTTGAAAATAATACGATAATACATAACTCATAATAAAATAATACCATAATACATAACATCATATAATTTCTCCCCCTGTAACATTATCAAAAAGAAATCATAGCTCAGAATCTGAAGGAGGAGGAAGAAAATGATAGTAAGACAAAATATATATATACATATATGGATACACATACAACTCTCTCGCGTCTCTCTTTTTCCTTCGATAAACGCATTTGACACGCGGTCTCACTTTTGCATCATTGACCGACAAAAGCAGGCCTCGATTTGTACTCACCTCGACTCCCTCTCCCTCTTTGTCTTCTTCTCTTTTGCCTTCTTTTTAATCACACACTCTTTCATTTTCTTCTTCATCATTCTCTTCTATCTCTTCTTCACCACTCTCGTTTGTTTCTTCTTCCTCATCGAGAGACAAAAAAAAAACTGAACAGAGGAAGCCAAACCTCAGTCTGTTCTCTTCTATTTCTCTGCAACTCATTTTTTTTACACATTTTACCTCTAAACCATGGCTTCCTTATTCTGTCCCCTCACTCTATTTTCGGACCTGAACGATCCCATAAGCTCTGCTGGACCGAGTGCCCCTACTCCTACTCTTCCTGTCATTCCTCTTCCTAACCTTCCTATGATATCGATTGAGCAAATCATGGCAGCTCAATATGACATAGAAGCCAATCATTTCACACTGACGTCCTATATGGAGATGGTGACGGCAATCACAAAATTGGCTCACCGATTGCAGAACAGGACAAGTGAGCTCTATCAGGTCAACGCCCAACTCTCTCTGCTCTAGCGCATGTACAAGGATGCGTAAGCAGAAATAGGCGCACTGAAGGCAAAAAATAAAGAGCTTAAACAGAAGATCATCTCCATGGCCCGATTTGGAGCAACGTCGTTCTTGGCTTTTGATAGTCAGTGGAGAGTCGTCGCTCTCGACGAAAGCACAGGGGCAGGGGCGTCAATGGTCGCCCAAGGTGATAAAAAGAAGAAGAAAATGATGAAAGAGGCGAGTAAGTAAGATCGGCATATGGTCGGAAAAAAATGAAGGTTTTTTTTTTTATGTTTATTTTGATCGACGTATGGCTATAAAAAAAGTGAAAGGTGTTTTTTTTTTTTTTTTAAGTGTTTTTATGTAAATATTTGTATTTTGATTTGTTGTTTTGTTTATGTTTAAGTACTGAAAAATGAAATTAAAAAGCAGAGAAAAAAATAAAAAAATTAAGCCCAAACAAAAAATAATAATGAGAGATCAAATTGTTAATGAGTATATGAGAAGCATTTGAGCATGATCTAATTCTCAATTTCTTAGCAAGAGCATACCAATTTCAAGACTATAATATGTATAACAGTGCATAGATCAAATAAGGTTGCCAAGCAAGAGTATAAATATGGAGCTAAAGTTCAAGTCACTCTTCCTTGAGGAAAACGATTTTCCTCTTACATTATCAACAACTAATCAGCTCGAAGGTCATGTTGTAAGAATTAAGATATTAAAAGCATAGAGATACCAAAATAATCAGAGATACTAAAACAATCAAGTCTCTTTTTCTCCCCCGATGACATTTTCAACAAAATCAAGCACAATAAGGGAGTATGGTACAACATATAGGATAAAAGAATGTAAGTATCATTATAACACAAATAATCATCTATATCAAAGTAGCTCTATGATACCAAAAAAATGATAGCACATAATGATTATACAATTGAAGCTCATACCATTTGACAATAATGGGCAAAAAAAAAAATAGTGACATGTGAAGGTGTAAGCCCATAAGTTTGATATCAAAAACAGAATAGAAACTGAGGAGATTTTAAAAAATAATCAAGTTTAATTCTTCCCCTTGTTTCATTTGACAAAATCAATAGGAGATATGATAAATGAAAGCTCATAACTGAAATGTTTTCATCAATAATATCAAATAGGATGCCAAAATGATACCAACATGTTATCTACCAAGGATATTAATATGCAATCTAGAAGATTTAATAATCATAGCTCAAGCATTATGTAGAATACCAAATATTGCTCATAATAGGTTAAACTCAATATAATCTCACGGAGCTAATGTAATTCCAAAAAAAAATGAAGCATGTTCAAGGTATAGCAATCCATATGCCAAGAAAAATCATGAATTTCAATATGTACCACACATTTAAGCATATGCATGATTTTTAGGTAAGAGCATCGTCAAAGAGTATACATTGCAAATCATATCAAGCATAATCAATCTTTTTCATATCAAAGTAATAATAGTATTAGCTTAAGGGATATAAGATAGAATTTTTACCTCAAAAGCTTAAGAGAGTATATGAGGCATACCTTAGGTTTAAGAGATGGAAGCTTTTCAATCTTCAATTTTCTTTCATGAGGAGTTCATCTCAAAAGGGTTTAACAAGTATATTAGCAAAATGATTTCTCCCCCTAAGTTAGTGCTACCCTTTTCTATTTTGTGTAAATATAGAATTCATAGAACAATCATTATTACTCAATAAAAATACAACACAAATCACTTCTTATCACAAACTAAAAAGGTGAAAAATAATTCAATGATCAAACAAGAGTTTGGAATGTTATTTTTCAAAATTTTCAAGTTGTAACGCATAGCATAATATGCATAAGAAAATAGTTTTATGCTCTTTGTTTTATTAAGAAATGATGCAACAATCTCATTTAATCACATAATATTATCAAGAGGCATTTTCATTAATTCAATCCACATGCTCAAGTGTGATAAAACATTTTACTCAATATGGAACACAACATGAAAGTTATAAACAATTAATTCAACAATTTATCAATCAAAAGCATTTCATGAGATGTATGCTAATATAATCCATATTCAAAAGATATTCAATAGGATATATGCAATGTCTCTACAAACGTATGATACTTCTTTTCATTTAGACATTGTTGATGGATCATAATCAAGGAATTTCTGTAATAACTCTCACCACTGTTTACCGAATAAACATCGATTACCGTTAAACTGAAACTGATTATGACTGATAATTGAACTGAATAAAATACTGAACTGACTGACTAAAATCTGAAACTGAATTGACTGAGTATATCTGTTTGAATTGCATTCTATCTGTTTGACTGTTTATTATCTATTCATATTTTTGTGTTTAATTGTGAGTTGAAGGCCTTATCGACGGCCGAACCTGAAATTGGTTAGTGTTTTATAATCATCATAATTTATGTGATTTTATGGTGTAATAATCTGAAAACTGATTAGGTGTGATTAAATTATATTACATATTGGTGAATTACACAAATTGGACTTAATTGCCAAAATGCCACTTAGTGGCCACTACCTCACACATTTAGAGGCTTGTTATACATGTAAACAAAACATTTTTCCTCAGCCATTTCCTTGAGTTCCCACCGAAATAGAGAGAGATGGAGAATTAAAGGAGATTTTGGCTTCAATCTTGTGAATTGTTTGAGAACTTGAAGGAAATTGAAGGTTGATTGTTAAATTGAGCTTCTAGTCTTGCATTGGAGACTTAAGGTAGAACTTCATCTTCTTATTGTTGTCTTTAAGTTAGTTTGTGCATGGTTTATGGTAGATGAGAGCCTAAGGCCATGAATTGGAGTTAAATTGTTGCCATGAAGCTCAATTGTTGCATGCATGTTTGGATTGTTGAGTTTTAAGTTGTTATCATGGAATTTGGTACATGCATGTCCATGTTTTGAGAATAGACCATGTTTTCATCTTGTTTTGGAAAAGAATTGGTTCATTAGAGCATGAAATTTGAGCTTTGAAATGGTTTAAATCCATGCTTGTTGCATGTTCATATGTTCATGAAAATTGGTTTGAAATTGAGTTTGAATTAAACACCCTTGGGCTTTGATTTCTCAAATTAAGCTTTGAATCATGTTATTCTATGTGTGTACAAGAGTTTTCCAGGTTTTCAGCCCAAGAGGATCGAAAATTATGCTTTTGAACTTGGTTTTTGGCTTGGAGGTGCAATCTGGATTTTTCCAGATTTTGCACTCCTGCTCGAGCAGGGAAAGTGACGCTCGAGCGGGGAATCTGAGCATCCAGTACTTTGCACTGTTTTACAGTCCGCTCAAGCGAAGGATTGGACGCTCGAGCGGAGTTATGTGTCTCACGCTCGAGCGGGCGTCGAGCGTCCGTCGAGCGGAGATTTCGCATATCCAGTACTTTTACAGTACGCTCGAGCGGGGGTTTTGACGCTCGAGCGTGTACCTTTGTTGCATGTCCGCTCGAGCGGGGAAACCTGCGCTCGAGCAGGACTCTGTTTTTCTAAAAACTCTGAAACTGTTTTCTATGCGCATCTTTGCATTCTCATCCCATCCTAGGCATTCTTAGGCCTAGTTTAAGACATCTTAATGAGGACTTAGATGTAGAACACACCGAGGCAAATTAGGGATTAAGTTATTATCTTTCCTGACTGTGTAGCTTAGTGTGTGTTCAATCTGTTAACTGTGTAGGGTTGGCTTCCGAGGAGACGCTCTAGCTTCTCAGAGCCCGTAACTCTGTGAGTAACAAGCGTTGTGTAAAGATACGTTCAAAATGATTATCTTGAATCTTGAATCAAGCTTTAACTGCCATCGTTAATTGAATGAATGTATGTCCTATATTCTGAACTATATTGTAGCATCCTTAGCAATTACTGTTACTGACTGTTACTGTTATAGAGATCTCTGTCGGTTTCCTCGTTGGAACCACTACTGTTCACTGATAGATGGCCATCATTTACTGTTCGGTCTTTTAAGACCTACTGTTTACTGTACTGTTATGCTAATGGATGTACCACATATGACTGAATGACTGATATACTGAATCAATGAACTGTTTTCATTACTGTAAGGACATTCATTCTAAACCTCTTTACGCATTGTGTTATTCACTGGGTTTTAGCTCACTGCTCATATATATATGTAGGTGTACAGGCACCAGACTGCAGCTAGAAGCGTCGGGGTAAACTCCAGTTTTGTCAAGCCAACTACTGTGCCTCACTACGAGGTTCCGAGCCTATCGAGTTATGGCTTAGGGGTGTTTTTATTTCCCCTGTCTGTCCATGTGTCTGTTTTGTATAAACTGATAGCACTGAACTGTACTGTTAATCAAGATTTGGTCCCTATTCTGAATTATTGTAAATATTGTGCATACTGTTTTGTTACTGACTATATATTGAATAAAAAAGTCTTTTTGCATACAATTCATTGGACATCATTTATTTACTGTTTTGGCTTCCGCCAGCCCCTGTACTCTGTTTTTACTATATTACTGTTAAGCAGGCCTTTGGTAATCTCGGATTACTGGCCGGTTACGGTGCTAAACCCATAGGGGAGAGTTTGGGTCGTGACAATTTCACAACTCATTCAAATATTCCAATGTAAAGCATATAAGTATGAAATTTTTATATCAAGCATATTCTTGCGAACACAAATGTAGAATTCCAAATATAGATAGTATACATCTCAAAAACATGCTATGACATCAAAATTGATTCTACAAAGATATGATTCAAAAAGGAATTAACATAGTAGTATGAAGTCATATATAAGATGTGAAAAGGATGCTCACAAAAAAATTTATCACTTCTTATCTCTTTTTCATAGCAATGGATGACATGATATAAAATGTTAATGAATACATGAATCATTCATATTTTAATAGGCATTCATCAAAAAAATATAATTCTCATTTTTGAGTTTAATAAATGTTTGAAAGAAACTAGCAGAACATGACTTAGCAAACTTAGTACAATTAGGTTACATGGAAGCAATGATTAGACACAACCTATTGTACATAAATCACACATTAAAGAATATAGAACTTTAAGCTTAAAGGTGTGTTAGGAGTTATACCTTCATGTACCTCTTTGGAATCTTCACCCATACATTACCTCTATTGTTCATCTTGGTGATTTTCATTTCATCATTCTTCTTCTTGTAGGAGCTGATTTGCTCTTTAGATTGAACATTCTTGTTGTGTATTTCCTCTCGAAGTCTTTGGTGTTCTTTGAGATTCCACCTACAAAATATCTTGATTTCTTTCTTGGTACCCATACTTTCTTGGGTCCATGGGGATTAGTCTCAAGAACATTTAATATCATAAAAAGTTTAGGAGGATCAAAACCAATGCCTACTTTGTCAAAAACACATCTTTGATTTCCAAGAAGCTTGTTGAGGTTTTCTTTTCCTTTTACAAAACTCTCAAAAGTTTTGTTTAAATCCTCAACATTGTTTTTCAAAATGTTTTTCTCATTGGCAATAGACGTAAAGTCATTTTTCAAAATAGTATTTTCCATTTTTAAAACACCCACATCATTTGAAAAAGAAGTAACTAATTTCTTTAATTCAGAATTCTTAACACAAACATTTCTAAATATGTCATGTAGTTCATTGAAAGCACTTTCAAGTTCTACATAATTAGAAATTACCTCATCTTGAGTGGATTCTTCTTCTCCAAGAGCCATGAGACACAGGTTGGCTACTCCATCATTTTCTCCCCAAATGGCTTCATTTTTACTGTCATCCATTATTGAAAGTTCATGAACCATGAGTGAGCCTAGGAGTTCTTCAATGCCTAATTTTGTTAGGTCTTTTGTTTTGCTTCTTGGATAGTTGTAACCTTAGGTTCTCATTCATTTGGCAAAGACCTAAGTATTTTTCTTACAAGCTCACCATTAATATAAGATTTACCAAGAGATTTTAGAGCATTAATAATATTGGTAAATTTATAAAACATCTCAGAAATAGATTCAAATGATTCCATAGTAAAGAGTTTATAATCATGAATAAGCATGTCAATCTAAGACTCTTTTATTTAGCTAGTTCCTTCATAGGTGATTTCAAGTTTATCCCAAATCTTTTAAGCAGTAATACACCTAGAAATTCTATTGTACTCATTTGCATCTAGTCCACACACAAGAATAAGCTAAGCTTGGCTTTAGCATTAGCTTAAAGGAGTTTATAATCACGCTTATCAAATTCATCCTCAAGTTTAGGCACACTGATATGATCTACTACCTTGGTGGGGATTTTAGGACCTTTAGTGATAATGAACCACAAAGCAAAATTGGTAGCTTGAAACAACAACTATGCAATACAAGACTCAAAAGAATTAACCAGCCCAAAACAGAGCTAAAACAAGTCAAAACAGAGTGTAAAACATGCTGGACTTGAGCCACAAAAAGCTAAAACATTAAGCTAATACGTGGGGCTAACTAGGCATGCAAACAAGACACAAGGAGAGGAGGCTAACCCCTCCAATTTTGGACTTCAAATAAATCCCCAAAAACCACACACCCAGACCTCAATGACACTTTAGCTGGGTTCTTAATCAATATGGAATGTGATCCTTTTTTATCCAATAAAACACCACGACCGAGATAGGAACTTGTTTATGATACAAAGTCATTTTTTCTTTCCAATGAATGTAATTACTACTATCAAAGAGAGGTGGCCTATTGCTAGCTTATCCTACAGAAGAGTAAGTAGAATACATGGTTATTATGGATCAAAAACTCAAGATTGTTAAATCTAAACAAGAGCCCCAAGCTCTGATACCAATTGCAACCCAAAAAGCAACCTAAGAGGGGGGTGAATTAGGTTTCTACAAATTAAAGTTAATAATACCCCAATAAAATTAACTACTAGTATAACAAATTATTAACAAGCACAATGATAAACTTAGCAGTAAATGATCAAGCAAAATAACAATGAAGTATAACTAACATACAGGGTAAATCAAATGATTAACACATGAATATTAGATAGATATAGTAGTAGTAGGAAAGTAAAGAGATTAGGGAAGAGGAGACAAACAGATTTATAGTGATTCAGCTTTAACCAAGCCTACATCCACTCCTCAAGTTTCACTTGAGATTTTCCACTATCTTCTAGCTTCACAGAGTGCTAGAAACCTTTTCACAGATGGAGCAATCCTCCACAGATTTTACACAGACTTTCTAAGTCAAGAACACTGAATGTATTACACTCTTACAAGGTTGAAAAAAAGGTGTTTCTGCTTTCACAAAAAGCTACAATAATTATCTCTCAAAGATAGACATAAAAATGAAGCTTTGGTTTTTCTGTAAATCTCACACAGGAAAGATGAGCTTAATGCTATAAGGCTCAGTGTATAATTTCTAAGAGAGGATGTAAACAAAAATTGAAGAACATTTCTCAGATAATTTTTCAGAGAATAGATGTGAGTGATTATAGATCAAAGAATATTTTCTGATTTTTTGTCACTTGTTTACATTAGAGGCTTTGGTATATATTTATAGCTGTTTATAGTCGTTTATAGCCGTTGTATTCATTTGAATTTATAGCCGTTGTACTCCATCATTACTAATTTGAATATCTTTCACTCCATCATTACAAATTTGAATATCTTCCACTTGAACCTTTTGAACCTTTTGATCCGCTGTTGTGTTGGGCTGTTTGAACTTCTATTTTTGGGCTGTTTGAACTATTGATTTAATCAAATATTAAATACATTCTAACAACATTTAGAATAAAGATTTAGGTGAGAAATAATGGGACAAAATAAATTTTGATTTTATTTTCTCTTTCAAATAAATTAAAACATAATTAAATAAATCATCAAAATGAATTTTAGATTCTATTTTTCTTTTTCAAATAAATTAAAATATAATTAAATAAATTATCAAAATAAATTTTGAATTCTATTTTTCTCTTTCAAATAAATTAAAACATAATTAAATAAATCATCAAAATAAATAAATCTAACAGGGGCTTTTGGAGCAAAACTATGATTTATGATGTCAAGATTTATAAGGTGCATATGAATTGTCTAATTAGCCTTCTATTTATTTAATTTGCAGTCTAATTGCCCGAATCTAGACTACCAAAATTGCAATTTATGATGCAAGGCAAATAATCCTCGAACTTTGTGTTTCATGCTTTTTGTTCATATGCTTTTGGACCATAAAATTTTCATCATTTAAATAATTTTGATTTATTATTTAATAGATTGACTTACAAGGAAGTTCATCCAATGAATTATGGGTGTATGTGGCTTTTGTTTTTTGTTTCTGCTCTTTGTATTCCTCAGAGCCTGGAAACTGAACTTTGATAATTAGTTTTCATTTTTTCTGCTTAGGAAGTTCTCTGTTTAGCTTATGTTGTGATTCTTAATTTTTTCAGCTAACTGCATACTATACTGAGAAGATCACATTGGAGACTGGCAATTCCATTGTTGATTTCTAGAAAAGAATCATATTTGTTAACCTTTCAGCATTTTGAATATTTTATAAATAACCAAATTAAAGAGTCATCTTATGGCTTCTCACTCACAGTGCTTGTGTTCACATTCAACTAGTAGTGTCTTCACATCGAATCAAGCTACTCGTCATTAGTGAGTATGCTGTGTTGTGTCACCCAACCTTGAGAACTGTTCTTATTTGATCTTTGTTTATTGTTGCCTCATAACTCTTGCAAACGCATTCATCAAATTGTTTTTTTATGTTGCTGTTATCATCCTCAAGATAGTTACCTCTCATCCCTATGAACATCATTGTTCAAGTTATTTTCATTTCTTTGCACATTCTTCCTCTGACGCACAAAAGATGTACTTGAGGCTGAACCGTGGTGTAAGCCTCTTGAGATTGTTAACTTTTGATGCCAAATCTGCTTGATTCATCTCCTGGAATCATTTTGTACTATGCAAGAAAGTGTGCATCTGTTTTGTTAATTTAGTAAATGAAAGATAAATAGGGATTTAACTGTAGTGTTCATAACTTGATGGAATGATTAGGCAAGATTTCAGTGTATAATTTTTGTTACTTCATGTAATCTATGTGAGTGCTGACATATATGCATTGGCAGCACAATGAAAAGTCTTCATCAGCTGGTTTAATTGGCAATGACAACACTGCATCCGTGCTAAAATCACACATTCCTTACAGGTGAGATGATTTTGATTAGTTTATTATTTAATGGATCCTGGCTGCCATCTGTGCTCTCATGAACACATAAACACACTACACGTTAGCTCTGTTCTTTTTCAGATACTCTTTGGTTGATATAGGGTCAACAATTGATATACGAATAAGTTTAGGAATACAAAAATTGATATACGAATAAGTTTTGGTGTGAGTGCAATGCTTACCAATTCAATGGGTCAACGGGATACATTTGTTGGGACTTATAACTACATGTCAGTAAGTGGAGTTATTGTCCTTGTATTTGGAGCAGAATTCAGCTGGTCTAGTTATTTAGGTGGTTGTCATTCTTCTCTTGTTTTGTAGTTTAAGAATATTTTGGTTTTCTCCAAACTTTTTATGCAGACTAGTATGCATTGCGTAATTTGAAGAATGCCACTAGTGATAATGTTTTTCCTATCTTTTGTCAGCCCGAAAGAATTAGTGGAAGAACTTATGACTATAAGAGTGATATTTGGAGTTTGGGCATGGTAATTCTAGAGTGTGCTATAGGACGTTTTCCTTATATACAATCCAAAGAACAGCAAGCTTGGCCAAGCTTTTATGAACTTTTGGAGACCATTGTGGGAAGCCCACTACCTTCTACTCCACCAGACCAGTTCTCCCCTGAGTTCTGTTCATTTGTATCTGCCTGGTAATGGCTACAATGTTCTCATCTTGCGTTCGTATTATTTTACTGCATTGTGAATATACTATGTTATCAATTATCATCTTCTAGCAATTGCAGTTGGGCATTGTCTTTGTTGTTTTTTCATCAATTATGGCAACTAGTTGTCTGTTAATGTGTTACTAGAGGGGAACATGCACTATGCATGTGTTCCTCATCTCATTGTAATTCTTCTTAAACGAAGTTATTTTCCACTCACTCTCCTCTGTCATATATTTTCATATGAAACTTTCTCAGATTTGCCAAGTGGCAGCTATTTAAAGAAGCCAAATAAAAAATATTCTTCCACCAAAACCACCTGTCTGACAAACTCTGTTGTTGGATTTATATATAATAGAAATAGATTTTTATCTTTTAAATAATTTCTCAAGCAAAACGGGTGCATAAAAGATTAATGAACTAGATTCTACTTTCACAGTGATTGAAATCGAGCCCTATTCCAAAATGTTAAGCCTCGTAAACCTGTTGGGGTCAGGTGAGCCCTAATAACACCTACAGTTGAGGCAGGTCATAGGTCCAAAACTAGGACATGAAATCTAAGGGGTTATGGGGTCAGGGTTGCTTACATCATTTGGCTGGGAGGCAGGGGAGAAGAAATTGCAAGTCTGAGATGGCATTTTGACTTAAACTTCCATCAACTCTGATAATTACATTTTGGCTTCTATCTCTTAAGTTGCCTATACCTTTTCAAGTATGATGTCGAGTGATCAATTTCATAAAATCAGTCATAGTTCCATTTTTCTATTCCTTGTGAACCTTGGCATTGTGGCAAGATTAGCAATTGATCAGTTTTCTCATTCTTTTTTGGTAAAAATTAATTTTGAATTTGGACCAAGATGAATGCAGATATATATATATATATTTAATCTTTTGAATATGAGTTCTTGCTACTAGACGAGGAATTTGTGTTGCTTAATGATGTTCAGTTGCAAAGTGCAATATTTAGGCCATTAACCATGCATTCCATTATAATTTCAATAATAAAATTGGACCTACTGCAACTGGGAAAGCACCTTGTACCTACTCCTAGGGATCATTTCATTGTTTGTTGATTGAAAAAGTATTAAATGCCAACAACATGATCATCTCAAGTTACTCCAAGCATGATCTAGATTTTGTTTGTGGAATATTAACAAGGAGCTATTGGTTTTATTGCTTTCAATTGTAAACATTGTATGAACAACTTTTCCGTTCAGAGCAATGTTCCTACACATTTTTTCTCCCTCCTTGCTTTGCTGCCCACAATTCACATTGCTGCTGTGAATGTAGAGAATCTCAAGTTTAATCATCTGCAGAGTTTGCTTTTAAAGTAGCATTGACATTTTTAAGTAGCTTGAGTTGTTTTTGAAGTAGCAATGATATTTTGAAGTAGCCTGAGTTGCTTGACATATCTTCTCCCCCTATAACATGAAAATTTTGTTCAAATTGGTATCTTGACTGTATTGTTTTTATGCATGTGCAGCGTACAAAAGGACCCTCGAGACAGATTGTCAGCTCTAGACCTTCTGGTTAGTATATTGCTTAATGAGGATGTAGACTTGTTGGGCTTGTTTGTTTTTGTTTTTGTTTTCATTTTCTAGAAAAACACGGATGTTTCGTCTTTTAGTACTTGACTGCTGAACCTCTTTCATTCATGTAGAGTCACCCATTCATCAAGAAGTTTGAAGATAAGGACATTGACTTAGGGATTCTGGTAGGTAGCTTGGAACCTCCTGTAAATTTTCCGAGATGATCTGTCTTGTAATGATGTTACGAGTGTAGGACTTTTTTCCCCTATATGTACTGGTTAACAATTTACTAGAACATTACCTAAAGCATATAGCTGGAATTAAGCAAATGTTTCCCTCTCTTTGTTTTTCTATTCCTAAGCATATTGCAGTTTGATGTATGAATCGAATTTGCATGCAAAAAATAAAATAAAATAATAAATAAATAAATAAAAAGGAACTCACTACTTGTGTATGCTTTTCTGAGATTTAAGAATCGATTGTAGTATTTTTGTCGAGTAGTGGCTTTTCTTTGAAGGGTTGTTTTGAGGTTATGGCACCAAATGTTAAGCCCCATCAACATGGAAACCTATCAATATTATTAATCAATTGTTTTTTTGCTTTCCCTCTTTTTTTTTTTCCTTCAAAAAAATAATAAATAAATAAATGTGATTGCATGCCCATGGGGAAGCTTTTGCTCAGTTCCCTGCAAGGAAATCTCAGTTAAAACAACTGTGTTGGTAAGAGGTGGAATGGTTCTGAACATTGGCCATTTCGTCGAACTGGCTAATGTGTACCTAGTTTTTATCTTGTAACTCCTGTCCAGATTATTTAGAGTGACATATAACAAGGCATTGTGGTTTCACTAATAGATAGCTTTTGCTGAAAAATTGAGTATGTTATTTTATCTCTTTGCAGCTAGCAGAAGCAACAAAAGCACAATTTTCATGTGATTACAGTGATCACCTTGCTCTTGTCCGGGCTTATGAGGGCTCGAAAGAAGTTGAAAGAGATGTAGCTAGATATGAATACTGCTAGAAGAATTTTCTTTCTATTCAATCAATGAAAGCTATTGTTGCTCTGCGAAGGGAGTTCTACTCTTCACTTAAGGAATATGTTTTAAGTTTTAATGCTAGATAGATGTGAATTGGATGATTATATAGATTATAAATGGATTTTTAATTGAAGGAATATGTAGTTTGAAATTACAGGTTCAAAATTTAATGATTTATATATTTTGTTGAATGTTTATGATTCAGGTGAATTGTTGGTTTGATTGATTATTGTAAATTACAGATTGTATTGAATGGATTGGATAGATTATTATGAATTACAAGTTTATTTTGTTGTATGTTGGCTCAAACATTCCTTTTGGCGACCAAACTTGTTGATCGTGGAATGTGACAATTGGCGACCAAACTAAGAGGTCGTAGAATGTCACAATTGGCAACCAAAATTTTTGGCCGTGGAATGTCACGATTGGCGACCAAACTTTTTGGTTGTGGAATGGGATAATTGGCGACCAAACTTTTTGGTCGTGGAATGTGACAATTGGTGACTAACATGTTTGGTCGGGAATTTGTCACTTTTCGCGACTAAAGTGTTTTAGTGACTAAATGGATTAGTCGCAGTAATGATATATTTAGCCATTAAAAATTTAGTCGGCAAATCTAACTTTTTCCCGACTGACAAAAGTTTTGGTCGCTAATTACTTTTGCCAACCCTCAATTGGTGACCAAAGTGGTGACTAAAAAAATTGGTCGCGAATAGCTTTTGCCAACTAAAAATGAACTTTTGCCGACCAAATTTTTAGTCGGCAAAAATACAATTATACATTGCTGTAAACATTCCTCCACAACCTGTACAGAGGGCTTTCTGCCTGTTGATAAAAGTAGAAACCAAAATTATGTAAAATATGTGAACGGCCAACAATGAAATAGATATTGATTGTATTTGCTACTCTCTTAGCCAAAATGCTTCTTAAAGCCTCTCTTCTTTTTCTTCTTCTGGTCAAATAATGGCTCTGCCAACTTTTGTGTCTAGGCAAATCTGTCAATCTTTGTATTGTGATCAACTGGTTGTGATTATGGTGAGATGATCTAATGGCCGAAAAGGAATGGTAATTGTGATAAGAATAACAAAAAAAACTTTTACATTATTGTAGTAACAAAGCCAAAAAAATGGGCAAAATGACACTCGTAAGCTGAAAAATGGCTTTGGTTTTGCCAATTTGTTTATATCTAGTTAAATATTTTAGCATTTTGAAGTGGGAGAAAAGAAAATTGACTTTTTTTTTGTTGGAAGACAAAAAAATTGACTGGAATCTTGCAACGAACTGGCTTAGGGAGGTAGTGGTATTCAAATATTTACTTTCACATGTTATCATTGTATATTTTTTGAATTTTATTAATAATAATAATAATAATAAGAGAAATAATCTGATTTTTTTTTGCACCTAGTGTTTGACAATATCCTTTGAAAGTCAATATTTGAGTCTAATATATTTCTACCTTAAGTTTACAGTGAGATTTATGAATTTCAAATTAAAGAATTTGGTCACTGATTTGAAATAGCTTTAGACATGAAATTCCTAGATAAAAACATCAATGAAATGAATGTTATATTTGAAATTAAAATTGGAGAGAGAATAAAAAGTAAAAGAAAACTACTTTTTTTCCCTTCCCCCTTGTCTTGTATTCGAATATGGAGGTTCGCATCGACCACTAAAATCAGACTCAATCAAGGGGGAGTGCTTAAAAAAACAAGTTAGGAAGACCAAACCTAGAAAAATTTAGAATTTAAGCAACTCTTATGTCGCCCGAAAAAAATGAAAGACCGACACCATGCACAAGACACCTGCTAAAAAAAGTCCAAGATAGACAACTCCATTTCTAGAGACAGTTCTGTGGTTCAAACCCACGCAAACCACTAGAGACACTAACGATAAGCCTTGCCATTGAGCAAACCACCCTTTCAAGCACCATCACTGATAAATGATAAAAGCCAAATAAGGTAAGCCTAAAGCCAGGGAACGAACATTGCCAACCATTGTTTTCAGCAAATTACTCTGCTACATATAATACACAATATCAATGGGGCAAACAAGCTTTTATAAGAAATGTCAAATTAAATACGACTTTTTTATCCAGTCTTTGTATCCAATCTTTGCTTAGTGTAGGTAGCCTGAATCTGGTAAACGGACACAGCCAACCCTTATTCTCCTGCAAATTACTTTATGCTACGAATACAACATAATAGGCATGCGACACACAAGCTTATAAGTATCTGTCAAGTTAAAGCTGTGCCACCATTAAAAATAGCATCCTGAAAACTAACAACTCCTCAAGGCTTTCATAATAACCCCAAAATCCAGTCAATTGAGAGGTTATAACCTCTGGGAGCAAAGTCTCATTAACCAAATTTACTTCAACAAGGGAAGAAAAATAGTGAATGGCTTCCTGAACCCCACATGTTCATCTTCTACTCGCTGCATATCTAGATCCTGTGCCAGATAACAATCACAGTTAGCAGCAGCTGAAACATGAAGATAATCTTATACCAGATGTGGCTGCAAAAATTGACCAAAACTCAAATAATATATTGCTCCTGCCTTAATTCCAATAGTTTAAATTAAGTGAATCACACAAGAAAGCCTAGGTGCAGATGGGATAGCCAATTAAGACAAGTATAACATATGAAAACAAAGGCCAATGAGGACAATGATGAGACAACAATGGATAGGGAAATAAATACATGAAACAGGACAAGGGGAGAATCAAAATCTCATACTTCAATGTGCTATCCAAAACAGACAGTACCTCCTATTCAATCCCAGATTAGACCATGGAATTCAACTATGTAGGCATGCCAGTATGGAAAGATAAAGTAGAACACAGGCACGTCAAGAAGTGCAACATTAAGTTACGTACATACATATAGAAGATAAAAGCAGTGCAAGGACTAAAGTCAGAGGATCATTTTTTTAAGGACCAAAGTGGACCAGATTATGCTCACAAGCTTGCCCAAGCAAGCTACTATAAAGATATTTTATCATTCAAATGAGAAAACAAGGCCAAATTAGTCATGCCAAAAAAAAGAAAACACAACTTCATGCGTTACAACAGGTAAGCACTTACTGCTTGAGCGTTTGATGTTTCGGCAGAACTTGCTGCCACACCGGCACTTAAATGCCTTGACTGGATGATCATGATCATCGAAATCGATACCATAATCCTGCAGACACATCACATTTATCAGCTTCACAAAGAAAACAAAAAAAAATCCCCAACTACTCTTTTTTATGCATCAACCAAGCTTAAATAATAAGCATCAATAATTTGTCAATTGAGTTCCAAGCAAAGTAAACAAGTATACAAGCACACAATTGGTTTTGAAATTTTTTTTGAGGGAAAACTGCATGTATGCTCTTGTAGCACGATGTATAAACTCATTAGCAGACATTCCAAGTGGACTAGATTTGTACCGTGCAATACAGGCAACATTAACAGGTCATTTTTTGTGCAACCATTAGTTAAACCTCACAATCAGATAAGAGTCATATACAATTCATAAACGGCATGCCAGAACATGTCAAAATGTTTGTGCCATCTGCCAACCTCTTTCTTATATGACATATACAGTAAACCTTAGGCTATGTTTCACAGCTTCAGAAGATTTTACGTAACTTCGTCAATCAAGTAAATGGTAATACATCCACCAGAACACATTCAGGGTCTTCAGGGAAATGATTCTTTTAGATACCTCAAGCATATTTTAGAGTCTTTGGAGATGAAGTCATGAGTGCCTGATAGGTTCAACAAGGTATTGATGGGGATACCTCCATAATTGTGATCATCCGCATTGATGACAACTTCCAAATTCACAGCACATTCAGCTTTTCAAAACAATTTGATAAACAAAGCCTAACCTCATGAAAATATGTTCGCTTACTTTAAATAAAAAATGCCCTTCTATAACTACAACTGCAATTGCTGAATTCAACTACACCATAGATTTCTAACTACCCATTTTAAGCACACCGATATGGCGGTGCACACCTTCTAGTATGTATATATATATATTAAGTGAAAGTGCACAACCACACTGTCGCATGAATAACTTCAAAACATAATCTAATGAAAACTAACTTACCCATGTAAGTTCCTCCAATGCTTGCACCTTTCTGCTTGTGAAGAAGGCAAGCTGCACAAAGGGAAGACACAAACTATATTACATTCCAGACTTAAATGATTAGGTCAGCACCACAAGTTATGGCCGGAGGCAGAAGGATGTGCGGAAGTATCTGAGATCCATACATGATAATAATGATGGTCAGGAGTCTCCACCTCCACAGGTATCTCAACCAAGTTTGAATCGAAACATCTAGAGGAATAAGAAATAAATTTATTAAATATTAAAACCCAAATGAAGATTTAACTTCAGAAAACACCAAAAGAAGTAGAAGAAGATGAGCAGAGAGAGATGACAGAGATGTAAACTAAAATGTAAATGCAAAAAATGATAGGATGTAATCTAAATGCAAGTGCCACACACAGAGAGAGAGAGAGAGAGAGAGAGAGAGAACAAAAATACAGTTCCAAGAAAATCTAGAAATCTAGATATTACAAGTCATGAAATGGTATGTTTCAACACCAGATATAAATTCAATTGAACATCCAAAGGCTCAAGGCTTAATTGAGGCATCACATGAAAAAGCCAGATTAGTTAAGGACTCAATCTGTTGCCACTCATAATTTTTTTTTTTTGTCCTCTCTATATCTTACCTTGGACTATCTCTTTTTCTTTTTTCTTTTCCTTTGCTTGAATTTTTCTTTATTGTAAGTACTGAGAGCGATTCCCTTTCTTCTATTGTAAGGTGAAGTTAAAAATTACAAGTCATGAAACATAATCTAAATACCTTGTATCAATAAAGATCCTGGTAGCGTCTTTATTATACATATACACATCAGCTATGATAATTTCAGAGTAAAACCAAAATGTTAATGACTCAGGAACAACCAACAGGGATCAGAACACGGTAATAATTAAGAGGAAGCCACAAGGGCATATGCGCTTCTGTGTTTTGTTGAACTTACCTATGATTAATAAACCTTGCAACATTTCCACAATGTGTTGCATCTAAACAAAGAGCCTCTTCATCCTTTAAGACTCCTTCTGAACCCCAATCAGCATCAAGCAGCACAGGATATGCATGCTCCTCACTGCTGGGGCTTTTCGAGACTCGCTCAAAGAGCTCTGCATTGGTTAATATTTCCCCAACATATTCACATACAAATGCACCTTTTGGAAGGTCCTCTAGGGTACGAAGACCCCATCCTTTTCCTCCAGGAGTCATAAACACCTGAAACATGGGGATAGGGGGAGCAAAACAGAGCGAACTAGTCATAGAATTACATGTAAACTAACATGAAGATATTATTGAAAGCAAGTTTATTTACAGAATATGTAAACATTGCTGAGCCTCACTTTTTAAGAGACCCTTTTCTAAAGAACTTCATAAAAAAATGAAATCTTGGATTTTTTGCTTCAAGAGCTTGCCTTGGGAGAGTCACATAGTGTGCATTTATAGCCTGTTTTATTATTTTAGAAATTTGATTTATGCTTTATCGATATCACGGTTCAAGTGTTAAAAATTGGTAAGGTTTACTACTCTTTTTCAAAATTCAAAGTTCCCAAAAAACTCCAATTTAAAATAATAATAATAATAATAATAATAATAATAATAATAATAATAATAATAATCCTGAGATTTTTGGCTCAAATTCTCACCTGCAAATTGCAACTTATACCACGCTGTACCCGATTACCACACTGCTTACTGCAGCCACATTTCCACCAACACTCTTTTATGAACTTCCTCACTAAGTGACCTTTGCATGGTTCTATAATATCATCATTTTTTGATCTTTCCAGTGGGCACTCCTTACAATAAAAGTGGCAGTGCTTTCGGGGATCACGATTCATCGAAATACACTCTTCTAAAAATTCATCTTTAACCAGGCCTTCTAAGGTGTATGCAAAATCACCACCAGTTTCATTTGCACAAGCACAAGGTGTTGATGATGATAAACAATCGCCAAGACAAATCGAACAACAATTCTCCCCAATCCGAGCCAAAGAGAAATTGACATAAGCATTTTGAAAAACTGCATTTTTGGGTATATAGTGAAAGGATGGTGGACACTGATTGTTGACTTCATTTACCAATGAAATCACAACTCTTTCTTGTCCTTTGGCTATGTCATTAGCATCATGAAGAGACTTTATATCATCAGGCTGCTGAACCAACAGACTATGAGGATTTGCATGCTCAAGACTATTCTGTTCCTTTTCCTCATCAATTTCACCGATGTTCTCAATAGTATTCTTATCAGTTTGTGTGCAGTCATCTGTCCCATTGGACGATGATGGAAGTCTTGGAATTTGAGACTGTGCTACTTCAACAGCACATGGGGTAATGACTGATCCATTAGAAGCACCAAATGGCTTTACTCTATCACCCAAAGCATCGCATTAGATTGTTTCAATAAATCAACAGCTGGCATAATTGTTTCCTGTGATTTATTGGCAGAGTCAGTTCCCAGTTCCTGAAAATACTCAAGCATATCTTTCATTAGTTTAGTCACATAAAAACTTGGGTCTAGGACTTCATATGATCTAAGACTAAGACATTTATCGTTCACCATTTTGAAATCAGATTTTTCCAAGAGTAAAATTACAGGTCAAAGAAATTTTCACCTCTCCATAGTGTGAGGAAGCAATATCTAAGTTAGAAGAACACCCATCCACATTGTTTGCAAGCATGCAATCAGTTCTCCTTTCATTTGATGAAGCTAGAACACCATCATTTCTAGCTTCCCCATCTACAGATTGGGATACAATATGTTCAGGACCATCAGATGCTCCGATTGAGCCATTTGAACTTGAAGAATTTTCTATGCTTAATGGCTCTGTAAAATTTGAAGAAACAAAGCTGACCATCATTAGTTGAAAGATACTAGTCATCTATGTGTATGTTAATCACCGAGAGAGAGAGAGAGAGAGAGAGAGAGAAGGAAAATTTACCGATCATATAAATTGTTATAGCCAATAACTGAACAACATTGATATAACTGACCTTCAATGATATGAACACACATTATCAATAAATTCATCAACATATCACCATCAAACAATATAAATTTCAATAAATTATCTATGTTAGCAACGTATCAAAAATATGTTGGGACAAGGTTCTGTTGGGATAGATGTCTTCAAAAATGAAAGATTTCACACAAATATTTGATAACTTCAAGTAAGACTCATTCCTACTATTTTAAAATAACCAACCATAGAAGTCACTAAATAGAAAGCTTTTATAGATCACATAAACCAACAAAGGCCAACAACTTTTAAGTGACAAAGCCCAGAGACAAGTCCACTGAATAAGCTTGAAAGGGTACAGACCAGCTATAAGATCCATGGTATAACTTTATGCATTATTCAAATAACACAATTTTTAACTAGTCCTCCAGCAGAGATACTGTGAAAGTTATCATTTTGCTATAAGATGCCAGTCATCAATAAGCACTTAAAATTATCACAGGTCACAGGAAATAAGATGTACCTCCATGAATCACTGCACTGGGAACCTCTGACTGCAGTATGTCATCAGTGAATGGCTCATCTTTAGGCTTGATCAAAGCACAGGAATCATGTACGTGCGGCTTGGGTGAAAGGACAGTGCCAGTGTCAACCATTGGTTCTTTCAAGAGCACTGCATGAGGCAACCTCACAGAAATTCCTGGAGCAATTTGAGGTAAGAGAGGTCCCTTTCCTTTTCCCGTGAGATGTACTGGAGGAGGGACCAAATCAGATTCAGTTCTCCTTGTAGCAAATGGCTCAGTTCTGTCAGCAGCACCTGGCTGAGATGGCTCAAAACTATCCTGTATTGACACGGGCTTAGGCAAGACAGGTTGCTTTCCTTTGTTTCTAACAAGTGACTGGTGACTGTGTCATATCCTGTGACCGTTGTTCGGGACAAGTCCCAGGCAGATCAGCCTCCTCCAATTTGGGTGGCCCTCTTGATGAAGTTTCACCCAATCCAAAAGAAGGTGAAACATGATCATTCTGCTTCCTTAAGCGCAACCTTTTTAGGGGACGTTCGGGCTCCTTATGCATCTGAGCTTCTTCATCCATTTCCTCTTTCTAGTCTCAGACAAAAAAAGAAAAAAGGGGAGGGCAAAAAAGAGAAAAAAAGAGAATAATTAAAACCAGTAAGTGAACATATCATATGAGGAAGTGAGATAACAGCATCTTGAATCAGTACAAATATGATGATAGGCCACATACATCAGTGATTTCATGTTTCTTCTTTTGCTCTGACGCCTGAAAGATGAATTAAATGAAATTGGTTCGAAAATTTTAAAATAAATAGATGGAATAAACTAATAAAAATAAAGGAGCCAAACAGTCTGACTAACAAAAAAAGAAGGCTGTCAGGTAAGATAAAACATGCACATGAGAGAGAGAGAGAGAGAGAGAGAGAGAGAGATAGAGACGCACCGGTGTCTCCTCTTGGTCAAATATAGCATCTGCGAGGGCTCTGTAATTTTCTTCTTCAATAAGTTCCCAGTTTTTGTCATACAATTTTAAAAGATTTTTCAAGACTGGCTCAATAATTTATTAGTAACCCAAAATAAAGAAATCTTTAGGTTCCATGATAAATAGAGCTTAAATAAACACAATGCTCCACTAAAATTTATAAATTAAAAATGAAATAATCTTATTTTTCTTAAGGCTAATCTTATTTACCATGCAAAGAGAAAACAAAACTGTAAATGTGAGGAACATTTAAGGTTCCCCCAAAAATACCTAAACAAGAGCAATGTATTTGGCGATTCAAAGCCCAAACAAACCCTAGAAGAAAGAAAGAGCCAAATGGTAGTGATTGAAATACATTTCGGAGTTTAAAACCCATAAATTATTATAAAAATAACACAAACTGATTTCTTTTTTCATTCAAAATAATAATCGGGATAACAAAAAGGAAGAAGAAAATCTGAAAATTGAAGAAATGTAGAGACTGAGACGCAATCGAAGAAGAAACTTACCAGCTTTTTTTGGAGCGATTTGAAACGGAGTGAACTGAGAGTGTGCGAGAGTGAGAGCGATAGGGCACAGAGACAGAAGAAGAAGAAGAAGAAGAAGAAGAAGAAGAAGAAATGTTTTAGAGAGAGAGAGAGAACTGGGTTTAATTTAGAGAGAGAGAGAGAGAGAGAGAGGAGGGGCCCGGAACTCTCTTTGGACGCGTCATCAATCTAGTCAGGAAATATTTCAAGTACAAAATCTTAAAACTGTGACCAAGTAACTCGTTTTTTATGAAATATTTCAAGTGACGAAGTAACTCGTTTTTTATTTTATTAATTTTAATTTTAATTTTTTTTTGTCAAATCAAATTGATATAAAATAATATTTAAATTATTAAACTTAATATAAGTATATATTGGGTTTGAATTATCTTAATTTTGTCATTTAATTTTAGAGAACAATTGGAATTAGTAACTTCATTTTACGATTGACCTTGGTAGTTTAATTCAAACTGTTTAATTTTTAAATTTTGTTATGTATAACATTTATACACAAATTTAAAATAACTGAACATCAATAATTTTATGTTTCAAAAATTCAATGGCAAAATAAATTATACCAACTTCTTTATAATTTACATTTTACTTTACTTATTGCATCATCCTCACACAAAATGGATCATGGGCACAATGTGTGTGATAAAAGAGGTAGGTGTGGGGAGAGAAGTTTATGTTGTGTATTTAGAAGTATTTAAGATTATAATTGAGCCGAGTCAAATCGAATTTTGAGACGTTCAAGTTTAATTTGTTAAGAATTAGTTAAGTTTGAGCTCAAATTAATTTAAAATATCAAGCTATAATTCAGTTTATTAAATATCTAAAAAACCCAAGTTGCACTTTAACCAACTTTTACATAAACAACTCAAATGTTAGCTTAAAATAAAATTACAAATTTAACTTAAATTCATTTGCATTTTTACAAAAAAACATATAAGCTTATTCACAAAATATATAAGAATACTCAAATTAATATTAAACTTTATCAATCAAATGTCTAGATTTAACTCAATCATTAAACATAAATATATTAATACACTTTGAGTTTTCTTTGGCTATTGCTGAAAGAGCAAGGATCTTCTAGAGTTTTTTTTTTTTTCTAAAATTTCTTAGAGTGGTATATTGTATGGTTGAGATTTAATGACAAGTCACATCAATTTTTTAGCATTAAATCTCAACCATACAACACGCCATTTTAGGAAACTTTAGAAGAAAAAAAAACTCTAGAGGATCCTTGGTGTTACTGAAATAGGCATCTCATTATATAGCTTCACGGCATTCAAATAACATTTCACATATTTCTCTTAAGTATACTCTGATATACCAACCACAACTGAAGCAACTAAACCAATTGTTTTGTCAGTCTAAGAAACAAAAAAATAGAAATAATATCGATTTACTTTTAGTAGCTTTAGAAGAAAAGAACAAAAAAAAAAAAAAAACACTTTCACATAACGATTCACATATTTCTCTAGCTTGGTATTGTCACGACCCAAACTCGCCCCTATGGGTTTAGCATAATCAGGCGATGTCAAGAGATTAGAAGGCCCGCTATGATATATGATAACCTGAGTAAAGGGACATGGCGGAAGCCAATACAGTAATAAAGCAATGTCCAACGAGCTGTGACACTCTGTATGCAAAAAGACCTTTTTCATACATATATACATTCAGTACAAAACAGTACACAATATTACAGTCAATCAGAACAGGGACCTAATCCCTATTAACATTACGATGCAAGATCGATGCAGTGCTACAAGTCTATCTGATACAGAGATGCATGAGGGAAGCTAAAACACCCCCAAGCCATAGCATGGCAACTCGGAACCTCGCAGTGAGGCACATAGTGCAGCTTGACAAAGCGGGGACCAACCCACGCTCCTAGCTCGATGCAGGCTGCTGAGAACCTACATATATATATAAACAGTGAGCTAAAACCCAGTGAATAACATAATGCGTAAAGAGGTTATGAATGAATGTCCTTACAGTAATGAAATCAGTTCATTAAACAGTATTTCAGTCTTTCAGTATTTCAGTCATATGTGGTACATCCCTTAACCTATAAACAGTAGGTCCAAAAGGACCGGGTCTTAACAGACCCAACAGTAATGATGGCCATCAGTCAATAAACAGTATGGTTCCACAAGGGAACCGACAGAGCTCAGAATGATAACGATCAATGCTAAGGATGCCTGTCTGATTCGAATCAGACATACATTCATTCAGTAAACAATATCAGTTCGATAAACAATTCAGTTCAGTATTCAAAAGATAACCATTTTGAACATATCTTTACACAATTGTTACTCACAGAGTTCTGGGCTACGGTAAGCTAGAGCGTCTCCTCGGAAAACCAACCCTACACAGTACACAGGATGAACACACACTAAGTTGTACAGTTGGGAAAAGATCATAACTTAATCCCTAATTTGCCTCGGTGTGTTCTACATCTATATCCTCATTAAAATGTCTTAAACTAGGCCTAAAAATGCCTAGAATGGGATGAGGACGCAAAGATGCACTTTCGAAAAGCAGTTTCCGCTTGAGCTTGAGTTTCCCTTCGGCGGATATGCAACAAAGGTCCTTTCGGCGACAACTCCCGCTTCGGCGTGTGACACAAGCCTTAGCTCGAGCGTACAATCCTCCGCTCGGCGGATTATGATGAGAATCTTTGAGCTCGATTTCCCCGCTCGAGCGGCACTTTCCCCGCTCGAGCGGACACCCAGAATCTGGAAATCCCAGGTTTGAACTCCAAGTTCAAAATCAAGTTTAAATGCCATATTTTCAATCCTTTTGGGCTAATTTTCTGGAAAACACTTTAAAACTCAATGTATAACATATTTCAAAGATCAATTTGAGAAATCGAAACCCAAAGGTAGTTCCATTAAACACCATTTTGAGGAAAACTCCAAGAACAAGATGAACAATTTACATGCGTGTAATCAACTGAGTTCAAGGCTTCAAATACTTGTTCAAATGAGTCATTTCTTCTTAAAACATGGTGAAATCATGGACTTTAGCTAGAACTTGGACATGCATGTGAAGATTTCTTTGAAATCAACTCAAAATTCAACAATGTAAACATGCATGAACTTAATCATCTTCAAGGCTTTAAATACAAGCTCAATAGAGCCAAATCTTTCAAAACATGAGGGATTCATGGACTTGAATATAAATATGAGCATGCATGTAACATTTGCCATGAAAACAACTTTAAATTCCTCAATACAAGCATGCATGCAAGAGATGAGCTTCAATTCAACACCATTGAACTAATTCATGCCTTAGATCACTAAAGACCCATGAATCATGCAAGAATAAACTCAAATGCACAATAAAGAAGGTCAATGATCTACCTTAGGTCTCAATCACAAGACTAGAAGCTCAATTTAGCAGTCTACACTTCAATTCTTCCAAGATTTAAGCCAACTCTTATATGAAATCAATCTTCTTGTTTTCTCTCCATCTAAGTCGGTTTTGAACTCAAAATGGGCTGAAGAAATGTTTTGTTTGAAGTGTATAAGGCTCAATATATGTTTTATATGAAAAGGGCCACTAGGTGGCAAAACGGTAAATAAGGCCAACTCTTGATTTAGCTTATTTTATCTAATTTAATCGTACCAAATCGATTCTCAATTAAATATACCGTTAATTCACATAAATTCTACTGATCATAAAACATCTATCAATTTCAGGTTTGGCCGCCGATAAGGCCTTCAATTAACAGTTTTAAACATATACACCTGAACAGATAGTTAAATAGTTAAACAGATAGGCAATGCAAGTCAAACAAACACAGTCAATTAATCGAGACCAGTCGATTCGATAATTGATTGGTTCAATTACCAATCATATTCAGTCTCCGTTTAACAGTAATCGGTAATTAATCGGTAATTAGTATGAGGGTTATTACAGGTATGACATGATCAGTACAGTCCATCATCTGTAGCCTTGACCCTGAGACTGCAATCAACCTAAGAAATCAACAAAATGTATGTGAAAATTTGCAAAAGTTTTCATATGAATCGGGTCAAAAGTCTTACTATTTATTTATATGTTCAATCACTTCATCAATGACTTGAGTAAATAACAACTTGTTTCACCTCGAAAACATCCAATTGTTTGCTCAATATCATCGTTGTCTCTTATTGGGTAAGTCCATCAGGTTTTATTACAAAACTAGATGGTTTGATAACAGCATAGTGTTTATGGTTGGTTTATTATCGCAGATACGATGAAGGAACAAAGCTCGGGCCTCTTTGATAACATAGTACTGTTGGAAAAATAATGGTTTTTTGGTAACATTAATACAATATTAAAGTGGGTGCCAATCCTCAATTGAGGTGGAGTAAAGTGGGTTTAGAGTTTTTGTAGTGAGATCTTTACATCACAGAAAGAATGACCAAAAACCATTAAGGTTTGAATGAGAAATTGATTTAAGTTGGCCTCATGAAAGAGGTGTTGAGAAATTGTATCCCACATTGATTGTAGAAGAGAGCATTGATAGGTATTTAAATCCCATTTTTTGCCTTAGGGTGTGAGCTTTTTGGAGCATCCAAATTTTTCGAATGAATGGAGTTATGGATACTTCAAGGATGGACTTGGGCCAAAACTATGGTCCAAGTTGATTATGAAAATATGAAAAAATTGCCACACGTGCATTGTAATTTGACTTTTCGTGCTTCTTTCGGATACAATAGCCCTACAGTTCGGACTCCCATGGTTCTAAATTTGATTCCATAAGTGCAATGTGAAATAGATAAACACAAATGAGTCCAAATCTAACAATTCTTTTAGAAAATCGATTTCGAATCAAAATGCCAAAAATAGATTGCTTTGTCAGATATAGAGTCGCCACCTAAATATTTTTGAAAAATTTAGGAAACCTATGACTCATGCGAAAGGCCACGTGTCCGTCATCACCAAGATTGTCTCGGCTCGGGAACTTAGGTACAAGAGAGGAAGGTCATGAATTGAGCACCCCACTCGCCCGATCAAAGATCGGCCTCTACTAATCATGATGTGATTCTTATTTACATTAAATGCTCTTGTTTCGGTTATTAGGCTATTGTTACTATGTGATAAGCACACAAGTATAGACTAATTTGCAAAAATTGAAACATTTTGATTCATATTTGTTTGAAAATTGTTTGAATATGTATCACTTGAAAAAGTGATATCATATATACATTACTCAAATTATTCCAATTCAAGCAATTAGCCTTTATCCACGGGCATTCAAGCAAGTATATCAATTAAGCACTTAGTCTCATGGCAAGCACGCTAGATATGGCAACAATCACACGCATACAATATGCTAAAGCACAGAAGTGCTTACCTTGTACTTCAAGGCAAGCCAAAAGAAACAAAAGGATTAGAAACATGCATGCCCCTAACTAATGCAACATGACTAATACAACACATGCAATTAATGGGCTCGACTACTAATATACCATGTGAATCACTTTGATAGCATGCGGTTGTAACATGTATTCAACGGAGTAATAAACGACAATGCTTTGTTATAATGATGAACCGAGCCTTAATGCATGCAAGACAAATGGATGCAAACGTGCGAAATGCTAAAATAAACATGATGTTCTAAACTACCCATTATAAGCAAGTAAATAAAAGGGAGAAAGACATAGGGTTGGAAGACATACACATTATTACAATTTGGCCTTCGCACAAGAGGATTCGAATAAATGCCTTAGCTAAGATATTTACTAATTATTACAAACCAAATGAGTAAATTAGCTAAGCTACTTTTTTAAATTATTGCAACAACGAATTAACTAACTACTTTAGCTAATTAAATAAGTACAACACAAAATTAATTGGCTATTCTATTTAGTTTAATACAAAAACTAACTAGCTAATTACAATGCACAATTAATTAGCTAATTAATTAACTATTATGAGCCTCGGGGAATGAGGGTTGACCTATGCGTGCACGCGGATTTCCACTGGAAAAAGTCCTCTGTTTTGTTGCTAGAATGACTCTGTTGCACAGTAAGAAAATTGCACTTTTTTCCACCCACCTCACCGCTCTTTGGAAAAGGACCTTGCTTAGCCTGGAAAAAGTGGCCGGCAACCCAAAAGTCGTGGCCGGCTGGCCACTAATAGTGACTTGCCGCCCAATAAAAGTGGCCTACCGGCCACTAATGTTGGTTCTTTCTTGCAGCAATAAAGAACAAACAGAGCACAAACCAGAGTATTCTCAGGGGATGTTTGTCCACCCTGCCTCTCCTTATCAGTAAACAGATTAAAGGAGAGGTAGACTTGATTCACAAGCCACCAATCAACGAATTTCATTGCGTGATGACTTATGAACCGAGGGATACAATTTCAATAAATGGTAAGGAAAGACCAACAAAACCTTCTCTCTATCATTGATTAATCAAGGGAAATGGTTGACCTTAGAAACTTGAACTATTTCATCACTAACAAGTATGAAATGACTTAAGTCTCAATGTGTTTAATTAACGTCCGATTGAACACCAAATTATTTTATGATCTTGTTCCATTTTAACCCCAATTTTATTACTCCATTTTAATTACCTTTCATTCATTAGTCAATTGAGTCCAATAATGAGCTTTAAGTCTACTAATGGAGAGAAGTACCAAACCAAATGTTGTTTTGGGCATGAGAGAGAGATCATGCTGTTGGTAATGAACTCCTAAAGGGATTAAACCATTAAGCACAATATCACCCTTTCAAACTTAAACAACACTCATTTTGGAGTGACTCTCAAAACAAAGAGAAAAAGCCAAGAAATGAGAGAGGTTGTAGAGATTCATGATTTGAATTAAGGAAAAAGGAACAGTTGTTGAGATCTTTGAAATGATACCTTGGTAGTATATGTTGGGTTGGAAAGTGAAGTTGAACATGTATTGTTACTCCTACATTGAAATTATAAAATTTTATCTATCTCTTGAAGTTTATCTTTTGAATAGAGATATCTGTTTTGGTTATCGGTGGAGCATAATATTGATTGTTGTAGAAATTGCACGTGAAATAGCTTAATTGAAACCATTCACTCATGCATTGCATTTGAACACTTGTTTCATATTTATATATTGAAAATGTATCGTTTTGAAAAAAATGGATTAATACCTTGGTAAATCTAGTTAGGGGGTGTGGTTGTGGTTATTATTATGTTGGCCTATGTGTCTTTGGTGAAAATCCAGAAACCCGCACAGTTAGATGTTGTTCCTTCCAGTTAGTATCGATAAAATAACTATGGCAGTGCTTGTATTGCCTACTGACAGACACGTACCTAGAGATTCTTAGTGTGTGTATCCATTGCCCTGTTTTCTATTTTGGAAGTAATGATTTACGAATTGAATTATAAACATGGCATTTTATTTTGAAAAGAGAAAATGTATATTGTTTTGATAAATGGCATTTATATGCATTTACTATATGGCTTTGTTAAGTATCATACATAGCATTAAATTTATCTCTATGAGGCATTAGCTCACCCTATATAGAAATCAACTTTCAAGTGTTAATGAAATGACTCTGCTAAGGGTGTTGTTTGGGAGGATCATGGAGCTGAATGCTCATTTATTTTGTTTTGTAAATGCCTTTTGTACAACCTAGGGCTTTTGTTTGTATTTGGGCATCGACCCACTTTGGTTGTAACCACGCGAAGTCTTGGAAATGTGTAGCTTTTAAGGCATAAACTTGTAATTAGTTATAGTTATCCTTAAGTATATCAGTCACATGCTATGGATTCATAGCTTAGGGTTGATGAATGTATCAATGCATATGGCATCTTCTTTTGCAATATTTTAAGGAAAATAATGAATGAATATTAGTTTTGGAAATGATCTTGGTATTGTATGATTAAGACTATAAGCTTTCGCATATCTATTAGGGATTTTTAGGGTATCTATTGTTAACATTTTGGGGGCATTACATAATTCAGGGACAAAAAACTAAAGATGAATCAATCGTTACGTTCTTGCCTCTGTTGCCAAACTCGTCTTTATAAACTGGTGTTGCTTGATGTATATTGCTTTGACGTCTGTGAATCCGTCATTGTTAAAAGAACGAACAGTTGCAGATGAGAGAGATAATAAGAAGATGGATAGTGGTAGTGAGAGAAGACTGAAGTAGAAATGATAGGTAGTCTTCTTCTTTATCTTACATAAGATATTGATATTTCTCTCTCTCTCTATATATATATATATGGGTTTAAATTGGGCATATGAGATGCTAATGGGGGAGATTTGAGAAGAGAGATGGAGATTTGGGTTGGGTGTTTAGGGAGAGAGAAAATGAGAATGGATGGTTTTTTCTAGGGTTTTTTGGGGAAGCGTACGTGTGTGTGTGTGTGTGTGTGAGAAGACAACAGAGAGACAGTTAAATCACAGCTCAAAGGCCACCAGATTCTCTCAGTTTCTCTTTCAAACTTTCTCGCTTATCATTTTCTTTCCTTGTAAGCATCTACATACCTTGTGGATCTAAACATAATGCTAATTTGGGCCGATAGACATAATGTCGTTATGAACCCAAACAAAACACATCTAGATCTGTAGCCTTAAAAGTCATAAGTCTAGTTTGGGAATAAACTATTTTAGTAATTTTTTAACTTTTTACGAAAAGATATGCAGAAAAGTGTAATGTAATAACTTAAAATGACTTTTTAGTTAAAACTGAAAGTTGCCAAACGAGAATTTTTGGACTAAGCCCCCTACTTAAAATGAATGTCAATAACAATTTTTTTTAAATGAATTTTTTAAAAGTAACTCATGACATTTCACATAGTATCTTATTAATATCCAGTAAATTTCAGCTTTGCTATGTATTTGTAATAATGTATTGAAATTTTTATTAACAAATAACTAGGAAAAATTGCAAATAAGTGGAATGTCTACGAAATATTTATAAATTCATGAAAAACCTTATATTTTTAATTACTATTAAAATTGATAAATTTTTCCTTCTATTATAAATTTTTTTTTAAAACTTGCATTGATATGCAATTTCCCCAAATAAATAAGTGTAGGTAAAAAAATTTTGGTAAGAGTTAATTTGGTAAGAGTTACAAGTGTCTTTTCTCAATAAATTTTGTTACTAAAAAAGATAGAGGTACAAATTAAACTGTCAATACTCTGTTTATTTTTTAATTTTCACATACATTTTTTGAGTTTTTACTTTCTTTTTCTTTTTCTTTTTTTTTTTTTGTATTTTTGTACCTTTAATTAATTTTTTAAATATTTTAAATAATTTTTTTTAATATGTTAGATATACCTAACTTAAATGTATTTAAACAGTAAAATACTTATGGAAAAATATTTACAAAATTCACTAAATTGAAAAAAAGTACATTTTTGTATATATTGAATTTTCGTTTTTAGATTTCTCCCCAAAAAATTTACTTTTAAGGAAAATTTACTTTTAAGGTGCATTTAAAAGTTTTTTTTTTTTTTTTGTGACAAAATATGAAAAAATTCATTAAAAAAGCAAAATACAAAAAATATAAAACTTAAAAACCAAACAGAGTATTCTATCAACTACTCACATATGTATAGGTTGGTAAAATATTGTATTTGAGTTTGTAATCGTAGCAAACTTAATTACATTTTTTAAAATCTTTAGTAATACTTTTTGAAAATTATGTTGTTTTTTTAGACCCATCGTGTGGAGATAAATTTAAAATATAAAAAAAAATTAATAAAAATTAAAGGCAAAAAATATTTTTAAAATATTAACTATTTTTTTGTTCTTTGTAATATTTTTTTAAAAACTATTAAATAGAAACTTAAAAACACATACTTAAAAAAACTTTGAAAAAAGCAATTCCAAATACAAAAATATTTGAGACCCCCTTTCCCTCCCACCCCCTTTGACCCCCTTTTCTTCCCATTAGCCAGTTTTTCTTTTCTATTTTTTTTTTCTTTTCCTTCTCCTCCAATCACCAACCGCCACGTGTGTGTGAGGGTGGTGGGGGTGGTGATTGGAGGGGGTCTCTATCAATGCTCTTCCAAATACGAGAACAGATTCTCCCCAATCTACAATCTAAATTGAAGAGTGCTGTCATAGTTTTGGAACCCACTATGAGTCTTATTTTAATGTTTTAAATCGTTTATTATAAGATCTTTGATGCATATCATTTTTATAAATAATAAAAAAAAATATATATATATATATCCGATAATTATAACCTGAATAATTTATCACAAGTGAATGATATACATAAAAAATATATAAAATTAACTATCTGAATTATCAAAATATGATAGAAAATAGACCTCACGGGTTAAACAGTGCCGCCTATTTAGATTTGGAGTGGAAGAGGTGTTGCCATAACTGTTGTGTCCTAAATTGAGATTTATTATAAGTTTATTTTTATGATCTGAACAATTTATTTTATAAAACTCGTCTAATATTTTAAGTATGTCAAAAATTATATTAATCAGAGATTAGTAATTATGTAATTGGATTACATTTATCATAAAAAAATAAATAATATATTTTTCTTTTAAAATAATATAAAAATATGTAATCTAATTAAATAATTATCGATATTTAATTAATATAATTTTTAATATGTACAAAATATACGCTAAATTTTATAAAATAATCTATTCAAATCATAAAAATGAATTAATAATGAACCTCAAATAGATGTATCAAATGCACAGCAGCAACACCATACGCATTTGGAGTGGCCCAATCCCCCATGCACACACTTATCCGCCGAAACAGTTGCAAAACATTCATTGCGCTACACTACGAGTAACGAGTGCCATTGTTTCGGTGTTTAGCCTTTTTTTTTTTTAAGGTTAAAATTCATAATAAATTAAAATAATTAATAAAATAAAATATTATATTAAATTTATAATTATAATTATTTTATTTTATTTTCACAAATATCAAATTTAATTATAAAAAGATTTAATTATCTTTTTAAATATAAAAATTTTAATTTATTAAAATAATTAAAAATTAAAATAACATTAAAATAGTTAAAAAAAAAAAAAAGTGATCTGAAGTGTTGGGCACCTTTGGGGCTGTTTGGGAACGTGGGTTGCAGGCTATAATAGCCTTATTTTGAAAATCAGCCCAAAAGTCACCTACTGTAACAACTTTTCTTGATTTTCATAAAAAAAAAAAAAAAAAGGGCCTGCGGCAGACAGTGTGGGCACAGTCAACAGCCGGAAAAGTGCACATCAACGGCAAATTTATCATTTTATCCCTTTATATTAATTTAAAAAATAAAAAGTTAGGGATAAATTAGTCATTTTAAATTTAAACATCATTTCAATACAATTTACAATACAACAACTCAACTAAAATAGCCTCCCATCTTCTCAAACACAAAATTAAAATAACCTACTAAAATAATCAAAAAATCAAATAACTTCCTAAAATAATCACTTTCCAAACGAGACCTTTGTCACCTTTGGTCAGAGATTCGTCACGGTCTGTTTAATGGAAAGGACAAAATAAGCAACATTTTTGCTTTTTTGAAACAGGTAAAAAGTTAAGTTGATTATTTAGAGATTATTTAAAATGATTTAAATAATTTTATTTTTTAATTTTTTATAAATAAAATATGTAAAAAATGATATGACTTAGATAAAATATGTAAAAAATGATATGGCTTAGATAAATATACTAATTTAATAAGTAGTTTAAGTGCCTTGTAGTTTATGTTAAATAATGCCTTAGACCCATTTTTGAAAGTAAAAGATATATTTTTTAGTTTTTTTTGGTTTTTTTTATTTTTAAAATATATAAAAAAATAAAGAAATAATATTATTTAAATAAATTAATAAATTGGGTTTTTTTAAAATATTCTAAAGAAATATGTATGTTGTTGATAAAAATATTCTTAATGAAATTTAAGATCTTTGATTCAAATTTTACTTACGCATTTAAATAATATTATTTTATTTCAAGATAAAAAAATTTAACAAGTAGAAGAAAAAATAACCACCACACTATTAGATATTAATCATGTGTCCACATATATAGGGGTGTTTGGTAGGGTTTTGTTTAGCCAATTTATGATTTTTGACTTTTAAAAAGTTATTTTTGATCGTTTGGTTAAATTTATTTCAAACAGCGTCTGATTCTAATAACTTATTTTAAGTAAAAAAAAATTAATTATGAGAAGCTGTTCATCCCTTACTTCTGATTATCAGCTTTTACTGTGGACATATTAATTCATCGTTATACTCTTAAATTTTTTTTAAAATAAAAAAAAGACTCAAATGAACTATAAAATATTATTATTATTATTATTTATGAGAAATATAAACAAATAGTGAATAATAAAAAAAAAAAATTAATTAAAAAAACTACTTCATAGCTTATCTAACAAACACTACTCAACAACTTAAATATATTATTTAACAATTATACTAAATAGATTAACAACTTCTAATTAAAATCATAATCTATAATCTTTTAATCTATAATCTATAATATATTTTTACAGTTACACCAAACAAACAACACAATATAAATATCAATAAATAATTAATAATAATATTTCTCCAGCTACACTTGTCACACACTCCCTATTCTCTGCCTCTGTCTTTTTACTTTGAGCTTCGGAGTCTCTCCAATGGCGGACCAGAATACAAGTGAGTTGTATATATATGCATGTGTATTCACACTATATAAATCGATTCTTTTTTTGTAACTGACAAAATTAGTTGCATTAATGGCGGATAAGCCCTCCTCTACATTGCCAGACAATTCAAGTCCCAACCCCACTGCTAGTACTAAAAGAAATTCTAGTTTCAAGTGTTTTTCTGGGTTTTTTTTGTTTGTTCTTAAATCAGTGCTTAACTGGTACCAACTCGATTATTGAGGGTAATGGGGGATCTTCATCTTCAATTAATATGACTGTAAGAAACTTGGTTTTGTGCCTCAGATTTTTCTCAAATCCAAGTCATTTTCTCGGAAATCAAACAGAGAGTGGTACCAATCAAGCAACTGAAAAAAGGACACAAATGGGGACCCAATTACCCAAATCAGCAAAACAAGAACACTTTAATGGAAGTTAGGGAAGGAGTGGGTATGGTTGGTGGGTTGTGTTCCATTTTTTTTAGGTTAATAGAGGAGCCAGCATATTCTAATCATGTGGCCCTTCATTGTAGATCTAAATACTTCTCAAGTAAGTCCTTATGATACTTCTCTTTACTTTTATTATTATTATTTTTTTGTTCATTTTCTTTAGGGATTTTGGGTTGGGTTTATTTTCCAGATTTGTGAACTATAAAGGAAGTAGAAAAGTCTACAGATTGATTTACACTTGACCCATCTATACATAATTTACAGGGAGCACAAATAGCACTATGCTTATTCCATTGGTTTTCAATCTATTTAACTTATATTTTTCTCTGGTTGGTGGGATTTTGGGGAATCCAGTCATCTTTTTTCATTTTTTAATGTATGTAACAATATATATTTTATTAGTCTGGATAACAATATGTATAGGGAAATAGCCTTTATTTCCGAGGGCTCATCTTGTTGGGATTGATTTGATAACTCCACTGTCATTGGGTCATGTGATTTTGGTGCTCATTCTCAATCACAATCTTTACTTTCACTTTTTAACATTCTCTCCCTCATTTTTTTTCCCCTTTGTTTTTCCTGTGAAAATTTCACTTTGCTTATAGTGAACTGTTATATATAAATATTCTCTGTAGTTTTTTGGCCCATGATTTTTTCTGTTTGTTGGGTTAATTGTGCTCAAGAGTTGCACATTTCGTCTTGGTCTCTTTTGCTTAATTTGGGGACAACAGTGAGCTGTCTATTCCTTTCCTTTCTCATCAAAGAGCTAACGAACAAGAATCAAAACTAAAAGTTTTAGAGAAAAAATAAAATTTTGTACCCTTGAATTATAAGGGATCTGCTGCATCTGAATAATTCTGGGTCTGTGGCATTCACTTTTCATTTTTGATATGTATTGCTTTCTTGAATTTTCTCACAAATGTCAGCCTGCTAAAAGGTTGCTGAGAATGATGAAGGTACGTATGTCATGTGGTTTCTTTATTGAATTTGAAAGTGTGTGAAATTGTGTTGCTTTTATCTCCTCTAGACAGAATAAAGTAGAGATATGGGTCTGTCTCTTTGGCTGCTCCTTCGAAATGTGCCTTAATTTCTGTTTATAAATTTTGATTCTATCCCAGTATATACCTTCAATTTTTTTGTTGTTTTAGTGAGGATCTGCATCTATCTGTCTCCACCAACAAAAATTCAGTTTGAAGATTGACAACTAAGGAGTATGGATGTTGATTGCGGAAAGTGTTGGGGTACATCAAAGGTTTTTCCACAACTTTTGTTTCATGTACAGTGATTTGTGTTTTCAAATAATTATGATCCCTAAACCTTAAGAAGTTTCTTTTTATATGGTTTGACAATAAGTTGTATAATATGCGTGAATGGTGTTACATTTACATCTTTGGATTTCTACTATGCTTTCTTAACTGATCAGTTCTGAGAAATTGATTGCTGAATTGTGTTTCGGAAGGATTCTTGGAAGAAAATTCTGCTCTTTGCTTATCAAAGTCTTGGTGTAGTCTATGGGGACCTGAGCATTTCCCCTCTTTATGTTTACAAGAACACATTTGCTGAAGACATTCATCACTCGGAGACAAACGAGGAGATTTTTGGTGTTCTTTCGTTTGTTTTCTGGACTCTAACTCTAGTTCCATTGTTCAAATATGTCTTTGTGGTTCTTCGAGCTGATGACAATGGGGAGGGTGAGCAGTGGAATAATCTGAGAATTACCCAATAAAATAATTTTTGTCTTTAAACTGAATTCTCTTGTGCATAATTTTTCAGGCGGTACTTTTGCCCTCTATTCCCTAATCTGCAGGCATGCTAAAGTAGGTCTTTTGCCCATAGTTGTCAAATCGGGATTCGTATCGTGAATCGAAATGGTCTTGTACCGAATCGCGCATCGAATCGAATCGTGAATCGTAAAGATTCGGTCACTTTTTCTAAATTACTTAAAAACATATATCTACACATTTAGATATTAAATATATCTTATGAATATAAAATATTTAGACTTAAATCAATAAAAATGTTATTTTGAATAATAATCACGTAATTTAATAGGTAAGAAGTTAACAAAGGTTCCTATGTAAGATCACCATATTACCTTTTTTCTTTTTTAGATATTTCTTATCAACCATTCTTAATAAAGATGTAATATCACCATCTTGCCTTTTTTCTTTTTTAGATATTTCTTGTCAGCCATTCTTAATAAAGATAGTAACCAAATAGACAAACTATTAATTTTCAAAGTAACAATAATTAACAACAATGTTGATATTTGGACAATAAGCATATATACTTTTCTAAGTAACAGTGAGCAAATAATAAGAAGGAATTATTTAGAATCTTTTATTTTAAAGTCTAAAACATTTTAAAAAGTATAACTGACCTCACACATGTAATATTCAATTTAATAAAATAGTAATAGATAATTCATAATGTAACTTTAATCTTAAGCATCTTTAGAAGATATATTATGATTTTTTAAAAGGAAAAAAAAATGAGAAGAAAGATTAAAAATATGTTGGGTCTGATTGAATCTAATTGGATTCTATTAAAAACTCCATGACCACTAAAATAATAATAAATCATGTATATATGTTGGTTATTTTGGTATTAAACGTTATTAAAAGTTGTATTATGTCATTTTCACTAAAAAGATGGAGAAAAAAAGAGTCGAAAATATGTCGTACACAATAATTTCAAAAATTGCATAAATCGTAAAAAGTGAATCGAATCGTGAATCGATTGTGAATCGTGCGATTCACTTCCAAAATAGATTCACCCATAGAGTCGTATCGATTTTGCAAAAATTGCGAATCGAATCGTGAATCGAATCGCGAATCGTAAGATTCTGATAACAGAGCTTTTGCCTAACAGACAAGTTGCCAATGAAGCACTCTCCACTTATAAACTGGAGCACCGTCCTGACAAGAAGAGCAGCTCGATTGTGAAAATGTTCCTTGAGAAACACAAATCTTTGCGCACTGCTTTGCTAATCCTGGTTCTTCTTGGCACATGTATGGTCATTGGAGATGGACTGCTCACTCCAGCCATGTCAGGTACTTCTCTTTCCTGGTAGACAATTTCTAACTTGTTTGTTATCATTTCTTCCTAATTTTCGGACTACCTGTTTGTTTTGCAGTTTTCACTGCGGTTTCTGGCCTCGAGTTATCCATGTCTAAGGAACATCGAGAATGTAAGTTTCAAGCATGCAATGAAATTATTAGTTAATATTTAATCCAGTGTTCTAGTCTGTAGAGAAGAAGATTTCAGGCAGTCAAGATGACAATCTTGTTAACTGCCTAATTTTTTTCAAGTTGGCTTTCAGAGTTGAGATTATGCTACTTATGCATTTTTCTCTTATTATTAATTTCATTATAGAAATCTATAGAACCATCAGAGATTTACAAAACATTTTAAAAAAAAAAAAAAAAATCTATTTTGGAGTTATCAATATCGTTTGTTTGTTATTACTTGGTTTTATATGTGGTGTTTATTTCGTAATTGTTGTTATGTGTTTTATTTTGTCAGCCTCCTGCTGTTCAGTCAGGGGTGGGGAATGCTAAATTTTTTTTCTGAAAATACTCAGATTTTGCTTTAGTTGAACTGTAGGTCCATTGTTTTTGAGTAAACTGATATCTCCAAAATTTGACAAAAGTATATGGTACTATAGAGGAGTCAAGCTGTTGTGTGCTTTCAACATTTGGATGTGATTTTGGATAACAGGATTCACTTGGTTATCCCGACCCACTTAGTGAACAAAAACTAATTGACCTACGAAAATGAAAAGAGAAAAAAGAAAAACAAAACAAAGCAAAAACTAATTGGCCCACACTGCAGGGACCATTGAAATTGTCCAAGTTGTGGCCTGCAATGGCCACGCCTCACTTTTGATTTTGGGGGGTTATGGGAATACTGTTTCCTGATACATGCATCTTTACACACAGAGTAGCAAAAGGTATATAATTATGCAGCTGGGGGTCAAACATAGCATTAAAGATAAATTGAGTTGATTATTGCAATTTGATCATCTCGGAGTTACTTATTTTGAGCAACTCCAACAGGGACTTACTACTCCAATAAAGTAACTTGAATAATTCCTGTGGATTTGACCAAAGATAGGTGCACAAATTTATGAACTATAACCTCAAATAGAGTTACTATTAATAAAGAATATTTGTTTCCCTTGGAGAGAACTCCCATGGAAAAATTTTAATTTCCTTCTTTTATAAAGAAATTTCCCCCTTTGTTTACTGCATAATCTTGACTGAAAAACGATTGAAACCCCTAAAAAGCCTTCCCTAATTTTACAGACAATGACATGGCAGGAGGTTACATGTCCTTTTGATTTGTCACAAATTCAACCATGCTAGGCCCAACTCCCTTGCCATGTCATTGTGGGTGCATTTAGGGATTTAAATTGTGAGTCTTTAGCATTCCTCATCAGGAAATAAAGGAATATATTACTTGAGGAATATGAGTTCAACGTAAGATCACCCAATTAATGTTTTTCCTTTAGCAATTATATTTTAAATTTTTTAGATTAGATTTTACATGAGCATGCAAGATTTTGTATGTGTGCTTAGAGAATGTTAGGCTTGGAAGTTTTTAAATTCCGTACTTTTTTCTTGTTAGGGACGTTTGAAAATAAATGCAGAGATTTTATGTTTGTCCCAGGCTTCACTTTACCCTTTATGCCGCTTACATCTATATCTATGCCTCCATTTGCAGATGCGGTGATTCCGATTACTTGCATCATATTAGTCTGTCTATTTGCATTACAACACTATGGGGCACATCGGGTTGGCATTGTTTTTGCACCAGTGGTGTTGACTTGGCTGATATGCATTAGTGCCCTTGGATTGTACAATATATTGCACTGGAACCCACATGTTTATAAAGCTCTCTCCCCATATTACATGTTCAAGTTCTTGAAGAAGACAAGAAAAGGTGGATGGATGTCATTGGGTGGAATTTTGTTGTGCATAACAGGTAAGATTTAAAAACAATTGTATAAGGAAATTCTATGCTTTCTTTCTAGTCCTTCAAATGTATTTGTTCTTTCTAAGCACTGTTGCCACTTAGATGAAGCAAAAACACACCAATGTAAATTTCATAGGTGTTGTGCTCTGTCATCGGACTGATCTTCGTAAGGAACTAATTTGGATTGACACTCAAAATACTCATCTAATGTAAATTTCAGATCCCAAGAATATAAAATCTATGTGACATGTACTCCGGGCACAAAACGTGAACATTTTCAGATGTTTTATGTTTCGTACATTCAATACTAATAATTTTCTGCAGATTACATCGAAAACTAAATATCTCAACAATAAATAAATGATAACACTTTTTATGACTGTAATTGAAGGTTCAGAGGCATATGTTTGCCGATCTTGGCCACTTCTCATATACTGCAATTCAGGTACATTCAGAATCTTTAATTTCTTGGTATTGGATGTTTTGTGCTCGCACAATCTTTTCTATCCAGTGAAACATATCTTTTGCTTACAAAATTTATTTTTTACTCTTTGTCCAATTGCAGATTGCTTTCTCCTTTCTGGTTTACCCGGGCACTTATTTTGGCATATATGGGTCAAGCTGCCTACTTGTCAAAGCATCACCATTCCATTAACCAGATCAATTTTTATGTCTCAGTCCCAGGTATAAAGATGTCACTGTTAATACTAGTTTAAGGCTTCGTTTGGTAAGTGGTGATTTTAGTCAAAAGGCCAAAAAGTCACTAAAAAAATCAAAAAGCCAACAACCTATGCCAAAAAGTCAAAGATTTTTTTTTCTCTCTACTTTTTGCATATCTTTTCGTAAAAAATCAAAAAATATCCCAAACATATTAGTTTTTTTTTACACCATATTTTAGTCAAAAAGTTACTAAAAAAACCTGTTCCCAAACGAGGCCTAAGATTGCCTTCAAATTGTGATGTGCTTTAGGCTCTCCACATATGTCAAATGGCTCAAAGACATTTATATGTACAATCAATGGTTGCATAGATCACTGCATGGTTGCCTCCCATTGAAGTAACCATAATGGTAGCCTATTCTTTTCACTGACAGAAAGTTTGAGGTGGCCAGTGCTCGTAGTAGCAATCCTTGCTTCTGTTGTGGGAAGCCAGGCGATCATAAGTGTAACGTTCTCCATCATCAACCAGAGCCAATCACTCGGTTGTTTTCCGAGAGTCAAGGTTGTTCACACCTCTGATAAGATACACAGCCAAATCTACATCCCTGAGATCAACTGGACGCTCATGATCCTCTGCATTGCTGTTACCATTGGATTCAGAGATACAAAGCATATGGGCAATGCATCAGGTAAATTATGCTTTAAATTTGTCCACAGTTGGATCATTTTCTTACATGAACTTCATATTGGTGCTAGTAATATTGTTTGTTGCAGGGCTAGCAGTTATGACGGTGATGATCGTGACCACATGCCTCACTTCCTTAGTCATAATCCTTTGTTGGCACAAACCCCTTATAGTAGCTCTTTGCTTCCTACTCTTTTTTGGCTCTATTGAATTACTGTATTTCTCAGCTTCGGTCATTAAGTTCCTTGAGGGTGCTTGGCTCCCCATCCTCCTAGCACTCTTCCTCGTGACTGTCATGTTTGTTTGGCATTACACGACCATCAAGAAATATGAGTATGACCTTCACAACAAAGTCTCATTGGAATGGTTACTAGCCTTGGGTCCAAGCTTGGGCATTGTTTGAGTCCCCGGGGTTGGCATAGTGTTCATTGATCTCACCTCTGGCATCCCTGCAAACTTCTCGCGCTTCGTCACCAACCTACCTGCCTTCCACCTTGGATCATCAAGTGAGTGCAGATTGGCAGTGATTGGAACAGTGTCACTCTCTGGCATGCCAGCTTTTGAGATAGAGGAAAGCGTGCAGCCAGAAAGTGGCTTCCCAACCGTGGCTAGCATGACAGATGTCATTGAAATGGAGCCCCTTGGTGTTGTGGAAAGAAGAGTGAGGTTTGCAATCGACAACAATTCTGAATATGCACGGTCTGAACTGAATACACAATTGCAAAAAGTGCTGCAAGACTTGTTAGAAGCCCAACAATCTGGGACCGCATTCATTCTGGGGCATTCACATGTCAAGGCGAAACAAGGATCGTCGATCATGAAGAGATTGGCCATCAATTTTGGGTATAATTTCCTGAGGAGGAATTGTCGGGGCCCAGATGTAGCGCTTAAGGTGCCTCCGGTGTCTCTCCTTGAGGTTGGCATGGTCTATGTTGTGTAGGCGACAATTTGTAACTACGAAAGGTAATTTTGCAAGTTAACCGGATCGATGTTATGCTGTAGAGAAAGCAAGCTGTTTTACTTGAAATCTTATGGTTTTGTCATCACAAGGATAAGAAAATGAGAAGTAAAATGCCATTGTGTGGTTCATATATATATATAACAATTTGTAGAACTGTTTGCTTCTATGGTTCATATTTTAGATGGTTTTTCGAAGAGAAAAAAATCACGATTTTGATCTCTAAATTTTTCCTTTTTTCTATGTTGTTCCCTTCTGATGCTCCACAAGATAAAACATTGGAAAATGTTAGATCAAAATTTAAAACTGATTCAAAAACTTCTTTTTACTCTCTGTGATGATTTCTCAGGCATCACAAAGATTACTTTCTCTTCCATCTATTAATTAACGGTGATTTATTAGAAAATTCTTTTTCAAGTGTTTGTATCTTAATTAGTTTATAATATTATTGTATTTTAATAAGTCCTATTATTTAAATATTGAGAAAAGTTAGGGATCATAAAAAAATTTTTATGAAAATAATCATGAAAGATTTATGATCCTTGGATTACCTTGATTAGTGTGTGGTGTTTTATTCTAAGTATAATCTAAGGGTCACAAAGTTTTTATGATTTTATGAAAGGTTTTTCATGATAACTAGCATTGCTGTTAAACATTTGATCTATCAAATCTTAATTTTCATATTAAAGTATTTTATAGACATTTCTACCCTTACAAATATTTTTTGAACGGTTAGCAATTTGGTAATGTGAACATTTATATTTTATAATATGAATATTTACATTAGTGTGTAAATGTTCACATTGACGTGTTAACATTTATATTGATGGTGTGAACATTCACATTACGGAACATTTATACTGTAAATGTGAATATTTTGAGGGGTATTTTAGTAACTATGTCACTCATAGGACTTATTGAAATATAAAAAAATAATGTGGACTAAATATAATATAAGTAAGTGAAAACTAATTTATGAAAAAGTGTCCCCTTAATTAAAATCTATCCAAAAATTAACAAATTTTTATATAGAAAAGATGTAACTCTTTATGGCAATCCCATTTTCATTTTATAACAAAAACCTATAATTTTGGTTTATAATATAAAAATGTCATTACCAGATCAGTTTGAGTAAGATTTATTTATTTTAAAGTGATGTTTATATATATTTTGAAAAAAAAAAAAGAAGAGAAGAAATAAAGAAAGAAAGCTAGACTATTTTGACAACTAAAAAAATTGGGCATTTATTCATAAATTCTTCACTTATTTATATTCCATATAATTCAAATTATTTTCTTATGTTATAATAAGTCTCATGACAAAGTTACTAAAACACCCCGACTAATAATAAGGTGAATCGCATTAATGTTCACATTGATAATATGTATGTTTCATGATGTAAACATTTATATTGTCAATGTGAACATTCACAATGTTAACGTGAATATTCAAATTATCAAATTTTTTTAATATGAACACATTATCAAGTTGTTAAGATTTTAAAAAATATTTATAAGAGTAAAATTATTTATAAAATACTTTAAATATGATAATTATGATTTAGTATATCAAATATCCAAAATAATGAGACTCATTAAGATATAATAATATCTTATGGACTAATAGGGGTACAAATACTTTTAAAAAAAAAAAATTCTTATAAATTTTTCTTAATAAAAAACAATTTCCTTTTACTAAAATCCTCTCCACTATTTTGAAGTTGGTGGCTACTACCTCCGATCTGAAATCAGATTAGAGAGTGTTATTGGGATTTATAGACCCATTACAGAGTCTACATCAATAATTTAAACTGTTTAATATTTATGACTCATCGAGTACTTCATTCTAATAAAAAATCATATTGATTGGGCATTTATTTATTTTAAAGTGATGTTTATATATATTTAAAAAAAAATAAAGAAATAAAGAAAGCCAGACTATTTTGACAACTAAAAAAAATGGACATTTATTCATAAATTTTTCACTTATTTATATTCCATATAATTCAAATTATTTTCTTATGTTATAATAAGTCTTATGACAAAGTTACCAAAATACCCCGAATAATACTAGGGTGAATCGCATTAATGTTCAAATTGATCATATGTATGTTCCATGATGTAAACATTTACATTGTCAATGTAAACATTCACAATGTTAACGTGAATATTCACATTGTCAAATTTATTTAATATGAATGTTCACATTATCAAGTTGTTAAGATTTTAAAAAAATATTTATAAGAGTAAAATTATTTATAAAATAATTTAAATATGATAATTATGATTTAGTATATCAAATATCCAAAATAATGAGACTCATTAAGATATAATAAAATCTTATGGACTAATGGGGGTACAAATACTTTTTAAAAAAAGAGAATTTTCTTATAAATTTTTCTTTAAAAAAAACAATTTCCTTTTACTAAAATCCTCTCCACTACTTTGAAGTTAGTGGCTACTACCTCCGATCTGAAATCAGATTAGAGAGTGTTATTGGGCTTTATAGACCCATTACAGAGTCTACATCAATAATTTAAATCGTTTAATATTTATGACTCATCGAGTACTTTATTCTAATAAAAAATCACATTGATTGGGCATTTATTTATTTTAAAGTGATGTTTATATATATTTTAAAAAATAATAATAAAGAAAGCCAGACTATTTTGACAACTAAAAAAAATGGACATTTATTCATAAATTTTTCACTTATTTATATTCCATATAATTCAAATTATTTTCTTATGTTATAATAAGTCTTATGACAAAGTTACCAAAACACCCCGAATAATACTAGGGTGAATCGCATTAATGTTCACATTGATAATATGTATGTTCCATGATGTAAATATTTATATTGTCAATGTGAACATTCACAATGTTAACGTAAAATTATCAAATTTATTTAATATGAATATTCACTTTATCAAGTTGTTAAGATTTTAAAAAATATTTATAAGAGTAAAATTATTTATAAAATACTTTAAATATGATAATTAGGATTTAGTAGACCAAATATCCAAAATAATAAGACTAGTTAAGATACAATAATATCTTATGGACTAATGGGGGTACAAATATTTTTTTAAAAAAAAGAGAATTTTCTTATAAATTTTTCTTAAAAAAATACAATTTCCTTTTATTAAAATCCTCTCCATTATTTTGAAGTTAGTGGCTACTACCTCTGATTTGAAATCGGATTAGAGAGTGTTATTGGGCTCTATAGACCTATTACAGAGTCTACATCAATAATTTAAACCGTTTAATATTTATGACTCATCGAGTACTTCATTTTAATAAAAAATCATATTAATTGAATATCGATAGCTATTTGATTATATCAAATTTGTGTCAACAATAATTATGATTTTAAAAATAAATTATTAATACAAATATGATTTGATTAAGTGATTATTGATATCCGATCAACGTGATTTTTTACAGAGATGAAATACTCAACGAGCCTTATCTATTGAACGATTTGAATTATTGATATGAATTCTATAGTGAAGCCACAGAGGCCCAACAAAGCGCTCCAATTAGGAAATTCAACTGGAGACAAGTTCATCCCTTAATATATCACCTAAATTGAAAGGGTTGCTTAATTGGCATCATAGTAACAAATTGGAAATTAGACAATTATTCAATTGTTAAAATAATTCATATAAATTCAATGGTGAATATGGTATTAGTCCTAAACAAAATTTTAGGATAAAATTTATTTTAAAAGTAACGTCTCCCAAAAAAAAAAAAAACACTTTAAAACATGAGTTCTCATTTGATAATAAACTTGAATAATTTAGAAAACAAAAATGCAAGAATTGTTTATAACATTTAAAAGATTAGCAAAAAAAATTGAGAATTATATGAATATAAATGACAAATTTGAAAATGTGTTCATGTGATAAAAGTATTTGCATACATTCAATAAATTTTTATCAAAATGTAGAGGGATAGAAAATTTGGACCTAAGTACTGAGGTTGACTCTGCTAGGTGAGCAAGAATGATTAAACGAGCATGGGCTAAAACCCAAGAGAAGTGGGTCAACAGTGGGTCGGAACAGGTCTAACCCGCCAAAGGTCCGAACAAGCTCCATGAAGAAAAATTGTTAAGTCAAGTTGCGGAGGCAACAATTGTAGCGATCAAGTTAATGAGGCAGTTTGTCTCAGCACTGCTATTCGTAGTATTATCGACGTTGCTATCTCTAGTATTGTTGGTGCCGCCACTTGAACTTGTTATGGGAAACAACCATTGCAACAACTACAACTGCTACAACTAACTTGCAAAATGAAGACTTCACCAAGGTGATAGCATCATTTGAAAGAGGCTTCCCCTTCACAAGTAGAATGCTTGGCGCTGATAGCAGGCCCCAAAACATTATTAGCCTTGGGCTAACAATAGGTCCCAAAGTCATTATTAACTCGGCACTAATGGTAGGCCCCAAAGCTTACTTGTTGGAGTTGATTGCAGACCCAGAGATACTAGTATACTGTGACGACCTTGCAAAGATGGGAGTAGGGCAACCCGAACACAAGTGACTTCCTTTCATTTGCTCAGGGCATGGACCTGCCTTGGTTGCACAAATAGGACCAAGGAAGCCTCTTTCGGCTTGGTATAAGACACAACCTTAGCTATGGCTTTTGTTCTAGGAAGTTGGGGAGTTTGTGATTAGGTGGCTAATGGTGGAGGAGTCGTTTAGGTAAACACAAACATGGTTAATAGCAAGCTATGAAGTCCTGATAATACATGTCTTGGCCAAATTGAATTGAGAAAGCAAGTGCAACAATAAGTATTGCCGCCGCAAGTGCACTTGCTGATGTTCAAAAAGGAAGTTGCTGATGTATGTGCCAAACAAATAGTACAATGTACATACTGAGACAGTTGTGCCAAACAGATAGTATATAGTACATGCAGAGGGACACTTGACAACCTCAGCCAGATAGTCTAAGATAGAATATTTTATATGATCGTTAGGGACACATGTCCTTATTTTATTTGGCTACTTGGTATTCTTTAGTACCAAAGAAGAACCTATAAATAGGACCTATTTTCCAAGGCCAAATAAAGAACTTTTTGGGACGTGGGGGATATGCTGCCTATTTGTGCACTATCAATTCCTTTTTTTTTTTGAGCCATTTGCTCCACCCTCACCCAGCTGCTCATCCTCCAACTTTCCTAGATTTGTTGACTCATTAACATAGTTTTGTCTCTCTGATTATTCTTATAATCACTATTCATTTCGAGCCTCTACATATGAATATAAAAGACAGATTTGAAATGTGTTCGTGTGATAAAAGTATTTGTATACATTCAATCAATTTTTAACAAAATGTATGATTTCTTACGAAATTCTGACAGAGAAATTAAAGGGTAAATCACACTTAGTACCTCCACACTTTCATCAAATTTCATTTTTGTCTTTTCACTTTCAGTTGTAGCAATCAACTTCTTACGATTAAAGTGAAAGATGACAAATGAGATTAAAGTGAAATTGTTATAAAAGTGTAACGATGCTTATGAGATGATGACAAATTGTGTCAACTTTTTTAACGGCAAATGGATAGATTGGTAACATTACTAACTTGTTAGTAAAATTTTCTTTAGGCTTAGGTTGACAAAGTCTTAACGCAAATTTCACCAAACAATACAATGATCAAACAATTGTGTTGAGATTTTATGTCTTGAAAGTTTTAAGAACTTCCTTGAAGTAAAAATGACAATACAAACATAAACTAAAAAAAGAGAGGGAAGAAAATGATGAAATAAAATGACTGAATAAACAATTAAATTACAAGTAAATTACTTTAAAACTACTCCTATATAAACAATTAAATTACAAAACTACTCCTATTTAGGTCATAACTACTCCTAGGATAAAAAAATAAATAGAAATCACGTCATGTATTTGATTTGTTGAAGATCTTTAGAGTATCAATACGAAACTAGTTAAAATTTTGTTATATTTTAATTTAAAAGTTACTTTTTTTTTATTTTTGATTTTACATCTTTTTAAATATATTTTTCAACAAACTCTTTATTATTTCTCTATACTATTTAAATATTATTTTATTCATTTTAATTTGGAATTATTTTTTATAAACTCGACACAATTTCAGAATTTAAAAATAACAATTTTTTAATGTTTGACTAGGATAAACTACTAGTTGCATTTTTTGAGTTAAAATCATAAAAACTAAAATGATTAACTCGATAACTAATTTGATAGAGATAAAATTTAGTGATTTATTCACCATCTTAGCTAAAAAATAAAATAACTAATTTGATATTGATATTATTACAATAGAGTGCTGAACGACAATTTATTTTTAAAAAAAAAAATGAAAGAAAAAACTACTGCTAACCACCTCCTAACAAAATAATTACTCAAAGCTTCCCTCATTTTACATTGTCATTTACCCTTCATTTATTGAGGAGTATTTTGGAAAGTTGGTAAAAAAATAATTTTTTTAATTTATTTTGTATTTTTGTGAGTAAGTTATGTGAGAAGTGATGCGACAAAAAATAAATAAAAAACTAGAAGCTGACTTTTTACTAATTTTCTAAAAGACTCCTGAATCTTCATAACTTCTCTCCATTATCAAGATTTTCTTATATAATAATAATAATAAGGAACACAAAGTTTAAATATGGTCATAATTGATATAATTAATAGGTCTTAATTGATTAAAAAATTATTTATAGTGCAAATAAAAGTGTCTGAGTTTGACTATTACAATTGAAAGTGAATATAGCAAAGTGAGATTTTGACAATTGGTATATCAATATATGTTATGATATTATTATTTTAAAATTATGACTCTATTTATTATACAAATTATAAAAATTTAAAACCTCTAAAATTATATTTAATACACTAATTAATATACTAAATAACGTATATAGATTATTCTTTGACAAAAGTGCAAAGATGATAAGCATAATTAACCTGAAATTAAACTAGCCCTAGTTAAGAATCCTGTAACCGGATTTAGAGAATCATAGCCCAATTGGCTAGAAAGACCTCCACAGTTGGCGGGAAACGCATACATAACCCTAATTCATCATTGAATAAAGCTTGGGAGCTCGAAATCCACCTCCGAATCTCCCGAAATTCAAGAAGGAGAGAGAGAGAGAAGAGAGGGGAAGAGGGCTGCGAGCTTGCCGTCGCCGCCTGGTGTCACCTCGCAGCAACTCGTCGCAGCGTCGCCCGGCATCGCCTCGCAGCAACTCGCCTCGCAGCCGCGTCGCCTCCTGCCCTGTCCCCTGCCTTTGCCTCCGTCCCGCCTCCACCCCCTGCCTCTGCCTCCGCCCCGCCTCCGCCTCCAGTCCTAGTTTGTGGCCCCCTCCTCTCCCCCTCTAGTTCTCCTCTTCTCCTTCTCCTTATCCTTCTTCTGATCTTTTGATTGAAAAAAAAAATAAAAAAATTAAAATAACAAAACGACGTGGTTTCGTCGATTAAGGAATTCGGGCGGCTCAATTCGAGCTCTCTAGCACTGCTCTTCATCACTACATTTCTCATAGGTATAGATCGATATAGAGAAAGCGAGCGAGCGAGCGAGAGAGTGAGTGAGAGTCGAGAGCGTAGAGGGTTGAGTTGAGAGACAACAATGGTGGGTCTACCGTACGACTGCCTGGCAAACCCTGTTGGAGCCGTCCGATTGACCTTCGACAAGGCCGTTGCCTCCTCAGGCTCGGATCCAACCAACTTCAACGGCAGAGATTGGGGCGCCACCGATATCTTTCGCGACTTCCTCTTCGATAATGGCGGCCTCTCTCAGGTCCGAACTCTCTCTCTCTCTCTCTTGATTAATCGATAATATAGAGAAAAAAAAAAGAATCAAATTTTATCACTGGGTTTGTTTTTATTTAGGTGCCGATTCTTAATGCTACGAATCTCCAATGGATTCAACCCGATACACTGGTTCGATTCAGGGGAATGATACAAGACATGTTGGGTAATGAGTTTTATGTTGGTGCTTATAAGGTAAATTGATCTCTTATATCCTCTCATGAACCCATCTCTAATTTCTTTTTTGTTCCCAAATTTTGAGCCTTTAAAATTGGGTATTTTGTTATTTAAAGGATGGAGCAACATGGAGAACCAACAAATTTACTGATGTTTCTCAATTTCCTATGCATTCATCGGCTGATACTCGCATTTGGGAACGCCGCCTTTTGTATTGTGTTCCTGTGAGTTGTTTACATATGCTATGAATTTATTTAGATGAGCATTAATATTTTTCTACTTGTTGGTGTGAAAAAATACTTGATGACTGGTGGTATGTTAGAGTAATTCCCTAGGGTTTAATCACATTGTGGGGCATATTCAACTTTAAATTCTTCTTAAATCTCGGTGGGTCATGAATACAAGTTCTTTGCAAATTTTGCCCACAATTTGTTGTTAATTTATCTTACTTTCAGGTTCCGGGGCAGAATTCATGGACTGAATCTTCTTCTGAAGTTGTGTTAAATCCATATGTAAATTGGATATCCCCGACGAGGGAGAAGCGCCAGAGGGAGGACAATGCATCCACTGATGATGTAGATATGCAGGTAATTTTCATTACTGTTTCTTTGTTGTATATCAATTATTATCTTTCAATCAGTCATCTAAGAACAACCATTTAGTGAGCACTATGAAGCCTTAATACAGTCTGTTTCATTGGTATCCATGTGATGTGAATAGTTGGAGTCATCCAGTGGTTCTGTGCAAAAGATCTCTTTGGGCTCAATAATCTAGTTTGGTTTATACTTGTGTTTAGAAAATGTTTTGGAATTGCTTGCCAAAGTAACGGTGTTTAAATTATATATTGTGTTGATTTTGTTTGTTTGTTTTTGTTTTTGTTTTTGTTTTTTTTTTTTTTTGGGGGGGGGGGGTTCTTATGCTGTGTTCTTAGTATTCTGACGTATTTTATTTGATGACAGGTGTCAGATCATGAGATTTAGGATTCTCCATGTACGAAAAAGATGGTAAGCTGCTCTGACATTAGAGCATTTCCAACGGTGTATCTAATTTTTCATTAAATCTGAGTCCAAAATGAGCCATTTCACCAAATCTCAAATCACCCACTCCAACGCTGCATCAAATTTGCATCAAATTTAGTGGGGTGACCGGTTGGTCAAATGGTGGGTCGACTGGCCGGTTGACCGGTTTGCCAAATTTTTTTTTTTTTTTGAATTTTTTGAACTTTTTGAACTTTTTTTGGGACGACCGGGTGGTCGACCGGTTAGGCAAAAAAAAAAAAAAAATATATATATATATATATTTTTAACGGTTTGAACTTTTTTTGCTGAACTGTTTGAATCTTTTCCTGGTTGATCGGTTGGTCAACCGGGTGGGCAACCGGTTGGTCGACCCGGGTCCCCTTCCAACGGTCCGCAACAATGTTTTGGTGAATTCATTACTTCGTCCTCGATCTGATGAAAGTTTTGATGAAATCTCAATTTGTTATCAGGTTTGGTGAACGGTTGGAGCTATGAATAGTACCATTTTCATCAAAATTTAAATTTGATATCAAATTTGCTAAAGCGTTGGAGATGGTCTTAGTTTGCCTCTTATTCTTTTTGGATTTCTTTTCAATTTCCTGATAAAATATAGAAATTCATGGTTAATGCAAGTTATGTTTAATTATCAGGGATAGCTTGCTTCAAGTTCATACCAAAATTTCTAATTGGGTGAAAACCAAGAAACTTCCATGCTGCAACTTTTAAGTTTCAACCATGTAGGTTTAATTGCCAGAAATTATAGATCGATATATAGTGGCTCATAACGTATCACCACTATTGTTGTCGTCAAAACATTACACTCAAAACATTAGAGCAATGTCAATGGTGGCCTCATTTTTGCTTTGTAAATCTTACCGTTACATGAAAGTGGTTGTCAAGTTAACAGTTGTCATATAATTATCTCAAGAAACCATGCGAAAAACCAAAATTTAAAGGGGGCAGAGACAGATATACAGTCACATAGTATAGAAATTTTCTTGAACATTTTTAGCAGATTTGTCCTTAAGGATTGAATCACTTTGAAGTCGTAAAGCAAATGAGAATTGTTGAAATGGTAGTTCTTTTATTATTATTATTTTTGAAATTGTGGTTGTCATTAATTTTCTTCCTTTAATCTGATAGTTCTTCCTTCTTTACAGCGAGAAGGTGGGCCGGCTTCCCTGTCTTCTCATCTGGAGGAGTCAACAACTGAGGGAACTTGTCCCAGTACAAGTATGGTGTTTGATTTTGACAGAAATTCATTTCCTTGTCTTGTGAAGGTGAATATGATCCTTCTTCTTTGTTTTAATTTACAGATATAAAAAATATCATCCCTATAAAGCATTCTTCAGCAATATTGCTTCATCTTTGTATTTCCAATGATTTATGCAGGTATATGACTCTCTAGAACCTGACTTGAAGCTGAATGATGTTTTTGAGTTTGTGGGTGTCCTCACTTTTGATCTGGAGCCTAGTGTAGACAAAGATGATTCTGATGAGTTTGCAAGTACTTTATGTGAAGATGAATTGTCTCATTCGCCTCCTAGCAAGGTTTTGAATATATCTTTTGTTTGCAGATATTTTGTTTCTGCTGTAGTATCTCTCTTCTTTTTTCCCCGGTTTGGTTTGCAACAACTATAATTCTACGGACAAGTTCATCATGGGTTTATAACACTATCATCATTGAAAGGTTATGCTACTGAATTTAGTGATAAATAACCTTGTGGGTGGTAATCATTACTGATGGGGTGGAATGGAAAAACAAGTAGTAGAGAAACTGGCTTTGTTGAGTTGCATCTTTTAAGAATTTTAAGCTTCCGTTTTTCAATTGTCTATACATTACTTGAACCCACTAATGGTCTAAAGAGCATCTGCTCATTTAAGTGTGATGTTGTCACTATCGAAGATTGTACCACTTGACTGGTAAATCTAGTAACTCTCTCAATCAAACTTTTGACATGTGTTTGTTAGTGGCGTATGATTGTGCCATTAGGATGGCATGTTTGGTATTACAATGCCAGTTGGACTGGAATTAAACCATTTGTTTGAGCAGAAAGGGTTTTAAATTAAATGGAGTATGGAGTCATAATCACAGGGTAATTAAGTTGACAGAGTTTCAAATTTCAATCTCTATGGCTTGAGGTTAGCTACGAATCTTTAACCTTTAAAATATGAATTTTCCAACTGATTCATGTTACTTCAGTTTAGAGAAATTATGAAAACTATAGTTCACCATATCTCTCTAAGCATCAAGTTTTGATTTAAGCTAAAATCATGAGTTAGGGCCGAGGAATGTAATTAGGATTCTCAAGATATGTAAGATAATTAAATTTCTCTCGAGTCAGATCATGCATTGGATAAAAATTATAAATTAAGTTTAGATTTAGATCCTTAGTGCAACTTTTATGTTGCTTTTGCATATTTCTGCTTTGCTTCATATATTCATCATTTGCATAATAAGATTTTCATTTACCAATTTATGTCTTGCTGTCACTAAATTGGTTGTGTATATTCACTATCGCCTTTCAACTCTTAAGATTTTCTTTTGCGCTGGTATAGGTTATGTTGTAACTAGTTCTCTTTACAGGTGCCACGCCTCCATTGTCTTGTACATCGGAAGCTTGCAGTTCATGATTTTCTTTCTAGTTCCCCCATAATGGAGGTGGTTGAATTTCCCTGCTTTATCTCTATATAATTGGTATTATTGATTTGTAATCTGCCAAGTTTTAGTGTTTTTTTTTTGTTCTTTATTTTCTTGCTTAGTTCACCATGTTATTCAATTATTCTACAGCCAAAATCCAATTTGGTGAAAGAGATGAGGGAGACTTTTCTGGGACATCTTACAGCTGTTCTTGGAAATGATGGCGTGGCAGCTCATTTTATGTTATTGCATCTTTTGTCCAGGGTACAAGGCTTGTCCTCATAGTCACAGTTCTTTAATTTTATATAACGTGTTCTATGAAGCCCACACATCAGATATTATACCTTTTCATAGTTCCATCAGAGCATTTCTTATTTCAAAACATTTGATCTCGAATTTGTTGTGCTGGATTTATTGCCTTTGCACATTTTGACACAAGCAACAAGTTTCTTTATAACAGGTGCATGCCAGGGTTGACACACTTGCAGTGGGGAAGCTTTCACTAAATCTTACTGGTTTTAACAAGGAAAATGTGTCTATTTTTGGCAATCGTCTTAACCTTGCTGTCAAAAATCTTGTACCTTTTACTCATTTTATACCTCTTACCGTGGATTATCTCAACACTGCTTCACTTGCCCAAGAAAGGATTACGAAACAAACAGGTAAAGATTTTTTGGTTTGTGCAACTAGAGATTGACATCTGTATTGCTCATTATTTTCTCACAAGTTCATATGCTTATGCTCCAGACTGGTGTCTGGAGTTCTGCAGCTAGCTGAGGGCTCGCACATGATGATTGTTGAGACACATTTACAAGCAGGGACACTCAACTCTGTCGGGGTTGAGAATGCAAGATTGATAAAGAATCTAATGGAGTTGCAAAAAGTAATTTCCAACTTATGCCCCAATTGTATACATGTCATGTAAAATCTTGCGATTAAGGTTTATGATAGGTGTTATTTACACAAGCATTGGAAAGCTGTATAATTTTACTTTTACGATCTTGTTCTTGTGCATTGTTGAATGACAACATTGATTTCAGAGGCAACTTTTGGGGCTAAGTACATGCTTTTGTGTCTTTTACTTGCCAGGTGGAGTATGATTTTAAGTACTATAAGATGGAGATGGAAGCGGATGTCCAATTACTAATTCTTTCTGAGGGGAAATCAAACATCCTGCCGGCTGATCTGGTTCTTCCTTTCCGTCCATTGTCAGTGGAGTCCTGTGAAATTGGGGATGCAGAAGCTCTGAAAGCTTGGAGATGGTTACTTGGCTAGTCTAAAATCATTACCTCATTCCATTGAGCCAGACATGCAAAAGGTATGAGTTGACTGACTCCTTTGGCTATACATGAGTAGTTTGTATTTTAATAAGATGGATTTCCATTTGCTAGGAAAGGCAAATGTAAATCCTGTGTTCTAAGGGAATGCAATTTCCAACTGACAAAACTGTGTAACCATGCTGCTGAGCGTAGGGTAGTATGAGTGAAATGTTAACAGTTGATGGAGCCCACTCAATCATCATAACTGTTTCATGCCAAGGCAAAAGCATTTGGGTATTGTTTTGCTTGGCAATTAAATATCATATTTGACTTGCTCCTGGGAACAAATATTAAATTACTTTTACTCTGAAAATAATTCTTTTGAAATTTCATTACAGTGGTGTTGGAATATCGTAGGATGGTTATCAAAATTGCAGGATTGAGGCTTTGTTGAATTATTATTTATTTATTTTTAATTGAAAGTTTATATCGAGTTATTTACCAAAAAATAAAGAGTTAATATATTGTGCCAAGTTGATTACTGTGCAAAGACTGGTTTATTTTATTCCTTTCATTTTCACAGAACATTTTTGTGGAAATGAATGCACAAGGTTTCTGAATATTGTTTCTATTTGCTTTCAAAGATACAAGTGTGTAAGCATTGGTTATAACTTAAAATGTAGTAACCCACTAGAGGACCATGGGCTCAACTATTATATAAGAACAATTTCTATTCATTTGACATTATGATTGATAAAATCTAATGTAGAGAATGTGCTTTTGTGGATTCAGTCAAAAAGATGTGACAAATTGTAAGGTTCTTTGAACCATAATTAAATGTAATGTGTCAATTGGTATTCCTGGTTGCACATATCCCTTGACTGCATGAAGTTGTGTTGCTACATTCATTGCTGGACCTCATTATTATGGACTGATACCTTGCAGGTGGTAGAGGATGATTTAGTTGCAGCTAGGCAAGCAGATCGGAGTCTAGGCAGCCAAGATTTCAGCAGGTTAGTTGCCTGTATATATATATGTGTGTGTGGATTACCCCATCATAGTTTTCATAATAGTTGGTTTTATTTTTTGCATGCAGATGGCTGACAATGGGCCGTTTAATGTCGGTGAGTTTTGGTGAAACCAGCCTCTCATTGGAACACCGGCAAATGGTTAAGGAACTTGAGAGGCTAAGAACGGAGAGGCTCCAGTTAAAGATCAATTGATCAACAATTGGCAGGGACGAGAGAGAAAAAAAAAAGGGTCTTGTAAAAATGATGTAAACTGTAGCTTCCTGATGTGGATCAATTGCTCCAATGAGTTGAGCCATTTTGTATGCCATAGGTCCCTTGGTTCTGAAAAAATTGCTGCTGTAAGAATGGTTTCTTCTGAATTGCCATGTTTTGCCATTCGAGTTTTCTTTGTTCCTCCACACTCGCAGGTTTCAAATTGTATGTGTAAAGCGATGGAATCAAGCGCATAGATGTTATTCCCATCTTAAAATTGAAAACCATGCTCGAGTAAGCTCTTTTGTCCTTGCTCACTCTTTTAAAGCTCTTGTTCAGTTCATAAACCACACTGTGTCCTAATGGTTCAAAGTTGTAGCTGCGATCATGATGACTTGGCTGATCATGATGACTTGGCTGTCACCTCTAATTCGATATCACAACACAATACTATGTATTAAGCTACGGTATTGGGCCATATTGACCAATATGCGTTTACCTTGGGAATAATAAAATTCCAAGCATATAATATAGCCCAAAAGGTTGTGTTGACACTTTCAATTTCTAGTTAGAATTGAGCATTAGGTTTCAAATCCTTTGCTACTAAATTCTGTGGCTAGGCATATACCAAACACCTTATTCAAGTCCATCCTCACCAAGACAATTTATGCATTTTGTCTATCCCATCACCTTTGCATTCCAAAATAAATAATCATTCATAAAACAATTTGTACTTCCATTCTTTGCGTGTCTTCTGTTTCTTCTTTGCCTTTTATTCGCATCGTTTTGAGTTGTGTATAGCAAGGGAGTACATATTTGGGAGATGATGCAAGGGCATCAATTACCCTGCTAGAAATGAAGCAAAATACTTAAATCAGAGGGGGGAAAGTGGCTCCACAGTCAGGCATCTCGCCCCATAAAGTGCACTGGGGAGTTTGTCTCTAGACTTATGCTTAATGAATTTTAAGACAAATCTCAGCATCATTCTCAAGTTCCACGGAGGGAGCGGACCCCGTCCTGAATCAATTTCCTTTCCCAATTTGATATGTTCTCAAAAGCATGTCCTGGAAGATTGGCTCCTTCCAAGGATCATTCTTAGCCAAATCACAAGTAGCTCCACGGATTGCACTTTTATTAGGTCCACAAGGTCTCTTTGAAGTAAGCCTATTATATGCCGTGTTCAGCTGTCACAATAAAAAACCAGCCTTAACTAAAATAATATATATATATATATATATTTATCAGGAATTTTGAACAAGGATTTATTTTTTATTTTTTTAAGATAGGGAACAGGGATGAAGCAGTGAAATAATCACTAAATAACTAAAAAAAGTCATGCTATACAAGGCAAATCAGTTTAAACTTCATTCCAATTACCAGAAGAAGCAAAAGCAAAATAGTGAAACATATCAACAAATTGATGGAAAACATAAATCAAGCTGGGATAGCATATTGAAGAGTTGAGAACTTACATCTATGTCACAAAACCAAAACATGTAAGCAATTGCGACAGCAGGAGCTCTTCCCAATCCAGCTGTACAGTGCACATACACTTTTCCTTTTGCCTCTGAAATGGCCCATTCCAAAGATGAAACAGCTTTAGGTAATCCACTTCTCAAGGAATCTGGGTCAAAATCTCTTGCCTTCCAATGCATAACATAAAGATGTTAAGTCAAGTGCCCAAAAGCACCAAAAAGCCTCTCTCTCTCTCTCTCTATATATATATATATATATGTATATATTATATTCAACTTGGTGTGTACATAATCTAAACACATGCTTTTAGAGAAATGAAAGGTAGAAGAGAAAGTCACAAAGATATGGAGGTAAGGTTTACAGTTGGGTAGGTATTTATCTAATGGAAAAAGGTTGGGACCCCCTTTTTGGGGAACCCCACCACCCTCAATGCATTATGATTGACCAACTTTTTGTTTTTTTTCCCTCCTATCTCTGGCTGACATGTGTCTGTAGGGGGGGGGGGGTGTGGGGGTCAAAACAAAAGGGGGCCTGTATCATTTCTGCTATCTAATGAGCAAGGTTTGGGGTGTTTTGGCCACTGATAGGTTGTGGTGGCAGGCAACATGGACAGATTTGCAACAAAAAGCATAGAGTAAGAACAAGAGAGGGAGGGGAGGGAGAAGTTCAAATGGGTAATTTTGTCTTTTTCCATTTTCCATTAAAGACATTCACATTTTCAGTTTAGTTATGAGAGCAGAGGTGCAAGTGTAGGTTTTATAAGGGCAAGGGGGGTACACGCCTGTGGGCAAACTACAAGGGATAAAATGATTTTTCGCCAATTTTGAAATAAGTAACGTGCTTTTTCACCACATTGGTGTTGGACAATTTTTCATGTCAAGAAGTTTCAACATACCAATTATCATCATATGTAGAAGTGATTTCCCAACATTAACAATTTATAAGCAAATAAAACTAACTTATTTGCAAAATCATTAGTATTGAAGGTGACTTGCTTACCGGCCTTTCAAGGTCTCGACATCTTTTTATTATAGACTTCAAGTCTATTTCCCAATACTCAATGTCTCTGTCCTGCTGCAAGTTAAGAATGTAGGCAACATCTTCTTCCCTTTTTAGATGATCTATGTCTTCAGGTTTCTGAGGTTGGGAGTCCACAATCAGCTTATCAGTTATCAATGTGTAGTTCATACCTTAGTCATGATGAGATTAATTAGACCACTAAAGAGACCTTAAAATACTTCACAGATACTTTCCATATATAAAATGGGTAAATAACTTGGGTAGTATTTGGTTCACTAAAATGATTTTGAACATAAATGAAAATGGTCATTCCTTGTCCTCAATTACAAATGGTCAATTCTCGTAAATTGGTGAATGATGATTGCATTTGAAATACATTGAATGTACATTCTATTCTAGCCTTTATTTTTGTGCGGGGGCGAAATATCCTTAGCTCTCCGTACGCCTTGAACGTCAAGCTTCTGGTAACGGCGTCTGTCTTTGCAACACAAGAATTGTGAGTTGCCCGGCGGTGGTGTGCCGGAAAAACCCTCCGACGCTCAAGTCAGTTTACTGAGGAAGAAGACAGTGAGAAGAGAGAGAGAGTGCTTGTGAGAGTGAATTCGCATACCTGTAACTTTCATCTCTTCTCCTATTTCTAGGCTGGCCATGCAGCCTCAAGGTCGTGCTCGCACTACCTCCGTTGTCCTTCCCTGGACAGGTGGCAGTGCGCGCCTCTCACCACCTTACGCGTGTAAAGGTTTTATCCTTTCACCAGTACACACAGAACTGCCCAATGGTATTGGGGAGTTCGTGGAGCAGATGTCCTTTCCTCTGCACCATTGGCCCAGGTGGCACCCCTGACCGAGGTACCGCGACCGGCCTATTACTTGTGGAAGATCTCCACTACATGTACACAACTGAGCTCCACATCGCCGACCTGTCCCTTTGGAGCGAGCAAAAGGCAGACCCCTCCGCCCGGGCTATTTCAAATTGGCTCACCAGAACCAACTGGTTGCGGGGCATGCCGGCCCCCAACCATTCCATCTGACTCCTCGGTCACATGAGCTATCCACATCGGCTAACCGTCGAGGCTCACGGACGCTGCAGAATCCTACCAAATGTCGTCCTATAGCTCGGTCGCCACTCGCTATTCCGAACTCACGAGCACGGCTTGCTGGCATATACCCAAGACTTGTTTCGGTCAATATCAACGACCGTGCAAATCAGTCGCGTCAAACTGGGTTAGCTCGGCGCCGTGCCCCTTCGTTAAATTCGACGTTGCCTTAGCTCGGCCGTATTGCCATGCAAATCTTCCCTCTCAATTGCCCCTTAAACCCATCCAAGCTATCGTGATTGGGTTTACCTTCGTGTCCGAGCTATGACCGAGTCGCACCATCACCAGGCCGAGCTAACATAGGGCAACTTTTGCCGCCGTGCAATGATTAAATTGGGAACACTTTTGCCGCCGAGCAATCCCAATTGGCAATGACGATCGCCGCGTTGCGATGCTGCCGCAGCGTCGCTTATTGGGTCGTGCATCCGGTATCTGCCGCTCAAGACGACAGGATTTCAAACGGCTACGCCATTTGGGGTTTCCCCCCAACCATAAACCCTATTCGAAGGGTTTCAACCCTTCACACTTCATCTTCTCTCTCAGACGCCCCCCAAACCCTAGCCTCCAAAACCTCTGAGAAGCTGCTGCTGTCCTCGCCCATTGTTGCCGTTTCCAGCATTACACCCAAGCTCGAAGGCGCCACCTCGTTCTTCATTCGTTTCTGGTAAGCTCTCTAAACCCCTCTTCCTTGCCTTTCACTTGCTGTTTTCATGCTTGCTCTACGTCTTTGCTCCATTGTTCTCTTTGTTTTTCCTTTGTTTGGGACCATTAGATTTGGCAAACTCTAGGAAAATGGGAATGGTAAAGTAGGGGGGCTCTTCGTGCCCCTGTTTTGCCTTAGGTTGAGTGAGTGAGCCACGAACCTAGGAAGAACTGGATGAATCAGACGAATACTGGGTAAAACCGAGCAAAAAGCTCATTTAGATCCGCCATTAGGGATGTAACCGAGCGAAAACAAGTTTGTGGCTTCTCGTAGGGGTCAGAACCGTGTGCCACATTAGATAGGCGAGTAGAATAAACCGAACTAAAACACGGAAACCGCGGCCTGACACCTTAACCGAGCTGAGGGGTCAAACAAATCCATCATTACATCTCCACCGAACTAAAACTTGTGGTCTCCACTTCTAACCTCAACTGGACTGAAACCCCGCCTCGAACCTTGACCGAGCTGAAAACCAGATAGATCTTTGAACTGGTCTTGACCGTGCAGTAAATAAACTAGAAGGATTTAAGCACATGTAGTTAAACCGAGCTGAGACTGATCCAAACACCAAATCCTTCCCTGAGCTATTTCCATTTGGAGCCGCGCAATATCTGCCGTGCTAACCCTTGGCCTTTTTCAATATGCAGAACAAGTAGGACCGACCAAGCCCTTCGGCGTTATAACTGGTGGAGCTCAAAGACCGAGCAACCACAACAACCGTTTCGGCCGATTTAGCAAATAAAACCGAGATACAATACAATAAAACCGAGATGGGCAAATACCACTTTAGGGTTAGCTCGCCCGGGGCGATGGCGGAGTTTCGAGAGGAGTACAATATTCCTGACGACGTCGTCCTAGAGCTCGGCAAGAAGGGAGATATTCCTTGGGGGGACCTAGACCGGTGCCCCTTCACGGTCGTGTCTATTGTTGAAGGAGGGTTGCGTTTTCCCGTGCAACCCTTGATCTGCGAATTTTTGCGATAGACAAGGGTTTGCCCAACCCAGGTCTCAAATAACACATATAAAATAATAAACGGCGTCTTCGAGCTAAACCGAAGGTTCGGTCTCAATCTCGGCCTCGCAGAGATATTTCATCAATACAGCCTCAGCCGAAATAAAAGTGGGTTTTGCTGGTACCTCAAAGTTAAGAAGGGCCGAGCAAAACTCATCGAAGGCAATCCGGACAAAGAGGCCAATGATGACGACTTCCTGTGGGTGTCCGGTAACTACGAGGACACCGAAGCGCCCATACCGGGCTGGTACATTAGAAAGGATTTCGGTAGAAGGCCGTAAGTGGTCCTACGACTGCGTTATTTTCATTCTGCATTTCATTACTGTCATTTGGCACCGATCTGACACTTGTCTTTTTTCTGTAGATAAGTACCTTGCAGCGGACTACCGCCAGGCCAACCCCGAAGCGATCCGAGCTCTACTCCAAGTCCCCGAGAAAGAGAGAGAAGCGTCAAAACTGCTCGGCTTCGAGCAAACATATCACTACCAAGCGGCGCAAAGAAAGTCGCAGGATCGACTTTTCAAGCGCTCCATCTCCAGAGCCAGATCCAAATCTACCGCCGATCAGATTGGTTCCGCTCACCGCCGAGCAAGAGATGGCGAAAATCCGAGCTATCAAGTCCATGATCACTAGGGACGAAGGCGAATCCCAACCTCCAGAAACCACCGGGGGGACATCTTCCACCCCCGTCGGGTAAAAAGAAGGGGCGGTGCTCCTTGCCGGCCGAAAGCAACAGTCGGCCGCAAGGAAGAGGCCAAGAAAGGAAAAGGCCGGCCAGAGCCTTGTTGATGAAGATTCCACAGAAGTCGCCTCCACCGAGCTGGGCGACCAGACCGAGCAGCCACTCGGCCGCAAATCCAAGGGCAAGGGCCTCGCTCTCCTGGGCGCTCGAAGTTTGTCTACCAGGGCCGAGTAGTCTCTGTCGAAGACTCGGTTGACGCGGACAATGAGTACTCGCTTGGCTTTAATATGACCAAGGGGTTAATCCTGCCCGCCGATATGAAAAAGCACGACGAGCTATCTGACCTCAAGGTCCTTCGCTCGGCGGCGAAAGACATCGTGCTGGTAAGTTCTCCACCTTTTCCTTCAAGTTATTGTTCGGTTTTTTGCTCGGTTTTCTCATGCTTGATTCTGCACTTGTTTTCAGGCCGCGCAAAAGAACTACTTGGCGCACGACCGTATGATTAAGCTGCGTCAGAGCCTCCGAGATGCTATCGCCGAAAACAAGGCACACGTGGCCAAGATAGCAAAACTCAAGGCCGCGCAAGAGGAGGTCGCGGCCGAGCGGGATGTGTTGAAGCTGAAGGTGGACCGAGTTGATGCGGACAAGAAAGAGGCCGCGAAGAAAGCTAAAGCTCGGTACCTCGCCGAGCTCAGAAAGCTGCGGGATGCCCACAAGGACGCGATGGACAAGGCGGTCGAAGAAGCGGAGGACCGAGGATACAAGCAGGGGGAAACAACCTACGAGCGGCAGGTCCAAGCGACCAAGGGCATCTTTTTCCAGTGCGGCTGGAAGGCCGCCGTGGAAAAAGTTGGCCTTGGCCAGGATTCTGAGATGTTCAACAATCCGCCCCCTGCTTATATCCCGGTCTATATGCTAGCTTACTCCAAGGCCGAACAGAATCGTCTGATAGCAGAGGCAAGGAAAGAGGCTGAGGAAGAGGCCGCCGAGAAAGAAGCCGAGCAAACTCCACCTGAAGCATCCCAAAATGCTGAGGATGAAGTGATTGATCGGGAGGTCGTCTCGGTGGAAGGCACTGACAACGAGGCCGAGGAAATCCTGCCCGAGCAAACTGTCCCGAGCGCCGAGTTAACGGTGGAGGAGGCCGACCAAAACCTTGATTTGGACTGAAGATTGCACTTTTCGCTTTTCTTGCTTTTCCTCTTTTTTTTTTTTTTTTTGCAATGTAACCGGGCAATGCCCCTACCTTGTACTGGATTTCTTCTATTAATGAAATGTCAAACTTTTTGCTCGTACATCTATTGTTTCTGTTCGGCTCGTGTAATTTCGAAGTTCTTACTCGCACTTTAATCAACTGACAGGTCGGCGAGACCGCACAGATAGTCGCCTTCATGTAACCTTATAATTCCTCGATTTCCAAATAAAATGATATTTTGTACTCGGCCGAGCAAAAATCCGCTTGGCCTTGTTCGGTTGACAACACCTATTCGGCCGAGCAAAAACTGCCCGCCTGTTTAAGTTCAATATGCCAATATTTCTTTTCGGCCGAGCAAATTCAGCTTGGCCTTATAATTGCTGGGCAAGACTCCAGCATTGCCAATTCCGCCGAGCAAAATCAGCTCGTTTCTCATATTGGACAATTCACCAATATGTTAGATGGGCCGAGCAAAACCAGCTCGGCTCATACATTGGGCAAAACACCAATGTTTTAATTGGGTTGGTCATGCCGCCAACATTCCCACCGGGCGAGCAAAACCAGCTCGGCCCCTAATGCGCATTGTTCCATACGCAACTCTTTTGTGCGGTCTGCTTCCATTCTGAGGAAAACAGTCCGGTTGCCTTTAGGTCGGTTCTTGCCCCTAGCATCCATAATGGCTTTTTGTGTCTTGTGACATCATCGGACAAATGTAATACCAAACAAGAAGAGACTAACTTTCATTATAAAAACATTGCCATCTCTTACATCACATGCGAAAGGGCTAAGGGTCTAATAAAGCTAATATGAACAGATTACATTTCAAAAGTAAAAGACCTTAAGGTTGGCTGCATTCCACGGTCTGGGGACAGCCTTGCCATCTAAGTCTTCCAAATGATATGCCCCCTTGCCAGCGAGACCAACCACCTTGTATGGTCCTTCCCAATTTGCACCGAGCTTGCCTTCGCCAGGGATCACTGTGTTACCAAGCACCTTTCTGAGGACCCAATCCCCAATCTTGAATAGCCTAGGGTGCACTGCCTTGTTGTATTTTTTTGAGAGTTCCTGCTGATAGGCCGCTATATGGATCAATGCGCGTTCTCGTCTTTCCTCAGCAAGGTCCAGCTCTAGTGCCACGGTCTCATTGTTCAAGTCCGGTTGGAAACTTTCTGAGCGGATGGTTGGTATGCCAATCTCTAATGGGATGACGGCCTCCATACCATAAGCCAAAGCGAACGGCGTTTCTCCGGTCGACTGTCTTGGCGTAGTCCGGTATGCCCATAGCACATTGGGAAGCTCTTCAACCCACTTTCCCTTTGCCTTCTCAAGCCGCTTCTTTAGCCCATCCAGGATGGTCTTGTTTGAGGCCTCTGCTTGACCATTCGACTGAGGATAAGCCGGGGTTGAATTGTAGAACTCAATCTTCAACTCTTCGCAAAATCCGCGAAAGAGTTTCCCATCAAACTGAGTGCCATTATCTGATATGAGCGCCCTGGGTATACCGAAGCGAGTGATCACATTTTGCCAAACAAATTTCTTAACGTCTTTCTCTTTAATAGTTGCCAGTGGCTCGGCCTCCACCCATTTGGTGAAATAATCAGTGGCGGCGATGAAAAACTTGCGATTGCCTGGTGCGACTGGGAGTGGTCCAACAATATCCAATCCCCAGAGTGCGAACGACCAAGGACTTGTGAGTGAGAGCAACTCCCTCGCTGGCTGGTGGATCTGGTGAGCAAATTTCTGACATTTTTCACATCGGCGAACGATATTCTCAGCGTCACTTTGCATACATGGCCACCAATAACCCTGCGAGATTGCTCGGTAGGCTAGAGATCTACCCCCAGTATGGCTGCCGCAGATGCCTTCATGGATCTCAAAGAGGAAGGCTTCCACCTTAGAGGGGTGGACACACTTCAAATACGGCCCTGTGAAAGACTTCTTGTACAAGGCTCCGGAAGGTGAGAGCCAAAACCGCTCTGACTTTGCTCGGATCTTGTGGGCCGCCTTTTTTTCTTCTGGTAGAGTTCGATCTTTCAAAAAGGAGATGATGGGGTCCATCCAGGAAGGTCCCAGGTCGGTGCAGAGTACCTCAGTTGCTTCTGGTTCCTCAATGCTTGGCCGGGGTAAAAATTCAATCATCAAGGGATTGGGAAAGGTCGTCTGAGTTGAAGCGAGGCCGGCCAATTCGTCGGCTGTACTGTTTCCTTCGCGGTTGATCTGTTCGACTCTGATGGCATCGAATTTCTTGACTTCGCCGCACAAATACCGACATTGGCCATTCTTTCATCTTTGGCCTCATACTCCCGAGACTCGATTGACCACCAACTTGAGTCATCGAACACCATAAGGGCTGTGACCTTCATTTTCGCCAAGGCTTAGACCCATGAGGAGGGCTTCATACTCCGCCTCATTGTTGGATGCTGGGAAGCCGAGCGTAACTGCTTGCTCAATAATCAGCCCATCTGGCGAAGTTAACACAATTCCTAGCCCAGCCCCATGCCTATTGGACGCCCCATCGACGAATAACTTCCATATCTCACCGACGAAAAGCTTCCAGCAATCGGACGGATTTTGGGAGCTTCTCAACTCCAAGTCTCTGGTAGGTTTAATCTGGACTCCTTGCACTTCTTTGCGGGGTTCTTCTTGCGATGATTCGTCGGCCTTTGCTATTTCAGGCAAACTCTGCTCTTCTTCCGCTCGCGAGCCATCACTTATCCCTGTTGCCAGAACCCTGGGTTGTGCTAAATCCGCATCAACCAAATCAACCGGACAGACAGGATGCGTTCCTGGGGCAAATTCCGCCAAAAAATCTACAAGGGCTTGAGCTTTGATTGCGGTGCGTGGTCTGAACTTAATGTCGTACTGGCCTAATTCCACGGCCCATTTCAGAATTCTCCCAGTAAAGTCCGCTTTTTCGAAGAGCACCTTGAGCGGGAACTCGGTTAACACTACTATTGTATGGGCATGAAAGTAGTGCGCCAGCTTTCGAGACGCCATCATGAGAGCCAACGCCAATTTTTCCAAGGGAAGATATCTCGTTTCGGCCGGGAGCAGAGTCTTGCTCACATAGAAAATGGGCAAGTGTTGAATCCCCTCAGCGCGGACTAGGACAGCGCTCACCGCATGTTGAGAGACTGCCAAGTAGAGACATAACTCCTCGCCAGGCTGAGGTGTAACCAAAATGGGTGTTGAAGAGAGATACGCTTTCAAGTCCGCCAAAGCATGGTCGCACTCTTCATCCCAAAAGAACTTGGATTTCAAAGTTTTGAAGAAGGGCTCGAACGAAGACCGGCCGATAAACTGTTTCATTGGCCGCCATCCAAGAAGATGTTGCACGTCCTTCGTGGAGTTAGGGCGCTCCAACTCTTGGATTGCCTTGATTTGCGATGGGTCAGCCTCAATTCCCCGGTTTGTGACCAGAAAACCTAGGAATTTCCCAGTGCCAACCCTAATGGCGCACTTAGAGGCATTCAGGCGGAGCTTGTGGCGCTTGAGTATGGCAAACATTTCTGCTAGGTCGGTGAGGTGTTGAGACTTCTCCTTACTTTTCACCACCATGTCGTCGATATAAGCTTCCATAGTCCGCCCCAAGAGAAGAGCGAACATCTTCGTCACCATCCGCTGAAAGGTTGCCCAGGCGTTCTTCAGTCCGAACAGCATGACCTTGTAGCAGTATAAGCCTCTGGGGGTGGTGAAGGACGTAATCTCTCTGTCCGGTTCGTACATGGCTATTTGGTGATAACCGCGATATGCGTCCAAGAAGCTAAACCTCTGATGGCCAGCGGTTAAGTCCACCAGCTGGTCAATTCGAGGGAGAGGAAAGCTATCCTTTGGGCACGCACGGTTGACAGTCTTGTAATCCACGCAGACTCGCCACTTGCCGTTCTTCTTAGGAACCACCACCGTATTAGATATCCACCGAGGGTACTGCACCTCTTCTATGGCCCCGGCTTCCAACAGGTTCTTCACTTCTTCTACCACCACTTCAGCATGGTGCAAGGTTGAGCGGCGTGTCCTTTGTATGACCGGCCGCGCGTTGAGAAAGACATTCAACTGGTGGCAGATAAAACTCGGATCGACACCAGGCATATCGTAAGGCGTCCATGCGAAAGCTTCTAAGTTGTCGATCAAGAAGTTGACATAATCCGACCGTTCAGCGCCGGACAAAGACGATCCCAGGAGGAAGAACTTAGTCGGATCTTTCTCGTCGATGCACACTTCCACCAAATCTTCGACTGACTTTTCCTCGGCCTTTCTGCCCATATCTTCAAGGACTTCCTTTCCCTCGGGCCCCTCGATCATCTGAACAAACCCTTTCGCCGCTCGGCTGCCATTTACCGCAACGGCTAATCGTTTGGCCATCACCGGTCTCCTGCATTTCCTCTATTTGTTCGCCGGAAAGCGCATGACTTGATGGAAAGTAGAAGCAACTGCTTGCATGGCGTGCAGCCAACCTCTGCCCAGAATCAAATTGTAAGTCGATGGAACTTTGAGCACCTAGAACTCTACTTGCTTCACAATTGACCCCGCCTTGACCGGCAAGATAATCTTCCCAATCGGCCATTCCGGTTGCGAGTTGAAGTCGACCAGAGGAGATGTTGCAGGAGCCAAATCCTTGTCCTCCAACTTCATTTGTTTGAACGCGTCATAGTACATTATCTCGACCGAACTCCCCTGGTCGATCAATATTCTCTTGATATCGAAATCCTTGACGCGAAGGGTCACCACCAAAGCGTCATTGTGCGGCATCTGCACCCTTTCCAGGTCTTTGGTAGAGAATGAAATGACATCTTTCTCCTCGGTCTTTCCTCTCTTCACCGCGGGCTAGACCGAGAGCACTTCCCTCATGTGCTCGGCCTTCTTGATCATCCCTCTCAGCTCGCAGACCCTTGCTGGTTCAATGATGCCATGGATGACGTTGATCACACCCTGTGGGGGCGCCTCTAGGGCGGCCATTCCGTTTGGCTCTGTCTGTCCAGCCGGCGCGGCCTTGACTCCCCCATCAATATATTGGTCAAGATGCCCTGCTGCCACCAACTCTTCCAAATGCTGTTTGAGCGGCAAGCAATCCTCTGTCCGGTGTCCCCGTTCTTCATGAAAGGTGCAACGATACTTTGGATTGAAGCCCAGCTGCGCGCTTCCCAGCTTGGCCGGCCAACGGACAAAAGACTCCCCGCGGATCTCGCTCAAAATGCGGTAGATGGGAACTTTGAAGACCGTGGTAATCCCTGTCCGCGCCTTCAATTTTCTCTTGGCATCCTCTGCTGCATCGCGGGGTGCATCAGCCCGGTCATTTCTGCGGCCTCTGTTTTTGTCATTTTGGCCCGTCCCTCGACGCTGATCTTTTGGTCGGTCATTAGGGCGGTTTTTCTCCTGCCTGACCGAGTGAACTTTCCCTGCTATCCTTCTGTCCACCCCGACCGGATTATCCTTCTCGGTCATAGTGGCGGCGTCTTCCTCCACACGAATGTGTTCGTTGATCCGCTGCATCAAAGATTCCATAGTGGTCGGCTGATGCATCGTGAGTGAATCTCGCAGCCTATGTCCGACTGGGAGACCCCTCTTGTATTGAGTGATCGCCAAATTGGTAGGGTAGTCGAGAATTTCGTTGTAAGTTTCCCAGTACTTCGCATTGTATGCCTTCAGTGAACTCCCAGACTCCATCTTGACGCCCAGAAGATGGTCTACCTCCTTCGGTGTGCGAGTGTTAGTCTTGAACCTGGTGACAAAGGCTTCCGCTAATTGCTGCCACCCCTCGATACTCCCCTCCAGGAGCCTTTCGAACCACTTCAAGCCAAGCTCTCCCAGACTCGCTGGGAATATGAGACACATCAAGGCATCGTTCCGTCGGTGCCCTGCCATCACTTGCCGGTAACGACTCACATGCATGTATGGATCCGTCTTGCCGTCGTACAAAGTGAATTTTGGCTGGTGGAATCCGGCAGGGAGCGGGGTGCTCTCAATCTCTGGGGACAATGGCGTGGCTGTAAGCCTCGCCAGCTCTTTGTCCACCAGTGTTGGGGCTACGCTTCGGCGCCGCAGATCATCACTTCTTCATCGCAACGAAGTGGGCACTCAATCTCGAGCGCCGCACCCTTCTGAACCTTCCGACGGCGCGCTTCTCCAAAGACGTCCCGAGGTCTCTGAACGGGAGGAGGCAGTATCGCGACGTGGATGACGGGCGTGAGGCGATAGGTGCTGCCGCGAGTAATGGATCTACCCTCTCTGGTCGGAATCACCAACCCCATAGCTCCTGGTGATGGTGATTGCATGAGTCCTCCTGGCGGTGGCGATGGCTGAACGAGGGAGGAGGGTGCGCTCACCGAGGTTGCCCTCTCCGCAACACCCTTCCCTCACTTGGCGCTTGGCTCCATCTCCGCCGCCATCTTACTTAATGAGGGCCTCGATCCTTGAGTTTGTGCTCAGCGCTCCTCACGGACTCAAGGCCCGGCGCCTCGGACTCGTGGAACGATCTGAACTCCTCCCACGCTTGTCGCGCGCCCCCCGCGAAGAGGTTCCTAGGTCCGCCATGGTTGGAACATTAGGGGGGCCTTCTCGCCTTCGCACATACTCTGGAGTGACACCATCGACGACGGACAGCGGAACTTCATCGTTGTTGGCCATGGAAATGGTCGAAGAAGCTCGAAGAACAAGAGTTGAGTATCAAAGATTTCCCACAAACGGCGCCAATTGTGCGGGGGCGAAATATCCTTAGCTCTCCGTACGCCTTGAACGTCAAGCTTCTGGTAATGGCGTCTGTCTCTGCAACACAAGAATGGTGAGCTGCCCGGCGGTGGTGTGCCGGAAAAACCCTCCGACACTCAAGTCAGTTTACTGAGGAAGAAGACAGTGAGAAGAGAGAGAGAGTGCTTGTGAGAGTGAATTCGCATACCTGTAACCTTCATCTTTTCTCCTATTTCTAGGCTGGCCATGCAGCCTCAAGGTCGTGCTCGCACTACCTCCGTTGTCCTTCCCTGGACAGGTGGCAGTGCGCGCCTCTCACCACCTTACGTGTGTAAAGGTTTTGTCCTTCCACCAGTACACACAGAACTACCCAACGGTATTGGGGCGTTCGTGGAGCAGATGTCCTTTCCTCCGCACCATTGGCCCAGGTGGCACCCCTGACCGAGGTACCGCGACCGGCCTATTACTTGTGGAAGATCTCCACTACATGTACACAACCGAGCTCCACATCGCCGACCTGTCCCTTTGGAGCGAGCAAAAGGCAGACCACTCCGCCCGGGCTATTTCAAATTGGCTCACCAGAACCAACTGGTTGCGGGGCATGCCGGCCCCCAACCATTCCATCTGACTCCTCGGTCACATGAGCTATCCACCTCGGCTAACCGGTCAGAGGCTTGCCGAACGCGCTGTAACCTCGGCCCAGCCCGGGTCGTCCTATAGCTCGGTCGCCACTCGCTATTCCGAACTCTGCCCTGAGCACGGCTTGGCCAGGGCATACCCGCACTTGCTCGGTCAATATCAACGACCGCACCGTCGGCGAATCAAGCTGGGTTAGTTTCGGGCCGTGTTCTTCGTTAAATTCGACGTTGCCTTAGCTCGGCCGTACTGCCATGCAAATCTTCCCTCTCAATTTTCTAGACACTGTTTTAGTTTTGTTCATGATGGAATTAAAACAATTTCAGAAATACAAATTGGGTATGAAAATGTTGATAATCTGAAACCAGATGAAGCCTAGAATGACAAAGCAAAAACAACTAAAATTAGCAAATGGTATAGATCTAATATATATAACTAAGATGAATCAAAGTAAGTGAACATGAATCTGAATAGATTATTCAAGAAATTCACCTCATAACACAAAAACGACAAAAACCCAAAATCAATTTGGACTGGAGAAGTGAAACCCACTTGATAAATCAAATTCACCATCGCAATAAAAACAAATAAATAGAATTGAAGATATAAAAAATAAAAAAGAACAAATTTAGAGGGTGAGAAAGAAACAGACCAAGATCGTGGTGATACTCATAAGGGTTTCTCATCGTCTTCTTCATAGCAATGTTGTACTCTTCCATTTTTGTTGTGGGATTTTCAGATAACATACATGAAACTTTACTAGATCTAGAGGGAGTCTTACAAGAAACCACGATGGTATTGGACATAGATTTCATGGTAGCATTGCGCACATCGTTTGAAACAAGGACGGATCCAGGTTACGACTTTGGGGTCAAAGTACGTTTAACCTCTAACAAATAAAATTTGAAGTTCAACATCAATTTCTATTAACATGAAAAAAATCAATAATGTTATAATAAAATATTAAATTATATATTTCTTGTCAACATAGTTGAGTATTAAAAGATGATTATATAATTGAGAATATTTTTTTGTCTATATTTACTTATAAAAAGTAGTAATTATTTCTACATATATTTATATACTAAAATTAGTCATCTTCAATTGAACTCGATACTCTTTCATAATATCAAAAGCATGGATGATAGAATCTACATCAAACCCTCGAGTAATGTCTTTGTCAATGTACGTAATCAAGTAACTAGCCAGAAAATCATCTTCTATCTTATTGCGCAATTTAGACTTAATGAGTTTCATAGTTGAAAATGCACGTTCTAATGTAGCAGTTGAAACAGGTAAAGTCAACACAAGGCGGATCAATCTATCAATAAGAGGATAACTTGTCGACTTTTTTGTTTTTGCCAACATTTGACACAACTCAGAAATGGTTGACAGCTTCTGAAACTCGAAAAGTATGGAAATATCAAGCTTATAGTTTTCCAACTGATATTTCAAATGCAATTTTTCTTGCTCGGAGAAATCTATGGGATAAAATTTATTTGCAAGTTTGCAAATATCCTTAATTTTAAATGATCTATAACCATCCCTGGGATCCAAAGCTGAGCTAAGAATAAGCAATTCCATTACATCTTCCTTAAACCTATTGTTTAATTCTTGTAACTGAGAATCAACTGTAACCATAACAATATCAACTCGAAAATGATGTTCCATGGTGAGTTGATCTCTTTCAGAATGAGACCGACCTCGACCTCCTTTATAAGGATAACTCATATCAGGAATCTGTATACCATGATCATTAGAAAATAATTTAATTTTCTCCAACAATGGAACCCATCCATCTTTTCTAAATTTTTAAATAAGTATCTTCGTTGTAGACACCAAATGCATTGCAAAGATCATTGATAATCTCCATGATATCCCTCATAAGATGTAAGATAAAGACAAACTCAAAAGATGTAATGGAATCATAAACTCCATCTGCCTCAACTCGTTGATTCGATTTGCTTCTATCATTAATTATGTTTTTTAAGACTGCACAAGTAGCACTGAACATGTTATCAAACTACAAATTGGGGGGCTACTCTATGGCCCTGTTTGGTAGAGCTGTGGGAAAGTGTTTATAGCTTATGTCTAAATAGCTTATAACTTATCACTTTCAGCTTAAGCTAATTTCCAGCTTATTCTTAAAGCATCTCCTGTCCCACTCAAAGAATAAGCTGATTTCTAACTTTCAAAAAGCTATAAGGTATAAGCTAAACCAAACACATCAAAATAGCTTAAATTAAACTGAAAGCTGAAATAAGCTGTAATTAAGTTCTGCCAAACAGGCACATAATTTTGAAATTATCTTAAAAAATCTTGGGTGCGAACTCCTATAATTTTAAATTATTTTAAAATTTCTAATATAATATATAATATTTTTCAAATTTTTTTGAGGTGCGAGCAACACCCCCACCCCAAAACAAAAGGATCCATCCTCGGTTTGGAAGTGGAGAAGGGAAGATTGATGGAGAAACGAAGCTGCTGCCAACAGTTGCCATTTTCTCCCCTGCATTTTTGTGTGGCAGAATATGTACTTGGGATATTTGACCAGATTGCCCGTTGGAATTACTCACTTTTCCATTTTCTTTTGGTACACAATTTCTATTTTTTTTTGTGATGATTCTGTATACAAACCATCAATCACGCAATATATATCCTTACTTATTTTACATTAATAATATTTTAAAATTTTAGTTTTTTACTCAATATATACTATAATATTATTTTTTTAAACTTAATCCACACAACAAAATACATACCATAACATAAGATGATATGGGCACCATTAAAATTGAAAGGACAAAAACGTCCAAATTATAATTCACGGAAATTTTAGATTGTTGTGTCTCTCTCCCCAATTTGTGTTGAATCTATGAAAGCAATATGAGAACAAACAGCGAACTGAAATTTTATAGTGACAAAATAATCGTTGTGGTATTCTGTAAAAAATTAAATAAAAAAAAGTTTTCGTATTGTTCATATTCACAAATTTATATTTGAATTAAACCAAAATATTTAAAAAATTTTATGTATAAACATTTAATACTCGTTAAACTTTAATAATATGAACAAAATAATTTTGTTTAAATATAAATAATTAAACATTTTGTAAATGTTCAACTTTGCGTGCATACGAAACGAATAAGCTATTGTTGTAAAGATGAATAGCGGTCTTTTGTTTCAAATCAATACGAACAAGATAAATAACAAAATAAACTGACATTTTCATTTGCTATTTTGTTCCTAATCAATGTCATCCATAGTATGTAAAATTTTAAAATCAATTGATTTCAATGCTTTAAAATCCTAAATCTTCCAAAACAATAATATTTTGAGTTCGAAAAATAATAGAAAAAAAAAATTGTGCTAGGGGGTGGTTTGTATAAAGATTTATATTTTTATATATAAATTGTTGAAATGAGTATACACATACACATATCCATATCCATATTGTCCTTAATAGTCATTTTACTTGAGAATATTATTGTCATATAAATTTAATGGTTAAATAGTATGTACTGAGAGGATTGATAGTGTGTAAATAGAATTACTCTTTTTATTTTTTATTTTTTAATTTTAGAGGTAAATTACAAATATGGGTGGTTCTATCTACACTCCAAATTATTGGTTAGACATTCTAATTTAGAGTTATTTTGGGTATGACTCATAAGGTGATTTTTTTGTTTATTATACAAAGACGTGCAAAAAAATATAGAGATGATGCGACTCAAATAATAAAACTTTTTTTCTTTATTACTATGTTTCTATTTAAGATGATCAAAAAGTATTTGATATTGAAAAAAGTACAAATCATATAGTGGTTTAGATATTTTATCTCATAAGTGTCACGATCCAACCCCGAGTGTTTAGAATTGGATTGCAACTAGCTAAATAATTCTAATTTTAACAAATTAAATGGCGTAGGCAAAGACGAGATTAAGAATTAAATGGGTAAATAAATAATCAAAATACTCAATAATGTTACAAAAAAAAGAAAAAAAACTTTCCTCATGTTTTTTATTTATCTTATTGTTGATTAGACAATTATTACAAAATAATAATAATAATAATAATAATAATAATAATAATAATAATAATAATAATAATAATAATAATAATAATAATACAAAACGTCCGCATTAAGTTCTGTGCTAGTTCCATTGATAGATTGTTTCACACACCAAAAATAAACGCTATATTATACCAAATTTCTTAGAATAACGGTAAGTCCATGTATCAATTTATAGGGACAAATGAGAAATTAAACTAATTTAATTGTTAAATTCCTAAATTAATTTTGATGAAAGAGATGGTTGTTCATAACTTAATGATGAATAAATTAAACAAAGCGAATACACTAGCAATTATAAGTAAAGATGAAGTTATTGATTTTGAGAAAAACCCAGGGTAATGAATTCACCACTAGTTACACAAATAAGGTTTCAATTTGAAAATCAATTATGTTACGGTTCGCACTAAATAATACTTCGCAACTACAAGCTCAAAGCATTGATCAAGTAAATTAACACGTTCAATATATAGGCATGAACCATCTCAAGTAGTATGAGTCATTCGCTCTAAACTAGGGTAGCAACAGGACTTATCCCTCGTAATATGGCTCGTCTCATACCTTGAACATTAAAGAATAGAAAATCATAGTATGGAAAGCATTCAACAATCACAGAAAGCAGAATACTTGAAGAAATAATGAAAAATTATATTTGAAAACTTCTTGAGAACCATGTAATTGTTCAAACCATTACATAAAAAAAAAAAAACCAAAAGGAAAACCTATTTACTTGGCTCGGATTTCATCAAAACCCTAGAAATAGGAGCCTAGTTACTTATGGAGGCGTGGAAAGAAGCAGAAGAAAAAGAAGCCTTCATGAAAATTGACCTTGAGAATCCTTTTTTCCAAACCCTAGCCCTCCTTTTTGTTTCAAATATTTTGGACCCTAATTACATCCTCTTTTTTTCTTTTTATTCCCAGCAGAATAGACTTGAATTTTCACGCACGCAACCCTAGATGGGCCGCTCGAGCGGTGGTGGGCCACATGTGCAGCGGGGTGACATGTTAGGAATTTTCACTACTCGCACAGAGAATATACTTTTGCGCCACTTTTTGTTTGAATTTGCGTGTTGCCTACCAAATCTATACAAGTGCACAAAACACATCATCTCCACCAAAAAAAAAACAAAATTCAAAGACTATAAATGTAACTTAAGCGGCATCAATGTGGTACCTTTCGGCCTACATCACATCCCTTAACTTACATTTTGCTAGTCTTCGAGCAAAACAATAGAAATAAGAAAAATAAAATACTCTAAGCCACTTTCATAAGGATCATGATTGCTTTTAGCATATGCAATAAGCCTTTAAACCACAAAGTTACCCCAAGTGGACAAGTATAGTCTTGTGAGGGTTTCTAGAAATGATACCCACAAATATTAACATATTCACATCTACCCAACAACAATTAATCACGCTACTCCAACTATCAATTAACTTATGTGCCAACTACAATGTGATATTAAGACATGATGAGTCATTGAAGGCATAGTGGACAAGCATGAAGGAATCTATTGAGCAAGAACCACAATTCAACTATTACAAAAGTTAAGCCCCATGTACTTGCGAATACAAATAAACACATCATCAGTGCCCTTGGTGTAAAATTTAGTCCCCATAACCAGTTAATTGTCCACTATAATAGCCCAGTATAACTCATATTAACACCCAACACATATAGAAAAACTAAACTTTTGTAACCAGGATGCTCAAAATTTTTTTTCTCTCTCTCTCTCTCTCTCTCTCTCTCTCTCTTTTTAGACTGTGCAATGTCCTAATCCATTAAGCTTTCTAATCAACCCATGTAGTAAACATTGGGCCACTGACTCCCAAACCAGACGGTTTTAGGGCACTTGGTGTGAAGACACCCCTACGGGCTTAATAACTCGACCTGAAAAGGTTACGAATCCGAACAAGTCATTATTTTTCCTTAACTGTGCAATGTCTAGGTCCCTTAAGCTTTTTAATTAACCCATGTAGCAAGTATTGGGCCAATGACTCCCAAACCAAACGGTTTTAGGGCACTAGGTGTACAGACACCCCTACGGGCTTAATAACTCAAGTTAAAGAGGCTACGAACCCAAACAAGTCAATTATTTATTTATTTATTTATTTTTGTGAGAATCAAGGTCACTCATTTATTCTTTTCTGCAACACTAGCAATTATCAATAATGTATACCAGTGATTAGAATAGAGAGGTCATCGTTATGAAAGTGGGTTCATGTGAATCAAGGCATACTCACGACAAGTGTACTAATACCACAAACACAAACAACTCTCCTAGTGCAAACATCACATGCGAGTATTACCCAATAAACCCGTTTCATGCAAGTCCACTATGTTCCCCAATTATCATATGTTTATATCACCACCATACTGGCAAAAAGCCAACATCAAGTGAAGTGATGCAATCAAGTGCAACAAGTACAAACATGAATTGTAAGTATAAATATCCTCACCTCCTAACTGGAATACAACATTGTCCTCAATGTTAGCAACTATAAAGTAGATAGTAAAATGAGAGAGATAGAAGATATTACCATAAGGTGTAGGTGTACATCTAGTGAGGCAGGGACTGGTCAGCCAACTGGAGGGTGATAGTAGTGGATTCCATCATTGCTGCCATGGATGTCGCCTTTTTATTAAAAGGGGATGATATATCAAGGCATTGGGGAAAGGGTGCCTTAGGCACATATAGTGCCTTAGACTTATGTAAAGTACTAAGGACTAAGTCATCCCCCTTATGTGTTTCTCCCTTACTCTTGTTCTCGTTGGGTTTATCACTGTGGTCACCCTTCTTAGCCCTAGTTGTATTAGACACAACTAGCCAAGGCTCTAACTCTTTTTCACTCCTCAAAGTAATCACCATTTGCACCTGTTAGTGGTGCTTTCCATTCCCACTTGACCCCTCTGCCCCATATAGATCCTTAAGGTTAGCCATAGTCTGACTCAATAATTTTCCCTCTTCTCTCATATTCATGTTATTAGCCATTTGACCTAATTAGGCCTCTAGCTTGGCAATAGAGTAAGTGTGGGAGTGAACTACTGGTGCTAACCCCTTAAGTTCTAAGAGAACTTCCAACACCTGAGTCTCAAAGGCCGAGTTGCCTTGAGGAACAAGTGGAGGTTGTGGTGGTTGGTAAGAAGATTAGCTGGCAAAATTATTAAAATTCTGCCTTGGTGGTGGAGGATTGTAAGAAGTGCCTTGTGAAAGAGGTCTCCATGAAAAATTAGAGTGATTTCTCCATCTCGGGTTATATGTGTTAGAATATGGGTCATTACCCGGTTTAGAGAATCCTTGAGCCGCATTCACATGCTCTTAGACTAATTCTAGAAATTGTGATGCCGATGAGTATTAAGTTATGATCAGGGCTCGCACAAATAGCACATGTCTCGTGAAATTAAGGCTGAACATGCTGTGCAAGGGCATGTCCTGAAGCTAATAATTGGCCTATTTTGTGGGACAATGCCTCTACTTGTTGGGCTAACTTTAGGTTTTGTCGTACCTCATAAATGCCTCGTCTTTTCGGGGCTTCAACTACAGGTTGCTGGACTTGTCGGGCTGCAGAGGCATGGTGAAGGGAATTATCATTTAGGTTCTCGAATAATTGCCATGCCTCGGTGTCATTTTTCGACATAAATGTCCTACCACAAGAAGAATCCACCATTTGGCAGTGAGGCTCAGTTAAACCATATTAAAAGGTCTTAACAAGATGCCAATCAGGCACTTGGTGGTGGGGGTATTGTTGGAGAAGGTCACAAAGTTTTTCCCATGTTTCATGAAATTGATCACCATCAATTTGAGCAAAATTGGTGATGGCTCACCCTAGTTGGTTGGTCTTACCAATGGGAAAGTACTTCTCCAAAAATTTATGCTGTAATTGGTCTCATGTTGCGACAGAATTAGCAGGTAAGGAGTTCAACCAATGTTTTGCTTTGTCCTTCAGTGAAAATAGGAACAGTCGCACATTAAGGCCTTATTGGTGAAATTCTGGATCCTCACTGTAGAGCAAATTTCCAGAAATTCAGGCAGATGTTTGTAAGGGCATCATGAGCTAGTACATGGAATGATGGGAGCATTTGGATAGTGTTGGACTTAATCTCATAATGAGTAATGGTGGTGTTGGGTAACTGAATACATGATGGTGATGCATATGCAATGAGTGTAAAGTAATCCTTAAGGGTCCGGTTGGACCCATTTAGGACATTCAGGTTTGCCATCTCTAATGGTTCGAAGTATGGATATGGATATTCAATCCTAGGAACATGGAAAGAGGCTCTAAGGCTCCTAAGAGTCCTTTCTAGTTCAAGGTCCAAACTCTACAATTCAGAGCGACAAGAACGGCGCCCGTGCATACACCACTCACACACACACACAAAGAGTTCCAACTCTTGTACACTGAGTTATGGAAGCAAAATACCAAAAGGGAAATACTCACAGCGGTTTAACGAAAATGCTTTACTCGTCTTGCGGTGTTTGACGTGTAGACTGTTGTTTCCAACCTCCACTTGAACTCTCTATTTTTGGCATTTTGGTGCATTTGCTTGTGAGTATTTGCTCTTTATTTTTTATTTTTTTTCTCTAGCACTTTAGTGTTGTGGTTTGTTTTTAAAGCTCGGTTGCACTCTGCTTGCATTTCCATGATAGCTCCATTCGCAAAAACTTTGCACACTTAGCAACACGAAAGTATAAAATCCTAAACTAAAAATTAAAATAAGAATATAACTTTAAATTAATTGATTTCGCCAAAAGTCCCTTGCAATGACGTCAAAATTTGATGGGTCGTTTCACATACCAAAAATAAGCACTAAACTATACCAAATTTCTTAGAATAACGGTAAGTCCAGGTATCGATCCACATGGACAAATGGGAAATTAAACTAATTTAATTGTTAAATTCCCAAATTAATTTTGATAAAGCAGATGGTTGTTCATAACTTAATGATAATTAAATTAAACAAAGTGAATAAACTAGCAATTATAAATAAAGATGAAGTTAATGGTTTTGAGAAAAACCTAGGGTAATGAATTCACCACTAGTTATATAAATAAGACTTCAATTTGAAAATCAATTATGTTATGGTTCGAACTAAATAATACTTCGCAACTACAAGCTTGAAACATTGATCCAAAGAATTAACACGTTCAATGTATAAGTGCGAACCATCTCAAGTAGTATGAGTCATTTGCTCTAAACTAGGATAGCAACATGACTCGTCCCTCGTAGTATGACTTGTCTCATACTTTGAACATGAAAGAATAGAAAACCAATGCATGGAAAGCATTCAACAATCATAGAAAATAGAATACTTGAAAAAATAATGGAAAATTATATTTGAAAACTTCTGCAGAACCATGCAACTGTTCAAACCATTACATAAAAGAAAACCAAAAAGAAAACCTATTTACTTAGCTAGGGTTTCATCAAAACCTTAGAAATAAGAGCCTAGCCACTAATGGAGGCGTGGGAAGAAGCAGAAGAAGAAGAATCTTCCATGAAAATTGTCCTTGAAGCTTGAGAGTCCTCTTTTCCAAAACCTAGCCCCCCTTTTGTTTCAAATATTTTGGACCCCAATTAAAGCCTCTTTTCCTCTTTTTATTCCCAGCAGAACAGACTTGAATTTTTGCTTACGCAACCTAGGCGGGCTGCTCAAGTGCCCCTAATTTCTACTTGAGCAGTGGTGGGCCGCACGTGCAGTGGAGCCTGGCCGCACGTACAATGAGGTGGCAGGTCGAGAATTTTCACTACTCACACGGAGAATCTGCTTTTACGCCACTTTTTGCTTGAATTTGCGTGCTGCCTACCAAATCTGTACAAGTGCACAAAACATATCATCTCCACCAAATAAACAGAATTCAAAGACTATAAATGTAACTTAAGTGGACTCAATGTGGTATGTTTCGACCTACATCATCCATTACACGAGGTTGCCACTGTTCTTTACATTTCATCACCTGAAAGGGGATAACAGCTACAAGCACATGACATAGTGAAAAATATTATACTAAAAGCATAAGGATATAAAATCACCATGAATAAATTATTTAAGCCAAACAGAGAATAGTTGGGTTCGAGTAAATCATTTAATAACAGAAACAAAATGCAGAATTGTAGCAAAATAATCATAGGCATAGTACAGAATAGAACAAAATGGAGAGTCAATGGATTCATGACACACAGAGGGTCACAAAGTGACTAATCAGAAGCCCCTGGTTATTTGAGACTCCTAAGGCATGGGACCGTCAGAGGGTCACTAAAGTGACAATTCAGAGGCCAAGGGTTGTTTAAATCCCTCAAAGCATGGGACTTTTGTGGTGGTACTTATAAAATAATTGCTCAAAAATATATTTAATAAATGGTTATATCCATGGATTTCCATTTTTACGCACATAGGGTTCATAAATAATAAATAATTAACATAATTGAAACATTAATATAATTTATAAACATGAATTACATAAAATAATTTGTGGTTACTCAAGATATACATAAAATATTTTAAGGTAACTCAAGATATAATATTACTCATCTTACTATTAATCCCTTATTTTTACTTCTCTGTTCACTGAAACTCCCTCCTTTATTGACTGACTGCATATTCTTTTGGTCCATCCTCCTTGCCCACGCCCTATTTATAAGTGTCCTGGTGCATCTCCCTTGAACAAGATCACCACGTGGCAAATCCTTTCATTCTCCAACCATATCTTCTTTTATCTTTAATACTTGTTTCATATTTTTTTTTTGGTGGTTAAACACACTGACTGCTAACTTAAATTAAATTACATTTTAGCATATACAACTATGAAATTAAATATATTTATTATTATGTATATATACGGGGCGTTAAAATTAATTAAACATTTGGGGTATCACATTTCTTCCCCTCTAAAAAGAAGTTTGTCCCCAAACTTGATGTACCTTGGTTTTTGAAAAGGTGTGGGTATTTGGCCCACCTTTGATTTTCAGCTTCCCATATTGCTTCTTCGACTCGATGACTTCTCCACAAGACTTTTACAAGAGGTATGATCTTGTTTCGGAGAATCTGATCACGACGATCGAGAATCTGCACTGGTTGTTCTTTATGAGAGAGATCTTCTTGAACTTTCAGGTTCTCATAATCAACAACATGCTCGGAATCTTGAAGATATCGTCGAAGCATCGAAACGTGGAACACACTGTGGACATTGGACAGTTTAGGTGGCAGTGCAAGGCGATATGCCACATGACCAATCCTTTCTAATATCTCGAATGGTTCGATGTAACGTGGGTTTAACTTTCCTCGCTTTCCAAGTCAGATCACCTCTCTTGTTGGTGAGATCTTTAGAAAAACATGGTTTCCTATTTGAAATTCCAAGTTCCGTCTCCTTGTGTTTGTGGGCAGTGTAAATTTGCTATTGGATGAGTTAAATTTTATCACTTGTTATCTATACGATTCAAGGCCCAATAACTTTCTGTTTCTAATTTTTGCCCAACTTAGAAGTGATCGACACTTCTTTCCATATAGTGCTTCGTAAGATGCCATTCCAATGCTTGCTTGATAACTGTTGTTATAAATAAATTCTACTAAAGGTAAGTGCTCATCCTAGTTACGTTTAAGGTCTAGTACGCATACCCATAACATGTCTTCCGAGGTTTGATTGTCCTTTTGGATTGTCCACCAGCTTGAGGGTGATAGGCGGTACTAAACTTCAGTGTAGTTCTCAAAGCTTCTTGTAATTTGTTCCAAAAATGAGACATGAATCCAAGGTCTCGGTCAGACACGATTGAAACCTGGGTGCCGTACTATTGAATGATTTCCTTGATGTCTAAGGTAGTGAACTTATTGAGAGAGTACGTGACTCTGACTGGTAGAAAATGCACCGACTTTGTCAATCGATCAACTATAACCCATATCGCATTGTTCTTCAAGGTCGACTGTGGTAATCCGATAACGAAGTCCATAGTAATGTGTTTCTATTTCCATTCAGGAATGGGGAGTAGTTGTAGTAATCCTGTTGGGTTTTTGATGTTCCGCCTTAAGTTGTTGACATTGCAAGCATTTGGAAACATGGCTCGCTATGTCCTTTTTCATTCATGTTCACCAGTAGTGCTCCTTTAGATTATGATACATCTTTGTATTGCCAGGGTAGACTGCAAACCTTGAGCTATAAGCTTCCATCAATATCTTCTTCTTGAGCTCTGGAATGTCGGGTGTGACGACCCCGCCACGTATAATGTTTTACATTCAATTAATTCTTATTCTAATTTAATTGTGGAATTCTCAATAAGGTGAAACTGACGATTGAATTATTTTAATTTCGAGTATTGGACCATATGAGAGTTTAATTAAATATCAGATCCAATTTAGTAAATATGGAATTTTATTAATTGGATCCGAATTAAAGTTGATTAAGTTATATAAAGAAAACAAAATAATAATAATAATAAATAAATAAATATAGATATATATATATACAATGCCTTGTCACCACCTTAGCATATAGGGTGGTGAGTATGCACATATAGCTTAATAAAAGTGGGACACGGGGAAGTGGGCAACAATGCCACCTTTGGGATAGGTGGCCGAGTTTGAAATTGCCACCCGGCAAAAGCTAATGAAGCCTCATCAACTACAAATAAGTTGCCAATTGCTGGACATGAGGAACGAAAACATAAACTACAGTGCGGTAGATTGGTAGCGAAAAATTAATAGTAGGAAAACAAAGGCAATATTAAGGTGAGTTATATTATACATTGAGTCACCATAATATATTTTACATATCTTTTGAATTATCATAAAACTTATATTTATATGTCAATTGTGTTAATTATTTTCTCAACTCCATTTGCTTAAAATGAAACCTATGGATATGTTTGTTTAAATTTTAGAAATTATTTGACAATGATTTTATACACAATTATTTTTTGTAAGTACCACCATGGGAGTCCCATGCCTTGGGGGACTTAAATAACCATTGGCCTCTGTTTGGCCACTTTGTGGTCCTCTGTTTGTCATGGATCCATTGACTTATGTTCTGTTCTGTATCATGGTTATGGTTATTTATTTACATAATTTCTGTATTTCAGTTTTTGCCACATTGAATAATTTGTTTATTCAAATTAAGTTGTGTTAATGTTTTAGCTGAAATAATTATCCATGGTAATTTTTGTACCCTTATGCTCACTGTATAATATTTCTCACTCTGCCATGTGCTTATAGCTGTTAACCACTTTCAAATGACGTGTCAAAACTAGTGCATGGGGTAGCCACAAGGCACTTTGTAGTTATAGTACAGCTCGGGTATTGCAATCGAATAGAAGCTCTAATGTACAAATTTTTATTATACTTAAATGAAGATTTGGGTACCCTTTTATTTTACTTCATTGCACTATTAATCTGTTATGATTTCAGTTATTATCTTGTCGCAACGCCGAACCTTCGGGTATGGGTTTGGATCGTGACAAAAATGGTATCAGAGCAATGGTTTTTCAAAAAAATAAAATAAAAAATATTAGAGTATAGGACACATGCACAATTATGTAATGGGATAGGGGTATGCATGATAAGTTTCTGTGATTTTGTACCAAATTTGGTATAAACATAACAGGAAAACAAAAATGAATGGAGTTGGGTGCTGCCAATGATGAGTAAGAAAGAATAAGTGTTGTGCACTTTGTGTGTATGGTCTACGTGTTTGGTCTATACCTAGATGAAGAAAGAGAAAGAACAAGCAATGGAGGAAGAAAAAAAAAAAAAAACCCATCATGTAGGTTTGAAAAAAAAAGAAGAAAACAAAAGATTAATTGGCAAGAGTGGATGACAAGTATAGGAAAATAAAAGTGAAAGTGTTTCCGAAACTGTTAGCTATTAAGTTGCTCAAAATCAAGTTTCGAGCATACATGAGATAGGTCCTGACAAGAGGAGTCCAGACTCAGAAAAAACAGGCAAAGCGAAGGTTGGGGTGGACTACTCGCGCCGGTCAAACCTTTGTACGTAAAGTCAACTTGAAATTAGAAAGCCACACTCGGCTAGAGGTTGAAGATAACCATTTTGTAGCCAATCTAAATACTTTGAATATTTATTTGGGACAAGGGAATCACAAAAGTAATTTTGGCTTAGTGATTAAGGCTTATGGCGCTAACGATGTAGTCCGAAGTTTGAATCCTCTTAGCACCATTCGAGGATTTAAATGATTAGACATCATCACAGAGTATTTTATTGCTATCAACGGAATATTTTAAAAATTGCCATTTGGTCCTTGAAGTTTTTAAAATTACAATCTGGTCATGAGATTCTTGGAAATTTTCATTTTGGCCCCTGTAGTTGTGAAATCACAGTTTGGCTCCAGGAGTTTGGGAAATTTGCTCTTTTATATTTAAGAATGGAAAGGATAGGTGGTCAGTCATGTGTTTGGCATTATAGTTTTGTGTGATTATACATACAGAAGCTACATGCATCTAGTAAGTGATAAATTGTGCATTGAGGAATATGTACATATGTAAGTATTAAGGTTAAAACCTATGAGCCACTGGGAACTTTGATGATTATAAAAGGATCGAGATGTATTTGTTAAATAGCCTAGGCATTGGGTCTAAGAATTTAGAGTTGTTATTAAATTTTGATAATTATGAGGAAACTGAGATGCGATGTTTAGTAAGTGTGGTATTGAGGCCAAGAGTTAAGAACTATTGAGGAATGTCTAACATTATAAGAACATTAGAATTGTTAACTGGCATATTAGGGAGTACAAATATGATGATTTGTGAAAATATAGTATTATAGGAATTAACGGTTATTACAGAACTTCGACGATGAAAAGAGACTGGGATGTGTTTGTCTAGTAAGTTTAGTGTTGAAGTGAAGAGCTATTGTGAAATCTATATATAGGCACCCCATTTGTGATAACCTTGTCCTGTGCTATGTTAATTAATCATGATTATGTTTGTAATTATGTGCTCAATTTGAATTTGGGTGTTAATTGCATGATTATGTGTGATTTTGGCTTTGTATCTGTTCACTGTAGGAAAATCTGTTAGAATATGTGCTTTGAACTAAAAATTGAAGGCCTTATCGGCCACAGAAATTGAAATTGACTACGCCATTGTGATTGGCGTAATTTTTAGAGCCTATGGTGAAATTTAATTAAAAACTGATTTGGAACGAAATAATTAGATTAAACTGATTGAATTGAGTACAATTAATTAGCCTTAATCAAGTCTAACTAGATGAGCCTATAAATAGGCCCTTATGCACTTAAACTCACCATATGTTTGAGCTCAAAATTTGAAACACACTCTAGAGAGAGAGATAGGGCCTGTTCTAGAGAGAGAAAGAGGGAGAATTGTGCATTTTGGCTCAAAGTTGTGAATTTGGAAGCTACACTCAAGATTTAACTACATTTGTGAAGATTTGAGCCTCTAGGTGAGTAATTTGATATGAATTCATGTGTTTAAGTTGTAATTATATGAATTCAAAGGTAAATAGTGATCAAGAACATGAATGAAGTTGATTTTGATGAATTTGAAGTCAATGAATGCATGCATGTAAGAAATTTCCATGTAGTTGCATATTTGAATGTAAAGCATGTTGATCATGATGAAATTTAGATCAATGTGTACATGCATGTAACAATTTGTTGTGAGTCTTCATGTTTGTGTGTAAGACATGTTCAATGAGTTGAATTGGAAGTCATTTAAGACATGCATCCATGAAAAATGAGATTATGGGACTTAACTACATGTTTTGAAGATGATGAACCTATGTAAGATCATACATGCATGAGCCTCAAAATTGTGAACACGAAATTGAATGAATTGAACTTGATTTTGAACAATTGGCCTCATATTGCTTATATCCTTACGATATATATTGTTTTTCCACGTTTTTGAACCAAGAACATGAGCTTTGGACCATTGAATGTCGAGTTTGAGCTTCAAGAACAATTCTAGAAATTCCAAAATTTGGCATGTCCGCTCGAGCGGGAAAAGCGCCGCTCGAGCATGAAATGTTAGTTCCCAGAACTTTTGCAGACATTGGTGTTCGCTCGAGCGGGGAGATTTACGCTCGAGCTTCAGTCACATGTTTCGGCTATCAGCTCGAGCGTCCGAAGTCACGCTCAAGCGTAAATATGAGGCAACTAGTAGTTTTGCAGACCATGGGGGTCCGCTCGAGCGGCTAAAGCCACGCTCGAGCGGGGAGCCCTATTTCAGAAATTTTGGAAAGATGATTTTATGTTTTGTTTTCCGTTCTCTTTCATTTCTAAGCACTCTTAGGCATACCTTGGACATTATAAATGGATGTAGAAGATAAGAAAGGGGCCTAAGAAGAATATGTGAATTAAGAACGGATTGAATCGTTTGTGACCCATATGAGTTATGTAATGTGTAGGGTCGAGCTCGAGGGCAAATCCACCAGCAGAACATTGTGAGTAATATCTTAGTAAATATATTTTCAAGTATGTTACCTTCCAAATGCTACTTCTGTATAAGCTTCATGGATTTGTTGATTTGGAATATGAATGAGTATTCTATATGCCTAATTTTGTATAAGGTTGTTTGATATGTTTGATACGTTTGATATGTCCGAATTAGGCCTAAGGCCGTTTGCCATTTGATACGTTTGAATACCATGATGGGCCAAAGGCCATTTGAAGATGAACATAATGGGCCAAAGGCCGTTTGAATACTGTGATGGGCCAAAGGCCGTTTGAAGATGAGCATAATGGGCCAAGGGCCGTTTGAATACCGTGATGGGCCAAAGGCCGTTTGAAGATGAGTGTAATGGGCTAAAGGCCGTTTGAATGAAAAGGGATCATGATCATGAATATGAATTATGCATAGATATGAATATAAAGAGAATGGGCTCGAGGCCGTTTGATACGCCTGATATGTTTGAATTGGGCCCAAGGCCGTTTGATTTGTTTGAATTGGACCAAAGGTCATTTTGAATAAAGAGTTGGTTGGACCAAAGGACGTTTTGTATAGATGGACCCAAGGTTGTTTTGTTTTATATAAGAATTGGAGAGGTCGTTTGGTATATAGGTATGATGTGTTAGACCCGAGGTCGTTTTGCTTTGTTGAGATTTGTAAATCTGATGTGAATGAGAATAGTGGTTCAAATGTGTACGTTATAAGTATGACTCATTTATGAGTGAATTTCATTCATTAATCTCTTTATTTTGATATTATTCACTGGGCATTAGCTCACTCTTATTTATATGTATGTAGGTGAGCAAAGGAACGTTCAACCCCAGCCTTAGTGGAATTTAAGAAAGGAACCCGAGTTTTGTGAAGTCAGCTCAGGTGCCTCACGCAAGAGGTTTTGTTTATGATCTTTTGTATTTCTTTTGCTATTTCTACTGGTCATGATAGACCGTTTATGTGTATAAGCTTTTGGTTTAGCTGACTATGTGTTTGAATGATCCTGGGTATATATGATGTTAACTACCGATATGTGGTGTGAGTTATTATTAAGTATATGTGAAATGTTTTGATATGCCATGTAAGCATAGCTCATTGGACAAAATTTCTAAGTTTGTTTCCGCATCTAGCCCCATATTATTAATCCTTAATTCATATCAGGTTTGAAGCTGTAGGTAATCTCATGATTATTGGCCGGTTATGACCTTAATCTATAGGGGCGGGTTCGGGTCATGAAACCATTTTTTGATGGCCCTTACAACTTGGACACCATTGCATGCACACTCGATGATGAATTTATGTGCTCATCAAGTGCTCAAAGTCCTCAGCGGAATGCCACACCTTTGAGCCTTTTAAACCCTACACTTCTGTTGTCTCATTCTTAGACCAAGCCTTGGTTCGTCAAGCCTGCAGTTTTTGGTGGCCTGTCGGCCACCTTTTTGGGCTGCCGGCCATCACTTATTGGCTGTCGGCCACTGATGTGGCTTGCCAACCACCAGTGATGGCCGGCCGGCCACCAGTCTCTTTTGCAAATATTTTATGACAACTGTGCCAACTGTTTGCACAAATGTATACATCTTTACCCACGTGTAGGGCTGGATGTTCTTGAGGAGAATTCATGTTTTCTATATATAGTGGGCCTCCTTCTCATGTTTTAAGGTTGGAAACATTTTAGATCAAAATTTTTCCTCTCTCTCTACAATTCTCTCTCTCTCTCTAGCAAATTCCTATAGTTTTGCCTACAAATCCTTAACCTTTTCCTATACACCCTTAACCAAACCTTCTCATCTTTGAGCTGAGGCACTTTTGAGCTTGGTTTGAGCTCTTGAAGAGTGTGTTGTCTTGGTTTTGTTGCTTGAATTGCTTCTTGTCTTCAAGAGGTATAAGGCTTTATCTATTTGCTTGCTTTCTCTACTATTATTCTTGCTATTTTTTTAACTATTTTTGGGCTATAAAAACTCTGTGTTTTTAGGCTGAAGCTTGGGTTTCAAGGCCATTGAAAGTTGAGGGTTGATCCACCCTTCTTTGTACCTTGTTTTAGAGGCCTTTGCCCTTGTGTTTCCCACTCTTACATCATTTTTTTCTGAGATTTTAAACACTATTTTTTAGAGTTATTTCAGTGTCCAAAATCATGTTTTGAAATCCAAATTTGGTGGGGTTAGCCTCCTCTCTTTATGTCTTGCTTACTAGCCTAGTTTGTGCCATGTTTTAGCATGTTAATCTAGCTATTTATAGCTTAATTCCAACATGTTTTAGGACTTATTTTAGACTGTTTTAGCACTATTTTTGGTTGATAGTTGCATTTGAGCTTTGTTTTGCATGCTTATAGTGTAATTGTCCTCATAAATTTGGTGTTTTAGGCCTTAGATACCATCTTATTTGAGTTGATAACATTTATTTATGCTTTTCTCACTTATTTTCAGCACTAATAATCTCTGCAATCTCCCTCATTTCTTGGCTTTTTGTTTTTCTTGGAAAGTGGTTCAAACAACTTGTTTGTTGAAAGCATGAGATTAAGATGTCATGCTTAATGGTTTAATTCTTTTGGGGTTCATTACCAACAATATGATATCTCTTTCATGCCTAAGACAATACTTGGTTTGAGCCTTCTTTCCATTTAGAGGACTTAAACTCACCATTGGACTTAATGAATTAAAGGATGGTGTAGACACCCCACTTTTGACTGCCCGCGAGACTTGGACGTTCAGTTTGGTGCACTCAATGATGAAAGTTGAATTATGAATTCGCAACGATTCAGAATCAATCAGGCTCTCGGAATAACCTCAAATCTTCAATATTTACTTTGTTTGAACCTATGAGCTTTATTTTTGGACCTTTTCCCTCCATGAGTTGAGTTTGAGCCAAAAACAGGGGAGGCCATCAAAGCTTGGCCGTGCATTGGTGATGGCCGGCTGTGGCAATGAATAGCCGGTCAGCCTTCAATAGCAGTAAACACTGTTCTGGGTAGGAGGCCGCCAACTTTCCATTTTTGAAGATATTTGTCACTTTTTCAGTTCAAATTCTATAAAACCGAGGCTCTGGGATTGTTTTGAGGGATGAACAAATATCTAGAAGAGAGATATACACCCTTGAGAGCCTTGACTCCTCCTTCTTCCGTTGCAAGGCATCTTTTGAGCTAACCTAGTTTGCTTACACCATCACTACACACCATACACAGCCTTGTCTGATCATCCTAAGGCCTTGGTTGATCTTGAGGAAGTGTAATTCAAGCTTGAGAGTGCATTGAATTTGAGTTTGGAGCTCTAAAAGCAAGCTAGCTTCTAGAAAGGTATAAGCTTGCTTTCTCTTTTCTTGCTTACATTTTTGTTCTCTACACCATCATTCTTGCTATTTTTGTTGTGTTTGAGCTCATTTGAGGTGTTGGAGTTGAGTTGGAAGGGTTCCCAATTGCTCTTTCTACACCTTTATTTCATAACCTAAACTCTTCTCCTTTTCACCCTCTTCCCTTGGTATTCATACTGATTTCCAGAGTTTTGAAAGGCTAAAATATGTGGTTTTGAGGTTCAAAAAGTGGAGGGATTAGTCACCCCTCCTTAGGCTTGCTTAATAGTTTTAATTCTCTCATATTTGCTTGCTTTTTTTTTGGTTTTTGTAGTGTAATTTCAGCACTATTTTTACCCTTTTAGGGGCTGTTTTAGGGTTTCCATGGCCTTTAAATTTTTTCCATGCTTTGGTTAGTTCATGTGTTGGCTCATAAATTGCATGCATGGCTTATATTGTATTGTTCTAAGCTTTCCTTTGCTCTATTTCCATGTTGAGAGTCTCACTCTAAATAATCAATCAACTATCTATCATTTGTATTTGAGAATGATTTCAACTGATCGAGGTTGCTTGAAACATGTACGAATGGCCTACACTTAATGGCTTAATCTCTTAGGAGATTCATTGTCAATGGTGTAGCTTTTCTCTCATGTTTTAGAGAGACCTCTCGTTTGATGTTATTTCTTGTTTAGAGGACTCTTAACATCACATTTGGACAAATGGACTAATGAATAACAAGGCCTAATAAAATTGGTTTAAAATTTGGTTTAACACACTTAAAGAAAATGGCTTGAAAAGCTCGAACTTGGTCGAACGTTATGCCAAGTTCCTTGTGTCAAGGGTCATCAAACATCAATTCATGGTGTTTTTGATGTCCTTGAAGCATCTCAACTTTCTTTTTTGAGTTCATTCCATGACAAAAAGAGAGGGGGTGGTCCATTACATTTATTGATTTTGCCAAGATCATGTCCTAAAGCATCAAGCAATCAATTGCTCATTGATGTCTTTAGGAATGATTCCATTCTTCTCTTGAGGCTTTCCTATGACAGAGAGGGAAATAAGGACAAACAGAGCTTGAAAATGCTCTATCTGCACTGATTTCACCTCAGAGCACAAAAACAGAGTTTGCACTAAATCAATGCACGGTCGGCCCTCTGTGGGCCCAGCCGGCCATCAGTAATGCACGGCCGGCCCTTGGTGTCTGGCCAGCAGTGCAATTTTGCAGAAACAGAGGCAGTGGCTGAAGGTGAAACAGAGGCAACCTAAGCAGACAGAGCAGCTTTCAGGCGATGCACATGCAACCTTCATCCATCTTCCTTGATATCGATATCAAATGGGTTTGGTTATTTAATTGTTTCATTAGCATAGCAAATTGTGTTGTAATATTTAATTAGTCTAATTAGTTGTAGCTAATTAGTTGATGTTGTAACATTTGATTAGTTTAGTCTAGTCAATTTTCTCTTAATTAATTAGCTTAGATAGTTAGTTAATTATCCATTCAAGTTTTGTAATAATTGGCTTAAGTAGCGTAGCTTAGCTAGTTTCATTCGGACCCTCCTTCACGAGGGCGTAATGTTGTAGTAAGTGTGCGTGCGTGTGTGTATGTCTTCCAATCCCATATCTTTCTCCCTTTTATTTAATCGCTTTCGATGGTTAGATTAGGGATCATATTTCGATTAGCACACCTTATGCTTGCATGTTTGCATCCATTCATTTATATTGCATGCACCAAGGCTCGGTGCATCATTCAAACTGCATTGCAATTTCAATACTTCTTTGAATGCATGTTTATTGCATGTTGTTCAAATCGATCCATATGCCATATTAGTAGCCGAGCCTATTAATTGCATTATTGCATGTGTTGCATTAGACATTTTGTATAGTTAGGATCATGCGCTTTTTTAACTAGTTTTTGTTTTGGCTTGGAGTACTCGGTAAGTTTTTGTGCTTTAGCATACTTGCATGAGTGTGATTGCCATATTGCCGTGTTTTGCTTGCTTGCCATGCTAAACTACATGAATGCCTGTGGATGAAGGCTTGTTGTTTGAATTGGAACGATTCAATGAATGTGAGTTTTAAGCCCACTTTGTTATGGCAAAATCATGTTTTAAGGCCACTATGTTTAGTGGCAAATCCACAACTTTAAGCCCACTTCAGGGTGGCAACTTCAAACCATTTTCGAAAACAAACATGAGTTGAATTTGTTCCAAGTCTTGCGACTAGTCTATACTTGCTTGTGCGCGTCACATAGTAATGTTAGCTAATAACCGGAATAAGAACACTTAATGTTTATAAAAATCATATCATGATTAGTAGAGGCCGATTTTTGATCGGGCGAGCGGGGGTGCTCATTTTAGGACCTTCCCCTCTCATACCTAAGTTCCCGAGCCGAGGCAACTTTGGTGATGACGGACATGTGGCCTTTGGCACGAGTTAGGGTTTCCTAACTTTCCCCAAAATAAAATATTTAGGTGGCGATTTAGTATCTGGCAAAGCAGTCCAATTTTGGCATTATTTGATTGAAAATCGATTTCCAAACGATTTACCGGATTTGGACTCTTTGGTGATTATCAGTTTCACATTGCACTTGTGAGATTAGATTCAGAACCGCGGGAGTCCGAACTGTGAGGCCTTCTTTTCAAACCTTTCCGAAAGGCAGGGTGCGAGAAAAAGGTGAGTCCACAGTTTTTGGCGACTCTACTGGGGAATTAGAGAACTTAACTCGAACTCATGATATGTTGTTTTATCTACACTTATGTGTTTCTTTGCATTTTCATTTGCATCGGTGCGCCTAAGTCACAGTGTTTTCCATCTGCTATTCCTGAGCGGTTTGCCGGAGGCTTGCTTGGAAAAGCTGGCCAAAAGGATGACCGGTTGTGGGCTCTGCCACGATGGGAACACAACCTTTGGATTTGGACTACCGTTATACTGTTTGATCCTCCTTTCACTTCTCGGTGTTAGGTGTGAGAGGTATATTAGGTAGTCTTGCTGAGGTACCCTTTTTGACTAATCGGCCTAGTTGCATATCGGAAGCCATAGAGACTATTCTAAACTAGGATAGGTTGCTTACCTGAATGCAGGATTGTTTGAAACCGCTTGTTTGCATAGTGAATCCCTAGTTCCTGACGATATTAGGACAGGGTAACCTTACCCCATCATAAGGATGTTTTGGCTCACATTTGCTTGATATGTGCTTTTAAGAGTGAAACTTTACAGGAATGTACGTATCAGTTGCAAGTATGGGTATCAGTTTTGGGGTAGAAATTTGGGGTAGAAATTAGTGTTCGAGTACAGTTATCTAGCTTATGATTTCAACTGTGTGTTGTTTTTGTCTGAGCCGAGGTGCTGTGTAGTTTCTAATTTTTGTTTTCTTTTTTTTTGCTTTATTTTCTTTTTGCAAGGTAGTCTTTCACGATTGTTTCAGACGAGTCTGTTACCTCCCAAGCACTCTACACTCGAGTAAGGCGACTTTACCGATCCGGGGATCTTGTAAGAGGACAGCCAGTGTTTGCTTCACTACCTCCAATTACAAGATGGAGGAGAGTTATGCATAATTCACCGGTTCAACAGTTATCGTCATTTAGCGAAGCCCGGTTTTCTGCTTCCACTTCAGTAAGAGAATATTCACCTGTTCAAATGGCTTAGTATCTAGCCGGAATGGAAAAAATGCTTCGCCACCTCCAATAGACTATCGAAAACATGCAACCAGATGCTACTCGGCAAGCCGAGATCACAGCCCGCCAAGCTGAGGTTGTAGCCCGCCAAGCGGAGGTAATAGAAAGGTTTCAATAACAGCAACCACAACCTGCAGTGGCCTCAGCATCACATGTATCCCCAGTAGGAATTTCGGCACCTGGGGTCACAATCAATGTCCAGGAAAATGCAAGCATTCAGGCAGACCTTATCCCACCTCAGATCTCCAAGGCACCGGTTTACCCGACAGAGGCGCCGATTGAGTTCGAAGTCGACCTTACTGCGCTGAAAGTGAGCAAGCTAGAAAAGCTCTTTCAACGAACTCAGGGTGTGAATTCGAACCTGGATATCGAGGATGGCTATACTAATTCGATAGTGACTTTGCCAGACAGATTTAAAATGCCGCACATAGACCGATTTGACAGTTCTGGGGATTCCATGGTCCACTCGCGACTATTCTCAGACATTTTGCGGCCGATGGATCTGTTTAGACTACAGAAGTTATCTCTCTTCGGCCGGACCCTGTCAGATATCGCAGCCATTTGGTATGCTAAACTTGAAGACTCTGTAAAGAGGAACTAGGTAGAGATGGCTGAGGCCTTTATTGTTTAATACTCCTACAACACATAGATCGAGGTCACAACTCGTGATCTTGAAGCAACTCGCCAGGAGCCAAAGGAAGGCTTCTTGGATTTTGTAACCTGGTGGAGGGCCAAGGCCTCCATGATGACCATCTGACCGGCTGAAAAGGACCAAATCCGAATGGTGGTCCGTAACCTGCAACCGAGGCTGTTACAAAGGATGATAGTCTTACCTCTATCTACATTTGCCGACCTCCATGAAATAAGGGTGCAAATAGAGGATGCAATGAAGTAAGGTCTGATAGACCACGAGAAAGAGCAGCCTAAGAGGACTTTCACACGCAGTTCCAATGCGACTACAAGTAGTAGTGCAGCTGTAAGGCCTTCTGATGTGGGTATGGTCACCACCACACCGAAAACTGCCAACCCCTTTGCCGGCATAGCCAATACAACCCCCCAAACTTCCAGCCATTAGGCTCGAGGCCAGAGGGTTTTCACCCCACTTTACATGTCTCTATCTGCGGCCCTGAGAGTCCTGATCAGAAAAGGACATCTAAAGCTGTTAGAACAGCGCCCATTGCCTGACCCTCTCGCTCCCAAACACAACCCGGCTAAGTACTACGCCTTTCACCAACAGCATGGTCATGATATCGACCAGTGCTTCAGATTGCGTCATGAGATTCAGGATCTCATTAATAACAAAGTGATAGTGCCCCCTAAAAAACCCAATGTCACTACAAATCCTCTCCCATTACATAACCAAACCCCTCCACCCAGGCACGTAAACCTCATACAAACACTAGCCATTCCTTACAACCCTAGTATATACATCACCCCCTTCCACCTACCTAAGCCAGCACTGTTCATCCCGGAAAGCACAGATTTGTGCATGATGAATGCGTCCACATTTCAACCCAAACCTATGGTGGTGACCATGGTAGATAAAGGTAGGGTGGCCTTGTGAGAGAATGCGCATGTCAGTTCAGCGCTTGAGGGCTCTGTGGACTTATCCGAGGAGGAATACAACCCGTGCCGTTACATTGTGCCAACCAATTAGGCCAAACCAGAGATGGAGTTGCCAACAAGGATAGAGGTTAGTGTGGTTCGGGAGGATGGACCAAGTCAGGGATTGGATGACCTAGTCGATCTAGAGGAGGACATCATCAATCTGCAGTTCTACGATAAACAAAATTTGGGGAATGTACAGATTGATTGGTTTGATTTAAATGGGTCATCAGATAATTCGGGGTGGCTTAGTGATGAACCTAATGTGGATGAGGGATTTCAACCAAAGCTGGAATAGCTAGAAGCAAGAATAGTTATAGGGGCCGGAACGGCCGATGACAAGGGAAAATTGCCGGAGAACACCAGTATGAAGAATTTTGTTCAGGAGTCGAGTAATGTTAGTACAACTGATATAGAGCAAGAGGCCGCACTGAAGCGGTTTGAACAGGAAACGGATGAGAATAGTCAGAAAGCTAGAAAAGCCAAAGGCTCTACGGGGAATGACTATGATGTGGATGTGAGAATACTTACAACGGAACCGGACAATTGCCTGTCGGTTGTCGGAGGAATATGGTGGGAAGATGATGATCTGCATCTTGTCCATACTGATGAAGATTGGGGACATAATCTGCCAAATGATACTTGGTATTTTGAGGAAGTGGATCACATGACTAGGAGCGGGCGGTACTTCAAGCCCCCATACGTGGACCAACCAGAAAGGATAAGGAAGTTGAAAAATAGAGGGAGAAACTGCTAGAAGAAGAAGCTGTACTGAAGCAGCTGAAGAAGATTCAGGCGGACATATCCATCTGGGAGTTGCTCATGGCTTCACGAGTACACAAACAAGTCGTCCTATTAGCAATGGATAAGGCTAAGCTTTCTATCGACACAACTCCCGAAAAACTAGTGGGACTTATCTTCCCGGGAGGTGCTTTGCCTACTTTGACCTTCATGGATAAGGAATTTTTGCTTGAGGGCTCTGAGCATAACAAACCGCTATACATCTCAGTTGAATGTAGAGAGAAGTGGGTGCCGGTTGTCTTGGTTGACACTGGGTCTGCGATTAATGTTTGTTTATCGTGCACGACCTATGCTATTGACTTGAAGCAGGCGGATTTTGTACCAACAACTCAGGTGATCCGGGCTTACGACAACACAAACAGAGAGGTGATGGGGATAATTCAGATCAGAACACAGGTTGGCCCGGCCCAACAGGATATTGAGTTTCATGTCCTGGACGTTCCAACTATCTTCAACTTGTTACTTGGGCGACCTTGGCTGCACCAAGTAAAAGCTGTTTCTTTTACCTTGCATCAAATGCTGAAGTACCCTCTTGGAAAAGGGGTAGCCATTGTTTTTGGGAATTCTTTTATACATTCTCCATTGGAGGTCAATATACTAGTACTGGAGATTGTGCACGGCGACGGGGATATTTTCTTGTCTGGTTTTACCTTGGCTGAGGCCTGGGTGGTGTAAGATATTTTAGCTATTGATGAGGGGTTGTACGCCAGTGCTCAATCAGTTTACCTCATGAACAAGCTACAACATATACCTGGGATGGGATTGGGAAATAACGACTGGAAGGGCGTTACCGCACTGGCTGAAGTGCCACATAACCCTCATGCCTTTGGCTTGGGCTATACGTCCACCAAAGAGGACTGGGTTCGGAAAGGGAAAGAAATGGCAGGAAGAGCCAAAGCTAAGCAAAGTGGGAAGCACTAAAACCAATTCAGGGAACTCTGAACGGTCGCTTTGTTCGGGAGGGGGAAGACTTTTCATTTTGCGGCTTTCTTGAGCCATGGTTGAACTTTGAGAAGCGGCGTCTGCCCAACTTTGAGATTTTCTTCGACTTACAGCTGCAAGAGGATGAAACCTCAGAGGTACAGACTGACTTGCCAAGTGAGGTTGAACAAAGTACAGAGAGTGAGTCCAATAGCAATGAACTTGAGATAGGAGTAGCGCTGGCATGTCTCATTTCGGATCCTCAGATCAAACAGGAGAGCTTGGGGGATGACATCACCGTTTCCATGATCGGAGACCAATCAGGTGTGGACCCTTCTGGTGGTATTCTGGATGCATCTAACGCATCCTCTCTCATTTGGCAGCTAGAGGAGGGATTTTTGTCTAGTAGTTCTGAATCAGGCAGTAAGTCAGAATCTGATTCCACAGAGTTTGTGGAGTTGAAATCAGATTACAGTTCTTTTTAGTCGGAGTTCGGTATTCCTGGGTTGATAACCTGGATGCTGTTGTTTTGTCCAGGTTGTCTTTTTTCCTTTTCTTTTGAGTTGGTTGTAACCGAGGAATTGGATGAGCTAGAGGCTTTGAATGAGAATGATACCACTGCTGTTTCTGAGTACTTCTCCATGCCACTTGTATATTGTGTTGATAATGACTTTCAAAATTTTGATAAAAATGATGGGGAAGGAATTCCTCTGGTTTTGAAACATTTGATTAATCGAGAGGAAGAGAGGTTTGAAAAGCCCTTTGTTGATGAAATCGGTGCAATTAATATGGGTATTGAAAAGGATCCGCGTTTGGTCCAGATCGGGTCCACGTTGTCTTTGGAGGAATGCGAGCACTTAGTCACTTTATTAAAAGATTTCAAGGATGTTTTCGCGTGGTCCTACAAAGACATGCCTAGAATCGATCCTGAGATTGTACAGCACTGGATCCCTCTTGACCCCGAAGCCCGACCCATCAAGCAGAAGCTTCGGAGAATACGCCTGGATTAGGCTTTGAAGATTAAGGAAGAGGTCACCAAGCAGATAGATGCAGGGTTTTTGCTAGTATCTGAGTATCCTACTTGGTTGGCCAACATTGTTTCGGTGCCAAAGAAAGATGGTAGAATTCGGGTGTGTGTGGATTTCAGAGATCTGAATAAAGCCAGCCCGAAGGACGACTTTCCTCTACCGCACATCGATGAATTGGTGGACTTCACCGTGGGCCATGCATTGCTCTCCTTTATGGATGGGTTTTTCGAGTATAACCAGATTTTGATGACACTCGAGGATAGGGAGAAGACTGCCTTCACTACGCTGTAGGGAACCTACTGTTATAGGGTGATGCCGTTCGGTTTGAAAAATGCTGGGGCTACTTATCAACGGGTTGCAACCACTATCTTGCATGATATGATCCACAAAGAGGTTGAGGTGTACGTGGATGACATGATTGTCAAGTCCAAGGAAAGAGAGGGCCACTACATCGCCTTGAAGAAATTCTTCCAACGGATCAGAGAATATCGGTTGAGGCTGAACCCACAGAAATGCACTTTTGGTGTCATAGCAGGGAAAACGCAAGGTTTCTTGATCACACAGAGGGGCATTGAGGTTGATCCTTACAAAATCAAGGCCATCATAGAAATGCCATCACTAAGGACTAAAAAGGAGGTACGAGACTTTCTAGGTAAAGTGCAATTTATAAGATGGTTTATTGCAAAACTAACCTTGACTCTTGAACCACTATTTAGTCTCCTGAAGAAAGGAAAGAAATTCTAATGGGATGATTGATGCCAGTTTGCTTTTGAGCAGATCAAGAGGTACCTTCAGAACCCGTCCGTGTTGTTACCACCAGAGCCAGGGAAGCCATTGATTCTGTACTTGTCAGTAACCGACATGATTATGGGCTGCATGCTTGCGCAAGAATATGAGGATAGAGTGGAGAAAGCCATCTATTACCTGAGTAAGAAGATGCTGGAATATGAGACCCGCTACATGCCACTGGAGAAGGCTTGCTTAGCCTTGGCATGGGCTACCAGGAAGTTGAGGCACTACCTGTTAGCTCACTCCATAATTCTAGTTTCGAGATTAGATCCCATCAAATATCTCTTCGAGAAACCAGCACTTACGAGTAGTCTAGCTCGTTGGCTGTTTCTTTTCTCCGAATTTGATTTGAAATATGTGACTCGCAAGTCTGTCAAGAGGAGAACGGTAGCTGAGTTCCTGGCAGATCACCCAATGGAAGGAGGTGAAGTAGTAGAATATCTATTCCCAGATGAGGCTATTCTGTAGGTCGAGGAGGAGATTTGGACCATGTACTTTGACGGAGCATCTAATTAGTACGATTATGGGATAGGGGTGTTGCTGATAGCACCCGACAATTCCCATATACCTTTAGCCTTCAAACTCCGGTTCAAGGTATCTAACAACGAGGCAGAATACGAAGCGTGTATTGCTGGTTTGGAAGTCACCCTGGAACTAGGGGCAAAAAGGTTGGACGTCATTAGGGACTCGAACTTGGTTGTGTCTCAAGCAAAAGGAGACTAGAAGGTTAAGGAAGAAAGGATGAAAATCTATCACCAAACCCTAGATGTTCTGATTCCTAGGTTTGAGAAGCTAACCTTCACGCATCTGTTAAGGGAGAACAACAGGTTCACTAATGCCTTATCAACTCTATCTTCTATGATAGACATCCCTTTGGGAGTTCGGATGCGTCCGATCATTATTGAACAGAGGTATGCGCCGGTTTATGAGTTGATTGCCACAATAGATGAAGTACAAGATCAGAACCCCTGGTATCATGATATCTGGAACTTCTTGGAAGAGGAGGCTTATCCATCAGGGGCAAATGCCAAAGATAGGAGGGCAATACGGTGAATGGTCGCTCAGTTTATCATCTATGGGGGTAATTTGTACAAAAGAGGCCATCTGGGAATGCACAAGCTGTGTGTTGATGGAGAAGAGTCGAAGCGCCTAATGGAGGCCATCCATGGAGGGGAGTGCGGATTGCACATGAGCAGAGTAATGCTAGCTCAGAAGATTCTCAAGCAGGGCTACTATTGGTCAACCATAGAGGAGGATTGTATTGGTTTTGTTCGGCAATGCCACAAATGCCAAATTCATGCAAATCGCATGAACGTTCCGCCGTCGAAGATGTATAACATGACTTCACTGTGGCCGTTCTCAGTCTGGGGAATTGATTTTATTGGGGTAGTTACGCCGAAAGGGTCGAATGGGCATGAGTATATCCTGGTGGCAATAGATTACTTTACAAAGTGGGTCGAAGCCCAATCTTATGCAGTGCTGAAAGCATCGCACGTAGCCAAGTTCATCAGGAATAATATTATTTGCCATTATGGGGTCCCAAATGAGATCATTTCAGACAATGGCACCCATTTTAAGAGAGAAGTGATCAACTTATTGGAGAAATGCAACGTGACTTTTCATAAGTCATCCACATATCGGCCGCAAACCAACGGAGCCAGGGACGGATCCAGGATTAAGACTTTGGGGGGGCTAAAGTACGTTTAACCTCTAACAAATAAAATTTGAAGTTCAATACCAATTTCTACTAATATGGAAAAAAATCAATAATGTTACGATAAAATATTGAACTATATATTCCTTGTCAACATAGTTGAGTACCAAAAGATGATTATACAATTGAGAATATTTTTTTGCCCATATTCACTTACAAAAAGTAGTAACTATTTCTACATGCATTTATATACTAAAATTAGGCATCTTCAATTGAACTCAATGCTCTTTCATAATATCAAAAGCATGGATGATAGAATCTACATCAAACCCTCGAGCAATGTCTTTTTCAATGTACGTAATCAAGTAACCAGCCAGAAAACCATCTTCTATCCTATTGCGCAATTTAGACTTAATGAGTTTCATAGCTGAAAATGCACGTTCTGATGTAGCAATTGAAATAGGTAAAGTCAACACAAGGCGGATCAATCTATCAATAAGAGGATAACTTGTCGACTTTTTTGTTTTTGCCAACATTTGACACAACTCAGAAATGGTTGACAGCTTCTAAAACTCGGGAAGTATGGAAATATCAAGCTTATAGTTTTCCAACTGATATTTCAAATGCAATTTTTCTTACTCGGAGAAATCCATGGGATAAAATTTATTTGCAAGTTTGCAAATATCCTCAATTTTGAATGATCTATAACCATCCCTAGGATCCAAAGCTGAGCTAAGAACAAGCAATTCCATTACATCTTCCTTAAACCTATTGTTTAATTCTTGTAACTGAGAATCAACTGTAACCATAAAAATATCAACTCGAAAATGATGTTCCATGGTGAGTTGATCTCTTTCAAAATGAGACCGACCTCGGCCTCCTTTATAAGGACAACTCATATCAGGAATCTGTATACCATGATCATTAGAAAATAATTTAATTTTCTCTAACAATGGAACCCATCCATCTTCTCTAAATTTTTAAATATGTATCTTCATTGTAGACACCAAATGCATTGCAAAGATCATTCGTAATCTCCATGATATCTCTCATAAGATGTAAGATGAAGACAAACTCAAAAGATGTAATGGAATCATAAACGCCATCTGCCTCAGCTCGTTGATTCGATTTGCTTCTATCATTAATTATGTTTCTTAGGACTGCATAAGTAGCACTGAACATGTTATCAAACTACAAATTGGGGGGCTACTCTATATAATTTTGAAATTATCTTAAAAAAACTTGGGGGTGCGAACTCCTATAATTTTAAATTGTTTTAAAATTTCTAGTATAATATATGATATTTTTCAAATTTTTGGGGGTGCGGCCGCCCCCCTCCGCCCCCCCTAGTTCCATCCTTGAATGGAGCTGTTGAGGCTGCCAACAAGAACATTAAACATATTTTGCAGAAAATAGTTGAGACTTACAGGGACTGGCCAGACAAATTGCCATTTGCTCTCTGGGTCTATAGAACATCAATTCGGACATCTATCGGGGCAACTCCATATTTTCTGGTTTATGGGATGGTAGCCGTTCTGCCGATTGAGATAGAGGTTCCGTCGCTGCGGGTTATGGCTAAGTGCCAGATAGTAGAAGCGGATTGGCAGCATAGTAGGTTCGAGGAACTGATGTTGTTCAACGAGAGGAGGCTAAAAGCACTGTACCATGTCCAAGGTTATCAACGCAGGATTGCTAGGGCTTTCAACAAGAAAGTTAAGTCCAGGAATTTGAAAGAAGGGGATTTGGTGCTCAAAGACAACCGAGCTCCCATCCATGACCCTAGAGGCAAGTTCAGACCCAATTGGACTAGTCCTTACATTATCAAATCAATTTGGTCGGGTGGAGCTGTCATTCTTATGGACCTAGATGGCCTAGAATTCTTTCAACCAATCAACATGGACAAGTTGAAGAAATATTACCCCTGAGAGGCTCGCTAGGCCGAAAACCCGGAAGGACAACCTAGGCAAAAGTTAGAGCACAAAAAATTGGAAAAAAGAAAAACTGAGCTTGCAATGTTGAAAACCCAGAAAGGGCGGCCTTGGCAAAAGTTAAAGTGCAAAAGGAGAGTGTTAATACCTGAGTGAACCTGAACCGAACTACGTAAGGCTTGATTCCCATCTTTGGGATACGTAGGCAACTTCATTCTGAAGTCTGGCCGTAAACACTTCCAAATCAACTGTGTCCATGTGTTTGATCAAGGCATCTTTGTCTGCTCATTATCTGAAAGTTTGGTTGTGGTCCTCAGTCTGAAAGAAGAGCTGACTACAGTGCTGTGCTATTCAGTCAAGGGGAAATTTTTTGTTTCTGGATTCGGGGTTTGTACATCTCAAGGATAGATTCCATGTGTGTCAAGTTGTGATCTTTATCGAAAATGGTTTTGAAAAGTTTTAATAAAAGTTGATTTTGTTCAAATTAATCTTTTTTACAACTTAGACTATTTCTGGACTAAAAGGAAAATTTTCAGTGCCCAGAACTTCAATTTCATTAATTTCAATACAAAGTTCCCTAACTCTTGATGCAAATCAAAGTTACTTTTTATTACATTCAAAAGGAAAACTTGAAAGTATAGATCAAAGCAATAAACTTGGGTCATAGATAAGTCAGGTGTTCCTGCGTCCCTTTCCTGAGCTTGTGGAAGCTTCAGATGCTAAAGTGGGCCCAGTGTGCGCCTCATCTTCAAGCCAAGCTATGCATTCGCCAGATAAGGCGTAGTTGAAATTGGAAGTGGGAGCCAAAAGTTCTCTTGTCCTCTATGTAGTGGGATATCGAGCTAGTTGTGAATCTCAGATTGGAAATGAAGCCGAGGTACTCTACTCCTTCTGGGCAAATCTGGTCCTGTCTGAACTGACGCCTGAACCAGAATGAAAAGTAGAATACGCAGTGTGTCAAGCCAACTAGCTGAATGCTTGGTTGTCGGGACATATTGTAACTCATCTCAGGCAGATCAAACCAGGGACAATGCCAAGCAATGTCAGCAGCGAGCCTGTTGTACATCCAATGGTACCACCACCCCTCGTTCGAGAAATCAACTAGTCGTTGGCGAAAGAAATAGCCTCGTGCTGAATATGTAGGACAAGGGTCCACTACCTTCAACTTGTCCATGAGCCATGTCTGGGAAGGGAGGAAAAATAAGAGAGATTAAAGAATAGAGAGGTGTATGTGGAGAGAAAAGCGAGAAACGACTTTGAGAGAAAAATAGAGCATGAGTGCTGAGTGATGTGAGAAAAATATATAAGATAGGGTGGGAAACATTACCTGCAAAAGTAGTCGACTTCCTGCGAGTTTGGACGTCTCCCGCTGTTGGAAGGCATCCAAGCCTATCAAAATCTCGGCCAATGCTAAGCCAATACAGCTCTTGCCCTCTTTCATGCCTTGGGCCACTTCGATCAAGCGAATGCTAGACCCTCCGAAACCCGGGGCAAGTAGAAAGTGTGCCAACATACACAAATAAAGGGCGTGTTGCCGAAAACCCCGCCAAAGGAGATCCCCTTGGTCACCGGCATCAGAAAATCAATGAATCAAACTGGGGATGTCTAGTTCTGCATTGTGAACTAAAGATCGAGCCTCATGCAGGGTAAGCCCGCACATTCGTCCTAAAGCTTGGGCTTGACCGAAACGGAGCTAGGGCAAGATTTCCTCGTCACGTCGAGATTCCATCAAAGCTTGGAATTCTTCAATTGTCGGGCATAGCTCTTGTCCCCCAAAGCTGAAGACGTGTGTAATTGGATTCCAACACCTAGCCGTGGCGTGAAGGAACAGAAAACACAGTGGAGAACGACTTAGCGGGAATAGTGCATTTATCCCGAAACCCTAGAAATTCACTTTTTCTGAGCCATCTAAAGCAGCTATCCATTCTCAAAGTCTGTTGATGAATAATACCTCCATTTTGAGAGCAAACTATCAAGAACTCATGTCTTTACCAGAAAAGCAGCATGGGAGTCTTATTTATAGAGTTTGGGAAGCAGCTGAGCATGACACCTGGACAACACTGACCGACATCACACCAATGGCCGGCCGTGCATCAGTGAGGCCCAGTTGGGTCTCAGTGTTGGCCCAGTGCATGTCTGTTGTAGTGAAGCATGGCCTTTGTATAGATGGATTGCCATTGTACTTTTGGATTTTGTTTTTCTTATATTAGGTGTTTGTCAGCTTTTTTGAGTTGTTTTCATTTTATTTTCTGTTATTGAGTTGTATTTTATGTTTTGGTTGATTGTAAGTTACTATCCGATTCATGAATCAATCCGAGAGCAAGGCCTATACTATTCTAAAGATTGCAAGAGCAAAGGTAATGCAAACATGATGATGAACAAAGGAGCCATTCAACAAAACTTGCTTTTCATAACAGTTGGGTCCAACTCTGATCATTGTTTTATATAACCAAAATAATAAAAAACTTTTAAAAAATAAAAAAAGATAATCGGAAGCTAGTTTTTTTTTTTTTAAAAAACTAAAAAGAAAACAAAAGCATAGTAAAACAAAATCAGCATCGCCATCAATAGCCTATCTTCGCTCTCTTCCTCCGCGGTTGTGGAGGAGGCACATCGTTGTCATCATTGGAGCTGCTCAGCTGCAGGTCCATCTCCTCTCCCTCATCCTTTGGGGTCGTAGACCCATCAAAAGACTCTTTGGAAGGCAAGCGCTACCGCACTCGGCCTCTCCCCCTATTAGCACCTCCTCGGCCTCTCACTGGGCCCCGTCTCCACCAATTGGCTATGGAAGGTCCTGCAGGCACTGCTGGCGCCGGATCAAGCTGAAAAGAATACCAGATATCAAATAGATTGACTTGGAATGTACAACATGGTAATGACAGTAAGCTACACACAAAATGTACCTCAATCCTGTGGGTGACTAAGGCAGTCTGCCTCTTCCATACCGTGAGGACTAGTCTGTCAATCGTCCGAAGGAGCTCGTTACCATAAGCTCGAGGAATCTGTAAAACAAAGAAAATTGAGACAGATAGATAGAAGTAATTGAACAATAAATAGTAATGACTGAGAATAAGCTAAAATGCAACATGGACTAGCATAAAAAGAAAGTGTACCTGCTCGATGCCAGGGGAAAATACAAGCCTGTGATCTCTCTCCTCAATGGGCTCAAGAGGGATCTGCTCAATCACTCCATCTGGAGGCATGTACATAATCTCGGTAGGAAGCACAGACAGTCCGGGAATGGGAGCAGTGGTAGGCCCACCTCTAGCAGGTGCATCACCAACTCCAGCAGTAGGGATAGCAACAACCGCTGGTATAGCGCGGGCTATGCCTGGGGTAAGAGGAGCCATCACCCGAGTGCGCAGGAAAGTCATGAAGTCGCCAGGCTCATGGTGGCGATCGCCGTCCTCACCTACCATCAGAAGGTCCAGGTCGGGACCATCCTGTAAATCATCTACAACCCTCATACCGATAGGAGGGGGATGTGGAACATTAGGGTCAACCACACCCCGAGTCTGGTGGATGAATCTCTCCCCCAGGTAGTATGCTAACCAAAAGGGCCCTTAAACAGGATCCTTAGCGTGGAAGCATGCTAGGTAGCGGTATAGGTCATCCTCGACTCGTGAGGAATGCCTGCCCAAGGGTGCCAGTCGACCTGAGGAAATCAATGTAGTGTTAGAATGGCAGTGCAGTGTGTTGAGAAAATCAGTGTAGTGTCAGAATGACAGTACAGTGTCAGAATCAGTGTAGTGTCAGAATGACAGTACAGTGTTAGACTCAGTGCAGTGTGGTGAGAGAATGTCAGTACAGTGTCGAAGTCAGTGCAATGTGAGAGTGGCAATATGGTACAGTGCGACAGTACAACAGTACAAGAATGACCATGTAATGTGAGAAATGGTGCCATACTTGATCCGTTGTGATAGTATCGAAGAAACGGCGAAAATATGGAAAGTTACGATCCACAAGGTGACGTTGCTCGAATCGTGAGTTGCAGTACCGAGAGCGTGGTACAGACAACTCGATCGGCCTCACTGGAACTGGAGCCAATGAAGTAAAGTAGGTGTAGACCCAAAGCTGCAAATCAAAGACAGATAGATGCCATGAGAAAATAGATCAAATGAATGAGAAATGCAACAATGAATAAGATATAAAATGCATCAGAAAGGTGAATGTAAGATGTACCTCCCAAACCCTCCAGTAGCCACCAAGTGAATCCGCCTTGTGGTAGGAAACGAAGCTCATATAATAGTACATGGTGGCTAAACTTGTGTTGCCCCAATCGTAATCCGCTATCTGAGGAAGATGTACCAGTGCCCCGAGGATGTACAATCCTACGGTATTCTCCCTATTTGCGAACATGGTAGTATTGAGGAGATATGTTAGAAAGCCACGAGTGTACTGAGCAATCTCGTCTGCAGTAGCTGGCTGTGTACCCGAGAAATGGTCATAAAACCAGCTGTAGCGCACCATCCCATGGCTAGTGGTGTCCGGAATCGCTCCAAGAAGCTGGAGCTGTGCATCTTTCCACTCAGTCATATCTGGATCAAAAGGGATGGGGCCGCCGACCCCAACCCGCAGACCGGTTAGCATTGAGAAATCATACGGGGTCAGTGTCATCTCCCCGGTAAAAGAGAAGTGAAATGAGTTGGTGGTGTCCCACCATCTCTCTACCAGGGCCCCATAGAGCAAAGACTTAGCCTTCATCTCTGTGAGCCCGGAACAAAAAGGCTGGCCGTGATATCTACCAAAGCGGACCTCCGAGGAAGTCGCTAAATACCGATCTTTGATTGGAGATAGAGCGAGTCGCCTATCCTCCTGGCGATCACCTATCAAATGAAAGTTTTATCAGTGTATGTGCAACATGGGTAAGTGATTTGTTCATTAAGTTTAATATTTCAACATGTGTGTAAAGTAAGAGACAAAGCAAAATGGGAGAGGAGTTGCGTACCGTAGAAGCGTCGACAAAGAGATGCTCCATGGGCTCTCGCAGCAAGGTATCTTTGTCTAGCCCAGGAATGAAAACCTCGAATCTCAGGATATCGCCAGGAGGTGGCACGTGTATGCGTGGTCGGCATGTGGCCGCATCAAAAGGCCTCTCGGCAAGAGGAAGTAATGCAACGGCTTCCTCTGCTTCCATGTCTGTGCTGAGGGCGGCACCAACATCTACGGTAGGTTTTGGAAGGGGGACTTTGTCACTGGCCATGGAAAATTGAAGAAAAGTGAAGGGGGTGAGTGAAAATGGATGAAATTCTAAATTTTAAACTCTAAGAGAGGGAGAAAATTGAGAAATTATGGAAAATTAAAAGGGAACGAGAAAGTTTGGGCAAAAGTGAGAGAGTGAGGGGAAAAACCAAGAGGAAACTAAAACCTCAACCAAAACAATTTTTAATCGGTTCAAAAGTTGGGGGGGATCAAGAGGGTTTTCAAGAAAATTTTTGCAAGAATTGTTGGGTAATTCTAGGAGAGTGAAAACCTAGAGAGAGGGGCTTTAGAGAGGAAGTGTGATGTTTTTTGACCTAGGATATGGTCCAAATGAGGTTGTTTTGTGTTATAAGTAGCCACAGATTCGGCTTTTACCGAACTGCCCTTTGCTGCTGCCGAAGGCTGGCTAGCTTTGCCGAAGCCTGGCCGTGCATCATCGAGGCTCGGCCGGCCTTTGGTCATTTCAATTTTGCTTCTGCTACTTTTCTTTAGGTTTGGCAATTTGTTTTGTTTGAATGTATTGTTGGTCGCTATTATTTTAATTCTTTGTTATAATTGTAGGTTTTAATTTGGATTTTTTTTTAAATTTTCAATTTATTTTGAGTTTTGTAAGAATAAAAAGAAAAAAGAAAAGAAAAAGAAAAATAAAAGAATAAAGAAAAAGAAAAAAAGAATAAAGAAAAAGAAAAGAAGAAAAGAAAAAGTGAAAGAGAAAGAAAAAGAGAGTTAGAATGGAAAAAGAAAAGGAGGAAAATTTGGAGCATCTTAATGCGTTTCAACCTCAACAAATGTCGAGCCTGCATTCCAGATGTACCTACTCGAGCCACGCCATTTCTCTATCTTAACACCAAGGTTGTCAGAGTGGCAATTAAAATAGCAGGTTTTACCCCTTGTTGGTATGAACAAGATGTATCCTTTTGAGTTGAATATGTTGTAAAGTCTTCTAAGAGGTAAGTCAGAGGCATCGGAGTACGAATGTGATTCCCTTCCTCCCCATAAATTTTGCATAAAAAGTGCTCTTGTCTTATGCATAGAACATGCTTATTGCTTTCACTCTTGAATCATGCATTTGTTCTCGAATTATGCATAGAATATGCGATTCCTATTTGTTACATACGCATAGAATATGCACTTCCTCACATTTGCATGGAACATGCACTTCTCCATTAGAGCATGGAACATGCTTCTAACTATCATAGAACATACTGTCACTACATTTGCATAGAACATGCATTTTGTACTATTGCCTTGAATATGCATTCCAATCTTGCATAGAACACGCTTCGGTTCTCGTTGCATAGAATATGCTTCCGTTTTGTTTCTCGCATGTTTTGCATAAAACATGTCTCTAACATTTTGGTCTCGGTTATTTGTCTTGCATAGAACGTGTATCCTTATTGTATTATACCTGTTAAGTTTCTTTCTTATGCAGGCGCGATATTGTATGTATGGTTCATTCAAAGCCGGTGCGAGTAGATGATATTGTATGTGCGGTTCACTCAGAGGAATTCCAGGTGAGATCATTCCTATCCCTCGAACACCTTGTTTTGGTTAAAAACATTCGGGTGTGCCCCGGTGTTTACACCACTCATTTCGGTTAGAGACATTTGGGCGCGTCCTGGTGTTCTCGTTACCTTTTCTCCTCTCGCGTGCGACGCGTTAGGACGCTTTCGGTTGGAGACATTTGGGCGCGTCTCAGTGTTCTCGTTTCCTTTTCTCCTCTCGCTTGCGACATGTTAGGACGCTTTCGGTTAGAGACATTTGGGCGCGTCCCGGTGTTCTCGTTGCCTTTTCTCCTCTCGCGTGCGATGCGTTAGAATGCTTTCAGTTAGAGACATTTGGGTGCGTCCCAGTGTTCTCGTTGCCTTTTTTCCTCTCGCGTGTGACGTGCTAGGACGCTTTCGGTTAGAAACATTTGGGCGCGTCCTGGTGTTCTCGTTGCCTTTTTTCCTCTCGCGTGCGACGCGTTAGGACGCTTTCGGTTTGAGACATTTGGGCGCGTCCCGGTGTTCTCGTTGCCTTTTCTCCTCTCACATGCGACGCGTTAGGACGCTTTCAGTTAGAGACATTTGGGCGCATCCCAGTGTTCTCGTTGCCTTTTCTTCTCTCGCGTGTGACGCGTTAGGACGCTTTGGTTTAGAAACATTTGGGTGTGTCCCGATGTTCACACCATCCCTCATTTCCTTCTGCGTGCAACGCGCTGGAATCTTGTTTGATGCCTCGGGTGCGTTTGTGATTTGTGTTGTTCTTTGTCTTTCCTACGTGAGGCGTAGTTAAGTTTGCATAATTTCTTACATCCTTTCTGCTTGAAATGTGGTTTGGCTTGTGATTCTCATGTGTGTCGTGTTTACTTACTTCTGTTTATGTTTGAGATTGTTGTACCTTACCTCGGTTTGCTTGAATGTCGCATTTCTTTGCATAACATTTGTATCTAGATGTTTCATTACAGCCTCATTGCATAATCATAAGTTATGTATTTGCATCGTGCATATCATTTGCATCTTTCCCCAGAACTACATTGGTTTGATTCCTTGCAAAGGGATACGTAGGCAGCCTGCGGGCGCAACCATTTTTAGTTTATGTCTTGTTTTCTTGTCCAAGTCTTGCGGCCTTGTCAAAATGGGTCGTCTTTAGGCTTTGACATTCACTTCCGCTATTTCATGAATTCTGAGTTCTGTCAAAGAGGGGCAACTGTGGACACGCCACTTTTGACTGCCCGCGAGACTCAGACGCTCGGTTCGGTGCACTCAATGATGAAAGTTGAATTATGAATTCGCAGCGATTTGGAATCAATCAGGCTCCCGAAATAACCTCAAATCTTCAACATTTACTTTGTTTGAACCTATGAGCTTTATTTTTGGACCTTTTCCCTCCATGAGCTGAGTTTGAGCCAAAAATAGGGGAGGCCATCAAAGCCTGGCCGTGCATTGGTGATGGCCGGCTGTGGCTATGAATGGTCAGTTGGCCTTCGATGGCGGTAAACACTGTTCTGGGCGGGAGGTCGCTAGCTGTCCATTTTTGAAGATATTTGTCACATTTTCAATTCAAATTCTATAAAACCGAGGCTCTGGGATTGTTTCGAGGGTTGAACAAATATCTAGAAGAGAGATATACACCCTTGAGAACCTTGACTCCTCCTTCTTCCATTGCAAGGCATCCTTTGAGCTAACCTAGTTTGCTTACACCATCATTACACACCATACACAGCCTTGTTTGATCATCCTAAGGTCTTGGTTGATCTTGAGGAAGTGTAATTCAAGCTTGAGAGTGCATTGAATTTGAGTTTGGAGCTCTAAAAGCAAGCTAGCTTCTAGAAAGGTATAAGCTTGCTTTCTCTTTTCTTGCTTACATTTTTGTTCTCTACACCATCATTCTTGCTGTTTTTGTAGTTTTTGAGCTCATTTGACGTATTGGAGTTGAGTTGGAAAGGTTACCAAAAGGGTCGAAAGAGCTTGGTCTTTCTACTCCTTTATTTCATAATCTAAACTCTTCTCCTTTTCGCCCTCTTCCCTTGGTATTCATACTGATTTTCAGAGTTTTGAAAGGGTAAAATATGTGGTTTTGAGGTCCAAAAAGTGGAGGGATTAGCCATCCCTTCTTAGGCTTGCTTAGTAGCTTTAATTCTCTCCTATTTTGCTTGCTTTTTTTTGGTTTTTGTAGTGTAATTTCAGTAATGTTTTTACCCTTTTAGGGGCTGTTTTAGGGTTTCCATGGCCTTTAAATTTGTTCCATGCTTTGGTTAGTTCATGTGTTGTCTCATAAATTGCATGCATGGTTTATATTGTATTGTTCTAAGCTTTCCGTTGCTCTATTTCCGTGTTGAGAGTCTCACTCTAAATAATCAATCAACTATCTATCATTTGTATTTGAGAATGATTTTAACCGATCGAGGTTGCTCGAAACTGTAGACACCCCATTTTTGACCGCCTTTAAGACTTGGGCGCCATTGATTGCTTACTTGATGGTGAAGGTTGTGCAGTGCAAAGGTTCTATTTCTTTGGCAAGGAGAGCGTCAAATCCTAACCTCACACCCCATTTTTGGACCAAAACCTTTTTGACTAAAATGATTTTTAGACCTTAAAACCCTCACTTTCAAAATATTTTTGAAAATGGTTCTACGATATTCCGAGGCTCGCATTTCGTTAAATGTTGCGCTTTTCGGTAAACCGAGCAAGGACAAAGTGGAAATGAATGAAAGAGAGTTGAACTCTTTGGAAAAAATCTTTAAGACACCTTATTTAGAGGTTTAGGTTGAAGAAAATAAGAGGGGAGAGAAGAAACCAAGTTGGGGAAGAAGTTGGGCATGAACCGTTAAGAGAGAGTCAAGTAGCCCTCGCTAAATCAGGCCTATCCTTTTGTACACTTGGATTTCAGTTTTGAGGCTACCACCATTGGAAAGAAGACTTTTGGGGCTTCATTTTACACTAAAGAATCTCCTAAAGTCGAGTCCAGGTGAGGGAGATATGGCTGGTTGAAGTTAGGCATAAATCCGATTGAGCTGGAAATGAGCAGTCTTCACTAAAATAGGCATATGTTTTTGTACAATTGGAATTTTGATGTGAGGCTGCCACCATTGGAAAGCTTACTTCCAGGGATTCAATTTAGACACAAGAATGACCTGTAAAGGAGTCCAGATGAAGGAGATATGCCCATTTGAAGTTGGGCCTAAAAACAGATTTTTGGTGGCTGACCGACCACCATTGGTGGCCGACAATGCACACTTTTGGCCGGTCGGTCACTGGTGAAAAAAGCTCAGATTTTGTAAATATTTACCCCCAGTTGTCTCCCACAAGCTCCAACTGTCTGTTTTGTTGATATTTTCGACCTGAGCTTTCCTTTTTCTATTTATAGAGGGCCTTCTCTATTGTTTTGGAGGTTAGAACATTTAAGGTTGGAAAAATTTTGGGAGCCTCTCTTTCTAAAATCCTCTCTCTCTACAATTCTCTCTCTCTAGATTTCTCTCTCTCTTGCCTTTTTGTGCATACAAGTAGAGATACACTTCTCCTTTGCCTAGACATCCTTGATCAAAGTTGCTTATCTTTGAGTTAAGATTCCTTGGGACCTTCTTTGAGCTTTAGAAGGTGATTTTAGCTTGATTTGGTGCCTCATTTGTGCCTAAAGTATGCTTGGCTTCAAGAGGTATAACCTTTACCCTTTAAGTTTGTTTTTCGTGCTTGTTTTTGCCATCTTTTTGACTGTTTTTGGGGTGGTTTTGAACTGAAAAAACCTCTGTTTTTATGGGTTAAAAGTGTTGGTTTAATGCCATTTCAAGTTAGGGGGTGATTCAGCCTTCTCACTCATTTGTTGTTAAAGCTTTTGTGCTATCTTTCCTCACCTTCACATCAAATTTTTTGGCCCTTTAAACCACTGAAATTCAGAGTTATTTCAGTGGTAAAAAATTGATTTTGAAGTCCAAAATTGGAGAGGGTAGCCTCCCCTCCTTGTGTCTTGTTTGCAAGCCTAGATAGCTTAACATGTGAGCATGATTTTCTAGCATATTGTACCTTAATCTCAGCATGTTTTTGCTACTGTTTTGAACTGTTTTAGCTTTGTTTTGAGCTGGTTTGGTCCTTTGAGGCTTGTATTGTGTGGTTATAGTGCAATCTCCTTCACTTGCTTAATGTTTTAGGCTTTTAAACATGAATTGCATGAGTTGCTTGCATGTTCTAGTGTCATTTTGCACTCCATTTCAATACTGAAATCTCTGTAATCTCCCTCTATTCTTCACTCTTTCATTTGTTTTGAAAGTGGCTTTGAACCCCTTGTTGGCTTGAGTGTGGAATTGAGACCCTCATGCCTAATGGTTTAATTCCTTCGGGAGTTCATTACCAACAGCATGGGGCTTCTTTCATGCTCAAGGCACTTGTGGTTTGAGCCCTCTTTCCATTAGAGGACACTCACCTTTTGGACTAATCAATTAAAGAATGGATTGGTAAGTTAAAATGTGTAAACAAAATGAACAAAGTAAAATAGGTAAGATAAGCATCTTTCATGTTGCATTGCATGTGTTCGGATTGGACGTTAATTCGAACACGAGAAAATGGGACGTTTCATACTCAAAGTGATGAAACGTGCCACTTTTCTTGGTCACCATCACCCTTGATCATACATGGTAGGGTTGTACACTCATTAAGCTTGTACAAGCTTAGTTCTTTGGCCATCTTGTATGAAAATGCTTGGTTGATGGCTTGAGAGCCAAGAGCTACACTCCTTTGAGCTTGTGTGATGATAAGGAGGGTAGCAGTACATACACTCCTTGAGAATACACTGCTTTGCCTCTGTTTGCTCTCTGTTGCAGCAAAAAAGGAAGTTCAGGGAAGGGGTGGCCAACCGGCCACCAGAAGCAGCCGATTGGCCACCAATGGTAACCGACAGCCACCATTGGTAGTTGATCAGCTAGAAATGAAATTTTGCACAAGTGTGTTCCTGAGTTGGAGCAGAGGTGTTCTGGAAGCTGGCAGCGCTGTTGGTGTTCAAGCAAGTGCAAATAGAGGCTGTAAAGGCAAGGCGGTGACATTTTCGGGAGGAGAATTCGAGCATGCATGCATCCCTCGTCCCTCAAGGCTGTTTAATTGCTTTATTAGTTAGTTGTAGCTAATTCATTCATGCAAGTGTTGTATTTAATTAATTAATTCGTATTGTAATTAATTAGTTTAATTCGGTTTGTAATAATTAGTTAACTAGAATAGTTAATTAGTTTCAGTTTGTAATAGTTGGCTTAATTAGCGTAGCTAGCTAGCTTATTCATTCGGACCCTCCTTCGCGAGGGCGTAATGTTGCAATAAGTGTGCGTGCGTATGTGCATGTCTTCCAACCTCATGTCTTTCTCCCTTTTATTTAATCGCTTTCGATGGTTAGATTAGGGATCATTTTCAATTAGCATACTTTATGCTCTTATGTTTGCATCCATTCATTTCTCTTGCATGCACTGAGGCTCGGTGCATCATTCAAACCGCATTGTCATTTCAATATCTTCTTTGAATACGTGTTTCAAAGCGTGCTATCAAAGTGTTGCATATGTCATCCTAGTAGCCGAGCCCATTAAATTGCATATTGCGTTTGTTGCATTAGGCATCTTAACATAGTTAGGATCATGCATTTTTCTAACTAGCTTTTGTTTTGGCTTGGAGTACTCGGTAAGCTTTTACGCTTTAGCATACTTGCATGAGTGTGATTGCCATATTGCCATGTTTCGCATGCTTACCATGAGGCTATGCGCTTACTTGCAAAACTGCATGAATGCCTGTGGATGGAGGCTTTGTTGTTTGAATTGGAATAGTTCAATGCGTGTGAGTTTTAAGCCCACTTTGCGAAGTGGCATATCATTTTTTAAGCCCACTTGAGGTGGCAAATCCGCATTTCTAAGCCCACTTGAGGGTGGCAAATTCAAACCATTTTTGAAGAAACAAACATGAATTGAATTGTTCCAATTCTTGTGATTTTAGTCTATATTTGCTTGCGCGCATCACATAGAAAGGTTAGATTAATAATTAGAATAAAAGCACGTAATGTTTATAAAGCATCATATCATGATTAGTAGAGGCCGATCTTTGATCGGGCGAACGGGGATGCTCATTTTAGGACCTTCCCCTCTCGTACCCAAGTTCCCGAGTTGAGACAACTTTAGTGATGATGGACACGTGGCCTTTGGCACGAGTCAGGATTTCCTAAATTTTTCCAAAACAAAATATTTAGGTGGTGACTCTGTATTTGGCAAAGTAGTCCAATTTTGGCATTATTTGATTTAAAATCGATTTTTCAAAAAGATTTGCCGAATTTGGACTCTTTGGTGATTATCAGTTTCACATTGCACTTTGTGAGATTAGATTCAGAACCACACGGGAGTCTGAACTGTGAGGCCTTATTTTCAAAACCTTTTCTGAAAGGCGGGGGTACGAGAAAATGGCGAGCCCACAGAAACATGTAAGAATGACCTACACTTAATGGCTTAATCTCTTAGGAGATTCATTGTCAACGGTGTAGCCTTTCTCTCATGTTTTAGAGAGACCTCTCGTTTGACGTTATTTCTTGTTTAGAGGACTGTTAACATCACATTTGGACAAATGGACTAATGAATAACAAGGCCTAATAAAATTGGTTTAAAATTTGGTTCAACACACTTAAATAAAATGGCTTGAAAAGCTTGAACTTGACCGGATGTTATGCCAAGTTCTTTGTGTCAAGGGTCATCAAGCATCAATTCATGGTGTTTTTGATGTCCTTGAAGCGTCTCAACTTCTTTTTTTGAGTTCATTCCATGACAAAAAGGGAGGGGTGGTCCATTTGCATTACATTTATTGATTTTGTCCAAGATCATGTCCTAAAGCATCAAGCAATCAATTGCTCATTGATGTCTTTAGGAATGATTCCATTCTTCTCTTGAGGCTTTCCTATGACAGAGAGGGAAGGAAGGACAAACAGAGCTTGAAAATTCTCTATCTGCAATGATTTCGCCTCAGAGCACAAAAACAGAATTTGCACCAAATCAATGCAAGGCCGGCCCTCTGTGGGCCCGGCCGACCATCAGTAATGCATGGTTGGCCCTTGGTGTTTGGCCAGCAGTGCAGTTTTGCAGAAACAGAGGCAGTGGCTGAAAGTGAAACAGAGGCGGCCTAAGCAGATAGAGCAGCTTTCAGGCGATGCACATGCAACCTCCATCCATCTTCCTTGATATCCATATCAAATGTGTTTGGTTATTTAATTGTTTCATTAGCATAGCAAATTGTGTTGTAATATTTAATTAGTCTAATTAGTTGTAGCTAATTAGCTGATGTTGTAACATTTGATTAGTTTAGTCTAGTCAATTTTCTCTTAGTTAATTAGCTTAGATAGTTAGTTAATTATCCATTCAAGTTTTGTAATAATTGGCTTAAGTAGCGTAGCTTAGCTAGTTTCATTCGGACCCTCATTCACGAGGGCGTAATGTTGTAGTAAGTGTGCGTGCGTGTATGTATGTCTTCCAACCCCACGTCTTTCTCCCTTTTATTTAATCGCTTTCGATGGTTAGATTAGGGATCATATTTCGATTAGCACACCTTATGCTTACATGTTTGCATCCATTCATTTGTATTGAATGCACTGAGGCTCGGTGCATCATTCAAACTGCATTGCAATTTCAATACTTCTTTGAATACGTGTTTATCACATGTTGTTCAAATCGATCCATATGTCATATTAGTAGCCGAGCCTATTAATTGCATTATTATATGTGTTGCATTAGACATCTTGTATAGTTAGGATCATGCGTTTTTCTAACTAGTTTTTGTTTTGGCTTGGAGTACTCGGTAAGTTTTTGTGCTTTAGCATACTTGCACGAGTGTGATTGCCATATTGCCATGTTTTGCATGCTTGCCATGAGGCTATATGCTTAAATGCTAAACTGCATGAATGCCTGTGGATGAAGGCTTGTTGTTTGAATTGGAACGATTCAACGAATGTGAGTTTTAAGCCCACTTTGTTGTGGCAAAATCATGTTTTAAGCGCACTATGTTTGGTGGCAAATCCGCAACTTTAAGCCCACTTGAGGGTGGCAACTTCAAACCATTTTCGAAAATAAACATGAGTTGAATTTGTTCCAAGTCTTGCGACTAATCTATACTTGCTTGTGCGCGTCACATAGTAATGTTAGCTAATAACTGGAATAAGAACACATAATGTTTATAAAAATCATATCATGATTAGTAGAGGCCGATCTTTGATTGGGCGAGCGGGGGTGCTCATTTTAGGACCTTCTCCTCTCGTACCTAAGTTCCCGAGCCGAGGTAACTTTGGTGATGATGGACATGTGGCCTTTGGCACGAGTCAGGGTTTCCTAAATTTTCCAAAAAAAAAATATTTAGGTGGCGACTTTGTATCTAGCAAAGCAGTCTAATTTTGGCATTATTTGATTGAAAATTGATTTTCCAAATGATTTGCTGGATTTGGACTCTTTGGTGATTGTCTGTTTCATATTGCACTTGTGAGATTAGATTCAAAACCGCGGGAGTTCGAACTGTGAGGCCTTCTTTTCAAACCTTTCCGAAAGGCGGGGCGCGAGAAAAAGGCCAGTCCACAGATGGTTGGTAATTTAAAATGGAGTAATTAAAACTTGGAATTAAAATGGTGCAAGATAGTAACTTGGTTGTGTTCAATCGGACTTTAATTGAACACATGGATGCTTGGGCTATTTCATACTCATTAGTGATAAAATGATTCAAGTTTCCAAGGTCACCACTTCCCTTGATCTTTCATGAAAGAGAGGAGGTTTAGAGTCTTATTCCGTTGCATGCATGGAAATTGCACACTTTGGTTCATATGCCATCGTACAATGAAATTGTTTGAATTGATGGTTTATGGACCAAGCTTCTACTCCTTTGATTTGTTCATGAAAAGGAGGGGTGAGTTATGCCGACAACCCTTGAGAGTATCCTGTGCATGCTCTGTTTGTCCTCTATTGCAGCAAGATGAATTGGGCAGCAGTGGCTGGCAGGTGGCCGACAGACCACCATTAATGGCCTGCCGGCTATCACTGGTGGCCGGCAACCCTCATCACTGGCCGGCCGGCCGGCCACTGATGCAAAATTCAACAGTGTGTTTGTGACGCAAAGCAGAGTTATTTTGGAAGTGGGCAAAGGTGTATGTGTTCTATTGTGCAACAGAGGCTCTCTGGAAGCAAAGCAATGGCTTTTTGGGTGGAAATTGCGCATGTGCATGAACATCCCTCGCTTCCCGAGGCAGAGTTGTTAGCTTAATATTTAATTATTTAGCTTACTTACTTCTTTTAATTGCACCTGCGTTGTAATTATTTAATTAGTAAGTAGTTAACTAGTTGTGATGTTGTAAATATTTTAGTTAACTAGAATTGTTAGTTAATTCAAGTGTTGTAATAATTAGCTTAACTTTAATTAGTTAGTTAATTAGCTTAGTTTATTCGGTCTCTCCTTCGTGAGAGCACAATGTAATAATGTATATGTCTTCCAACCCCACATCTTTCTCCCTTTTATTTACTAGGTTATGATGGTTAGTTTAGGGACATCATGTTTTGTTTAGCATATCTCATGTTTGCATTCATTTGTATTGCATGCACCGAGGCTCGGCGCATCATTCTAACCGCATTGTAAGTTTAAACATTCTTTAAATATATGCTTAGACTGCATGCTATTTAATTGATTAATATGCCATATTAATAGCCGAGCCTATTAGTTGTATTATTGTATGCGTTGCATTAGTCACCTTGCATAAGTTAGGATCATGCATTTTTTCTAACTCTTTTGTTTATTTTGGCTTGGAGTACTAGGTGAGCCTTTACTTGCTTTAGCATAATTGCATGCATGTGATTGTTGCCATGTTTAGCATGTTTGCCATGAGGCTAAGTGCTTAAATAATAAACTGTTTGAATGCCTGTGGATGAAGGCTATTTGCTTGAATTGGAATAATTTGAGTAATGTTCATATGCGAACACTTTTTCAAGTGGCACATATTTCGAAACAATTTTCAAAACAAACATGAATCAAAATGTTTCAATTCTTGCAAAGTTAGTCTATACTTGTGTGTGTGCGCATCGCATAGTAATGCTAGCCTAATAAACCAGAATAAGAGCATATAATGTTGATAAAAATCATATCGTGATTAGTAGAGGCCGATCTTTGATCGGGCGAGCGGGGGTGCTCAATTCTCTCGTACCTAAGTTCCCGAGCCAAGACAATCTTGGTAATGACGGACACGTGGCCTTTGGTACGAGTCATGGGTTTCCTAAATTTTCCTAAAACAAAAAATATTTAGGAGGCGACTCTGTATCTGGCAAGGCAGTCCATTTTTGGCAATTTGATTCAAAATCAATTTTCCAAAAGATTTGTCGGATTTGGACCTTTTGGTGTTTATCAATTTCACATTGCACTTGTGAGATTAGATTCAAAACCGTGAGAATCTAATACTGTAGGGCTTATTTTGCCTTCCAAAAAGGGGGCGTGAAAAAGTTGAGCTACACTATAATACTATAAGGAAGACATAATTTTTGACTTGCTCATTAAGGAATACAAGCATATTGATTCGTATGAATATGGTGTTATAAGGAATTAAATTTTTGATGGAAGTGATGAAAGCTACGTGGTTACATGTGAAGTTAAGTTATGAAAACATTTCGGGAAGTTGAAATATCTGATGATCAATGAGGTGCATGCAACTATGGTGATTGGAGGCTAGGAAATTATTTGATATGAAGAAGGTATGTTGTTTTTTAGAGGGACCTAATGTGTAAACCATAGGGTCTCATACTTTTGTTGAGTGACCTTGAAAGTCCGATTGAAATCATGTTCGGCCGACGTAGCTTCACATCTGAAATTCTCGGTCAACTTCATGGAAACGAATAGGTTGCCCTACTGATGACCTTGTATAAGTATTTGACTTACGATTGAATATGTCTTGTTATGTTCTGAGCTAACTAATATTACCCCAAGTATTATCCCCTTTTGCCTTGTGACTTAAGGAAAAGATGATGAGAAGTATAAATGATGTGGAAGTTGTTGAATCTCTGTCGAAAAATTTCACAAAGTGGAAGAAGTATTAGAAAATATAATGAAACCTATGCAAACATGTCATGAGAAACGACAAAGATCAAAAGAAAAAGTTAAATGTGGAATTAACAATAGAATAAAAGAAGATATTTAGAAATTTTATGGTACAAGAGGCAAACATTCCTAAGCAAAGTCGTAAAGAAATGAGCCTACTCCCAACATGTCCAACGTATTATAAGCCACATAGGCAATTATGTCATTGACTTAAGAGAGGATACTTTAATAGGACATTGAATAAGAAATTGTCAAAAAAGAAAAAGAAAAAAAAAAATTACAACAAGTCAATCAGATCAGATCGAAGATTTGTACTTCATAAATAGGTAAAAAAATAATAATAAATAAATAAACATTGCTAGTCAATGGAAAAAGTCTTGAATTAGAATTGACACCCTTCTAAATATTTGAATTGATTGTGGGTAAATTTAGAACTCATCTACTTGAGCAATTGAAACTTGATATGAGATTGTTAAGATAATTAGAATGAGATTGTTACAAGGAAACTATTTGTGAGTAAGGTGTTTATATGTTAATGGATTCAGGATCCATCCATTCATTTAAAGTCAATTGTTATAAGATAGTTGTATCATTGGGACTATTATTGTGTAAAACTGTTTTATCGCTAGTCAGAGAATTATATTATTTGGGAACGTTGTACAATGAGTATGGCCCAATACCTTCGATGTAGACCCTAGAATGTAATGTTGAATCTGAACGGATTTTCAATCTATCAAGTGAGTGTGATCATACACCTAAGTGAGTCGACTTTGACTTCCGAGATTAAATAGTTATCTTGTGGAACCAACAAAGAAAATTTTTCCCCACCAACTTGACTTGATGGCTTATGAATTTCATAAGAACAAATAACCAAATTATTGTGGTCAGAAAATTTGTGGATTTAAATTTGTTATTGAGGTTGTATCACATACCCAACCTATTTTGAAGACTCCATATGGGGTGTCAATAGGGGAGTACCTTGATTTGTTAAAGCTAAGTAAAATCATGAATATCATTTGTCTATTTGGAGACATGTGGATTATTGGAAATATAAATATTATTAGAAGATATGTGAATAACTAAATAAAAGTATAGGTGATTGATAAGAGTAGTATGTTGGAATTAATATATTTTGTGGCTTAATATTACGAGAATGACTTTGAGGTCCGCCATATTTTACTAAATGAGTGAAACTCCTGTGATGAGACAATCAAATGATGAGAAAATCAAATATGGGAAATGCAAGGCCATATGATTAGTTTTCAGGTACAAGCACATTAAGTTTGGAGGACCAAACTTTTTAAGAGGGAGAGATTGTGACGACCCCGTCACGTATAATGTTTTACATTTAATTAATTCTTATTCTAATTTAAATGTGGAATTCTTAATAAGGTGAAATTGATGATTGAATTATTTTAATTTCAAGTATCGGATCATATGGGAGTTTAATTAAATATCCGATTCAGTTTAGTAAATATGGAATTTTATAAATTGGATCCGAATTAAAGTTGATTAAGTTATAAAAAGAAAACAAAATAATAATAATAAATATATATATATACACAATGCCTTGTCACCACCCTAGCATATAGGGTGGTGAATATGCACATATAGCTTAATAAAAATGGGAAATGGGGAAGTGGGCAACAATGCCACTTGTGGGACAGGTGGTCGATTTTGAAATTGCCGCCCGACAAAAGCTAATGAAGGCTCATCAACTATAAATAAGTTGGTAATTGCTGGGCATGAGGAATGGTAGATTGGTAGCGAAAAATTAATAGTAGGAAAACAAAGGTTAAGGATCAATATTAAGGTGAGTTATATTATATTTTGAGTCATCATAATATATTTTACGTATGTTTTGAATTACCATAATTTATTTATACAAGTTATGTTTTATAACTTATATTTATATGTCAATTACGTTAATTATTTTTTGAATTCCATTTACTTAAAATGAAACCCATGGATATGTTTGTTTAAATTTTAGAAATTATTTGACAATGATTTTATAAACAATTATTTTCTCTAAGTACCACCACAGGAGTCCCATGCCTTGGGGGACTTAAATAACCATTGGCCTTTGTTTGGTCACTTTGTGGTCCTCTGTTTGTCATGGATCTATTGACCTCTGTTTTGACTATTACTCATGTGACCTCTGTTCTGTACCGTAGTTATGGTTATTTATTTACATAATTTCTATATTTCAGTTTTTGCCACATTGAATAATTTGTTTATTCAAATTAAATTATATTAATACTTTAGCTGTAATAATTATCCATGGTAATTTTTGTACCCTTATGCTCACTGTATAATATTTCTCACTCTACTATGTGCTTATAGCTATTAACCACTTTTAGGTGACGTGTCAAAACTAGTGCATGGGGTAGGCACAAGGCACTTTGTAGTCATAGTACAACTCGTATATTACAATCGAATAAAAGCTCCAATCTACACATTTTTATTATACTTAAATGAAGATTTGGGTACCCTTTTATTTTACTTCGCTGCACTATTAATTTGTTATGATTTCAGTTATTATCTTGTCGCAATGTCGAACCTCCAGGTACCGGGTTTGGGTCGTGACATTGGATATGAAAATTCGATTTCAAATTTTAGCATCCCATTGCTTATAGTGAAATCAAGACCGAACGTACTTCCTTGTTCATTGTATTTTTTTCTTTAGAAGTTTATCTTCACATTAGCGCGCTCTAATTTTTTCAACCAAAGTGAGCTCTACAATTATGTTGGCGAGCAATCCACTAATCTTGAGGGAAATGAAAGTACATGCCAAGCTTCTGGCAGTCTTTTGACTTAATGCGTTTGCTACTACGTTAGCTTTTTCTGGATGGTAATGGATCTCTATATCATAGTCTTTCATAAATTCTAGCCATCGTTGTTGCCTCATAGTCAGTTCTTTCTGTATAAACAGATATTTGAGACTCTTATGATCAGTATAGATCTCGCAGGTTACTCTGTAGAGATAATGATGCCAGGTCTTAAGGGTGAAGATCATCATAGCCAATTCTAGATCAGGGGTTGAGTAGTTCTTCTCGTGAGCCTTCAGTTGACACATGCAATGACCTTTTCATTTTGTATAAGGACGTAACCCAACCCATTGTATGAGGCATCACTATAAATTACAAACCCATCTATTCCCATAGGGAGTGCTAGTATTGGGGCTGACACAAGTCTGCTTTTAAACTCTTAGAAGCAACGTTCTTGTTCGTCAGTTCATTTGAACGGTGTGTTTTTTTGGGTTAGCTGGGTTAAAGGTGACGCAAGCTTCGAGAAGTCTTGAACGAAGCGTCGATAATAGCTTGCCAATCCTAAGAAGCTCTGAACTTCACATTAGTAGGTCATGGCCAATCTACAATTGCTACAACCTTTTATGGATTAACTGAGATACCATCTTTGTTTGTGACCGATAAATTGTACACTAGTGATCCAGAACTTGCATTTCTTCAACTTGGCATACAGCTTGTAATCACGTAATGTCTGTAGAACTCTTTGCAAATGGTGTTCATGATTTTCTGGTGATTTAGAGTATATGAGAATGTCGTCAATGAAGATGATGACGAACTTGTCAAGATAGGGTTTGAACACCTGATTCATGAGGTCCATAAATGCTGCTAGAGCATTTGTGACCCAACTCGAGTGCTTAGGGTTGGATCGCAACTAGCTAAATAGTTCTAATTTCAACAAATTAAATGGCGTAGAAGAAGACGAGATAAAGAATTAAATGGGTAAATAAATAATCAAAATACTCAATAATGTTACCCTAAAAAAAAAAAACATTCCTCACGTCTTTTATTTATTTATTTGATGATCTGACAATTATTACTCCCCTCCAAAAAAAAAAAAAAAAAAAAATACAAAATGTCTGCATTAAGTCCTGTACTAGTCCCATTACATGAGGTTATTACTGTTCTTTACATTTCATCACCTGAAAAGAGATAGCAGCTATAAAAGCACATGGCAGAGTGAGAAATATTATACTGAGAGGATAAGGGTATAAAATCACTATGGATAATTATTTAAGCCAAACAGAGAATAGTTGGGTTCGAGTAAATCATTTAAATAACAGAAACAAAATGTAGAATTGTAACAAAATAATCGTAACCACGGTACAGAACATAACATAATAGAATAGAGAGTTAATAGATCCATGACACACAGAGGGTCACAAAGTGACTAATCAAAAGCTTATGATTATTTGAGTCCTCCAAGGCATGAGATCGTTAGAGGGTCACTAAAGTGACAATTCAAAGGCCAATGGTTGTTTAAGTCCTCCAATGCATGGGACTTCTATGGTGGTACTTATAAAATAATTGCTCAAAAACATATTTAATAAACTGTTATATCCATGGATTTCCATTTTTGCGCACATAGGGTTTATAAATAATTGACGTAATTGAAATATTAATATAATTTATAAACATAAATTACATAAAATAATTTGTAATAACTCAAGATATATATAAAATATTTTATAATAATTTAAGATATAATATTACTCACCATACTATTAATCTCTTACTTTTACTGCTCCATTCGCCGAAACTCCCTCCTTTATTAACTGACTACAATTTCTTTTCGTCCCTCTTCTTTGCCCCGCCCTATTTATAAGTGTGCTGGTGTATCTCCCTTTAGACAAGATGACCACGTGGTGATACCATGTGGCAAGTCATTTCATTCCCCAACCTTATCACCTTTTATCCTTATCACTTGCTTCATTTTTTTTTCCGATGGTTAAATACAATGACTGTTAACTTAGATTAAATTATATTCTAACACATATAATTATGAAATTAAATATATTTATTATTATATATATACGGAGTGTTAAAATTAATTAAACAATTAGAGTGTCACAATAAGTCTCAATTTTTCATTCTATCTTCTCTTTTCACTCTTTTCCCTTTGTATTTTTATATTCAATCACATTTTTCTTAAATCCGTCATTCTTATATTCTATTTCATATTGAAATCAATAATGGACAATCAAGAAAATGTTTTCAAGTTGTTTATTTATTTATATAGAGTGTATATTTATTGTTCATCTTCTTTGTTTATGGTCAATAGATTTTCAAGATTTGTTCAAAAATTTAGTACTAAACAAATTATATTTATTCAAAAATAAATTTCATATATTTGACACTGGGTTTCCGAATGATTTGACGTTGTTCAATATATCCAAACAGATTCTTTGTTCAACTTTGTGTTTTTGAACATTTAATTTTTTAATTTTTTCATATTCCAATTCCAAACCAAAAAGAACTATTCGATATTATATCTCCAAACAAATTACATATGTTTGGAAACTTATTTCCAAATAAATTAATTTTTTTTGGTATTGAGTATTAAAAAAATAAAAATATTCAACTATGTATTTTCATCTATTTAAATTGTCTAACTTATGTTATTATGCCCTACAAAAATTTTGATTTTTTGCGACGATACGGTGCCGTCGCTAATACTCTTCATGCCGTCTCAAAAAAGTTTTAGCGACGGCAAATGACTTTTAGCGATGGCAAATGGGGGGTCACAACAGAGGGCGTTGCAAAAACCATGATGCCGTCGCCTTTTTTTAGCAACGGCAATTGTTACCTTTTGCGACGGCAATTTGCTGTCGACTATAATATGTAAAAAAGTCAGACTTTTTGCGACAACACCGTTTTACCGTCACTAAAAGTTTTATTTGAGACGCAAAAAAGCTGTCGTGAATGGTTCTATTTTTTTGTGACGGCATGCCCACTATCGCCAATGATCCTAATATTTTTTGTGACGGTATGGTGCAGTCGCCAAAAAAAAAAAATTAAAATTAAAATTATTAAAATTACTTATTTTTTGCAACTGTGTGGTGCCGTTGCAATAAATAAATAACTGCAATATAATTATTAAAAATATTAAAATTTCCTATTTTTTGTGACAGTGTGGTGCCGTCGCAAAAAAAAAAAAAAAAAAATATTAAAATTACTTGTATTAAATGAAAAAAATTGAAAAAGAAACCAATAATTACATAATAATATAAAAATTCCTGTATAGAAAAAATAATTTCTTCATAATAAAAATATTCTTGCATTCATAACTACACATCAATAAAATTACCCCACTACATAATGTTCCATAATACATATATAATGTTTAAATACATAATGTTCTTCATAATTTAAAATAACATAAACCAAAATTACAAGTTTTACTCATCATTCTCCGTGGGTAACAAAAGTAAAAACTAGTTGCATTCTTCACAGACATGCATTCCACAAGAAACAATCCTACTCAGGAAATATCTGAAAACAAAAAATAAATATAATTATGTGTTAATATGTTAATTACAAAAAAACATAAAAATGTAACTACTATACAATTACAAAGATAATTAAGCAAATAATTTTGCCTAGATCGAAATCTGGCTCTAACTCCCAAACCGGGAACCCGATTCGAGTCTCGTCTTCTCCCACAAGTCTCTCGTGCCTAGGCGGTCGTGTGTGCCCAGTTCCGTGCTACTCCAACGCCGTTGACAATGGGATCATACACATTTATAATTGAAAAAAAAAATTGCTTGGAAAAAAATTAATTGAAAAAAAATTAATTAAAAAAAAATTTGTTAGTCAAATTTTTAAATTTCTGTTTAAAAATCAACGTACACTCATTTTTTGAGTTTAAAATTTTTTCTCAAATTTATAAATTGAGACAATCATTTATAAACAAAAAAAATTAGCAAACAAGTTTTTATGACAGTTTTGTAAATTTTTGTAAATATAAACTAAAAATTGAAAACAAAATGGTTACCAAACATGCCCTAAACAATGAATCCATGGATCGTTTAGTAATTTTTTTTATTTGCGATGGGGGTATTGTAGTCGTCGATAACATGTATTTGCAACGGGGGAAGGTTGTCGTAGCAAAAAAAAAAAACACTTATTTTTTTGCCAAAAACCTCCGTGTCTATTTTGCTGCGCAATGAAAGCTAGGAAGAGAGAGAAACAGAAAATCAGAGAGAAACAAGAGATGATCAGCGAGAGAAAGAGATGAAGAAAAGGAGATGAACGAGAGAGATATAAAGAGAGACATAAAAAAGAGAGAAGAGAGATGGACAAGAGAGACGAGAGAGATTGAGAAGATAGAAGAGTGAGAGAGATAGAGAAGAGAGATGAGTGAGAGAGAAAGAGACAAAAAGCGAGAGGCCCATTTCATTTTTTGACTTTTTCCTCTTTCAACAACAACGGGCTCAAAGAAAGAGATGAGTGTGATTGAGAGAGAAGAGAGATGAGTGAGAGAGAGAGTGAGAGAGAAAGAGAGAGATAGAAAGAAAGAAAAAAAAGAGAGAAACAAGATGAGTGCGAGATAGAGAGAGAGAAAGATAGCAAAAAGAGATGAACAAGAGATATATAGAGAGAGAAGAAGAAAGATGAACAAGAGAGAGAGAGTGAAGAGAGATGAGAGAGCCAAAGAGAAGAGTGATAAGTGAGAGAAAGAGAGAGAAAAAAAAGAGAGAGAAACAAGATGAGCGAGAGATAGACAAAGAGAGAGAGAGAGAGAGAGAGAGAGAGAGAGAGAGAACAAAAAGAGATGAACAAGAGATAGAGAGAGACATAGAAAGAGAGAGAAGAGAGATGAGCGAGAGACAGAGAGAGAGGGAGAGGCTTATTTTATTTTTTGACATTTTTCTCTTTCGACAATTGATTAAGAGAAATGAGAGATAAGCGATTGAAAGAAGAGAGAGAGAGAGAGAGAGAGAGAGAGAGAGAGAGGTAAATCGAGAAGGGGGGACGGAAAGAGTGAGCAACGCAAGCACAGTGTGGGAGGGAGGGAGAGAGATGGGGATTTTTGGTTGAAAAGATTAGGGATTTGAGATTTGGGGATTTTTGGTTGAGGGGGAAAAACTAGCGCGAATCAGATTTTGAGTTTTTTTTTTTTTTGGCGGCGTCAAGTATAATCGTCACAAATGAAAAAATTTAAGGTAGCGTTTGGTAATGTTTATGTTTACAAAAAATTTATAAATTGATTGTTGTTTATTTTTAGAAAAACATAAATTACAAACGTGTTTGGTTTGAATAAAATGTTTAAAAAACTTTTAAAAATATCAACTAAAAAACATATTTGTCTAGGCGTAAAATATTTATATTTATTTTTTATTATTTATGAAAATGGAATCATACACATTATAATTGAAAAAAAATTTGCTTGGAAAAAAATTGAATGAAAAAAAAATTAATTAATTTTTTTTTGTTAGTTAAAATTTTAAATTTCTGTTTAAAAACCAACGTAAACTCATTTTTTGAGTTTAAATTTTTTCTCAAATTTATAAAATGAGACAATCATTTATAAATCAAAAAAATTATCAAACAAGTTTTTATGACAGTTTTGTAAATTTTTGTAAATATAAACTAAAAATTGAAAATGAAATGGTTACCAAACAAACCCTAAACAATGAATCCATGGCTCGTTCAGTAATTTTTTTTTTTAATATTTGCGATGGGGGTATTGTAGTCGTCGATAACCTGTATTTGCAACGGGAGAAGGTTGTCGTTGCAAAAAAAAAAAAAAAACTTATTATTTTGCCAAAAACCTCTGTGTCCATTTTGTTGGGCAATGAAAGCTAGGAAGAGAGAGAAATAGAAAATGAGAGAGAAACAAGGGATGATCACCGAGAGAAAGGGAGAGGAAGAAAAGGAGATGAACGAGAGAGATATAAAGAGAGACATAAAAAAAGAGAGAAGAAAGATAGGCAAGAGAGATGAGAGAGATAGAGAAAAGAGATGGGTGAGAGAGATAGAGAAGAGAGATGAACGAAAGACACAGAGGGAAAGAAACAAAGAGCGAGAGACCCATTTCATTTTTTGACTTTTTCCTCTTTCAACAACAATGGGCACAAAGAAAGAGATGAGTTTGATTGAGAGAGAAGAGAGATGGGTGAGAGAGAGAGAGACAAAGAGAAAGAGAAAGAGAAAGATAGAAAGAAAAAAGAGAGAATGAGAAACAAGATGAGCGATAGAGAGAGAAAGAAAGATAACAAAAAGAGATGAACAAGAGATATAGAGAGATAGAGAGAAAGAAGAAGAACGATGAGAAAGAAAGAGAGTGCAAAGAGAGATGAGAGAGCCAGAGAGAAGAGTGATGAGTGAGAGAGAGAGAGAGAGACAGAGAGAGAGAGAGAGAAACAAGATGAGCGAGAGATAGACAGAGAGAGAGAGAGAGAGAAAGCCAACAAAAATAGATGAATAAGAGATAGAGAGAGACATAGAAGGAAAGAGAGAGATGGGAGATAAAGAGAGAGAGAGAAGAGAGATGAGCGAGAGAGAGAGAGAGAGAGAGGCCCATTTCATTTTTTGACTTTTTTTTTTCTTTCGGCAAGTGATTAACAGAAATGAGAGATGAGCAATTGAAAGAAGAGAAAGAGAGAAAAAAAGGAGATTGATAAATCGAGAGGGAGATCGGTAAATCGAGAAGAAGAGAGGGAGAGAGTGAGCAGCGCAAGCACAGTATGGGGGGAGAGAGAGAGAGATATAGGGATTTTTGGTTGAAAAGATTAGGGATTTGAGATTTTGGGATTTTTGGTTGAGGAGAGAAAAACTAGCGCGAATCAGATTTTGACTTTTTTTTTTTGCGACGTCAAGTATAATCGTCACAAATGAAAAATTTAAGGTAGCGTTTGGTAACGTTTATGTTCTTGGTTTATGTTTACAAAAAATTTATAAATTGATTTTTGTTTAATTTTAGAAAAACATAAATTACAAACGCATTTGCTTTGAACAAAATGTTTAATTTTTAAAAAAAATATCAACTAAAAAACATGTTTGTCCAGGCCTCAAATATTTGTATTTATTTTTTTTATTATTTATGACAATGGGATCGAACACATTATAATTGAAAAGAAAAATTAATTGAAAAAAAATATTTGAAAAAAAAATTAAAATTAAATTTATTTTTTGTTAGTCTAATTTTTAAATTTCTGTTTAAAACCAACATAAACTCCTTTTTTGAGTTTACAATTTTTTCTCAAATTTATAAATTGAGACAATAATTTATAACCAAAAAAATTATCAAACAAGTTTTTATGACAGTTTTGTAAATTTTTGTAAATATAAACTGAAAATTGAAAACAAATGGTTACAAAACAAGCTCTAAACAATGAATCCATGGCTCGTTTAGTAATTTTTTTTATTTGCGATGGGGGTATTGTAGTCGTCGATAACCTGTATTTGCAACGGGGGAAGGTTGTCGTAGCATAAAAAAAACATATTTTTTTGCCAAAAACATCCGTGTCCATTTTTCTGCGCAAAGAAAGCTAGGAAGAGAGAGAAAAAGAAAATGAGAGACAAACAAGAGATGATCAGTGAGAGAAAGAGAGAGGAACAAAAGGAGATGAACGAAAAAGATATAAAGAGAGACATAAGAAAAGAGAGAAAAGAGATGGGCAAGAGAAATGAGAGAGATAGAGACGAGAGATGGGTGAGAGAGATAGAGAAGAGAGATGTACGAGAGACATAGAGAGAAAGAGACAAAGGGCGAGTGACTCATTTCAATTTTTGACTTTTTCCTCTTTCAACAACAATGGGCTCAAAGAAAGAGATGAGTGTGATTGAGAGAGAAGAGAGACGAGTGAGAGAGAGAAAGAGAGATATAGAAAGAAAAAAAAGAGAGAGAAACAAGATGAGCAAGAGATAGACAGAGAGGAGAGAGACAGAGAAAGATAACAAAAAGAGATGAACAAGAGATATAGAGAGATAGAGAGAAAGAGAAGAAGAAAGATGAGCAAGAGAGAGTGAGCGAAGAAAGATGAGAGAGCCAAAGAAAAGAGTGATGAGTGAAAGAGAGAGAGAGAGAGACAGAGAGAGAGAGAGATAGAGAAAAAAAAGAGGGAGAAACAAGATGAGCGAGATATAGACAAAGAGAGAGAGAGAGAGGGAGCGAGAGAGAAAGACAACAAAAAGAGATAAACAACAGATACAGAGAGACATAAAAAGAGAGATAGAGATGAGCGAGAGACAAAAAGAGAGAGGCCCGTTTCAATTTTTAACTTTTTTTACTTTCGACAAGTGATTAGGAGAAATGAGAGATGAGCGATTGAAGAGAGAGAGAGAGAGAGAGAGAGAGAGAGAAAAGAGATCGACAAATCGAGAATGAGATCGGTAAATTGAGAAGAGGGCAGTGAGAGAGTGAGCAACGCAAGCACACTATGGGGGAGAGAGAGAGAGAGAGAGAGAGAGAGAGATGGGGATTTTTGGTTGCAAATATTAGGGATTTGAGATTTGGGAATTTTTGGTTGAGGCAGAAAAACTAGCGCGAATCAGATTTTGAGTTTTTCTTTTTTTTTTTTTGGCGACGTCAAGTATAATCGTCACAAATGAAAAATTTAAGATAGCGTTTGGTAACGTTTATGTTCTTAGTTTATGTTTACAAAAAAATTATAAATTGATTTTTGTTTATTTTTAGAAAAACATAAATTACAAACGCATTTGGTTTGAACAAAATGTTTAAATTTTTTTTAAAATATCAACTAAAAGACATATTTTTACAAGCCTAAAATATTTATATTTATTTTTTTATTATTTATGACAATGGGATCATACAACTTATAATTGAAAAAAAAAATTAATTAAAAAAAGAAATTGCTTGGAAAAAAATTAATTGAATAAAAAAATATTTGAAAAAAAAAATTTCTTTGTCAAATTTTTAAATTTCTGTTTAAAAACCAATGTAAACTCATTTTTTGAGTTTAAAATTTTTTCTCAAATTTATAAACTGAGACAATCATTTATAAATCAAAAAAATTATCAAACAAGTTTTTATGACCGTTTTGTAAATTTTTGTAAATATAAACTGAAAATTGAAAACGAAATGGTTACCAAATAAAGCACTAAACAATGAATCCATGGATTGTTTATTAATTTTTTTTTATTTGCCGGGGGGGGGTATTGTAGTCGTCGATAACCTGTATTTGCAACGGGAGAAGGTTGTCGTTGCAAAAAAAAAAAAACTTATTATTTTGCCAAAAATCTCCGTGTCCATTTTGCTGCACAATGAAAGCTAGGAAGAGAGAGAAACAGAAAATGAGAGAGAAACAAGGGATGATCAGCGAGAGAAAGGGAGAGGAAGAAAAGGAGATGAATGAGAGAGATATAAAGAGAGACATAAAAAAAGAGAGAAGAGAGATGGGCAAGAGAGATGAGAGAGATAGAGAAGAGAGATGAACGAGAGACACAGAGAGAAAGAGACAAAGAGCGAGAGAGTCGTTTCATTTTTTGACTTTTTCTTCTTTCAACAACAATGGGCTCAAAGAAAGGGATGAGTGTGATTGAGAGAGAGAGAGAGTGAGAGAGAGATAGAAAGAAAAAAAAAGATAGAGAAACAAGATGAGCGAGAGATAGAGAGAGAAAGATAGCAAAATGAGATGAAAAAGAGATATAGAGAGAGAGAAGAAGAAAGATGAGCATGAGAGAGGGAGAGTGAAGGGATATGAGAGAGCCAGAGAGAAGAGTGATGAGTGAGAGAGAGACTGAGGCAGAAAGAGAGAGAAACAAGATGAGCGAGAGATAGACACACATAGAGAGAGAGAAATACAACAAAATGAGATGAACAAGAGATTGAGAGAGACATAGAAAGAGAGAGAGACAGAGAGATGAGAGATAAAGAGAAGAGAGAGAATAGAGATGAGCGAGAGATAGAGGGAGAGACAGAGAGGCCCATTTCATTTTTTTGATTTTTTTCTCTTTTGAGAAGTGATGAAGAGAAATGAGAGATGAGCGATTGAAAGGAGAGAGAGAGAGAGAGAAAGAGATCGATAAATCAAGAGGGAGATCGATAAATCGAGAAGAGGGGAGAGAGAGAGTGAGCAATGCAAGCACAGTGTGGGAGAGAGAGAGCGAGAGAGAGAGAGAGAGAGATAGGGATTTTTGGTTGAAAAGATTAGGGATTTGAGATTTGGGGAGATAGAGAAGAGAGGTGAGTGAAAGAGAGAAGAGAGAAGAGAGAAGAGAGAAGAGAGATGAGCGAAAGAGAGAGAGAGAGAGAAGAAGAAAAAAGAGAGAGAAACAAGATGAGAGAGAGATAGACAAGCAGAGAGAGAGAGACAACAAAAAGAGATGAACAAGAGATAGAAAGAGAGAGAGAAAGAGAAAGAGAACAAAAAGAGATGAACAAGAGATACAGAGAGATAGAGAGAGAGAAGAAGAAAGATGAGCAAGAGAGAGAGAGAGAGCAAAGAAAGATGAGAGAGCCAGAGAGAGAGAAAAAAAAAGAGAGAGAAACAAGATGAGCGAGACATAGAGAGAAAGAGAGAGAGAGAGAGAGAGAGAGAGAGAAAGACAACAAAAAGAGATGAACAGGAGATAGAGAGAGACATAGAAAGAGAGAGAGATGAGAAATAAAGAGAGAGAGAGAGAAGAGAGAAGAGAGATGAGCGAGGGACAGAGACAGAGAGAGAGGCCCATTTCATTTTTTTGACTTTTTTCTCTTTCGACAAGTGATTAAGAGAAATGAGAGATGAGTGATTGAAAGAAAAGAGGGAGAGAGAGAAAAAAAAGATCGATAAATCGAGAGGGAGATCGGTAAATCGAGAAGAGGAAAGGGAGAGAGTGAGCAACGCAAGCACAGTGTGGGGGAGATATATATATATATATATATATGGGGATTTTTGGTTGAAAAGATTAGGGATTTGAGATTTTGGGATTTTTGGTTGACGGGGAAAAACTAGCACGAATCAGATTTTGACTTCTTTTTTTTTTTTTTTTGTGCGATGTTAAGTATAATCGTTACAAATGAAAAATTTAAGGTAGCGTTTGGTAACGTTTATGTTCTTGGTTTATGTTTACAAAAAATTTATAAATTGATTTTTGTTTATTTTTGGAGAAACATAAATTACAAACGCATTTGGTTTGAACAAAATGTTTAAAATTTTTTAAAAATATCAACTAAAAAACATGTTTGTCCAGGCCTAAAATTTTATATTTATTTTTTTATTATTTATGACAATCAGATCATACACATTATAATTGAAAAGAAAAATTACTTGAAAAAAAAATTGCTTCGAAAAAAATTAATTGAAAAAAAATATTAATTAAAAAAAAATTTTGTTAGTCAAATTTTTAAATTTCTGTTTAAAACCAACGTAAACTCATTTTTTGAATTTACAATTTTTTCTGAAATTTATAAACTGAGACAATCATTTAGGGCCTGTTTGGTAACGTTTACATTTTCAGTTTATATTTAGAAAAATTTTATAAACTGGTTTTTGTTTAGTTTTAGAAAAACATAAACTACAAACGTGTTTGGTTTAGACAAAATGTTTAAAAAAATTTAAAAATATAAAAAAAAGTGAGAAATGGTAAGTGGTGGGTGGAGACGAGTGGTTGCGGCGAAAGACGGTGGTGGAAAATGATGGAGGTAGTGGTGACGGAAGACGGTGGTAGAAAATGGTAGCGAGTGGGTGGTGGTGGGTGGGTGGTGGCGGATGGCAGGTGGTGGCAGGCGGGTGGAGGTAGTGGATGGGTGGGTGGGTGGGTGATTGGCGTGGTGGGTGGTAGCGAGTAGGTGGTGGTGATGGTGGTGGTGGTGGTGGTGGTGGCGGGTAGTGGTGGCAGGTGGGGGGCGGGTGGCGGGTGGGTGGTGGTGGCGGGGAGGTGATGGGGAGAGGTGGTGGGTGGCTGGGTGACGGTGGCGGGTGGTGGGTGGTGGTGGCAGGTGGGTGGCGGATGGCGGGTGGTGGTGGGTGGTCGTGGTGAGTGAGTGGGTGACAGTGGCGGGTGGTGGGTGGTAGCGAGTGGGTGGTGGTGGTGGCAAGTGGGTGGTGGGTGATAGTGGTGGTGGGTGGTGAGTGGTGTTGGCGGGTGGATGGCAGGAGGGTGCTGGTGGTGGTGGTGGGGGGTGGTGGCGGAAGACGGTGGTGAAAAATGGTTGCTAGTGTTGGGTGGTAAAAAAAAAAAAACTAAAAACTCAAAACGTAAACTCATTTTTTGAGTTTACATTTTTTGACCAAATTTATAAACTGAGACCATTGATTTATAAATCAAAAATTTACTAAACAAGTTTTTATTTGAGTTTTTAAAATTTTTGTAAATATAAACTGAAAACGTAAGTGTTACCAAACGATACCTTATAACCAAAAAAATTATCAAACAAGTTTTTATGGCAGTTTTGTATATAAACTGAAAATTGAAAACGAAATGGTTACCAAACAAGCCCTAAACAATGAATCCATGGCTCGTTTAGTAATTTTTTTTATTTGCGACGGGGGTATTGTAGTCATCAATAACTTGTATTTTCAACGGGGGAAGGTTGTCGTAGGAAAAAAAAAAACTTATTTTTTTGCCAAAAACATCCGCGTCCATTTTGCTGCGCAATGAAAGCGAAGAAGAAAGAGAAACATAAAATGAGAGAGAAACAAGATATGATCAGCGAGAGAAAGAGAGAGGAAGAAAAGGAGATGAATGAGAGACATAAGAAAAGAGAGAAGAGAGATGAGCAAGAGAGGAGAGAGATAGAGAAGAGAGATGAGTGAGAGAAATAGAGAAGAGAGATGAACGAGAGACATAGAGAGAAAAAGACAAAGAGCGAGAGACTCATTTCTTTTTTTGATTTTTTTCCTCTTTCAACAACAATGGGCTCAAAGAAAGAGATAAGTGTGATTGAGATAGAAGAGAGATGAGTGAGAGAGAGAAAGAGAAATATAGAAAGAAAAAAAAGTGAGAGAAACAAGATGAGTGAGAGATAGACAGAAAGAGAGAGAGAAAGATAGCAAAAAGAGATGAACAAGAGATATTGAGAGATAGAGAGAGAAAGAGAAGAAGAAAGATGAGCAGGAGAGAGAGAGCAAAGAGAGATGAGTGATGACCGAGAGAGAGAGAGAAGAAAAAAGAGAGAGAAACAAGATGAGCGAGAAATAGACAAAGAGAGAGTGAGAGAGAGAGAGAGAAAGACAACAAAAAGAGATGAACAAGAGATACAGAAAGACATAGAAAGAAGGAGAGACAGAGATGGGAGTTAAAGAGAGAAAGAGAGAGAGAAGAGAGATGAGCGAGAGACAGAGAGAGAGAGGCCCATTTCATTTTTTGACTTTTTTCTCTTTCGACAAGTGATTAAGAGAAATGAAAGATGAGCAATTGAAAGAAGAGAGAGAGAGAGAGAGAGAGAGAGAGAGAAAAGATCGATAAATCGAGAGGGAGATCGTTAAATCGAGAAGAGGGGAGGGAGAGAGTGAGCAACGCAAGCACAGTGTGGGGAGAGAGAGAGAGAGAGAGAGAGAGAGAGAGAGAGAGAGAGAGATGGGGATTTTTGGTTGAAAAGATTAGGGATTTGAGATTTGGGAATTTTTGGTTTAGGGGGAAAAACTAGCTTGACTCAGATTTTGAGTTTTTTTTTGGCGACATCAAGTATAATTGTCACAAATGAAAAATTTAAGGTAGCGTTTGGTAACGTTTATGTTCTTGATTTATGTTTACAAAAAAATTATAAATTGATTTTTGTTTATTTTTAGAAAAACGTAAATTACAAACGCGTTTGGTTTCAACAAAATGTTTAATTTTTTTTAAAAATATCAACTAAAAAACATGTTTGTACATGCCCAAAATATTTATATTTATTTTATTTATTATTTATGACAATGGGATCATACACATTATAATTGAAAAAAAAATAATTGAAAAAACAAATTGCTTGGAAAAAAATTAATTGAAAAAAAAAAGTAATTAAAAAAAAAAATTTTGTTAGTCAAAATTTTAAATTTCTGTTTAAAAACCAACGTAAACTCATTTTTTGAGTTTACAATTATTTCTCAAATTTATAAACTGAGACAATCATTTAGAAACCAAAAAAAATCATCAAACAAGTTTTTATGACAGTTTTGTAAATTTTTGTCAATATAAACTAATAATTGAAAACGAAATGGTTACCAAACAAACCCTAAACAATGAATCCATGGCTCGTTTAGTAATTTTTTTTATTTGGGACGGGGGTATCATAGTCGTCAATAACCTGTATTTGCAACGGGGGACGGTTGTCGTAGGAAAAAAAAAAAAAACTTATTTTTGCCAAAAACCTCCGTGTCCATTTTGCTGCGCAATGAAAGCTAAGAAGAGAGAGAAACAGAAAATAAGAGAGAAACAAGAGATGATCAGCGAGAGAAAGAGAGAGGAAGAAAAGGAGATGAACAAGAGAGATATAAAGAGAGACATAAAAAAAGAGAGAAGATAGATGGACAAGAGAGAAGAGAGAGATAGAGAAGAGATAGAAAAGAAAGATGAGCAAGAGACAAAGAGCGAGAGACCCATTCCATTTTTTGACTTTTTCTCTTTCAACAACAATGGGCTCAAAGAAAGGGATGAGTGTGATTGAGAGAGAAGAGGGATGAGTGAGAGAGAGAGAGAAAGAGACAGATAGAACGAAATAAAAAGAGAGAGAAACAAGATGAACGAGAGAGAGAGAGAGAGAGAGAGAGAGAAAGATAGCAAAAAAAGATGAACAAGAGATATAGAGAGAGAGAAGAAGAAGAAGAAGAAGAAGAAAGATGAGCAAGAGAGAGAGACAGTGAAGAGAGATGGGAGAGCCATAGAGAAGAGTGATGAGTGAGAGTGAGAGAGAGAGAGAGAGAGAGAGAGAGAGATGGGGATTTTTGGTTGAAAAGATTAGGGATTTGAGATTTGGAAATTTTTTGTTGAGGGGGAAAAACTAGCGCGAATCAGATTTTGAGTTTTTTTTTTTTTTTTTGGCAACGTCGAGTATAATCGTCACAAATGAAAAATTTAAGTAGCGTTTGGTAACGTTTATGTTTATAAAAATTTTATAAATTAATTGTTATTTATTTTTAGAAAAACATAAATTACAAACGTGTTGGTTTGAAGAAATTTTTAATTTTTTTTTAAAAATATCAACTAAAAAACATGTTTGTACAAGCCTAAAATATTTATATTTATTTTTTTTATTATTTATGACAATAGGATCATACACATTATAATTGAAAAAAAAAATTAATGGAAAAAAAATTGCTTGGAAAAAAATTAATTGAAATTTTTTTTTGAAATAAAAATATTTGAAAAAAAAATTAATTAAAAAAAATTCTGTTAGTCAAATTTTTAAATTTCAGTTTAAAAACCAACATAAACTCATTTTTTGAGTTTACAATTTTTTTTCAAATTTATAAACTGAGACAAGCATTTATAAAACAAAAAAAAAAATCATCAAACAAGTTTTTATGACAGTTTTGTAAATTTTTGTAAATATAAACTGAAAATTGAAAATGAAATGGTTACCAAACAAGCCCTAAACAATGAGTCCATGGCTCGTGTAGTAAATTTTTTTTATTTGCGACGGGGGTATTGTAGTCGTCGATAACCTGTATTTGCAACGGGGGAAGGTTGTCGTAGGAAAAAAAAAATCTTATATTTTTGCCAAAAACCTCCGTGTCCATTTTGCTGCGCAAAGAAAGCTAGGAAGAGAGAGAAACAGAAAATGAGAGAGAAACAAGAGATGATCGGTGAGAGAAAGAAAAGGAGATGAACAAGAGAGATATAAAGAGAGACATAAAAAAAGAGAGAAGAGAGATGGGCAAGAGAGAAGAGAGAGATAGAGAAGAGAGATAGAAAAGAGAGATGAGCGAGACACATAGAGAGAAAAAGACAAAGAGCGAGAGACCCATTTCATTTTTTGACTTTTTCCTCTTTCAACAACAATGGGCTCAAAGAAATAGATGAATGTGATTGAGAGAGAAGAGAGAAGAGAGATGAGTGAGAGACAAAGAAAGAGAGAGTGAAAGAAAGAGAGAGATAAACAGAAAAAAAGAGAGAGAAACAATGAGCGAGAGATAGAGAGAGAAAGATAGCAAAAAGAGATGAACAAGAGATATAGAGAGATAAAGAGAGAGAGAAAAGAAGAAAGATGAGTAAGAGAGAGAGAGCGAAGAGAGATGAGAGAGCCAGAGAGAAGAGTGATGAGTGAGAGAGAGAGAGAGAGAAAAAAAAAGAGAGAGAAACAAGATGAGCGAGAGATAGACACAGAGAGAAAGAGAGAGAGAAAGACAACAAAAAGAGATGAACAAGAGATAGACAGACACATAGAAAGAGAGAGAGAGAGAAAGAGATGGGAGATAAATAGAAGAGAAAGAATAGAGATAAGCGAGAGACAGAGAGAGAGAGAGGGAGGCCCATTTCAATTTTTGACTTTTTTCTCTTACGACAAGTGATTAATAGAAATGAGAGATGAGTGATTGAAAGGAGAGAGAGAGAGAGAGAGAGAGAGAGAGAGAGAGAGAGAGAGAGAGAGAAAAGAGATCTATAAATCGAGAGGGAGATCAATAAATCAAGAGGTAGGGAGAGAGAGAGTGAACAACGCAAGCACAGTGTGTATGGGAGAGAGAGAGAGAGAGAGAAACAGAGAGAGAGAGAGATGGGGATTTTTGGTTGAAAAGATTAGGGATTTGAGATATAGGGATTTTTGGTTGACGGGGAAAAACTAGCGCGAATCAGATTTTTAGTTTTTTTTTCTGGCGACGTCAAGTATAATCGTCACAAATTAAAAATTTAAGGTAGCGTTGGGTGACATTTATGTTCTTGATTTATGTTTACAAAAAATTTATAAACTGATTTTTGTTTATTTTTCGAAAAACATAAATTACAAACGCATTTGGTTTGAACAAAATTTTTAAAAAATTTTAAAAATATCAACCAAAAAACATGTTTGTACAAGCCTAAAATATTTATATTTATTTTTTATTATTTATGACAATGGGATCATACACATTATAATTGAAAAAAAAAATTAATCGAAAAAAAAAATTCTTGGAAAAAAATTAATTGAAAATCTTTTTTTGAAAAAAATTCTAATTAAAAAAAAATTTTGTTAGTCAAATTTTTAAATTTCTGTTTAAAAACCAACGTAAACTCACTTTTTGAGTTTACAATTTTTTCTCAAATTTCTAAATTGAGACAATCATTTATAAACTAAAAAAATCATCAAACAAGTTTTTATGACAGTTTTGTAAATTTTTGTAAGTATAAACTGAAAATTAAAAACGAAATGGTTACAAAACATGCCCTAAACAATGAGTCCATGGATCTTTTTGTAAATTTTTCCATTTGCGACGGGGGTATTGTAGTCGTCGATAACTTGTATTTGCAACGGGGGAAGGTTGTCGTAGCAAAAAAAAAAAAAAAACTTATTTTTTTGCCAAAAACCTCCGTGTCCATTTTGCTGCGCAATGAAAGCTAGGAAGAGAGAGAAACAGAAAATGAGAGAGAAACAAGAGATGATCGGCGAGGGAAAGAGAGAGGAAGAAAAGGAGTTGAACAAGAGAGATATAAATAGAGACATAAAAAAAGAGAGAAGAGAGAGATAGGAAAGAGAGATGGGTGAGAGAGATAAAGAAGAGGGATGAGCGAAAGACCCATTTCATTTTTTGACATTTTCCTCTTTCAACAACAATGAGTGTGATTGAGAGAGAGAGAGAGAGTGTGTGAGAGTGAGAGAGAGAAAAAAAGATAGAGAAACAAGATGAGCGAGAGATAGAGAGAGAAAGATAGCAAAATGAGATGAAAAAGAGATATAGAGAGACAGAGAGACAGAGAAGAAGAAGAAAGATGAGCAAGAGAGAGGGAGAGTGAAGGGAGATGAGAGAGCCAGAGAGAAGGGAGATGAGAGAGCCAGAGAGAAGAGTGATGAGTGTGAGAGAGACCGAGATAGAGAGAGAGAGAAAAAAAAGAAAAAGAAACAAGATGAGCGAGAGATAGACACAGAGAGAGAGAGAGAGAGAGAGAGAGAGAGAAATACAACAAAAAGAGATGAACAAGAGATTGAGAGAGACATAGAAAGAGAGAGAGAGAGAGAGATGAGAGATAAAGAGAAGAGAGAGAATATAGATGAGCGAGAGATAGAGAGAGAGACAGAGAGGCCCATTTCATTTTTTTGATTTTTTTCTCTTTCGAGAAGTGATTAAGAGAAATGAGAGATGAGCGATTGAAAGGAGAGAGAGAGAGGGTGAGAGAAAGAGATCGATAAATCGAGAAGAGGGGAGAGAGAGAGTGAGCAATGCAAGCACAGTGTGGAGGAGAGAGAGAGAGAGAGAGATGGGGATTTTTGGTTGAAAAGATTAGGGATTTGAGATTTGGGGATTTTTGGTTGAGGGGGAAATACTAGCGCGAATCAGATTTTGAGTTTTTTTTTTTTGGCGACACCAAGTATAATCGTCACAAATGAAAAATTTAAGGTAGCGTTTGGTAACGTTTATGTTCTTGATTTATGTTTACAAAAAATTTATAAATTGATTTTTATTTATTTTTAGAAAAACATAAATTATAAACGCATTTGGTTTGAACAAAATTTTTAAAAAATTTTAAAAATATCAACGAAAAAACATATTTTTCCAGGCCTAAAATATTTATATTTATTTTTTTATTATTTATGACAATGGGAACATACATATTATAATTGAAAACAAAATTGCTTGGAAAAAAATTAATTGAAAAAAAAAATATTTGAAAAAAAAAATTAAATAAAAAAAATTTTGTTAGTCAGAATTTTAAATTTCTGTTTAAAAACCAACATAAACTCATTTTTTGAGTTTATAATTTTTTCTCAAATTTATGACAGAGAAGAGAGATGAGCGAGAGACAGAGAGACAGAGAGAGAGAAGCCCATTTCATATTTATACTTTTTTTTCTCTATCGACACGTGATTAAGAGAAATGAGGGATGATCGATTGAAAGAAAAGAGAAAGAGAGAGAGAGAGAGAAAAAAAAAGAGATCGATAAATCAAGAAGAGGGGAGGGAGAGAGTGAGCAACGCAAGCACAATGTAGGAGAGAGAGAGGGAAAGAGAGAGAGAGAGAGAGAGAGAGAGAAAGACACAGACAGAAGACAAAGAGTGATGAGTGAGAGAGAAAAAGAAAGAGAAGAGAGATAGAGAGAAACAGAGAGACAGGAAGATGAAAAAATAGGTGAAACACTACAAAAATTTTAGTTTTTTGCGATGGCATTTTACTTCTAACGCCGTCTCATCAAAATACTCTCGTTTTTTTTTTTTTTGCGACGACACATATTACCGTCGCAAAAAACTCTCTTATTTGCAACTGCAGTTCATGCCGTTGCAAAAAACAACTTTATTTGTGACAACATAGGTTATCGTCGTAAAAAATCTGCATTATTTGTGACGACAGTTGTTACCATCGCAAAAAAGTTGCTTTTTTGTGACAAGAAGGGGTGCCGTCGCTAAAAACCCATTTATTGGCAACGACAAGTGGTGCTGTCGCAAAAAATCACTTTTTTCGACGGTAAGTGATGCTGTCGCAAATGCTTCTGTGTTATAAAGTCCATTTTCTTGTAGTGATGCTTTAAGGTGATGTATGACATTATTTGTGGGCGACAACGGCCCCGATGGGAATGGAGGGCGATGGGAGATGTTTGATTTGTTATTCTATGTGACAAGCTGAATTAGAGATAATTAGGATCAATTTGGTTTGTGGAGTATTCTAAGTATCTCTCTAAGGTTTTTAAGGGTATAATAGGTATTATTTAGGATGTTTCAAATTATATAATATATTTTAAATTTTAAAATGGGGTGTTCAAAGAATTGGGATGTCCAACTAATAAATAGAGCCACCCTACAAATATAGAAAATCTAAAAGGATAAAGTACAAATATACCTTTTGAAATTTACTTAATATACAAATTATCTCATGTGGTTTTAGAAATTACAAACACTCCTTTGTCAAAAAAATTTATTTAACAAACTTAACAGATTTTTTTTTATAAAACTAATCTATTATAGAATAATAAAATTATCAAAATTGTTAATTGAATTAAATTTCTAATATTTCTAAAAATTGTTAATTAACTTAATGATTTATTAATAAAATGAATAATTTGTTATGCAATTAGAAATTGAAAAAGGCTTATTATAATTTTTGAAACTATAGGGAACAATTTGTATTTTAAGTAACGTAAGGAGTATATTTGTGATTTACCCTAATATAAAATTTAAATTCTTTCGTTTAATTTTAAAAAAGAGTTGCTATTTGCTCCCACCTTTTTACTTTGTTTCTCTCATTTCTTTGAATCCCCATCCAGCAAAATGAAGCCTCTCTATTTTCACTTTAAACCCCCACCTTAATACCAACTATACCCTAACCCTAAATCTAAACCCAAACCCTAATCTCATCCCTACAAACTCTGGTAACCATTGCCACTATCGCTAGTGGCCATTGAATATGAGGCTAGCTCCGGCTACACCCTTCGCCGTGGCGCACCGCCACCAACCTCCTTCGCCACCCTTAGCTTCTTCTTCTCTCTGGCCATCTCTAGACCCCGATCTTGATCCCATTCAGCATCATTGATCCCATTCTCAAAGCAGTCGACGACAAGGGCAAAGAAGAGTGCATTTAGGTTCGCCACAGTTGTGGAATGGGGTGGAGTGGCCCATTTAGGTTCCAAACTCACATATTGTTTTATCTTCTTCATGATAACAGTTGTGGAATGATAGTTGTGATGGTGAGATAGCCGCAAAGATAGTAGCTAGACGGCATGGACGGCGACCCAACCTAGAAGAAGAAGAAAAAAAAGAAGAGGAGAGAGAGAGAGGAGAGAGAGAGAGAGAGAGAGAGAGAGAGAGAGAAGTACAAGGGGGTTGCTGTAGTAGAAGGGTGGTCATCAATAGGGAGGCACTGGAATGGTTGCCAGAGGAGGCTGTCGATTGGAGTGAAGTGGAGCGAAGGTAGAGATGGGTTGGGGTTGGAAGAATAGAGATGGGGTCAAAAATGAAAATTGATATTAGGGCAAAATTATAATAAAAAAATAGAAGAGATGGGGTCAAAAAAATAAAATAAAAATAAGGGCATTTAGTAACCCTCTTTTAAAAATTATGAACACCCCTTTATTAGAAGTTGGCTCTAACAATGCCAATATTCAATGTCAAATCGCTCTATTGAAAATGACTTTATTATATCGACAAATTACACTAGCAGTCTCTATAGTTTGGGTTTTGTGTCACTTTGATTATTAACTTTTCAACTGTGACACATTTGATTCTAATTTTGAATCTTGTTTCAAATAAAGATAATTGAAAATACCATTGCTCAATTTCAAGGGCAAAGTCATCAATTTGATAAAATATAAATTAATTTGAGAAAAATAAATATGAAAAAAATATCTTTGAATTTTTAAAAATTATTTCTACCTACTAAAGATAAAATTATGTAAAATTGATAAATTTTTTAAACATTTATTTATTTATTTATTTTTATCAAATTAATTTTTATTATTTGTTTGGATGATAATCATGTAATGGGTGATTATTTTTATTTTCATTAAATTAGTTTCTATTTTTTTAAAAGTCAAATATGACGACAACTTTGATATCATTATTAAACTAATATATTAAATCAAAAAATCCAAAACTAAAACATTTCATATATTAAATATGTTAGACTTATTTATTTTGATGATTTATTTAATTATATTTTAATTTATTTGAAAAAGAAAAATAGAATCCAAAATTTATTTTGATGATTTGTTTAATTATGTTTTAATAAAATTCAAAATTTATTTTGATGATTTATTTAAATTATGTTTTAATTTATTTGAAAGAGAAAAATATAATCAAAATTTATTTTTTCCTATTATTTCTCAACTAAACTCTTATCCTAAATGTTGTTTGAATATATTTAATATTTGCTTAAATCAGGAGTTCATTTCAACCCAAAAATAATGCCCAAACCAGAGATTCAAATAGCCCAAAACAGAGGTTCAAACAGCCCAGCATAGCAGCAGGCCAAAAGGTTCAAGTGAAAGATATTCAAATTAGTAATAATCTTGTCTCCCACAAGTTAAAAGTAGTAATGATGGAGTGAAAGATATTCAAATGAATTCAACTGAATGCAACGGCTATTCTTTAAAAGAGTTGTTCCAAGATCCAAGCCTTGTCTCCCACAAGTTAAAAGTAGTAATGATGGAGTGGAAGATATTCAAATGAATACAAAGGCTATAAGTTTCATTATATATACCAAAACCTCTGTTATAAACAATTTACAAAAACCTTATACAAGTTACAGAACTCAGAAAACATTCCTTGATCAAAAATCATTCTCATCTTTTCTCTAAAAATTCTCTGAGAAGTGTTATTCAATTTTGTTTACATATTTCTCTCAGAAATTATACACTGAGCCTTATAGCATTAAGTTCATCTTTCCTGTGTAAGGTTTCTAGAAAAATCAAAGCTTCATTTTAAATATGTATCTTTGAGAGATAATTATTGTAGCTTTCTGTGAAAGTAAAAACACCTTCTTTTCAACCTTGTAAGAGTGTAGTACATTCAGTGTTATTGACTTAAAAAGTCTGTGTAAAATCCGTGGAGGATTGCTCCATCTGTGAAAAGATTGCTAGCACCCTTATGAAACTAGAGTATAGTGGAAAATCTCAAGTGAGACTTGAGGAGTGGACGTAGGCTGAGTTGAAGCCGAACCACTATAAATCTGTTTGCTTCTCTCTCCCTTATCTCTTTATATTATTTAAATTGCCATAGCTATATTTTTACTGTGCCAAAATCATTAACTGATATAGCTGTTAGAACACTTGTTTTAATTATCTTCATTTCATTAACTATATTTATCTATTGTGCTAGTTATAATTTTTATTGGTGTATTATTATAATTAATTGTAAAAACCTAATTCACTCCCATCTTAAGTTGTCTTTGGTGAAAAGGTTACAAAACAAAGTTGATGATTTAACAAAAATATTTGAAAATTTTGTAAAAGGTAGAGATAATTTTAACATGCTTATTGGAAATCAAAGATGTGTTTTTGATAAGCGGGCATTGGATATGACCCTATTAAAAAATAAAAGAATTTCAATATAATTTTTGAAAAGACAACTCTCATGACTCACCCTCATAATACTTGTCATTATTGTAGAAAAAAAGGCCATTATATATCTTCTTGTCCATTCAAAAATAATATAAACATGGGAATTAAAAAGACTTGGATTGTTAAGGGATCTAACAAAACTAACCAAGAATGATCCAAGAAACTATGGGTACCAAAAATCAACATTTGATTGTCATTTTGTAAGTTTGCTTTAAGTCCAAAGCTAAATAAGGGAAGTGATACCTTGATAGTGGATGTTCCAGATACATGACCGGAGATAAATCCTTCTTTACTACACTGTCATCCAAAGATAGAGGCTTTGTTACTTTTGGAGACAACAAGAAAGGAAAAATCATCGGTATTAGTAGCATCGGTAATTCTCCTAACCCTTCTATTGAAAATGTTTTACTTGTTAATGGAGTTAAGCATAATCTACTTAGTATTAGTCAATTATGTGATAAAGGTAATCGAGTTATTTTTCATATATCACATTGCACAATTGAAAGCACAAATGATCATAAAGCTTTATTCGTTGGTAATCGTCACGATAATGTTTATGTTTTTCATCTCAATGATATCTATGCTAGTGATGTTAAATGTCTATATGTTAATAATGAAAATAGTTGGATATGGCATAGAAGACTTGGTCGTGCTCATGTGGATTTAATTGCTAAACTTTTGAGAAAGGATTTGGTCATTGGACTTTCAAAAATTAAATTTACAAAAGATCATCTTTGTAGTGTTTGTCAATAAGGAAAACAAATCAAAATATCGTTTAAATCAAAATCTCACATTTCCACAACTAGACCTTTACAACTGCTACATATGGATTTATTTGGTCCCTTAAGGACATCTAGTTTAGGTGGTAAATATTATTGTCTTGTTATTGTTGATGATTATTCAAGATTTACATGGGTTATGTTTTTAATACACAAAGATGAAACCTTTTCTTCTTTCACAAAGCTTTGTCGTAGAATTCAAAATGAAAAAGGCTTTCTTATTACTAATATTCGAACCGACTATGGTAGAGAACTTGAAAATGAGAAATTTGAATTGTTTTGTGATGAGCATGGTATTGGACATAATTTTTCAGCACCTAGAACCCCTCAACAAAATGGTGTAGTAGAAAAGAAGAATAGAACTCTAGAAGAGATAAGTAGAACAATGCTTTGCGAAAATAATCTTCCCAAATATTTTTGGGCCGAAGCCGTTCACACCGTATGCTATATTTTAAATCGTGCATTAATTAGACCTATTCTAAAAAAGACTCCTTATGAACTTTGGTATGATAGAAAGCCCAACATTAGTCACTTGCATGTTTTTGGTTATAATGTTTTGTGCATAATAATGGTAAGGGTAACTTAGGTAAATTTGATTCAAAATATGATGAAGCAGTTTTTCTTGACTATTCCTTAACTAGCAAAGCTTATCGTATTTTTAATAAAAGAACTCTTGTTGTGGAATAATCTATACATGTGGCATTTGATGAAACTAACATCTCTGCTCAAAAGCAAATTGTTAGTAATAATATAGATTTGGAACTAAATGTGGACAATTCAAGTATATACAAAGAAGAAAACCAACCATGTAAGTTGAACAAAGAGATTGAACAACCTATTCTCCCACCTCAAGAAGAAGGAGGAAACAATGATGATTTGCCAAGAGAATGGAAGCTTGTTCATAATCACCCTAAGGAATTAATCCTAGGTGACCCTACAAAAGGTATTGAAACTCGCTCTTCACTTAGAAACATTTGTAGTAACTTGGCTTTTCTCTCACAGATTGAGCCTAAAAACTTTCAAGAAGCCGAATTCGATGAACATTGGATGATAGCTATGCATGAACTGCTTAACCAATTTGAGAGAAACAAAGTATGGGAACTTGTGCCAAAACCTAAAGATCACACCATTATCAGTACCAAATGGATTTTTCGAAACAAGCTTGATGAATCTAGCATAATTATAAGAAACAAGGCTAGACTTGTTACACAAGGATACAATCAAGAAAAAGGTATTGATTTTTATGAAACCTTTGCTCCAGTTGCTAGATTAGAAGCCATTCGCATGTTACTTGCATTTGCATGTTTTAGAGATTTCAAACTTTATTAAATGGATGTAAAAAGTGTCTTTTTGGTTTTATAAATGATGAAGTTTATGTTAAAGAACCCCCAGGTTTTGAAGATCATGCTTTTCCAAATCATGTTTTTAAACTATCAAAAGCTTTATATGGTTTGAAACAAGCACCTCATGCATGGTATGAATGATTAAGTAAATTTTTGATTGAAAATAATTTTTATAAAGGAACGATTGACACAATACTTTTTGTTAAAACTAAAAATGATGATTCACTTATTGTGCAAATATACTTGGATGACATTATATTTGGTGCTACTAATGAAACCTTGTGTAAGGAATTTGCTAAGTGTATGCAAGGTGAGTTTGAGATGAGCATGATGGGGGAGCTAAATTATTTCCTTGGGCTTCAAATCAAACGATGTAAGGAAGGAATTTTTATCAACCAAGCTAAGTACACAAAAGAACTACTCAAAACGTTTGGCATGTATGACTCAAAAATAGCTGGAATACCTATGAGCACATCCATTAAGCTAGACAAGGATGAAAAAAGTAAGTTCATTGATCAAACAAAATATCGAAGTATAATCGGCTCACTTCTTTATTTAATTGCAAGTAGACCCGATATTATGTTTAGTGTTTGTATGTGTGCTAGATATCAATCAAATCCTAAGGAATCACATCTTAGTGTTGTTAAACGAATTTTTAGATATCTTATTGCCACCTAAAATTTGGGATTGTTTTATCCTAGAGGTGTTGCATTTGATTTAATTAGTTACTCGGATGCTGACTTTGCCGGATGCAAACTTGATAGAAAAAGCACCAGTGACACTTGTCACTTTCTTGGTAACTCATTAGTATCTTGGTTTAGCAAAAAGTAAAATTTTGTTGCTTTTTCAACGGCCGAAGCTGAATATATAGCTTCCGGAAGTTGTTGTGCCCAAATACTTTGGATGAAACAACAATTGGAGGACTTTGATTTTTATTATGATTATATCCCTATTAAATGTGATAATACTAGTGCCATCAATTTAAGCAAAAATCCGGCTCAGCACTTACGAACAAAACATATTGAAATTCAACATCATTTTTTAAGAGATCATGTTCAAAAAGGGGATATTGTACTTAAAATTATAAACACCGACAAACAATTGGCGGATATTTTCACAAAATCCCTAAGCGAGGATTGCTTCAATTTTATTCGTAGCGAGTTTGAAATGTCGATTTCTACTTAAAAAGTTTTGTTATGACTGTGAAACTTGAATTTTTGTTAAAATGATATATGTGTATTGCTACATTGATATGGAAACATTTATATCAGTTGAATGCTCTTCTGTCCTTTATACATTTATTCTCCTTAATAGTTTATTATTCTCAACTGTGTAATTTTTTTTGAGTTCTGCATCTTGAGGTAAAATTAACTTTGCATACATTGATTTTCTTTAAAACCCTCAAGGTTTTTGTTCTTCATTACCCTTCCAGCAACACCGACGTCTCATTAAGTATAATTTCTACTGGTATTATTTTATTAATTTATTTTTATTTTTTTATTTTTTTTTGTTTTGCTAGTAGGCTTCATTTCCTTTATTATTTTTTTCTTTTCATAATTTATTATTATTATTTTTTTACCCTTAAGCTTAATTTTTATTTATTATTTTTTGCACTTTAATTTCATCTTCAAGTGCTTACATTAAAAATAAAAACAGACACAAATCAAAATATACATATTTACATAATAATAATAATAAAAAATTCCCTTCATTTTTTCGGCCATTGGCTGACCTCACTTACTCGCCTCTTCCACCGATCTTTTCTTCTTTTTATCGTCTTGGGCGACCCTTGAAGGCCTTGCCCCCGTGTTTTCGCCGAGAGCGATAACTCCCCGTTGACTATCAAAGGCCAAGTACGACGTTGCTCCAAATCGGACCATGGAGGTGGTCTTCCATTTAAGCTCTTTATTTTCGACCTTCAGTGCGCAAATCTCTGCTCGCGCATCCTTGTAAATGCCTGGAGCAGAGAGAGTTGGGCGTTAACCTGGTGGAGCTCACTCGTTCTGTTCTGCAGTCGATAATCCAATTTTGTGACTGCAGTCACCGTCTCCATAGAGGACGTTAATGTGAAATGATTGGCTTCAATATCTGATTGCGTTGCCATTATTTGCTCAATCGACATCATAGGAAGGTTGGGAATAGTAGGAGCTGGAGCACTCGGCCCCGCAGCGCTTGAGGGATCATTTAGGTCCGGAAAAAGAGTGAGGGGACGGGACACGACCATGTGGTAGTCGAGAAAGATGTACTCGAAAGGAGGGTAGTTTTTGGCAAGTCTTTCTGCTCTGCTCGATCTCTCTATTCTATCTCTCTCCAGAAGAAGAAGAAAGTGATGAACGCGAATGAGGAAAAAGAAGGAGAAGAGAGTGATTAAGAAGAAGAAGACGGAAGAGAAGAAGACAAGAGGGAGAGAGAGCCGAGGCAGTTGATTGACCCGTCTCGCTTTTGTCGGTCGGCTGACGCAAAAGTGAGGCTGCGTGTCTGACGCGATTTTTGACGGAAAAGATAGCATTGCGCGAATCATATATATATGTTTTGATTATTTATTTTTGATGCCATTTATTGTTATCATTTCCTCCTCCTCCTCCTCCTCCAGATTGTAAGCCATGATTTCCTTTTGATAATATCACAAGGGGAGAAAATTAATGATGTTATATATTATGTATCATATTATGATATTATGTATTATGTATTATATTATGATGTTATGATATTATGTATTATGGTATTATTTTCAAACTAATATGATGTTATGTATTGTGGTATCATGATAGTATTTTTTTTAAAACTGATATAGACCAACTAATATTTATATATTTTTTTTCTTTTATAGTTGGTTAATCTCAAGTCTCATATCATGTCTCTGATTAAAACTTATTTATTACACATTTGCTAACTTATGTATTTAGAAATGAATTCATGGAGCATGACTTGAGGGGGAGCCTTTCTAACTCCCAAATCAAATCAAAACATCATTGTGTGTCATCATCAAAAAGGGGGAGATTGTTAGACTTATTTATTTTGATAATTTATTTAATTATATTTTAATTTATTTGAAAAAGAAAAATAGAATTCAAAATTTATTTTGATGATTTATTTAATTATATTTTAATTTATTTGAAAGAAAAAAATAGAATCAAAATTTATTTTGTCCCATTATTTTTCATCTAAACTTTTATCCTAAATATTGTTTGAATGTATTTAATATTTACTTAAATCAGGAGTTCATTTTAACCCAAAAATAATGCCCAAACCAGAGGTTCAAACAGCCCAAAACAGAGATTCAAACAGCCCAGCACAACAGCAGTCCAAAAGGTTCAAGTGGAAGATATTCAAATTAGTAATAATCTTGTCTCCCACAAGTTAAAAGTAGTAATGATGGGGTGGAAGATATTCAAATGAATTCAAATGAATACAACGGCTATTCTTTAAAAGAGTTGTTCCAAGATCCAAGCCTTGTCTCCCACAAGTTAAAAGTAGTAATAATGGAGTGGAAGATATTCAAATGAATTCAAATGAATACAACGGCTATAAGTTTCATTATATATATCAATGCCTCTATTATGAACAATTTATAAAAACCTTATACAAGTTACAGAACCCAGAAAACATTCATTGATAAAAAATTATTCTCATCTTTTCTCTAAAATTTCTCTGAGAAGTGTTCTTCAATTTTGTTTACATCTTTCTCTCAGAAATTATACACTGAACCTTATAGCATTAAGCTCATCTTTCTTTTGTGAGATTTCTAGAAAATTCAAAGTTTCATTTTATATATGTATCTTTGAGAGATAATTCTTGTAGTTTTCTGTGAAAGTAAAAACACATTCTTTTCAACCTTGTAAGAGTGTAGTACACTCAGTGTTAGTGACTTAGAAAGTCTGTGTAAAATCTGTGGAGGATTGCTCCATCTGTGAAAAGGTTGCTAGCATCCCTGTGAAACTAGAGTATAGTAAAAAATCTCAAGTGAAGCTTAAGGAGTGGACGTAGGCCGAGTTGAAGCCGAACCACTATAAATCTGTTTGCCTCTCTCTCCCATCTCTTTATTTTATTTAAATTGTCATAACTATATTTTTACTGTGCCAAAATCATTAACTGATATAGCTGTTAGAACACTTGTTTTACTTATCTTCATTTTATTAATTATATTTATCTATTGTACTAGTTATAATTTTTATTGGTGTATTATTATAATTAATCGTAAAAACCGAATTCACCCCCTCTTAGATTGTCTTTTGGGTAACAAAATATATTGATTACACATTAAAAGTATAACAATCACCCATTATATAATAATCATTTAAACACATAATAAAAATTAATTTGGTAAAAAAATGTCTAAAAGATTTATCAATTTTAAATAATTTTATTTCTGGTATGTAGAAATTATTTTTAAAAATTCAAAAATATTTTTTGACATTTATTTTTGTCAAATTAGTTTATATTTTATTAAATTGATGACTTTGCCCTTGAAATTGAGTAATGATATATTCAATTGTCATTTTTTGGGATAAAATTTAAAATTTAAGGTCAAATGTATGACAATTAAAAAGTCAAGAATTAAAGTGACACGAGTGCCAAACTATAGGGACTGTAAGTGTAATTCGCCCTTATTATATTTATCTTCTACTTGGTCCCTCAGTTCTTCTTTTATACATTTGTTTTTTCTAGACAGACAGAAAAGAGTATCGAAAGTGAAATAGCTATTTAAAAAAATTAACTACTAAACCTAACAATTGAGCAACGGAATGAAATATTATTATGTGATTTGAAACGTGAGGAAGGAAATATATTTTTCAAAACTTGATGAGAAGATAATATGTATTTTAAATTAATTTGTAATATATCCTTTTTCCAATGCCACCATGGTTGCATTTTTGCAGCTTGAGTAATAGGGAAGGTAGGAGGCGCAAAGTGTGCTTTTTTTTTTTTTTTAAAGGGAAATTTGACTATAAACCCCCTTTATCTTCCTTTCATTGTTAGAAGGACTAAGAAAAAAATTATATTTTCTAAACCCTCTCATAATTAAAAAGTCTTGCATAAAGGATAAAATTTATTATTTAAATATTTTATCAGACTATTATACCCTCAACTAAATCTTTCCTAATCACCATCTCAATCTCTCAAGACGCCATGGCTAGGGTTTCAAGATCTGGTATCAAAACCCGTCAGCGACTTCCTCTGCTCCGCCTCAGATCGGAGTTCGATCTCCTTCTTCGGTTGATTTCTTCACTGTTCGATCACCGCTGTTGCCATTTAATCAAAGATCCTCGCCTGAGATCCATGAGTTGGTCGACTAGCCAAGCCATTGCGATGACCTTGAAGGCCGAATTGAAGAGTAGATACATATAGATATATATATTTATATATATGTGTGTGTTTGTGTGTTTTGAGATTTAAATTCGAATATATATGTGTTTTGAGATTTGAATTCGAATATATATATATATATATCTACATATTCCGATCTGTAATCTATATATATATATATCCATATATATGTGTGTATTTGTGTGTTTTGAGATTTGAATTCGAATATATATGTGTTTTGAGATTTGAATTCGAATATATATATATATATTCCGATCTGTAATCTATATATATCTGTATATTTGTGTGTTTTGATGTTGATTTTATATTTCACATGTATTCAAATGCTCCATACTTTGCAACCTCTTTTCCTCCTGTACGAGAATTTGCTTCCATTCTTACTGCTACTGTGAATATATGCACACAAATAACCAAGTTTTCTATGATTATCTATAAATTTTAGTGTAATTATTTGATTTAGCCAAAATCAAAGAGCCTGCAATCAAATTTCATTTGATAGAACCAGAGTAAAATTTTTCTCTGGTTCTATTGCTTTGTTTTTTTCATTTGACAAAACCAGAGTAAAATTTTACTTTCATACAGAGTAAAATTTTACTTTTAGTTTCACAGTATAAAATTTTACTCTCATTCAGAGTAAAATTTTACTCTCATTCAGAGTAAAATTTTACTTTTATACAGAGTAAAATTTTACTTTAGTTTTAGAGTGAAAGTAAAATTTTACTCTGTATGAAAGTAAAATTTTACACTCTGAAACTAAAGTAAAATTTTACTCTGTATGAAAGTAAAATTTTACTTTTATGCAGAGTAAAATTTTACTCTGAAATACATAGTGAAAATGTCTTAATATGAGAGCTGAAGGTAATATAGTAAAAGAAATAAGTTTTAAAATATCAAGAATTTTGAAAGTACTTATATAATTCTTGTCCTTTTGAAAGAGAAATTAGGTAATAAGGGGACTATAACTAAATCACCCCTTTTTAAAAGCTTAGCTATGAGCGTGTCACATGTTTACAAAAAAAAAAAAAAAAAAAAAAAAAACTGTAGTAATGTCAGATGAACAACTCAACACGTGTTCAAAATTATTCTTTGAAGTTTTATGTTTAATTTTTATATGAAAAGATTTCAATACCCAAAAAGGGTAATAGGAAATCAGTGATGTAATGGTGATTTTTAGTTTTTGGACAACACATGCACAAAGGTTCACGTAATCAATCAATTATCTGCTCGATTAACAAGAATTTATTCTCTCCTCCCACCCATTATTTTGAGACCAAATTATTTTTTCTCTAAAAGTCATTAGTGGTATTTTCAAAATTTTGTCGTTAAAATTCTTATTTTTGACTTTTCGAAACGATCTTTTAGCGACAATCTTCACGATGATAAAAATTGTTTCCTAAATATCTTTTATAATAAAATTTTCACTTTTAATCACATGTCAAAAAGTCAAAAAGTCAATTCCATCTCAAACGAAGACAAAATATTTTTTCTTGAGTTCTTCAATTTACATAGAAATTACAGTCCTCTCGTATGGTGGTGCCATCCAAAAAAAAAAATATGTGAGAAAATTCTATTTGATTTTATGATAAATTTTTGTTTTATTTTGTTTTTATTTATTATTTATTATTTTTGTCTAAGAATCACTACAAGAAAAAACATCTTTTGCAATTAAATTTTTAGTCACAAAAAGTCGACTTTTCAGTTTCCCCGACTAAATTTTTTATTCGCCGGTTTTGTCGCGAATACATGGTCGCCGGAGGTATTGGCGACTAGAAACGTTTTAGTCGGCAAAAAACAGGTCTTTAGCGATCAAAGTTTTGGTCGCCAATAGTCAATTACACTTTTGAAAATTATACATTTAGCGGACTAATCTTTTAGTCGCTAATAGTCAATGAATCGCCGACCAAACCATTTAGTCGCCAAAAGAAACACTTTTGGCGACCAATAATTTTAGTTGGCCAAGGTTGTTCCGTGAAAAAAAAAAAAAACTAACTTTTTTGTTTTTCTGATATTCGAACCACCAACCTTCCACATTCTAAACCTTTAGTAACACACTCTCTCCACTATGTCACTACAACACCACCTAAATATATATGCAACATATATTATTTATATAGTATATTGACCCGTATTAATATAAAACTATATATATAAACATAATTATTTTTATTTAATATAATTTATGTAAAAAATAAATTATTTATTAAAAAAAAAGGAGACCACTTTTGGCGATTAAATCTATTTTTTAGTCGCTAATTCTATAGTTTTGGCTACTAATTATTTTTTAGTTGCTAAAAAAAATAATTTCTGCCTAAAAATAACCACTTTTGGCGACTAAACTTATTTTTAGTCGCCAAAATCTCCACTTTTGGCAACTAAACTGAATTTTAGTCGCCAATTGTCCACTTTTAGCTACTAAATTTTTTTTAGTAGCCAAAAACCTTCACTTTTGGCTACAAAAAATTTTTTTGTCGGCAAAACACGTATAATCGGCGACCAAAATATTTTTTAGTCACCAAAACCTATACTTTTGGCTAGTAAATTTTTTTAGTCGCCAAAAACCTTCACTTTTGGCTACTAAAATTGTTTTAGTCGCTAAAACCCATATAATCGGCGACTAAACTGATTTTTAGGCGCCAACAACTATACATTTGGCTACTAAACTATTTTAGTCGCCAAAAGTCTTCACTTTTGGCTACTAATTCCATTTTAATCACCAATTCTGCTACTTTCAGCGACAAAAATTCTATTTTTAGTCACCAATTCTACTTTTTCTAGTAGTGAATCCCAATGATCCAATACAAGGACATGTGTTGTGTATCATGATCCCGGGCGGCTAAAGATGCCTACTTTGTTATCCTAACTTTTCTTTTCAAAATTAGTCAGTCTTCGTTTGGAAAGTGGGTTGACTTTTTTGACTATTTTAGCCTGGAGCTAAAAGGCCTGATTTAGGAAGGACTTTTTGACTTCTTGACTTTTTTGTGAGATGTCTTCCTATTAAATTACCAAACTGCCCTTCAAGTAATTTGCCCATTTCAACTCCTTGCCGTTGATGCTCTACGTCAGTGTCATTTTGCCTTGTTTCATTTTTTTTTCTTTATTTTTTTTGTATCAGGCGTCTTTTTATCATTTTTTTTAATTTATGTTTTTGTATAAGGCGTCTTTTGATGGTTTTATTTCTTTTTAAATTTATGTCTTTGTCTTTTTTTTTTTGGGTTTTGTATACATTATTTTGTTCTTTTTTTTTAATCTACGTTTTTGTCATTTTTATTTTTATTTTTATTGATATACATTTATTTATTTTTATTTTTGAAAAATAGGTTTTCATGTGTTTAATTTATTTTTAAATTACATGGCAAATGCTAAATTATGTTTTTATTTTTTTATTTCTTATTTTTGTGGGTGAGGTGTATTTTTTTGCTTCTTTTTTTTAATTTACGTTTTTGTCATTTCTTTTTTATTTCTATACATTAATTTGTTTTCATTTTTCAAAGATGGGTTTTCTTGTGTTTCATTTTTTTTCAAATTACGTGGCAAATGGTAATTTCGGTTTGTATTTTTTTTTTTGCTTGAGGCTTATTTTTGTGGTTCTTTTTTTTTTTTTTTCATTTACGCTTTTGTCAATTTCTTTTTATTTGTATACATTAATTTCTTTTCCGTTTTCAAAATTAGTTTTCCATGTGTTTTCTTTATTTTTAAATTATGTGGCAACTGCTAATATATGTTTTTTATTTATTTTTTATTTTGTACTTGTTTGTTTTTTTTGGAAAAATGTTTTCTCATGTAATTTATTTAAAATGATGTCAAAAATCATAATGTACTTACTGATGCACATGATAAATTTTGATTTTTTTTAAAAAAATTTTCTTATTTGTTTGACCTTGGTTATTTTTTTTCGAAAAGGCTTTTTTCTGGGGTTTTTAGTTTTTCACTCCCAGCCAGCTCTTTCCTCCACGTCAGCGTCATTGTACTTTTTTTTTTTTTTGGATGAGGTGTATTAAATTGGAATTATTTTTTTTTAATTTATGTTTTTGTCTTCTTTTTCTTTTTGTATACATTAATTTGTTTTTATTTTTTAAAAATGATTTTTCATGTGTTTTATTTTTTTAAAAAATTACGTGGCAAATGCTAATTTCTGTTTTTATTTTTTGGATGAGGTGTATTTTTGTGGTCCTTTTTTTTTTAATTTACGTTTTTGACTTAATTTATTTTTATTTGTATATATTAATTTGTTTTTATTTTTCAAAAATAGTTTTTCATGTGTTTTATTTATTTTTAAATTACGTGAAAAATGCTAATTTTTGTTTTTATTTTTTTATTTTTTGGATGAGGCGTATTTTTCTGTTTTTTTTTTTAAATTTACGTTTTTGACTTAATTTATTTTTATTTGTATACATTAATTTGTTTTTATTTTTCAAAAATAGTTTTCATGTGTTTTATTTATTTTTAAATTACGTGGAAAAATGTTAATTTCTGTTTTTATTTTTTTATTTTTTGGATGAGGCGTATTTTTCTGGTTCTTTTTTTTTTTAATTTACGTTTTTGACTTAAATTATTTTTATTTGTATACATTAATTTGTTTTTATTTTTCAAAAATAGTTTTTCATGTGTTTTATTTATTTTTAAATTACGTGGAAAATGCTAATTTTTGTTTTTATTTTTTTATTTTTTGGATGAGGCGTATTTTTCTGGTTCTTTTTTTTTAATTTACATTTTTGTCATTTTTATTTTTATTTGTATTTGTATACATTAATTTGTCTTTATTTTAAAAAAATGATTTTTCATGTGTTTTATTTATTTTTAAATTACATCGCAAATGCTAATTTTTGTTTTAAATTTTTTTTTTTTTCAACTCTCTTTGTTTTTTCTGGGAAAATTTTTTTTTTGGGAAAAGATTTTTTTTTTTTACTTTGTGTGTGCTGAGGCAATGCCCCTTTTTCATGTGAGGGTAGTTTCGTAAATTTACCTTAGCATTGTGAGTTACAAAGCATCTGACAAGTTTTTGTCTTCATTTGACTAATTAAGTCTTTTTTGTCTCGCAGTGGCTAAAATAGCCGAAGTTACAAATTTATTGTACCTCGTTATGATAAAAGTTAGGAATAGGTAATTTATAGTGTGCAGCCCTAAAGTGCAAACTACAAATCATTATAATTGTGTTATCAACGATGAATATTATGAATAATTTGTGGTGCGAATGTATGAATAATTTTGATTAGAAAGTTACGACTTCATGTGGTCTCTTATTGAACATTTAATAATGAAACATTTTTCTAAAATTAGAGCTTTAATTGAACTCTAGTGGGGTGAAAATTGTTAAAAAAAAGAAAAAAAAAAGAGGCCAAAATATCATATTAAATAAGGCTCACATACATATTAGAACTAAATTAGAGTTTGAAAACATTTTTGTTAAACATTATGATTTGTTACATGTGATAGTGTATCTTGTATGCATTTTTTTAAGAGTGCATAGTGTAACAACATATAAGTAATGCCATACATTATTTTGAAATGATCTAATATGGTTCGTTTGGTGTATAGTTTTTGGATTAAAGTAATTATAAAAAGATAAAATAAGTTAAAAATTTAATAAGATAAAATATTACATCTTAATCATAATTAATTTTTTTTCTTTATAAAAGTAACAAAAATTAAAAAATTTATTCCAAACGAGATTTTTTAATCCCAAATAAAAAAATAAAAGGTCAACTCATATTCTATACGAAGACAAAATATTTTTTTCTTAAGGTCTTCAATTTGCATAGAAACTACAATCCTCTCATATGGTTGTGCAATCCAAAAAATATCGATTTTATAATAAATTTTTGTTTTATTTTGTTTTTATTTTTATTTTTTCTCCAAGAACCGCAATGATCCAATACAAGGACACAAGGACATGTGTGTGGACTTTATTATCGTGATCCCGGGCGGCTAAAGATGCCTACTTTATTGGTGTTTGGAAAGTAAATTTTTATGTAGGTATTTTTAGTTATAAGATATTATTAGATAAAAAAATTTTGGTATTTAGGAAGATAATTAAATTTTTTTGTAATTGAATGTGATGTTTGCGAGAGAAAAAGTAAAATGATTATGGAATTAAATGTGATATTTTGTTTGAATTTATTTTTTTTGATTTTACAAAAAATTTGTCTTTTAGTGTAAAAAATAAAAAAAAAACCCAACTCACAAACTTCCCAAACACCTTTGATCTTTTCAAAATCAGTCAGTGTTGATAAATTTTCAGAAATTTATTTGAGAAGTTTTTTTAAAAAATTTAAAATTAATTTGGTGAAAAAAAAAATTATTTTTATATAATTTTATTTTTTGAGAGCTCAGAAATAATTTTAAAAAATTTAAAATTATATTTTTTATATTTATTTTTGTCAAATTAATTTTTATTTTTTCAAAAAGATTTCTGAATTTTTTTCTGAAACACAAACCAAATATTTGACTTTTTTTTTCTTTGTGTTAGCAAATTTTATGTCATTTTATTTTTATTTTTTATGTGCTTTTAGATTACAATTAAAAAATAAAATAAAATTATCTATTTTTTAAAAAAATGAAAAAATATTTTTTAATATTTTTTAATTTGATCCTTTTAAAGTGTACACGTGTGCGGGTGCATGAGCAAGATGTTACAAATTATTGAAGATCACTTTCATCACATCTTTTAACATAGAAAAAGTGTGATGACGATATAATATAATGGATTTATTCGTTTAGGATGTGAGGTGATTTTTTTTTATTTTTTTAGTTATTTTAGTTTGAGATTAAAAAATTTTATTTGAGATAGATTTTTTAATTTTTTTTGACTTTTATAAGAGAAAAAATCAAATGATTATAATTTAAATATGATATTTTGTTAAAATAATCAATTTTATCCTATGTGACTATTTTAGTCCAAATAGACATACTACGGGTCTGTTTGGGAAGATGATTTGTGGCTAAAATAGTCACAAAAGACAAAATGGACTATTTTAGTCACAATAAACAAAACATTACATGCAACTTATAGTCATTACACTATTCTCTCACAAAAAAAGTCAAAAAATTAAAAAATCTTTTCAAAACCAAGTTTTTTTAGCCCAGACTAAAAAAGTCAAAAAATCAACACACTTCCTAAACCAACCCTAAAAGTATTTAAAAATAGAAAAAAATTACAAATGTGTGTATAATAATTATAAACACACATATATATATATATATATTTTAAACAAAAAAAAAGGTTTCACTGTCACCTTTCAGTAAATACTTTTCACACTTCCCACGAACTTGATTGATTACAACACACCAACTATTTTATAATTTTTCCTTAAAAATATATTTTTACTCATTTGAAAGAGCTTGATTGATTACAACACAACTGTATATATATTTTAAGCCCCGGTTTGGCATTTGTTTTAGGCTAAATAATTGTAAAATGATAAAAAAAAGTTATAAAATTATAAAATGTCAAAATATTTGGGTTGAGATTCAAAATTACCAAACTGACCCAAAAAGTCAAAAAAGCATCATTTCCAAGTAGAGGGTAATTTTGGCATTTCAATACAAAAAAACCAAACAAGAAAACCAAACAAATAAAAAAGACTCAGACTAAAAAAATTAAAAAATTCAAAAAATCAACTAAAAAACTCATTGCCAAACGAATCATAAATCCACAAAATGTAGAAGGATATTTATGATGTAAGTACTTATTACTCATTTTAAAATTTTAAAAAAAAATTTGTGAAAATATGTTGAGTTTGCAATTTTATTAAAATAAAGGGTGTTTGGGGCTTGTTTATTTTGAGTTTTTTTGCTTGTTTTTATTTTTAGTGAATTTTTAGAAAAAAAAAAATTCAAAACACTTAGGCTTCTAGAGTCAGTTCAATGAGATGAACCATAAAATTAATTTTTTTTTAAAAAAGTATTGAAATAACAAAAATAACAAAAAATAGTGACATGTTTTTGGCTTGTTTTGAATTTTGTCCATTCGTCTAAACCAGACGGACCGGAAAAGTAAAATTTGTTAACATAATTAAAATAAAAAAGTTGTAAAGACCAGAAAAATCATAAAAAAAACTATGTGGTAGTGTTTGGTAGTTTGAAATCGTGATTCTAATAAACAAATTTCAAAACTCATAAATAAGTACATAATTCAAAATTCATTACTAAACACACAATTTAAAATTTATTTTCAAAACTCATAACTAAACATACAATTCAAAATTCAATTCGAAAATTCTTTTCAAAACTCATAACTAAACTCTTTTCAAACTATATTTAAAAAAATAATAATAAATTTTTTTATTTTGTTCTTTAAAATTATTTTTTATTTTATATATTTTTGAAAAAATATAAATTTTTATTTTTATTTTGGAAGAAAAATATTATTTTTATTTAAAAAAAATATTTTGTTATTTTTTTAAGTATTGGCCCTATAATTTGTTATGATTTAGATATATATAGACGATAATTTTTTTAATTTTTTTTAAAAAAATTAAATATTTTTAAAAGAATTAAAAAAGTATTTAAAAAATAAAATAAAGGGGAATTTTTTTCAAGGTCCTTGATATTAAGATTTTATAACATATATGATATAGAATATTTTCATAGTAGTTGGGGTCCCTCAACATTTTCACAAAGAAAATTTGACTTAGAGAAATTTGTGTCCGACTCAAAGAAATTTCAGCCCAACTCAGAGAAATTTCGCCCTCGACACAGAAAAATTTCTCTGATATGATTACAAAGAAATTTCATTGAGGGACTTTAGCTAATAAAAAAAAATATATCTTTGACCTCTTTTACTATACAAAATTGGAGAGTGATATTTTACTAATTTTTCCTAAAATAAAATATTTAAAATAAAAAAATACAATTCATTTTAAATTTTTAAATATTTTTAAAAAGTATAGCCCACACATATAGTAAATACAAAGCACATTACAAGAAATAAATAAATATTTACAATATAAAATATTTATCCAAAAAAAAATAAAATTAATAAATTTTTTAAATATTTTAAAAAATAAATCCAAAAAATTTAAAAATACAATTCAAAACTTTTTTCAAAATTCAAAACAAAACAAATTTTTTCTTTTCAAAACTCAACTAGAAACTCATAACTCAAAATGTAACTCCATACTCAAATGAAAATTCTAAAATTAAAATAAATGGAATATGTGCATACACTTTTACAAATAAAATTATAATTAAAAAAAACTTCACAATTGTAGTGTGAACGTATCATAAAACTGCAAAATTCAGTCACTTAAAAATTTGCAAGCTATAAAATTTTCCTTCGATCTTAAGCACAATTGAAACACCACAACCTTAAAATTTGTTGCATGAGGAAGATGAACAACTTAATTATTTGCTACATATATGTACTTTCAGCTTTACATTCAGGCCTCGTTTGGGATGCGAGTGCTTTAGCCTAAAAATCAAATAGTTATTAAAAAAAATCAAAAACATATAACATTGTTGGCTTTTTGGCTTTCGAAGGGTATTTGTGTAAATGCGAGCGTGCCAGCAAGGATCAATCAGTACTTACAGAAATTTTAATTGCCAACCAATTATCAGACGATTGTGTTTAGTTCTTTCAGCCTCAATGAAGAGGACTTTTACTGGTGGCTTGACTTAGGAAAAAATTAAGCAAAATAACAGTTAAATGAAGAGCAATTGAAGTATTTTATTAGAATGAAAACTTACAATGATCCAAACTCAGCCTCGTAGAGGTTTACAGCAACAATTTACTTGAAACTACTCCTATGAACGAAGTACAATGCAGGAATGTAAAGAACAGGTATTTAAAGTGCAGGAAATGTAAAGACTGGAAATGTAAAACTGGAAAAGAAAATATGAAGTAAATGATTGGTTTTTTGGATCTTAGTCTGGGGGCTTTTTCTGGGACCTTCCTTTCTATTTATACTTCTCAAGGATGACCATCGAACTGCACTCCAAACCGTCGAACTGCTCCTCAATGATCGTTGATCATGCTGACTCAAAAGTAGTTCCACTACGCCATCACTTGCAGTTGGGCTTCCCTCCTATATTTTGAATTTGAATGTGAGTAATCGTTGAAGCCACGTCACCTTGCATCTCTTTACTGATCCAATGCTACTCAGATCACGTGAGAACCAATATTAGCTGCCACGTGTATGATCAGGATCGAAGACTTGAATAGTCTTCTTATATTACCCTTGCTCTGCCACGCGTCGAATTGTGATTGGCTTTTACAAAATATGTAGCCAACATTACCCCCCGCACTAATATACCCAATACTTGATGATATTAGTGGATCGCAGCCTTTCTCCCGCGTTTTTTAGAACGTGCATAGGGTTTGCATTCTCCTAGGAATGCAACTGTCATTCATCATCTGCATTAAAACTCTCCTTCAATCTTTTGAACACCTCCACCATCTTAGCATTCGAACAGACTGATACATTTTCTATGGCCGAATCAATTTTTCCCTCCATTGATCGAGCACACGAAGAGTCATACGATGATGCTGCCCTTCCTCGAAAGAACTTCCATGCATTAATTAGCCATCTTTACCCACCTTTTTATATTCAGGTCATGGAAGCCTTTGCAAATTACCAACCTTTGGATTACGAACACATTGCTCTTAATCCTTCGATTCGAAAAGTTGCAGATATAGATACAAGAAATTCTTCCTCTAACTCTCCCTTGTACCTTGAACAATCTGCCCTCAAACCTTTGATTCGGAAAGTCGCAAATATGGACTTGGGAAACTCTTCTTCACAAAACTCTGCATGGGATAAAGCTGCAACTTTTTCCTCCTCTGGAGGTTCTGACTGGACAAGCTGGTCAACACCTGAGACCTGCGATTTAAGGGAGCGAATCAACCATCATTTTGTTGAGTTCACTGACCCTTTAGAGTTTCCTTCCTGTGCTCGAAGTTCAGTGGTCTACCCCTACGTGCCCATTGACCATCGACGTAGTTTGGAGAAGAATCTGCTTGTAGCATGGTACACATCCTCCATGCCTACAAAGATAATGCACGCTGGCCGGCGCCTAGAAGAAGCACAAGGGTACAACCCATCATTCTTAGCCAAAAAGGCGAAGATTTGTTCTTCTGACTGGCTGGATTATATTAATGCCTTTGTTTCTTCTGCTCCCGTGCCATCTCCCATACTAGAAGCATCCACGCCTTCTTCTCCTCCTCCTGAAATCGAAGCATCCACACCTTCTTCTCCATCTGAAATTGAAGCATCCACACCTTCTCCTCCGCCAACTCTTTGCTGGACAGAGAGGCTAAGGCTTGCCCTTTCCATGGATAAAGCCTTTCCACATTACAAACCTCCACTATCCCCCACTCCAGCTGAGCGGAAACAAGCTCAACTTCTGCTTGCAGCTTTCTTTCGCTTGCCCTTCAATGTTCTTGAGGACAAAGTCCCTCTCAAGAACCTTTGATGGGCTTGTGATATTCTGACTAGGGGCCATGTCCTTAGTCCCCTTGCCCAAGTAGAACTTCATATGTTCCTGGACCAACTTCCATTGCTCCTCTATTGGCATCGAAATTCTATGGTCACTATACAATCTTTAGACCAACTTTCGTCTCTTCGAATTCATGCCCAGTACGAAGCAGAGAATTTCATCGAAGAATTCGATGGTTTCAAGAATAAAGATTCTGCGTATTGGGATGATTTGGTCATAGACGAATTTGAACAAAGATTGAGAGAGAAAGCTTTCGAAAAAAAGGCTGAAGAGCTCTACTATGAAGTGAGAGCACATCAACTCATGCAGCTAACGTTAGAAGAAATAGAAGATATAATAAAGAAAGAACAAAAATTCATTGATCACTGTTGGACTAAATTCCATGACCTCGTTATTTATTCCATTCCTTATTTTTTTTGAGCTTGAGTTTATACCTAGATAAGTTCACTGATGTAATTGCCTTGGCTTGAATATAAACATAAATTCTTTTGTATTTGGCATTGTTTGAATCTGTTTCCTTTTTGTCTTTAAAAGCCAATTCAGAGCTTCGAACTGAACAATCTTATTCCTCGAATAAAGACTCAATTGTTAACAAACGAAACATTAGGAATCAACATGACTTTTTCCAATTTATGGAATAAAGTTGACAATTCTAGCTGATATCATTTAAAATTAGTACTTCGAATTTAACAACTTCATCCTTCGAACCTGGACTCGATTGATTTTAATGAATCACTAAAGGAACCAACATGACTTTTCCAATTTATGGAATAAAGTTGATAGTTTTGGCTGATACCATTTAAAGTTAGTGCTTCGAATTTAACAATCCTACTTCTCAAAGCTTGTTTTAATTGTAACCAATATATGGTAATGGTTAATATAGTCAACCAATTTTAAATTGACCACTTTTGCTTTGAAGAGCAGTCCATGCTGTTTTAGTTCAAAAGACAAAATCTTTCCATATATACACCAACCAACTATTGGTTTTGATGTTTCGAACAACAATTCACCTCCTTAAGGGGCCTAAGTTTTGCTTCGAAGGTCGTTACTTTCATTAATAAACCTAAAACAGGTTTTTAATCCCTTTGAAGTAGACCAATATTCGAGCATTCTTGCCTCTTTAAGTATGAAAAAGTGCTTCGAAGCCGGCTTCTCTGTTTCGAAGCTGATGTTATTTGAATTTTTGGCGCCAAAACTTGGTTTCAAAGCCAAATATTTTACTTCGAAGCTAGTCTCAGCGTCTAGGCTGTGTTTTTCCCTCCAAAAGTATCAATATTGAAGGAAACTCTTCGTATCCGTACTTTTGGTACTTAACGACTTATGCAATATATTTTTCAGACACAAAAACATTTTAAAACCCTTTTGTTTCGTGCTCTGAAATCACTTGCTCTTCAACACACAAACCCTCTTCTCTATCAATCTTTTGTTAACCCTATCTTCCTTGCTGCTTGTTACCAATGGATCCTTCCTCGCTGAAAGTGCTCACTGGCGACCGTATCAGCCCTACCATGGCTTTGAAACAATGTATTGATGAAGAGATCGCCAAGCTAACAACCGGTGGGCCAAGTGCCATAGATGGACGACTCTTTGTTCCTCGCCACAGCAACCAGCAAGAGTACGTTCTAGGTCCCATCTTTCGGGAAGCCCTTGACCAACTTCCAGCTTTATACCCTCGTTTGGAGGACCACTTTCTTCTCTACGAAGGAGGGCTTGACTGGAGCAATTGGAGAATGACCCGGCCTCATCACTGCTGGCCGACATTGAGAACCGAATGGGAGGAATGGTATGACAGAGTTGTGCCTGCGAGAGAAGATGACCTACAAGAGCTTTGTATCCTTGACGCCCTTCATCTTTCCAGGTTCATCATTCCTGAGGACCCCTTTTTAATTCCTCCTGCTCTATATTTTTGGAATATGGCTTTTAATTTCTTCCAATTTCGGTGCGGCATGATAGCCCCCACCGTTCTTGATATATTGCCATCTTTTAGGGCTTTCACCCCATGGCTCTCCTTTTACTCCCAACTACCCGGATCTCGCTGTCAAATTTTCCCTTCCAGCCTTAAACTCTTCTTATAGTGACTTTGTCAAGGCTAAAAACAAAAGGGAAGGCCCCGTGAAAGACAGAGAACTCTTTTCCTTTATTCTATACTGGTTATGCAAATTTCTCTTTTGCACATCGTCTTAGAGGATTATGCCTGAGTTCGCTCCACTCGCGAAGGCACTTGTCTTGAAAAAATGTATAGCTCTTGCTCCTTATCTTTTAGGCCATGTTTACAGAGCTTGCTCCCAATTTTGTGAAAGACCACTTGATGTTAACCAGGGTGTTTCAGCTCTGGCTCTTCGCCTACTTCACTGATCTGCATTCTAAATGCCTAAAATTCCTTGTTCAGAATCCTAGCACCTATGAAGAGAAGTATGCTAGGATTGTCCTTTATCCTGCTTCCTTTGCTTATTACCTTACTTTCTTTCACTAACTCCCTATTTCTCCATCTGCCTCATTCTTTTGTCCTTTCGAAGCCAATAAAGGCCCTGCCTAGCTGCAAACTTTTCTGGCTGATAAAGAGTGCTCCACTTCACCTCATAAAGATATGTGGGCCTCTATACTGCTACCCAGGGAATTGTTCATTGGTACTTTGAACCCTCGAGCCTATAAATGCATAGCTGAGGTGTATTGCCCTTCTCAGTTTGCCAGACAATTTGGGCTCACTCAAGGGATACCTGTTCCATTTTGCAGTCTCTCGAATGTCCACCTTACGACTAGAGACTTGAGAATATCCAAATCCAAGCTAGAGACGACAATATTAACACTACTGAGGGAATTGAATGAATTCCAATTTGTTCCCTTTCTTCCATCTAGCTTGGTTTTGAAAAGATTCCAGAATTGGTGGACAACAAACATAGAAGTGCGCCTATCTGTACACCTTCATGACTTGCTAATAGGGTTGGGAGTGCCTTCGAAAGCTAAGTCAGCAACAGTTGAGAACATTCCCCCTCTTTCTGAAGCTACCACAACTGCTCCTGCAGCTTCACTCCCTCCATCTAGAGTCACTAGGGCTGCCTCCAAAAAGGGTTAGTATTTTCAGGTTCCTTTTCCCTTTTGATTTTTTTTTTGTTCGTTTCCTTTACACTTATATTTTTTTGGTGCAGGGTCCCCACAAGAAGAATTCCCTAAGAGAGCTGAAACTTTAGCTACTCTCAAAGAGAGACAACAACAGAAAAAGAAAAGGAAGCTAATCCTCCCTTCTGAGGAATCTGAATCTCAGACAGAAGAGAGAGAGGTTGAGCACGAGGAAGAAGTATCTCTGCAAAGAACAAAGAGAAAAAAGGTGGCTGTCTCCCCTTCTATCATAATCGAAAATCCTACTCACGAGGTAGCTACCACCATAGTGGAGAAAGAACTTACCTCTGAAGAAACTAAACCCCATGTTGAAGAGAGGGAGGTCCAAAAGGAGCTAGTAGCATCATTGCCAAGAAGGAAGAGAAAGAAAGTGACTGTTCCTGTTACTGACTTGGTTGAAGATCCCCTTCATGAAGCAGCTGCCAAGGCAGTCGAGCAGGAACATTCCAAGGCAATCATTGTTTTCGAGAGGGCTAAGAAGAGACGGCAGTAACAGTTTCTGAGAGATGAAGCTGCTGCTGCTGATGCACTGCAAAGAGAAGCTTCAAGAAGGCAACAAACTGCCAAACATTACTTCCTTCGCAGCTCTCCTATCAGTGCCAGTATTTCTGGAGCAAGTAATTTCTTTCATGTTTCTTGTATTTTTCCTTTGTCAACTTTTGATACTGAAGTTTGACATTACTTTATATTTCTTTCGTTTTGCAGCAACAACTACTGAGACTATTCTTCCAATGAGGACTCCCTCAATTTCAGTTGAAGTTGATCAGATACAGAAGGTGAGGGTTATTCAGTTATTACTTCCACTTCCTAAGCCTACACTTTCTGTACCTTTCTTAGTTGATCAGATGCAGAAGGTGAGGGCTATTCAGTTATTATTTCCACTTCCCAAGCCTACACTTTCTGTACCTTTCCTAAGGCCAAACATTCCTGCATCTCCTTTCCTTGGCTTAAAGCCATTCCTCTCCTTTTTGGCTTTTGACCTCCCTCAACTTACTTCTCTTTCAAGCCTTGTTCCTCCTCCTCTTTTCAAGGAAATTCCAACTGTCACTCCCTCTCTGATGGCAGTTGATGCTCCTACAGAGGGTGCTGGCAGCTCCCCAACTCGTGGTTCATCACCTTTACCTAGCTCCAGCCCTTCTTCACTTGATTCATTGGTGGCTAGGACCATGGAGATTGCCAAAAATGCTTCATCCATTTCTCCTATCCCTATGCAGTCCTCTGTGCCTTCCACCACGACTCTCTCTACACCCTTCATGTCTATGGCTGAGGTTGATATCTTCGAAGGAAGACTAGCTAGTCTCTTTGATGTACCCTCTACCTCTCCAACATTGAATGTCGAAGCTGAACCATTAGTTTTGGCTGACTCCTTGCTGGAAATTTTTGAGAGCTCTTCTTCCTCCAACAGCAAGCCTTCTGCACCTTTGATAGACCTAGATACATGCTTAGAACTGTTAATCTCTTTTTTTGAGGATCCCTTTCGAGGCTCTGCAAAGGCCTATAATCAGAAATGGGTTCCTCCAATGCTGCAAATTTGCTGAGCAGTCTGGCATGAATGTTTCAAGTCATCTATCTCAGGCAGCAGCCACTATCGATTTCTACATCAGCATTTGTCATGCTGCTAAGGCTGCGGATGAGAAGCTGGCTAGAGATCAGAGTTTTGTTTCCCAAGTGCATATCGAAGTGTCAAATCTGAAAGAACAACACTCCTCTGCCTCCTACTTTCAAGTCCAGCTGCTGGAAAGGAAAGCTCAGCTTGAAGAGGAGCTGTCTGCAGTGAATCAAGCCTTAGCCCGAACTGACACCAAATTGCAAATCACCAACCAAGGGCTGGCTGATCGAAAGGAAGAGATGGCTGCAGCTATTCAACTAGTTTTATCACTTAACAATAGGAAATCTGTTGTAAAAGAACAACTAAGACACTATAATGATTTTTGGGCCAATTTGTGTCAACATGTACTTAATTCTTTATAAAGAAGTAAATTTTTGACTACCATTTGAGCAATCTTGTGTTCTTGTGCTTAGTGTTTATTTTATTCTTTGTGTTTCCCAAATGGTTGGAAAATAAGGCTTCAAATATCTGCCATTAATCTTTTTGGGATGTACATAACCATTCAAATTTCTCAAATGGTATGCTCCAAAAGGCAGAACTCTATGAATTTGATATGGTCCCTCCCAGTTAGGTGACCATTTGCCAAACTTATGGCTTTTAATTCCTATTGGGAGTATTATTTTCCATACCAAATCACTTTCATCAAAGCCAATGTGTTTGAGTTTCTTATTATAATTCTTGACTGCTTTCCTCTTTTGGAAAATGATGCTATTTAATGCCAAAATTCTGGCTTCATCTATGTCTTCTAACTCCAAGCACATACTTTGATGGTACTGTTCAGGATCTAACTGATCTTGGCATCTTACCCTTAAAGATTTAACATTAATCTCGACAGGTAGTACTGCATCATGCCCATACACTAAGGCATAAGGAGTGACTCCTGTGCTTGACCTTGGGGAAGTTCTGTAAGCCCATAAAACATCCAACAGCAGGTTATGCCAATCCCTAGGATTATCCTCCACAACCTTTTGTATTCTCTTTTTCAAGGACTTATTGGATGATTCAGCTTGACCATTGGCTTGTGCATAATAGGGTGTGGAATTAACAAGACTAATTCCAAACTCTACTACAAAAGATTTCACTATTTTCCCATCGAACACAGTCCTATTATCCACAGTTATGGTTTGTGGGATGCCAAATTTATGGATCAAATCTTTAATGAACCCAATGACCTCTGTCTGGTCTACAGCCTTGTATGGCTTGGCTTCAACCCATTTGGTAAAGTAATCAGTGGCCACTAGAATGAAGCAATGATGCTTCGAAGAAGGTGGGTGTATTTTTCCCATCATATCCATGGCCCATCCTCTGAATGGCCAAGGCTTCACTACTGCATGTAGATCAGTTATGGGCACATGTCTTATCGTGCCATGCTTTTGGCATGCTTGGCAACCTTTTGCATATTCTATGCAGTCTTTAAGGATAGTTAGCCAATAGTAGGAATGCCTTTGAAGCAATTACCTCATTTTTATACCAGGCTGATGAGCACCACAGATGCCTTCATGAACCTCAGCCATAGCTGTTAATGCTTTTTTTGGGCTTAAACATTCCAGCAATAAACCATCTCCCCCCATTTTGTAGAGAGCATTACCATATATCATGTATTGCATAGACTACAATTTAATTTTTCTACTAGCCTTCGAAGATGGACCAACCAAGTACTGCATTATTGGATGCCTCCAATCTTGTTCTTGTAAGTCATTATGATTGACTTCCAAGACCACATTCCTTTTATTCAAAGGTTGTATTAATCTTTGATATGTTGTTTGGCTTATGTCCCTTTGGGCATTATCCCTTCTCTTGAAATTTGAAACTTTCTGAGCCACATCATTGGCTCTATTATTCAAGAATCTTGGGACATGAGTTACATTTGCTATCTGGAATTGAGAAAGCAAATGTAATGCAACAACATAGTATGGCAAAATACTTATACTTTGACATTTGAAAATCCCTTTCACTTGGTTAACCACCAATTGAGAGTCTCCAAATATGTCAACTGCATGTGCTTGTAATCCAATAAGGATTTCTAACCCCACTATTAAGGCTTCATATTCAGCCTGGTTATTAGAACAGGTAGCTTCATCCACTCTGAAACCATGTGTGGTTTCTACCCCTTGTGAAGACTTGATCACAATACCAATTCCAATTAAGCCATTGGCTTTCGACCCATCGAACCACATCTGCCACGGCTCAACACTAGCCATACCAAGTTCTATTATCTCTTGGTTCTCTGTTTGAGATGGATGGTCTGCCAGAAAATTGGCTAAAACTTGCCCTTTTACTGCCCTTTGAGGGACATATTCTAGATGAAATTCTGATAAGGCTAGTATCCATTTGCCAATTCTTCCCCTCAACATAGGTCTAGATAACATGTACTTAACCAAATCTGTGGTTGCAATTACCAAGACAGTTGTAGGTAAAAGATAGTATCTTAATTTCATTGTAGCAAAATACAAAGCAAGACACAGCTTTTCAACAGCTGAATATTTACATTCACAAGAATTTAGAAACTTATTAAGGTAATAAATAGCTTGCTCCTTGCCTTCTTCATTGTCTTGGGCCAAAAAGGCTCCCAATGAATCTTCTGCTGCAGCTATGTACAACTTCAAGGGTTTATTACCCTTTGGTGGCATCAGCACTAGAGGATTGGCCAAATAGGCTTTGATGCCTTCGAAAGCAATTTGATGCTCTGCTGTCCACACAAATTCCTCTTCATCTTTCAGCCTTAACAAGGAAGAAAATACTTTAGTTTTCCCTGCAGTGTTAGAAATGAACCTTCGAAGAAAGTTAACTTGTCCAAGGAACCTTTGTAATTCTTTCTTACTTGATGGAGGCTTGGCTTCAATGATGGCTTTGGTTTTATTCTGATCAATCTGTATTCCTTTCTTGTGCACTACATAACCCAAGAAGTTTCCAGATGATACACCAAAAGCACATTTAAGAGGATTGAGCTTCAACTTGAACTTCCTCATTCTTTCAAAAGCTGCTTCTAAATGAAGCAGATGCTTCTCCATGGACTGGGATTTTACTACAATGTCATCAATATAACACTCTAAATACCCTCCAATGAGGTCATGAAAGATATTGTTCATAGCCCTCTGATATGTAGCCCCAGCATTCTTCAAGCCAAATGGCATTTTAACCCATTCGAAGGTGCCAATATTTCCAGGACACCTGAATGCTGTCTTGTGAACATCCTCCTCTGCAATGCAGATTTGATTATAACCAGAGTGCCCATCCATCATTGATAAAACTTGATGCCCTACTGAGCTGTCTACCAGCAAATCTACTATAGGCATAGGGTATTCATCTTTCGGAGTTGTTAGATTCAAGTTTCTGAAATCAATGCATACCCTCATTTTACCATTCTTCTTAACTACAGGCACAATATTAGATAGCCATTCAACATACCTGACTATCCTAATAAAGTCTGCTTTGAGTAGTCTAAGAATCTCTTCCTTAACTTTCTAAATCACTTCTGGACTCATTTTTCTTGGTTTTTGCTTGTATGGCTTGAAATTAGGCTTCATAGGGAGCCTATGTTCCACTAATGACTTATCCAATCCTGGTAGTTCATTATAAGACCATGCAAAGCAATCTTTATATTTCCTTAGAACAACCAACAACTGGTCCCTGTCCAGATCATTCAAACAAGCACTTATATAGGTGGGCTGTTGTATAGAACCTTCCCCTAAATTCACTTCTTCTAAGGGGTCTTGTGTCTGGGAACTCACTGAAGCTTCTTCTTCGGTTTCTTCTATCTTCGAAGCAACTTCCTCGCTTTGTTCTGCTCCCAGGTTCTTTAATTCAACATCTCTGCCCTCTTCATTATAGACAAAATCTGTCAACAAGGCTTCCTCTTCTTGTATCTCCTGGACTTTTGTTTCAATGTCCAATGCACAATATTTATCAAGGGTCAAAACTCTGACCTGTTGCTGCTCCTGTTTGCAGCCAATTATCATGGCTTCTCTCTCTTACTCCTGTACTTTCTGGACTATTGCTTTTACATCCAATGTTGAGAATTGAATTAGAGCCAATAACTTGGCTTCCTGTGCTTTATCTCTTTGCCTACAACCAGGCATCATTGTCATCCTTAACGACAACCTCTTCATCAGTACTCTCCTGGAATAAGTGCTTCAGGTGTGTCATTTCCTCATCAGCCGTCACTTTGGTTGAGCCATCAGGTTTCCTTAGTATACTGAGTGGTATCACTCCCTCAATATACAGCTTGGCCTCTGCGTAGTCTGCACAAGCTATGAAAGGTTGAGGATCTGCATCAATTTCCTCCGTCTCTCCATTGCCTAAGGCCATCATAATTTTCTGATGCAAAGAGGAAGGCACACATTTGTTAGTGTGAATCCAATCTCTCCCAAGTAAAGCATTGTATTTCGTATTACTATCGATTACGAAGAATGCTGTTATACAGTCCCTGGTTCCCACACTCAAGTTGATGGGTAGAATTCCCTGAGCCATCTGTTTGTCTCCAGCAAAACCAACAATGGTTGTACTGGTTGGGATCAACCTAGGGTTCTTCTTCCCTAATTTCTTCAAAGAAGATTTTGGCAGTAAATTTACTGCTACCCCATTATCTATCAGGACTCGGTTCAATTGTATCCTATCGAAGAAAGCCTTGATGTACAAAGGCTTGACGTGTTGTGTCATAGAATTTGAGGGATATTCAAAAGGATATGAGAGGTTGATGCTCACCTCTTCTTTGCTCTCATATTCAGTTTCCATTGGGGTAGCCATTCTGGAGTCATCCTGTACCATACTTACTTGTGAATCTTCACTAGAGACTGGAATTGGATCAATTTCTTGATCATGTTGGTCCTCATCCCCAGCTTGGAACTCATGAGGCAGTATATGTACCATATTGATTGATACTGGAGGAAATGAGCCAAACTGGATGGCTGGCTGTGCCTGTTTCCCCTCTTGGCTACCTTGATCAGTTACTTCAGAAGCATCTTCCATACTGCATTCTGGCACTTCATTGCTAATGGGTTCCTTCAAACAGTTTTCCTCGATTGGTTTTTGTAGACACCCCATTTTTGACCGTCCTCAAGACTTGGACGTCACCGTTGGAACACTCGGTGATTATCCATGTTTGTGTTTGTTTGGAGTCCCCGGAGTTCTCGGCTACGCGCCCTGCCTCAGGACCTCCGAACTTGACCGTTTTGTGTCTGGTTTTGCACCAAACACTTGTGTTTTGCCTTGGAAGGGCAGGGAATGCTTTGTGAGGCACCCCCACATACCACCGGCTATGGCTAGAGGCCACCGGCTAGTGATTGTTGCCATCGGCACTATATTGTGCCGGTCGGCACTATTTTGTGCCGGTCGGCACTCTTTATGGCAAAATGACCATTTTGCCCTGCCGATCACTGTGCAGTTGCTTTATGAGATATTTTCAGACAGCTGTATAGTTTTGGTAGAGGCAATCCGTGCATGGCAGTGCGATTCCGAGCCAGTTCCGAGCGCGTGCTGCATTTGACCCTCATCCCGAGGCGGTTTACTGTTTAATTAGATTAATTATTTTATTTAATTAATTTAGTTGATTTGTAATATTTTAATTAGCTTGCGTAGTTAATTAATTTGTAATATTTATTCGGTCCCTCCGAGCGAGGGCAAAGTTGTAATAAGTGTGTGTGAGTGGGTGTATGTCTTCCAATCCCCATTTCTTTCTCCCTTTTATTTACCCGCTTTCGATGGTAGATTAGGGCATACTTGTTTTAGCATACCTTATGCAATGCATGCGTGCATTCATGCATTTGTTTACATGCACCAGGCTCGGTACATCATACAAACTGCATTGCAATTTTCAATTCCAAATTGAATATGTGGTAGTTGCTGCATTTCATGTGCCATGCTTAGGGTAGCCGAGCCTACTCTAGATTGCATCTATGCCTATGTTGCATTAGCCACTTAACATGAACTAGGTCATGCATGTTTGCTAACCGGTTTATTGTTTTGGCGCGGAGTACGATGTAAGTATTTTATGCTTTAGCATACCACATGCGTGTGAGTGTTGCCATGACAGTATGATTGCCATGCGACTAAATGCTTATGTGAGATAAACTGTTTGAATGCCTGTGGATGAAGGTTGGATTGCCTGAGTTGGAACAACTCATTGAAATCCGTATTTAGCCTACTTGCGAGTAGCAAAATCTGACACGTTTTTCGAAGCAAAACGGATATGCAATGTTTATTTCCAAGTTAGGCAATCTAGTCTATACTTTTGTGTTGTGCGCATCACATAGTAATTCTAGGTTAATAACCGGAATAAAAACGCATAAAGTTTTCAAAAACGGATATCACAGTTAGTAGAGGCCGGTCTTCGAATCGGCGAAAGAGTGCTCATAGTGACCTTCCCGATCGTATCCAAGCTCCGAGCCAAGACCACTTTGGTGATGAGCCGGACACGTGACCTTTAAGACCGAGTCAGGGTTTCCTAAATTTCCCATTTAAAAATATTTAGGTGGCGACTCTGTAATCTGGCAAAGCAGTCCATGTTTGGCAATACTTTTCAAAAATCTGTTTTCTCAAACGATTTGCCGGATTTGGACTCTTTGGTTCAGATTTAGAACCAACACAAAAACGAGTCCTTGAACTGTAGAGTGAAGCCCACGGGCGCGTCTATAGTTTCTGGCGACTCTGCTGGGGACTTTGGAGAGTTTGACTCGAACGCGTGATATCCTGTTTTGACTACGCTTATGTGTTTCTTCGCATTGCATGTGCATTGGTGCGCCTAGGACACCGTGTTTGCCGTCTGCCATTCCTGAACGGTTTGCCGGAGGCTTGTCTTGTCAAGGCATGACCATAAGGCTGACCGGTTATGGGCTCGACAAAGATGGGAACACAAACCCCGCCACCGGACACCCTTTTTGACCATTCGACCTAGTGCATATTCGGAATCCATAGTGACCATTCCAAACTAGGACAGGTTGCTTACCCGATATTAGGTTACTTGAAACCGCCGTGTGCGTAGTGAAACCCTAGCTCCTGACAAAATAGGACAGGGAAACCCTACCCCAACATAGGGGTGTATTGGCTCTCATTTATCTGCTATGTGCTTTTAGAGTGTATCTCTACAGGAACGCATATATCAGTTTGCAAGATTTGAGTATCAGGCCTGAGGGCACCAGTATCAGTGTTGTTGTGAATCAGTTATATCTACGGGTATCAGTTTCAGATTTAGGACAGTGACTTCGGGGAACAGTGTTCAGTAATAGAGTACAGTTGTCCGGCTACACCCGTGTTTGATCAGTTTGGGGCTGAAATACTGCTTGTTTTCCGTTTCAGTTCAGAAATTCAGAGAGTTGAGCCAGAATAGCTAGTGTCCTTTTCTCGCTGAGGCAGAACTGAACATGACGCAGAACTCAGAAGAAATTGTGGTCATGACGGCCGCGCTGAGTCAAGGAACCACCCCACAAGATGAAACTACTGTTGACATGCCGCATCCACCTAGGTCGCCTGCCGCACATCCAATTTGGACTCCTCACCTATATCAGGCTCGTGAGCCTACTACTTTTGAACTAATGGGGATGATAGGCGATCTCCAAAGATCTGTGGCGGATCTTGCATATGGAATGTCTGTTTCACCGCCAGCTGTACCATATGCCGGAGGCTTTATACCCCAAGAGCCCCCGCTACTGGGACGAATTGTAATTGAACTCAGCCAACCGGAGATGGCCTCCAACTATGGCAACGACGCAGCAAACCAAGTTCTAGACCAGGCTGAGGCCGGAGACAAAGGTAAGATGAAGGCAGATCACGACTTATCGAACAACCGCTTGTAGGCGAGAGGCTTTGAAAGCCGGAGAATGAACAAGCAACAGATATCCGCAGCGATTTATAAAAGCCGTGGAGGATGCTTTCCACTCCGCCGAGGGCGCTTCGATCAATCGAGAATCGATAGGCCCGTCATGCCAAGACAGCTTCTTCCGCCCCGGCCTTGCATCCGGAAAGGATCGAAACCCAAGGCCGCACCGCCGATCCGTTTGCTAGTGCGTCTAGCAAGAGTGCTCGAACTCAAAGTACCGCCAGGGCGCAGGGTCTTTCATGCTCTCTATATGCCATTGTCCAAGGCATTGCAGATCCTTGCTGAAAGGGGACACCTTAAGCCCCTGGAGCCTCGGCCGCTCCCGAAGAATCTCTCGGCCACACATGATGCTTCCCTGTATTGTGCGTACCATCAGCAGACTGGCCATGCCACTGATAATTGCTTCCGCCTCCGTCATGAGGTACAAGATTTGATTGACAACGAGGTTATCCTCCCGCCTACCTCAGCAAAGTCCGTCACCACTCAATTGTTGGATTTTGAGGATACAGATACCGCAAGTATGTAATCGGAAGGTGAACCGCCTGCGGGCAGTGTCTGGTACATTTTTGGATGTGGCGTTTGGCCCGCATTTTTGAGCACCTGCCAATGCTAGTTTTGTAAATCCTGACTTGGGTGTCGAGTCAGTCTTTTGTTTTGTTTTTGAATCTGTCTCTCTGTATTGAGTCAGTCTTTTTGCTTACGGGGTCTGTCTTGTTGTAACGAGTCAGTCCCTCTTGTATAGTATACCGGGTGATTTCGGGGTTGTTGCCTCGAACACCGTTTTGTCTTGTAATTAGTCGCTTTTGCTCTTTGAGCCTGTTTGCTGCCGAAGAGCCAGTTACACCAACAAATCTGAATGAAACAGCTGTGGCTACCGCGTTCCGTACTTGTTGCTATTTGAGTCAGCCGTGCCAGAGGATATGAATGTGACGACAGTGCATTCCGCCTACTCTCTTGTGCCTTGAACATCGTTGCAATGACCTAAGTTTTTCATAAAACCCCTTTTTTCGAACACTGCGGTGATAAAAATGAAGAGGAAGTAATTCCTCGAGTATTTGCAAAATTTTGATCAGTTTGAGAGAAAGAGAGTCATGTTAAGCTTTTAATGAATGAAATCATGCTTGTCAGTGTGAGTACTGAGAAGGATCCTGGTTCGACCTAGACTGGTTCCACACTATCCTCAACGCGAGCGATTCGTCGCTTTCTTAAAAACTTTCAAAACCAAAACATTTTGCGCAGTCTTGCGAAGACCGGTGTAGGACCGCTCTTGAGATTGTGCAGCCCAGGATCGCTCTCGGTCTCAAGTTTCAATTCATCTGTTTCAAACCCAGGATCCGTTCGAAACATTCAGTGCCATGAAACGCCTGTGTGGCCCGTTTCGAGGCAGTCCTCGAGCAAGAGGCGTCAAAGTTAGATCAAGAAGATCAGATCCTACCAGGCAAGGCTCACGAAGCAACCGTGATGGACCTTCTCTGCAAATCAACACAACAATCGTTCTCCTGGATGTGGAGAGGCTTCAATCTCAAAACCATTTGGCATGGGCTTGCTACACTTTTACCCTTTGAGAGGCTCGCTGGACCGAAAACTCGGAAGGGCGGCCCAGGCAAAAGTTAGAGCAAAGAAAAGAAAAAAGAAAAATACAAAAGAAGCAAAAAAAAGAAAATAAAAGAAAAATGCAAAAAAAGAAAAAGAAAAAATATATATATATATAAAAAGAGAAAAGAAAGAAGAACAAAGCTCGCAAGGTCGAAAACCCGCATTGGGCACCTTGGCAAAAGTTAGAGCCTAAAAATAGTGAAGGTTAAAATACCCGAGTGTACCTTCACCGGAACTACGTAAGGCTTGATTCCCATGTTTGGGATACGTAGGCAACTTCATCCTGAAGTCCAGCCCCCAATGCTTCCACAGCGTCTCAGTCCATGTCATGGTTTTGATCACTTTTGCCCTCTCCGAATCCAATGTCTCGATTGCAGCAACCCGGAACTACGTGATTAACTTCCTCTTGAAGCCAAACCACCAGCACCTTCCAGGTGACTGTGTCCACATATTGATTCAAGCCGTCTTTGTTTCCTCCGCGTCCGAAGGTCCGATCGTCATCAACAAGGACTGGCTTACAAAATGCCGCGGCATCATCCAAACAAGGGGCAACTTTCCGTTGCCATCCATTGCCATAAGTTGCCCTGAGTTACCGTCCAAACCAGGGGCAACTTTCCGTTGCCTTTATCCCCCTTTAAGCCAGGGGCAATTTTCCATTGCCTCCGATCCGAGGTTGCATATCTCGAGGGTAAGTTCTACGCTCGTTGAGCGTTGATTGTTTGCAAAAATAGTTTTTGAAAATTTTCACTAAGGTTGACTTATTTTCTCGAAAACTATTTCATTTTCAAAATTGGACCATGTTTGGACCCAAAAAAGAGAATTTTCAGTGCTCACAGCCTGATTCGTATGATTTTCAAATCAAAAATTGAATAAGTGTGTTAATCCAACTCTCATTTTTGATCAAAACCGTTTTAGAAAACACAACAAAAATGGTCAAAATGACGAACTAGGGGCACGATTGAGTCGGGTCCTCTGTCTTCCCCCCGTTAATCTGCTTGCCAACAGGGCGCTCTATCTGCCAGAAGGAATAGCCGTGAGCTAACAGTGTTGGGTGTAAACCCGCGACTTCCTATTCATCTGTCATTCATCACCCTGGGGAGGGATTGAAAAATGAGAGAATAAAGAATAGAGAGGAGTAAGTTGAGAGAAAAGTGAAGAAAAGGGCTTTGAGAGAAAAATGAGCCTGAGGGCCGAGTGATGTGAGTATCACAAATCAAAAAGGGTGGGAGTAATATCCGAAGGAATTGGCTCCTCGAGATTCGAGGTCTTTTTGCGAACATGTCCGTGTGTCGTGTCTTTTGATTTGTTGGTCTCAATTTTGGCCTTGAGTCTTTTCCAAGTGTGTCTTGTTGTGTTAGGTCGTGTGCCTTTTGTTTCTTTGTTTGAGTCTGTCTCGTCGTGTTCTGTGGTAGGCTCGACACCCCGGTTGAAAACCCGTCTTCTTCCAAAAGGTAATCGCTTGTGCTCAGAATGCTGTGCCATTCTCTACATTCGGGCAAAGCAAAAGAAGGAAAAGGAAAATTTGGGACATCCGAGTGTGTTTCAACTGCAACCGTGTCAGCTTTGTGATCCGTCTCGTCAGAATGGGGCTATTTGTTCAGAGTTTGCTGTGTGCAGAATGAACCAAATGCTGTGTTATGGGCTATATGCAGATCAATCCCCAGCAGATTAGTCCCCAGCAGAGTATGGACTATGTGTTCGGATTGAGTAGGGATTTGTATGAGCTGTTTTACTGTTTAGTTGGTTGGTTATCTGATTATTACAGTGCAAGTGTTCAATTGTCAGACAACAGATCAATATCATTTACATTTGAGGTGTAATATGATGCAATGCAGTGCAGGGTATGAAATATGCATATATATACAAATGTAACACTCTTTTTTTTTTTAGACCAAAAGTTTGTTTCATCCCATATAATCTTTTCAAGTACAATGTTTGAGAAAAGCAAAATCTGCCTGCGGCAGTACATAGTACTCTATCTACCAAAAAGAGAAAAGTACAAGAAAAGAAAATGAAAGAAAAACAGTAGAAGTCTGTAATCATCATCAATGGCCTCATGGGGATCCGCCTCGCCTCTTCTGGGTAGAAGCACAGAGCATCGTCGAAGTGTCATTTGAGCCCGAGCCCGAGGTTGCCCGGCCTCCTCCTCGAGGCCTCCGCCTCGACTCGCCATCCTCGAATGGAGCTGCGAGCTGCTCCCACAGCCACGCCCCCAGTGCGGGGGAATATCCCGCCATCCCGAGTAGAAATGGGAGGTCCAGATGGAGCGCCACCACCACGGAGGAATCGGGAAGGAGGTGAAAAGGCAAATGCATCAAGACACAGGCAGGCGATTAATCGGTGCGAGATCACGATGTATGAGTATAGTGTGTGAATGCCGTGAGCAGTTAATCAGTGCAAAATGCAGTGTATAAGTACAGAGTGTGAATGTCGTGAGCAGTTAATCAGTGCAAAATGCAGTGTATGAGTACAGTGTGTGAATGCCGTGAGCAGTTTATCAGTCCAGAAGGCAGTGTATGAATACAGTGTGTGAATGCTGTGAACAGTTTATCAGATGTTGTGTCGTGCATCAGATTATGCGAAGCAGTTTGTATATAGTTTGGAACTATGTCAAAGAAAACATACCGGAAGGCCGTAGAAGGCTAAGAACTCAAAGGTCCGCTGCAACATCCCCGCCATGGAGGCATTCAGCTCCAATGACTGCCAGGTGTACTCAGAGGAAGCTTGCAAAAGGTATTAGATGCATCAATATTCTGTGGAATATCAAATGGACTGAACTGAAATGACAATGCAAGATGCAGAAATAAAGTGGTACATACCGGAAGCAAGTCAGGAATGCCAACAAACTTATGACCAGCCGGGGAAGGAGCAAAAGGGATCTGGTAGGTCTCCCCACTCTGCCTCTTGTACGTCAGCGCGGTAGGCAGAGCGGGCCAGCCCGTCCCTCGTCCCCTCCCTCAGACTCCTCCCGCCACGAGCTCGAGCTCTCTGGACGATCCGCTCGCTCCCACCTTCGCCTAGCCGCGGCGCCGCAGTTCTCTCGCTCGCTCGGCGACCACCGCCAGAGGCCGCATGATGAAGGTCCGGACGTACTGAGTAATCGCCCTCGCCTCTGGCCGTCGCCTCCCGGTAGATGGTGTAGTCCGCCATCTGCTCGGCGGTGAAACGCTTCGGTGTCCTCATATGCTCGGAGGATGCTCCGGGACTATCTGCTCAGGTAACCCTGAGGTCTGACGCAAGAAGCGCTCACCCAGGTACCAAGCCCGACAGACCGGGCCCTCTAGCAAAATCCGGTAACGCGAGGTCTCGATCGCGCCGGCAAACCGATCCCGCACCATCGCTGGCAGAGGAGCCCATGGCTGCCAGGTGATCTGAAATTGAAATACAGTTTATTACCTACTGGTATTGCAAATATACAGTGGAAAAGTGAAGCTTAAATGAACTGTAAGTAAAACATACCTCGGCGGGGGTGATGGTGTCAAAGTAGCGACGGAAGAAGCTGAAAGTCTCCCGCGGCCGCCGTGTGCACCTCCCGTCGTAGCGGCGTGAGAAGGGAACGACCAGAGGAGTCTCCGTCTCCGGTACTGGCTCTAGCCTGGGAAAGTAGGCATAGACCCACAACTGCAAAACAGATGTCAGTATGATCATCAGATACAGCAAAAATGAAGAATAAAGGTAAATAAGCGAAAGAGTGTATGCGGTGTGAGCGATTATGCGGTCAACAAGATAAAGCGGAGTATGTGTGTGCCGTGTGTACGATATCTGATAAGTGTAAAAGCAGACTACGGTGTGTGCAATGTGCAATCTGAAAAGTCTGAAGCAAATGTAAAGCAGAGGAGAAGACGTACCTCCCAAGCTCGCCAGTAGCCTCCGAGCAACTGCCCGCTGCCACGGGAGACCGAGCTCATATACCCGTAAAGAGTGGCCAGAGCTGTGCCACCCCAGTCATAGCGCAAGATGTCCCGGACGTCCACCAGTGCGCTGAGTATGCAGAGAGGCACGGTGTTCGCCTGGTCGGCGAAGAGGGTCGTCCCTAGCAAGAACATCAAAAAGCCGCGCGCATACTGCTCTACGGCCGCCTCGGTCATCGGAGCTGCATCGACAAGAAGAGGCTGCACCCGGAACTACACCTCGAACCAGGAATAGCGGACAAAGCCTGGACGTGCAAGAGGCGGAGCCGCGCCAAGTAAATAGATCTGAGCGGCGGTCCACTCATCCATGTCCGTGTCGAAGGGGATCGGATCACCCCCTACCCCGATGCCGGTGAGCACCGAGAAATCGTAGGGAGTCATCGTCATGTCCCCCGCCGCGGATAGGTGAAATGAATCGGTGGTGTCCCACCACCTCTCCGCCAAGGCAGCTAAAAGAGGCCTGCAGGCAGTAAGTCGGGTCAGACCCCTGCAAAAGGAACCGAAGCCCGCCTCATCTACGATGTGTCGAACCGCCTCGGGAAGCTCCGAGTACCAATCTCGAGCCGAAACATTCCCATACCCGCGGATGTTATGGGAATCTCCCTGTTTACAAACAAATGGTTGCAAAGCAATATGAAATATACAGTTCTGAGGAAACATGTTAAAGTCGATACAAATCTAGCATGCGTGCACGTTTTTCAAATTCAAACAGAAACCGGGTGCCGGTGTGCTTACAGTAAAACTACAATATGTGATACGTCAGTGTGTTTTTGTGTGGTGCAGTGTAAAATGGTGCACGTGTGTACGTTTTTCAGAATCCAAGCAAATGTCAGGTTTCAGTGTACCAGTAGGTGGACTACGGCCTGTGACGTGTCAGTGCCCCTGTGAGGGTCAGTGTAAATCTAGCATGCGTGCAAGTTTTCAAAATTCAAACGGGTACCGGGTGCCGGTATGTTTCAGTGAATTGCCAATGAGTGATGTTACAGCGTGTCTATGTGATTCAGTGCGAGTCTAGGATGCGTGCGAGTTTTCAGATTCAAACAAGTACCGGGTATCGGTGAATTTGCAGTGAAATACGGTGTGCCGTGTTTGGGTGATTCAGGCTAGTGCAGTGTGTGTGCATGTGTGTCGGTCCTAAGCAGATATCAGTTGTGAAGTTGTCTACAATCAACTACAGTACAGTGTATCAGAGCTAAGCAATTAAAGGTTGTAATCAGCTATGGCAGTTGACAGTTAACAGTTCTACATTGCAGAAAGCAAAACAGAGAAAAGGGTTACCTCGGAAGCGCCGAATGAGAGGTGAGAGGCCGGCTCACATGAAAGCCAGGTCGAGCCTGTCAAAACCGCGGAAGTGGCGAAGCCTATCTGGCGGAAGCACGTGAATGGCCGAGCGGTAGGTCGCCGGGTCGAATGGGCGCTCGCTCAACGGGAGGAGCTCAACCCTGGGATCCATCTCGTGATCTGGGGGAGTCCCGACATGTGGAACGTCGTCTGCCATAGTAATGGTGGTGAGAAAATGGCTGGAAAAGCCGGAATGTGAAAAGTCAACTAGAAAAGTCAACCCCGAGCGGGCCGAAAATGGCCGGAAAGGTCGGAAGATGAAAATACACGGAAATGTAGAGAAAATCAAGGGGAACAAGTCCCAAAAAGGCGAAAATAGCAAAAGAGATCCCGAAATGAGATTTCGATCGGGTGGAAATGTCCGAAACGCGAAGAATGTCGCGAATCCGACGGTAAAATGGTGTGAAAACGCGAGGAAATCGACGAAAAATCGAGAGAACAAAGCTCTAGAGAGAGAGAGTGAAGGATTTCGGCGGAAGAAGAAGTGGAAAATAGGGTTTAGAAGCCCTATTTTATAAAGCCCGAGGTGAAATGTCGAATCTGCCCCCGATCAGTAACTTTTGGCCGGTCGGCACTGTTTTGTGCCGGTCGGCACAATATTGTGCCGATTAATGGTTTCTGCAGCCGGTGGCCAGCCGGTGACCACCCCACCCAGCCGGTGATGTTCCCAAGGCCCTGTTTAGGAAAAATGAGTAGTTTTGGGTCTTCATAGCTCAAGAAAGTGCAAGAAAATGCACCTCCGATGCTCAACCGGCCTCCGTTTCGACTTCGGACTGTATCTACTGTGCGTAACACTCAAATTCAAGCAAAGATTGTATCCTTTTGTATCCTTTTGTCTTTTATAAGATTCAAAAGTTGCCCCGTGTGCATTGCACGCATCCATCGCATTGTCTAGTGCGTCGCGTCGTGTCGTCTTGCACGTCCCTTGTGACTTGCACTGTCTTGCATTTTTCGTGTGGCATGCGTGTCACACTTGCATCATTTTCCATCAAATGAGGTACGCGTGCCTCATTTTGCATTTCATTGCAAATGATGTATGCGTGCCTCATTTTGCATTTCATTGCATCTCGAGGTACGTGTGCCTCGTTTTGCATTCCATTTTCTATCAAATGAGGTACGCGTGCCTCATTTTGCATTTCATTGCATCTCGAGGTACGTGTGCCTCGTTTTGCATTCCATTTTACATCGAATGAGGTACGCGTGCCTCATTTTGCATTTCATTGCATCTCGAGGTACGTGTGCCTCGTTTTGCATTCCATTTTTCATCGAATGAGGTATGCGTGCCTCATTTTGCATTTCATTGCATCTCGAGGTACGTGTGCCTCGTTTTGCATTCCATTTTCCATCGAATGAGGTACGCGTGCCTCATTTTGCATTTCATTGCATCTCGAGGTACGTGTGCCTCGTTTTGCATTCCATTTTCTATCAAATGAGGTACGCGTGCCTCATTTTGCATTTCATTGCATCTCGAGGTACGTGTGCCTCGTTTTGCATTCCATTTTCCATCGAATGAGGTACGCGTGCCTCATTTTGCATTTCATTGCATCTCGAGGTACGTGTGCCTCGTTTTGCATTCCATTTTCCATCGAATGAGGTATGCGTGCCTCATTTTGCATTTCATTACATCTCGAGGTACGCGTGCCTCGTTTTTGCATTCCATTTTCCATTCAATGAGGTATGCGTGCCTCATCTCGCGCTTCGTTGCATCTCGAGGTACGTGTGCCTCGTTTTGCATTCCACTTCTCATTTTGTATTGGCATACGCATCCCATGTGCGTTACCTCTTTGTTGCCCCCTGGTCTGACGAGACCTTAAACACGTACGGTCTAGGAGACCTTAAATCCTTGGAGGGTGCGAAACCTTCACCATACACGCGCGGTCTAGGAGACCTTAAATCCTCGGGAGGTGCAAGACCTTCGGTGCATTAAGGTGCACACCTTATTGCATTTGGCATGCATCGCATCGCGCTATCTTGCGCATTGCACTACCTTGTGCATCACATCTCGGTCGCGCTACCTTGCGCACCTCAATCGCATTGTTTTGCGCATCTCATTGCATTTGGCATGCATTCTATCACGCAATCCTACGCATCGCACTGTCTTGTGCACTCGCGTTGTTTAGCGTATCGCGCTATTTTGCGCATTGCGCTGTTTGGCACAACCTCATTGCACTTGCATTGTTCTGCATCTCCTTTGAGGCACGCGTACCTCATTGCACTCCATTTTCCATCTTTGGAGACGCGCACGTCTCATTTGCCCCATTTGCATCCGCGTGCGTGTCTCATTTGCATCGCATGCACTTAAAGTGTTGTGTACTCGTTGCCCCCCGGGTCTGGCGAGAACTTAAACACGCGCGGTCTAGGAGACCTTAAATCCTCGGGAGGTGCAAGACCTTCGGTGCATTAAGGTGCACCTCATTGCATTTGGCATGCATTCCATCGTGTTGTTTCGCGCACCTCATCATTGCCCCCCTGGTCTGACGAGACCTTAAACATGCAACGGTCTAGGAGACGTTAAATCCTTGGAGGGTGCGAAACCTTCACCATATTTGCATCCCGGTCTAGGAGACCTTAAATCCTCTGAAGGTGCAACTCCTTCGGTGTTTGTCGTGCCCGAACGACTTTTGGTGGTCTAGTAAAGCCACCTGTCTGTGTTTGCGGTGAGTTCCTAGGAGACCAATGGGGACGGTGAAAACTAGAGTTTGAACGGCTTATGCCTAGAACGCAAAGGTTCGGAATTTCCGAGATTAAAGTCTAGTTTAAATACCCAGGGGGTGTACCATCGGCTTGAAATCTGTATGGAAGCCCCATAGGTTGAGGCGGCGTGTTTACGCCTCAATTTTGGATACCGAACCAACCTAGTATATCGCCCCGTTGGGAGAATAGGGAAAACTGCAATCGCAGCCATTGCATCATATTGCATTTGTCCTGCATCATTTGTAAATATTGCATATGTCATACATTTCAAAAACCAAAAACAACAAAAAACATTGCATTTGTCATGCATCATCGTTAAATACTGCATATGTCATGCATTTTCAAAAATTCAAAAACATTCAAAAACAAAAAAAACCATGCATATGTCATGCATCATCATTGTAGTATAGTGCATATGTCATGCATTTTCTGTAAATATCCACTTCTATTGCATTGTAGTTGCATGCATCCACTGCATCATCTTCCATCTATGGCTTGCGCCTTTCCTTGTTGAGCTTGGTCTGGTATGTGCCCTTACTTTTCACGTCGAAGCATGGTTCATGTGCATCGCGCCTATTCCTTGATGAACTTGGTTTGAGGTTGTGACACCTTTTCTGTGTTAGACATGACTTGTATGTGTGCATGCCTTTCCTAAGCGAGATACGGTTTGGCCCGCGCGCCATAATCGCATATTACATTGTAGTATAATTGTTGCATCCAGCTTTAGGATCATTATTCTCTCCCCAGCGGGTCGTTTCCCCACTTATGTCATTCCACCCAATACTTGTTCTTGTGTCCGTCTGCATCACTCATAGTTCAGACATCGTTCTATGGTAGACGGACTCGTTACTTCCATCAATCTACTTGACATTTGTGTGGTTTCGAACTGCTCATGATTGAATCATGATTTAATTGCTTTGCATGTAGTTTGCATAGTTTCAATTGCATTGCATATCATTTGCATTATTCATACATCATTTTGTATATATTGCATATCATTTTGTATTTCGCATTGCCATGCATATGGCTAACAATATTGTACCTGTTAAGTTTACTTTCTTTACAGGTACGATATTGTATGTACGGCTCATTTGAGGTCGGCGCAACCGGACGAGCCGCACAGGTATTGTATCCTCCGCGTGAGACGTTTTGAGAATTGCATAATTCTCTTACATCCTTTCTGCATTGTAGTGTAGATTGGCGTATGCTAGCTTATAACTGTTGCATGTGTGCTTCATTACAGCTTCCTTTGCATGATCATAAGTTATGCTTGGCTTCTTGCATCGTCTTGCATTTTGCCCCTGCCTTTGGGCGCATACCTTGTTTTGTCTTGCATGTTTGTCCAAGTCTTCGGCCTTGTCAAAAATGGGTCGTCTCTGGGCTTTGACATTCACTCCCGTCATTGTTATGACTTTCGAGTTCTGTCAAAGAGGGGCAACTGTAGACACCCCATTTTTGACCGTCCTCAAGACTTGGACGTCACCGTTGGAACACTCGGTGATTATCCATGTTTGTGTTTGTTTGGAGTCCCCGGAGTTCTCGGCTACGCGCCCTGCCTCAAGACCTCCGAACTTGACCGTTTTGTGTCTGGTTTTGCACCAAACACTTGTGTTTTGCCTTGGAAGGGCAGGGAATGCTTTGTGAGGCACCCCCACATACCACCGGCTGTGGCTAGAGGCCACCGGCTGGTGATTGTTGCCATCGGCACTATATTGTGCCGGTCGGCACTCTTTATGGCAAAATGACCATTTTGCCCTGCCGATCACTGTACAGTTGCTTTATGAGATATTTTCAGACAGCTGTATAGTTTTGGTTCCCCTCCATACACGTGTATGGAGGGATGACCCTCTTAGTTAGCTTAGCTTGTAAGCTTTGCAAGCTTTGCTTGCCTATAAGAAGACCACTCCTCTTCTTGGCTTAGGGTTACAAAATTTTAGACATTTTTAGACAGACCAAGCTCTGGTTTTTAGGGTTATGATAGATACACATCCTATCTCTCTTCTCCTCTCTTGTTAGTCTAGGTGTTTTGTGCCTTACTATTGCACATCAACACCTAGTGTTTCACCTTTCCTTGGTTTCTGAGGTTCCAAGAGGTTGCTCTTGCAGTTCTTGACTGGTTTGAAGCTCAAGGAGGCAACCACATCACCATTGTTGAAGTTGATCATCAAGGGTTCTGCAGGTGTTAAGTGCCGGCCGGCACTATTTAGTGCCGACCGGCAGTCAATTTCCAGCCGATAACTTCATCTAGTGCTGGTGGCCTCCTTCTTTAGCCGGTGGTGCTTTACCCCAGCCGGTGGTACTCCCCAGTGCCCTGAGAGGCACTCCTGGGACTTTGGTAATTTTCAGAGGAGGATAGCAGGGGAAACAGAGGCAATCCGTGCATGGCAGTGCGATTCCGAGCCAGTTCCGAGCGCGTGCTGCATTTGACCCTCATCCCGAGGCGGTTTACTGTTTAATTAGATTAATTATTTTATTTAATTAATTTAGTTGATTTGTAATATTTTAATTAGCTTGCGTAGTTAATTAATCTGTAATATTTATTCGGTCCCTCCGAGCGAGGGCAAAGTTGTAATAAGTGTGTGTGAGTGGGTGTATGTCTTCCAATCCCCATTTCTTTCTCCCTTTTATTTACCCGCTTTCGATGGTAGATTAGGGCATACTTGTTTTAGCATACCTTATGCAATGCATGCGTGCATTCATGCATTTGTTTACATGCACCAGGCTCGGTACATCATACAAACTGCATTGCAATTTTCAATTCCAAATTGAATATGTGGTAGTTGCTGCATTTCATGTGCCATGCTTAGGGTAGCCGAGCCTACTCTAGATTGCATCTATGCCTGTGTTGCATTAGCCACTTAACATGAACTAGGTCATGCATGTTTGCTAACCGGTTTATTGTTTTGGCGCGGAGTACGATGTAAGTATTTTATGCTTTAGCATACCACATGCGTGTGAGTGTTGCCATGACAGTATGATTGCCATGCGACTAAATGCTTATGTGAGATAAACTGTTTGAATGCCTGTGGGTGAAGGTTGGATTGCCTGAGTTGGAACAACTCATTGAAATCCGTATTTTAGCCTACTTGCGAGTAGCAAAATCTGACACGTTTTTCGAAGCAAAACGGATATGCAATGTTTATTTCCAAGTTAGGCAATCTAGTCTATACTTTTGTGTTGTGCGCATCATATAGTAATTCTAGGTTAATAACTGGAATAAGAACGCATAAAGTTTTCAAAAACGGATATCACGGTTAGTAGAGGCCGGTTTTCGAATCGGGCGAAAGGGGGTGCTCATAGCTGACCTTCCTCGATCGTACCCAAGCTCCTGAGCCAAGACCACTTTGGTGATGACGGACACGTGGCCTTCGGCACCGAGTCAGGGTTTCCTAAATTTCCTATTTTAAAATATTTAGGTGGCGACTCTGTAATCTAGCAAAGCAGTCCATGTTTGGCACTACTTTTCAAAAATCTGTTTTCTCAAACGATTTGCCGGATTTGGACTCTTTGGTTCAGATTTAGAACCAACACAAAAACGAGTCCTTGAACTGTAGAGTGAAGCCCACGGGCGCGTCTACAGTTTTTCAACTAGAAATGTTTGCTCAGCCATGAAGGCTTTGAACATTTCTTCCTCCACATTTCCTTCTTTTGGCTTATGCCAATTTCTTCTTCTATCTCGCTATCACTCTCCATCAGAGCTTTCTCCAATCTTGCTAAACTAGTCTTCTCTCTGGCTTTTAGTTCAAAATGAACCTTGGCCAATTGTTCCCTGCTGCAACCTACTTTGCTTTGTAGAGTTGGCTTTGGAGTATGGTCTGACTTTGGAGCCTTCTTTCCTTCTGTCTGGATCAATGAAGAGTTCTCTCCATTTTCTTTCATATCTTGCTGGTACTGGGTGTATCTGTGCTGGATCTTTCTTCTTTGTGATCTCGAAATGACTGGGACCATATTTGGTTCCTTTGTCTTTGGGTGTTTAAGCAATACCCAATTGTTTGGATCCACCAAAGGAGGCTTAACCATTCTTCCTTGGTTTCCAACATCTCTCTGGGTAGGCACTTCCCTAGGTTTGTTTTGCATCACAAACCAATCTGGAACTCCAGGTACCCACGAACTTACTGATTCAGATGTTGAACTGCTTTTTTCTACCTTCGAAGCCATCTTCGAAGCTGGCCGTGAAGGCAATTGCTTGGCCCTGACCTCATGTTTCGAGCCTAATTCAGGCCTTCGATAAAGGTGGCCACTTTCTGTCTTACGTGAGGTTGGTCTAGGGGGCCAATTTCTGGCTTTGATCCCATAACCTGAGCTCCTCTCCAGCCTTCTTTCAGAATGACTGCTCTCCATTTTGTAATAGTTAGGTGGCCTGGACTCATACAAGGGCCTCTTGCCTTTAGCATGCATTCTGTCGACTGCTGGTTCAACTACCAATGGCTGCTGCCTAACACTAGCCGGATACGACCTTTTGTTATAAGCATTGGCTGATTTAGGGTGTCTCTGCACATCCCTGTAATATTGCTTCCCATCAGTTGGAAGCCCTTTCAACCACTTATAACTCAGTCTGCACCTGGGACACATCCTTTGCATTACTGCTGCCTCTAAGGAATCATCATCCAGTGATTCTTTAGTAGAGTGTTCCCTTTGGTGTGAGAAACCTTGTTTGATAGCTGGTGGGTTTCTAGTGTCCTTCTTGATGTTTGCCTGGTTGGCAACATGCATCTGCACATTGACCTCTTCCAATTCTGTCAAGGACAAGTTCTGGAGATCTGACATAATGACATTGGCTGCCACCTCTCCAACTTCTGGAAATGGATCATTGTCGATTCCCATGGCCTTTTCTGCTTTGGTTGGGAATTTCAAACTTCCTTTCTGAATTTGTTCTTGGATCCTGTCTCGAAAAACAATGCAGTTTTTAGTCGAGTGAGACCAAGAGTTATGCCATTTACAATATACTTTTCCCTTAAGTTCATCTGGAGCTGGCAGTTTTACTCCTTTTGGTAACTTAAGGAAATTGGCCGCAAGAAAATGATCAAAAATGTCATCTGCTTTTGTTAAATCGAAAGAATACTTCCTGTGAAGGTCCTTCTTTTTAAACTGCTGGTCAATTGTTGTATCCTTATGAATTAATGCTTTACAGATGACAGACTCTTTGCCTACAATCTCTGCTGCATCGATCTCATAATTAGGATCTCTATAATATGTCTTGTACGATGCATTATTTCGATCTTGTTCCTCCTCTAGTAATGCTTCATACCTAGACACCTTATAGGTTAGTTCCACCAAATCTCTAAATTCAGTTGAGTCAAACTTCTTTCGAAGCCTGAACTCTAATCCATTTTGAGCCAATCTTACGAATTCTGGCTCTGGCAGGATGACTCTACATTTATTTCGAGCCCTTTTAAATCTAGCAATAAACTCAGTAGCCTTTTCTTCAGGCCTTTGACTCAATCTTGCCAAGTCTGCCATGGACACCTCTGGCTCCGATTGGAAGAATTGGGCATGAAATGCCTCTTCCATTTGTTGCCAAGTTTGAATGGAGCCGGGTGCAAGGTTTATGTACCATACAAATGCTCCCCCAGTTAGAGAGTTTGGGAATAATCTCAGTTTCATATAGTCATGATTAGTAAATTCACCGCATTGAGCAGCAAACCTAGTAATATGCTCTACTGTTGATTGGTTTCCACTCCCATAGAAAAGGGTAAAATCTGGTATCCTGAACCCCCTTGGGTATTCATGTACCCTATCTACCCATTTTGGATATGGTTTTCTGTACACAGGAGTCTGGACCCCCCGAGCCATCGGTCCACACATCTCCCTAACAATATCAGCAATTTGGTCCCTAGGGACCATATTTTGTGCTGGCTGAACCACTACTGGAGGGACAAACACAGGGTTTGGTGGGCAGACTTGTGCTTGTGGTCCTCTTGGTCCATAAGGTGGTACATTTGGGACTGGTTGTCCTTGTGGTGCAGGTTGCTATTGGGGGTGTGGGTAACCCCTTTGAGCCTGTCCTACGAAGGGACCTGCGAAAGGCGCTGGAACATGTATTGTGTCCCTCCCATTCATGGGAAAACCTTCCAACCCCCCGGGTATAAATTCGAATAAGGGATTATTGTACCCCCTAGTGCCAGGTATGACTTCGAACATGGGATTTGTGCCCATTCTTATGCTAGTTTCTTGTACTGGGCCAGATCCACAAGCTTGCATGGCTTCATTGTTAAGTACTGAGGCATTTTGGCCTGCTATAGGCCTCGAAATGGGTTCATACCAAGACTGAGGTGATGGTCTTTCATAGTTCTGATTACTAGTTTGACCATTAGAATGTCTATTAACTTGCATAGGCTGTTTATCTCTAGCCAATCTTTGCTGAGGGACATTTAAAACTTCCTCTGTGTGCCTTGTGTTTGTTGGTTAGTGGTTATTCATCCGATCCAAAAAGGATGTTGCCCATCTTTTCATTGTGTTCGTTAATTGCTGTCCCATAGCATCTACTAGGCCATCCCATGGATTTATTGGCTGAGTAGATGGAGCAGTGGATGGTCCAATTCCTTGGTTTCGTCCAATACTATGAACATGTGGTTCTTGTCCTAAAGTACTGGTCTGTTCGACCATAGGTTCTGATAACATAGGAGTTTCCACAGCATGTGTTATCACATTATCCTCTAGATTAGGTATTTCTACCTCTCCTTCTACGCCTTCTTCCAAGCGTTCATTTTCTCCTTGTCGTTTTCTTCTAGCCATTTTAATTAGTCCCACTGGGCGTGCCAAAAATATATATTGGTTTTTTTGCTTTCAAAGGGTATTTGTGTATATGCGAGCGTGTCAGCAAGAATCAATCAGTCCTTACAGAAATTTAATTGCCAACCAATTATCAGACGATTGTGTTTAGTTCTTTCAGCCTCAATGAAGAGGACTTTTACTGGTGGCTTGACTTAGGAGAAAATTAAGCAAAATAACAGTTAAATGAAGAGCAATTGAAGTATTTCATTAGAATGAAAACTTACAATGATCCAAACTCAGCCTCGTAGAGGTTTACAGCAACAATTTATTTGAAACTACTCCTATGATGAACGGCAAAGCAGAATGTAAAGAACAGGTATTTAAAGTGCAGGAAATGTAAAGACTGGAAATGTAAATCTGGAAAAGAAAATATGAAGTAAATGACTGGTTTTTTGGATCTGAGTCTGGGGGCTTTTTCTGGGACCTTCCTTTCTATTTATACTTCTCAAGGATGACCATCGAACAGCACTTCAAATCGTCGAACTGCTCCTCCATGATCGTTGATCATGCTACTCAAAAGTAGTTCCACTACGCCATCACTTGCAGTTGGGCTTCCTTCCTATATTTTGAATTTGAATGTGAGTAACCGTTGAAGCCACGTCACCTTGCATCTCTTTACTGATCCAATGCTACTCAGATCACGTGAGAACCAATATTAGCTGCCACGTGTATGATCAGGATCGAAGACTTGAATAGTCTTCCTATATTACCCTTGCTCTGCCACGCGTCGAATTGTGATTGGCTTTTACAAAATATGTAGCCAACAAACATATACTCAAAAGTTAAAGATTTCATTTTTTTCGAACTTTTTGCACATCTTTCGTAAAAATTCAAAAAGTCATTCCAAACATATTAATTTTTTTTACCTCATATTTTAACTAAAAAGTCAAAAAATTACTAAAATAGTTTGTTTTCAAACAAGGCCACTAGAGAATAGATTTAGAAGGAAAAATTTGCCTAAAAAGTGGTTGTGCTTGCAATGCTCTTCTCAAACTAACAATAATAACATCAATTATTTTCTTATTCCTCTTTCAATAATACTAATAACATGTAAGTTAAATACAAAATAGATCATAGATATTCACATAATTGTGGATCACACGTTGCATAAATTTTACAATAATGTAAGTATCTATGATTTATTATATATATATATATATTTTGTGTTATTAGCATTTTTATTCTTTTCACTTGAAAATGTAAATATGATTCTCAATTAACACACCCTACTGAGGTCCCTAGATTTATATAATTGGATACTTACACAATATTTGGTTTGGAGATTCGAGAAGGGAAATGAAAAAGGTAGGTGAAATGAAAAAGGTAGATTTATATAATTGGATACCTACATTTCATCTAATTTTGTACACCTTTTCCCTTTATCTTTCCAAATGCTTTTCTAAATTCCCCCAACCAGACACAGCATTAGATGGACCATTCACCATTCATTTTGGTACCATTATTCAGAAAAGTATAATTTGCCTAGCAATAATAAAGATGACCCTAGACACATTAATGGATACCTCATCACCTTCGGATATATGTATATATACACATGGAAGGTAGAATTATTCTTTATAGGAAAAGTGAGATGAAGTGTCCCTTTTTTTTACTTTGTCAAAAGAAATCAAAGCGTCAGTGATCACCGCTATCCAGGATTGGTCAGGAGGACCCTCCAACGGTCAAGTTAGAACATTGTTTGGCCATGTGAATTTGTATTTAAAAGAGGATTCTTAAATTAAGTCTGGCATGCCTCATTTGCATCACTTGCTTCGTCTTTTATAGTATTCTTAACTTAAATCCCATCCGTTAGATAAATGTTTGATCCGAGGGTTTTGCCCACTTCTCGGTCTGGTCTAGCAAGTGGCTAGGTTGCCTTTACTTTTGATCGTTGGATTGTCCTATCTTGGACGGCTTAGATTGTGTTAGGTGCTAGTGGCCAACTTGTCAAGTGCTATGTTCGTCTGATCAAGCTGATTGAACGGTTGTGTCGTCTAGTAGACCTGACCTATGTCTCTGTATTTGCTGTTTAATGTCTCTATCGTTGGATAAGGACGAACCCAACGATCCTCTAGCATTCTACTGATCCCCTTCTAGAAGGATATTTGTATTTTTCCTTACTTCTTACTCGCTTAGTCACATGTCATTGTTCTACCAACTGTCTCTAATGGGCTCCTTAGAAACATATCTGGGCCTTTCTTTTTCTTTGGTTTTCTTTGCCTAATTGCTTTTGGGTTTGGGCCAACATTTTATCCTTTCACAATATATATTTAGGATAAAGTTTTTTTCCAGTCCACTTTGTAGATTGGATAGTGTTGTTGGGCCCGTGAGACCTAATATGGGTTTCATTTTGATTATCCAAATTGTTCAAAGTGTAAAGTACTTCATCCATGTAAAAAATCATGATTACCAGATATCGATAGCCCCTTAATTAGATCATGTTTTTGTCAATAGTAAATATAATTTAAAAATAAATTGTTGATAAAAATGACTATCGATACCCAATTAACGTGATTTTTTGCAAGGATGAAATACTCGACAAGCTCTACATATTGAACGATTTGGATTATCGAAATAGAACCCTCGATGAGTCCCATGAGCTCTTCCAATCCACAAAATGGAGTAAAGAAAATTTGCACCCTATATTTATTTTAGAATTTAAGTTTCTATAGAGCGCATCATTTCCTATTATGTTTGAACTAGCTCTTTTTAAGCGACGAAGTTGGTTCTAATCCATCATAATTCTTCTCTAATCTCTCACTTTAACTGTCAAAAAAATACTATTCACAATTTTTATTTGGGCAAACTTCGATTTACCCCTTATGGATTGGGTCGGCTGCGGGTTAATCCCCTGACATTCAAAAATCACCACATAATCCTGTGAATTGTAGTTTATATTATTTATTAAGGATAGTTTAGTCCTTTAGGTTGTTAGGGTAGTACCATCTAACTTAGTGGTGATAGCTTGTAATTTATCATCAGCCATAGTACTATAATTAAGCAACATAGTAAAATCAAAGCAGAGAGACAATTACACAACCAGAGTTGCTGTTGTTATAATTAAAGAGCCCGTAAGGTCAATACTTATAATAACCAGATCCAAGGTCAAACTTATAATAACCAGACCCAATCACTCTCAAATAGCAATCAGAGAGAGAACCAAGGCAAAGCACATATTGTGAGAGGGAGAGAACTGAACCTAAACCCAAAAAGCGAAGTCGATGTCAGATACCAGGTTTGGAGCGAGGTCGAGCAGTCAAACCTTACTTTGATCGCGTGAACTAAATGGAGAGACATAAAGATTACCAATCAGAGTCACATAGAGAATCGATTGAACCAGAGGTAGAGAGCTTCGATCGAACCAGATGAACCAATTGAGGGGTCCAGCTTCGAAGTGCGACGAAGAGAATAGGGGCTGCGATGATCAATAATGATCTGCGAAAGGTATGCTAACATTTGTAACTTGGCTCTGATACCTTGATAACTGATAAGAAAACTTGTATATTGATTTATCAAAAAGAGTACAAATATATAAAACCCTAAGCTAATAGAATGAAACCCTAACAACCTAAAGGACTAAATTATCCTTAATGAATAATATAAACTACAATTCATAAACGCCCATGTGGTTTATGGACTAAAACGCACAGTTAACTTTTCTGTTTAAGATAGCGGAGTGTCAAAGTCACGCGCCTTTATAGAGAGTGAGTCATTTTTATGACGAAAATACCCTTTATATCTCTCCAAATTTACAAAGGATGCCATTCTTTTCCTATTTCTATTTTTCAACCATTAGCAGCTCCATTCTTCCATCCTTCTTGATCATGTGTACATACATATATATATATATATATACATATCAAATCCAATCCATATATATATATACATATAATTTTCTTAATCATGGATATGGGTGGATGAGGGGAGGAGAGAGAACATGATTATACAAGCATATCATACAAACATACATGGTGCAGACAAACCCAGTTCATATTTTCTATAAAACCAAGTTCACATTTATGTTTTATCTTTAAATTTGATTATCGCATATCAGTTCATCATCAATAATGCATCAAGAAACAAAACCGAAAGGAAGGTACAAAAAAAAAAAAGAAAAAAAAAAGAAAAAAGAAAAGAAAAAAAAGAACAGGGCATATTAATCACCAAAAAAAATTCAGTCATAATCAAATAATCTAATCAAGCCATCACAAATCCACCTCCCTGAAGTTCAGAAAATACTACAAATCAACACATAAAGAAGATATCAACCAAGAATAAGACCCAAAAAATGGAAATACAAGAATGGCGATATGTATGATCTCTTTCTAAAGAAATAATATAAACATGATTTCCATTCTTGCTACTATGAGTTAACAGTTGCTGTAGTAAGAGAATATTCAGTAATTGGGGTGTAGAAAGCGACAGGGGATGGTATTATGATTTTGATCCTTTGGGTTTTGTTTGTGTGTTTATGTGTGTTTTGTGCAGTTCAATTGGGTTTTACCCGTATATATATATATATATATCTTTGTGTTATGTTTAAAAAAAAAAATTATTTTGTTTTTGCATCTACTATATGTGTGTGTATATATATATATGAGATTGCTATGCATTGAACACCAAATAAGATTGGTATGCATTGAACACCAGATGAAGAAGATGAAATGGAGAGAGAAGAAGAAAATGAAGATAAGGGTATAATTGTCAATTTACAACTTCTGTTAATAGAAGTTAGTGTGCGTTTTAGTCTATAAATCACATGGGTTATGTGGTGATTTTTGAATGTCAGGCGGATAAACTACACCAGACCCAAACCACATAGGGTAAAGTGAAGTTTGCCCTTTTTATTTTTTGTTAAATATTTTAATAGTTTCTAATCATTTTCTTGCTTCACTTTCAAGTGGAAACTATCAATTTAATTACTTGGCCTTTAAAATTTAATAATACAAATCTTACATAACCTTTGTTTGCGAAGTGGGTTGACTTTTTAGTTTTTTAACTTTTTGGCTTTTTTAGCCTGGACTAAAAAGCTTAGTTTGGAAAGGGCTTTAGGTTTTTTGGTTTTTTTATGAGAGAAAGAATGTAATGATTATGGGTTGGATGTGATATTTTGTCTTATTAAACTTAAAAAAATTATTTTGTTTTTTGTAACTAAAATAGTCAAAAAAAACCCCAACTTTTGCTTCCTAAACAAAGCCAAAAAAGCCCCTACAGATCGGCTTCAGATTTTTCGATAAATTATTACTTGCGATATCTTGCACTTACGTTTGGAATCATGTTTTCACAACCCTCCGCAAGAATATGAATTTTAACAGTTGATGTATTGACGTTGAAAGATTGTTAACGAAAAAAAATTGATGAAAAAAATTACTACGAAACTGATATATGAACTTTGCTATTGGAATGATAGGATAGTGATATTTTTATAACTTAATACTATTATTTTTAGTCTTTTGTATTCAAATTCTACATATATTTTTGGATAAATTACATTTTGTCTTCTTTTTATTTGGCTACTTTTTCATTTTAGCCATTAAAGTTTATTTTTTCTTACTTTGGCCCTTTATGCTTAAAGTTTTTTCCAGTTTACTCTTAAAGTTAATTTCTATTAAAAATTAGACAAAAAATAACACATTAACAGTCACGTGACATAAAAATATTTTATTTTATATAACTCATATTAGTTACATAAACTTAGGTGGTGTTTGGGAAGTTTGGGACTTGCGTTTTTTTTGATTTTTTTTTCACAAAAAGATAAACTTTTTGCAAAAAAAAAAAAAAAAAAAAAAAAACACATTCAAACAAAATATCACATCCAACCTCATAATCATTTCACTTTTTCTCTCACAAACATCACATCCAATCACAAAAAAAATCCAATTATCTTCAAAAAAAAAAATTCTCCAATAATATCCTACAACTGAAAAAACCTACATAAAAACTCATTTCTCAAACACCCACTTAAATTATAGTATAATAATATATTTATTATGTTATGTGAAAGTTATTATGACATTTTCTGTCTAATTTTGAACAAAAATTAGTTTTATGAGTAAATTTAAAAAAACTTGAAACATAAAGCGCCAAAGTGGAAAAAAAATAAACTTCGGAGGTCAAAGTGAGAATGTGGTCAAATATATATGGGCAAAATATAATTTATCCTATATTTTTTTGGTAAATTACACTCATTTTTCTTGAAATTTAGAGAAAATATAGTTCGCCTTACATTTTTAATATAATTATAAATAATATTCTTTTTAGTATGGTTAAAGCGATCAAAACTAATGCTAATGGTGATTAAACACTAAAATAAACAAAGATAAATATATATTTTTGCATGAAATAAATAATAACATTATTTTTTCATTTATACAACTAATGAATTACTGATGAAAAAGAGTTCAGATATTATGTGAATTAAAATATTAAAAGAAATTAATATAATTATGTCAAAAATATAAAATTAACTATACTTTTTTGAAACATCAAAATTAGTGAAATACGCAAGCTTCGTTTAGCATTGGTTTTTTTTAATTGTTTTTTTTTGTGTTTTGATTTTTTTAGCTTGACTTTTTTAGTCTCGTTTGGTTTGATTTTTTTGACTTTTGTAAGAAAAAAAATATAATAATTATAGTTTGAATGTGATATTTTATCTTATTAACTTATGCCAATTTCCTTTTTTTTGGGTACTTTTTTAATCAAAAATGAAAGGCTAAACGAAACTTTAGTGTTAAAACTATTTTTAATTTATTTATTATGGTTTTTGTTGCATTTCGCAGGAAGTATGTTCGTCCTGGCAAGCTGAGCAGCTTCTTCTGGACAGCCTAGCTCTAGTGCAACCGTTTGAAACTTTCGACCTTGTTTTTGTTCGTCTTTGGAGAGATAATTTTTAAGAAAAAATTGTTTGGTTGAAAATTTAAAAAAAAAAAAAAAAAATCAGGCTGCGTTTGGTTGTATTTTTTTAAATATATTTCTACCCTTTTATTTGTATTTGACATTTGTTTACAGTTTTCAAAAGTTAATTCCATATTCAATTTTGAAAACTCTGTTCAAGGTGGGAAAATTTGGGCTAACCGGTCGTCCCATCAGTTATCCGGCCGATTGACCGGAATAGTAATTTTTATTTATTTATTTATTTTTTACATTTGACATATGTTAATTTTTATATATTCAATAAAAAATATTTTCTTAATTTTTTAAAATTTTTATGAGTTTTGAATAGAATTTTGAGTTGTGTGTTTAATTATGAGTTGTAAGTTTTTGTATCAAATATCATATGTCACATTAAATATTCCTCACTCTTTTCAAAACTCATTCATCAAACAAATTTTTCATACTCAAATCATAATTCCAAAACTCACAAACTCAAAATATAACTCCCATTCTCAAATCATATTTAGAAAACTCTACCAAACACTACCTCAAATTCTTTTTCTTTCTATTATATATTAATTAATCATTTTTTTCTTCCACCTCTCATTCTCTCCCATCTTACACATCAATAAATTACTTTTTGTTCTCACATCTATCTCATCAAAAACTCTAAAACTATTTTCAAAACATACAACCAAATAAATTTTTAAATTTTCTAAACTATTTTCAAAAAATTATTTTTCAAGATTACTTCACAAATACAAACCAAGAAATTAATTTTGTTGTAGATGCCTCAGCTAAATTTGCAGTTCAACACATATCCTTAACTATAGAAATAACAAAAAAGTTAGGGTCTAGAATTTGAGGCTCATGATGTATCCACGAATGGGTATGTATGGTGGAGATTGAATTGATGAAATGTGGGGTCTACATATAAATGAATCTAAACTATTGATGTGAAATTCTGGATAATTTAAGAGTTTTTATGTTCGGATATGTAGCATTACTAATAGAACTAAATATGGCTCCTTTGTTTTTGAAGCTGTTTGTGGTATTGGATTTGTTAGATGGCTTAGCTTAATTAGTCACCATAACTCTCCTAACGGCTTAATCCCAAGAGAGAAGTCATGGTTTTAAGGAAGAGTTGAATTAGAAGGCAAGCACTTGGTGATTTGCAATGGTGGAAAAGCTAACTCCTACAGGTGCTAATTTAAAAAATTAAAAAAAAAAAATGTTTCTCAATAAAGATATGTATATAATCCTAAACTTTGTACTAAGCTGATATTAATATAGATATCTTTTGTTTTGAGTTCAAAAAATAAAAATAAAAAATTAAGAGAAGTGAGTGTAATTCATCTATATTTTTTAAGGGAGACTTACATGTAGATTCTAATAAGTATATTTATTGTCTAATACGTCCTATAATAATTAATGATATTTTTCATCAAACACTATTAAAAAACATTACAAATTGTTAATTTTCAGTTACAGTTTGAGAATTTTGTCACAAAAAAGTTACTAATTATAAGTTTTGGCAACAGTTTAAAAAAATCATTGCAAAAAAAGCTAATTTTCAACTTTCAATGACAGTTTAAAAAATGGGTATGGCTTTTGTCCAATCCGGGATCGGACTGGACCGTGCTGTTGGGCCCGTGGAGGCCACCACGGGTCCCGTTTTGATAATCTGAACCGTTGAATGTGTAGAAATCGTCGAGTACTATATGCCTGTAAAAAATCACGTTGATCGGATATCGATAGCTATGTGATCAAAATAATTTTTTTTCAACCGTTAATTTGTTCACTGTCCAATTTTTTTAATATGAAACTGATTTGATCATATAGCTATCAATATTCGATCAACGTTAATTTTTACAGGCATATAATACTCGACGATTTCTACACAGTGAACGATTCAGATTATCAAAACAGGACCCGTGGTGGGCCCCCACGAGCCCAACAGCACGGTCCAGTCCAATCCTGGACTGGACAGAAGCCATACCCTTAAAAAAATATGTAACAGAGAAAACGTCACTAATTGTAAGTTTTAGTGACAATTTATAAAAAAATCGTGATAAAAAAAGTCACTAACAATCAATTTTTAGTGATATGTAAAAAAATTTGTCAAAAAAACTTATTTTTAATGACGATTTGACTAAGACTTATTTCAATAATTTGATAAGAATTAAGTCCAACGATTAAGAACTATTGATGATTTACTCTTTTTTTTTTTTTATTTGTGAGCATTTCTAATAGTTGAAGTCAAAATAGCTTTGCTAAAACTATTTTTTTGGCATGCTACAGTGCACAAAAGTACATTTTTGACTAAACCACTCTAACGGGGACTTGTCAATTTGACACAATTATTTGGGCCATTTCCCTAAATAAGTCAAAATATCAATTCAATTTCCAAACTAAGTCTAGTTTTGAAAGAATTCCTAAAATAGGCTAAAATGTGGTTCACAACCACGCTTTCAACGTGTGTGCGCCTGTCTCGCGTGAAAATTGGGAAGTCTTAAAAGCGTGGTTACAAAATGCGCTTTTGATTAAGAAAGCGCGGTTACAAAATGCGCTTTTAATTAATTTTTTTTTCTTCTGAAATCGCTGTTTGAACCACGCTTTTATCAAAAAAAAAAAAAATTTCTTCTGAAATCGCTGTTCTGAACCACGCTTTTATCCAACAAAATTTTTCGTCTGAAATCGTTGTTCTGAAACACTCTTTTATCCAAAAAAAATTTTCTTCCGAAATCGTTGTTTTGAACCACGTTTTTTGGCAAATTTTTTTTTTCATTAAGTGAAATCGTGGTTCACAACCACGCTTTTAAAACTTATATATAATCTCCCCAGCCCCGTGTTTTGCATTCACGCTTGTTACACTTTCACTCTCTTGCTGCCTGCTCTCTCTCGCTCTTACTACTCTCTCTCGCTCTTACTGCTCTCTCTCTGTCTCTGTGCTCGAGCTCCCTCTGCTTCAGTACTATCGGTCTCTGTGCTCTCTCTCGTTGGTATGGCTTCTGTCATCTACTTTAATGCGTTTTTTGTGTTTGTGAAAATGTGAATGAATTAGGGTTAGGGTTCATGAATGTGGGTATAATGTTGGTAGAATAGGGTTCATGAATATGAAAATGTTGTGAAATCAGAAATAATAAATTAGGGTTAGGGTTTATATTTGTGAAATCTGTTTAGAAATCTATTGAATGTGAAATCTTAAATCTTAAATTAGGGTTAGGGTTAGGGTTTATATTTGTGAAATCTGTTTAGAAATATGTTGAATGTGAATGTTGAATGGTTTATATTTATCTTAAATCTATTTATAATTGTGAAATCTGTTGAATGTGAAATCAGATTTCTATTGAATGTGAAATCAGATTTCTGTTCAATGTGACATCTGTTGAATGTGAAATATGTTGAATGTTGAATCTGTTTAGAAAAATTTAAATATTATGTTTGAAATGAGAAAATGAGGGTTATGGTTTTCAATTGAATGTGAAATCAGAAATGAGGGTTTTGGTTTTGAATTAGGGTTTTGAATTGATGAATGTGAAATCATTTTTCAATTAGGGTTAGGGTTTTGAATTGATGAATGTGAAATCATTTTTCAATTAGGGTTAGGGTTTTAAATTGTGAAATCAGAAATGAGAGTTATGGTTTCAGAAATTAGGGTTTAAGAAATTTATGATAAGTTAAATTTTTTTAATAATGTTATATGATTTTTTTTAGGAACAAATAATTTTTACATAATCAATAAATAATTATCTATAATAATAATTTTCTCGTATATTATTATCGTAACTAACTTTATAATTTATTGGAAAAAAAACATGGCAAAACACAAGAAAATATGATTTTGTCTATATAAAAATTATCTATAATTAAAATTTCAAAATTTTCTATCCCTTTCTTTCAAAATTTCAAAATTATTATTATTTTTTTCTTTCACTTTCACTTTCACTTTCACTTTCCACAAATTTTTCTTTTTAATCAAAACATATTTAAGGAATAATCATGCCATTCCCTTTTATTTTCATTTCAATAAATTAATCACAACCTAACAATATTTACGCTATATTAAAAAAAAATAAATAGAATCATATAATATATATCAGTGTCATACAAAATTGAATTACAAGGAACTATGTTTAAAGTTGTCATGGTTAGTCTAGTACTAATTATCCCGAGTCCATAGATCCAATTGATCATTATATCATTTTTTCTTTCTCTATTATGGAAAGTATAAGGGGATGTTTGGCATAAAAGAAAAGCAAGTCCAGTCAAAAGAAAATGAGGAGAAAATTAAGGGGAAGGGGAGAAAATTTTCAGTTGTAAGAGGGTGGCCGTGTCCTTCGCCGCGAATAGTCTGAGTGAAACCCAAGATGGTCGTCGACGACGTTCTTGTGATTGTGAATTACAAATATATTTTATAGGGTTTTCAATTGTGAAATCAGAAATTAGGGTTATGGTTTCAGGAATTTGGGTTTTGAATTGTGAATCATGTCTATATTTATTGCATTGTGAATTGTGAATCCTATCTATTTTTTTACAAATTAGGTTTTTGAATTTTGAATTGTGAATCTTGTCTATATTTTTTGAATTGAAAATATAATTTCTGATTGCTTCTTAGTCTTGTCGATATAGTTAAATCTTGTTATTCTTTTGCTTATCTCTTCAGCTTCATCATTAGGCCACTATAACTAGTAGAAACAATTTTTTGAGTTGTTTTAGGAAATAAGTTAAAAGCTAATTTTTTGTATTTTATAAATTTTTTTTTGAAAAAACGTGTAAAAAAATACTGAAAATGCCTTTTTACCTCTTTTCCAAAAAATTACCAAAACATTAGAAGTCAAAAAATTTGATATAAATAAATGACTTTTTAGAAGTGATCCACAAAAAAATTGATATAAACATTAGAGGTCAAAAAATTTGATCCACAAAAAATTAGAAGTCAAAAAATTACTTTTTACCTCTTTGCCAAAAGAGTCCTTTCAAGTCGTCATGGAAAATGCTATTATGAAAACATTTGATATATAAAAAAAAAAAATTTGTTTAAGAATTATGTTTGAAAAAATTAAAATATTTGATTTATAAAATGTGTCATTCTCGATAATTTTTACCCGCTTGAATTATTCAATTGACTTATTCTCTATGCGCCTGCATTATGTTTATTCAATTAAGTTTTAACTTTTTATGATAGTCGAATGTCTGAATCAATTTACGTATTTATCGACTAATCTTACAATCCACACCAAACGTCCCTTCTACGTAGATCCGACAAATCTCAATTAATACCTATAAACATGACACATACTGAGAGTTCAACTTGAGATCTGAAAGGAGCATACCTAATTTTTAACACATAATGAGAGCTCATTAATATTGATGAAACTCAAGTTTGACTCGATTCAGGTCGATAATTTTTTTGTTATGGTTTTTATATTACTTAAAATTATGAGAGCTCATTAATTTTTTATTTATGTTATTTCTTACGTTATTTCCCTAAGTTATTTCCTACGTTATTTCATATGAGGTTATTTCCCTAAGTTAGGGAATAATCTCATAGGAAATAACCTATCAAATAACTTTGTCATTAAGGTCCCTATTGGCAGAAGCTTGAGCAAATAAAAGTAACTTCTCTTTAATTGTCCATAAATCTCACTAATTGGACCACTAGTTTTAAAAAAATTAGGTGAACAATGTTTGAAATAAAAATTAAGAACAAGTCATACAAAATCAGTCAAGTTATTTAAACTCAATGAAAAAAATAATAATTTCATAGAAAAAGTTATACTATGATTTAAGATTTTTGTATGACTTGTCCAATTTTGTCCAATCGCACTGAATAAATACAATACTTGATACAAATTATACTATAAAATTATATGAACAGAAAAATAAAAGAAAAATCTTCATAATGTCTTCGCATTCAAAATTATTGATAGATCTGTCTAGTTTATCGAAATACTAATGTCTGAATAGATCAAGATTTATCAAAATATCCTCAAAATAAGTGTTTTTTAAATTGTTACCATTTACATGCGTACGATTAAATCATTGTCCAAATTAGGGGCTTTTCCCAAATTAAGGCAAAATAGTAATTTATTTCCCAAAGTAGGCTTAGTTTGGACAGAATTCCTAAACTAAGCTAAAACGCGGATACAAACCACGCTTTCATTGTTTTTGTGGCCCTCCCGCGGACAATTTGTAAAATCTTAAAAGCATGGTACAATCCACACTTTTAATTAACAAAACGTGGTTACAAATCACGCTTTTAAGGAAATTTTATTTATACATAAATTTTTAAGTAATTATTTTTTAAAAGTAAATCTGATTAAGGAAATTTGATTTATACATAACCATGCTTTTGTTAAGTAATTCTTTCTATCTTCAGAAAACGTGGTTGCAAACCACGGTTTTACTGTTGACCCATGGATAATAACCACTTCTAAGCAAAATGTAAAAATTCAACAAAAAATTCAAAACCAGCACTCATTCTTGTTTCTCATAGACACTCACAAACACTCTCTCTATCCCTCTCTCTGACACACACACACACAACACTCACACTCACATCAAACATATATAATTTTTAATATATATAAATTTTATTTTGTAAAATTCAGACCAATATTAAATATATGTAATAATAATTGATAATAGCAAATAATAATCAACTATATAAAATGATTATTTTTTTACTTTAATTCTTAAAATGTAATTTTTTTATTTAGGTAAATTACACTGACACCGCTGAGGTTTATATTTATGACAGTTATTCCCCCACCTTTGAAAAAAAAAATTCATTGGAAAAAAAATAAAATTAATTGGAAAAATAAATTATTTCAAAAGAAAAATTAAATTAAAAAAAAATTAATTGTTCTGAATTTTATAAAATAAAATTTATATATATTAAAAATTATATATGTTTGATGTGAGTGTGAGTGTTATGGGTGTGTGTGTCAGAGAGAGAAAGATAGAGAGTGTGAGTGTGAGTGTCTGTGACAAAAAGAGTGAGTGCTGGTTTTGAATTTTTGTTCAAAATGTGTTTTGAAAACACGTTTTTACATATTTTACTTACAAGCGTGGTCACGAATATGTATAAATCAAATTTCTTTATGTATAAATCAAGTTTACCGACACTTTATAATTTATATAAAGTCACAACCTACACTCATAATTTATGTAATGATTAGAAATTTAGGTAAATTAGAAATATTGTTACTTTGATGTAAAGTTAGGTTTACCTACACTCCTAAGTTTACCTACCTCATAAGATTGTTGGATTTTCCTACACTCATAAGTTTACCTACACTCAAAGTAACAAGATTAACAACTTACACTCATAAGTTTATGTAAATTACTTAGATTTATAATTTATCAATTACCTAAATCAACTTACATCAATTATATTTATTTAATGATTACAAATGTTGTTACTTTATAATTTATAATCATTTTTATATAATTTATACAAAATTAATCCAAAATTAATAAAAGATTTTCAGACCTAAAACTTAGCTGAATTACATTTAATGTGCACAAGAGCATAATCTTAAGCATAATAAATAATGTAAAAAGCATAACAGAAGAGCATGATGTTAATTTTGTATGTTTTGTAAGATTTGTTTCTTAAAAAGCTAAAAAATCTAAAGCATTATCATTATTTTAACTGATATCTTAATTAACAAATCAATAATGATTGTTGGATTACAATTGCTGATTACTTAAATAAAGTTTTTGCATCACAAGTAATTGTAATTGAATGAGTTAAAATTCATATAATTCTTTTACAAGTACAAGGATATATAAGTATATTATTGCTATTTTAATATTTTTTGTCTTAATTGAAGCAAGTATATGGAGACTGTTCCAATTATTTTTTACTGGGGGGAAACATAATTCGGGATCCCGATGAAGGCGTATTATATGATGCTGAGCCGAAAGGGATATATGCGGTGCAAATTGGCACCACGCTTAGCAATTTGGAGGAGATGTTTACGTCAAAGGTGGCAAGTTACGGGGAAAGTGTCCGATTGACCTTCAAATGTAGATATCCTTATCGCCAGTGGCAAGCACACAACAAATACAAGATATTGCTGATCAATGACGATGAGGCGTTGAACACCGTATTAAGTATCGGTGCAAGTTTTCAAGCACCAAATTGTTTGGAAGTCTACATTGATAAAGAGGTTGTACACAATATCTCGAACATGACACAGATGGATTCTTGTCTGTTCACTACATTGCTGACGCATGGGATTGACACAACAACGTTTCAGTCTCCTATGTATGAATCAGATCAATGTTATCCACTGTGCTAAACACAACAGTCATTTGAGGGCCATGGTGTAGAATCAAGTTCATGTGGTGGATATGATTATGAATTTGACAATAACACACAAGATGTGTCCACATGCAGCCATCATACCACTCCGATTGAAGTTGCTGCTAATATGGTTGAAATAGTGAATGAGGTGCAGTTTGCTGACAGTGACATGTACGGTCCTAATGTCGCCCTAAACGATGATGACAATGAAATGTGTGATGAAGAAAATTTATTAGGCGGATCAGATGATGATGATGATGAAGAATATGACGCCCAGGCTCCCGTTGACCATGAAAATGCCCCCATTGCACCTAGAGTTGAAATCCCTTTCTATGACAACATTCACATGGGTGGTGATTTTGACATTAGTACCCGTGATGTCGTTCCCCGTAACTGGATCTGGAGCGCTGAAAATCCAGAGTTGGACAAAGGAATGGTTTTTGTTGATAAGAAGCAACTTTTACATGCTGTGAAATTGTACCATGCAACAAATAATCGAGAGTATAAGGTCGTAACCTCCAAGCGAGACCTTTGGGTGTCTGCTTGCAAGCACGACTGCAGTTGATGGTTGCGTGCATCTCTTAGTAGGAAACATGGTCTTTTTGAAATAAAGCAGTACATGGGTCCTCACGATTGTTTATACCCACGAATGAACAGGGACCACACTAATATTAGCTCTAGTTACATTGCTTCTCATATTTTGGGACAAGTTGCGGTTAGAATAAAAAATAAATGTTTACATATATATACATATTTGTTTGTTTATAGTGTTCACACCCAGATAATCCAATTCATATTTGATTGTCGTATGCAGAATGAACTTGATATGCCAATTAAGAATGTCATCGAATATATCAAAAAGACCATGAACTATAGTATATCATACAAGAAGGCGTGGCATGTAAGGGCAAAGGCAATTAAAATGGTATTCAGTGATTGGGATGAATCATATAGGCAGTTGCCTAAATTCATGCATGCATTACAGACATCTAATCCTGGCACCATCGTCAAATGCAAGCATAGATATACTGGGCATACAACCATTATGCCTGTCTTCCACTTTGTTTTCTGGTCTTTCAAACCCGTCATCGATGGCTTTAGATATTGTAGGCTTGTTATAACTATAGATGGTACATTCTTATATGGTAAATACACTGGTGTGTTTCTTATAGCAACGATTGTCACTGCCAATGGCAAAATATTACCGCTTGCATTCGCTGTTGTCGACAGGAAGAGTTTGGAGTCTTGGTCGTTCTTCATTCAAAATATCAAGGAACATATTGTCCAGAACCGACAGGGAATGACTTTGATATCTGATCGAGCTGAGAGTATTTTAGCTGCTGTGAGGCGGCATTGGCTGAATCCCTCGCTCCAATTTGTTGGATATCATCGGTACTGCCTTCGACATGTTTGCAGTAACTTTAACACACCGTTCAAAAATAAGGAGATCAAACAACTTCTATGGAAAGCAGGGAGTGCTGATCAACGACGAAAGTGTAATGGTTACTTAGATCAGATACAAGCTATTAACCAAGAAGCCATCAATTGGGTCCACAAGATGAATCCTGAGGACTGGGCCCTTGCATATGACGGTGGATATCGCTGGAGGGTATTGACCATTAATGATGCAGAGTGCTTCAACAGCGTCTTGAAAGGTGCAAGGAACTTACTTATCTCAGCTATGGTTGAATTTACATTTCGACGGCTCGTCAAATATTTGGACGAGATGGGAGCCCAAGCTGAAACAGATGTACCCAATGAGTTCCAATACCCTAGAGAGATGCAAAAAACTATCGAGGAGGGTATCGCAAGGGGAAATACTTTCCAGTTGATATCGTATGACAGATTAGTTTGTAATGTGAAAAAATTGTTATTATTATGTTGTTAAGTTAATTACACCTAAAAACATGAACTTGATTAGTTTGTATCAATATTGTCTTATAGGCCCCGCCGTGTATTTGAGATGCAAACATCTTTTCGCCGTGGACGAGGTCGCAATAGACAGATTGTGCGGATGAATCAACCCACGTGCAGTTGTGGGAAATATGAGATAAGACACTATCCATGTTCCCATATGCTCGCTGTAATGTCTGAATGCGGTGACAATCCATTCCAGTACATTGATCCAGTATATAGGCTTCATGTATACATGAGGGTTTGGGAAACTAAATTCAATCCAATACCGCATCAAGATTATTGGGATGATCTGCAGTGGACCTTAATGCCTAATGAACTTCGTATGCGATAAGTAAAATGGGGTCGTACATCTATGGCTCGTATTCCAAATGAGATGGATATATCAGACAGGTGTTTGACAGCTTGTTGCAGTGAGTGCCACCAGACAGGTCATGACAGGCAAACATGTCTGGCGTGACTTGGTCGATGAAGACTATGTAATACTTACATGTTGTAATATATCATTTTGAAATTCTTTATTTGTAATAGATCATTTAATTATGTATTTTTAAATTCTTTATTTGTAAACGGGGTCGTACATTTAAAATGTGTATTACAAAATGTGTACTTGATTCAAAATGTGTAATGCAAAATTGAAAATGTGTATAATTTATTCAAACTTGTATAATTTATTGAAAATGTGTACTAGTTTTTCACTGTGTACTTGATTCGAAATGTGTATTACAAGATTCTATACTTAATCACGTAGTTCTTCTACCATTTCAAAATTTCATATTTTTGAATAAATTTAATATCGAATGCTGCAATCATTGTTCACATTTTATAATTTAAACAATTTACAAATTTTAAAAAAATTAACCTATTATAAATTAAAATTTTAAAAATTGGAATGTTGTAGTCATTGTTCACAATTACAAATTTTATATGTAATTTGCAAAATTTATAATTTATTCAAACTTTTAGCATTACAAAATCAATATTTAAGTTTTGTCAAATATGCCATAAATGTAATCATTAATTTCGAATTGCTTCCGTGTAAGTGGCACATAAATTTGTCTTTTCTTAAACCCATAAGATTTACTTCATTGTATTTTAAATCGTTAAGTACAAAATCAATAATTATAGTTTTTCTGTTATTATGTTATGATTAAATGAGATTTTGATATGGATGATCTAATATTTCAGTTGTACAGACTTCATGGCACATATACCTGAGGAGGTTCCACTGTTCAAACAGGCACATCGGGCTGACAGTATGTGGGACCGTCCGGTATGCAATAACGTTTGTTGAACTTTACGCTTACAATTAAAATACATTGCATTTTGTTATATATTTCGTGATAATGCTATTATTTAAACTGGTCATTATGTTGTGCAGGATGAGGCACGCACCGTGTTGACATGCCGTCAGGCAGATTCTGGATTGTGGGAGCATCCGTTGGACCATAGAGTCTTGTAGTATGTATTACGCGCGGGATTCTATGGTGTGTATCGTATCGGGCACATTCGATTGGACCACGCACTCGTCACTACTCTCGTCATCAAGAGGTGGCGCACAGAGACTCATACATTCCATTTTCCAATCGGGGAGGCCACCGTCACGTTGTAGGACGTATCCGTCCTATATGGTCTTCAGATTGATGGCCGAGCAGTTACTGGAGTTGACCCATCTTTCGCGACGGAGCAGTGGATAGCCTTATGTGCTAAGCTATTGGGAGTAGCACCTACACCAGCAGATTTGCAGGCAGGTAAACTGAGGGTGTAACGCCCCGACTTCCGGATCGTTAATAAATCAAATCAACCTCAAATTTATAATCACAGATAACTCATAATTCTAAATATACAAATCATCTCCACAAATAATTAACTCAAACGTCTCCAAAACATTAATTATACAAATCTCCAAAAATAATATATAGTTGTGGACTAAAAGAATCTCCAACTCAAATAATCTCTTTAGATGCTTCAACTCCCACCGCCACTAAATTTGCTCCATGCCTGAAAAATAAATTAATTCGGGAAGTATACAATACAACAGGAATAGCAAGGTTCAGACAGAAAATAAATTAACAGAGATCCAGTAATTACACAACCGATTAGATTCGATAAACAAGCAATTTACCAAATTGCACAAACAAGTCAACTCGACATATGATATTTTATCTAGAACCAAATACCCAGTCCTACTCGATACATGACCAGTGACTAGCCTCACCCCCCTCACCCAAGCACAACCGCTTATCCGGGCTATTGGTACAGAGTATATTGGCAAAGTCCACTCGATCCATGTACGGAGCATTTTCATGTCATTTAGCCAGACAAATCAACATTTCCAACACAGAATAACTACACAGAGTTCATCAAATGATTAGAGTAATCAAATGAATCAACAACGAATAATTCCATAGAATTTATCAAACAATTAGAATAATCACGAGGAGTACAACTTTATGGGAATTAAAAATAAACTCTTTGCAAAGAGAATTTGGAAAGCATATTGTATACCACCCGAATTACCTCAAATCAATCTCCTCCGTCTCCAACACTCGAATCTCGATCTTTCTCCATAAATCTCCAAATTCTAAGCCATAAGGTATGTAAGGTTTCACAAAATCTACAACTCTCCTCCTGTATGAAAATGCTTACTCTCACTTTAAACATTCTTAATCTAAACTCTAAATCTATATAACAAATGGAAAGAGATATGGAAAAACCATAGAAAGAAGTTGAGAGGTGGGCTCAATTTATAGGCAACTTGGTGTAACATACTAGTTGGAATATGAAAGGACACATTAGGATTTACTTGAAATTAAAGTCTACTAGTTGGAATTTGAAAGGACAAGTTTGAATATGAATGAACCACTAATAAGGATAGTAAATGAATCACTAATAAGGATATTAAATGAACAAGTTTGTCATAAAAGCCTACTATTTGGATATGAATAGACAAGTCACTAGTTGGATTATGAAAAGACACTAAAAATATGGGGTGTCACAGAGGGTGAGGTGGCTGGCCGAGCAGTTTGCTCATCTTCCAGATCATGCTCCAGATGAGTTGGTACAGCAACATACTCGAGCATATATTTTGTGGCTTATTGGGGGGGGGGGTACTTCTCCCTGATAAGTCACAGAACCTGCTCAAGCTGATGTACTTGCCATTGCTGAGAGACATTGAGGAGATTGGGCAGTACAGCTGGGGTAGCGCGGCTTTGGCATGCTTGTATAGGATGTTATATCGAAATTTCAAAGGCATGAGGGAGATTGGAGGACCACTTGTGTTGCTACAGGTTAGTAAGAATTTTATTACATGTCAATTCATATTGTATGCCATATATCAGTATTGTAATTGTGTTCAAACTATTGCAGATTTGGGCATGGGAGAGATTGATTCGCATTGCCCCATCTAGGCGGCAACTGGTTGGTTCTGGTGAGCTTCCTATGGGTGAGGGGGACATGCAGTTGCCCCCCAGACCGCGAGGTAGCCGGTGGAGGGTTGACATGGGCTACGAGGTCGTCTCGACCCACGTAGTGGTAGTTTATAGATACCAGTTGGACCGGATGATCGAGGGCGAGGTATGAAATTTTTTGATTGCGTTTTAGTTGTCTTCTTAATTGTATATGTTTTGAGTTCACGAGCAAAATTTAATTTATTTGTCGTCATTGTAGTTTATTTGGCAGCCTTACGCTGGGGTCCTCGGTATGCTCCCCGACTGCTGCCGACTGGGTCAGGAGATATGGATGGCGAGAGTGCCACTTATTTGTTTTGACGTGGTTGAGTGGCATCTCCCCCATCGTGTCCTCCGACAGTTTGGTCGGGTGCAGTCCGTGCCGGATCGGTTCGACACTGAGTGGCGATTGCATCGTCGATAGGCGTGGCCGATTGGCATCTGTTTTATATGCCTTATATACAGCTGTGGGATGCCTGCCGGGATAGTATTGTACAGGCTGACTACAGTGATGAGGTGATCCCCTCTTCTGACCCTTATATGTTGTGGTATCGGCGATATACACACCTACTAGTCGGGAATCCGAGCCACGTGTCTGAGTCTGGATATCGGGGAGTTGGGCCTTATCTTAAGGCATTGGTGAGTATCATATTATGTGTCAGATAATTATTAAAATCATACTTGATTTACTTTCAGTCAACTGTAGCCTAATAATACGTCTGAATGTTTGTTCAGGTGGTCGAGCCGAGGTCGTTTCACTTGGTGAGGACGCCCATTTGAGACATGATGGACAAAGATGCCTTGCGTGTCGCAGATCCGGAGTTATTGTACCATGCATTCCTGGTTGCCCATCACGGAGATCGTTTTCATTACGCCCACTACGGTGTACACACTTCGCCAGCCTACCTGCACACATCGCTGCTCACGCCAAGACCTTCCACTTCAACATTGCCACATCAGCTCCTTCGACATCAGTCACCCCACCACATACTACCCTATACATATCTGTAGATTCCTTCGACGTACTTCCTACGCAGCATACTGGCATACCTTATGTGCCTGTGTAGACGCGCCCTCGGGGCCTCATGCTACAGTTCGGACTCGATTTGTGTCGGTTCTTAATATGATCTCACAATGTGCAATGTGAGATTGATAAATCATGAAACAGTCCAAATCCGGCAAATCTTTTTTTGAAAACAGATTTTTTTGAAAGAAGTGCCACACACGGACTGCTTTGCCAGATACAGAGTCGCCACCTAAATATTTTATTTTGGGAAATTTAGGAAACCCAGACTCGTTGCCTAAGGCCACGTGTCCGTCATCACCAAAGTTGCCTCGGCTCGGGAACTTGGGTATGATTGGGGAAGGTCACTCCGTGAGCACCCCCGCTCGCCCGATCAAAGATCGGCCTCTACTAACCGTGATATCTAGTTTTGAAAACATTATGCGTTCTTATTCCGATTATTAGCCTAGATTTACTATGTGATGCGCCCAGCATACAAGTATAGACTGGATTGCCTGAATTGGAACAAAACATTTCATGTTGGTTTTTGAAAGAGGTTTGCTACTCGCAAGTAAGCTTAAAATGCAGATTTTGCCACCCTCGGGTGGGCTTAGAAAACATGATTTTGCCACTATCTAGTGGGCTTAAAACTCACAGTCAATACATTATTCCAATTCAGATAACCCAACCTTCACCCACAGGCATTCAAGCAGTTATATCACATAAGCACGTAGCCTCATGGTAAGCATGCTATCATGGCAGTCACTCACACACATGCAAGGATGCTAAAGCATAAACACTTACTGAGTACTCTAAGCCAAAACAAAAGCTATGTTAGAAATCCATGCATGATCCTAACTATACAGAAATGCCTAATGCAACACATGCAAAAATGCAACTATAATAGGCTCGGCTATTCTAAACATGGCACATGAAATGCTACAGCTAACATATATTCAACTTTGGAATTGAAATACGAATGCAGTTAGTATGATGCGCTGAGCCCGTTGCATGCAAGACAGATGAATGGATGCAAACATGCTATCATACTGTATGCTAATTGAAACATGCCCTAATCTAACCATTATAAGTTGGTAAATAAAAGGGAGAAAGACGTGGGGTTGGAAGACATACATCACACGCACGCACGCACACTTATTACAGCATTGCCCTCGCGCAGAAGGTTCGAATATACAGTCCCAAATGAATAATACAGTCCGAATAAGTACAAAACCCTAATTAATTAACAAATTTAACTAGGAAAGCAGTAAATTAGCATGCAAGCCCATGGACCGCCTCAGCTCTGTTCCGAATGATGAATGATGCATGCTCGGGTTGCCTTCGTCGCGAAATTCCTTGCGATGCCCCGGTTTGCCTCTGTTTGCAATTAATCCCAAAACGTTGCGCGAAGCTCCAAAAGACTGCCGGTTTCTAATGTGCTGCAACAGAGAGCAACAAAGGGGCATGGCAAAGTATTTCCACATATGTGTGCATGACTACTCTTTAGGGAGTGTAGTCCTCGATCCTCGTGCCACCAATCACGCATATCGATGCATGATGGTCGAGGAGTTGAATTGCACGACTCAATATGAAATGAATGCACACGAAAACACAACAAGGCCTAGACTCCATCATGGATAATCCGGAGTGTCGGCGATAGGGAATTGAGACACGTTCCGTCACTCGAAGTAGAAACATCCCTCGTTTCCCGTGCTTGGGCTAACTATTATCCCAAACACAATGCAATATGCATGAAATGCATGAATGCAATCCTAACATGCAACCTAGCATACGCAATACTATGAAATGGCATACACAATGCACGATGTAACGAGGCATACACAATGCTCTAACATACAACCTAGCATACGCAATGCTATGAAATGAAATAGTATACACAATGCACAATGGACTTACACCAACATGAGTGGACCTCAGCCACACTCACATCAGTAGCCATTAGATGAAAATGAGACACTCGAAATGCGTGCACGCATGCACGCAAACCGAAGACCGAACCTATGGCATCAAATGCCACTCTACCAATGCATGGCAAGGCATGAAACATGGCATACAAACATGCAAATTCCAGCACTGAAATACGATGCTAAATGGCCCCGAAACATGGAAATATGGCACCCGATGCATGAGATGAGCCCCGAAACTCAAAACCAGGCACATGTATTGACTTATAGCTATACAAAGCATGTACTATTTGACTATGAAGCACAAAGACAGAGCCAAGGTAGTCGTAAAACATGAACATTTCTAGTTCAAAGCATGGCCAAAAGATGCTAGCATGGTGGACTAAAATAGCATGCAACTTTGACTAGCAAACATGAGTTGTATGGCATGTATATGAAGAAAATGAAATCTCACCAAACCAGCCAAAATCAGTGAACAAAACATGCCAAAATATGCCCAAATAACCACCTTGTAGCACAGCAATGCAGCAGCTTTTGGTCCAAGAAAATGAGCTCCTGACCTTTGAAAATCAGCCTCAAGGTGTTTGAATGGGTAGTGGAGGTAGTAGGCTTGGAGGTGTAGTGTAAAGGTCAAGAACAATGGGTGTTTTGAGCTTTGATGAGAGAGATATATGGAGGGTTGTATGTATAAATCCCAGCTGGTTTTTCTAACCCTTGCAAAATGAGGTGGAGGGTTGGCTATATAGAGAGAAAGAAGCAAGGCTTCTTGGAGAAGCCAAGAGAGGGGCTCAAAGCTTCTAAAGGAATCTTGACCAAAGGGGTCAAGCTTCTTGAGGAAGCTAGACCAAAAGGGTTGACCAAAAGGGCCAATTCCTCTTTGAAGTCAAGCAAAGGGTGCAAAACCAACTAAAAAGGGATCAAAACAAGGACAACACCCTCGGGCAGTGAGACAAGTGTAAAACAGCTGGCACAGCTGGAACACACCCAGAGAGACAAATCTGGCCGGCCAGCTCAAAAGGTTCAAGGTGGTTGGCCGGCCACCTCCCCTGGTCGGCCGACCAGGGGTCAAAAGGGTCAAGCACGATTGCTGGTCGGCCTATCCAGAAAGGTGGCCTCCCAGGTGAGTGCAACATAACTACAGGGAGAAAAACCAGAAACAGTGACCCAGTAGAGAGAAAACCAGCTTTTTAGAGGGGTTCAAAAGGGTCAAAAACAATTATTGGTCGGCCTACCCATATTGGTGGCCTCCTAGATGAGAACAACACAATGATGTGGTGGGAGGCTAGAAATTGTGGCTCAAAAGGGTCAAACATCAGCTTTTTGCAAGAAAAACCGGCTTTAGGAGAGAGAAAAAGGAAAAACTAGTTTTTCAGGGAAAAAGGTGGCCTCCCACCATACTACCACCTCCCTAACCATGAAAATAGGGTCCCTACCAAAAATGGACCAAGACGGATGCAAAACGAAGGTTCGAGGGTCGAAACGAGCGGCCCGGGGCCCCGAAAACTGACTGTGAAGCACTGGAGGTGGCGTTCGACCACGAAGTTGGTCTCTTGGGCCACAGTGTTCCTCAAAAGGGAGGAAACAAGGTGTGTGCCAAAAACTGGAGCAAACGGAGGTGGTTAAGCGGTCCCGAACCGAGGCACACGGCCAACGGCTCTGAAAAATCAAAAACTGGGCTCTAAATGGGAAAAATGGCCTACGACCACGAAACATAGCCTACGGCCACTGAGAGATGGTCTACGAGACTTCTCCCTCCCTTCGGAAAGAGAAAACGAAGAAACCGGGACCTGGTTCACAAACCGAGGCAAAGTACAAAAGAGTTCGGAAGTCCGGAGGCAGGCTCGCAGCCGAGACTCTGAAACCTCAGAACGAGCATAATATGCAATATCACCAAGCGCTCAATCGATGACGTCTGAGTCTTAAGGTTGGTCAAAAATGGGGTGTCTACAATTTCCCCTCTTTGACAGAACTTGGAAGTCATAAGTGACGGGAGTGAATGTCAAAGCCCAGAGACGACCCATTTTTGACAAGACCGAAGACTTAGATAAACAGGCAAGGTAAACAGAGATGTGCCCGTAGGCGCGCTCGCAGGTAGGGGGCAAAATGCAACCGATAATGCAAGAAGCCGAAGGTACTTCATGATCATGCAAATGCAGCAAGCTGTAATGAAGCACATATTCACAATAGATGTAACAGTTTTAAGCAAGAATGCAAAGCAACAACTACATTTCATACAGTGAAGAATGCGGAGAATTGTTCAATTCTCGCCACGTCTCACATGGAGAAAATACAATACCTGCGCAGTTCGTCTGGTCGCACCAGCCTCAAATGAACCGTACATACAATATCGTGCCCTGTAAAAGAAAGAAACTCAACAAGCACAACATTGTTAACAACATATTTTCAACATGATATCGGATGAAGACAAGCATGGTGCCGGTGGAAAAGTGCATCGCGATGCAAGGAGTAACACGCGTGACAACACAGGTTAAGCATGAAGGCATGACAATACCAATGAAACAAGCACTATAATGCAAATGGTGTGCATGAGAATGCAAGTGACGCGCATAGCAATGCAGAACAAGTGTAAACTCGGAGGCAAGTTTGTTACAAAAACAACGAGCAAAGGAATGCAAGTTTTTGACGAGGGCGTCTTAATCGCGACCTCCGGTTTACCTCCCGGAGGGGTCGCAACATATTCAAAAAGGATACACCTCACTTTTGACGAGTAACGATGAGAAACGCATCGAAAGTTGGAGTTGAGGTTCCGGCGGAGCGATTTTGCGACGGAAAGTGCACTTCTCTTGTACTTTTTCAGGTCCCGGGGACTCCAATCATCACCAAAATTTGCAGAGACCTTGGTGGCCACATGGGGAACACCACCGACCAGTTTTATTCCCAGGGGGAGGCCACCGACCAGCTTTTTGCAAAGGGGGTGGTCGGCCTGCCACAAAAGGTGGTCGGCCGACCCCCTAGCCCAAATCCGGGGCATTTTGGTCATTTTGCTCTTGTTTCTTTAAATATACAAAACCAATCACTCCTTGCTCATAACATCAGGTCCAAAACTACCTCCTCCTCCTTCCCAAACCATTTTCTTCCTCAGATCTGAGCTTTATACGCGTTTTCCAACGCCCCACGCCAAGTTGTTTCGCAAAATCTTCCGATTTTCTTCACTTTGAACCGATTAAATTTTGATTTCGGTGCCTTTTTCTTCATTTTCGCCACTTGAGGTGAGTTTTTCTCAACATTTGGAAGATTTTCTCGGGAGTTGACTTTTGTTGACTTTTTCGTTCTCCAAGAGTTGACTTTTGTTGACTTTTTCCAATTTTTGACTCATTTTGCTCATTTTTACTCCTTTTTGCATATTTTCGAAATGGCCGGTCATTTCCCTCATGGTGGAGGTCCTTCGGGCGCCGGGGATGATCCCGATATTATGGCTCTGCCTCCGAAGATCCGACCATTTATGCCTGAGAAGTATGACCCTCTGACACATATTCTTCCTCAGGCAGTTTTTTATCATTTCACTACTTTTGATGATCGAGCACCGTTGGATCTTTTGTTGCGGGAGCCGGAGTCCCACCTCTCTCATGAGGCACCGGAGGTATGTACTTCACTTTTTTACACTTTCTGCAATGTATTCCGCATTTTTGTACGTTTCATGCCTTTTGTTATGCATATCTACTCATTTCAGCACGTAGCTTGTTCTAAACACTTTACCTTATAACACAACATTCTATTTGCATTTTGAACACACAGCTCAAACACTTGAATTTTTGAACACGCAGCCCATAACTTGATGGTGAACACACAGCACACACACATGTTGACAGTTGAACACTCAGCCCAAACTTCGAATTTCCGAACACACAGCCCAGTTGAAGATGAACACGCAGCACACACTTGTTGAGAGTAGAACACGCAGCCCAAACTCTGAATTTCTGAACACGCAGCCCAAGTTGAAGGTGAACACGCAGCCCAAACTCTAAATTTCTGAACACGCAGCCCAAGTTGAAGGTGAACACACAACACACACTTGTTGAGAGTAGAACACGCAGCCCAAGTTGAATTTTCGAACACACAGCCCAAGTTGAAGGTGAACACACAGCACACACTTGTTGAGAGTAGAACACGCAGCCCAAACTCTAGATTTCTGAACACGCAGCCCAAGTTGAAGGTGAACACACAGCACACACTTGTTGAGAGTAGAACACGCAGCCCAAACTTTGAATTTCCAAACACACAGCCCAAGTTGAAGGTGAACACACAGCACACACTTGTTGAGAGTAGAACACGCAGCCCAAACTCTGAATTTCTGAACACACAACTCATTGATTTCATCTGCACACAGCTCACAGCATTTCATCTGATTTAATTTGCACACGGCTCACAGCATTTCATTTGCACGCATCTTATTCATTTCTTGTATTCATTTCATTTGCACACAGCTTATTCATTTCATATATTCATTTCATTTGCAGGTGACTTCTCCTATCACACGAGGATATGGCTCCATTGCTGCGAGGGAGTGGTACGCAGAGCTCTCGGAGGCTGTTCGTGACTGGGTCGACTTGGCAGGGTTCGGGCCCTTCTGTACTGGGATATCTCGCTATCTAGCCAGTAGGGTATTGATGGGGGCCCTGGTAGAGAGATGGTGGGACACCACCAACTCCTTTCATTTCTCGGCCACCGGGGATATGACTATGACCCCGTTTGACTTTGCTGTGCTCACAGGCCTTGATGTAGGAGGCTGGGCGATTCCTTATGACGAGGAGATGGGCGAGTGGGAGGCCGCCTAGATGTATCTGTTGGAAGCTCGCCCGCCAGTTGACAGATCCTTGGGCAGAGTCCGACACACCTGGTTTTCCTCACGTTTTAGGGGGAGAGTGCCCGAGACTCCCGTGGAGGTAGCACAGTACACCCGCGGATTTTTGATGTTCCTCTTCGGGACTACTCTGTTCGCCGATAGGGGGAACACTGTTGGACTCTATCTGCTGAGCGCTCTGGTGGACCTATCACAGGTCAGCCAGTATGACTGGGGTGGTGCTGGCTTGGCTACCCTTTATTGCTACATGAGCGCGACCTCCCGCGGACGGGGGAATATAGTTGGCGGCTACTGGAGAGCCTGGGAGGTACTTTCTACCCTTTTGACTTACATTTCTGCTTTTCATTTTCTGTACACTACACACACGGTACACTTTACATTTTGTATCTTTGCACTCTGCCCTCAGCATTCTGTATTCTCCATATATTCTGTATTCCCATTCTGATGGCTATTGTTCTGTTTCCCACAGTTATGGGTCTTCGCATATTTCCCGATGCTAGCCCCGGAGCTGGAGGTGGAGGTGCCTGTCACCACCCCTTACTCACTTGTATTCGAGGGCCAGTACCGTCCGAGGCCTCGGGAGACTCTCCTCTACCTTCGGCAGTACTTCGATACGGTGCGGTCGACAAAGGTATTTCAGAACTCCCAGTTCTCTATGTTTTCACCTTTGATTTAACTTGCACATTTGCGATATCTAATCGGCTCATAAACTGGTTATCTATAGATCACTTGGCGACCTTGGGTGCCGTTGGGGGAAGATACCCGGTTTCGGTTCACTAGGAGATGGGCCGCCTCTCGGTATAGGATCCTATTCGAGGGGCCAGTTGGTAGGGCCTGGTTTCTAGGGGAGCGCTTCATGCGCCAGACGATGGGCTATCTTGTTCAGAACGTCCCCTCTGCACCTCTGGATGATATGCAGAGTACCGGGGGGCTCACTCCCCAGGAGGTTGCTAGTGCCTTGCTGGGCACCGATGTACTACTGCACTTGGAGGAGGGGGAGTATGCGACCTACCGTCACACATACTTGATGCCTCCGCTGACGGGTGTCCATACTCCTACGAGGAGATCTGCGGGTGTACCGTCATCGAGCAAAGCTCGGGCTGCCGGTGCTCCTTCCACCAGTAGGGCTGGCACATCTAGAGGTGGGGGTGGATTAGTTCCCCCGATCCCTCTGACTCATCATCATGCTGGGTGGCCAGATATGCTGATAGAGTTGACGGGATGGCGATACGGGACTCCTTACCCGATTCCAATAGAGCCTCCCATGCCTGATCACCGATATGTCAGAGATTCTGATTCGCTGCCGGTATGCTTTACAGCTTTGACTTATCACTCAGATACTTGGACATTCATTCCCTCACTGATACTTTCACATTTGTATTTGCAGCCTCCCATCGAGCATATGGATGAGATGCTCGGAATGGTAGCCGCACTCGAGGGCATGGTCCTGCGGAGAGAGGCACAGCTGTCCATCATGGATGTCCAGGTACTCTTTAGTTTTCTTGCATCTATCATACTTCTGATGACATGCTGAACTTGAACATTCCACTGTATCGATAGGCTGCCTGTGTAGAGCACATCTGACACGCACCGCATTCACGTACTGTATCTGTATGCACCCACTTCATGTAGTTTTCTTGTATCTGCATCTGATATACGCATTTGAGCTGATGTATTCAAATTTCACTCTTTATTTTCAGATGCCTTCGGTATGTGCTCAGCCACAGGCCAGGCCGTCTAGGCCTTCTCAGGGAGCCGGGCCATCCAGGCTTTCTCGCGAAGCCGGGCCGTCTAGGTCTTCTCGAGGAGCCGGGAGAGGGGAGTCGTCTCGTAGACGCAGAGCGCATGTCATAGAGGAGGAGCCCGGCGAGGAGGAGGAGGAGGAGGAGGAGGCTGCATATCCCCAGTCAGAGACATTTGCTGACAGAAAGGGTGGCTCCAGTTCCGATCCCGGTAGTGGAGAGGAGGCTGAGGAGGGTTCTGAGGATGGAAGCCCCGACTCAGACGATGATGATGGTGATGGTGGTACAGAGGCTGTTCCACAGAAGAGGATGAAGAGGGCCTCTTATTCCTGAGGCTGAGAGTATTGATGCAGCTGTTCCCTGCTTTATTTACCTTTTTACTAGTAGTTGTAGCACATTGTAAATTATGCAGTTTTATTTTCTGTAAAACATGTACCCTTGTTGTAAAATGTTGTAACAAAGGAAGCATGATGGAATGGAACAACTTTTGTTGAAAAAATGTTGTATTTTATGTTCTTAGCATCACATCACATTACATTATTTTGCACAAAATGAGATTGAATGAAGATTGAGCATTGAAAATCGCCAAGTCAGGTAGTGAACCGACGCAACAAACTAAACAACTTAACTTACTAAGAAACAACAATACCTTAGCAAGTTTACAACTTGATAAGCAAGACATAACAAAGTTGATTAAACAAGGTGTAACAACTCGACAAACAAAACTCGACAGCTCGACAAAACTTAACAACTCGATAAACAAGACAATTCAACAATCAAAACAACAATTCGATAAGCAAAACAACGACTCGATAAGCAAGACGTAACAACAACTCGATAAACAAGGTGCATTTCGGACGATCTGGGTGACAGAATGCATCCAAAATTGAGAAAAACTCGTGCCTTCAACACTCCCGATGCATGGAAATGCTAGGAACTTCCTTCTAGAGGCTAGAACAAGACCAAAGCCCCACTTTGCAGCATGGCCGACCACCTTAGGGAGCTGGCCGACCAGCTTTTTCAAATGGAACCAAAGGGGGTGGTCGGCCTACCAGAAAAGGTGGTCGGCCGACCACCTAGTTTGACAGCCACCAATTTTTCGACACGTGTCCCCCGAACAGTGCCTTATCTTCTTTAAAAGTCCTAGCCTCGTGCCTCATTCATTTCATCTTAGTTTTGCACCAAAATGGAGGCATTTCTCGTCGAAAATCTCGCAGCTTGGATTGCTACTTTAGACGGTTCGGAAAAGTTGAACTTCTGGGGCTTCGGCTTGAATGCATTATTCACGCTGAGCCGTACTCCGCTGCACCTTCCTTTCCTCCATGCCGCGGCGAGGTTTTGGAACCCGGTAACACATGTCTTTAGCTTTAGCAGGCAAGAGATGTGTCCTACGTTCGAAGATTTTTAAGCTTTGATGGAATCTGAACGCCACGAAGAGATTTTACCCCAGTTTCGTTTTCGTCATGCCCAGGCTTTAGGACTGATGTGTGGGCTCACCATTCATGATGCTCGGTCTCTGATCTACAATGGGGAACTAGATATCCTCGGTTTGGTTCATCGCTTTTCTGATGCCGGTAACCGCGGTGACCGTCATTGGCAAGGTTTTTGGCAACACACCCTTTGCTTGTGCATGCTATCTCACTTTTTGCTTGCCCCGGGCTTTAGCGGATCCAACATTCGTCTGATTGAAGTTGCTCAAGGCTTGAAGAAAGGAAAGAGTTGCATTTCCAGGACATTGGTCGAGACGCTGATGGGCTTGGATGCTTTCCATCGCCGGGAGACGACCAGATTTGTGGGGAGTCCACTATTGCTGCAGGTAATGTTTCCCACCCAATCTCACATATGTACTGCCCACATCACTCGGCCCTCAGGCTCGGTTTTTCTCACAAAACCCTTTCCTTACTTTTCTCTCATCGTACATCTCTTTATTCTTTATTCTCTCATTTTTCATCCCTCCCCAGGAATGGTTGATGGATAAATTATGGGTTGTGGACTTTTGCCCAGCCTACTCAGCTCGCGGCTACTTTTTCCGACAACGACTAGTCGATTCCATTGATGAGGGATGGTGGTTCGACTGGATGTGCGATTTGTCTGCAGATCACACTGCTTGGCGCTGTCCTTGGCTCAATCTTCCGGCAATGAGCTATAGCATGTCCTGACAGATCGGGATCCAGTTGATTGGTTTGACCCACTGTGTGTTCTACTTTCCATTCCGGTTCCAGCGCCTGTTTGGTCATGATCAGACTTGCCCACCAGAGGGGATAGAGTACCCGATTACATTCCCGGTCCGAGGCGCACAGCTTGCCCGATATGCCACAGCATGGAGGACGAGAGAACTCTTGGCCCCCGCTCTCACTTTTAGTTGCACTTTGTCTGACGAGTGCTTAGATTGGCTCAATGAAGAGGCACAGATTGGACCCAGCTTGGCACCAGAAGCTTCAACTAGCTCTAGGAGGGGGCACAGAAACACTTGACTTATCTATGCCCGGATTTATTGCTTTATCAGTACTTTCAAGTTTTCTTTATGAATGTAATAAAAAACAACTTCAATTTGTATGCAAGAGCAGGAAGACTCTGTATTGAAATCAATGAAATTGAAGGTTGTGGGTACTGAAAATTTTCCGTTTTAGTCCAAAAATGGTCTAAGTTGTAAAAAGATTAATTTGAACAAAGTCAACTTTTATTAAAACTTTTCAAAACCATTTTCGATATGGATCAGAACTGGACATGCCTGAGATCTGTCACTAAGATGCACAACCCCGGATCTCTACAACTGGAAAGTTGCCCCTAGGCTGAAGAGTACCGCGGCACTGCATGGCAACACAAAGTTGCCCCTATTCTGAATAGCACTGCACCGGAGATTACAATCGAAGCTCTTGAATGCTGAATAGACAAAGATGGCCGAGATGATCAAATGGACAAAGTTGATCGAGGAAAAGTTTGTGACTGAACTTCAAGATGAAGTTGCCTACGTATCCCAAAGATGGGAATCAAGCCTTATGTAGTTCAGGTTTAGGTTCGTTCGAGTATTTTCACTCTCCTTTTACGCTCTAACTTTTGCCAAGGTACAGTGCTTTCAGTCTTCTCTCATCAAAGAGCATGAGTTCCTCGAATCTGCTCTGTTGCCAATCTGCTTCGGCTATTTGACACTCAGCCAGTACTCGTAATGATGGAACCTCAATCTCGATAGGTAGAACTGCCTCCATCCCATAAACCAATGAATACGGAGTCGCCCCGGTAGAGGTTCTGATTGAAGTTCGGTAGCCCCACAGAGCAAACGACAGCTTATCTGGCCAATCCCGATAGGTTTCCACCATCTTCTGTAGTATGTGTTTGATGTTCTTGTTGGCAGCCTCAACTGCTCCATTGGTTTGTGGTCGGTATGTGGATGACTTATGAAAAGCCACGTTGTATTTTTCCAACAAGTCAATCACTTCCTTCTTGAAGTGGGAACCGTTATCTGAAATAATCTCGTTTGGGACCCCATAACGACAGATGATGTTGTTTCTGATAAACTTTGCGACGTGCGACGCCTTCAACACCACATACGATTGGGCCTCGACCCACTTTATGAAGTAATCTATCGCGACCAGGATGAACTCATTCCCATTTGACCCCTTTGGAGTGACAGCCCCGATCACATCAATTCCTCAAACTGAAAATGGCCATGGCGAAGTCATGTTGTACAGCTTTGACGGCGGGATGCTCATGCGGTTTGCATGGATCTGACATTTGTGGCATCGCCGAACAAAACCGATACAATCCTTCTCCATGATGGACCAATAGTAACCCTGTCTGAGGATCTTCCATGCTAACATTACTCCGTTCATATGCACACCGCACTCCCCTCCATGGATGGCCTCCATTAGGCGCTTTGATTCTTCGACATCGACACACAGCTTATGCATTCCCAAATGACCTCTTTTATACAGCTTGCCCCCACAGATGATGAACTGAACGGCCATTCTTCTGATTGCCCTTTTATCCTTGGCATTTACCCCTGGCGGATATGCTTCCTTCTCCAAGAAATTCCAAATGTCGTAATACCAGGGGTTTTCGTTCTGAACCTCATCTATAGCAGCAATCGACTCATAGGCTGGCGCAAATTTCTGGTCAATGATGACTGGACGCATCCGGACTCCAAACGGGATGTCTATCATGGAAGATAGAGTTGCTAAAGAATCTGCGAACCTGTTGTTCTCTCTTAGTAGATGAGCAAAGTTTAGCTTCTCAAACCGAGGAATTAACAAGTCCAAGGTCTGGTGATACATCGTTATCTTTTCTTCTTTGACTTTCCAGTCGCCTTTTGCTTGAGACACAACGAGGTTTGAGTCCCCGATGACGTCCAATCGTCTTGCCCCTAGTTCCAGGGTTGCTTCTGGACCAGCAATGCATGCCTGGCATTCTGCTTCGTTATTCGAGACTTTAAATCGGAGTTTGAAGGCTAGAGGGATACGAGAATTGTCGGGTGCTATTAGTAATACTCCCATCCCGTACCCGTACTGATTTGACACTCCAATAAAGTACATCGTCCAAAATTCATCGTCGATGTGCAAAATGGCTTCATCTGGGAACGAGTACTCCACTGCTTCACCCCCTTCCACTGGATGATCGGCTAAGAACTCTGCTACTGCTCTTCCTGTGACGGACTTGCGTGTCACATATTTCAGGTCGAATTCGGAGAGCAACAGCAACCAATGAGCTAGCCTACCCGTAAGCGCCGATTTCTTGAAAAGATATTTGATGGGATCGAATTGTGAAACCAACATTACGGAGTGAGCTAACAGGTAGTGCCGCAGCTTCCTGGTAGCCCATACCAAAGCTAAGCAAGCCTTCTCCAACGGTGTATAGCGAGTCTCATACTCTAGCATCTTCTTGCTCAGATAGTAGATGGCTCTCTCCACTTTGTCCTCTGATTCTTGCGCAAGCATATTGCCCATTGTGGTCTCAGTTACTGAAAGGTACAATATCAATGGTTTTCCCGGTTCTGGCGGCGACAACACGGGTGGGTTCTGCAAGTATTCCTTGATCTATTCAAAAGCAGCTTGGCATCGGCCGTCCCACTGGAATTTCTTGCCTTTCTTCAAGAGACCAAAAAGTGGTTCACAAGTCAAGGTTAATTTTGAGATAAACCGTCTTATGAATTGCACTTTACCCAGAAAGCCTCGCACCTCCTTTTCAGTCTTTGGTGGTGGCATTTCTAAGATGGCCTTGATTTTAGAAGGGTCGACTTCAATACCTCTCTGTGTAATCAGAAACCCTAGCATTTTTCCCGCTGTAACACCGAACGTACACTTCTGAGGGTTCAACCGCAAACGAAATTCTCTGATCATTTGAAAGAACTTTTGCAAGGCGGTGTAGTGGCCCTCTCTTTCTTTGGACTTGACAATCATGTTGTCCACGTACACCTCAACCTCTTTGTGGATCATGTTATGTAGTATTGTGGTTGCGGCCCGTTGATATGTAGCTCCATCATTCTTCAACCCAAACGACATTACTCTGTAGCAGTAGGTCCTCCACGGGGTGGTGCAGTCTTTTCCCGATCTTCAGGTGCCATCACTATCTGATTGTAGCCTGAGAAGCCATCTATGAACGAGAGCAAAGCATGCCTCACTGTGAAGTCCACTAACTCGTCGATATGCGGCAAGGGAAAGTCATCCTTCGGACTAGCTCTGTTCAAATCCCTGAAATCCACGCACACCCGGATGCTGCCATCCTTCTTCGGTACCGGAACTATATTGGCCAACCAAGTCGGGTATTCGGATACCAGCAGGAACCTTGCATCAATTTTCTTGGTGACCTCTTCCTTAATCTTGAGAGCCCAGTTCGAGCGGATCCTCCCGAGTTTCTGTTTAACGGGTCGGGCTTCGGGGTCAAAAGGGATCCGGTGATATACTATCTCAGGATTCATTCCAGGCATGTCTTCGTAGGACCACGCGAAAACATCTTTGAAATCTTTTAATAAAGCGACTAAGCGCTCGCGTTCCTCCGAAGACAACGTGAACCCGATCTAGACCGGCCGCGGGTCCTCCTCAGTACCAATATTCACTGTAGTGATTTCATCAACTAGGGGTTTAACAAATCTTTCCTGTTCTTGTTCAATTAAGCGTTGCAAAACCGGAGGAATTTCTTCCACGTCGTTTTCGTCAAAATTTTGAAAGTCTGAGTTAATGCAATAAATCAAGGGCACAAAAAAGTACTCAGAAACCACAGTTACATCATTCTCATTAAGCACATCCAAATCGTCCGATTCTTCGGTTACAACAGAATCAAAAGAGAAAGAAAAAGATGACCTGGACAAGACTGTGGCATCCGGGCTGTCATCCCCAGGAATACCAGACTCAGACTCAGTCGAGCTGGAACCTGATTCCGACTCACAAGACTCGGTGGAATCAGATTCCTCACCACTGACCGATCTTCTTTGGACAAAAATCCCTCTTCATACTGCCAAATGAGAGGGGGTGCAATAGATGCATCCAAAATAATTGCTGGTGGGCCCACAACCGTTCCATTCCCGATCACGCATACCGAGAAGTTATCCCCCAAGCACTTCTGTTCGATCAGAGGATCTGAAAGTAGACATGCCAGCGCTACCCCCATTTCAATTTTAGCGTCCTCAGACTGCACTTTCTTATTCTGCTCAACTTCAGTTAATGGATCTGTCTGCTTTTCAGCAACGTCACCCCTGGATAGTTGCAGGTCAAAGAAGATCTCAAAACCAGGCACGCGCTTCATCTTCGCGTTCAGCCATGGCTCTGGGAAGCCACAAAATGGAAAGTCTTTCCCCTCCCGGACGAAGCGTCCGTTTAGGGTACCCTAAATGGGCCTATGCATTAACTCAAAAGGCTTCCCCGCCTTTTTTGCTCTGGCTCTCCCAGCCACCTCTTTACCCTTCCTCACCCAGTCCTCTTGGTGGGCAGATAACCCAAGCCAAAGGTATGCGGGTTGTGCGACACTTCGGCCAATGCTGCGATGCCCTTCTGGCCGCTCTTTCCCAATCCCATCCCGGGGATGTGTTGAAGCTTGTTCATGAGGTATACAGATTGGGCACTGACATATATTCCCTCATTAACAGCCATGATTTCTTCACAACTCGGGCCTCAGCCAAAGTAAACCCCGATAAGAATACATCCTCCATGCCATGTTCGATCTCCAAGACTGGTGTAGACACCTCCGGCGGTGGATGGATTGATGAATTTCCAAAAATTATAGCTACCCCCTTCCCGTGAGGGTATTTCAATATCTGGTGCAGAGTGAAGGAGACTGCTTTTACCTAGTGCAACCACGACCGCCCCAATAGTAGGTTAAAGGTTGTAGGAACGTCTAAGACATGGAAATCAATCTCGTGCTGTCCTGGACCAACCTGGGTCTGAATTTTGACAGTCCCCATTACCTCCCTGCTTGTGTTATCATATGCCCGAATCACCTGGGCAGTTGGCGCGAAGTCTGCGGGCTTCAACCCGATTGCATATGCCGTCCTTGACGGGCACACATTAATAGCAGATCCCATGCCGACAAGAACCACGGGTACCCATTTGCCTCTACATTCCACCGAGATGTAGAGAGGTTTGTTGTGATTTGCGCCCTCAGGCGGTAGTTCTTTGTCAGAAAAGGTCAACGTCGGGGAACCTCCTCCCGGAAACACCAATCCTACTAGCTGCTCCGGCGTGGTGTCTGTAGAGAGCTTAGCCTTGTCCATGGCTGATAAGACAGCCTGTCTGTGTACTCGTGATGCCATAAACAGTCCCCAAATGAAGATGTCTGCTTGTATCTTCTTTAAGTATTTCAGTACAGCCTCTTCTTCAATTTGCTTCTTTTTTTGTCTCTCAGCTTCCTTATCTTTCCCAGATGCCTCTGGCTGGTCTAGGTGCGGAGGCTTGAAATACTGCCCGCTTCTCGTCATATGATCGACCTCACCGATATACCAGGTATCGTCGGGTTGATTGTTCCCCCAATCCTCATCTGTGTGGGCAAGACATAAATCATCGTCCTCCCACCACATTCCATCGGCCAGACACTGTACTCTGTACCTTCAGCAATTTCACCCACATGCTCGCAGCATTTTCTGTCCTTATGCCCATAGCACTTTCGGTCCCCTCATGGGCTTTAGCTTTCCTGATTCTCTCAGAATCCCAAAACTTTTCTTGTTCTGTCTGTGTCGGTGTAGTTGGTTGTTCAGCTTTCTCTGTATCCACAATGCTCAAGTCCCGAGCGAAATTCTTCGTACCGGCGCTTTGACTTCTCTGCATTCTGACGTCAGGCCCTTCCGGCCACAATTGATACTCTCGCCCCTGCTGGGCCCTGTTCCAACTGAGATTCTTTGACGACGTCTGGTAGGTTGTCAAGCCACCCAGTTACCTCTGCCGATTCCTCATAATCAAACCAATTGACTGCGGCATCCCCTGGATCTTGGTCGTTGAAAAACTGGAGGTTGGCTAAGTCCTCTTCCACTGCCGTCAAATCATCTGTCCCTTCCTCAAATCCATCCCCTCGGATCGTACACAGCTCTGCCCTCCCTGACAATTCAATATTCAGCTCAAACTGGCTTGCTGGCAGAATGTAATCACTCGGATCGTAGGCTTCCCTAGCGACACTCCCGGACTGCTCAAACCCTGATTCACCAATTCTATCCTCCTCTGAAATCTCCTCTGCTCTGTCTTCAACAGTCACCACCATTGACTCGGGTTGGGTTCTGGAGATGTCTAACATGCACAAAAAGTCAGTGCAGTCAGGAAGGAGCACCTCCGGCTTAGGCAGGTGGGAAGGAGTGATATAGATACTAGGATCGTAAGACACGACCCCAGTCTGGATAAAATTGACTCTTTTGGGAGGTGGAGCTTGGTTGTGTGTAGGGAGCGGGTTAGTTGTGACATTGGGTTTTTCTGGAGGTAGGATCACCTGTTTGTCAATGAGATCTTGAATCTCATGATGCAGTCGGAAACATTGGTCAGTGTCATTACCATGTTGTTGGTGATATGCGCAGTATTTGGCTGGGTTGTGAGAGGGGGGGAGTGGGTTTGGTAGTGGCCTCGGCTCCAGGGGTTTTAGATGCCCTTTCCTGATTAATACCCCTAGAGCCTTGGACAGGGGCATATACAATGGGGTGAAGTTTCTTTGGCCTCTGGGTTGGTACTTAGTTGTTTAGGTGTTACTTCCGGATGCACCGAAGAAAGGTGTGGCTGCCATGGGTCTTGGAAGGGGAGGGGGAATGGTGGTGACCATGCTGACTTCTGAAGTCCTCGTAGTTGCAGCGCCACTCGGGCTTGCATTGTTGTTGCGGTTAAAGGTTCTTCTGGGTTGCTCCTTATCCTGGTCAATCAGACCATGTTTCATTGCATCTTCAATTTGTACTCCCACCTCATGTAGATCTGAAAAAGTGGGGAAAGGGAGCACAATCATTTTTTGCATCAGTTTTGGCTGGAGATTGCGCACAATCATCCTGATTTGATCCTTATCGGTAGGCCTCAGGGTCATCATCAAAGCCTTCGCTCTCCACTGAGTTACAAACTCCGAAAAGCTCTCTTTAGGCTCCCGCCTTGTTGTTTCGAGATCCTGGGTTGTAATCTCGATTTGAGTATTGTAAGACTATTGTGCAACAAAGGCCTCGGCCATCTCATCCCAACTTCTCTTGACATCATCCTCTAACTTTGCATACCAGATAGCGGCCACACCCGATAGGGTCCGGCCAAATCGGCCGTAGTATATCCGAGAATAGCCGGAGGTGGACCATGGGATCCCCTGATCCGTCGAAGCGATCGATTTGTGGAATTTTGAACCTATCTGGTAGCATCACAGCCACATCGGTATATCCGTCCTCGATATCCGGAATAGCCTTCACCCCTTGGGATTTCTTGAACAACTTCTCGAGCTTGCCCAATTTCAGTGCTGTAGGGTCTACCTCGAACTCGAAGGGAGAGTCCGGGTTGTTGATAGGCGTATGTGCTTTGGATAGTTGAGGTAGAAGAGGGGGCGGAGCTGGCCCCGTTGGACTATCTGTGTCCTCTTGAAGGGTCTGAACATTTGGCAAGATGTTCTGGGCATTCGGCAGGGTATTCTGGATAGTTGGTGCCTGCTCATGTAGCGGGGCTCTTGGTGGGGGAGGAGCTTGATGTGAGGCTGATGCTCCGTTCTACTGTTGCAGTCTAGTGATGAGCTCGGCCTGCTGGGCCATGACAGCAGCCTGTTGTTTGGCGAATTCCGCTTGGCAGATAGCATCCTCCTACATTTGCTTCATACTCTCTTGGAGCTGGCGCATCATTTCTTCCATTCCGGCCATATTCTGCTGATCTTGCTTACTGACTGGTATGTTTATCTCAATGGCGGCGAGATCTCGGTCGACGTTTCCTTCGCTAGAGTAGACCATCGCTCGTAATCTCGCCGACACATTGCGCTTCCTCGGTCTTCGTCTGATAACTGGAGGTAGAGAGTGGAACACTGGCTGTCCGTCAACCAGATCCTCAGATCGATTAAGTCGGCGACCTCTTGTCCAGGGTGCTTGGGGAATATCTGCTTGGTCGGAAGCAATTGTGCCAAAACTGCCCTAGCAAAAAGATAAATAAAGCAATAAGGAAACAAATAAACAGGTAAACGGACAGCATAACGGCCTAAAATAAATACACAACACGCAGTCGGGCATTACAACACACAGTTGGATAAGCTGAATACATGCTGTCCTCACACTGATCATTATCCCCAAATCACTGTTCCCGAAGCTGAATCCGATACCCACAGATAACTGATTCTCAAACACTGAACTGATACCCGTAGGTCTGATGCTCAAACTCGCAAACTGATACATACATCCCTGTAGAGACACACTCTGACAGCACAGACAGCACATAATAGATAATTGAGAGCCAAAACACCCCTATGTTGGGGGAGGGTTTCCCTGTCCTATTTTGTTAGGAGCTAGGGTTTCACTACGCACACAGCGGTTTAAAACAACCTATTGGGTAAGCAACCTGTCCTAGTTTGGAATGGTCACTATGGATCCGAATATGCACTAGGTCGAATGGTCAAAAAGGGTGCCCTGGTGAAACCGGGGTTTGTGTTCCCATACTGGCAGAGCCCACAACCGATCAGCCTTATGGTCATGCCTTGACAAGACAAGCCTCCGGCAAACCGTTCAGGAATAGCAGATGGCAAACACGGTGTCCTAGGCGCACCAATGCAAATGCAATGCAAAGAAACACATAAGTGTAGTAAAAACAAGATATCATGAGTTCGAGTCAAGTTCTCTAATTCCCCAGCGGAGTTGCCAGAAATTGTAGACGCGCCCTCGAGGCCTCATGCTACAGTTCGGACTCAATTTGTGTCAGTTCTTAATCTGATCTCACAATGTGCAATGTGAGATTGATAAATCACGAAAGAGTCCAAATCCAGCAAATCGTTTTTTGAAAACAAATTTTTTTGAAAGAAGTGCCAAACATGGATTGCTTTGCCAGATACAGAGTCGCCACCTAAATATTTTATTTTGGGAAATTTAGGAAACCCTGACTCGTTGCCTAAGGCCACGTGTCCGTCATCACCAAAGTTGTCTCGGCTTGGGAACTTGGGTACGATTGGGAAAGGTCACTCTGGCCGATTTCGCCGCCGATCAAAGATCGGCCTCTACTAACCGTGATATCTAGTTTTGAAAACATTATGCGTTCTTATTCCGGTTATTAGCCTAGATTTACTATGTGATGCGCGCAGCATACAAGTATAGACTGGATCGCCTGAATTGGAACAAAACATTTTATGTTGGTTTTTGAAAGAGGTTTGCTACTCGCAAGTAAGCTTAAAATGCAGATTTTGCCACCCTCGGGTGGGCTTAGAAAACATGATTTTGCCACTATCTAGTGGGCTTAAAACTCACAGTCAATGCATTATTCCAATTCAGATAACCCAACCTTCACCCACAGGCATTCAGGCAGTTATATCACATAAGCACATAGCCTCATGGTAAGCATGCTATCATGGCAGTCACTCACACACATGCAAGGATGCTAAAGCATAAACACTTACCGAGTACTCCAAGCCAAAACAAAATGATCCTAACTATACAGAAATGCCTAATGCAACACATGCAAAAATGCAACTATAATAGGCTCGGCTATTCTAAACATGGCACATGAAATGCTACAACTAACATATATTCAACTTTGGAATTGAAATACGAATAAAGTTAGTATGATGCGCCGAGCCCGGTGCATGCAAGACAGATGAATGGATGCAAACATGCTATCATACTGTATGCTAATTGAAACATGCCCTAATCTAAACATCATAAGCTGGTAAATAAAAGGGAGAAAGACGTGGGGTTAGAAGACATACATCACACGCACGCACACTTATTACAGCATTGCCCTCGCGCAAAAGGTCTGAATATACAATCCCAAATGAATAATACAGTCCGAATAAGTACAAAACCTTAATTAATTAACAAATTTAACTAGGAAAGCAGTAAATTAGCATGCAAGCCCATGGACCGCCTCAGCTCTGTTCCGAATGATGAATGATGCATGCTCGGGTTGCCTTCGTCGGGAAATTCCTTGCGATGCCCCGGTTTGCCTTTGTTTGCAATCAATCCTGAAACGTTACGCGAAGCTCCAAAAGACTGCCGGTTTCTGATGTGCTGCAACAGAGAGCAACAAAGGGGCATGGCAAAGTATTTCTACATATGTGTGCATGACTACTCTTCAGGGAGTGTAGTCCTTGATCCTCGTGCCACTAATCACGCATATCGATGCATGATGGCTGAGGAGTCGAATTGCACGACTCAATATGAAATGAATGCACACAAAAACACAACAAGGCCTAGACTCCATCATGGATAATCCGGAGTGTCGGCGACAGGGAATTGAGACACGTTCCCGTCACTCGGAGTAAGAAACATCCCTCGTTTCCCGTGCTTGGGCTAACTCCTATCCTAAACACAATGCAATATGCATGAAATGCATGAATGCAATCCTAACATGCAACCTAGCATACGCAATGATATGAAATGGCATACACAATGCACGATGTAACGAGGCATACACAATGCTCTAACATACAACCTAGCATACGCAATGCTATGAAATGAAATGGCATACACAATGCACAATGGACTTACACCAACATGAGTGGACCTCAGCCACACTCACATCAGTAGCCAGTAGATGAAAATGAGACACTCGAAATGCGTGCACGCATACACGCAAACCGAGGACCGAACCTAAGGCATCAAATGCCACTCTACCAATGCATGGCAAGGCATGAAACATGGCATACACACATGCAAATTCCAGCACTGAAATACGATGCCAAATGGTCCCGAAACATGGAAATATGGCACCCGATGTATGAGATGAGCCCCAAAACTCAAAACTAGGCACATGTATTGACTTATAGCTATACAAAGCATGCACTATTTGACTATGAAGCACAAAGACAGAGCCAAGGCAGTCCTAAAACATGAACATTTCTAGTTCAAAGCATGGCCAAAAAATCCTAGCATGGTGGACTAAAATAGCATGCAACTTTGACTAGCAAACATGAGTTGTTTGGCATGTATATGAAGCAAATGAAATCTCACCAAACCAACCAAAATCAGTGAACAAAACATGCCGAAATATGCCCAAATAACCACCTTGTAGCACAGCAATGCAGCAGCTTTTGGTCCAAGAAAATGAGCTCCTAACCTCTGAAAATCAGCCTCAAGGTGTTTAAATGGGTGGTGGAGGTAGTAGGCTTGGAGGTGTAGTGTAAAGGTCAAGAACAATGGGTGTTTTGAGCTTTGATGAGAGAGATATATGGAGGGTTGTATGTATAACTCCCAACTGGTTTTTCTAACCCTTGCAAAATGAGGTGGAGGGTTAGCTATATAGAGGGAAAGAAGCAAGGCTTCTTGGAGAAGCCAAGAGAGGGGCTCAAAGCTTCTAAAGAAAGCTTGACCAAAGGGGTCAAGCTTCTTGAGGAAGCTAGACCAAAAGGGTCGAGCTTCCTCAAGAAGCTTGACCAAAAGGGCCAATTCCTCTTTGACGTCAAGAAAAGGGTGCAAAACCAACTAAAAAGGGGTCAAAACAAGGACAACACCCTCGGGCAATGAGACAAGTGTAAAACAGTTGGCATAGCTGGAACACACCCAGAGAGAAAAATCTGGCCAGCCAGCTCAAAAGGTTCAAGGTGGCCGGCCAGCCAGGGGTCAAAAGGATCAAGCAAGATTGCTGGTCGGCCTACCCAGAAAGGTGGCCTCCTAGGTGAGTGCAACACAACCACAGGGAGAAAAACCAGAAACAGTGACCCAGTAGAGAGAAAACCAGCTTTTTAGAAGGGTTCAAAAGGGTCAAAAACAATTACTGGTCGGCCTACCCATATTGGTGGCCTCCCAGATGAGAACAACACAATGATGTGGTGGGAGGCCAGAAATTGTGGCTCAAAAGGGTCAAACACCAGCTTTCTGCAAGAAAAATCGGCTTTAGGAGAGAGACAAAGGGAAAACTGGTTTTTCAGGAGAAAAGGTGGCCTCCCACCATACTACCACCTCCCTAACCATGAAAATAGGGTCCCTACCAAAAATGGACCAAGACGGATGCAAAACGAAGGTTCGAGGGCCGAAACGCGCGGCCTGGGGCCCCGAAAACTGACTGTGAAGCACCGGAGGTGGCGTTCGACCACGAAGTTGGTCTCTCAGGCCACAGTGTTCCTCAAAAGGGAGGAAACAAGGTGTGTGCAAAAAATCGGAGCAAACGGAGGTGGTTAAGCGGTCCCGAACCGAGGCACACGGCCAACGGCTCTGAAAAATCAAAAACTAGGCTCTAAATGGGAAAAATGGCCTACGACCACGAAACGTAGCCTACGGCCACTGAGAGATGGTCGACGAGACCTCTCCCTCCCTTTGGGAAGAGAAAATAAAGAAAGCGGGACCTGGTTCGCAAACCGAGGCAAAGTACAAAAGAGTCCGGAAGTCCGGAGGCAAGGCTCGCAGCCGAGACTCTGAAACCTCAGAACGAGCACAATATGCAATATCACCAAGCACTCAATCGGTGACGTCTGAGTCTTAAGGTCGGTAAAAAATGGGGTGTCTACAGCCTGACCCTGATTGGACACCGCCCCGATACATGTATGACGTTGTTACCCCACCCACCCAGTTACCACCACCAGACAGTTCGACCGTGACCATGAGTAAACATGATGCAGTTCTCACTGACATCTCCCACGTTGACGCTGAGGCCCATATTGAGCCCCCTCCCGGTGCGCACGGGAGAGGCCGAGGTTTTGGTCGTGGCGGAAGTCGCGGCCAAGGTCGGGGTACAAGCAGAGGCAGAGGTCGTGGTCCAGCTGCAGATCGTGATACAGTTGCACCAGATGATGGAGTTTCACAGCTCACAGCAGTATCCGATCTTCGGCCACAGACAGGATCAGGGGCAACACATGCAGTAGAGGGGCGGTCACACTCACATGCTCCACACGATACGCATTTACGATTGGGGGAGCCAGATATTCAGAGAGTCTACCGCAGGAGACCAAGGAGGGAGGTCCACAGTCGGGGTTGTAGGACTGGGGGCAGGTTAGGGCATTAGCAGGTGTGATATGGAGTGTATAGTTTATTTTATTTATGGTTTTTGTTATAGTTTTTGTAAATCAAACTTGTATAGATGATGTAAATGTGTCATACTTATTTATTCGAAAAATATAATTTTACAATTTTTTATTCTTACACGTTTTGATGATTTCCATAAAAATGAAAAGGAAAACAGGAAAAAAAAGGATAAGAATTGATAGGATTTTATTATTGAGCGAGATTGGAGGACCACTTGTGTTGCTACAGGTTAGTAAAAATTTTATACAAAAAAAAATCTGGGAAAAAAATGTAAACATTGCATAATGGATAGTTGTGGGGAGAAATATGAATAAAAAGGAAACAAAATAAATATCTAAACAAACACATAATTTTGTTTTCCCTTTTCTTTCACTTTTCTGAATGATTGCATTCACTGTCTTTTTTTCATGTACAAACCAATGATAACCAAACAAAATGTAGACATATATATTTGTTGTTCATCTAACTTAAACGTGTATTTCAACTATTTGTTATATGAACATGTACTTCATGAAGTATCATTATTATATTCCACATCAATAATGCATGAAATCATGAAAGTCTAGTTCAAGTAGCGTTCTTCAAAATAACAATAACAGAAAGAAAGTAAAGGTAGAATTACAAGAACTATTCGAAAACAATTGAAATATCTCCCTTCATTGATAAGTCGTCGATAAGCATTACAAATTGCATGCATTACAGAAATGGTTTGGGCGTTCATCCAAACAATTTCATTCATTATCATCATCATCTGACATCTCAATATCAGATTCATATATAACATCCATGCTCCAGGTGAAGTATTGGTGTGCATCATCCATTAACCCATCTTCGGCATGCTCATTTGCGGTCTTCATTAGTTTGGACCTTTGCAAACGTTGGGTCATGCGATTAACCTCGTCGTGGATACGCTGCAATGCCCTTTGCAACAACTGTGGAGTGTCAGTTGGCATACGCATGGCTAACCGGCGAGGAAATTTAAGATTAACTTCACGACATAGCTCAACGAGAACATTTGCTCGAGTTTTGCGAAATTCCCACTCAGCTCTCATGGTATTGACGGTGGCATGTGAGTAACGCAAATTTGGATTTAATGGGTATTCAAATTCATCTCCATCTGCAACCCAATAGCGACCCATTGTTGAATATAGATCAACCACCGTATATCTCATGATGATATCGCTCGAAATAGCTGTAAAACTTTTGTTGTGGTATGATGCGATATTTATACCATATATACACATGGTAGCTGTATGTATGAAATTATTGTAAACAACTATGCATCAGAGTTGTCACGTCAACTTTTATGACCTGAACAACTATGCCTCAACTTGATAGGAGTTGTCACTTCGACTTTTATGAATTGCATAATTTATTATTATTCCAAAACAAAAAGTAAAAACATAAAAAAATAATAATAAAATAAAAACGTCTGAATTGGTCAAATTACAATTTAAAAATCTTTAAAATATTTTTAAATTTTTGGAAATATTTATTCACAAATTTGTTTTACTTTTTAGGTGTATTGACATATTTATTAATTTATTGTTATTTTGTTATGACACCCCCTCAAAATTTTAATGAATTGCATAATTCACAAGGGCACAGTAGGTATGGTACGATAATAAATTGTAGCTCGGCGCAGTGATACGTCCAACATTTGTCAGTGATGCTCGCCAGTGACTTGAACAGACGTAATAATTTGGATGCTTTGTTTTTTTCTCAGATGCTATATGACTTTGAGCAGCGATTTAGTGATGCATCTGACTTTGTGGAGTGATGCATCTGACTTTGTGCAGTGATGTAGTAATGCATGTCACTTTATGCAGTGATGCAGTAATGCATGTGACTTTCTGACTTTGCCATGCTTATATAGTTTGTCACTTTTTTCCTCACATTACGTGATGCATGTGACTTTCTGCAGTGCAAATAAATGCTTTATTTTTTTTCTTACATTTCAGAATTTATCTAAGTCACATCAATACGACCACATGGCAATAGTGTTGATAAACAATTATGTGAAGGACTGAAGGAGTAAAGTGTAATTTACCGAACATAAAAATAAGCAAAAAATGCAAAGAGGAGAAAATGGGATGATTGTGAAGTTCATTAAGTGAAAATAAGATAAAATATAAGCTGCAAAGTTCCAATCGTGTTTACATATCAGGTGACCATTTTATTATTTCGGTGAAAAAAACAACGATAGTTTTGCAGGTCGAAGTGAGTTGGACGATTGTGTATTTACTTGCACTCTGTTTCATAGTTGTTTATGAAGAATATTACTTTAAAATAAAGAAAATTTAAGCATTTAATTTAATTTATAATTTTTTGAAAACACCAATTTGTACTGAAATCGTCAATTCCAAGTGACTACTTACTGTATTAAAAAAGTGAGCATGAAAAAATAGTTTCATGTGGCGATGTGACAACTCACTGCATGTTGTTTTATTTGACAACTCACTGCTCCAATATGAAGGAATTGCATTGTCATCCTCTGGCCTACAATTATGATTTTATCTGACAACTACGTCTGTGACTACATCACAGGTACACAAAGTCACGGGTACTCAGGATTGCATGAAATGAAAAGCTAAAAAATAATATCTAAAAAATAATATCACGGGTATCACTTCTTCCATAGTGCCCCAGCATGCATTATCGTCACTAGATCATCTCTAGTTAACCCTCAGTATGATGTCTATAAATAGCGACACCCCCAGTATGATGTTTGTTTCAGTCATAACAATAGTAATATATCTACAATTAGGATTATTATTTGTTTGTTTATTTTATGAACAATGTCTTCAAGAGGTGCAGGAAGTTCACGCCAGCAAAGAAATCCGAAAGTGTGGCTACTATCTCCATTTACTTATGACTACAAGAGCGAAAAGTACTCGAGTCCGAAGGATTATTATGCTGGTATCCGAGTAGAATGGGTGTTCAGGGTAACGGAGCAAGAAGGATTGTTTAATGATCTACGTAACTTTGGGGCACCGGTACCTCATCGTCGTTCATTGACTATGGCTAGACGAAATGTGAGTGACTATGAAAAAGCAGTTAGCAGAATTAAGAAGGAGAACAACAGAATGTTGATGCGGAGATGTCAATATTCCATGCTTCAGCTAGCCACCGAAATGACAGAAGCAAGCAACAGAGATTTGACAGTGATTGAGCGAAATAATGTCTTAAACAATGAAAAATATCTCTCTGACTACTACATGTCAGATGAGGAATGAGAAATCAAACACCTTTATCTTTCATATATGTTTGTATGTTGTCTCATATCTTCGTTACTGGAGTGTAAGACAATGTTGTTGTTCATCTAACGTACGGATGTATTTCAAGTATTTGTTTTATGAACCTGAAGTTTATGAAATAACTACATTTATAATTGCACATTTTTTAGTTCATGACTTTCTTTATTGAATTGGAATGAGTTAATGAATGTTCTAGATTAATGAATGGATTAATGTATGTTGAATTATGTGAATACTTAAAACACATAAAACAGAACAGGTAGCTCGGTGAAAAGATTCCCTTAACTAGGGCTCATGAAATAAGGATCCTGTACATAAAGAATTTCAATCTCCATCAGGAAAGAAGAAAGAGTCGCCATCCAATTCCTGGAAGTCCAGTCAAAATGATGACTCTGGTAAGGAATGGGGGGTTGACAGATAACTAAACTTGGGGGACTGGACAAACAAGCTCAAAGCCAAATGGTTGGTCTAGTTGGGGGACTAATAAAGTTCATACAAACAAACTACCACCTTGAACAGCACATAAAACAAAACAGGTAGCTCGGTGAAAAGCATCCCTTAACTAGGGCACGTGAAATAGGGATCCTGTACGTAAAGAATTTCAATCTCCATCAGGAAAGAAGAAAAAGTCGCCTTCCAATTCTTGGAAGTCCAGTCAAAATGATGACTCTGGTAAGGAATGGAGGGTTGACAGATAACTAAACTTGGGGGGCTAGACAAACAAGCTCAAAGCCAAGTGGTTGGTCCAGTTGGAGGACTAATAAAGTTCATACAAACGAACTACCGCCTTGAACAACACATAAAACAGAACAGGTAGCTCGGTGAAAAGCTTCCCTTAACTGGGGCTCGTGAAATAGGGATCCTGTACGTAAAGAATTTCAATCTCCATCAGGAAAGAAGAAAGAGTCGCCCTCCAATTCCTGGAAGTCTAGTCAAAATGATGGCTCTGTTAAGGAATGGGGGGTTGACAGATAACTAAACTTGGGGGGCTAGACAAACAAGCTCAAAGTCAAGTGGTTGGTCCAGTTGGGGAACTAAATAAAGTTCATACAAACGAACTACCGCCTTGAACAACACATAAAACAGAACAGGTAGCTCGATGAAAAGCTTCCCTTAACTGGGGCTAGTGAAATAGGGATCCCGTACGTAAAGAATTTCAATCTCCATCAGGAAAGAAGAAAGAGTCACCTTCCAATTCCTGGAAGTCCAGTCAAAATGATGACTCTGGTAAGGAATGGGGGGTTGACAGATAACTAAACTTGGAGAGCTGGACAAACAAGCTCAAAGCCAAGTGGTTGGTCCAGTTGGGGAACTAAATAAAGTTCATACAAATGAACTACCGCCTTGAACAACACATAAAACAGAACAGGTAGCTCGGTGAAAAGCTTTCCTTAACTGGGGCTCGTGACATAGGGATCTTGTACGTAAAGAATTTCAATCTCCATCAGGAAAGAAGAAAGAGTCGCCTTCCAATTCTTGGAAGTCCAGTCAAAATGATGACTCTGTTAAGGAATGGGGGGTTGACAGATAACTAAACTTGGGGGGCTAGACAAACAAGCTCAAAGCCAAGTGGTTGGTCCAGTTGAGGAACTAAATAAAGTTCATACAAACGAACTACCATCTTGAACAACACATAAAACAGAACAGGTAGCTCGGTGAAAAGGTTCCCTTAACTAGGGCTCGTGAAATACGGATCTTGTACGTAAAGAATTTCAATCTCCATCAGGAAAGAAGAAAGAGTTGCCTTCCAATTCCTGGAAGTCCAGTCAAAATGATGACTCTGGTAAGGAATGGGGGGTTGATAGATAACTAAACTTGGGGGGCTGGACAAACAAGCTCAAAGCCAAGTGGTTGGTCCAGTTGGGGGACTAATAAAGTTCATACAAACGAACTACCGCCTTGAACAACACATAAAACAAAACAGGTAGCTCGGTGAAAAGCTTCCCTTAACTGGGGCTCGTGAAATAGGGATCCTGTACGTAAAGAATTTCAATCTCCATCAGGAAAGAAGAAAGAGTCTCCTTCCAATTCCTGGAAGTCCAGTCAAAATGATGACTTTGGTAAGGAATGGGGGGTTGACAGATAACTAAACTTGGGGGGCTGGACAAACAAGCTCAAAGCCAAGTGGTTGGTCCAGTTGGGGAACTAAATAAAGTTCATACAAACAAACTACCGCCTTGAACAACACATAAAACAAAACAGGTAGCTCGGTGAAAAGCTTCCCTTAACTGGGGCTCGTGAAATAGGGATCCTGTACGTAAAGAATTTCAATCTCCATCAGGAAAGAAGAAAGAGTCGCCTTCCAATTCCTGGAAGTCCAGTCAAAATGATGACTCTGTTAAGGAATGGCAGGTTGACAGATAACTAAACTTGGGGGGCTAGACAAACAAGCTCAAAGCCAAGTGGTTGGTCCAGTTGGGGAACTAAATTTAAAACTCAATTGGTTTTACTTGATTTGCTTGTCAAAATCACTATTTACAATTAATTATGCACAAACAGATTGTTTTCTGCGCCTTTTTCAAGAAATTGACGATTCTGTGAGAACAGAATAGCAATCAACGCAAGGCCAAAAATGTAAGAAACTTGACTTGTACCCAAATGACAACAAATAATTCAAATAGTCATACTTTTCAATGAAATACACGAACGTTTGGTCGTAACAACGAATGATGCATAGCTAAGTGAAACACAACATTGCCTACATAAGCTTTATTTTTTATTACAGTCTCAATTCAGAAAGTCACATGGCAATAGTGAATTCACTGATTTACCTTACAATGAGCATGCCATTATTTTGTCCGTATATGCAAATGGATTGTCAAGTCATGTGACTTGGTGCACATGCTTTGGTTTTCTCGATTTTTTGCTCGATTTTTTTATTACAGTGACAACTCATTTCTTATTAATATATGTGGGATTCTTAATTCAGAAAGTCACACGGCAACAGTGAATTCATTGATTTACCTGTAGACACCCCATTTTTGACCGCCCTTAAGACTTGGGCACTACTGATGGTTTACTTGGTGGAGAAAGGTGTGTAGGGCAAAGGTTTAGTTTCTTCGGCAAGAAGAGAGACAAATCCCAACTTCATACCCCTTTTGGACCAAAACAATCTTGATCAAAAGATTTTAGATCTTAAAACCCTCTCTTTCAAAATGTTTTGAAAATAAAGTTCCTACGATGTTCCGACGCTCGCATTTCGGTAAATATTGCGCTTTTCGATAAATCGAGTAAGAACAAAGTGGAGATGAATGAAAAAGAGATGAAATCTTTGAAAAATCTTTCAAAACACTTTTTTTAGGGGTTTGGAGTTGAAGAAAAGAGGAAAGGAGAGAAGAAAACTAGTTTGGGAGAAGTTCGGCATGAATCCGGGTAGAAGAGTGTCGAACAGCCCTTGCTGAATCGGGCTTATTCATCTGCATTCTTGGATTTTAGCTATGAGGCCACCACTATTGGAAAGCTTACTTCTGGGGCTTCATTTTTCACTCAAGAATCACCTAAAGCCATGTCCGAGTGGGAGAGATATGGTTGGTTGAAGTAGGGGATCAATCCAATTGGATCGAATCTGCGCGGCTTCACTAAAACAGGCATAACTTTTCGCACAGGAGGAATTTTAATGCAAGGTTTGCGCCATTGGAAAGCTAACTTCTGGGGATTCAATCTGGACACCCACCGGCCACTTTTTGACCTTGGCAGCCACCTACCGGCCATCAATTTAGCCGACCGTCCAGTAAAAATAGCAGACCGACCATTTATTGTGCTGACCGACCATTTATTTGGACGATGGCCCCCTTTTCTGGCCGGTACCACATTTTTGACTCTTGTAGGCATGGTGCATGCTAGCTATGCCAGCTGGGGTGCACAGACCCTACCCCGATACACGTGTGTGGCTGTTTTGGCCCCTTTGCACCCTTTTTGATCCAAACTTTCTCTAGAAGATTGCATCTTTTGCTCAAGCTTCTTGAGGAAGGTTGACCCTTTGTCTTAGCATCCTTAAAAAGCTTGAACCTTTGGGTTAGCTTCTCTTGGAAGCTTGGTCCCTTTGACCCTTTCATTTAGCTTCTCTTGCAAACTTTAAGCTTTCCCTTGTCTATATAAGGAGACTAACCCTCTCCTTTGTTTTGGTTCAGCAAAAACCAGACCTAAGACACATATATATCTGATATACACCTTCACTCTCTATATCTCCCTCTCTCTCTTCATTTGTGTGTGTTTGAGGGCCTAAAAGTGCATTTTGTTCTTAGTTTTGCACTAAGTCACCTACTACTACATCATACTTCGACTTTGGGAGGTGTTGAGGGTTTGTTCTTGAGGTTTTGAGCTGGTTTTGAATAGAAAAAGGGGGCTGGACTTGTTGTTCTTCAAGTGTTCTTCAAGGTTACACTATTTGCTTTATTTCCCCCATTCTTGCACTAGTCTTTAACCTATCTTGCATACTGATTTAGGCTTTGTGTATAACTGAAAAAATTCTTATATTTGTATGCTTAAGATACTTCATTAAGGTCATTTTGGTGTTGGGGGTTGACCTCCCCTTCTTAGGCCTTGTTCGGCCCTTTTTGTGCTCTCTTTGTTAAGCTTTGGTTACCTTGGTGTATTGGCCTTCTCACCACTGAAATTCAGAGGATTTTCAGTGGTGAAGAAGGGGTTTTGAGGTCTTGCATAGGGGAGGGACACCCCTCTCCCTTTGTCTCTCTTTTGTTTGCATTTTTGGCTTATAAGGGTAGCATGCATGATTAGTTGTTCTTGGCTCCATTTCAGAGGTTTTGGGAGGTTATTTGGGCATATCTTACCTCAGTTTTTAGTTAGATTAGAGGTCCCTTGCATGCATAATATACTTTTTTTGTATTCCCCCATTTTGCTTAGAAGTGCATCTTGCCATTAGACCATCATGCTTGCACATTTTTGCCTAGCTTTGTCAAGCTTTTAGTCATATTTTGCCATGCTTGAGGTCTGTTGGGTGTTGATTTGGTCATGCATTTCATGCTTTGTATAGCCCCTTTGCATTCTAGCATGTTGGCATCGGTTGTGTGAGTCGTGAGCATGCTTGAGTTGGGTTGTTTCAGTGATTTGGAGTCATTTCACATGCCATTTCAGTCCCTAAACCATGCTTGTATGATTGCATTTATCATCCCTTTCATGCCTTGAAGGGTTGTTCTTTTGTGCCTTGGAAAGGGTCATATTGCATGCCTTGTGTTTAAGTCATTTGGGCTGCCATTCATGTGGGTTTCGAGGTGTATTTTGCTACATTAAAACTCTGTTTTTGGTTGTTTAATTCGTGCCATGTGTGATCGTGATAGTTGTAGTAGAATGCTCCTTGTTTATGCCTTAGTCTTAGGCCCATTGGTATGCATGTTTGCATGAGTATTTTCCCACCATTTGCACCACTTTCGGCCACTGTTTTGGGGCATGGCTGAGGCCTCTCACTTCAGTTTAAGTCCCTCTTTGGTGCATAGTTGCATGTTTGACATATTGCCTCTAATTACATGCTTGCATATACCATGTTTGCATCACATATTAGATTACATTGCATTGACTCTTGTATGATTAGCACATTGCACATTTGCATATTAGGTTGCATTGCATTTGGCATGTTTTGTTAACTTAGCTTCATGTCGCATATTTGATCTATTTTGCCTACTTGAGCCTCATTGCATACATGCATTACATTTTGGTTGGGTTTGGGGTGTCAAACCAAACTTGAGGACTGAAGCGTGTTCGTACTCAAAGTGACGAAACACGTCTCACTGCTCGGTTGCCAATGCCCTTGACCTCAACATGATAGGTTGTTGGCACTCATTTGTTTTGTTTGCATGCATTTACATTGATTTGCAACTTGGCCTCTTAGGCCATCATGCATCGAAATGCGCAATTGATGGCACGAGGGTCGAGGGCCACACTCCCTTGAATCCATAACATGATTGGGAGAGTGGCCATGCACACATTTGCTTGAAAATTCCATCATATACACTGCTTGCCCTCCGTTGCTGTCAACTGCAGGAAGCAATGGCCGACCGGCCACATACAGTGCCGACCGGCCACCAAAGTTCAACCGGTGACACCAGCTTTGGCCGATAACCTTGTTACCATGGCCGGTGAACTTTAATTATGGCCGGTGACATCCCAGAGCAATCAGAGGATGATTCAAAAGGGATCTGGAGACTTTCAGAATTTTCAGAGAAGCAAGGCAGTGAAAACAGAGGCATCAGTGCTATAGTAGGGAGTTTCCGGGCAAGACGAGTCAAGCATACATCATCCACGCATTCCGAGGCAGGGTTGCGGCCACCTTCCTTCTACATTTAATTTGTTAATTAATTAGAAGTTTTTTAATAATTAATTTAGCGGTATTCATTCGGACTGTAATATTTATTTGGACCCTCCGAGCGAGAGCAATTGTATAATAAGTGTGCGTGAGTGTGTGTATGTCTTCCAACCCCACGTCTTTCTTTCCTTTTATTTACTAGCTTTCGATGGTTAGTCTAGGGCTTGTTTCAATTAGCATACAGTATGATAGCATGTTTGCATCCATTCATTCGTTTTGCATACACTAGGCTCGGCGCATCATTCTAACAGCATTTGTATTTCAATTCCAAATTGAATACGTGTTAGTTGTAGCATTTCACTTGTCATTGTAGATTAGCCGGGCCTATCTTAGTTGCATTTTGCGTGTGTTGCATTAGCCATCTTAGCATGAACTAGGATCATGCATATGATTACTAACTAGCTCTTGTTTTGGCTTGGAGTACTCTGCAAGTTCTTTTGCTTTAGCATCCTTGCATGCGTGTGAGTGTTGCCATGACAGCATGATTACCATGAGGCTAGTTGCTTATGTGATATAACTGCTTGAATGCCTGTGGGTGGAGATTGAATTACCTGAATTGGAATAATGCATTAAACTGTGAGTTTAAAGCCCACTAGATAGTGACAAAATCATCTTTTCTAAAGATCACTTAAGGGTGGCAAAATTCATGTCTTAGCCTACTTGCGGGTAGCACCATCAAACCATTTTCAAACAAACAAACATGAAATGTTTTGTTCCAATTTAGGCGACTTAGTCTATACTTGTTTGATGTGTGCATCACATAGTAAATCTGGGCTAATAACCAGAATAAGAACACATAATGCTTTCAAAACAAGATATCACGGTTAGTAGAGGTCGATCTATGATCGGGCGAGAGGGGGTGCTCATAGCTGACCTTCCCTAATCGTACCCAAGTTCCCTAGCCGAGGCAACTTTGGTGATGACGGACACGTGGCCTTTGGCACCGAGTCAGGGTTTTCTAAATTCCCCCAAAATAAAATATTTAAGTGGCGACTCTGTATCTGGCAAAGCAGTCCATGTTTGGCACTTCTTTCAAAAAATCTGTTTTCAGAAAGGATTTGTCGGATTTGGACTCTTTGGTGATTTATCAATCTCACATGGCACATTATGAGATCAGATTAAGAACCAACGCAAATCGAGTCTGAACTGTAGCGCCGAGGCCCACGAGGCGCGTCTATAGTTTCTGGCGACTCTGCTGGGGATTTAGAGAACTTGACTCAAACTTGTGATATCTTGTTTTGACTACACTTATGTGTTTCTTTGCATTGCATGTGCATTGGTACGCCTAGGACACCATGTTTGCCATCTACTATTCCTGAACGGTTTGCCGGAGGCTTGTCTTGTCAAGGCATGACCATAAGGCTGACCAGTTGTGGGCTCTGCCAGTATGGGAACACAAACCCCGGTTTTTACCGGGGCACCCTTTTGACCATTCGACCTAGTGCATATCAAAATCCGTAGTGACCATTCCAAACTAGGACAGGTTGCTTACCCGATCATAGGTTGTTTGAAACCGCTGCGTGCGTAGTGAAACCCTAGCTCCTGACGAAATAGGACAGGGAAACCTTACCCTAACATAGGGGTGTTTTGGCTCTCACTTGTTTGTTATGTACTTTAGAGTTGGCCTCTACAGGGAATGCCTATATCAGTTTGCAAGTCTGGATATCAGGCCTGCGGACATCAGTATTTTGGGGCAATCAGTTTTACCTGAGGGTATCAATTTACAGGGCAAAATTTTAGGGCAGAATTCAGTAAAGAGTACAGTCATTCAGCTATGCTCATGTCCATTCTAGTGAAATCAGGCTGAGATGCTCTATGTTTTCTCTTTTGCTAGGGGGTAATCCCGGAACGATAGCTTCAGAAGGCTCTGAGATCCTCCAGATTCATTGGACTTGTATTGATAGACTTTGTCAGGTCAGAGATTCAGTTCAAGGGCAACCAGTTTTCCTTCGCCAGTGGTAAGGCAAAGAAGGGCCAGATAGGGCTCATTGGTTTATCTGATCCGTCAGTCGCCAGTCGCATCACCTTTGTTCGAACTCAGCAGACTGTGATGGCACAGGGTTCGGAAGAATTTGTGGCCGTGATAGCAGCGTTAATTCAGGGAACTGCCATGCAGGCCGAGACCAGTTTTGAAACGCAGCGCCCATCTGGGGCATCTGCCTCACATCCAGCTTTGGGACCCCAGCCGAACTTTGACCCACTTCCGCCAGTTGAAGATTTGCAGTGTCCGAATCCTCGAGAAAGGTTGACTCAAGCTCGAGTTTTTAGACCCCTGGTGCAGCCTAATGAGAGGCTTTATCCCCTTGATGCTAATGACCTCGATCCGACCGCGGTAAAAATTGCGAACCTTGAGAAGCAATTCAAGAAGGCACAGGGCCTTAACTCCATTCCCGACATTGAGGATGGGCACACCGAGGCTGCCGTTCGGCTCCCAGACAGATTCAAAATGCCATATATTGACCGTTTCGACGGGTCTGGAGATCCAATAGTACATATCCAACTTTTCTTGGATGTTCTGAAGCCGATGGGTCTGACTAAGCCACATAAACTCTCTCTGTATGGAAGAACCCTGTCGGGTGTAGCAGCCACTTGGTACGCTAAGTTGGAAGATAAAGTGAAGCGAAACTAGGAAGAACTGGCTGAGGCCTTTGTCGATCAGTATTCCTACAATACCCAAGTTGAAATGACCATGCAACAGCTTGAAACAACCCGCCAGAACCCAACAGAGCCTTTTGTGGAATTTGTTGCAAGGTGGAGGGCAAAGGCAACACAGATGACAGATCACCCTTCTAAGAGGGATCAAGTGCAGATGATGGTGTGAAACCTCGAGCATGATATGTTGCAAAAGTTGATAGTCGCTCCACTATTCACTTTCAAAAGTTTGCATGAACTGGGGGTTCAGGTCGAGAATGCGTTCAATAGCGGGATCATTCCCAGAACAAGTGAACCGACAAGGAGGGCGATTGCAGGAAGCACCAATGCTGGTAGTAGCACTATTCCCAAACCCACCGAAATCAATACAGTCGCCACAGCCGACCCTTTTGCCAATCCAAGCCTACAAACCACCGGCCCAGCCCGAGCTCAAGGCAGAACTTTCACCCCCCTCTATATGAGCCTGACTAGCGCACTAAAAGCCTTGATGGAAAGAGGGCATCTCAAACCCGTCGATCCTCAAGCTCTTCTTGACCCACTCCCAGCCAGACATAACCCCTTCAAGTACTGTGTGTACCATCAGCAGCGCGGTCATGGTATCGACCGTTGCTACCGCCTTGGTCATGAGGTCCAAAATCTCATCGACAACCGGACGATAGCTCCACCTTCAGCCCCCAATGACCAAATACCTTATCCACATCTCAACCTAATCCACACACTGGCCGTCCCTTACGACCCGAGCGTATACATCACCCCAGCCCATTTACCCAAACCGGAGGTGTTCATTCCCGTCAGCATGGACTTATGCATGATGGATGCATCTGAACCCCAATCATCCCAAACCCATGAACCCACTACTTCTGAGCTGATGAGGATGATCAAAGATCTTTAGAGAACTATGGCAGATCTGGCCTTTGGAGTTTTGGTTCCGTCATGAACTGCATCACATACCAGGGAGTTCATGTCAAAAGGTTCCCTAACCTTGGGACGGGCTGCATTGGGAGAAGGCCAATCTCTTGGCAAAGTGGAAGCCAGTGATAAGAACAAGGTAGGGACAGGCGTTGGTCCCCATGAACACCTTCAGTGGGATATTGAGGCTTTGAAAGCCGAAGGGCTGAACAAATAGCAAGTACTCGCAGTTGTTGCAAAAACTATGGATGACACTTTTGCCACTCAAAATGAGAGCATTCTGAATCAAGGGGCAAGCCGGGAGAAGGGTCGTTGCATCAGGAATGTCCCTTTCAGCTCTAATCCCGTGCTCGAAAGAGATCAACAAACCCAGTCAGTGCCTGTCAATCCCTTTGCTGGCACGTCCAACAAAACTCCGAAAACATTAAAACACCCACCTCGGAGCAAGAGAGTGTTCACGCCATTGTACATGTCTCTATCAGCGGTCTTGAGGGTCCTGATCAGAAAGGGGGATCTGAAACCCCTAGATATGTGGCCATTGCCAAATAAACTTCCTCCCTCCCATGATCCGGCCAAGTACTGAGCCTTCCATCAACAAACTGGTCATGGCACTGATAGTTGCTTCCATCTCCGCCATGAAATACAAGATCTGATTGACAATGGAATCATCGTCGCGCCGGGTCCTGCAAAGTCTATCGGCATCGGGTCAGTGAACCTGGGGGATAATGTGAATATGTGATCGGGGGATGAACCATGTCACGCCCCAATCCCGCCCCTAAAAGATTTGGACATGACCTATTCGAAGGCAGACACTTAACCTGTTATGTATATCATATGGGGCCTGAACGAAAGCATTAAATATTAAAATTTGACAATAGAAACAAACTCCATTGAGCTACCACTATCATGCCAGGATCATAAACTCTTAAGAGACAAATAAAATTTAAAACATACACCTAAACATTTGTTATATACAAACATATATACAGACCCAGCCCGGTAATTGGGCGTATATCAAAAACAACATTAGAATTTACAGCATGTTATGGACAATCAGAATAGCTCCACCAAAAGGGTAGGCTTCACTCAATGCTTGGACATAGAAAGGTTGACCCAAAGAGGACAAGCGTCATGGCTTAGGACTGACCATTTGGTTGGTTACCTACAGAAACAGACATAACATAGGGTGAGTCAAGCTCAGTGAATAGTAGTACATGAATAATGTAATGATCAACTTGCATAATAAAGTACAAAACTGTAAAGCATATGATTGATTACATTCTGTAATTATTGCTAATATAGTCATGGGTCCAGTTTTCTTAACAGAGTGACTTTAAGCCCAATATGTACAGAACAGCCATAGGTCTACTCACACAAATCGATCATAGGCCCAGAAACATATACATATGAATTAGCATAAATAATATAAGTTTAACCGAACGTTGCTGTTAATTGATAGACATAGGTGAGTACATTTCATAGATTGAACGCTTCCAGAAATACATAGATACCATAGTTTCCTACCATAAATCAGTAGTTCTTGGAACAACCCACAAAGCAAAATAACTTCAGATATTATCAGGACTGACTAATCTTAAGGTTATACAGAGGCACACAAATCCTTTCAATCATTTACATGAGTTAACATAGTCAGTTTCGACAATGGTTAACAATCAATATAGCATACTCCACAGACTGTATACGTGCCATCACAATACTATTTGTAGGGACAGAACAATTTACCTCACAATGGTCTTGAATCATTAGTGACAAAGCAATATGATTCAGAATGCCCAAGCATCATTATTCCATTTGGTTATCATGCATTCTCATTCCGCTTGAATGCGCTAATACTCAATAAAACTTGTAACATATATAAAAGTGTAAGTAATACAGAGATCATATATGAATTCATTGGCAGAACGACTTTGTTGGTTCACAACTTCCCAATTTGGCCCTAGGCCTGATGGGTTCACATATTCATAAATTAGCCTTTGGCTTCTTGGATACATAACTTAGATTCTTAGTTTCACAAGTTGGCCCTCGGCCTCTTAGCTTTAGATTCACAAGTTGGCTTTCAACCTCATAGATTCACATTTCATAAGTTCCTTAGATCTTAGATTCACATTTCATAATTTCACAAGTCGGCCCTTGGCCTCCTGGCTTTATGTTTCACAAATGACCTTCGGTCATAGAGGTTCACATCTCACAAAATGGCCCTCGGCCACATAAGTTCACATTTCACAAAATGGCTCTCGGCCACATAAGTTCACACTTCACAAAATGGCTCTCGGCCACATAAGTTCACATTTCACAAAATGGCTCTCGGCCACATAAGTTCATAGTTCACAAATTCACAAGTTGAGATTCATACTTCACAATTTCATATAAACATATTCTTGAACCACGGTATTATTACCCCCGGGCAAGGGCCACAAACCACGGTATTATTACCCTCGGGCAAGGGCCACATCATTTCGTAATTCACAAATTGAAAATTCATACTTCACAAATTCTTTTGATGCTTTCATAATTTCACACTGTTTCTCACATGGCATTCTTTTTTTTTTCTCAACTCTTTTGATGTTTCCATAATTTCACAATATTTCTTACATAGCATACATAGCATACATGTCAACATAATTTACGACGAGGGATATAACGTCAATAATGTTAATTATTAACGGTTAAAGATACATCGAGTACTATTACTCACAGTGTTCAGGTGCTTGGTCCGCCCCTGTAGCTGGTCCTACACAATTCACGTAAGTCAAACATAATTCATCATAGCCTATTAAATTCAATAGTAGTCAACACAACACAGTCCAACAAAATCAACACCATTTAATTCATTAACACCATTTGCAATACAACATAAGTCAAAATAAACCCTTGAATCTCATTTCAACATTCCAAAACCGAATTCATATCATCCATGTCAATCATAGATTATTTTCCCAATTTTCTTTTCACATATAGCATGAATTACAATATTCGTACTGTAGTTCATTCGCAAATTTTAAACATAATTCTCAAACATTTCTAAATCCCAATTAAACTTGTACATATCTAATTCAATATCTCAACTTCATTATGCTACTTTCAATTTGGGTCAAATCATTGATTAACACCATTACTCAACCTAGGGTTTTAAAGAAAATTGGGGGTTTTCCTCTTTTCTTAGTTAAATCTTTAAATCAACAATTACTATATATCAATATGCTAAAAACACTCAACATCCTTTGAAAATTGGAGTGGAAGCCCCCTTTTTGTGAATAAACAACAAGCCATTAATGTTTCCAACCCATAATCAACTCAAACTTCCAAAATGTCAACAAAATCCCAAAGTGACAACAAAATTACTTCAAAACATAAACATTCAAGGCCAAGAGAACCCCCTACCTCAAGATTGGAAGCTAAGAGGCTAGATCAAAAGTGTCATCTCCAAAATCTCAAAATCCAATCGGTTGGAAAAGTTGATCTTCACTCCTTCTTCATCCTTGATGCACGATCCATGGTGGTTTGTTGGTGAGAATGACTGAAATCAAAGGTTTGAGGGTTAGGGTTTCGAACCTAGGAAGGGAGGAAGGAAGAGGAAAGAAGAAAAATAATGAAATGATCCAAGAATCCCGTTTTTAACGCTGCTGTCCCGTAATTTCCGCTCGAGCGGAGGAATTCCCGCTCGAGCGTACCTGTTTTCAGCACAGATTACGAAACTTCGAACAGGTATAACTCTCCCATCCGGACTCCGTTTTAGGTCGTTCTTGTGTCCAAATTGAAGCCCCGGAAATAAGCTTTCCAATGGTTCTAACCTCACATCCAAATTCAAAGTGTGGAAAAAGAAAAAGGCAAAAGAGTGACGGCTGGTCGCAGACAAATTATTCTAATTAAAGCTTTTGGTCCAATCTTACTTTACCATCATATTACCACCTCAACCAATACTCCAAAATAAAATAAGAAAGTTCCAAATACACTAATAAAATTGTCCAAAAACAAACCCACGTGCCTCAGAAATACAACTCAACCAGGAGACCCGCTCGAGCGCCCAACCTTGCGCTCGAGCGTGCAGACTAACAAAGCCGTCCGCTCGAGCGTAAACTCCCCCGCTCGAGCGGAGGATCACAACTCCCAGAATCTCAGGCCGTCTGCAGAATTGCTAGAAACCCCAAAAGTCCGCTCGAGCGTTAACTCTTCCGCTCGAGCGGAGGGAAAAGTTCTGGGTCGTCACAAACCAACTGTGGGTGGCGCTCGATTTACTCCAGATGTGGCGTATGGCATGCACTGTTTTGAGCATTTGCGAATGCTAGTTTCTGACTTTGCTATTTAGGTCAGTTTTGTTGTGTATTTTGGAGTCTGTCTCTTTGTTTTGAGTCAGTCTTTTTGTTTCGGGTCTGTCTTGTTGTATCGAGTCAGTCCTATTTTGTTAGAGTCAGGTGATTCCGGGGGTGTTACCTCGGGCATCACTATTTTTTTTGTGTTTGTCTTTTCGATTTCTTTTGAGTTTGTTTCTGCCATGGAGCCAGTTACACCAATAGTTAGGAATGAAACAACAGTGGTTTTTCATGCTTTTGTGCTTGCTTCTGCCTTGTGCCAGTTGTGCCAGAAAGTTTGAATGAAACGGCAGTACTTTTCGCCTACTCTTCTGTACCCCAAAATCATTGCATTGACCTAAGTTTTTCAAAACTTTTTGAACACTATGGTGAAAACGAAGAGGAAGGAATTCCTCAGGTTTTGCAAAAATTTGATCATTTGAGAGAAAGAAAGACATGCTAAGCCCTTAATGATTGAGACCATGCTTGTTAGTGTGAGTACTGGGAAGGATCCTGGCTTGATCCAGATTGGTCCTACACTGTCTTCAGCGCGAGCAATTTTTCGTTTTCTTAAAAGATTTCAAAAAAATATTTTGCGCGATCTTGCGAAGACCTGTGTGGAATCGCTCTTGAGATTGCGCAGCCTAGGATCGCTCTCAGCCTCGAGACTCGTCCCCTCATTTTCAAACCTTGGACTTAGAATCAGAATGTTCAATGGTCAACCATCAAAGGAGGCTTGTGTGGCCATATTTGAAGCAACCCTCAAACTAAGGGTAAGAAAAGTCAGATCAAGGAGATCAGATGTCGCCAAAAGAAGCTTGCAAAGCTAGATCAGAAGTATCCCTGGAACTAGGGGCAAAAATGTCCGTTGCGCTCGAAGAACCGAAGATGGATCATTTCGCAAATCAATAAAGATCGGCAAGAATGCCAAATTCCAGAAGGGAGGAAAGAAGAAAGTATTGTTGAAAGGCAACTGAGTTCTTACCCACAACACTAGGGGCAAATTCAGCCCCCCATTGGATGGACTCCTGCGTCATCAGCAAACAGCAACCACTCTCCTAGATTCAGATGGCTTCGAGATCTCAAAACCATTTGGCATGGACAAAGCTACACGTTTACCCTTGAGAGGCTTGCTGGGCCGAAAACCCAGAAGGGTGACCCAGGCAAAAGTTAGAGCAAAGAAAAGAATGAAAAAAAGAAAAAAAAATGCAAAGATAAAAAAAATGAAAAAAGAAGAAAAAAAAAAGAAAAAAAGGAGAAGAATTGAAAAGAAAAGAAAAACTGAGCTCGCAAGGTTGAAAACCCAGAAGGGCGACCTTGACAAAAGTTAAAGCGCAAAAGGAGAGGTTAATACCCGAGTGTACCTTAACCCCGAACTACGTGAGGCTTGATTCCCATCTTTGGGATACGTAGGCAACTTCATTCTGAAGTCCAGCCGTAAAACACTCCAAATCGATTATGTCCATGCGATGGTTCTGATCATCTTTGACTTCTCTGTATCTGAGAGTTTGGTTGTGATTGTCACTTTGAGGACTGATTACAGTGTGCTGCGGTACTATTCAAACAAGGGGCAACTTTCCGTTGCCGTTCAATGTGCTGCGTACTATTCAAAAAAGGGGCAACTTTCCGTTGCAACACAGCTCTCTTCAAGCAAGGGGCAATTTTCCATTGCTTCCAAATCTGAGGTTGTGCATCTCAAGAGTAGGTTCCGTGCTCGTTGAGTAGTGGCTGTTTGCGAAACCAACTTTTGAGAATTTTTACTGAGGTTGACTGATCTCTCAAAAATTATTCCATCTTTTCCAAAACTGGACCATTTCTTGGATCCAAAAAGGGAAAATTTTCAGTGCTCATAACCTAACTTGCATATTTTCAAATCAAAAATTGAGCAAGTATGTTAATCTAACTCTCATATTGGTCAAAATTGTTTTAGTAGAAAGCAAAAACAAAAAATGGTCAAAATGATAAAATATGGGCACAGTTGAGTCAGGTTTTCTGTCCTTTCCCCTTTATCAACGCACTTGCTAGAAAGGGCACCATACATGCCGGAAAAGGGCACCACTGAAGCTAACCGCAAAAGGGCAGAAAGCTCTCACATCCTCCAAGCAACGAGGTATCGAGCCAAGTGCGAAGCACGAACTGGAATGGGGTAAGATATTCCACTCCCTCATCTAGACAAATCTGATCACGTCCAAACTCCCCAGCAGGGCATCATCAACCGATGTTAGCTGCAGATTTCCTACACACCCAGTTGTAGCACAACCCCTCTGTGGGGGAAACTCACTGTTGTGAGCAGAAAAAAGAGAATCTAGCAGAATGCTAGGGGCAAGAGCCCACAACTTTCTGTTTATCCATCAACCACTCAGAGGAGGGATAAAAAAATGAGAGATTAAAGAATAGAGAGATGTGCGCTGAGAGAAAAAGTGAGGAAAAAAGGGCTTTTTCAGAAAAACAGAGCTTGAGGGCCGAGTGATGTGAGAATCACAAATGAGAAAGGGTGGGAAACAATACCCGGAGAAACTGGCTCCTCGTGCACCAAGAGGTCTCTTGCCTTTGTAACACATCCAAGTGTTGTGTTTGTGTCTTTGTTTGTCTCGATTCTTGTTTTGAGTCGTTTTAAGTGTCAACGGATGTGTTTAGGTTGTTTTATCTTTTGCTTTCCATTGTTGAGTCGTTTTTGCTATGGTCAGTCGTAGGCTCAATACCTGGTCGAGAACTCATTTCAATTTCAAAAAATCATCTTCTGCTCAGAGTGCCGTGCCATTCTCTGTATTTGTTCAAAACAGGATTTGTTCTTTCGCAAAATCGTAGGGTTCAACCCAGGTCATGTCAGAACAGTAAAGCCAGGACCTATCTGAAGCTATGTGGGTTCCAGACTACAAAGCAAAAGAAAAAAAGGAAAATTTGGAGCATCTTAGTGTGTTTCAATTTCGACAAATTCCGAGACTGTATTCCAGGTGCACCTTCTCAGGCCTCACCGTTTCTCTGGAGTATGAGTATATCTCGACCCCAAACTTAAGCCTGCTTCAAGTCAGAATGGCAGTCCAAGCAGCACCCGAGGGTTTCACATACATATGTTATCTCTTGCCAATATAAACAGGGTGTACCCTTTTCGAGCTGAGCGTGTTGCCAAGTCCTCCGAGAGGTAAATCGGGGGCACCGAAGTACATGTTTGATGTCCCTCTATTGCATAGAATGTGCACTTTCATACACTTCTGTTACATGCGTGCCGCGTATCGTTATGATTCATGCATTGAATATGTTTGCTTTCAATTCTGCATAGAATATGCTTTCAATATTGCATAGAATGTGCTCCCATACTTGCATAGAAGATGCATTTTATCGCACTTTCTTGTGCATTTTATCTCACTCGTACTATGTTGTGCATTTCAAATCACTCGCGCTGTTTAGCGTATCGCACTGTTTAGTGCATTTCAAAATCACTCGCGCTGTTTAGCATATCGCACTGTTTAGTGCATTTCAAAATCACTCGCGCTATTTAGAGTATCGCACTGTCTTGTGCATTTCAAATCACTTGTGCTGTTTAGCGTATCGCACTTTCTTGTGCATTTCAAATCATTCGCGCTGTTTAGCGTATCGCACTGTTTTGTGCATTTCAAATCACTTGTGCTTTCTTGCGCATCGCACTATTTTGTACAGTTTATCACTTGCGCTTTCTTGTGCATCGCATTGTTTTGTGCATTTTATCACTCGCGCTTTCTTGCGCATCGCACTATCTTGTGCATTTCATCACATGCTCTCTCTCATCTTGCATAGAAAATGCTTGTAGCACTTGTCAGTGCATTGCATCGCACTTTTTTGTGCACCTTACTTGCATTTTGCATGCATTCTATCGCGCTTTCTTGCGTACCTAACCTTTACTTGTTAGTATATTGCATCGCACCGTTTCGTGCATCTTCTTAGCACTGTTTTGTGCATTCACTCTTCACTCGCACTTTCTTGTGCACTCTCTCGTCTAGGAGACCTTAAATCCTCTAAAGGTGCAATTCCTTTGGTGTTTGTCCTGCCCGAACGACTTCCGGTGGTCTGGTATAGCCACCTGCCTGTGTTTGTGGTGAGTTCCTAGGAGACCAACTGAGACGGTGGAAACTAGAGTTCGAATGGCTCATGCCTAGAACACAAAGGTTCGGGATTTCCGAGACTAAAGTCTGGTTTAAATACCAGGGGTATATCCTCGGCTTGAAATCTGTATGGCAGCCCCATAGATTGAGATAGCATCTGTATGCACCTCAATGCGATCTTGATCCAACCTAGTCTCACCTGTTGGAGAATAGAGAAAGTCAGCCTGACCCGGGGAGAAAAGTAGTACCTGCAGTTTAACCAAAACAAAGGGGAAGGTCCCCAGCAGCATGAGGTAGGTCATTTCCAATTGCCCCTATAAGGTACCTTCGATTTCTAGCTGTTACATTGCACTTTTATATTGCATTGCATTACATAAATCCTGAACTTTCAAACCGGCTTCGCGTAGTGTATAAGTCCAACTTTCAAACCGGCTTCGCGTAGCGTATAAATCCAAATTTCAAACCGGCTTCACGTAGCGTATAAGTCCAATTATCAAAATCTTCCTGCTTGACATTTTGCATCCCGCCCTTGAACTACGCTGGTTGGATTCCTTGCAAAGGGATACGTAGGCAGCCTGCGGGTTCAACCAACTACGTTTTTATTTTTGTTTGTTTGTCCAAGTCTTCGGCCTTGTCAAAAATGGGTCGTCTCTGGACTTTGACATTCACTCACGTCATTTCATGACTCACGAGTTCTGTCAAAGAGGGGCAACTGTAGACACCCCATTTTTGACCGCCCTTAAGACTTGGGCACTATTGATGGTTTACTTGGTGGAGAAAGGTGTGCAGGGCAAAGGTTCAGTTTCTTCGGCAAGGAGAGAGACAAATTCCAACTTCATACCCCTTTTGGACCAAAACAATCTTGACCAAAAGATTTTAGATCTTAAAACCCTCTCTTTCAAAATGTTTTGAAAATAAAGTTCCTACGATGTTCCGACACTCGCATTTCGGTAAATGTTGCGCTTTTCGGTAAACCGAGCAAGGACAAAGTGGAGATGAATGAAAGAGAGATGAAATCTTTGAAAAATCTTTCAAAAAACTTTGTCTAGGGGTTTGCAGTTGAAGAAAAGAGGAAAGGAGAGAAGAAAACTAGTTTGGGAGAAGTTTGGCATGAATCCGGGTAGAAGAGAGTCGAGCAGCCCTCGCTGAATCAGACTTATTCATTTGCATACTTGGATTTTAGCTATGAGGCCACCACTGTTGGAAATCTTACTTCTGGAGCTTCATTTTTTACTCAAGAATCTCCTAAAGCCATGTCCGGGTGGGAGAGATATGGTTGGTTGAAGTAGGGGATCAATCTAGTTGGATCTAATCTACGCGGCTTCACCAAAACGGGCATAACGTTTTCCACAGGAGGAATTTTAATGCAAGGTTTGCGCCATTGGAAAGCTAACGTCTGAGGCTTCAATTTGGACACCCACTAGCCACTTTTTGACCATGGAAGCCACCTACCTGCCATCAATTTAGCCGACCGGACAGTAAAAATAGCAGGCCGACCATTTATTGTGTCGACCGACCATTTATTTGGCCGATGGCCCCCTTTTCTGGCCAGTACTAGTTTTTTGACTCTTGCAGGCATGGTGCATGCCAGTTGTGGAGCACAGACCCTGCCCCCATGCGTGTGTGTGGCTGTTTTGGCCCCTTTGTACCCTTTTTGATCCAAACTTTCTCTAGAAGATTGCACCCTTTGCTCAAGCTTCTTGAGAAAGCTTGACCGTTTGTCTTAGCTTCCTCAAGAAGCTTGAACCTTTGGGTTAGCTTCTCTTGGAAGCTTGGTCCCTTTGACCCTTTCATTTAGCTTCTCTTGTAAGCTTTAAGCTTTCCCTTGTCTATATAAGGAGACTAACCCTCTCCTTTGTTTTGGTTCAGTAAAAACCAAACCTAAGACACATATATATATATCTGATATACACCTTCTCTCTCTATATCTCCCTCTCTCTTTTCATTTGTGTGTGTTTGAGGGCCTAAAAGTGCATTTTGTTCTTAGTTTTGCACTAATTCACCTACTACTACATCATACTTCGACTTTGGGAGGTGTTGAGGGTTTGTTCTTGAGGTTTTGAGCTGGTTTTGATCAGAAAAAGGGGGGTGGGCTTGCTGTTCTTCAAGTGTTCTTCAAGGGTAACACTACTTGCTTTATTTCCCCCATTCTTGCACTAGTCTTTAATCTATCTTTCATACTGATTTAGGCTTTGTGTATAACTAAAAAAAGTCTTGTATTTTCATGCTTAAGATACTTCATTAAGGTCATTTTGGTGTTGGGGGTCGACCTCCCCTTCTTAGGGCTTGTTTGGCCCTTTTTGTGCTCTCTTTGTTAAGCTTTGGTTACCTTGGTGTATTGGCCTTCTCACCACTGAAATCCAAAGGATTTTCAGTGGTGAAGAAGGGGTTTTGAGGTCTTTCGTAGGGGAGGGACACCCCTCTCCCTTTGTCTCTCTTTTGTTTGCATTTTTGGCTCATAAGGGTAGCATGCATGATTAGTTGTTCTTGGCTCCATTTCAGAGGTTTTTGGGGGTTATTTGGGCATATGTTACCTCTATTTTTGGTCAGATTAAAGGTCCCTTGCATGCATAATATACTTGCTTTGTATTCCCCCATTTTGCCTAGAAGTGCATCTTGCCATTAGACCATCATGCTTGCACATTTTTGCCTAGCTTTGTCAAGCTTTTAGTCATATTTTGCCATGCTTGAGGTCTGTTGGGTGTTGATTTGTTCATGGATTTCATGCTTTGTATAGCCCCTTTGCATTCTAGCATGTTGGCATTAGGTGTGTGAGTCGTGAGCATGCTTGAGTTGGGTTGTTTCAGTGATTTGGAGTCATTTCATATGCCATTTCAGTCCCTAAACCATGCTTCTATGATTGCATTTATCATCCCTTTCATGCCTTGAAGGGTTGTTCTTTTGTGCCTTGGAAAGGGTCATAATGCATGCCTTGTGTTTAAGTCATTTGGGCTGCCATTCATATGGGTTTCGGGGTGTATTTTGCTGCATTAAAACTCTGTTCTTGGTTGTTTAATTCGTGCCATGTGTGATCATGATAGTTGTAGTAGAATGCTCCTTGTTTATGCCTTAGTCTTAGGCCCATTGGTATGCATGTTTGCATGAGTATATTTCCACCATTTGCACCACTTTCGGCCACTGTTTTGGGGCATGGCTGAGGCCTCTCACTTCAGTTTAAGTCCCTCTTTGGTGCATAGTTGCATGTTTGACATATTGCCTCTAATTACATGCTTGCATTATACCATGTTTGCATCACATGTTAGATTGCATTGCATTGCCTCTTGTATGATTAGCACATTGCACATTTGTATATTAGGTTGCATTACATTTGACATGTTTTGTTAACTTAGCTTCATGTTGCATATTTGATCTATTTTTCTTACTTGAGCCGCATTGCATACATGCATTACATTTTGGTTTGGTTTGGGGTGTCAAACCAAACTTAAGGAATGAAGCGTGTTCGTACTCAAAGTGACGAAACACGTCTCACTCCTCGGTCACCAATGCCCTTGACCTCAACATCATAGGTTGTTGGCACTCATTTGTTTTGTTTGCATGCATTTACATTGATTTGCAACTTGGCCTCTTAGGCCATCATGCATCGAAATGCACAATTAATGGCCAAAGTGTCGAGGGCCACACTCCCTTGAATCCATAACATGATTGGGAGAGTGGCCATGCACACATTTGCTTCAAAATTCCATGCCATACACTACTTGCCCTCCGTTGCTGTCAACTGCAAGAAGCAATGGCTGACCGGCCACATACAATGCCGACCGGCCACCAAAGTCCAGCCGGTAACACCAGCTTTGGCCGATAACCTTGTTACTATGGCCGGTGAACTTTAATTATGGCCGGTGACATCCCAGAGCCCTCAGAGGATGATTCAAAAGGGATCTGGAGACTTTCAGAATTTTCAAAGAAGCAAGGCAGTGAAAACAGAAGCGGCAGTGAAAACAGAGGCAGCAGTGCTATGGCAGTGAGTTTTCGGGCGAGACGAGTCAAGCATGCATCATCCACGCATTCCGAGGCAGGGCTGCGGCCACCTTCCTTCTACATTTAATTTGTTAATTAATTAGAAGTTCTGTAATAATTAATTTAGCGGTATTCATTCGGACTGTAATATTTATTCGGACCCTCCAAGCGAGGGCAATTGTGTAATAAGTGTGCGTGAGTGTGTGTATGTCTTCCAACCCCACGTCTTTCTTCCCTTTTATTTACTAGCTTTCGATGGTTAGTCTAGGGCATGTTTCAATTAGCATACAGTATGATAGCATGTTTGCATCCATTCATTCGTTTTGCATGCACCGGGCTCGGCGCATCATTCTAACTGCATTTGTATTTCAATTCCAAATTGAATACGTGTTAGTTGTAGCATTTCACATGTCATTGTAGATTATCCTATCTTAGTTGCATTTTGCATGTGTTGCATTAGCCATCTTAACATGAACTAAGATCATGCATATGATTAGTAACTAGCTCTTGTTTTGGCTTGGAGTATTCTGCAAGTTCTTTTGCTTTAGCATCCTTGCATGCGTATGAGTGTTGCCATGACAGCACGATTACCATGAGGCTAGTTGCTTATGTGATATAACTGCTTGAATGCCTGTGGGTGGAGGTTGAATTACCTGAATTGGAATAATGCATTAAACTGTGAGTTTAAAGCCCACTAGATAGTGGCAAAATCATCTTTTCTAAAGCCCACTTAAGGGTGGCAAAATTCATGTCTTAGCCTACTTGCGGGTAGCACCATTAAACCATTTTCAAACAAACAAACATGAAATGTTTTGTTCCAATTTAGGCGACTTAGTCTATACTTGTTTGTTGTGCGCATCACGTAGTAAATCTAGGCTAATAACCGGAATAAGAACACATAATTCTTTCAAAACAAGATATCACGGTTAGTAGAGGCCGATCTATGATCGGGCGAGAGGGGGTGCTCATAGCTGACCTTCCCCAATCGTACCCAAGTTCCCGAGCCAAGGCAACTTTGGTGATGACGGACACGTGGCCTTTGGCACCGAGTCAGGGTTTTCTAAATTCCCCCAAAATAAAATATTTAGGTGGCGACTCTGTATCTGGCAAAGCAGTCCATGTTTGGCACTTCTTTCAAAAAATCTATTTTCAAAAAGGATTTGTCGGATTTGGATTCTTTGGTGATTTATCAATCTCACATGGCACATTATGAGATCAGATTAAGAACCGACGCAAATCGAGTCCGAACTGTAGCATGGGGCCCCCAAGGGCGCGTCTACATTACCTTACAATGAGCATGCCCTTATTTTGTCGGTATATGCAGATGGATTGTCAAGTCTTGTGACTTGGTGCATAGGCTTTGGTTTTCTCGATTTTTTGCTCAATTTTTTTATTATAGTGACAACTCAACACCAATTTGATATATGTGGGATTCTCAATTCATAAAGTCACATGTCAACAGTGAATTCACTGATTTATCTTACAGTGAGCATGCCTTTATTTTGTCGGTATATGCAGATGGATTGTCAAGTCATGTGACTTGGTGCACAGGCTTTGGTTTTCTCAATTTTTTGCTCAATTTTTTTATTACAGTGACAACTCATCTCTTATTGATATATGTGGGATTCTCAATTCATAAAGTCACATGGCAACAGTGAATTCACTGATTTACCTTACAGTGAGCATGCCCTTATTTTGTCGGTATATGCAGATGGACTGTCAAGTCATGTGACTTGGTGCACAAACTTTGGTTTTATCGATTTTTTTGCTCGATTTTTTTTATTATAGTGATTCTCAATTCAGAAAGTCACATGCTAATAGTGAATTAACTTATTTACCTTACAGTGAGCATGCCCTTACTTTGTCGGTATATGCAGATGGATTGTCAAGTCACATGACTTGGTACACAGTATTTCCTTTTCGCTGTTTTTTCATTCTAGTGACAACTCATACCTTGTTCGTATATGTGGGATTGTCATGCAGGGGCATCTTTCTAAAGTTGTTCATAACCAACTATATAAACGACTAAAGGTGAAGATACAACCTTACAACTCATTTCGCCCTACGAAATTATCATTCATTTGTTTTAAAAAATTAGCATGGCTACATGGTTCATGGGAGGGAGTGGGAATCGCAGAGGTGGTAGGAACTTGCAAAGGAGTGACAGTTTACGAAGAGGAGGGGGAAGGGGAAGTGGCGATGCTGAAGATGAAACACCATTTACTTTGTTAGATGCCTCTTATGCTTATCATGATAGGTTTGGGAAGCGACATTTTGTCATACCTAAGTACTATCGAGATCCATGTGGTTTGGTGGAGGGACCATCAGATAATCAAACAGGATATGGTTTAGCAAACGCTAGACTTCTGAAGTGGCCCGTACTATTTATAGAGCGAGTGCAAATGGAAAGATTATGCCGGGAAAATCGATTGAAAGTGCCAAAAGCACGTTCTGTTGAAATCCAAAAGGAAGATCCTGATAATGTTGATAGACTTTGTGAAAGACTACAACGTGAGATTTCTCAAATGCGTTGTAGGTTAGCCCGCGATATGTAGTTATACATAGTTAAGAAGGATGCCCAGAAGAACAGAACAGAACCAAATGATGCGGCTATCAAGGGTATCATGGAGGATCTTGAGCTTGTCTCTGACGCTGAGCTTTCGGATTATTCAAACTCTGAGCCACCTACCGATTTAAGCGCGAATTAGGTGTTAATATTTACACTTCGGCAATATTAGGTCATGCATTAATATGTAATGTCTGTGTTAGACTAAGTGTTTCCGTAATGAGTTTGTCAGATTGTCTGGCTAATATTTGTCTGTCTAACTGTTATGTTTATGTATGTATTGTGTGTTCAGTTCATGGTGTCCAGAATGTATTGTTGTCGGAGACTTATGTCTGTACTACCTATGTATTTTTTGTGGGAGACTTATATGTTTTTTTCTCAAGGTTTTCTGAATTACATTATCACCTTCTAACCCAAAACAAAGACAACAGAAAAAAAAATTATTTAAATGAAAACGGCTTTAGTAAAGCTAAAACAAATTTATGAATAACACATTCTAACACAAAACAAAGACAAGAGAAAAAAATAAAAAATAAAAAACTTTACATAAAAACGGCTTTAGTAAAGCGAAAAGAAATTTATGAATTACATTATCACCTTCTAACCCAAAACAAAGACAAAAGAAAAAATATATATATTTAAATGAAAACGGCTTTATTAAAGCCCAAACAAATTACTGAATAACATCTTCTAACCCAAAACAAAGAGAAAATAAAATAAATTTTTTTTTACATCAAAACGACTTTACTAAAGCTCAAAAAATTTATGAATTACATTATTACCTTCTAACCCAAAACAAACACAAGAAAAAATAAAATAAATTTACTTTAGTCAAGCCAAAAAAAAAAATGCTAAATTACACATTCTAACCCAAAATAAAGACAAAAGAAAAGAAAAGAAAATTAACATGAGAACGGTTCTAGTAAAACAATTTTAACCAAAAAAATTATTCTGAAATACATTATCACCAAAACAATGACAACATAAACAAAAAAAAAAAAAAAAAAAAACCAAAAAAAAAAAAATTTCTTCTTCAGAGTTCAGTTAAACTGAAACTAAATAATTGGTGTATTTGTGTAAAAAGCGTGGTTCACAAACATACTTTGCCAAGAAAATTTTTTTTGCCAAAAAGCATGGTTCACAACCGCGCTTTCAGTAGAAAAAAAACTTAAGCTAAAAGCGTGGTTCATAACCACGATTTAAGAAGAAATTTTTTTTTTGGTTAAAAGCATGGTTCACAACCGCGCTTTCAGAAGAAAAAAAATTTAACTTAAAAGCGTGGTTCTTAACAGCGATTTCAGAAGAAAAATTTTTTTTTGGATAAAAGCGTGGTTCATAATAACGATTTCAGAAGATTTTTTTTTTTTTGATAAAAGCGTGGTTCAGAACAGCGATTTCAGAAGAAAAAAAAAATAAAAACACCTTTTGTAACCGCGCTTTCTTAATCAAAAGCGCGTTTTGTAACCACGCTTTTAAGACTTCCCAATTTTCACGCGAGACAGGCGCACACACGTTGAAAGCGTGGTTGTGAACCACATTTTAGCCTATTTTGAGAATTCTTTCAAAACTAGGCTTAGTTTGGGAATCGAATTAGTATTTTGGCTTATTTAGAAAAATGCCCCCAATTATTTGCCAAATTCCTCTTCTTCAACTGCTTATTATTGTCTCCGTACTCTGACGAAGACTCAAGAGGCCGAGTCCGGTGCTTCCACAAAGACTCAAGAGGCCGGTGCCGATTCACCTCCGTTTTCTTTGTTTATGAAAATTAGCTAGTTTAAGGCCTTGTTTGGGAACAGGCTAATTTAGTAACTTTTTAGCTATTTGGCTAAAATATGAGCTAAAAAAAACTAGTATGTTTGGGATGACTTTTTAGCTTTTTACGAAAAGATGTGCAAAAAGTAGAGAAAAAAGAGAATCTTTGACTTTTTGGTATGGGTTGTTGGCTTTTTGGCTAATTTAGTAACTTTTTGACTTTTTGGCTAAAAGGGAGGGTTCCCAAACGAAGTATCAAATTGTTGTCGATTTCTGAAAATCAATTAATTTTGTTATTAATTTTTATTTTGACAGTAAGATAACTTTGTTAAATCTTGAATCAAATCTAGGCCTTGTTTGACATATATTAAAAAAATTAAAAAGTTAAAAAATCATTATCCTATTTAAGTCATATCATTTTTTTTAAGTCATATCATCTCTCTACCACATCATTTTAAACCCAACCCATATTTTATAAAAAGTTAAAAGTTATACTTATTTAGAATATTTCAAACAACCCCTTAGACCATCTCCAATGGTTTAGCAAAAGTGATATCAAATTTAAATTTTGATGAAAAGGATACTATTTACAGTTCCAACGGTTCACCAAAAGTGATACCAAATTGAGATTTCATCAAAAGTTTTATCAGATTGAGAACGAAATACTGAATTCACCAAAATTCACCAAAACACTGTTACGGACCGTTGGAAGGGGACCCGGGTCGACCAACCGGTTGCCCACCCGGTTGACCAACCGGTCGACCGCTTGCGTTAACAATTGGTGAGTTCAAACCGGTCAAAAAAGGTTCAAACAGGTCAAAAAAAAAAATTCCACTTACCGGTTGACCGGCCGGTCAACCAACCGGTCGACCCAAATGCTCAAACAGAATGAAAGCTGCAAGACAGTTCACTTCTTCCTTTCCTTGGTGAATTTCTTTAAAGAAATAATTGTTTAATCTATGAAAAACAATTGTTTGAAGAATAAAAAGAAAGCTGAGAAACAATTGTTTAAAGAAACAATTGTCAATTGATCATGTGAATTACAAAACAGTACACAGTTCACGTAAATCAGAATTGTTTGGTAGCTTAGAAAATGAAAAGGCAGAAATGAAGAAAAAAAACAATTCAATAATCCGAATCTTAAACTTCCCAGTTCTATATATATATATTATATATATATGACCATTCAGATAACAGAGGATCCACGGGTGGGATTTGATGCACCGTTGGAGTGAGTGGTATCAAATTTGGTGAAATGGGTCATTTTTTACTCAGATTTGGTGAAAAATTTGAGTCACCGTTGGAGATGCTCTTAACTTAAAGTTTGATTTTATCATTTTTTGACAAGAGCAATGACATGTTATTAGAGCACCAATTTTGTAAAATCAAACTATTTTAGTATGATGAATGGCACAGTCATTAGAGATGTTCTACATTATTATTATTATTATTATTATTATTATTATTATAGAGTGGAGATGCTCTACATTGTTGAAATGATAAAAACAGAACAAGTGGTGTTTCCAATGAAGACAAATGGTTGAAAAGCCACCTCATTGAGGAGACACATGAAGTTAAAATGTACTACACAATATATATTTTATAAAATGAATGTAATGTAATGTAATGTTCGAAGTTTTAGTTGCTATATTTTCATTAACGTACGTAACTTGAAAATGTGTCTCCATTCGTTTGATTTGGATGGACTTTGTGAAACTATTATATGCTTCCACATGAAAAACTTATTTTAAGTACATTTAATTAAAAACAAATTTAATTTTTCATTGTTCCCAAGTTGATTAGCTTGATTTTAGTTTTGAATTTTTATTTTGTCTCAAATTTATTCATATATATATATATATATTACGACAAATGTATATATGAACTGTATGTATCATGCTTTTATAAGTAGAAATAAAATTTCAAACTTATTAAATTAAGTAATTTAACGTCAATTAACTTAACGATTATTTTTGGTAAAAAAAAACTTAACGATGTTATTAATTAGATCAAATTGACGCAAAATTTAAAATTGATAATCAAAATTAACTCAAATGAAAATGTAAGGATTAAAATAACACAAGTAACAAAATACAGGAATTACTGTATATTTGCCCAATGAATTATAATTACTGTATAATTTGCCCAATGAATTATATTATTTGACACACTTATTATTATTATTTTTTTTTTGACATTTATAACAGTCAAAATATTGTTTGGCACAAGGATGGATCTAGGGGGGGACGGAGGGGGGTGGCCGCACCCCCAAAAATTTGAAAAATATCATATATTATACTAGAAATTTTAAAATAATTTAAAATTATAGGAGTTTGCACCCCCAAATTTTTTAAAGATAATTTCAAAATTATATAGAGTAGCCCCCCAATTTGTAGTTTGATAACATGTTCAGTGCTACTTGTGTAGTCCTAAGAAACATAATTAATGATAGAAGCAAATCGAATCAACGAGCTGAGGCAGATGGAGTTTATGATTCCATTACATCTTTTGAGTTTGTCTTTATCTTACATCTTATGAGGGATATCATGGAGATTACCAATGATCTTTGCAATGCATTTGGTGTCTACAACGAAGCTACTTATTTAAAAATTTAGAGAAGATGGATGGGTTCCATTGTTGGAGAAAATTAAATTATTTTCTAATGATCATGGTATACAGATTCCTAATATGAGTTGTCCTTATAAAGGAGGCCGAGGTCGGTCTCATTCTGAAAGAGATCAACTTACCATGGAACATCATTTTCGAGTTGATATTTTTATGGTTATAGTTGATTCTCAGTTACAAGAATTAAACAATAGGTTTAAGGAAGATGTCATGGAATTACTTGTTCTTAGCTCAGCTTTGGATCCTAAGGATGGTTATAGATCATTCAATATTGAGGATATTTGCAAACTTGCAAATAAATTTTATCCCATGGATTTCTCCGAGCAAGAAAAATTGCGTTTGAAATATCAGTTGGAAAACTATAAACTTGATATTTTCATACTTCCCGAGTTTCAGAAGCTGTCAACAATTTCTGAGTTATGTCAAATGTTGGCAAAAACAAAAAAATCGACAAGTTATCCTCTTATTGATAGATTGATCCGCCTTGTGTTCACTTTACCTGTTTCAACTGCTACATCAGAACGTGCATTTTCAGCTATGAAACTCATTAAGTTTAAATTGCGCAATAGGATAGAAGATGATTTTCTGGCTAGTTACTTGATTACGTACATTGAAAAAGACATTACTCGAGGGTTTGATGTAAATTCTATCATCCATGTTTTTAATATTATGAAAGAGCGTCGAGTTCAATTGAAGTTGCCTAATTTTAGTATATAAATGCATGTAGAAATAGTTACTACTTTTTGTAAGTGAATATAGGTAAAAAAAATATTCTCAATTGTATAATCATCTTTTGGTACTCAACTATGTTGATAAGGAATATATAGTTCAATAGTTTATTGTAACATTATTGATTTTTTTCCATATTAGTAGAAATTGGTATTGAACTTCAAATTTTATTTGTTAAAGGTTAAACGTACTTTGCCCCCCCTCCCCAAGTCATAATCCTGGATCCGTCCCTGATTTGGCATTTATTTATTTATTTATTATTTTTTAAAACTTTTTGATAAGCATTTTTTATATGTGACAAATGGAAAAATAAGTCTTTATTTATCTAAAACAAATCAAATAAGTTAACTTGTAAATGTTCTCAAAAGCCTAAACAGATAGTTTTTATAATACATTTTAATTTCAGAGCATCTTGGTTAAAAATTTTAACATAACACACTAGGTATATGATATAGTCTTCAAAAGTTAAAGCAAAACGTAATGGCCATTGTGATTCCTTTCTTCCATCTTTATTATTTATGTGTCATTTCGTAACATGAATAGTGTTTATAGGAATAGCTAAAATAAATAATAGTGTTAGAGTAAAAATAAAAAAATAAAAAAATAAAAAAATAGACAAAATAAAATGTAGACTTTATAGTAATATTTGAATACACACAATGACTAATAGTGTTGGAGATGTTTTTATTATCAACCATTTTATATGTATATTTGGATAAATTATAAATATATCTCTCGAGATTTATTCAGAAATACACATTGCCCCTACACATTCGGAAAATTATAAATATCCTATTGTTAAAAAAATTTCTTGTAACTGATCTAATAATTTTTTTTATTCAAATACCATCTAATACCAAAATAAAATTATTATATTATCCTTATTTTCATCCACTCATCACCAAATCCTTTTCTTTACACCACAACAATATTCTCCAACCCTCCTTGGTGACACACCTAATGTTTGTAAACAATAATGATGGTGGTGTTAATCGAGAGTGGGAGGGGATGGTGTGATGATTGGATAAAATGGTGTTACTAATTGAGAGAAAATGGGGAATAAGGAATGTAATGCAAGAAAAAGAATAAATAAATAAAGTGTTTAATTTCATAAAAGTTAATACAAGTATTTTTGAATTTTTTTTTTGTTAGTTATGTCATACATTTTGTTTGTTTAGCGTAACAGTTGATTAATTGAAAGAGATATTTATTATGTGATTGGAAACATCAAGGGATAGGATCTCATTTCTCAAACGTGAAGAATGAATTTGTATTTCTAATAAATTTTAAGAGTATTGTCTATGAAAATAAAAGGTAATTAATTATTGAATAGTTTTAGAAACCCATTGTATATATAGGGCATTAAATCAATAATGTAATTTTTTTTTTTTTTTTAAAGAGAACTGTTTTCTTTAGACTCTTCATTTCTTTAAACCCCAACCTTAAACCCTAAATTTTAATGAGATTGCTTTGAATACTCCGCTTAATACTAATTTCACCTATATTCATAATCAGGGATGGATCCAGGATTATGACTTTGGGGGGGCCAAAGTACGTTTAACCTCTGACAAATAAAATTTGAAGTTCAATACCAATTTGTACTAACATGGAAAAAATCAATAATGTTACAATAAAATATTGAACTATATATTCTTTGTCAACATAGTTGAGTACCAAAAGATGATTATACAATTGAGAATATTTTTTTACCTATATTCACTTACAAAAAGTAGTAACTATTTCTACATGCATTTATATACTAAAATTAGGCAACTTCAATTGAACTCGACGCTCTTTCATAATATCAAAAGTATGGATGATAGAATCTACATCAAACCCTCGAGTAATGTCTTTTTCAATGTACGTAATCAAGTAACTAGTCAGAAAACCATCTTCTATCCTATTGCACAATTTAGACTTAATTAGTTTCACAGCTGAAAATGCACGTTCTGATGTAGCAGTTGAAACAGGTAAAGTCAACACATGGCGGATCAATCTATTAATAAAAGGATAACTTGTGGACTTTTTTTTTTTTTTTGCCAACATTTGACACAATTCAGAAATGGTTGACAGCTTCTGAAACTCGGGAAGTATGAAAATATCAAGCTTATAGTTTTCCAACTGATATTTCAAATGCAAGTTTTCTTGCTTGGAGAAATCCATGGGATAAAATTTATTTGCAAGTTTGCAAATATCCTCAATTTTGAATGATCTATAACCATCCCTAGGATCCAAAGCTGAGCTAAGAACAAGCAATTCGATTACATCTTCCTTAAACCTATTGTTTAATTCTTGTAACTGAGAATCAACTGTAACCATAAAAATATCAACTCGAAAATGATGTTCCATGGTGAGTTGATCTCTTTTAGAATGAGACCGACATCGGCATCCTTTATGAGGACAACTCATATTAGGAATCTGTATACCATGATCATTAGAAAATAATTTAATTTTTTCCAACAATGGAACCCATCCATCTTCTCTAAATTTTTAAATAAGTATCTTTGTTGTAGACACCAAATGCATTACAAAAATCATTGGTAATCTCCATGATATCCCTCATAAGATGTAAGATAAAGACAAACTCAAAAGATGTAATGGAATCATAAACTCCATCTGCCTCAGCTCGTTGATTCGATTTGCTTCTATCATTAATTATGTTTCTTAGGACTGCACAAGTAGCACTGAATATGTTATCAAACTACAAATTGGGGAGGGCGACTCTATATAATTTTGAAATTATCTTAAAAAAATTTGGGGGTGCGAACTCCTATAATTTTAAATTATTTTAAAATTTCTAGTATAATATATGATATTTTTCAAATTTTTGGGGGTGCAGCAGCCCCCCTCCGCCACCCCTAGATCCATCCTTGTTCATAATATCATCACACCCAAGTGCACACCCACCTAATTTTGCACACCCTCTCTTCTTCTTCTTTTAGTAAACGAAGAACGGTTGAGAGATGATTGAGAACAACAAACGATTGAGAGATTAATCAACTGTCCCTCTCTTATCTTTCTCTCATAAACGATGGTCTACTTCTCATTGTCACCGTGAACGACGATATCTTAGTTAGAAATCTCTTCGACGGTCTCTTTTTTCTTCTTTCAAGTAACCTCCAATTCCCAATCACATATTATTTTTTTTGGTTTATTTCTGGATAAAACCCTCGATACAGGGGGTTTTAGAGGGAAAAAGCCTAAGAAAAAACAGAAATAAAGGAAAAATCCTACAAAATGGAACAATTCGGCATTTTAGTGCCAAACAAAATATTTATTTTCAGCATTGTATTACTAAACTAAATGTTTTTATTCAGCAATGTATTACTGAACAAAACCTTAATAGTCGGCAAACCAGTACCAGACTGAAAATGACCCAGAATCGTAAATGTAAGACAAATAAACTTACCCATGCAACTCCAACCTTATTAGAGTTGTTGTCATCGTTCTCTATTACTCTATAAGTATCAATGAATGGTGAAAACGACCACAAATGTAGAAACTCAGAGTCTGTAATACGATTGTTTGCAACATTAATTGATTTGGAATATCGAACACATTTGAAACCATTGAATAAAATGTTAACTGATTAGGTAATTTCAAATATTTTTCATTGAAGATGAATGCGTGAGTTTAGGTTGGTGATAAAAAAGAATGCAATTAGGGTTTAGATTGGTAAGGAATATGTATGAATAGGGATGGAGGTGGGTGTACAATATTGTAGAGTGTCATTCTAATTATTTTTATTTGGTGGTTGGGTGTTCCATTAAAATTTGTCATTTAATGTAATTTTATTTCAGGATATAATTGTAATTAAAAAAATTGAGAATTAGAGAATTTAAAGAAATTAAGTAGGTACTAATAGTAACACTCTTTTTTTAATTGATAAGACATGTTAACTTACTTTGTTAAGAAGATGAGAGACAAAATTGTTACTAAAATGTGTTGCAATATTTTATTTATTGAGAATACTTCAAGTATAACACCATACCAACAGGAATGAGTTTCTCTTTAGGGTTTGTTTGGAATGTAAATTGACTTTTTAGCTTTTTGATTATTTTAGTTTGGGGTTAAAAAGTCTTGTTTGGGATAAATTTTTTGACTTTTTAACTTTTGTGAGAAAAAAAATAAAATAATTATAGATTGAATATGATATTTTGTCTTATTAAATTAAAAGCTTATTTTATATTTTTATAATTAAAATAACTAAAAAAAAACTTAAAAACTTGACATGCCAAAGGAAGGGTCAGTAAGTTTTTTGACTTGTGACAGTCCAATTTCCTTTTTGCGAGCCTAGCCCGGGATAATTTATTTCCAATGTCTTTAAGAAACTAATTTTACTCAAAAATGAGTTCTCTCCATACTTCCGTACTCCTGTTATGTGCCTACCTCGCCGTTTGGCAACTTTGACATATCTTGAAAACGATAAAAAGTCAAAAAATTATTATTTTATTTAAGAGATATTTTGAGAAGTTGATAAAAAATCACTTTTGATTTTTTACCAAGGTTTTTGACTTTTTTAAAAGTGATTTGAAAAATTGATAAAAAGTTGATTTTTTTTATTTTTAGTTTAATATTTTTTAAAAGTGTCACATCACTTCAAAATGACCAAAATATCCTTACTTAATATTTATTTTTTACTTTTTCACTTTTTTCTCATGGCCCAAATTGTAATTTCAACTGTGGCGTTTTTTGACTTCTCAAATGCATAAACTTGCGTTTTGGGCCAAGAGCTTTTTTTGAAGTTGGATAAAAAACATGGCGTTTTGATAGTCTTTCCAAAACGGCACTAAGTTATATTATCTTATTTAAGTCACATCACATCTCTAACACATTACTTCAAACTCAACCCAAACCCAACCTATATTTCATAAAAATTCAAAAAGTACACTTATTTAGATCATCCCAAACAATAACTTTTTTTTAGTTGACTTTGATGAGCTAGAACTTGTTTAGCTTGAAATTAAAAAGTATGTTTGGTTTAATTTTTTTTAAATTTTTTAACTTTTGTGAAAAAAAATTAAAATAGTTATAATTTGGATGTTATATTTTATTTTATTGATATCGATTTTGTCTTTTATATTTTTTTTAACCCAACTAAATTACCCAAACAAAGGCTAAATCTAGGCACACATGGCCCTGTTTGGTAGAATTGTGGGAAAGTGCTTATAGCTTATACCTAAACAGCTTATAGCTTATAACTATGAACATAAGCTGATTTCTGACTTATAAATTAAGCATCTCCTGCCCCACTCAAAGAATAAACTGATTTCTGACTTCCAAAAAGCTATAAGTTATAAGCTATAAACTAAATCAAACACATCAAAATAACTTAAATTAAGCTGAAAGCTGAAATAAGCAACTTTTAAGCTGCACCAAACAGGCACATAAATGATATGAATTGTTTAACTCGTAAGACTCTCAATAAAAGTTATTCACACAAAAAATATACATCATCGGACAACTAAAAAACACAGTAATAAATCTCATATTATTTTATAAAATAAATGATTCAAATTTACAATCATATTTATCATTCATTTTATAAAAAATAAAATATGATTTGTATATGATGAAGTTGATTTTTTTGGAGATGGGCGGTTCAAATTATTTGTGTGTACTTGGGTCAGAGCCCCCAAGAGGAAATATGAAAAGGTATGAAGAGTTGAATGTATAGAGGAGCTAATCACTCAATTTGATTTGGTGTTTTCAAAAATAATTTTGTAAGTTTTTAATCCGGATTTTTTTTTTTTTGAAAACAAATTAAACATTTAAATCTAAATTTTGTAATTTCTAGATCCATTTAACGATACACTCAAACAATACAAAAATCTTTAAAAATTTTATTGAATATAATAAAATATGAAAATATATATATATATATATATATTTTTGTATCCAATAAATTTTTGAAAGATGTTTGCATAAATTTCATACTTTTGAAGTATATCTAAATTAGAAAAATCTAAAAATTAAAAATAATTATAAAAATGTTAGAAAAAATCAAAAACTCCCAACCAAAATGAATGAATATTTTCTTCTTCTTTTTTAAATAAAATACAACTCTTTGTTAAACCTCGCTTTTGTACTTGCATCCCCACCAGCAGCTTCACTACTGAACCCATTAAACCCATCATTATTACTTTTGGGCCCCTTCAAAACCCCAAATTTGGTGAAAACCCCCTCCCCCCAATCCCAAAGTTGCAAAACGACATAAGTCCCAATCCCAGCAATCAAATCATAAGAGCATCTCCAACGGTGAACTTTTTTTTTTTTCACCAAATCTGAATAAAAAATAACTCATTTCATCAAATTTGATATCACTACCTCCAACGGTGTGCATCAAATCCTGTATCAAATCTCATGGGTCAACCGATTGGTCGACCGGTAAGCATAAATATTTTTTTTTAGAACGCTATGTTTCTGAAATTATTTGAATTGATGAAAACCCACCAATTATATCAATTGATGAAAACTCACCAATTGTTTGGTTGCTGTCAATAGCTTTGGCGTGAAAACCCACCAATTGAAATTGCCTTTCATTCTTATTGATTCATCCACCAGTTGCAGCTTTCATTCTCATAGATGCATCCACCAGTTGCAGCTTTCATTCTCATAGATGCATCAATTGAAACAGTTTGGTGGTGGGTCGACCGGTTGGTTGACCGGCCGGTCAACCAGTAAGGCAAAAATAAATTTTTTTTTTTACCTGTTTGAATCTTTTTTGACCGATTTGAACCTACCTAATTTGAAGGAAATCGAGCGACCGGTTGGTCAACCGTAGACAACCATTTGGTTGACCGGTGTATCTCTTCAACGGTCGAGAATGATGATTTGGTAAAATCTGTGTCTCGTTCTCAGTTTGATGCTTTTTTTGCTGAAATCTCATTTTGATATCAATCTGGTGCAACGGTTGGAGCATAAAAAGTGTATTTTTCATCAAAATTTGAATCTGATGCCAACTTTGATTCACCGTTGGAGATGGTTTAAGCAATCGAGTATGTCAATGACATCAAAATCATCGCCACGAAAGCCGGTATTGCTTTCCTCATATCATCCCACTCGATCTCCACCACCGCCCTCATCATCATCACCCCCACCAGTATCAGCGGCGGCCCCACCGCCCACGGCGGAATCGAAGCCAACAACGGCGTAAAAAAAAACGCCAACATGAAATACGCCGCCACCGTGACGCTCGTCAAACCAGCCCTCCCTCCTTCTCTTATTCCCGTTGACGATTCAATGAAGGCCGTCACTGGCGATGTTCCTAACAACGATCCCACAATGATTGATGAAGCGTCCGACATGAAAGCGAAGTATTAGCCCTCGAAATCGCCGTTTTCGTCTGTGAATCCCGCGAATTTGGCCATTGAATAGAGAGTACCGGTTGTGTCTAGAATGTCTACGTAGAGGAATGTGATTAGAGCTTCCCAGAAATACCCTTTTTTAATGCTTTTGAAGCTCAGTGCTCCCGCTGTGTCTGTGATTTTGTGAATGTCGACCACCCTTTTGAAGTACTCGTAAGCGGAGTCTCCGGGGGGGGTGTTTGGGAATGTGGTCACGGTGGTGTTGCGAAACCACGACACGGCGGTGACGAAAATTATGCTGTATATCATCGCGCCTTTGATGTTTTTGACTAGACAGTAAGCGATGATGACGAAGCCAACTACTCCGAGCCATAATGTGGGGCTTTCCATGCGGTGGTGGAAGCAGAGTATGTCGCCGGACATGGCGGCGCCGGGGATAAGGGTGCCGTTGGTGAAAACAGGGGCGAGTGCTGCGCGAGAGGAGGTGGGGCAACCGCCGAGTGAGACCAGTGTGGAGGAGCTGTAAGCGATGAGTCCAATGCCTTGGTTGTTTTGTAAACCGATGAATGCGAGGAAGAGTCCGATTCCAGCGGAGGAGGAGATTCGGACTGGTTTTGGAATAAGTTTAGCAAGTTTTGTTCGCAACCCAATTGACGAAATGAAGAGGAAGATCAACCCTTCGGTGAACACGGCTGCGAGAGCTGCCTTATAGGAGATATGGCCGGAGCCATGAAAACCCACTAGAGTGTAAGCAAAGTAAGCATTGCTCCCCATACCAGGTGCGAGAGCTAGAGGAAGATTTGCCAATGTTCCCATGATTACACACCCGATGAGGGAGGAAGCAACGGTGGCGACGATGAGGTCTTTGCGGATTCGGCCTACGCAGGCGGAGTAGGGGGATTGACCGGAGGGAACTTGCAGGACTTGTCGGGGATGATGAGGCGGTGGTTGGCGGCGGAGCAGTTGGCGGCCGAGATGGTGGGATCGGAGCAAAGGGGGATGCAGTCGGAGACGGAGCAGGTGCCGCCAGAGTCGGAGAGGATGGAGGCGTTGACGGCGAAGATGTAGGCCATGGTGAGGAAGGTGGTGGTGCCGGCGCGGAGCTCAGTCGTGAAGGTGGTTTTGCGGTCGGCGAGCTTGAAGTGCTTTCCGACTCTGCTCTCTGCCATGAATGTGTTCAGTCTAGTGAGCCGTGAGCGCTTTGGTGTGCTACTCTCCATCTCCATCAGAGTTTGGATGTTAGAGAGAGAGACACAGAGAGGGTGATGATGGGCTTCTTGTGGAGGGAGGGGTTAAATCAATAATACTAGGTATCATGAAAGAAGGATCATGAAAAATTTTCATGAAAATTTTTCACCATTGGATTAGTTTATAGTGTTTGTAGTATTTTATTGTATGTTATACAATCATCCTTATATTAGTTTCATGAAATATTTCATGATATTTATTTCATGATGCGTAACATTACTCGGGTTAAATAGTGAAAAAGGAAGAGAGGAAGGGGATAGATTCCCATTGGGGAAGTATGTTTTTGTATAATTGGTGAATATCTCAAAAGTTGAAATTAAGGTCAAGTTTGATATATACAAAATAATTTATTTTTTTATTTTTTTATCTTTTTTTTTATCATATCATCTCTTTATTTTTCTGTATATCTTTTCGTAAAAAAATAAAAAGTACATTTATTTAGGTCATTCCAGACAACCCCTAAATTCTCTTGAACAATTTTTAAATCTTTTTTAATTTTTTTTACCAAATAGGTACATGTATTAGATTTGATAAAAAGTTAAGGTTTCGTTTGGTATAAATAGTTTGGATTAAAATAGTTACAAAAAAAAAATATATGTTAAAAAATTAATAAGATAAAATGTCATATTCATATAATAATCATTTTATTTTTGCTTTTACAAATATCAAAAAAGTCAAAAAACTCATTACAAACAAAAAATTTTAACCTTAATTTTAAAAAGTTAAAAAAATTAAAAAGTTAATATACATCCGTCAAAAAATCAATACACATCTCAAACAAAGGCCTATTTTGAAAATATAATTATAATCAATTTTTTAGTAAAAATTAATTTTTTTGTGAGAGAAGAAATTAATAATAATCTGAAAATTAGATTATTACAAACTTCTCAAAAAGCCCAAAGTGTAAGGCCTTGTTTGGGAAGACTAAATAAGTGCATTTTTTGTCTTTTTTGACTAAAAAAGTGAGGTTGAAAATATGGATGTTTAGGTTAACTTTTTGACTTTTTATGGAAAAATGTGTAATAAAAAATTGTAAAAATTAGTTTTTAGAGAAAAATTTGAATTGGGAGTTGTGCAGCCGTAATTGTTGACTTTTGATAAATAGTGTTAACTTTTTAACTTTTTGAGTAACTTTTTGACTTTTTGAATTATTTAAGTCTCGTACCTTTTTGATTTTGAAAGGCTTAGGCTACTTAAGTCAAAAACTTAAATTCAAATTTTAAACTCACTTATGACCAAATCTTTAAAAAAAAAAAAAAAAAAAAAAAAAAAATCAATATATGGCAGTCTGTTTAAAGTCAATCTAAAAAATAAATTTGTATGTTAAAATTAGGCAATGCCATGGCTTAAAATTATAATTACAAATTTATTTTTACAAGGTCTTGTATAGGAGTGGATATGACGTTAGCTGACCTATACAAACTGCCTCAGCCTATTCGAATCGCACATTTTTGGACAATTTTGAGGGCTATGTAAAGTCCGGTACAGGTCTAGTTTAGGCATAACTTGTGGGTCGCGGGTTTTACACAAATTGCCCGCACTTCATAATTTTTTTTCTTTATTTTAAATCTCCATCGTCGTATGCTATTCATTACCATTGATTATAGCTTCTTTCTTGTAAACCTAAGTAGTAAAACTGCAAACTTTTAGATGTGTTTGGTTAGATCTTCGAACTATGGCTCCATTGTTTGGTTTTAATATGATGTTTGTTTAGAGTTTTTAAAATATAATTTTATATTTACGATTGAAAATTCTTTTCAAGGTAAAAAAATCTAGGTTAATCAATCGTTCTCTCGAATATTTGGCTGGTTGTCCTCCTAGACATCCGGCCGATTAACCGGTATAGTGTAATTTTTATTTTTATTTTTATTTTTTTAACAATTGACACTTGTTATTTTTTATATTTTAAATAAAAAAAATTTTGAAATTTTTAATTTTTTTTGAGTTTTGAATAGAATTTTTGATTGTGTGTTTGGTTATGAGTTGTAAGTTTTTGTATCAAATATCATATGTCACATCAAAGATTCTCCACTCAATTCAAATCTCTTTTTAAAATTTATTCACCGAACAAATTTTTTACACTCAAATCATAATTTCAAAACTCACAAACTTAAAATACAATTTTATTCTCAAATCATATTTAGAAAACTCTATCAAACGCTACCTTTCTTTTTCTTTTTCTTTTTCTTTTTTGTTTTGTTTTATTTTATTTCTTTCGGATTTTGGATGAAGTTTATGAAAAAGTTATTTTAGTTCTAGTTATTATTATTATTGCATTTTGGATGAATGTAAAATTAATTGAGAACTATTTTCTAGTAAATTTAGCATTTTGAATGGCTTTTAACTGTGTTGGGTTGACATATTAATGATTGGGTACTTGGTCCATAAATCTAAATTTGAATTTTGTTTAGCTAAAAGTGGACACTCTAAAATACTTTGTCCATAAGGACATACCTAGGTAAAATGAACAAACTACCCTATATATATATATAATATAGCTACAGTATACACCCACATTCCCAAACCCTAATTACAGCTCTCTCATTCTCTCTCTTCCTTCTACTCTCTCTCTCACACTGTTCATTGCTGATTCCGATTGTCAGAGATGGCGGCGATGCAGTGGTGACCAAGATCTGAGATCGGAATTGAGATTAAGATCTAAGATCGGAGGCGACACCGCTTTACTCTTCATCATCCCATATCTTTGAGATGACGACACCAACAACTATCACCGCCCTATCTTCCATCTCACAGCCGCTATTCATTTTTGACCAATGCCGCAGCTCCCGCGCTGCTGCCGACTCACCAATTCTCACTTCGAGTTCATGGGGAAACTAAAAAAAAGGAGTCAAACTGAGCACTGGTGTGCCACCCTTCTAAGGGAGGAACTGAGCATTGGTGTGACTCACCAATTCTCACTTCGAGTTCATCTTTATTTATTTATTTTTGGTCTCTCTGTGTGTAGGGGTGTAAAAATGGCTTGCGGCCCGTGAGCGGCCTGAAGCCTACCAGCAGCCTGGGGTGGGCTTGGCCCGCTTAGGCTCGGTTGGGCCTGGGCCTAGACCTAGCTTGGAACCCTGGGCTTGGGCCATCATTTTGAAGCGCGGCCCGGCTCATCGGCCCGCTCAAGGCCCACTTAAAGCTCTACCCAAGGCCCGGCCAGCCTGCTTGAGACCCAGTGTCATTTTTTGTGGAAAAGAATAAAATTTTGGTAAAAAAAATAGAAATTTTTTTGTAAAAAAATGTTTAGGCCACCTGGTTCGCCCCGTCCCATCCCGTCTAAGGTCCGAATACCCCCTAGGCCTAGACATGGGCTAAGGCCTAATTTTTTTTCCCGTGGACCATCCTAAATTTTGGCGGAAGCCCGGCAGCCTGACAGGGGGCAGACCAATTTACACCCATATTTGTATGTAATGAATGTTTGCCTTAACTTGGTTACTTGCTCAAATGTTGTACGTCTAGGGTTTTGTGATGGCTACAGATTGATTTAAATTGGGCTTATCATATAATTATTCTACTTCTTTGTAATATATCATTCTGTGTATTATAGTTTTTGGATAAGGGGGTGCTGCTGTGCCTTAACTGTTGTCCCCTTGTGGGAGGTTTTTTTTCGAGTGTTTTTCGTTGATCTGAACCGTTCATATTATAGAGTTCATCTAAACTATTATTCCTGTAAAAAATCAAGATCATCGGATATTCATAACCCGTGATTAGGTCCTAATTATTTTTAAAAATTTATGAAAATTATGTTAACCATCAATTTTTATAGAAACAAATGTGTTTTGGTTATAGGGCTACAGATATCCATTCAAATTGATTTCTGGTATGAATGATCTACTCTACGAACCTTACAATATGAACGGTTCAGATTATCAAAAAACACTCGAGAAGAACTCTCACAAAGGGACAACAGTTACTGTTGTGCCTTAAGGCACATCAGTATCCCCTTCTCCATAGTTTTTGGAGTACATTTGGTTGCAAGACTATTAATTTAAAGTTAATTGGTTTTATGTTTTAATGATCAGTTTTTTTTCCTTATTTCATGGATGGAGATGTGATTGAACTTGGTTGTTGGTTCCTTATATGTTCCAGTAAATGTTAGAATGATTGGACTTTATTTGGTTATTAAATTTGTTATTATGTAGTCATATTCTTCTTCTTCTTCTTCTTCTTCTTCTTCTTTTTTTTTTTTTTTTTTTTTGTGATCTAGCTTCTTGTTGTTCATTATCTAATTATCTGTTTTTTTTTTTTTGGGTTGTTGTTCTCTCTCTCTCTCTCTCTCTCTCTCCCTACTCTGTATAGATGATCTGTATAGCTTTAGATTTGTTCAATTTTTAACTGATAGTAAGAATTATGTTGGATTTGAACACAGATCTATAGGAATTCTTCTTTTTTCGTGGCTCTCAAATCTATTTTTTGTTGTTGTTGTTGTTGTTGTTGATGTTGATGTTGATGTTGATGAAGAAGAAATAGATTTAATTTACATAGATAACACAATAACAATTGCACAAATTTGATTTTTTTTTAAACAAATTCAAAATTTTTTTTTAACAAATCAAACCTCAAACAGATAAAAATATTGATTAGATAAAAACAAATGAACAAATAGGTTCAACAGATAAGGACAAATAGGGGAAAATTGAATAGATATGAAATTTAAACAAATAATTGAAAAATTGAACAAATAGATAATTTTAACAAATAATTTCAATAGATAAGGGAAAAAATTGAACAGATAAGAAAAAAATTTGAACAAATAGAAAATAATTTAAATAGATATATAAAAATTTGAATAGATAGTCAACAAATAGTAAAAAAAAGTCAATAGGTAGATAAAGAGTAAAATTAGAAACAAAATATCCTCCAAAATCAACAAAATGACTTATCATCAAATTATTTCACAAACAGTGGACTTCTTACCAACAAAAAATATTCACTAAATCTAATACCTTGTAACTTATTTAGCTTGGACTTTTTAACAATTATCTCTTTTTTATTTTTTATTCTTATGACTTTTGAATAATAGATTTTTAATGCTTTAGTTGAAGCCGTTAATTGTTAATTATAAATTGATGTTTGAACTATTAATTTTACATATGTATGGTTTTCAAGTATCATATCTATTAATCTTACATATTTTGGCCTATTAAAATTAATTAAATAGTAGTAAACAAGTCCAAAAAAAAGGGTTTGAAAATTAAGCCCTACAAGAAAATTACATGAAAAAAACAGAGGGCCAACCCGCTTAACTGGTTCATACCCATTCGCAAAACCGATTAACCCACTCGCACAAACCGCAGCCCACAGTTTGGGACGATGTGGGTTTATTTTCTTCAACTTGAAGCTTTGCGGGTCGGTGCAATCCTTGTCTTGTTAACCAGACATATGTTAAGAAAAAAAAAATTAGCGTTAACTATCCCTACTTATACAGGAATAAAAATATAAATAAATTTAGTGTTTTTCCTATAAGCTAATTAATATAAGGGCAAATTTCACTTTACCCCCTGTGATTTGGGTTGGGTGCGATTTACCCGTTGACATTCAAAAATCACCACATAATCCCCACGTGATTTATAGACCAAAACACACCGTTAACTTTTCCATCTAAGTTAACTGGCAGTGACATTGACGAGCTGATTTGGTGAGCAAACCATTGTTAAGACATAAATACCCTTTTATATCTTCAAATTTACAAAATAATGCCATTGTTCTTTCACTCATTTTTTTTTTTTTTATGCTGATCTTTCTCTCTATTTTTTTTTTTTTATATAAATCTTCGTCTCTACTGTATACTATCTCTCTTTCTCTTTCCCCTTTTAGTTCTCTCTTCAACATCTCCATATCCACATTTTATCTTGTGAATGAAGAGTAGATCATTGTGTACATACATACATACATACATATATACACACATATATATATATATATATATATATTTGATTGTGTTGTATATGATTAGAAAAATGATCTAAACTGGGTTTGGATTTGTATACAACAAAATGATATAAAAATCAATGTAAGAGATGCTGAATAAACTAGCCAAGTGAATTGGGTTTGGATTTGTATATGTGAATTGGGTTTATATATGATGAAAAAAAAGTTTGTATATGTATATGTATGTATAAGATATGGGTATGGAGGAGGAAGAGAGAGAGAGATAGAAAAAAAAAAGAAAGGATATAATTATCAATTTACAACTTCTGTTAACAGAAGTTAGTGTGCATTTCAATCCACAAGCCACGTAGGGGTTATGTGATAATTTCCGAATGTCAGGGAGGTAAACCGTACCCTGCCAAAACCACATGGAGTAAAGTAACGTTTGCTCTAAATATAATATATTTCTTTCATATAGACAAAAAAATACCCCATTCTTACAGTAAGAATTGACAATAAGATTCTTGGGCAAATTACACCAACAGTCTCTATAGTTTGGGTCTCGTGTCATTTTGGTCTTTGATTTTTCAATTGTGACACATTTGATCATACATTTTGAATCTTATTCCAAATAAGGACAATTGAAGATACCATTACTTAATTTCAAAGGCAAAATCATCAATTTGATAAAATATAAACTAATTTGACAAAAATAAATATCAAAAAAATATTTTTAAATTTTAAAAAATTATTTCTACACACCAAAGATAAAATTATGTAAAATTGATAAATTTTTTAGACATTTATTTATTTATTTATTTTTATCAAATTAATTTTTATTATGTGTTTGGATAATAATCATATAATGGGTAGTTGTTAAAATGTTAATGTGTAATCACTATATTTAATATATAAAATATTTTTAGTTTTGGATTTTTTAATTTAATGGATTAATTTAATAATGATATCAAAATTGTCACCATACTTAACTTTTGAAAAAATAAAAACTAATTTAATGAAAATAAAAACAACCACTCATTACATGATCATTATCAAAACACATAATAAAGATTAATTTGATAAAAAAAATAAATGTCTAAAAGATTTATCAATTTTACATAATTTTTATCTTCAGTGGGTAGAAATAATTTTTAAAAATTCAAAAATAATTTTTTGATATTTATTTTTGTCAAATTAGTTTATATTTTGTCCAATTAACGATTTTACCCATAAAATTAGCAATGATATTTTCAATTGTCATTATTTGAAACAATATTCAAAATTGAGGATCAAATATATCACAATTGAAAAATCAAAGACTAAAATAATACAAATCTCAAATTATAGGGACCGTTAACGTAACTCATCTAAGAATTTTTATTACAAAGTAGTGTCAAATAAAAATAAAATAAATAAATAAAACAATCACATGAAAGTTCCGCCAAACGCTTGTCTAATTGTTCTCAATTTGTTGTTACTTTTATTATAGGTATTGTATCGCTCGTTATTTTTACAATAAGTTAATCTCAATTAAAAAAAAAAAAATTAGTTGGAAATTATTTTGTTTAGTTGAATTTTGGTAATTTACTTTGAAAAACTAGAAATTAATTTGAATAAATACAAAACAAATATTTTTTTAAATTTTATTATTTCGTTTTAAAAAAAAGGCATATAAAAATAAGGAAAGTGAAAAGGTATAAGAAAAGAGTGCGGCTATTAGCACTCCATAAATTATTTTGGACCCTCTAATTTTTAGCTTTTTTCTATCACAATAATGACCTCAAATAAAATTATTACAAAGGACGTCATTAATTTTGAGACATCTCATCTTACAATTAAGGAAAATGCTATATGCCCCAAATTTTTTACAAAATAAATGACCAAATGTCTCACATTGTGAACAACACACCCATGTGAGACATTTGATCATTTATTTTGTAAAAAATTTGGTATCTATAGCATTACTCTACAATTAAACCTACACACCCACTACATCATGAATGAGGGTTTATGAGAGCACTCACCTCCATCACCACTCATTCATCTTTCCCAAATCTCACATTCAAAACCTACCCACCCTCAAAATCTTGAAAATCCTTTGGCGAAAATATTCCGGCTGTAACGGTGGCAACCATTTGATTAGCTACATTAAACGATCAAACCATGAAAATTTCTTAACACATTGAACGGTCAAAATTGTTAACGCTTACAAAAGTTTTCATTTTTTTAAGTTTGGGAATACAGACCTGGCCATTACTTATTTGTTTGGAAAGATGTTTCCGAACAAATAAGTAACGTTCGGAAATGTAGGTCCGAATATGAAAATTTCTTAACACATTGAATGGTCAAAATTGTTAACGCTTGCAGCAGTTTTCATTTTTTCAAGTTCGGGAATACAGGCCTGAACATTACTTATTTGTTCGTGAACACATTCCCGAATATAGATTATTTGTTTAGGAATGCAGATCCAAACTTGGAAATTTGTTAACACTTTCAACGGTTAAAATTCTTAACACTCGTAGAAATTTTATTTTTTCAAATTCGGTAGTTTTAGTTTTGAAGAAGCAATGTGAGAGAGAGAGAAAGAGAGCATACCAACTGTGACAATGGTTAAACCGGCAAAGACAATATTCTTCTTCTTCTTCTCCGTGAGTTTTGAAAATGATGAGATTCTTCTTCTTTTTAGTGGGATTTGTTAGGGTTTTTTAGAAGGGAGGTTTTTTAGAAGGGAGGTTTTTTTGAAGGTGTGGGGGGTGTGCATTCAATGGGTGAAATGTTTAAGGATAATTTTAATATTATTTGGGGGGGGAAAGAAATTTTAAGGGCTTCAAAATTTATAAGTGGAGGTCTAAAGAAATGGGTGGTCCAAAATAATTCATGGGGTATTAATAGCACCACTCATAAGAAAATGAAGGACATGAAAAGTGAAAATGGAGGGATAAGCAACCATTGTGTTTTGGTTTTATTTTTTGGCTAAAATAATCAATAAAGATAAAAAGTCTAATAGTTAATAAAATAAAATATCACATCTTATATATCAATCAATTATTTTTTCTCTTATAACAATCTATTCAACTAATAAGTCTAGGAATACAAATACTAAACACATAATGGACACACATATGTCTCTTATGGGATGAGTCCCACGTATAGGTCCCACCCATATGAGACATATGTATCTCATTTTGTGTTTGAAATTTGTGTTCTTAGCATTACTCCTAAAATTACCAACATCCCAAACGAATGCTGAATTTAGATAATTGTTAAACTTTTACTATTTTCTACACAAGTAGAGCTAGTTGTTTCTATTATATAAGAGTATCTCCAATGAGCTCTTTAAATGAGACATGTTAATTATTATAACTAGTATTAACATATTTTAGTTACTCTAATGGGGCTAGATATTACAATAGCTATATTAACAAAGGGTTTGACTTCTCTCAAGTTGTTATGTCAACTTGAAAGGGCGTTTGGGCTTAATAGACCATTTTAGAACCAATTTCAGTGACTAGAACCATTCACTTTTAGGACTCATTGAGAAAAATAGCCATAAAAAAATAAGATGATTAGATATCGGTAGCTATATGTTTTAAAAAAATTGATAACAAATATAAGAATAAAGATTGAGAGCTCTAATTTTGGAACTCTAAAGAGAGCTCTAGTGAAAATTAGAGCTCTAGTGATGTGGCAATAAGTAGGGCCTACATGTGATGTGATGTGTGTGCTTTTTTTTTTTTTTTTTTTTTCCACATCATTAGAGCTCTCTTTATAGCTCAAAAATTAGAATTCTCTATCATTATTGCAAATATAATTTCAAGAATAGCCATCCATTTTTTGTAATACAAATTTAATTCAAACATACAATTATCAATATCCGATCATCTTAATTTTTTACATGAATATTCTTGTCAACGAGTCCTAAAAAGTGAATAGTTCGGATCATCAAAATCGGTTCCAAAATGAACATACGAAACCCAAATGCTTTTTCAAATTGAGATGACCAATATGAGAGAAGTCCAACCCATTTCTTCAAGGCTAGTTACATTTAAAGAGCTTTGGGAGGGTTTTTAAACAGTTTGTGTGTATAGATAAATGAAGAGTAGCGTTGGAGTAATAGATAAAAAAGGAATTAGGTAAAATAAAGAACCTACATTTTTTTATAGTTTAGCTAGTAAAAAAATGAAAAGTATGATTGGATTTGCTCTAATAGTTAAATTTTTGAATAAATTTATAAGCAAAAATTCAAATTATTAGTTTTATACTTTGAAAATTATACTTGGGATTTGTGAGGTTTTAGAAGGAAATTAGCATGTAGATAAAGTATAAATAAAATTACAGAAATGGGAGATTGTTACATATCACTCAAATTATGAAAATTATTAACAAGGTGCATGGCCTTGCTAGTAATCCATTTGGTGAATGGTTAGTGTATGTAACAAAACCATTTATCAACGGATAGATTATCATTACATTATCAGAAAAAATTTCACTGTCGTCTCACCTCTTATGTGGATATAGACATTAATATTATGCATAAATTTAAGATCTGCCATATTTAAGAAATAATGGTAGGTATATTCATGATTCGTGCATTGTACGTGACTGATACAAAGGACTTGCAACATGACGGTAGGGATGACAATAGAGAACCTACCCTATGGATACCCATAGAGATCCGACGAAAAAATATGAATTTTCTCCTTTTTTTCTTACCCGTCAAGTTGGTTAAATGATGTTTTTTTAAATATTCATAGGATATGGGTCGGGGACGGGTACCGCCTATTTTCCCCATACATAAACATGTCTTCACATCGTATGTCATGTTCATGGATGGGCTTATCAGCAACCAAAAGGACGTGGAGGTACTTCTTCAACCTAAGGTTTTGCAGAGTCGAGTCAATGATGTGAGTGGATTGGTCTCTCTCTTTAATAGTCTCTCTCCAAATGTAAATTCCAATCCAGAGGGCTTTCACTTTGCAAATCAAACTTCAAAAAATGAATGCATATTGTGAGACTGGATCTTATAATACTTTCTTCAAACAGGTGGTGTGCAATAAAGTAGTATGCATAGAAATGGAATAAAGAATGTAACATTGTAGAAGAGGGAGAGGGTTGTAATTTTCTTTTTTAAAATCTTCCACGTTCTTTCATTTTTTTTTTCAATTACTAAAAATTTATTTGATTATCTCAAAATTATATATTTTGATTATTTTAAAACAAACTTTTTAATTAATTAATTAATATGTATTTGATTTTGTCGTTGAGTCAAATAAAATAAAATAAGATTAAATGTATATTTAGTTTTGATTGTGAATCTTAAAAAATAAAAAAATAATAAAATGTCAAATTGGGATGGAAAAAATTCAAATCCATTAAGAGATGGGAAGGATAGTATCCATGGGAAATGGAAAATGAGAAATGAGAAAAAATTGTTATAGAAAAATAGAAATGAAAAATTATATTCACCCTATTAACCCCATTGCCATCCCATTGACGATCAACCGTCAATTGGACTACACCTATGGATTGCGTGCTTCCTTGGACTTGCTTAGTGGGGGTGTTTGTTTTAGCTTTTCAGAGCCAACTTATGGCTTTTAGCTTTGAAAAAGTTATTTTGGACTGTTTGGTTAAACTTATTTCAAGCGACTTACGATTCTATGACTTATTTTAACTCAAAAAAGCTGATTCTGAGAAGCTGCTCACCCCTTGCTTCTGATTATTAGCTTCTACTGTGGACATGTTAATTTATGGTTATACTCTTAAATTTTTTTATTTTTTATTTTTTTTAAAATAGAAAAAGACTCAAATGGACTATAGATTATTTTTTATGAGAAATGTAGACAAATAAAAAATAAAAATTAATTGAAAAAGCTATTTCACAGCTTATTTAACAAACACTACTCAGCAACTTAAATCTATAATCCAACAGCTACACCAAACAGATTAACAACTTCTGATTAAAGTCATAATCTATAATCTGTTAAGTTATAATCCATAAGCTGTTTTAACAACTACACCAAACGAGGCCAGTGTAACCATGCCCCATGCCCCATCCCGCTCCAGTTTCATTTAGTTTTACAATTTATATTTTTAGTATTAAAAATCTTATGGTTCAAAATAGAGAGGCAAAAGTACACAAACATTTTGAGATTGTAGACGGCCAAAATAAAAAGAAAGATGTACAAAAATATAGACGCGGTGTTTGAGAACAATAGTTAGAAGCTATTTTAACTTTTTGAAAAAAAAAGTCTAAGGAGGTTTAGGGTTATTTTAGTCCCAAAAGATAAAATAGGTTATTTTAGCCACAACAAACAAAATATCACATTCAATCCATAATCATTACACTCTTTTCTCACAAAAAAAAAAAAAAAATCAAAAAGTCAAAAAGTTCTTTCCAAACCAAGCTTTTTAACCCAGGCTAAAATAGTCAAAAAAGTCAAAAAGTCAAAAAGACAACCCACTTCCCAAACGGAGGCTAAAAGTCTTACTGTTGCTAAGTCTCAATTTTTAGTTGACAGCGACTAAGCAACAGAGGATAAAAAAATGATTTTACCCTTTAAATATTTGACCAACTCGCAAACTCTTCAACAACAGCTTTAAAAACAACTCTTTCATCTCCCTTAGGCACAGCCGTAGGAAGCCGGTGAAGAAGTGAAACAAATCAGTACCAGCGGATCTCTCTCAAGCAGACCACGCTGACGACTCTTCTTTGTTGCCAACTCTTCTTTGTCACCAACCGTCGAAGACTTGCAACAAGTAAATCAACTGATCCGATTTTTGTTCTTCTTCTTGCTTTTTCTGACTCTCTTTTGCTGTTTTTTCCTTCCACTGCTTCAGATTACACTGTATTTTGGGCTTTATTGATGGTATTTCGTCATAGAATGGCCAATCTTGACATATTAACATTTTTTCTTATTTTTTTATTTTTATTTTCTAGTTCGAAATTTGCCGCGTCAATTGTTATGGGACTCCAAATTTGGGCTTTTATTGTAATTCGTCATTTTTATACTGATAAGTCAAATTTCTTACAAATTTATAATTTTTTTTTTTTTTTATAATTCATAGAATCTATACTGAAAGGTTGCTTTTTGTAGGCTAGTTCTAATTTGAGACACCACCAACCCCCTTCGCCTCGCCCGCCCCAATTGAAAAAAAAAAAAAAAACTAACTGGCCAATCACGTTGAGAGGGGTCAAAGGGGGTGGGGGAAAGGGGTCCCGGAACATTATTATTATTTTAATTCATTGTTTTCCAACATTAACAGTCAAATTTTTTGCAAAGTTGCCAATTTTTTTTTAATTCGGAATTTGAGTACTAATTTTAAGTCAATGAATTAAAATAATAATAAATTTGACATATTTTGAGTACTAATTTGAGTACTAATTTTAGAATTTTAAGTCAAATTTCTTACAAATTTGATATTATTTTTAATTCGTCATTTCTATAATTAAAAGTCAAACTTATACTCTATTTGAGTACTAATTTTAATTGAAATCATAATTTTTGTAATGACAAATCAAACTTATTACAATTTTGAAATTTTTTCTAATTCCTAATTTTTATAATTAAAATTCAAATGCTGCCCAAATTTGTAATTTATTTAATTCGTAGTTTTTAGAATTAAAAGTCAAATTTGTAAGCAATATGTCATTTTTTTTTAAAATTCTTAATTTATAATTAAAAGTAAAATTTCTTACAAATTTGTAAATTTATTTGTAATTTGTAATATTTAGTATTTGAATTCTTACGAACAAATATTTTTGTAACAAAAAAAATCAAAATCTAGCCATTTGAAGTGTTCTGGAAGATGTGCACTGCTACGTCATCGAATGAACTTTTTTTTTTTCTCTTGGAAGAGGACCATGCACGGTTGTAGGGGCATTGATTTTGACTTAGTTTTATTTTTTTATTTTTCCCTTAGTTTTTGTTTTTGGTTTTTTAATTGTTATATATTTTGTTATTTTTTTTTTTTTAATATTTCTTGTGTTTATATTGGTTTTTGTAGTAAATTGTTTGTTGGTTGGTTTCGTTTTTCTTCGGTTTGCTTTTGTTCGCTTTGAGTTCATTCGAGTTGAGCTCGGCGAGGTTTGAGATTTGTCTTATTTCGTTGAGCGTTTTTTTCTTCGTTCATTCAGTGAGCGTTCGAGTGATCTATCTCGGTGAGGAAGTTTGGCTGAGGCGGCGAGTTTGTATTTTTTCGTTTCTTTATTCGGTTCGCATTTCATGAGTCGCGAAGTCGGCGAGCATGCGAGGATCGATCGATCATCACCTGGCGGCGGACTTTTTTCGGCCCTTTCGGCTTCGTTTTCGTTTCTTTCTTTCGGCGCTTCGACGAGCCGACCATTCGAGGCGCTTCGGCGATCACATCGATATTTTTTTTATTTTCTTTTTTTCGTTTTTTTTCGTTTTTTTTCCTTTTTGATTTCTTTCTTTCTTTTTCTTTTTTTTTTTTTTCTTTGATCTATCTTTTTCTTTTTCTTTTCCTTCAACCTTTCTTTTCAGGTTAAAGAGAGAGAGTGGGGGCTTTCATTTTTTATGGCATTGTTGGATTTGGAGCACTTTAACATTTGGGGCTTCATTTTCATCTTCTTCTATCTTTTTCATTTGCTTTGGGTAAGGTTTTCCTACTCTTGTATACTCCTTTCCTTTGGTGTGGTGTTGTTCCTGTTTGGGGTGGTGGGTTAGTGGGGAATTAAGAGAAATCTGTTCTAGTAAATTCATTAATTAATTTAATTTAAATTAAAAAAATTTAAATATATTGGGTTAAATTCATGAGATTGGAAATTGAGATTTTGATTGATTGATGATTATGATTGGTTGATGTTATGTGGATTTGATAACGTATATATATTGTGATATATATTTATATATATTATTTATTTTTTTTTTATAGCTATTGTGGAGGATAGTTGATGATTATTATGAGACCTTGCATGGTGCTTTATATGGCGGAATTAATGTGGCATTATTGTGTAATGTTAATGTTGAACATTTATTGTTTTGATTGATAATTGCATATGGCAATTTGTTTATATTATTATTTGCATATGCATATTTGGGAGATAGGGGAGGGATGAGAGGTTTGGGGGGGAAGATGGGGGGGGATGGGGGGGTGGGGTTTGATTGGAGGGAGGGGGGGGGGGGGATGGGGGGAGGGGGCGGGAGGGGGGATGGACCGGGGGGGAATTTTGGGGAGGGGGAGAGGAGGGGGGGGACCATTAGCTTCACTTTTATGTATGTTTTATTATATATATTTTATATTTTTATTATTCTAATATAAGTATGTAATTGGGGATTATGAATGAATGATTGATGATTGATTATGACATGTATGTATTGTTATTATGATTTTTATATAATTATTTTTTATATGTGGAATTGGAAGTGTTGTTAATAAAAAGTGAAAACCCCGATGAGTGAGTTATTTGGAGTTGAGCCATAGAGAAAAAAAGTATGTAGATGCCACATGTAATGTATATATATAATATATACATAGGCAATATAGAAATAAGAATTATTGTGTTGTGTTGTATTATGTTATATGTGTTAAATATTTTTATTATGCTTTCTATTAGTATTTCTTTATTTCTCTCTTTTATTTTTTGCTCACTATATATTATTTCATTTTTTTTTTTCGGTTCATTCATTACCTCTCCTTTTAGCTTGTGAGGGATGGAGACTTGAACTTGCTTTTTTTGCTTTATATTTTTTTTTAATTTTTTTATTTTTTATTTTTTTATTTTTCTTTTTTTTTTTTCTTTTTAGAGTTAGAACTCATGAATTTGTGTGTGTGTTGGGTTGGCAAGATGTTTAAGCTGGCAAAATTTTTTTTTTTTCATTTTCATTCTATATTACTTGATTTAATTTTAAATCTTCTTCTTCTTTTAATAATGCATGCCATGTTTCGGGTTTAATTTTGAGGGCGTTACAGGCATCTTGGTCATTTTGTATCCCAACATCATTTCAAACATATTTTTCAATACAACAATCCAAAGGTGATTCTATTTACACACCAGCAATCCTCTCAGCACACATTATTTTCTTAAAAAAATTTATTACAACTTTGTCCTTCTAGTCAATCACATTTTTAACCTTCACACAAATTTCTCAATCCAGACAACCCACCCCCACCAATCCCAGGGACGGATCCAGGATTATGACTTTGGGGGGGGCCAAAGTACGTTTAACCTCTAACAAATAAAATTTGAAGTTCAATACCAATTTCTACTAATATGGAAAAAAATCAATAATGTTACGATAAAATATTGAACTATATATTCCTTGTCAACATAGTTGAGTACCAAAAGATGATTATACAATTGAGAATATTTTTTTGCCCATATTCACTTACAAAAAGTAGTAACTATTTCTACATGCATTTATATACTAAAATTAGGCATCTTCAATTGAACTCAACGCTCTTTCATAATATCAAAAGCATGGATGATAGAATCTACATCAAACCCTCAAACAATGTCTTTTTCAATGTACGTAATCAAGTAACTAGCCAGAAAATCATCTTCTATCCTATTGCGCAATTTAGACTTAATGAGTTTCATAGCTGAAAATGCACGTTCTAATGTAGCAGTTGAAACAGGTAAAGTCAACACAAGGCGGATCAATCTATCAATAAGAGGATAACTTGTCGACTTTTTTGTTTTTGCCAACATTTGACATAACTCAGAAATGGTTGACAACTTCTGAAACTCGGGAAGTATGGAAATATCAAGCTTATAGTTTTCCAACTAATATTTCAAATGCAATTTTTCTTACTCGGAGAAATCCATGGGATAAAATTTATTTGTAAGTTTGCAAATATCCTCAATTTTGAATGATCTATAACCATCCCTAGGATCCAAAGCTGAGCTAAGAACAAGCAATTCCATTACATCTTCCTTAAACCTATTGTTTAATTCTTGTAACTAAGAATCAATTGTAACCATAAAAATATCAATTCGAAAATGATGTTCCATGGTGAGTTGATCTCTTTCAGAATGAGACCGACATCGGCCTCCTTTATAAGGACAACTCATATCAGGAATTTGTATACCATGATCATTAAAAAATAATTTAATTTTCTCTAGCAATGAAACCCATCCATCTTCTCTAAATTTTTAAATAAGTATCTTCATTGTAGACACCAAATGCATTGCAAAGATCATTAGTAATCTCCATGATATCCCTCATAAGATGTAAGATAAAGACAAACTCAAAAGATGTAATGGAATCATAATTATGTTTCTTAGGACTGCACAAGTAGCACTGAACATGTTATCAAACTACAAATTGGGGGGCTACTCTATATAATTTTGAAATTATCTTAAAAAAATTTGGGGGTGCGAACTACTATAATTTTAAATTATTTTAAAATTTCTAGTATAATATATGATATTTTTCAAATTTTTGGGGGTGCGGCCGCCCCCCTCCGCCCCCCCTAGATCCATCCATGACCAACCCTAACCCTACCCCTAGCCACTGCCATTGTCGCTCGCTACCTATCGTCGTCGCAGCCATTACCAACTTTGACCACACCTCCTCTGCCATCCTTAGCTCCGGCAACCCAGCCTCTACCATTCTCATCTCCCCCATCCCAACTTTAATCATAAACCCTAACATTTCCTCACTGCCGCCGCTACTAAGCTGGTGTACCCCCTCCGAATCCCCTTTAGTCGATGCCTCTCCTCTGTAAATCCCCACTCCACTGGTATTCCCTCCTCTATTGCAGCTCCTCTCTCCCTTTATTTCCACCCATAGCCTCTTCTTCTTCTTCTCTTCAAACCCTAGATCTAGAAACCCAAATCTCTCTCTCTTGCAACTGCAGATCAAATGATGGAGTGGAGGAGCTGAATTGTGCTACGGAAGGGATCTTGATGATGGGTAGCGGCAGAGGGTGGCCAACGGGGCGGGAGAAGGGTGGCGGGGGTTCGAGGTTCAGTGTTAGCGGTGAAGGAAAGGGCAACGCGAGTTGTTGTCGTGGCAGGAACGCAAATGGATTGGAATTGGAAATAGAAGAGGGAATGGTGTCGGTTGGAGGGTGGCGGCAGCAGAAAGAAGTAGGGTGGCTGACGGCAACGATTGATGGTGGCGGTAGCCACGGGATAGAGTTAGGGTTAGGGTCATGGTTAGAGAAGATGAGGATATTTTGAAAATATTTAAAAATTGATAGTGTGTATTGAGTGAAAAATAGAAAATCAAAATTGGGTGTGGTGTGCAATGAGTAATTGATGTGTACCAAGAGAGTTTGTGGTGTGTAAATAGAATTACCCACAATCCAACAAAAAATCTAACCCATCTTTCCAAATACAAAAATTAAAATAGTCTATTAAAATAGTCAAATAACCAAAAAGCCTAAAAAGTAGTCACTCTCCAAATGAGACGATAATGTTCAATAAAATAGAAGAATACCTTACAAATTATTTTAGGAAAATTTACTCATAAGTCCTAGTTTCTGAAATGTTGAACCATTTAGTGCTAAAAGTTTTCTTATGCTCCATTTAGTTCCATTTGCATATCAATCTAATGTTCGAAACATTAATCTGATGTTCGAAATCTAATGTTCGAAACATTAATCTGATATTCGAAATCTAATGTTCGAAACATTAATCTGATGTTTGAAACATTGTAATGGGACCTTTCAGTCTATAAGAAAACTTTTAGGACTAAATAATGTATAAGTTATTAATTTGGAATTTATTGGTGCATCCCCCATTATTTTATACCATAAAATTAATGAAAATACCATAATAATATATTAAACTATTACAATAGGTGGCATATATGTAGGACTTGTATAGATTGTTAATTAAGAAATTATGAGAATAATGAAACCTATAGAAATATGAAAACCTAACAAATATGAAAAATAATATATTGTAGATATGTTTTAATAGCCCCCTCAAACTTAAGTAGGTAAACTAATTTGAATTTGGAAGAACAAAACAAAAAATAAATAAGAACATGTTATGTACGACAAACAAAAAAGCCTGCTAGAGGCGATTGAGAAGAGTCTGTTGCTAGGGCAAACGATAAGAGCCTGCTAGGGGCAATTGAGAAGAGTTTGCTGTTAGGACAAACGATAAGAGCCTCCTAAGGGTGATTTTAAATTATGTGTTCACCGTGAGGGGGGCCCCTGTTGGTGACTGATGTGATGGGTCTTAGGAGGTGCTTGAACAGGAACATATGTTGAATTAGTAGATGTGACACACACGTAACTTATGATGTGGTACTGAATGATGATGGCAACATATGAAAGAGTGCAGTAGGTGGTGGCTTATAACAAAGTGCGCTAGGAGACGACTTAGGTGGTGTGCTATGGGCCGGCTTGGATGGTTCACATGGTGTATCACCATACTCACCATAATATATATATATATATATTATCCCCCTCAAACTCAAATAGCACTACTACAAAAATGGGTATAAGACACAAAACCTTTTGCGACGACATATTTTCTGTCGCAAAAGGTAATATTTTGTGACAGTTAATATTCCATCGCCAATGGTCACTTTTTTCAATGGTAATTTTTGTCTCAAAAAGAGGGAAGAATATGTTGGATGGTTTTTGCGATGGCAAACCATTAACAGATGGCTTTTTATCCCCATCGCAAAAAGATTTTTTTTTTTTCCCTTTCTCCATGGCCTTTGTTGTGTCATGGCTAATAGATATAGACACACATACACACACACAAAAAAAAAAAAAAACACATTCTTTTCCTGAAACTACTGGCCCCCAAAATCCTTAAATTTCATCAAATCCTTGGCGCCTCTAATTTTTCTTTTTTCCCTCTATCTCATTTTCACACTCAACTCTCTCTCTCTCTCTCTCTCTCTCTCTCTCTCTCGGTCACTCTCTCCATCTGTATCTTCCATCTTCGTGCGACTCATCTTCACTATAGGAAAATACACTTTCGACGATTAAAAATGCCGACTAAAAAAATCTAGTCGCCAAAGGTACACGCATTAGCTACTAAAAAAAATTTAGCCAGCAAAGGTATACACTTTAGCTACTAAAAATAATATAGTCGGTATTTATTTTACTTTGGGTGACTAATTGCCTTTAAGTCATTAAAAATAGGATTTTGGGCGACTAAAAAATAATTTGGTCCCTAATTATACCATCTTTAGCTACTAAAAAAATAATTTTCTCGGTATTTATTTCACTTTTGGCAACTAATCGTGCTTTAATCATTGAAAATAAGGTTTTGAGCGACTAAACAATAATTTGGTCCTTACATATACAATCTTTAGCTACTAGAAATAATTAGTCGGTATTTATTTTACATCTAGTGACTAAATTTTAGTCGGCAATACTATTAAAAGTTTTGGAGGAAGGAATTTGAATTCTGGAGGAATTCCCTAAATTAATTGGCGACTAAAATGTTTTTAGTTAGAAAAAAATGTCTTTATTTGTATCTGGTGACTAAAAAAGAGTCGGGAAAAAATTAACACGGGTGAAAAATGAAGGGCTGAGATCACTTGAAAAACCAAGAGCTGAGATTAGAGAGAGGGAGAGAGGGAGAGAGAGAGAGAGAGAGAGAGGACGAAGGGAGTGGTTGAGTTGGGATTGAAGAAACTGCTATCCCTTCAACAGATTGAATAGGTTCATCCTCCAAACTTAAAATATTAGGGTTTTGTATTCAAAAGTTAGGATTTTCTCTGGGTTTTACGTATACTGTTCATTGGAACCCTAGTTTTCAAAATTCTATTAGATTTGAGGCTTTGCTTGGTTTCAATTTGATACTTTTATGAGGTTTGGTGGTTTTTGTTATTGCTTCATTTAGGTTTATGGGTTGAATTTCGTTGTTATTATGGTTTAATACAGCTGGGTTTTACATTTTGCCTTGTATAATTGTGTGAATTGTTTTATATAAACTCTAAATCAAACCTGTGTACAACGAAATTACAAACTCCTTTTTTTTTTGGGAACCTTTCCTGTTCAAAATTGGTTACATGTTTTGTCACTAATATCTTCCCTCCCTCTCTGATCGAGATTGCAGAAATCAAATTATGCATGTGACTCTAGATGCTATAATTGTTTCATTTGTATGATTTTGATTATAGCTAAGAGTTTTAAAGTTTCACTTCTCTGAACCAGAATCCTGTTAACAGATGCTTTCATGTTCCTGAGATTAGACATCAACTGCACTAACTACTCTACTTCCATATTATGAAACAAGAACCAAACCAAGAGGTTTAGGATTGTTCTGCTTGTGGATCTTTTGGTTATGCTATTTATGGTGACCTGAATTTGTTAGAGAAATTGGTCATGAAGACCGATGCATGTTACATTATTGTGGTGGAGAAGGTAATCTACTTCTTTGAATTCCTCGTGCAAAATGTGTTGGAAACCCTTGGATTTGTTCAGCATGCCATATTCCAGCAGCTAGCTGAGGACTGTGTATAATCAAATTCAAAACATTCTCATTACTGCTAAAGGATATCCAGATATTGCTACATGGTAACTTTTAAATTGTTCACACTCAAACTTTTGTTCTGATGCTCAATCAAAGCATCTTCCATCTTTTCGTTTAACTTTTTGGTCCTTGATAGTCTTCAGTTGCTTCAGATTATTATGACCATAACCCAAGTTCTGAATTCCAAACAGGTTTCTTCTTTCATTGAACAAGCAGCTTTTCCTGATTAACTGGTATGGATGGCTTTTACCTTGTCACCGCATTAGATTTATAGTACCATCCCTTATTCATATTTTTTCGACTATGGAACTTTTTCAAGGAATCTGCATTAGATTTATAGTACCATCACTTATTCATATGCTTTGAGTTATGCTCCTATGAGGCTAAATTTAGTACATTGATTCTTTTCTTTCCACAATTCCTCTCTATTTTTGTAGGTCTGCTGTCCAAAGTAAATTATTCAAGGATGTTTGTTGCGCAAGGTTGCAGAATTAGGTGGGTTTGAATGAGGTTATGGCTTGTAATTAATTATGATCAAATTAATTTTTTTAAACATGAATTGGGTTAATCAAAACGTAGCTGGAGTTTTAAAATTCAATTGGGTATTGTTATGGTTGTTTCTATTATACCGTTTTATAATTGAAACAAGTTTAAGAAATCTTATGTACTTAACATTAGCATAGCTAGCTAAAAAGACACTTTTAAATGTTTTAATGGAAGCCTATTGTTAGGTTCCTTAGTCTTGTCAATCCCACGAACAAACTTGAGTTATTGAGTTGTAAATTTTCTTTCTGTTTTGTCTTGCTTGCTCAAGTGAAGGAGTCCTTGCTCGAGTGAAGGCTGCGTCTGAAAAAACCTGAGAAGGATGAATGTACGCTCGAGCGCAGGTAACGTGGCTCGAGCGAAGCCATTTAAGGAAAACACGCGAGATTAGTTCCTCGCTCAAGCGAGAGAGTCTTCGCTCGAGCGAGCTTCGCTGTCCCAGTTTTCTATAAGTACTAGTTTTAGTCCAAAACTAGGATTACATTTTGAGATATACTTTAAGGTTTTTTGAGGTTTTCTTTTAGTGTTTTTTGTGAGTTTTCCTTGATGATTTGAGTGAGTATTAAACTCATGTTTTGATAAGCACATATCAAGGAGGTTGATTGGTTATATTCAAGAGTGTTCTTCTTCGGTGGAATCCGGAGATTCAAGTGTAGAGTTTCAAACGAGTTTGATACTGTGCGTAGTCGTTGATTCGACAGTAGAAGTTGTCGATTCAACTTTAGTCTAATCAATTCCGAGACGAAGGTTGCAGTGAAAGATATACAAAAGATTTGAAGATAAATCAGATGTGTTTGGGTAATTTGTTTGTTATCTTTGTAATCTTTCTTTCTTCAGTAGTGGATTGATTAGTGGCGTTTCGCCCGTGATTTTTTGATCATAATTGAAGGTGCTTCAATTGTGGTTTTTTCATGTAAAAATCGTTTGTGTCGATTTATTATTTTTTGAAAACAACAATCTAAATCACTTTCGTAAGTGCTTGATGATTTAGATTGTGTGTTTTGAATGATTGGGAATTGGAGTAATTAAATCTTGATCTAATCACGAATCACTTAGGATTTTCAATTGGTATTAGAGTAGGTCACTCTTTGTTTTTATCAAAACTATACGAGTATGATTTTGTGTGATTGGTGATATGGATTTAATTCATGAAGGTAACTCGACCCATAGATCTCCGTTACTTGATGGTATAAACTATTCTTATTGGAAAGCTCGTATGAGAGCGTTTTTAAAATCCATCAATGAGAAAGTTTGGCACTGTGTGATCTATAGGTGGAGTGAACCTATTGTCACCATTGATGGTATTGATATTCCCAAACCCCTTGATAAATGAGACACAACCGATTATCAAAACTTGAGTTGGAACAGTAAGGCTCTAAATTCCCTTTTTTGCTCTGTCACACCTGAAGAGTTTCGTTGTATTTGCACGTGTGAGGTAGCAAAAGAGGCTTGGGACATTCTTGAAACGATTCACAAGGGTACTACTTCTGTTAAAAGGTCAAAACTTCAACGTCTCACCTCTGCCTTTGAAACCCTTTTTTATGCGTGATGATGAGACGTTTGATGATTTATATGCTAAACTTAGTGATATCGTGAATTCCAGTTTCACACTAGGTGACAAAAATCCCTCAAGCTAAAGTTGTTGGAAAATTTTTGAGGTTTTTACCCGAGAGGTTCCAATCAAAAGTGACAGCCATTGAGGAGGCTCAGAATGTTGATACCCTCAAGCTTGATCAGTTGGTTAGAAACTTGCAGACTTATGAAGCCCACTAGATTTCAAAGAAAAAATAAAAAGATAGTGTTGCTTTCACTAGTGCTCATGAGACTGCAAAAACTCCTGAGACTGAGTTTGATTTAGAGTTTGAGATGACGGGTATGTTTACTAAATAGTTCATAAAAAATTTTAAAAAAAAGAAGCCTAATTTCAGAGACCCTATTTCAAAAGACAAGAGTAATGATAAACCCAAAACTTTTCCACTAAAACTTGCTCCAAAAACTGAAAAGAAGATTGTAAAGGGGCAAGGGGTCAAGAGTTATGAATGCCAAGGGTTTGTACATATTGCCCTTGATTGTCCTTTGAAAAAGAATCGGAAGAAAGGCTACACAGTGGCTTGGGATGATGAAAGCAGGTCGGAGCAAGAACCCGAAGAAACTGAATCCGGTGAAGACGGGGAATTTGCTCATGGTCAGAATCTGCATCATGTTCCCACCTTTGATGGGAGTAATTACTTGTATTGGAAGATCAGAATGAGGGTGTTTCTGAGAGCTTTCGACCCAGAAGGCTGGCAAGCCATTGAAGAGGATGTTGAAAGTGTTGACAATCCGAGAAATTAGAGAGTTCTGATTACTATTCATGGAGCAATTTCTGATGAAGAACAACAAAGGGTTGCTCACTGCACAAAGGCTAAAGATGCATGGGACATTTTGAGCCAATTTCATGAAAGAGGAGAGTCATTTTCACCACCATCTGTCACCTTTCCTGCCTTAGTTGCTCGACTAGATGAGGTCAAGGAGAATGAGGAGCAAAAAGAAGATGATGAAACATCAGAAGACAATGATGGGATTAATGGTGATAATATACAACAAGCTTACGAAAAGCTTTACGATGAATCGCTGAATTTGTCCAATATTAATGACAAACTCACTCTCAAGCTCAAAGCATGTGAAAGCGAGAATGTCAAACTAAAAGGAGAACTTGTAACAGCAAAGCAGAATGTCATCAAGATCTCTAGTGACAGGCAAGATCTATGTGAAAAACTTTTATCTTGTGAAACTAAAAGGAATGAACTCCTGAAAGTGTATTCCACGTATGAAGAGAAGCTTGAAAACCTTGAGATGTCATAAGCTACATTGGAAGAGATGGTTTGTCATAAAGATGAAGAACTCCGAATTGCTAGAGCCACAATTTCCATGTGGAACAAAGGTTCCAAATCATTAGAAGACATCCTCAGGTCTCAACAAATGGGTTGTGACAAAAGTGGGCTAGGCTATGGTAATGCGACAACTCATAAGGGACAGATCTCTACATCACATGACCTGAAGACTTAAGCAAAAGGAAAGCTGAAGGTACACCAGGGTGATCCCGCTCTTCATCTACCCAAAGGGGGTAAGATCAACAAAAGGGAGGTAAAACTTGTTTTTATTTGTCATCATTGTGGTAGGTATGCCCACATTCGTCCTTATTGCTTTGAATTGTTTGGTAAAGTGTCTCAAAAGGGTAGAAATTCGAATACTTTTTGGGTTAGGAGACAACCTTACATGTCTAGGCGGAACACCAAGATACATGAGGGTGTTCACAACGCCAAGACATTTACCAAGACCGCCAGACCTGATTTTGTTAAGACCAAAAAGATTTGGGTAAGAAAAGATGATTTGACTTGTTTAGTTGTTCACACTGTTCTAGAAGCACGTGACTCACACATTTGTATCTTGATAGTGGGTACTCTCGTCACATGTCAAGTGACAAATCGTACTTCACCTCCCTTGAAAAATATGAAGGTGGAATTGTTACCTTTGGAGATGGTGGCACTTCTAGAGTTATTGGTAAGGGCTCTATAAGTGTAGCTGGTCGTCCCAAGCTTGAAAATGCATTACTTGTTGATGGTTTTAAAGAAAATCTTTTGAGCATCAGTTAAATGTGTGATTCCCACCATGAAGTATTGTTTTCAAAAAAATAAATGTGAAATTTTGGATAAAAAGGGAAATACTGTCATGCATGGGGTTCGCACATTTGATAACTGCTATGGGATTGTTACTACTAATGATCTCACTTGTCACTCAGCCATCATAAGTAATATTGATTTGTGGCATCAAAGATTAGGTCACATGAATTTCGAAGACCTAACTAAGATACCCAACAAAGAGCTTGTGAGAGGAGTACCTAAACTGGGTAAGAATCTGAATCATGTGTGGACCATGTCAACTTGGGAAGCAAATTCGTGCCCCTCATAAAAAGGTGAACAACTTTACAACCAAACATCCTCTTGAATTGGTTCATATGATGGGACCCACTCACACTGAAAGCATTGGAGGTAAAAGATATATTTTTTTAACTGTTGATGATTTTGCTCGGTTTTCATGGGTAAATTTTTTAAGAGAAAAATCTGATACGTTTGATGCTTTCCATGCTTTAGTCCTTAAAAGCCAAAATGAACAAGGTGTTTTCATTAGACGTATCATAAGAATCTGAACTGATCATGGTCGTGAGTTTGAAAACAGTTCGTTTTCGGATTTTTGTGATATGCATGGAATTAAGCATGAACTTTCTGCACCTATTACTCCACAAAAAAAATGGAGTGGTTGAGAGGAAGAACATGGTTGTTCAAGAGATGGCTAGGGTCATGCTCCTTAGTAAGAAACTTCCTCCAAAGTTTTGGGCTGAAGCCCTAAATACTGCTGTTTATGTCATAAATCGCGTGTATTTAAGGCCCGACACTTTACAAACTCCATATGAATTGTGGAAGGGATTGAAACCTAATGTAAAATACTTCAAAACTTTCGGGAGTAAGTGTCACATTTTCAAAGATAGAGAGCCTTTAGGTAAATTTGACTCCCGAAGTGATGAAGGCATTTTTCTAGGGTATTTAACCACTAGTAGGGCTTTTCGAGTTTATAACATGCGAACCTCTTCTTTAATGGAATCGATCAACGTGGTTATAGATGACATAGGTTCCCCTACTCTAGCGACAAATGAGGATGAAAATGGTGAGTCTCCAATCCTAGATACTGAACCACAAAGTCAAATAGAAGCTGAGGTCCAAGCACAAGAAGTTGAGACAGCACCATCTTCTCAGGTAAGTCAGAGTCCAAAGAGTGCACAGAGAGACACCACTTCTGATGATTCTGTCACCACAAGTCCTGAGTTCAAACCATCAGCAAGGGTGAAACTGAATCATCCAGCTCTACAGGCGATTGGAAGTGTATTGGATCGAATGAAAACTCGAAGACAAATTTGGGATAAGGTATCTCATATGTGTTATGTTTCATTAATTGAACCTAAGAATATTAAAGAAGCCTTACTAGATGATAGTTGGGTCAATGCTATGCATGAAGAATTAGGCCAATTTGAACGTAACAATGTTTAGACTCTAGTTCCCAGACCTAGAGACATGAATGTGATAGGTACCAAGTGGATCTTTAAAAATAAATATGATGAGAATGGTATTGTGGTTAAAAATAAAGCCAGGTTGGTTGCTCAAGGCTACACACAAGTAGAGGGTGTTGACTATGACGAGACGTTTGCCCCAGTTACACGTCTCGAATCTATTCGTATTTTACTTGGTGTTGCATGTTTTCTTGGTTTCAAATTGTATCAAATGGATGTGAAAAGTGCCTTTCTGAATGGGTACTTGAAAGAAGAGGCTTATGTTGAGCAACCAAAAGGGTTTGAGGACCTTAAATGTCCAAACCATGTCTACAAGTTAGACAGGGCTTTGTATAGGTTGAAACAAGCCCCTTGGGCTTGGTATGATAGACTTACTACCTTTCTTCTTGATAATGACTTTCAAAGGGGTAGTGTGGATAAGACTGTATTTGTGAAACATACTAAGTTTCATATTCTTGTTGTTCAGATTTATGTTGATTCACTACAAGAAATTGCACTTTTGGCAACTACTTTTGGCGATGACGTCAATTTTTCATTGCCAAAAGTATATTTTTGGCGACACAGTGATCAATTGCATTGGTAAAAGTATACCTTTACCGACGCAATTTGCTATCGTCGCTAAAAAAGCATAACATTCGTTTAGCGCCAAAATTTTTGGTTGGCGCCAAAATTTCAGAACTTTTAGCTACGAGGCTTATGTTTTAGCAACACAATGAGCGTTGCTATTAGTGTGCATACTTTTGGCGATGACAAGTTAGCGTGGGCAAAGAGTTAATCATTTAGCGACGATAACACTATTCGTCGGTAAAAGTTTTGCTAGTGGAATGATGTGATTTAGTGATTTGTATTTTTTATTACAATTTTTCAAAGAGTTTTAAATATTATAATTACTGAATTGTAAAATTAAAATGACCATTGAATTAGATTACAAAATGAACCCATTAAGCCCAAACACACTCTTATGTTGAGATGACTAATTTGAGATAATTTAAACTTTTTCAAAGAATATGGTTAGATTATCTATTTCAATATGTTTGGTTTTATTTTCAGAAACTAGTTTCAATTTTTTTTCCCTAAAAATCTAAAAAAAATTGGGTGAAAAAAAAAACCTATTATTTTTGTATATTTTTATCTTTTACATCATAAATACTTTATTTTATTTTGAAAATATAATTTTGATTTTAATTGCTCTCAAATTATTTTTAATTTTTTTCAAAAAAACAAATCTAAAAATTGTTTTGAAATTATTATTATTATTATTATAATTATTATTATTATTATTATTAATTTTTATTTTATTTTATTTGGTGGGGGTGATCTGATTGTCTGCGGTGGCCAATTCCCTCTCAAAATTCCCTCCCTTTTTTTTCTCCCTCATCAAATCTCTCCTCATCAATCTCTCATCATCAATCTCCACTACAACAAAAGTAACTTATAGTGACGAAAACTAGCGAAGAAAATAAACTTTGTCATTAAATAAGAATAATCCATAAGGAATTATAAATTTCGTCACATATAATAAAAAAATAAAAATAATAGGTAAGGAAATTTATTTTCGTCAATAAATACTTTGTTTTAGGTGAGGAAAAATTAAGTTTCATCACCGAAGATTTTCGTACCAATTTTTTTGAGTGACGCCAAAATTTTTTAACTTTCGGTGGGAAAATAATTTTGTCACCAATTATAAAATTATTAATAAGGAGTATATTTTCGTCACTAATGATTTTTAATATTTTGATGCCATTGGGTGAGGAATATATTTTCATCATCAATAATTTTTAATATTTTTAGATTTTTTGGTGGGAAAATAATTTTGTCACAAATTATAAAATTATTAATGACGAATATATTTTCGTCACTAATCATTTTTAATATTTTAAGACTTTTTGGTGAGGAAATAATTTTGTCACCAATTTTAAAATGATAATTTTGAGATATTGACGGGTAATGCAAAAAATATAAGCTACTACTTTTCCAAAAAATTGCCTCAAATGACACCGTTTTGATATTTCATTTTTCCCTTTTAACTTTTTTCCCTCTCTCCCATTTGTTGAGAAAGCCCTAACCCCATTTGTTGAGAAAGCCCTAACCCGTCAAGAGAAAGAGGCGAACACAGAGGAGAGTGAGGCGAACTCGAACGCAGAGAAGGGCAGGTGACAGCGACTTTGGCAACTGCGGCTGCGGCGAGGTGAGGTGGTGGTGAGGTCCTTTCCATCTTCATTCGTTCTTATACATGTATATACGATTTCTTGAGTTTGACTTCGTTGATTTCTTAAATGGATTTGATTTAAGTGGTTCAATTTTTGGGGTTTTATGGGTTTGATGTCATAAATGGGTTTGATTTGAGTGGTTTGATTCCTTTCCTCCTCTTTTCCTTTCTCTCTTATCAATTTCCAAGACTTAATCAGTTTCAAAGAACAGAGCAGAGCCCTAATCCATGGAGATTGTGTATGTATTTGCTTGTATATCTTGTCATTGATTGTGTATGTATTCGCATGTATTCTGGTTATTTGAATTGAAATTTGATACTATGATTGCAATAGTAAAGAGGAAAAATGCTACAGCTCCTTGATGCTATGTATCTCTTCTCATAGATTAGTTACACCTCCTTGTTCTTTATTAAACACACAGAATTCTTACCAAAAAAAAGGGAAATTTTATTTGACAATCAGAATCTTTAGTTGAACTGAAGCACCAGCAGGATTTTGTTTAATGAAGTTTTTGTTAGTTAAAGTATAAAACATGGAGTAAAATACATGCACAAGATCAATTTGTAACAAGGCACTAATTGGAGAGTGGTGGTCTCTGTTTCTGTATCGAATGTGAAATGTATGAAATAATATCTAGTAGCCTCACATAAATATCTTCGTGCTCGTTAGTATATTTTGTCAAGCCCCTCTCCAATACTTGTGAAGGTTTTCATTATATTCCATGTAACCAAAGTCATATCCATTTTAGAGCAAATCATAACATTCAACTTTAGCATCTCATTTCTAAATTATGGAGCAATTAAGACGGTTAAATACTCATACAAAGATTATGCTTAGGAGATTTCTTTTGCAAGGGAGCACTTCAGTGGCACTTAATAAAGAAGATAAAAAAGCATATTCTTTTGTTTTCTAAGGCTTTGAGCCATATCGAAGAACAAAACAACAATTTTTTGTTTATTCAATCAGATTTGATTCTTGTTGTTTGTCTAGAAACTATTTTATTTAACTTTTTGTTCTTTTTCTTTTTCTTCTTTGGGGTTGTGGGTGAGAATGTTTGATGAGAAAAAAATATAGTTTTGGGTTGACCCGTTAGAATCCTCTGTTTGTTTGTTACTCTAATTCTTGTATTAGGGTTGTTGGGTTTTGATAAGATCATTTTTGTGCTAATATTTGACTGGATTAAGTTCATCAATTTCTAGTTTCGGATGGAATTTAGGGCATTTCTTGCATTTGTTGATGCTTTGATATTATCTTTCTCAAGTTCATATATTGCCAATAAGGTGTCAATTAAAGATATAGAATTCAATCACTTGTTAAGGAATAATAGCCGTGATTTGCATCCTTGCTATCCCTTATAGCTGTTAATTAGGTAATGTGTCAAAGTAATGGAGTGACAGCTTCTTGTAAGTTCTATCTCCAGCTATTTTCAGTTTCTGTCCTTCTTGTTTCTGCTTAACTACATGTACATTTCATGTTTAACAGTCCTCAAAATTTGTTTTTTGGTAGTTTATTATATCTGTGTGTCTTACCCTTCTAATTTTTTATTTTTTAAGTTGATTCTACTATCATCATTCTTATTTAACTTGCTAGTTGAAGAAAAAAAAAAAAATCAAACAATCTCAAATGGGGACCAATTGCCAGACTGGCCAACTGCCAGATAATTTTATTTTATGATTCAATGAATTTGGCCTTTATGGGACGATGACTTTTTCCACTAATCATTAATCTGTTTCTACTCTAGCAGAGGATTTGGAGAGAGTTTTTGTAGTTGATATATATGTCTCTAAGGGAATGTCAGAGGTTTTGAATGGCAAAATAATGGTAAGATTATATATCTCATATCCTATTTCTTCCTCACATAAGTAGAGGATCATTTTGCTTTTGTTTTGCTATTTTATAACTGGTTGAAGCTGATATTTCTATAATACGCAGATTATTTCATCAGGACAGTCGGATGCCATTACAAGGGCACGCCCTATTCTCTCTGGTACAATCTACTTATGTCACTACTCTGCAACACTTGCATGAGGATTCAGTTATTTTATCACTGCTTTTAAATTTTCTATTTCATCTCTAAGACAAACTATTGTGTTTTTCAAACAACTATGAGTGAGAAACTTTATGTTTTTGAGGGGGCACTTGGTGCTGGAAGGTGGGCTTTCTTCACAATCTTACCAATTTCTTTGTCATGTTTAGATTTTAGAACAATTTGAATTATGTTGTTGAGACAAATTTTCATATAAAATTGGTGACAATTAAATTTACAGTAAAAGATGAAGACAAGAAAAGAGAGAGAGAGAGAGAGAGAGAGAGAGAGAGATACAGGAAAAGGCTAATATGAGACACCAAAAGTAGGCACATGTTCTCTTCTTATACACACATATGTTTGCATTTTTGTCTATCATCAACTGAACCAATCCAATTTGCATCACTAAATGCTTTCAATTTTAAGTGATCATGGTTAGAGCACATGATCCATTTCACAAGAGCTGACTTGAGATACCTCTAAATGAACGATCAGGCACAAAAATTTTGGCATGATCAAGCAACTCAGATTATTATGTTCTTCCTCTTCCATGATTATGTCTTATGTTATTTTATTTTGCAGTATGTAACTCTAAATTAAGTTAATAAAGTTTGATTAAGTAACATGTACTTGTTATTTTGAAATGATAGTTGAAATGGGAGAATAAATGGAGGGAGCAAAGTCATCATTGGAGCAACATTGCTAATATATAGCATTTTGTCTCTTTTTATTGCTAAATTATAACAATATTCAGCATGTAGCTATTGAACCATTGGAGACTAGAAAATTCACAAGATAGCACCAGGAAACCATAGGAGATTTTTTTTACTTGACAGGAATACAAGAACTGATAGGCTGCTTCTTAGTAGTGATATGGCTTTGATAACATGTAAATATTGGAAACAAAAAGTGGAATTAAAATTTGGTTAAAAAAAAAACTAATGGCTTTGTGCAGAAAACAACACCTGACCTAATATTACACTAGTGATTGTGTAAACCAAGTCAAATCTAATTTACTATAAACTTACAACTAAATGATTCTTGAATATGCCAATACAAATTTAAGTAATTTCATATCTCTGAACAATGCTTTTCAAATGATAATTTAATTGTGTCTTGGTTGTGCCACTTGATAGTAAATTTGTTTGTGCTAGGTGTTTAACCCAATTTAACAGGGATTGGCACAGGGGAATGGCCCTTTTTCTTTGTTTATTTATGTTAGGTGTTCTAATATCATATTAGATGATGTTATCGTTAATGTCTACTTTTCTTTTTTAAATTGCAGCAAAATTAAAATGGTAATAGAGCTGCTTGAGGGCATTCATTTTGTTTCTTCTGTGGAGGCCATTTCTCTTGGTGCCCAAGCTGGTATTTATCCATGGATAATTTATGACATTATTTCTAATCTTTCTTTGAAATTAATGGTAAATTATTGTTCACAATTCTTTACTGAGGATTATGTTGTGTGTTTAAAATTTAAATATTTCTAGTCCTGAAGCATTCCTTATAAGCATTCTGATCTGAAATTGCCAATTCTAGATCAGGCACAACCTTGATAGATGAGACTGCTAATAATCGATCGCACCATGGGCACAGATTGAGACCATGGCACTGATTGGCACTTTCCGTTGGATTCAATTTTACAGGGTTTTCAAGAATCATGCTCCCCAGTTGCTAAGGGATAATCAAACCAAACATCTCCTGAATACTTTTGTTCAAAATTTGGTAAGTCTTCTCATGTTGTAAGTTTCTTAGTGTTGTTCAAGTGTATTATGAGTAATTTCTTTTCTTCTTAACTTTGAAGTTAAGTTCAATGGGGATTTTGGGTGAATTAAATGCTAACTGCAGTTTTATAATTCCATTCAAATTATGCTTCCTTTCTTGTGGTGGATTTAGCATTTAGGACATTTACTTGAGGACCATCTGCTAAATGCATACTAAAATTTTAGACTTGAACACCACTCGGTAATCATTTCTTCATCAATGAATTTGGACACATTGAGACTTGCAATAATGATTTTTGAGATATTGATACTGTAAGGTAGACCTCAATTCAGAATCACATTCTTAAATGGGTCTCTTATCCACTTATTTTTTTAAGAACCCATTATTGATAAAATAAAGTAATGTACGAAAAAAGTTCACATTAAGAAAACTTATGTTTTTAGGAAGTAGAAAATAGAAAAGACTTATTTGGCTAGGCATTGAAGTGTAGAAGTGCTAATGTGAGAAAAAAATAAGCTAGTTATCTTAAATACTAAAATCCTATTCAACTTAATCACTTTATTGGAAAGACCTTAAGTGGACAGCTTTGTCATTCTAATCTAAACAAATTCTTGTTCAAATCTTTGAACTCTTATTCAATAGAGATCTCTTTGTGAACTGCAAAGCTAAAACCAAATCAAACCAAACTAAGCCTTGTGTCCCCAATCAAGTGGCGTCAGTTACATGAATCATTTTCCTCTATTTCGCTCTATCAAGGGCTGGATATGGCTGATGGGTTTTTGTCCAACTTGAAGGGTATTGTTTTGGATATGGCCAAATCATGTACATTTCCTCTTCCACTTCTGGCAGTTGTTTTTCAACAACTAATAGCAGGTATGTATCTGCATGATTTACAGTTTCTCACAACCATAATCTGTAGGTGGGGGCTATTAATCTTTTGGAGTATCATGATACTCACTTTGTTACTTTCCAATTGTCCTTTCACAGGCTCCTCTCATGGTCATGGAAATGATGGTGATGACACATTGATCAAGGTTATTCTCATGAACTAATTTCTTTTATATAAAAGTTATATTATGTGGCTTTTTTACTTGCTTTGAGGTTATGTAAATATTAACATGCCATTTGCTAAGTTGACACACCTGTTCTTGCACAGGCTTGGGAGAAAGTATATGGGGTGAACATTACCAATGCTGTCAATATGGTACAAACTTATTTATCAAAAAAAATATTAATAAAATGTCATTCCGAGCCAAGTCTGCTGCATCAGATGGTCAATTAGGTATCATATATTACACTGCAGAATAGCATCTGCTGTCTCTCCTAAAGTTTGTGCTGACTAAAAGACATTCTACCGGTGGTCTTTTATTTCTTTGTAGTTGAGGTAATAATGCCATTGTCGTATATCTATTATAGATGTAGTGTAATAAGTTGCTTGTTGCTTTGATAATTGTTTCAGATATGTTGAAAATTTGCTGCCGAAGTCTAGATATGACTTGTATTGCTCATCAATAAATTGCATCTCTATATTATGCTGGTCCATTTTCTCTTAAAAGTGGGAGTTGTATCCTGACTACAGATAACTATATATCAGTTAAATATTTTAATAGTTTTGAAAGAATTTGTTTAGCAAGCAAATAGGTTGTCTAGAGTTATTTTCTTGAAGATTATAATACATTTTCCTCGGGTAATTAGTTGGAAAGGAATATGGTTAAGTCCTCCGAACTTGCAACTTAGAGTTCTTTCTTTTTATCATCTTCTGTGATGTTGGCTTTGAGTGGAGGAAAAGGGGCTTTCTGGTTAAATGCATCCCAAGATACTTCATTGCGTTCGCTCAATCCTTGCCTTATACTTTACTTCTCTTGTCCAGTTGTCATCCTCTGCTCCTCCTTGGGAATGCAGTGATATCCACTTCTATAGGTTGAATGCTTGTTTTAAGTTATTCATACCTGTATCAATTTTTTTTTTCATGAAGGTAATATGCATATGTTAATAATGCTTTTTTCTTTGTTGTTGAATAATTTTATTTTATTTTTTTAATTTCACTTTGGCTTCAATTTTTTTTATGGCGTCCTCCAGAATTAATATCAGTGTCCCCTTTGGCAGTTGTGAGTGGGCAAGAAACCTCTCTTTTTTTGAGGGGTCGAAATCTGAATATTCCTGGCACCAAGTATGTTGACTGCATTCTTTTGCAAGAATAGTTGTTCCATTTTCATTTATGCTCTTTCTTTTTAGAATTTAAATTATATTGTTGTGCAGGATTCACTGCACACATGGTTACTTTTCAAAGAAAGTGCCGGGATTAGCCTGTCAGGAAACCATACATGATGAGAGAAGCTTGGTCCGTTTTAAAATTAATGGGGTGGGTTACCAATATTGGTGAACACTATAAATTTGATATGTTTGTTTCTTAATTTGCATTAAGATTAGGGGAGTTGTTATCTTATTTGAGTTTTGTAAAGCATGTAATACAAGCAAAATTGTTACAAGTTCTTTAAGAAGAAAAATATTTTAATATATTTTTATAACTACATTTTAATTTTAATATTATTTGCACCGTGCCTTTAGGCATGGGCATACGCTAGTGTTTTTATATAAGATCTATTTTATAACATGTGTCAAAATCTTTCTTCTTTTCTTCATTTTTTTATCTATACGATTGTTTAACATCATTTCCTATAGTTTATATTGAATCTTAACTATTCTCGATTCAAAAAATAGGATCTCGATTCAAAAAATAGGATTTCAATTCACAATATGATTCTCAATTTGACAATTATACCAATTATGTATTTTATGAGGGTGTCAATACAATATCTATTTGTGGAATATAGTTGTAGCAAAATATAAATCCTTTTGAGAGTTATGTACAAGTGGGGTAGAAGGCACATGGAGGACGCATGCATGCATTTTCTTGTGGTAATTTTCTGCTAATTTTATCAATGAGTATCATCTATCTCGTTCATGGTCATAGACTATGCATATTCTGTGGAAATGGATGTGGCTTCTTTATAAGGAGAGGGGGAGGCATGTCTTCCAATTGATTGCCAAGTGTATCAGGGTTTTCTAATTAGGTTCTGATTTTATTTTATTTTATTTTTGTCTTAATGCATTGGTTCGTAGGCGCCTCGTGTAAAGATGGATAACTATAGTTTCTATTAAGTTCTTGCTGTCATGGGCGAGAGAAATTTATGCTTTGTGAATATAGTTGTAACTAGTTTCTCAGATTGACTAGGCTAGAATATTGTAGTGGTAGATATTGATATATTAATTATTGCTGGAACCATTCTTGTTTCGTTTTCAGTTTTCACGTCTTCTATTGGATCATCATTTTTTTCTTCTATTTACTTATTTATTTAATTTTGTTTTTCATTTGTCATGTTTTCAGGAGCTGAAACAAATCCATTTTCTCTTGATGCATTAGCCGTTTTCATATATCGTGTGCTTCACCGAGTTAACCATTCGGTACTTGTTCATATTTGCTACTTTGATATGTGATCTTACACTTGTGCTCTCATGATATGGATTACCATCTTCCTGATTTTTTCATTGTAAATCATGAAGGGAAATCTCGATAAGAACTTCGAGAATCTTTGGTTATGTTACGCTAATGTTTTATAATCTCTATGACGGAAAGGTATCATCTTTTATATTCTTCTAGAAAAATGTAGATTTGTATTCTCAAGCTCCTTTTCGAGCCCTTTTGCTTACACTTCTCGAGCCGCATAAGGAGTTTGAGGTGAGCTAATTGAGCGTTTTGGTTCACTTGTGAAGATGCCTCTCTTGAAGCTGATAGGTCTGAATTGATTCCTCCCATTGTGATGTCTCGATAAATTTTATTTTCGATTTCAAACTATACTTTAATGCTAATCTTTTAATTGATTAAAAAGGCCGTAATATGATTGCATGTCTGTACATTAGTAGCTTAGTATTGTTGCTGTATTAGTTGTAGCAAATACTAGTTGGTGTGATTTAGGTTAGAGCCTTATGTAAGAAACTAAGGCTGTCCTATGATTAGATATGGTGGGTAGGGTTGCAAACTAAGTCAAGTTTTGCTATGTTTGAGCTCGGTTCGCTTCAAAGTTAGGGTGGTCAAGCTCAGCTCATGCTTGAGTCGAACCTAGAATTTCATATTTGACCTGGCAGATGTCTGAGAGCAAGCTCATGAGAACAAGCTCTTTTCTTTTAGTTGTTAATTTCTGTCATATCACCTCTTTTCTTTTGTAATTTGAGATACAAGAGGGTTTTGTGTCTGTTCTTTTCGTTGTTGTTTCCTTTTATTTTCATATTTATTTACTAGTTTAATTCTCTCATTAACAAGTGCAAAGACAACCAAAGGCCATAGCTTTGTATTTGTTCCCATGTTTTTATTTTTAACTTATAGTATTTTGGTATTGTTTTACGGATACGCAGGATCGTCTGCTGATTCTGTGAAGTCTATTCGGAGGAGGATTAAATCTATACGGCTTCACCAAAAGAAGGCATGGCGAGGTTAATAAGCTGTTTCTCCCTACTAACGATTGGTACATGTATGAGCTCATAGTCATTTATTGTGATTAAGACGACAATATGTCCCATCCCATGTCTTGTGTTGCTTTTTGACTAACAGATAGTCCCTTCAATTAAGATACACGTGTTTATTCTCAACAAATATTGTACTTCACCTCTCAACTATATTTATCTCATGATACAGAAAGGCATGCAGTTTATTCTCATAGATATTTGTATAGTATAAACACATCTTATTGAAATCCATTTGCTTGATGGATCATATACATGTCCAGTGTCTTGAGGAACAAGCAAATCAGCTCTAAGTAGTTATTGCAAAAACGATATCACAAAGAAGTTGTTCACATATTTTTAAAATTTTTGGAAATCATATTTTACTATTTTTTTTTTTGTAAAATTTCTGTGGAAAGAGACACCATTTTTTGCTAGACTAATATTCCCTTTAGTATTCCAAGGTTATGTTGTAATTTGTAATTGACTTAGTGAAATGGTGTTGTGATGAAGTGGATATTTTAGTATTAACTCTTCTATTGTTTTCTTTGGAGTTAATTATTTTTATTATATATATATATATATATTTTTTTTCCTCTCTTCAAATCATTTTATTTTATTTTTATCTGGTGGCAGCTTGTTAAAAGTTACCTTCTGCTTAATTTAGAGCGGAGCCCACAAAAGGATCATATGCGAAGGACTGGGCTAAATGGGAGAAGCAATTGAGAGAGGTTCTATTTTCCAATGCCGATTATCTTAATTCTATTTTATTTTATTCTCTCTCATTTTTAGAGTACCTACTGTTAGTCGTCCTATGAGAATGGAACCCTGCTATCATGACAGATCCTTTTAGTCTGTGAACTCACTTTATGTAAACTAAAATTGGCTATTTTCAAATACCATGAGAAACAAATCAGACCTTTTTCATATGCGTGAAGCAGAGACAATAAATTCGGTGTCTTTTGACACCGAATTCACGTGCATGAGAACTTGGATAGTGAAATTTATAAATATATTCAAATCTGCAGCTGAATTCTTAGATTACACAAGGACTGGCTTAGACATGCTTGCAAAGCATTACCATCAAGCGACTAGTGCAGGTGGTGTTCTTTGTTCGAGGAGTGATGGTGATATTGGATTCTACAATGAATTCATGCATTATCTGGAGGAGAAGCGGCGAAGCAAAGTGGTTAAATTGGATGAAAGGACCACCTTGTTTCTTGTACCCCTTGAATTCTCGGAGAAAGTACTCAAGGTCCTGGGAAACCGAGTATTTACGGTGTTATTTTAAGGTTAGAACATTACGGTTCCAATTTGAGGTCTTCTCTTCAACATCCAAATGAAAAAATAGATACTAATTTCATGCCTTACCATGGGGATACAGTCGGGACCTTTTACCCCATTACCGCCTTTTCCAAATATGGGAAAATCTGGGGTCGATAATTTATCTTTTCGGGAATTTGTCTCTGGACTTCACTGCATCTTTGTCAGACTCTGCTCATGCTATTGGAAGTACATCTAATCCCGCTAATGAGAACAGGCATGATTATATGCTTCATCGAAAAACCCAACATTTGTACCAAATGGTCACCTCAAAATCTGCAGAACTCAAATGCATCGGTAATGTAGCATCACAAGCATCAAATACCCTTTGTTGATCCTGCTTTTCGAGGATGTAATGGTTTTCTCAAAGTCCGTTATAAATTATTATCATGGTTTTCCAGAAATTTTGTGCATGCATTGTTTATCAGTACTTCAAATCCTGAAAGCCCCCAAACAAACCCGAAACCCGTTTCAAGACAAAAGAAACATCAAAATCAACCCCCAAACAGACTCGCATTCACAAAAGAAAAAGAAAAAGTCACGCACCGGTGTTTGGGACTTATTTTGATGGATATCTTTATGTGGCGACTTATTCCTTGACTTGTATTGATCGTATTTCAAGATTCTTTGAACATATCTTCTGCATGATTTGTATATGTTTCGGGTTCCATTTGAATTCAGTTGAAAAAGTGTTAGAACAATGAGAACTATTGCGAAGGGTGATTATTCAACACCAAGCATTGAGAAGGAAGTTTGGAAACATTGTTCATGCCATGTAAGTCTACTGTTGGTGAAATCCGAAGTCTCCTTGATAATGTAAGTAAAAAAATTTATTTCTGATATATTTTTAGGAGCATCTCTACTTGAAAGTTAAAACCTTGTAAACTTGATTAAATTTACTCCATGCAAATTGTGGAAATTCATGAAGGTAACTCTACTGGGGACCTTAGGTATACATGTCATGGATTAACCACAAGTTTTTGGGCAAGGCTTGTTGGTATCTATTCTAGTCTTTGTTGATGTTCTTTGAGATCTTTGTGGTGATCTTTCTTTGTGATGGTGATTATTACGATGAAGTGTTGCGGTGTTGTTGTTGGATGTTTCTTTGGTGTTGTTGATGTTTGGAAGGGTGCGGACTTTTTGTCCAATCTGTAATAGATCGGTTTTTATTAATGGGAGTTGTCATTAGGTGTAAGTTAAGACAGCTTTGGTGTTTTGGATGGAAGGGTATGGAGGGGTATTTTGTGTGATTTCATATCAATGTTATTAGTTTGTTATAGTAGTGCACGAGGGATGCCTCTTGTAAACTGTAAATCTTTTAAAAATTATAAATGAGTTTCAATTATTTTTGCATTGCAAATTTGTCGTTGTTAAAAAGTAAAGCTTTCTCGACAAATAACTTGTTGGTAAATGTGTAGCCAAAAGTTTATTTTTGCCCACTCATATTGTATTGCTAAAAGTGTATTTTTTGCCAATGCCAATTTGTCGTTGCCAAAATTAAAGCTTTATCGACAACCAAATCGTTGGCAAATGGCAACATTTACCGACGTAAATGTGTCGCTAAAAGTTACTTTTCCCCACTCATATTGTGTTGGTAGAAGTGTATTTTTTGCCAATGCCAATTTGTCGTTGCCAAAAGTAAAGCTTTAGCGACAAACAAATCGTCGGCAAATGGCAACATTTACCGACGTATATGTGTCGCCAAAAGTTTACTTTTGCCGACGCATATGTTGTTGCTAAAAGTATATTTTTTGCCCATGCAAATTTGTGTCGCGAAAAGTGCCACACAATCATCATATTTGAATGACTTTTACCAACGCAAGGTAAATTGCCAACGATGGATGGAGGCTTTTAGCAACGACTATGTTCGTCGCTAAATGTATTACTTTTACCAACGCAATGATAATTTCGTCGGCAAAAACTTTTGCCAACTCACTTTTGCCTACGGGTTGCCAACGTAGCTTTGTGTGTCGGCAAAACTCTTTGCCAACGAATTTTTCCTTTTAGCAACATATTTTGTTGCGTTGCGAAAAATGCAATTTCTTGTAGTGATTATATTGTGTTTGGATCCACTGCTGATCATCTTGTGAAATATTTTTCGAATTGCATGACGCATGAGTTTGAGATGAGCATGATGGGAGAGTTGTCTTATTTCTTGGGTCTTCAAATTAAGCAGTCTCCTTCTGGTATGTTTGTTTCTCAAACCAAGTATGCCAAAAATCTTGTGTCAAAGTTCGGTCTTGAGTTTGCCAAACATGCACGCACTCCTATGAGCACCAGTCTTCACATTTCCAAAGATTCCTCTAGTGCTGATGTTGATCCTACCCTTTATAGGAGTATGATAGGGAGCCTTCTTTACCTCATAGCCAGTCGTCCTGATATTGCTTTTAGTGTAGGTGTTTGTGCCCGTTACCAAGCCAGTCCAAGAGTCTCATCTTCTTGCAGTCCAACGCATCATTAAATATGTTAATGGGACATTGGGGTATGGGGTTTGGTTTTCTACTGATACTACAACTAAAATTACTGGTTCCAAGGGGTGTTTTTACCTTGGAAATATTTTGGTTTCCTTGCATAGCAAGAAGAAAAATGCCATCTCTCTTTCGACTGCTGAGGCTGAGTACATTGCTGCAGGGAGTTGTTGTGCACAAATACTGTGGATGAAGCAAGTGTTTCATGATTATGGGATATATTAGAACACTCTCACTCTTTTTTGTGATAACACAAGTGCCATAAACATTTCAAAAAAATCCTGTCCAACACTCTCGCACCAAACACATTGACATTCGTCATCATTTTATTCGAGAGTTAGTAGAAGAGGGCCTTGTTGTTCTTGAACATGTACCCACTGAGCATCAAAAAGCTGATATTTTTACAAAATCCCTTGATATTCTTCGGTTTGAGTTCCTTAGAAAGACCTTGGGTATAGTGCTCAGTCATTAGGGTGTTACCTGTTCCTTGAGTGGGTGTGAGTGTTTGGCTTTATGAGTGCTTAGATGCTATAATCTCATTGTCATTGATTCCTGTCATCTTTGCATCTAAATTTATATGAACTCTGCTTGTTCTGCTTCTAAGATCTTATTCTTCTTTGTTCAAAGCTCATTTTAAATGCCCATGCTCATTGACTTCATGATCTCATTCTGTATACATCCTTGAGAAAAACTGTTGTAGGGGTTTCCGCACAAGTGATCAAAGTTCTCTATGGACAACTAATAGTGTTTCTTGTAGTTTTTCAGAGGAATTGACCTATACTAGTATATCAGGGGTGATGTTGAGTCTCTTAACCATCTACCATCGTTTTTCACTTCTACGGTTTCTCCCTCAGTTCATTGAAGTCCGGGCATTAGGAAAAGGCTACCTCAGAGGCACCAACCAGGCCATCTTTTTTGATTTCATACTTCTCTGGTTTGGTCTCCATACTCTTAAGCGTGCATGTCACCAGTGAGTGCCCACAAGAAAGAAAATTTAAAAAAAAATAAAAAAATAGACTCATTGATTGATGGGGAGCCTCCGCGTTTACTCTACAAATATCTCGTGATTCCTAGTGGTTTGACTTTTCTTTGTGATGTTTAGTTACTCTTGCCAGATGTCCAGCCATCCGATCACTACGAGGATTAAGTCTAACTTTGTGGCCTCTCAACGATTGCACACACACATATTCTTTTTATGAGCTCTCATGTTGGTTTTTGAGTTGTGCATTCTCATGTTACTTATGATCATTGATTAAATTCTATCTGATTTGCTCATGATTATATCCTTCATATTGTTATAATTGCAAGTTAGCGGGCTTCATGGTTTGTAGATTATTTTATCTTAGTATCATTTTTTGGCTATTATGCTCACCTACTTGTATTTCAGGTCCCACTTCATGGTGTAAGTATTGTGTTTTTACTCAAAAAGTTTTTTTGGTTTTTGTTTTTTTTCTTTTTCGCTCGAGCAAGGGAGTGTTCGCTCGAGCGTGCTTCTGTAGATGGATTAGCTTCTGAGAGCGTGCTTTTGAGGCTCGAGCGACGAAATCTTGGCTCGAGTGACGAAATCTTGGCTCGAGCGACCTCTTGCACATAAGTGTCTTCGCTTGAGCGACCTGTTTAGGTTTAAATAACACCGTTCGTCCTTTCAGTTTTCAATTTTGCCCCCTTTTGCTTCAATTGTTGTCTCTTTCACTCTCTTTCGGGGATTAATCTTCCTTTGCTGTTCATCTCTTGGGTTTCACTCGTTTTTGAGGGCGTTACTCTTCATTAGTCGTGCATCTTCGTTGTTGGTAAGTCATTTTTTTATTTTCTTTGTTTTCATTCGGTTTGTGTGCTTGCTTTGGTTCGTTATGTGTCTATCTAGGGTTATTCATTGTGCATTCTGATTTACTATCTCTCTATTGAAGTTTGGTTTAGTAATTTGGTACATTTGTGTTAGGGTTTAATGCCAAGGTTCAAATTAGTTTGTTTTAGGGTTTTAATTTCTGTTAATTGATTTTGATTATCTTCATCTTCTGTGTCTCAAATATTAAATTTTTTGTGTTCTTTTCTTTCTCTTATTAATACATTTGTGTCTGTTGTATCCTAACCTAGCTCTGTTCTACCTATCATTGATATTATGCTATGGTTTTGTGATTTTGATATTTTTCTAACATTGTTGGATTACTAATGTTTTGCTATGTTTTTTTGTTTGGTTTTTGGGGGGTTCTAATGTTTTTTTTTTTTTTTTGTGTGGGTACATTGTGGTATGGTTTGATGGGTGTTACTATGGTTTTTCTGTCCTCTTGTTGTTTAGTCATGGGTGAGCCTTCGAAACGTTGTAAATCTATTGTGTCCCGCCCAAACTATAACACTGAAAAATTTGAATCCAAGGAAAAATCCAAACAGTTTAGGGAATTTTATGCCTCTAGGAAAGTCCATCTTGAACGGAATGTCCTTCCTAGTGCGTTTGAGTTGCTCCACATTCGTTCGTTGTTTGATTCCTTAGGGGGTGATCAAGTGTTGCTTTTCTCAGGGCCTCAAAATCTCAGTTTGGTCCGTGAGTTTTATTGTAATATGCATTCTATTTGCAAGGAACTTGCTCCCTCCTTTAGCACCTGGGTTAGGAAGAAGTCCTTAGTCATCACTGATGATGTTTTTCGGTTGTTTCTTGGTCTTCCAAAAGTCCAGGATTTTCATTATCCTTTTCTTACTCGCAGTGGTGTTAACTTTGATCGAGTTGCCACTGAACTTTATGGCACTCCCCGGAGTTGGATTGCCGGGGCGCTCATTCAACAAAATGAGCTTCTTCATCGTTTTCTCCTTCTTAACATCTTTGTGTGTGCCAATATTCATAAAACCACTCATTCCTCTCACATTACCCAAGATCAGGGGTATGTGTTATATTGCATTGATCACTGTCTTCCCATTGATCTGCCCGCGATGATTGTCACCAAAATGATTTCTGTTTTTGAGGGACGCAAGTCTTTAGGTCTTCCTTATGGTTGCTTTCTCACTAGATTCCTCACTTCTCCTGGTGTTCCCGTCTTTGATGATGATGAATTTGTCTCTCCTGTTAAACCCATTACCAAGTTGACCGTGTCTCAAAGTCAAGCTCATATTCAAGGGGGTCCATCGGGAGTTGGAGGTACTAATACAGGTGATGATCCCTTAGCTGAGGAGGCTGAGTATGATGCGACCATCACGTGCACCGAGATGCACGAGATGCGTTCGCGTTCATTTCAGAGCTGGCCAGTCAGTCATACATCGGCTTGATCTGTTGGATGCTCGCCTGGATACACTAGATGGTTGTCTCGATCAGCAGAGCATGATACTAGCCCAGATTCTTTCCTTGCTCTAGATGGAGCAGCCACCTCCTTCAGACTCCTAGTTTTTGACAATATTTGGACTGTGGTTTTTGGATAGTTTTTTTTTTTTTTATTTTTCTTGGACAGTTTTTATTATAGTATGTATATAACTGTTTCTTTTGTCTCTCCCGGACAAAAAAGAGGAGTATTGGGTAATTTTTGGGGGGCATATATGGGATATATGATTGCATACTCATGGTGGATTTTGCAGGCTGCACTGATATATGATATATTGGGATCTATAGATGTTGATAATTGAGTTTTGCATACTAATTGTGGTTTTTTGCAGATTGAATTCTTTTGGGCTTATGATTTTTTATGTCTTGATGGATTCTTATTTTGAATAACTATTCTCTCTATTTCCATTTTTGTAGTTTTTTTTTTTCATCAAGATTGTTTTGATAGTTGTTTTGTTTTTCATTGAGTTGGTTTGTTTAGTTAGTACATTTGTTGTCTAGGAAATTGTGTTAGAAAGTTTTGTTTGGGAATTGACAAAGGGGGAGATTATTAGGTCCTTTAGTCTTGTCAATCCCACGAACAAACTTGAGTTGTAAATTTCTTTTCTGTTTTGTCTTGTTCACTCGAGCGAAGGAGTCCGCGAAGGAGTCCTCGCTCGAGCGAAGGCTGTGTCTGAAAAAACCTGAGAATGATGAATGTACGTTCGAGCGCAGGTAGCATGGCTCGAACGAAGCCACTTAAGGAAAACACGCGAGATTAGTTCCTCGCTCGAGCGAAAGAGTCTTCGCTCGAGCAAGTTTTGTTGTCCTAGTTTTCTATAAGTACTAGTTTTAGTCCAAAACTAGGATTACGTTTTGAGATCTACTTTAAGGTTTTCTGAACTTTTCTTTTGGTGTTTTTTGTGAGTTTTCCTTGATGATTTGAGTGAGTATTAAACTCATGTTTCGATAAGCACATATCAAGGAGGTTGATTGGTTATATTCAAGAGTGTTCTTCTTCGGTGGAATCCGGAGATTCAAGCGTGGAGTTTCAAATGAGTTTGATACTATGAGTAGTCATTGATTCGACAGTAGAAGTTGTGGATTCAACTTCAGTCTAATCAATTCCGAGACGAAGGTTGCGGTGAAAGATATACAGAAGATTTGAAAGCAAATTGGAAGCGTTTGGGTAATTTGTTTGTCATCTTTGTAATCTTTCTTTCTTCAGTAGTAGATTGATTAATGGCTTTTCACCTGTGGTTTTTTTTATCACAATTAAAGGTGCTTCAATTGTGATTTTTCCACGTAAAAATCGTTTGTGTCGATTTATTGTTTTTCGAAAACAACAATCTAAATCACTTTCGTAAGTGCTTGATGATTTAGATTGTATGTTTTGAATGATTGGGAATTGGAGTAATTAAATCTTGATCTAATCACGAATCACTTAGGATTTTCACCTATGACATGCTATACGTGTTAATTTTTAATTTATCATAAATTCGATTCAATCATCAAATACAATAGCTTACTCTGATAAAATGTGTCCTCATGATAATGCCAATTGTTTTTGTTATGCATATTTGCATTGGTGCTTGGGATTATGAATTAAGAAGAAATTACACTATCAAGTTGCTTGCTATGGTTGGCTTCCAGGTTCAATTTAAGCCTCAAGGTTCTTTTTTTTTCCCATTTGTGGAGCTTCTTGAGAATTGTGCGCTATCTGATGTATGTGTCTTCTTTACCTAGTCTATTCATATCAAGAATCCAATACATATATATACTATTGTCAATATTGTTTCATATTGCATAAGTAAGACACATAGAATGATGCAGATACTCATGAATGAAATAAACTATGCAATAGAAGTTTTATTTTGCAAATATTATAATGTAATTGACTATTATGGATAGCTTGAAATTTCAAAATATCATTTATGAGTGAATAATAGACTCCAAGTAGTCAATTTGAAAGCTAATAGTTGGATTGATATCACAGAGTGCTTCATTTATTTGCATTTTGATATCTACACAATTGGAAAACAGTGAAATGAGAGTGATTGTGGGGTACCATAGCAACGCCCAGGTAAAGGATATATTTTGTCTCACCATGTCCCTTTAGTTACATTTATATTTGACAAACATATAAATGGATTAATGATGAAATTGTATATGAATTTTATAGATTGGAAGCAGAAGTATTGAAATTGTTCTTTTTTTATTTTTATTTTTGAGGGAGATTATAGAACGAGTTATTGTCATCAACTCAAGAACTTTATTTTCATATAAATTTGGAGTAAGTCCAATTATGAAATTGTCAAATGTACCAATGACAGATTCAACCCAAGTAATTAAATATGACGATTCACATTTTATAACTTAACTAGAAGAGTAAGCAAGCTACTAGAAGTGAAGCTTTTGGCTCCCTTTTTTTTTTTTTTTTTTTTTTTTCTATATCAGTTGTTTAACTTGGACTTCCAAGTAAACATTGAATTGCTATCCATGCTTGGCCCTGTAAGATATCAAGTGCATCTTTATGAATTATGTAGCTTTTTTTTATTGTTGAAGTTTTGTTGTTTCAACAAATATATGTTCATTGTTTTCGTTGTTCTGTGGTGAGGATGGTGGCAGTTGTTTTTTTATATTGCCCTTTACAAACTCTTTTTCCGAATCAGGTGACTCACTAAAATGCTCAAACGGCGTCAGATGTCAACGAAATTTGACACACACGACTAACTAGATACAAATGACTAGTTAAATACGAGACTCGAAATTGATTCTTGATTTTGAATATGGAGCCTAATTTTTGTTTGTGAAAATTTTTCATTTAGAAACTCTTTTTCGGAATTGGTTGACTCACCAAAATGCTCAAACGGCATTGGATGTCAACGAAACTTGACGCACATGACTAAATAGACACAAATGACTTGTAAGTAAAGACGAGACTTGAAACCGATTCCTGATTTTGAATCTAAGGCCTAATTTCCGTTTGTGAAAACTTGTCCTTTAGAAATTCTTTTTCCGAACCGATTGACACACTAAAATACTCAAACTGCGTCAGATGTCAACGAAACTTGACACATGACTAAATAGACACAAATAACTTGTAGGAAAAGATGAGACTTGAAATCGATTCTCAGTTTTGAATCTAGAGCCTAATTTCCATTTGTGAAAAGTTGTCATTTAAAAACTCATTTTCCAAACCGATTGACACACTAAAATGCTCAAACGGCATTAGATGTCAATGAAACTTGACACACATGACTAACTAGGCACAAATGTCTTGTAGGAAAAGACGGGACTCGAAACTGATTCCCGATTTTGAATCTAGAACCTAGGCTTTGTTTGGTTTGTGTTTCCCAAAAATTTTTGGAAAAAATTCTCTACAAATAAGTTTTCAAAAGTAATCAAACCAAACAAATTTTCCCAAAACTAGTTTGGTTTACAAGTTTTCCAAACTAATCTCTCTCTCATACACATCAAATCAATCACTTTTTCCAAAACTCTCTCTCAAAATAATTTTTCAAAACATCTTTTGAAAAAAACCAAACCAAACAACTTTTCGTAATTTTTATCTCTAAAACTCATCTCCCAAACTCAAACCAAACATACCCTATCGTTTGTGAAAATTTGTCCTTGAGAAACTCTTTTTTCGAACCGACTCACTAAAATGCTCAAACGGTTTCGGATGTCAACGAAACTTGACACACAAGACTAACTAGGCACAAATGACTTGTAGGAAAAGATAGGACTTGAAACCGATTCCCGATTTTGAATTTAGAATCTAATTTCTGTTTGTGAAAACTTAATCGTTTAGAAACTCTTTTTCTGAACCAGTTGACTCACTAAAATGCTCAAACGTCGTCAGATATCAACAAAACTTAACACACATGATTAACTAGGCACAAATGACTTGTACGAAAGAACAGGACTTGAAACCGATTCTCGGTTTTGAATCAGGAACCTAATTTTTGTTTGTGAAAATTTGTCATTTAGAAACTTTCTTTCGAACTTGTTGACATACTAAAATGGTCAAATGGTGTCGGATGTTAATGAAACTTGACACACTTGACTAACTAGGCACAAATGACTTGTAAGAAAAAACGGGACTCGAAACTGATTCCGGTTTTGAATTTAGAGTCAAATTTTTGTTTGTGAAAACTTATCCTTTAGAAACTCTTATTCTGAACCGCTTGACACACTAAAATGGTCAAATGAAATCCGATGTTAACGAAACTTAACACACGACTAACTAGGCATAAATGACTTATCAAAAAAAGATGGGACTCGGCCTCTTGACAATGATTATTTGTTCTTTGTTTTGTGTCACCTATATTGCCTTTTTTGTTGTTGTTAATCTCACATCTATTTCATGGCTACTAGTACGAACTACTACAGGCTGCTGTGTTTGTGTTTAAGCACAATTGTTTGGCTAGATTTCTTGTTTTGTATTTATCTGATTATTGTTAGATTATAGCGGAATGTCTTCAATCAATACCTGATTATAATAGTATTATCATCATCATTGTAGGATGTAATTAAAATTTCTTTGGATAGTTCATGTATACCAATAGTTCAATTGGCGGAGGGACTTCTTATTAGTGACGATCCGTTGTGTAAAATTGATAGAGTTTCAATTGGGCTTGGATATTGCAAAGTCTTTGTCTTAAAAGCGAAAACGTAGAATACTCATTTGGAAACATCATCCCGAGGTCTAAGAACAGTTGGAGAAGCTGTTAGAAGACACATTGTGTTGTACTCGATTCATGTATATGTTACAATCTTATTTGTTTATTTATTTATTGAAATAAATATCAAATGTTTTACATTTTTTTTTGTAAATATCGTAAATGATTTTTTTATTTTTTGCAGATGCTACCCTTTTGAGTATGTGATGATATCTTTACATATCGATATTGGAGTTTACTGTTGATACTAAAACAAGCTATAATATATATGTTTTTTTATTTGTACTATCAATAGTACTTTTGTTTTATTTTAGATAAAAATTTAAGTTCTTGAATTATCAAAAATTATTGGTGGTGTTAGAGGGTGTTTTATATATTTTCGTAAAGAATGTTTAGTTGACATTGTATTGTTACATGGTACATATATATAATTATTCGTATATATGATTTTGTGGATGTGAATGTGGATGTGGATGTATTTTATTTTAGAAAATAGTAATAATTTGTACATGGAATGAATTAATAAAATATATATTTATTTTATGAAAATAATTTTTTTTTTGCTACAGTAATAAATCGTTGCTAATGTAATCATCATTTTCTTACATTTTATTAGTGATGGGTTAACCTATCTCATATGCATATTAGTTCAATTTTTTAGCGACGGTTTAAACTGTCGCGAATATATTGTTGATTTAATTTTACTTTTTTTGTGACATGTTAGATCGTCGTGACATCAATCTTCTCTAAAAATTTTTTGGTGATGGCATCTTAAATCGTCGCTAAAAGTAAATTTTTTTTCCACTTTTTTGTGTTAGGTTAAACTGTCGCAAAAACTATTGATTTGTCGTCGTTACAAGAAAGCGATGGTTTGTAACCGTTATAAATACTTTTTGTCATGCCCCTTCTGTCATCCTCCATTTCCTGTCACTATTTTGTCGCAAAAAGTCTTTTGCAACGACATGCGAACCTTTTACGACGTTTGAGACCGTCACAAAAGTTTTGCTTTTTAATAATGTTGGTTTTAAGATAGAAACTTATTTTAGGTTGAATAAAAAAGAACTGAGAGAGACTGCGGAAGCACACCAAAAAAAAAAAAAACTTTGTTTGGTTCTTGTTTTTCAAATTTAGTTTTTTGGTTCTTGTTGAAGATTTTTTTTAAAAAAAAAAAAAATTCAAGTTTCCTTCCAATTTAAGGAAAGAGATAATTTAAATAAAAAAATTTGTCACATCAAAAAATACGTATGTTAGTTATATATATATACGTATATACATGTTATATATGTACGAAAATATAATTTGGTATGTATTCACTTATGGGTACATATCCTACCATTAAATGTGTGACTTTATCATAAAATTTTCACTCATTTCAACCATAGAAAATATAATTTTTTTACAAATTGGCATTAAAAAAAAAAAATCGTAACTAACTTACAAACTTTTGCAACATCAAATACAAAAAATTTAGACATTTTCTTATGCCAATTTCTGACGATGGTACACATGTTTGTGTTAATGTTACGATATTTTGTGATAAAATAAATTTTCTGCATAATATTTATAAAAATTTAATTCTATGTAAGAATTTTTTAATGCAATTTGGAGATTTTTTTTTACATTTTCTATGATTGAAATGAGTGAAATTTTATGATAAAGTCATACATTTAATGGTAGAATATGTATCCATAAATGGTTACATATCAAATTATAGCATATACATATATAGCATATATATATATAACTAACATGGAAGTATTTTTTGATGTGACATTTTTTTTTTCAAAATTGTCTTTCCTTAAATTGGAGGGAAATTTGAATTTGCAATAATGCATTTTTTTGAAAACCAAATAAAGATTCTTTTTCAAAATAGAGTTTTCAAATCACTTTTTTAAAAAACAATTTTAAAAAATAGAACCAAACATAATGAAAGGGATTTTGATCAAGATTCAGATCTATATTGAAAGAACGGAAGATTGAGATTTGACGCCTGCATTAGAGGTGGTGGTTGATTGGTTGCTAGAAATTGGGATTAACACAAGTATGTCTTGAAACTCTAGTGGGTAGCGAATGCAAGGTTGTTAATCGGCCGCTCAACGGTGAACCAAAAAGACAAGTCGGATCTTATTACTTTAATACCATGTTAAGATAATTGTATGAAGAGAGGCTTAGAAAGATAGGCCGAATCTTATAGGTCTGATACCATGTTAAGATAATTAATTGAAGAGAGATAAGAAAAAAAGAGAGAAAAAAGAATCTTTGTATATTGAATAATATATTATTATATTTTGTATTGAACTATTACAATAGGTGACCTATACATAAGACTTATATAAAGTGTTAATCAAGAAACTACGAGAATAAACGAAAACCTATAAAAATATGAAAACCTTACAAATATAAAACATAATATATTTTAGATATGCTTTAACAATATCTTGTTAACAAAATTCATAAATTACAAAGTATATTCTTTACTTATTTTACTTTTACAAGAGATTTACAATCACTTAATTAGAACATGGGGCACTAGTCAATGCTTGTGAATATGCACACAACTGTAGCAGTCCTATTTTTATGAACACCACTTGGATTCTATTTTTTTTTAGGTTAGTGAATGGTAAAATGTGAAGGAAGATTCACCAACCCAAGTAAATAGACATACAAACTTAAAGTTGTGGTCAAAATTAATGAAATTATAGCTCAAAGGACTTTCCTCTTTTGGGATAGTATATAACACTTGGTTGAAGATAATGCTTGACCAAAAGATGAAAACGTGTAAAATAAAATATAATATGTCAGGCTGACTGTGGTTGTTGGTCAATAAGCACTTGGTTAATTAATTAAACAAAAGCCTTTGAGAATACATAATTATAGCTCAAGCGTATAATAAATTTTGTACCCTTTCATTTGAAGCCTTTGATGTATTTACACGGGATTAGATTGCTTGGACCTCAGGAAATTTATATATGATTAGGATGTGCTTGATAATTAGAGAATTCGATAATACCCTCCTCTTTTAAGTCCCTTTTTATCTTGATTATGGTTGATTTAGTCTTGACCATTGTTAGGAGTACGATTAATCTTATCGTATCGTGTCATGTGGTTATAATCGATCACACACCCTATTGTATCTAACAAGTGAGGGCAGGTCGAGTTGGGACTACTAATCATATTTTTTCACTTTCAATATATATGAATATATCATATAAAATAGTGTGCAGAGTGTTGATGGATTCATTCCCACTTAGACCTCAAGGAGCCTTTTTACTTTGGATGATTATGCCAAAAGAGCAAATAAAATACGTCTGGTGGGACGCAATAAAAATAATTGTGCCAAAGTTTTGGGTTTCTTGTGCTGATTTTCCAATTGATTAGCTTTGAGGGAAAGCAATGGTAATGGTGATCTCATGGGCTTCAATTTCATTTAAAATTCATATATCATTAAAAAAATGTTGGGTATATAAAATTAGAACAGAAAAAGTGTACTTCATATGCAATGTGGATCACAATTTAACCATACAAAATGTTTTCTATATATATTTTTCACAATATGATTATAGGTTGGACCTACACTTCAATTGTAGTGAAAACTAAAAATCATGATTAATTTTTGTGCTTTAATTGACCACTTAATGCGATATTAACTGGCAAACATAGATTTACACAACAAATCCTTTTCCTTAATAATATAATTAGCACCTTTACGACTTTTGTTGAACCCAAACTTTGCTTTTTGGGGGAAAAAGAAGAGGAAAATCAAATTCCAATGACAAGCACAATAAAAAGGACATGGAAAAGAAATTGAAGATATGGACCAGCACTTCCATGTTCAGGAACTATGAATGGTCCTCAAATAATGAGGGGCTTTTTTAAATTTTTTGTTATTACTTCCACTGCTTTAGAAAAGTAAATGTTACTATGACTAAATTTTGTATTAAATTTACTTATTTGATGTGTATTAGTGCGAGGGGGTGTTCGTGGTTTAGTTGCGGCCGGGGAATCTTCAATCCGCCATCCGTCCGTCGGATTGGCAAATTGAGAAAAATCAATCCACATCCGTCCGTCGGATTGAGCAAATTGGTGGATAGATGTGAATCGATTTAGTAATTTAAATTTTTACAAATTTTGAACATAATATAACAGCTTGTCAAGATTTTTTTTTTGGATAACAATCCAACTCAACATAACCAAAAGATTATCAACTAAATTGTTAAATATCAATAATAAATACATATAAGAAAACCATGCATTATCAAAACTATTTCATTACTTTTTTTTTTATTTAAAAATTATTTAATTTCATTTTTTTTAAATGACAAAATTAAGTCTTATATTTTCCACACAAAAATATCAAATATCAACATTTGTCATTTGATAAAAGAATTTATAAATTGAAAACACAACAGATTATCTAAACTCTTTTTTAATCGAAAATACAAACAAAATATCTAAACGAATAGAAAACATAAAATTTTACGAATTACTAGGGGTGCTCATGGTTTGACAGTTCGGTTGCGGCCAAAGGAACCTCAAATTTGTCATCCGTCCAAAACGAGACAAATTAGAAAAAATCAATCTGCAACCGTCCGCTCATCATCATACATTCGTCCAAAATGTAACGAATCGATTCGGTTCAATCGATTTAGGCAGATTAAAATATCCACTGAACACCCCTAATTAATGCAATGAATCTCACCTTTTATATATTGTACTAATGCATAAATGTTATATGAAACAACACGTCATGAATTGATAAGTAAATTAATACAAAAATTTGGTCATTCTAATATTATTTATTGAATTTTAAAGAGCAGAGCAAAAGCTTTACCCTTTCTTTTTGCTAGTGAAGGATGATGTGAGATGCAAGTACAAGTTATTAGTCTTGTAAGTCTCTCTCTTTCTCTCTCATTTATTTGGTATTATTTGGAGTAGTAGTATCCTCACCACTGCTTCTCTAAATGGTTAACATGTATCTTGTCAGATGTTGCCATTGACGGAGAGTGTAGAACTCATAAATTTGTATTAGATATAATGAAATAACTGTGAGACTTATCATTTGATGATTGGTAGAGGTCAAGGACAAATGGTGCCCTAGACCACCTAATATTTTTTTTCCCCTACTACACCTTATTTGTTTGCGCAATCACAGATACTTTTGCAATGTATAACATTTTGGTATCAATTTAACTCTCAAATATAGTAGAGAAGGTAAAAGGGGTCTTTTAAATATGACCAAGAATTTTTTGTCTTTAAATTCATTACAGTCTTTTTATCTAAATACATTCTGTCAAACGTTATATTATATGAGAATCTGAAAACATAAGTTTCAAAGCATAATTTCGAAAGTAGGAGTGTATTTAGACATATGATTCAAAACTCTCTTAAGTGAGATAGATAGTTAGGCCATGTTCGATAACTCTCTTAGAGAATGGAATTGATTAACAATTTAGTGAGTCTCACATAAATCCCGTTTGGTTGAAAAAGAAAAAGTATAGGTTAATTCATCCAAAGGTGAGATTAACATTCTCATAATAAGTACCTTTCATTGGATTGGACATTGTAAACGTTTTTTTATAAATATCTTTCTATTACTCAATCTCATCATACTTATAATTTTAATAAACTGTATTGAACAACCAAAATGAAATCTCTCTACACTTGCAGGTACCCTTCATTTTCAAGTCATGTCTGCTTTTGTGCTAATGAGTAATGTTCTACTTTAAGCTAAGAATATGAGCAATGTGCATATAAACCTAAATCAATATTGGGAATCAATTGAGTGAAACGAAGGCATCAAGAGCGACAACCTTAGAATGAGGATGGAGGGTATAAATTTAGGTTAGTGTCCAATTGTGTCAAGAGCTTTGGGTACTAAACCAACCAACTTGCTGTGACACTATCTATATGCCTTGTCTCCATTGGATGGATCCTATTGGTTGTGCAATCCATTGTGTTAATGGCATATTTGGAACTTAAATTTGTCATGAAAAATTATAGAAAAGATGTATAGATTCATTCAGATATCGGCTAGTTTATTGAAACAACAGTCTTGCGATAATAGAAAATTTACTTGGAAAAAATACATAAAATAAATATTAAAGAAACGAGATTGATTTCAAATATCGGTCTCATTATCTATAATTAAATCTATAACATATATCAATATTCATGATGAATTCTAGATACTTTTTTCTCATATCTTAAAGTTTCTGCTGTTGAAGATGTGTTTTGGTTCAGAAGTATCATGAGGAGTTTACTGAATGTAACTGAGAGGGAGATTTATCATCTGGCTTTGGGCCGTGGAAGAAGGTGGCTAGGATGGGGCCGAGCATGTTTGGGCCGAGCTAACTTGGGCTTGCCTGAAGATGATCTTGCTCGGTCGCGGCCCAGACCTGAGGACGAGGTCCCATGTTGGGACCGAGCTTCCCCAGATTTAGACTTGCTCGGTTGAGGCCCATCCCCGAAGTCGACTTGCCAAGATGAGCTTCTGCTGCCCGGGTTTTGTGGGAGCACGATTGGCTCGGCGGGAATGCAACCGAGCTCAGTCGTTAAGGAGCTCGACAAGTGGAGCACTCGGGTTCGTTATACAGCGCGGTGGTGTGAAGCCGAGGTGATGCCGCCGTGCTGCCGAGCTCCCACTAGTGTGGTCTGGCGGTTTGGTGATGTGGTGTTAGCTGGATTTGTGCTGACAGATGGGAGAGCAGCTCCACGTGTCAAGAGACTAATGTGAGTAGATTTGAGCGCAGAAAGTATATAAGCACGACTCCGCCCCCCATGCTGGGGATGGAACATTGTTTGGTGAGATAAACCTAAACACTCAAAGCTCTCCTCTCTCTCTCTCTCTCTCTATCTCTGACTGTGTGCTAACTTGACCGTCGGAGGGGTTTTCCGGCCACACACTGCCAGGTAGCTCACCGCCGTTGTGTTTACAGGTCGATCGGACAGACGAGGAGCTTGGATGAAAGGAGTACGGGCTTTGCGGAATATTTGCTCCCCGTACAATTGGCGCCGTCTGTGGGAAACTTGATAGAAAAAACCTTGCCTTCCAAGCTCATCTGATCATCTTCCATGGCGAACAACAACGAAATATCGTTGTCCGCCATCGACGGAGTTACCCTGGAGTTAGCCAGACGAAGAGACGGACTCCCCACCAATCCAAACATGGCAGACTTGGAGACTTCCCTAGGAGGACATTCAAGAGACGCGCGGGATAAGTGCGGAAGAAGTTTTGGTCACTCGCAGAGCCCAGACGGACACCGGCGGCGAAGAGAATCGCACGCTAGACGTTTGGAGTACAAGTTAAGGGATCAAGACGCCGTCATCCGGAGAATGGCGGCGGAGATGGAAGATCTCAAACGGCATGTCAAAGGGAAGGGTGTTGTTGGAGTGGGAGACCACAATGAGCGCACCCAACCACGCCGTTTAGGCAGTCAGAGCCAGCGACGCACTCCATCCCTTTGTATCACCAGAAATTACACGGTTGGAGATTCCGACGCACCTGTAGAGAAGTCAAGTGCGCAAGATAGTACCTACCATCCCTCACGTCCGGCGACGACGTCGAGGTATTCCTACTTCGTTCATTCAGATGACTTACGGGCTGTATTGAAGGAACGGGCTCGCCGATGGGAGACTCAAAGAGTGTCGGCGCTCTAGCGGCTGTCTTACGGGGGTCTTGCCAGTGAGGAGGTCATAATACCGCCACCCCGCTCGGCCGTGCATGTCTTTCTGGACACAAATTTGGCGAGACTGAATGCCACCCCGTTTTCCCTTGAGATAGAGATCGCACCACTCCCAGCGGGCTTTCACCAGCCCAAGTTTACGCTCTACGAGGGAAAAACCGATCCGTACATGCATGTCAGCCACTTCCGGCAGGTGATGGCCAGACATAGGCGTAATGACGCTCTCATATGCCTTATTTTCCCATCAAGTTTGGGCGAGTTGGGCTTGAAATGGTTTGAGAGGTTGTCGGAAGGGAGCATTGAAAGGTGGCAGCAGTTGGCGGAAGCGTTCGTGACTCGCTTCAAAACCAACACCAAAACGCCGAAGGAAGTGGACCACCTTCTCAGTGTCAAGATGGATTCAAGTGACACTCTCAAGGCATACAACTCCAGGTACTGGGAAACCTTCAACGAAATTTTAGATTGTCCGATCAACCTGGCAATCACCCAATATAAGCGCGGTCTCCCGGTCGGACATAGGCTGCGGGACTCGCTTACCATGAACCAGCCGACATCCATGGGCCAACTAATGCAGCGCATCAATGAGCATATCCGAGTAGAGGATGATGCGGCGGGGTCCACCGCGAAGACAACTCCGATGGTGACAGACAAGAGGTCAGCTGGCAAGGTACACGCGGTCGGACAAGAGACTAACCGTCCGAGTGATCGCGCCGAGGAATCTGACCGTGGCTCAAATCATCGCAACCGGGGAAGGAGTCATCGGAATGACCGAGCTGAATACCCCCGCGATGACGTAGCTGATGCTAACAGGAGGTTGAAAGCTCGGACGGGCATCACCACGGTCTTTAAGATTCCAATCTATCGCATACTTAGTGAAATCCGTGACGAGGATTACGTCCGGTTTCCTACTAAGTTGGGCGACGCACAAAAGGGTTTCAATTTGCGGTACCGCTGCACATATCACCGGGAGCAAGGACACCGAACAGAGGACTGTTTGCCTTTGAAACAAGACTTGGAGGAATTGGTTGTAGCCGGGACACTTGGATCTTTACATTGATGGGGGTGTTAAGGCCGCATATTACGCCCCAGTTGATCAGCATGGACCGGATGACTTAGAGGCACCCCCTCAAGGAGTGGTTAATGTGATCCATGGCATAGTGGAGCCGACGCGTGTATGCGAGCTCCGAGGAATGATTAAAAAGGCGGAACACATGAGGGAAGTGTTGTCGGTCCAGCCCGCGATCAAAAGGGGGAAGACCGAGGAGAAAGACGTGATTAGTTTCTCCACATGAGACCTAGAGCGCATTCAAACGCTGTACAATGACGCCTTGGTGGTCAACCTTTACGTCAAAGAGTTTGATGTCAAGCGCATCTTGATTGACCAGGGAAGCTCGGTCGATATTATGTATTACGATGCATTGAAACAACTCAAACTCCGAGATAGGGACTTGGCTCCTGCAACTTCGCCATTGGTAGGTTTCAACTCACAACCGGAGTGGCCGTTGGGAAAAATAATTTTACCTGTCAAAGCCGGGTCTGTGGTCAAGCAGGTTGAGTTCTGGGTATTGCGGGTGCCGTCTACGTATAATTTGATCCTCGGTAGGGAATGGCTTCACTCTATGTAGGCTGTGGCATCGACTTACCACCAGGTTATGAGATTCCCCTCAGCTATGAGGGAAATTGAGGAAATTTGGGGCGATCAAGTCATGTCGAAGCAATGCTTCGTGGCAGTGAACGGTAGCCGAGCTGCTAAGGGCTTCGTCCAAATGATTGAAGGACCGGAAGACTAGGGAGTCGTTGAAGATGTGGGCGCCAAGGCTGAGAACAAAGCTGTTGAAGAGTTAGTAGAAGTGCGGATTGACACGGAAAGTCCGAACAAGTTCTTTTTGCTCGGATCAAGCCTTACCGCCAAAGAAAGGATCGAAATGGTAGAGTTTTTGATGACAAATATTGAAGTCTTCGCATGGTCCCCCTACGACATGCCCGGCATCGATCCAAGCTTTATTTGTCATCACCTCAATGTTTTTCCTGGTGCACAGCCGGTCATTCAGAGAACAAGGAGATCGGCTCTTCATCATGCCGAGGTTGTCGCGGAGGAGGTAAGAAATTTGCTTGAAGCACGGGCAATTCAGGAAGTGCACTACCCTCGGTGGATTTCAAACACGGTCGTAGTGCCCAAGAAAAATGGGAAGTGGTGAGTTTGCGTCGACTACAAGACTGTCAACCGAGCTTGCCCTAAGGACAACTTTCTTCTGCCCAGAATAGACCAGCTGGTGGATCTAACGGCCTGACATAACAGGCTCAGTTTCCTGGATGCCTACCGCGGTTATCATCAGATTGCCATGCATGGTCCTGACCATGAGATAACCTCTTTTACTACTCCAAGGGGACTCTTCTGCTATAGAGTCATGCCTTTTGGTTTGAAGAACGCTGGGGCAACTTTCCAAAGGATGGTGACCAAAATGTTCGCTTCTCTACTAGGCCGGACGATGGAAGCCTATATCGACGACATGGTGGTTAAAAGCAGGCATGAGGCAGACCACTTGTCCGACCTAGCCGAGATGTTCGCCATTCTAAAACAGCACAAGCTACGCCTGAATGCGTCTAAGTGTGCCTTCGGCGTGGGATCTGGGAAATTCCTAGGCTTCCTAGTCACAAACCGAGGCATCGAGGCGGACCCCACACAAATTCGAGCCGTACAAGAATTGAAGCAGCCCAACTCGGCCAAGGACGTGTAACATCTTGCCGGAATGGTAGCTGCGCTTAATATATTCATAAGTCGGTCATCAGATCGCTGCCGCCCTTTCTTTAAATCCTTAAAGTCCAAGTTTTCTTGGGACGAGGAATGTGACAGGGCTTTGGCCGAGCTCAAGTCGTATTTGTCTTCTACTCCTTTATTGGTGACACCCAAGCCTGGCGAAGAACTCTACCTCTATCTAGCAGTTTCTCAGCACGCCATTGCTGCGGTTCTTGTCCGGTTAGAGGGTATAAAGCATCTCCCTATCTTTTATGTGAGCAAAACCTTGCTACCGGCAGAGTCGAGGTACTTGCCACTAGAAAAACTCGCTTTGGTGTTGATGATGGCCTCCAGGAAATTGGCGCACTACTTTTATGCTCATACAATCGTTGTGTTGACTGAATTTCCCCTGAATGCCTTGTTCGAGTGGGCGGATTTCTCCGGTCGAATTCTAAAGTGGGCAGTCGAGTTGGGACAATTCAACATTAAGTTTCAATCCCGAATGGCCATAAAAGCTCAAGCATTGGCAGATTTTGTTGCTGAGTTCTCGCCCGGGATTCACCAAGTATGTCCGATGGACCTTACCACGGTAGCCAAGGAGGCAAACTAAGATTCAATCGAAATTGCACAGCAGGGCAATGTTGGCGACGCGGAACTTACGTGCCTTGCCATAGAACCTCCAGGCGGCATGGTATTGCAGCCTGGCAATGCGACGATGGACTTGGATATAACAGACCAACCTGTTGGGTCCAGTGCCGCATCGCCGAGAGGGGAGGAAGTGGAACCGATTAACACTGAACCTGAAGCCGAATAGCCGAGTGACCGTGATCCTATCAACCTTCAAGCCTCCCAGGACCCCTCAGAGTGTTGGAAGCTCTTTGTTGGCAAAATATGGAAACTTTTTGTAGAAGGAGCCTGGAACCGTCACGGTGCCGGGCTGGGTATAGTTTTGATTTCACTAGATGGCTTGACCATTGAGCACTCTATCACCCTTGGATTCCCTGCATCGAACAACGAGGCTGAGTACGAAGGGCTATTGGCCGGGCTCAAGAGCGCGCTTCAGATGCACGCATCCGAGCTAATGGTTTACAGTGACTCCCAACTTGTTGTCAACCAAGTGTCTGGGGTCTACGAAGCCAAAGATGACAGAATGGCAAAGTATCAAGCTCTGGTAAGAGACCACATCAAGCGATTCTAGGCCATAAGAGTCCAACAAATTGGACGGGAAGAAAACTGCCTTGCGGATGAGTTAGCTGGTCTGGCCTCTATGGTGGACAGAACATCTCCCAGTTCTCTCCTGATTGAGTTTCTTCCTAGGTCTAGCATCGAGCAAACTGAGCAGACAGAAGTATTCTGCACCGAGCTAGGTCCCTCTTGGATGGACCCTATAGTCCTCTTCCTCAAGGAACGGACCCTTTCGACCGATAAAAAGGAAGCACATAAAGTCCGGGTGAAGTCAGAGCGGTTTTGGCTCTCTCCATCAGGCGCATTATACAAGAAGTCTTACACCGATCCTTACCTCAAGTGTGTCCACCCAAACAGCGTGGAAGCTTTCCTATATGAAATTCATGAAGGCATTTGCGGAAGTCACATTGGGGGGAGATCTTTGGCCTACCGAGCTATCACGCAGGGATATTGGTGGCTATGCATGCAAGCGGACGCTCAAAAATATGTTCGCAAATGTGAGAAGTGCCAGAAGTTCGCCCACCAAATTCACCAACCGGCCAGAGAACTTCTTCCCCTCACAAGCCCTTGGCCATTTACGATGTGAGGACTAGACATAGTGGGACCACTTCCAACGGCACCGGGCAACTGGAAGTTCTTCATTGCAGCTACGGATTACTTCACCAAATGGGTTGAAGCTGAGCCCCTAGCAACAATCAAGGAGAAAGACGTCAAACGGTTTGTCTGGCAGAATGTGGTAACGCGGTTTAGCGTTCCCAAGATTCTGATATCTGATAATGGCACCCAATTTGACGGCCGCTTATTCAGAGGATTTTGTGAGGATTTGAAGATTGAATTCTATAACTCCACCTCGGCTTACCCGCAGTCCAACAGCCAAGCCGAAGCTTCAAACAAGACCATTCTTGATGGGTTGAAGAAAAGACTTGAGAAAGCCAAAGGTAAATGGGCTGAGGAACTCCCAAGTGTCCTTTGGGCATACCGAACTACCCCGAGGCGATCTACCGAGGAAACTCCTTTTTCCCTGGCGTACGGCATGGAGGCGGTTATCCCATTGGAAATTGGCATGCCCACTATCCGCAGTGAAAATTTTGAGCCCGAGTTGAACTCTGAAGCAGTCGCCCTGGAATTGGACCTAGCTGAAGAGCGCCGAGAAAAAGCTTTGATCCACGTGGCCGCGTACCAACAAGAATTATCCAGGAAATACAACAAAACCGTGCACCCCAGACCGTTTAAAGTAGGTGACTGGGTTCTAAGGAAGGTCATGGGCAACACTCTGGTGCCGGGTGAAGGAAAGCTAGGGGCAAACTGGGAAGGGCCTTACAAGATAACCGGTTTGGCGGGTAAGGCGGCATACCACCTGGAAGATTTGGAAGGAAAAGGCATACCCCGGCCGTGGAATGCGGCCAACCTCAGACTGTACTATTTTTAGTTTTCATAGTTTTTATGTTATTCTTTTGATCAAGGACTTGTTTGTAATACTCTTTTTTGTCAAATATAATAGAAGTGACTTGTCTTTGCTGTAGCATTCTATTGTTTTCGATGCTTATTCTGTGATTTCAACCGAGATGTTTTACTCCGGTTGAATGAGTTGATGATTTACTCAACCCTCTGAGATTGCAACCGAGATGTTTTACTCCGGTTGAATGAGTTGATGATTTACTCAACTCTGGGATTGTAACCGAGATGTTTTATTCCGGTTGAATGAGTTGATGATTTACTCAACCCTCTAGGATTTCAACCGAGATGTTTTACTTCGGTTGAATGAGTTGATGATTTACTCAACCTTCTAAGATTGTAACCGAGATGTTTTACTCCGGTCGAATGAGTTGATGATTTACTCAACCCTCTGAGATTGCAACCGAGATGTTTTACTTTGGTTGAATGAGTTGATGATTTACTCAACCCTCTGAGATTACAACCGAGATGTTTTACTCCGGTTGAATGAGTTGATGATTTACTCAACTCTGGGATTGTAACCGAGATGTTTTATTCCGGTTAAATGAGTTGATGATTTACCCAATTTTGAGATTTCGACCGAGATGTTTTACTCCGGTTGAATGAGTTGATGATTTGCTCAACTCTTTGGCGTTAACCGAGACGTTTTACTCCGGTTAAATGAGTTGATTTACTCAACTCTTTGGTTTTAGCCGAGATGGTTTATCTCGGCTAGAAGAGTTAATGATTTGCTCAAGGGATTTTCAAAAGGTTTAGCCAAGGTGCTTTATCCCGGCTAAAATAGTTGATATTTTGCTTAATTGTTCCTGCCGAGATGATGAAACTAAAGCAGTGCAACACTTAGCGAAGTCAAAACATTTCATTGATGTGAAACAAAATTACATACGGTAGGGCTGGCAGCCCGGTTATATTCTTAAAATAATAATAAAAAAAGACAGAAAATTAAACTAAGGGAGATAGGTCGGCGAAGTCATCCCCGGTTGTAGTTGCCTCCAGGTCGATCGTGGCTGTGGTTTCTTGGGCGCCGGTCTCCACCTGGCCGGCCTGCTTTGGGCGGTTATCTCCCTCGTCGTTCTCCTCGGTTTACTTGCCGCTCTCCTCGGTTTCCTCACCGCCTTCTTCCTCGGCCTCAGCCTGCAATGCGCTGAAGACGTTGTTGGCGTATGACACCAGGTATGTCGGCAGGAAAGCAACTAGGGGAGAGGCAAACACGTCGGTTCCAGGTCCTTGGTCGAGCTGTTCGCAAGCAGCCTTCCAGCCAGCCTTGAAGAAAATGTCTTGGGTGCCGTGGATTTGCTTCGTGTAGCTTTCCTCGGCCTCCTGAAACCGGCATTGTTGGCCTCCTCCAGCTCCTCCTTCTTTGATTGTTTCAACGCCTCCAGCTCGGCTCAGAGAGCATCTCTTTCTTGCTCGGCGGCTCCAAACTGGCTGAGCAATCTGGAGTTATCAGAGTTTGCAATCTCCAGCGAAGCTTTAAACCACCCCAGCTCGGTCTGAAGGTGTTCAACCTGGCTGGCAGCGTCGGTTGCCTTCTGCCGGAGTCTGTGGATCCGTTCTATCACCAGGTGTTGTTTCTGGATGACCTGCAAGAAGAGAGATTGATCAGAGAAAGGAAACCGAGCAAACACTTGGAAAAATTTAAAAAAAGTTCGAGATTCTTACCTGGGTCATAGACTTGACCGAGGACTTCACGAGCCGAGTGTTCGGCATGTGGTCGCTGCTGGTCACGTCGCTCGGCAGAAGTAGAGCCTTTGTCAAGTCGAAGGTGAGCAGTTGTTCGTTGTCACCTTTGACCGAAGCATTCGTTGGGATCTCCTTACCCCGGTGCTTAAGTTGTGGCTTCCATGGTGGTGATGGGTTCGTTGTGACCGTCGGTTGCTTGGTGTTTAACTCCGCAACGAGCTCGGCTGAGGGATCGGCGGTGCGTGGCCCTTTCCCAGCTCGGTTGCTTCCCTTGCTTGCCTGCATAGCGGCAAGAGATGCCAATGCGACCACGGTCCCGCTTGTTTGACCGGCAGCGGCTGTGTGGTTGGGAATGATCGGTAGCTTAGTGGATGTAGCAGTCATGAGATTCTTGATGCGGCTTCTTTTGGCCATTTCTTCTGCCTCAGTCAACCGGATAAGGGGCACGTTGGGTAGCGTGGGGTCCGGAGGTGGCGACGGCACTCGAAGGAAGTCTGTTACTCTACTCCGGTGGGGAGCGGAGTATCTGTAGGTTGGTACGTAACCGAGAAGTTCGTGGTAATCCCGATTACGGTAACGAAGCACGGTTCTGATGGCTGCTTCGTTTGAGTAGTGGTAGTTGGCTTGCAAAGCTTCGATTGCTGCAGAGAGGGAAAGAAAAGATATTAAGCACATGATAGTGAAGAAAAGTAATTTGACCGAGCAGTTAGCACGGCTTACATGTTGAACCAAAGTTCTTGCTGATAAACCAGCCCGGCACGTCGGCTGTTTCATAGTTTCCATGTTTTTCTGTGGCAGAATCATAGGGGGAATTGTAGTATCAAAAAGCAAGTGCATAGTAATTTTTCAAAATCTTATATAATTCTGTTTATGATGACATGATAAATATATGAATATATGCACAAATTTGTGTGATTTATCATGAAAATCACTTCCAAAATGTTGGAAACTAGACTAATAAGTTCAAAGAGTGACAAAGATACAAAGTACCCACCTTTTCCATCAAAGAATAACAAACAACCCCAAAATATGGAAACTCATCAACTAGTGGTTTGAAAATTAATCTAAAAACTCCCGTGAATCTAATATTTTGACCTAGATGAAAATATATACGAAAAAAATATTAAAGTGGCATCTTATGGTAAAATTCCAATAACCGAACATTCTTTACTTTATATCATGTTATCCAATTTTTTAGTCACCTATTATTCTTCAAAGAGAGTGAAAGAGAACACATTGATTATCTATAAAATAAGTATTAGAAGTACTATATACACAAAATAAATAAATAAATAAATAAATAAATAAAAAGTGAAGATAAAATAAATTTCAGAGTAGTTTTGTAATAGTTTTGCTACTAGGAAAAAGTTTTATTGATATGAGAAATAAGTTGAAGATCACTTGTATAGGTAATCCAATGCCGACTCTAGTTTTAACATCAAATATGATACTTTCCATCCCATTGCATTTTCAATTCCATCGTGATTCCCTTAGCATCGCCTTCAATAATTGGAACCCCTAAAAAGATTAACAATTTTCTATCAATACCTTAAAAAAGATTAAAAATAAAATAAAGTTGATGGTCCAAATAAATTTAAATTATGTCTTTCAATTCTTGTGTCTACTCTTGAAGATGATTGGCTCTACCTCTGGCCATAATAATTCCATAAAGTGAAAAATTAAAAAAAAAAATATTTTTAAAGATTAAAGAAATAGAAGTTGTGGAGTGAATTCTGACTTGCTAATGTGCAATAACTTTAGACCAATCCAATCTGATAGGCCATTCTTTTCTCATTTGATTTTCTCAGAAGAATGTAATTGTAAATTGAGAAGCACAATTCTTTCCAAAATCTATGAAAGCATTGGGATAAAAATTAGTTAAACTTCCTTATTTAACTAGTTAGAAATTAGTTAAACTTCCTCATCAAAGATCAAATAGAAATCAAACAAACCTGTGAATTGTGCAGCCACAGTACCAAGAGTCAACTTTGAAAACTTGAGAGATGATAAGATAACTGATCTATATTGTTCAAGAATTGGCATAGCAGAACTTTGAATTAGCTCTGATGCTGCCTATGCCACCATGTGTCAAAAATGAAGTAATTTAAGTAAAAAAAAAAAAAATGCTTTCATTATCATCACATTGAATCCAGCAACAAATAAAAGGGTAAACTACCAATATGTCCTAATAGCTGTCATTATTAGCATCATCAAAGATCTTCATTGATATAGGGTGTGGTCCACATCACATCAAGTTAAATCTATACCAAACATTCAAATTCTAGGAACTTTTCTACGTATAAATAATTTATGTTAAGCAAGAATTATAACCAAAGCCATAGTTGCTGTCATTTATAGTTACTCACTTTATGATATATAAATTCATGTAACTATAACATATGGATTGATGTTGGCTCAAATCATTTGGAAAATACACTCCCGCATTTTTATTATATTTTGAATTTTTTTGGAAAATAATAAACTAGCACAAAAGAAGAAGAAAATTATGTGAATGTGCTTTGCTTTCTATAACGTTGAAACCATCATATTTCCTTAATGTTATGTTTGGATCATGGATTTAGCTAGGGATTTGGAAATGGAAAGGGCAAGGGAAAGGGAAAGGGAAAGGGAAAATGTGTGTTGAATGTAATTATAATTCATTGACATTTCACCCACATTTTTCCATTTCCTTTTCAAATTTCTACTCATATCCATGATCCAAACACAGCATAAAAGTTCTTTCAAGATCAGAAAATCTAATAAAAATAATCCAAATCCAGTAGTCCAATAGTTATTGTTTATGTAGTTTGTTAATGTCAAAAGATGTGCAAAATAATATTTTTCATACATAGATTCTTTCTTTTCTCCCCACAATAATTAATTTCCTTACGTATTGTTTTCTTTACTAACTATATTTCAATGTTCTGTTTTTGTTTGTCATAGGTCCTCAATTTCTCCATCTTAACATAGAAGTAAAGCTATACCTCCTCCATCTCTTCCTCTCTAGCGGTTGCATTACCAGGTGTGTTTTTTTAATTTATTTGCTTTTAATTAAAAGCAGGGAACTGGCGAGTATGTTTTTTTAATTTGTTTGTTTTAATTTATAGTAGGATACTTGTGGGTGTGCTGGTTTTTTTTTTTTTGTTGCAATTAATAGCAAGGCACTGGTAGGTGTGCTTTTATTTATTTATTTGTTTATTTTAATTGATAGTAGGGCACTGGCTGGTGTGCTATTTTATTTATTTGTTTCATGTTAATTGATAGTAGGGTACTTGGTTCTGTGTTTTTGAATTTATTTGCTTTGAATTGATAGAAAGGCACTGGCAGGTGTGTTTTTTTTTTATTTTTTTATTTTAATTGATAGTACGATACTTGCGGGTGTGCTCTCTTTTTTTTGTTTGTTTGTTGCAATTAATAGCAGGGCATTGGCGAGTGTGCTATTTTATTTATTTGTTTCATGTTAATTGATAGTAGACTACTTGCTTCTGTTTTTTAATTTATTTTCTTTGAATTGATAGCAGGGCACTGGCATGTGTGCTTTTATTTTGTTTGTTTATTTTAATTGATAGTAGGATACTTGCGGGTGTACTGCCTTTTTTTTAGAGGGAGATGACGTCACAAGAGAAAGATTGAATTCATTTTTGGTTGAACTCAAATTTGTTGAATGACATGTGAATGTCTGGAAATTCTGAACTGATACTTTTGCTTCCCACCCGCGAGAAAAATAAACATAATTTTGAGAGAGTAGAGAAGAAATGTACATGTTTGAAAAGAAAGAACTCTAGAGGGCAAAAACATCACCAGAGAGTCTAGAGGGAAAAAAACATCACAAGAGAGTCTGGTTCAAGTAAATTCATGAAATTTCATAAACATTTAAAAATTCTATACTGAGATTTTTGCCTTCACCCACCCATCACAGACGAAGCATGAATCCTCTAGAGTGTTTATTTTATTTTATTTTCAAGTGATTCTACATAAATAATAATTGCTTCCAAAATTGTGTTGTAAGTAGTAGAGAGAATAAGGTATGGAGGGGATGTAAAATGAGAAAGATAAATAGTTGTAGTCCTATTTAAACCCTCTTTAGGGATAATAAACGAGCTGAACAGTTAATTGTTATAACTTGCTTTGATAACTTTAACGAATTTTAAAATTTGTTCAACTTTGGTTCTTTAAATTTTCGAGTCGATATCAAATGATTTTTTGTCAAGCCAACCTCAAGTAATTTGGTAGTTTTAGATCCATCAAACAGAGCCGAACAAGCAATTGACTATTCAAACTTAATTTGAAAACTTTAATGAGTTTCAAAATGTGTTCAAGTTTGGCTTATTTACTTAACGAACTGAGCTCGAATGAGTTTTTAATGAGCTGAACATAAGTCGAGCGCAAGTTGTTTGGTTCGTTTATCACTCCTAAAGTTGTTGAAAAAGTTGCCAATGGCTGGCGGATGGCGGTAGCTGGCAACAATGGCTGGTAGCGGTAAGGTGGGACAAATAGGTAACACGTGTATAATTAGGTGATATTTGGACAAATAATTAGAAAAATACATGACATGTGTACAGATAAATAACATTTGAACATATAGATAAATTTTTGGACAGATAAAGGCTTGGCTCCTTGGCCCAATAATTTTAAAAGTGGAATTCTAACCTGAGTATTTTGGTTTTTTTTTTTTTAGGATTTTTTTTTAAAAAATTAAACGAAATAAATAAATTTGTGATATGATATCTTATAGGTGAGGACTGTGGGGCTGAAGGGAGAATTTGGTGCAAGGGGTTAGGTGAGGTAGAAATGTGAAGAGGAGAGGGAAGAATCATGGAACCACGTAAGATTAATGAGAATCCAATTAAAGTGGCTTCTAGATATTCCATTGTTTTTTTTTTCATTCGAGGGTATAACCCCCTTTTGCTTTCTATTGATGTTTTTATTTTCACTAACATTTTCATTTATATTAAAAAAAAAAAGCAATTTGCTTGGTATAAACCACGGTTTTATTTTATATGCATTATAAAGAAGTACAAATTCTAGGAAGAACCAAAGTTTCAGATTTGATATAGGACGAATTAGTATTTCTTCATTCATTCCCATCCAATCAAAAAAGATTTTTTTTTTTTATTGGGTGAATTGATTTCTTGATCCCGAGGAATCATAAGATAAAAAAGATCTTTTTTTTGTCAATTATTTGATAATTATTAGTCTCGATTTTTGATAGGGATATGCGACATTGATTGATTCTATTTTTCCATTTTTCTGCTATTAATCTAGACCATCTATTCTGAGATAAATGGTATTGATAATGACCTCTTAACCAGTTTTTCCATTGATTTAGTCCAGAATTCCGAAGTTTCCTATGTCTTAATTCATAATGAATTATTCCTTGTTTTCCAAAATAATCTTTTATTGAAGTCTTAAGAAAAAAAGACGTTCCGTGATATTGAGAATAGATCTTAACTTATACAAGTTAAGAACTTGTGCTTGTGATATTTTGTAAAATACATATGCTTGTGACAAGGAGGATAAGTCAAAAAGATTCTGTGAATTCTTATTACTAATATTATATATAGTCGAAATAAAATTCATTTTATTTTGATTTGTTTTATTAATTCTTTGCTATAAAGTTATAAAGTTATAAGTTTTATTAATTATTTGCTATAAGTTGGACAGTGTATAAAGTTATACTTGCAGGTGCGTTTTAGAGAGCAATCCAAATACCTAAAAATAACCCAAGTCGATTAAAAAAAATACCAAAAAATCCAAATGAATTGCCTTAATGAGTCTCCATAGATTTTTATTTATTTGCTTTTTCCTTTTCTTTGTTTCTATTTTATTCTTTTCGTATTGTTTTTGATGTAGTTATCATGGATCCTTTTGGATGTACTAAATTTGAGTGTAAGCTTGAAGATGACGAAGTTTGTGGGAATAAAGAAGAATTAGGTTCCCATGCAAATGACCCTATTCAAAATTTAACCAAGAATGATGTTCTTGAAATGCAATTCAATTCAGAAGAGGATGCCAATGATTTCTATAATCAATATGCTAAAGTTGTGGGATTTAGCATTAGGAAAGACACGCGAACAATGCAGGCAACAAAGGTTCTTAGTAGAAAGTGGGTATGCTCAAGGCAAGGCCAAAGAGCAAAGCAACATTTGGCCCGTATTGATCAAAAAAGAGCAGCCAGGGCATTGAGTAGAGTTGGTTGTGATGCTCATTTCCGCATAAGGTACAATCTGGATGTAGGCAAATACATTGTCACTCACTTTAACATGGAACATAACCATCCATTGGCAACATCACCATGTGTTCCATTTCTTCGGTCGCATAGGTTTGTAAAGATCCCCGACAAAGCTCAAGTAAAGACTTTGCACGATGTTGGTGTCAAGACAAGCCAGATAATGGATTTGTTGGTGCAACAATCTAGGTCTTTCGCGAATGTGGGCTTTATTCACAAGATTTGCACAATTATATTCAAGCCGAGCGCAAAGTAAAAATGAAGGACGGTGACGCGAAGTGTGCTTTAGCTTACTTATGTGCAAAAGCTGATGCTGACCCTTACTTCTTTTACAAGTATGACAAGGATCAAGAGAACCGGCTTGACAAATTGTTTTGGGCAGATTCAAGGTCTCGCCTAGACTATGCTGCATTTGGTGACGTGTTGGTCTTTGATACAACTTATAAAACAATGCATATAACAAACCTTTTGTTATTTTCGCCGGGGTCAATAACCATTTTGAAACCACCATATTTGCATGCAACTTGCTTGTTGATGAGACAATTGCAACATACACATGGGTTTTGCAGAAGTTGTTAGAGGCCATGGATAACAAAAGACCGGTGTCAGTGTTGACAGATGGGGATATGGCCATGCGTGAGGCAATACAAAAAGTCTTTCTGAATGCCAAGCATCGTCTATGTAATTGACATATGCACAAAAATGCCAAGCAAAATGTTCGAGTCGATGGATTCGAGGGACATTTCAAGTATCTCATGGATCTTGATGCGAATGAGGTTGTATTTGAGGAAGCTTGGAGTAAGATGGTAAGAAAATATGGCCTTCAGAATAACAAGTGGGTATCAGACACCTACAACAACAAAGGCATGTGGGCTCAGTCATATTTGCATGGTCATTTTTTTGCTGGGATGAAGAGTAGTCAGCGTTGTGAGGGTATGCATGCTTTTTTCAATGAGCGCCTCAAATGAAAACTGAAACTATTCAAATTTGTTAGATGTTTTGACATGGCCCTTTATCAATTACGGAACAAAGAAGCGGATGCTGAGGCAAAAATTGACAACAGTGATCCTTGTCTTACCACAGCACTTCAGTCTCTAGAGAAACATGCAACAACCATCTTTACCAGACGTTTGTTCTTAATGTTCCGTAATGAAATAATTGAGGAAGCATTGTTGATTTTTGATGGAAGGAAAGAGGAGTTCGATCATCGCATATACAAATTTTCAAAGTACACTGAATTTGGTTCTACATGGGAAGTGTCATACCATCCCGCAACTAGCATAATGAAATGTAGTTGCAAAAAGTTTGAGTTCTTTGGACTTCCTGGCAGCCACATGATTTCTGTGATGAAATGCGAACACATGACTGAAATTCCCCCAAGTTGTGTGATGCATCGTTGGACAAAGCAAGCAAGAAAGGTTGGTGAATAACATTGCCAAGCCTAATTCTCTAGCACTCTCACACAGGAGACACGTTTTGGGGTACTTTGCTCTTCTTTTACTGAAATGTGTTACTATGCCTTACAAACGTCTGAAGGATTTGAAGAGGCTAGGAATGCATTTTTCACTATGACATGTCGGATGAAGCAGCTTTGCATGGCCAAGGGAACTAATGTTGATGAAGGAAAAAGTTCACTGCCACCATTTGGGGTTGGGGATCCGAAAGTAGTGAACACGAAGGGGAATACTAGGGGATCCTACATGGCTAAACCTTGAAAGCCAAGGCAATGCCAGTGTTGCAGGTATACATTATATTGTGCTTTGTGTCTTAATTTTGTTATTGTGAGGTAGTGTTGGCATTTTTGTTCTCTTTAATGATTGGTGATTTACTTGACAATGTAGGGTCGTCGGCCACACAAGGAGAACTTGCCCCCAAAACGATCATAAAACGGGACAAGTGGGTAGCAATTGGTTTGAGGAATACGATGATTATGATCCAATTGGTACTCCCACCCCTTTTACACCGAAGCGTCCCAGGAATAATATGAGGCCATGTAAGACCCACCCTGTGAAGAGACGACTTTTTGTCACTAATGTGGATACGTCTCCAGTGCAGTTGAGCAAGGATGTTAATGACTTGCGTAGTTGTGATGCACAAATCGTCCAAAATTCAACGTTGACTGATGCGGATATGTCTCTAGGTGATTACTTTTATGGCATCTTTTTAGTTCAAATTATGTTCATTTTGCTTATATTTGCTTTGCAAATTTTATGTGTGGCTGCTTAATTCTAATATCTTGATATGCCAAGATAGATTTTAGCTAGAACATTTAGATGTCATAACTAATTATGATGTTTACAACTTGATTATGAAAATAAATAATTTACGAAAACAAAATGACAAAAAAGAGTGTGTAATGACCAATATATCAAAATTCAATTTGTTATGATTTGAATCATAAATTTCAAGTGAACAAACCTTAACGACAATTTAATTTGTTTTTGCAGGTGTTGCTATGGGTAATAGTTGCTATGATGGAGCGGGTGATATTGGGAGCTAAACTAAGATTATTTTTTTTTTTTAATTTTTTGAGGACTTAAATCTGTTAGTATTTTGTATAAATACTCTTAAACGATGGTTGATGGATATTTGTTTTGCTGTATGGACTTAATTGGCAACATGCCTTGGATACTAAGCTCCTTTTTTTTTTTTTTCGTGAAAATCATTATATAGGAAAGTTTCATTGACAAGGATGAGTGTATGAGCTTCTCTATAAACACTGCAGCATTGCAATTGTGATTTTTTTTTTTCATACAGTCATTCATCAATAAACAGTGATAAGCTCTACAACCGCTTTTATAACATATTTGGGGATTCTTTGTTATATTTCCAAAATGGAATCTTAGTTAGCAAAACTAGCCTTGACTGCTCAAGTCAATGTGAGATGTGTGTTTCAAAAAACCTTAATCGGTCATCTATTCAAATTAGTAATTAGCATTTTTTTTATAAATTTTTTCTATCATTGAATTGCTTATTATTATTAATATTTTAGTTTGGTGGTACTACTCTCTTCTGATAGATTGGTAAAAGAACTCATTCAAAGGGGTGTTATTTAAAAACAACATTGGCAAACTGGAAAATTGTGAGCAAGTGGGACAGTTAGGAGAGAAAATTTTGAAAACAATGTCGACTACATGATCTTGTGGTGTTCAGTCTAGGACTAAACAACACCTTAGGTTTTATGGACAACCCCATTCATGTGAATTCATGACACAAAAAAAAAAAACCAAAATGTAGTTTTCAACGATGTTTTTCTACCTTGCAGAAGTCAGATTGAGGAAGTTGCAAATCAGGTAGTTTTCAATGGAAAATTTTCTTTTTTGCTCCTATTAAGAAAAATTTTAGCAATATACACAACCTGCAAATTGGATTTAGATAGCAAAATCCAGAATCCAAGATCCTAATCATCTCCTTTTTCATGGATCGAATTGAGATCTCCAATTTATGATTGAGGAAGTAGTGCAATGCAATGTTGTGAATTGAAATCGAGGTCTCCACTTTATCTAGGAAATAGATAGGATCAAAATCCTAAAATTGAACCCCTTGTAAACTCCTATAAACCACAGACTCTCTGGGGTTAAGTTCAGACCCTAAATAATTTCCCCAGCAAAATTTAATTTCTCTGCATTTTTTTTCTTTTCTTTCCCTTGTGTAGTTAACAAGAAGGAAAAAAAAATTATTGCTTTTTAAAAATAAAATGAAAAAGAAAACATCTTGGGACAATCATCCGTTTGAAATTATTTTTGCCATTTCAAGAAACAAGAACCTACTGTGACTGCAAGAGGTAACCGCTGAGAAAGCTATAAATTCATACTTGTCAACTATATAGTAACCACTTCCACTGAATAACGTTCTCTCTCTCTCTCTCTCTCTCTCTCTCTCTCCAAGTAGAATCAGCCAAGTACCCACCACCATATTCAAGAAAGATCAAGAAAATGTCTGAAAGCAGTAACCAAGAAGGGAAAACGATGAAGAACTCAGATATTGAGGAAGAAGAAGAAAAAGATGAATAGAAGGCATACGATGTTTCAGAGGAACAAAACCCATCAGCGGTTGCTGCTACTGGTATAGAGGTCTCTGATAAATTGGCTGTGTTGTCTTCTAAAAAAGAAAATATTGATCTACCATTAAAGAAACAAGAACCCGGGCATTCACAGAAAAAGAAAAAGGAAAGGCAAAGGATGTTTCAGAAGAACAAAACCCATTAGTGATTTTTGTTGCTGATATATAGTCCTCTGACAAATTCATTTCACAAAAGCCCAAATTGATCTTAATATTCCAGCATCAGAAACAGAATCAAAATGCAGGTAACTACTGATACATAATCAGAATGCTGCTCATTGTAGACACCCCATTTTTGACCGTCCTCGAGACTTGGACGTCACCGTTTGAACACTCGGTGATCATCCATGTTTGTGTTCATCTCGAGTTCCCGGAGGTCTCGGCCACGCACCTTGCCTCAGGATCTCTTGACTCGACTGTTTTGTGTTTGGTTTTGCACCAAACACTTGTGTTTTTGCTTTGGAGGGCAGGGAATGGCTTGTTGGCCATCCCCATACCTCACCGGCCATGGCTTGAGGCCACCGACCATTGTTTTGTTGCCATCGGCCAGATGTTTGGCCGGTCAGCACTCTTTGTGGTCGGTCGACCATGTATTTGGCCAATTTGTCATTTTTGGCTGGCCGATCACTGTGCATCTTCTTTTGGTAGATATTTTGTGCCAGCTGTGATAGCTGGCACCCACTTTGCACCCCCTCCATACACGTGTATGAAGGGATTTCACTCTTTCTTAGCTTGTTTTGTAAGCTTTGCAAGAGTGATCCTCTATAAAGGGAGGGCTTCTCCCCCCTCCTTTAGGGTTAGAGGGTTGAGTTCTAGAGGTCTGGATTAGGGTTAGCCATAGTGTATCTATTCTATCTCTATATCTTCCTCTCTTTGTGTATTAGTGTGTGTTTGTCCTTACTTTTGTGCACAAACACCTAGTTTTACGCCTTACCCTGGTTGCTGTGGAGCCATTAGGTTGTTCTTGAAGTTCTTGAGTGGATTCAAGCTTGGAGAAGTAGCTGGAGTGCTGTTCTTGAAAGGGGCCTACAAGGGTAAGAATTTTACCCTTTTTACCCCATTTTTGCATAGGCTTTTAGCCATCCTTTCTTGATGTTTTAAGCTTAGTATATAACATATAAAAGTTCTAATTTTTCTTTCTTAAAATAGTTGTTTAAGGTTGCTTTGAGCTTTGGGGTTGTTTGACCCCTCTTAGGCCTTGTTTGGCCCCCATTTTGTGCCATTTTGGTGAGCTCTGGGACCACCTTATTTGGGCCTCCTCACCACTGAAATCTTGAGGGATTTCAGGGGTGAGGATGTTGTCTTAAGATCCTAAGAAGGAGAGGGCCATCCCTTCTCCTTGTTGCCTTCAAAAAGTGCCATTTTAGCCTCATGTATGAGCATCATTTTTAAGTTCATGTTGGCTATGTCTTAAGTGTTATTTGTGCTTATTTTTTTTATGATATAGTACTTTTTTTAATTGGTTTAGACACACCATGCTTGCCTTGCATACTTGTCTTGTAATGCCATGAATTGCCTTAACATTTGCCTAGCATTTGGACTACCATGCTCACTTGTTTTGGCTTAGCTTTGTGAAGCTTTTGTGCATGTTTTGATATGCCTAAGGTCTGTTTTTGGTTGTTTTGGTTGACCATGACATGCTTTGTATAGCCACCTTGCATTTTGGCTTGTTAGCCTTGGGTGTGTGAGTGTTGAGCATGCGTTGCTTAGCTTGTTTCAGTGGTTTGGCACCACTTATAGCATCATTTCAGTCCCCATGGTATGCTTGTATGCTTGCATTTTTAAAAGGTTGTAGTCTTGTGCTCCATGTTTGGCCTCTTTTTTATGCTTCCATGTGTAGGCCACTTAGATTCTATCTAGGTGTGTCCTTAGCTTTGTTTAGGTCTGCCTTGGAACTATTCTAAGTCCTCTTAGCCTTGTGAGGCTTGGTTGGCATGGCCATGGTTTAAGCCCCTTGGCTTGCCTTGAGTTTTGGGCATTGTTGCATGCTTAACTTGTCTTGTTTACTTGGTTTGGCACCTTTTATAACATGATTTCAGAGCTTAGTATGCATGCCATTAGTCCATGTTTGTCCTCTTTTAAGTGTTCTTAAAAGTCGCTCTTTAATGCCTAAGTGTTAAACCATGTGTGCATGCATGTTTGTATGTCATTTTGTTTTCATTTCCTTGGGCATTTGGCCACTGTTTTGGGCCTATTTGAGAGCTGCCCAAATTGGTATAAGACCATCCATCGCATGTTGTGGCATGCTTACCTTGTGTGTTGATTGCATACTTAGCTTATCATGTGTTGTTGCATGTTTAAGTGGCATTACATTTGGCACGCATCTTATGTTAAGTTGCCTTGTATACTTGCATGTGTTATGCCTCACATGTTGTCACATGATTGAATGAAGTCATACACTTGTTTGCATGCTTGTCCTTGCATCTTGTAATATGCTAGTTGCCTTGGTAGCATCATTGCTTGTTTGCATGTTCATATGGCATGCTAGGCTTGCATGCTTAGGTTGCATATTGCATGCATTCCTCGCCTCTTGATTGACCATGATAGAGGTTAGGATTCATTGGGTGTTTGGTGTGCATTATATTTGATATCAAATTGCACAACTAGACATCTTTGGCCATCATGCATTGAAATGCGCGATTGATGGTCCGAGGGCCGAGTACCAAGCTCCTTTGAGTCATGAATATGATAAGGAGTGTGGTTGGTGCAAACATTGCTTAAAATGCATTGCCATGCCATGTTTTGCCCTCTGCTGCTGTCAAAACAGGTTTCTGCAGACAAATATGGCCGGTCGACTTCATAGAGTGCTGATCGACCAAATATTGATGGCCGAGAGATCAACCAATGGTCGGTGACCACCCTGACATGGCCGGTGATGATTCCCCTTGGTCGGTGGTGTTCCACAGTGTTCAAAGAGTGTACCTTGGGACTTGTGCAGTCTTCAAAGGAGCAGAGCAGGGTAAACAGAGGCAGCTTGTGCATGACATTAGATTTCCGGGCGAAGCCAATCCGAGCATGCGTGCATCCCTCTTCCCGAGGCCTTTTACTGCTTTCCTTAGCCTAATTGATTTGTCAATTAATTAGGTGGTCTGCAAATTATTTAATTAGCTTGTAAGTTAATTAAATTGTATTATTCTTTTGGTCCCTCCGAGCGAGGGCAAATTTGTAATAAGTGTGGGTGCGTGTGTGCATGTCTTCCAATCCCCACTTCTTTCTCCCTTTTACTTACCTACTTTTGATGGTTAGTATTAGGGCATATTTAAATTAGCATACTTTATGCTATGCATGCGTGCATTCATTCATCGGTATTGCATGCACTGGGCTCGGCGCATCATACTAACTACATAGTATTTCAAATCTAACTTGAATACATGCTATCTGTAGCATTTCACCTGCCATCCATAGATTAGCCGAGCCTATTCTAGTGACATTCTGTGTGCGATGCATTAGCCACTCAACATGAACTAGGATCATGCATGATTGCTAACTAGTTTTTTGTTTTGGCTGGGAGTACACTGTAAGTGTTTTCTTTTGCTTTAGCATCTTGCATGTATGCGAGTGTTAACATGAAAGCATGCTTACCATGAGGCTAACTACTTAGTTGATTTACTGCCTGAATGCTTGTGGGTGAAGGTTGGATTGCTTGAGTTAGAACAACTCGTTGAAATCCGTGTTTTAGCCTAGTCGCGAGTAGCAAATTTCAAACCATTTTCCAAACAAACGGATATGTGATGCTTTGTTCCAAATTAGGCGATCTAGTCTATACTTTTGTGTTGTGCGCATCACATAGTAATTCTGGGCTAATTAACCGGAATAAGAATAGATAACGTTTTCAAAACTAGATATCATGGTTAGTAGAGGTCGATCTTCGGATCGGGCGAGCGGGGGTGCTCATAGCTGACCTTCCCCAATCGTACCCAGGTTCTCGAGCTGAGGCAACTTTGGTGATGACGGACATGTGGCTTTAGGCAAACGCGTTAGGGGTTCCTTAATTCCCCAAAATAAAAATTTAGGTGGTGACTCTGTATCTGGAAAAGCAGTCCATGTTTGGTACTTCTTTTCTAAAAATCTGTTTTCTCAAAACAATTTGCCAGATTTGGACTCTTTGGTTCAGATAAAGAACCGTGACAAATCGAGTCTGAACTGTAGCATAAGGGCCCAAGGGCGCGTCTATAGTTTCTGGCGACTCTGCTGGGGAGTTTGGAGAGCTTGACTCGAACTCGTGATATCTTGTTCTGATTACACTTATGTGTTTCTTTGCATTGCATGTGGATTGGTGTGCTTAGGACACAGTGTTTGCCATCTGCTATTCTTGAACGGTTTGCCGGAGGCTCGCTTCGAGAAGCATGCCATAAGGCTGACCGGTTACAGGTTCTGCCACGATGGGAATACAAACCCCGGTTGTCACCGGGGCACCCTTTTGACCATTCGACCTAGTGCATGTTCGGAATCCATAGTGACCATTCCAAGATAGGACAGGTTGCTACCCGATTATAGGTTGTTTGAAACCGCTGCGTGCGTAGTGAAACCCTAGCTCCTGACAAAATAGGATAGGGAAACCCTACCCCAACATAGGGGTGTTTTGGCTCTACTTTACTTGCTATGTGCTTTTAGAGTGTATCTCTACAGGAACGCACATATCAGTTTGTAAGTTTGAGTATCAGGCCTGAGGGCATCAGTATCAGTGTTTTGGGAATTAGTTATATCTGCGAGTATCAGATTCGGTTTTTTGGGACAGTAATTTGGGGAACAGTGATTAGTAGTAGAGTACAGTTATTTAGCCATGCTTGTGTTTGTTCTGATTGGGCCAAAATGCTGTGTGTTTTCTCTTTCAGTTCAGAGATTCAGTACAGAATAGTCGGTATTCTCCTTTGCTGAGGCAAGGTAGATATCTGATCCGTCAGTCACTGTTCAGTTCAACGGACTTATAATGACCCAAACTTCAGAGGAGATTGTGGTTATGACAGCTGCACTAGACCAAGGAATCACCCTGCAAGATGAGACCAACATTGATGTACCACATTCGCCTAGGTCGCCTGTTGCGCACCCCGATCTGGACACCCCAGTTGTATCAAACTCGTGAGCCCACCACGTTTGAGTTGATGGGAATGATTGGTGACCTCCAGAGGTCTGTGGTTGATCTCGCCTACGGAATGTCAGCTTCGCCGCCAACTACATCGTATGCCAGGAATTTTGTACCGCAGGAGCCCCCGCTACTGGGGTGAATTGTGATCGAGCTCAGCCAACCTGAGGCTATTTCAAGCTATAGCAATGACATGTCAACAACAACAACCGGGTTTCACTCTGATATAGCAACCCAAACCCTCGATCAGGCTAAGGCTATAGGTAAGAACAAAGTGGGAACAAATGCTGATCCTATTGAACAACTGTTGTGGGTAGTTGAGGCTTTGAAAGCCGGGGGGATGAATAAGCAGCAGGTATTCGCAGTTGTGGCCAAGACTGTGGATGATGCTTTCCCCACTCCAACCGAGGAGAATTCTCGCCAGGCGAAAAATCGGGATAGGCCCTGTCATGCCAGAATAGTTCCTTCCACTCATAACCCTGCACCTGGAAGAGATCAGAAAGCCAAGGCAGTGCTTGCCGACCCTTTCGCTAGTGCGTCTAGCAAGAATCCACAGACTTCGAAGTATCTGCCCCGAGGGCGCAGACTCTTTCAAGCTCTCTACATGCCTTTGTCTAAGGCCCTTCAAATCCTGGCGAAAAAAGGTCATCTCAAACCCCTTGAGCCTAGGCCTCTCTATAGTCATCTTCCAGCAGGCCATGATGCTACTCAGTACTGCGCATACCATCAGCAAATCGGTTACCCCGCCGACAACTGCTTCCGTCTTCGCCATGAAGTACAGGACTTGATCGACAATAAGGTCATCCTCCTACCTACCTCAGCAAAGTCTGTCACCACTGAGCTGTTGGACTTCGAGGATACTGTAAGTATGTGATTAGGGGTTGGACCACCTGTGGGCAGCGCTCGGTGTATTTCAGATGTAGCGTTTGGCACGCACTGTTTTGAGCATTTGCGGATGCAATTTTTTAATTCCTGACTTGGGTGTTGAGTCAGTTCGGTGGTCTTGTTTTCAGTCTGTCTCTTTGTTTTGAGTCAGTCTTTTTACTTAAGGGTCTGTCTTATTGTATCGAGTCAGTCCCATTGTATAGAATGTCTGGTGATTCCGGGGTTGTTGCCTCGAACACCGTTTTTGCTTTGTAATTACCGTTTTGTTTTCTTTTGAGTCTTTCTCTGCTATGGAGCTAGTTGCAACCAATAAATCTGAATGAAACAGCTGCGGCTATCGTGTTTCCGTACTTATTGCTACTTTGAGCTAGTTGTGCCAGAGGATTTAAATGAAACGGCGGAGCATCTCGCTTACTCTTCTGCACCCCAAAATCATTGCATTGACCTAAGTTTTTCAAAACTTTTTGAACACTGCGGTGATAAAAACGAAAAGGAAGGAATTCCTCGGGATTTGCAAAACTTTGACCAATTGAGAGGAGGAGAGGCGTGCTAAGCCCTTAAACATGAGTACTGCGAAGGACCCTAGCTTGATCCAGATTGGTTTCACACTATCTTCAGCGCGAGCGATTTGTCACTTTCTTAAAAACTTTCAAAAACAAAATGTTTTGCGCAGTCCTGCGAAGACCTGTGTGGAATTGCTCTTGAGATTGTGCAGCTTAGGATCACTCTCAGCCTCGAGACTTAAGCCCTTGCTTTCAAACCTTGGACCTTGGGTTCAGACTGTTCAACGATCAACCGCAATGCAAGGCCTGTCTGGCCGGATTTGAAGCAACCCTCGAACAAGAGGCACCAAAGTCAGATCAAGAAGATCAGACGTCATCAGAAGGGGCTTGCAAAGCTAAATCAGAAGCGCCCCTTGAACTAGAGGTAAAAGTGTCCGATGTGCTCGAAGAGCCGAAGATGGATCCTTCTGTAACGACTCAGAAATTCCTTCCTCCACTCGAGCGGAGGAGTGGCCGCTCGAGCGGACTTTTGGGGTTCCCAGCAATTTTTCAGATGGCTTGAGATTCTGGGAGTTGTGATTCTCCGCTCGAGCGGGGGAGTTTACGCTCGAGCGGATGACTTTGTTGGTCTGCGCGCTCGAGCGCAAGGTTCGGCGCTCGAGCGGGTCACCGGGTTAAGTTTGATTCTGAAGCATGTGGGCTCATTTTTGATGTTCTTTTTAGTGTATTTGAAATGTTCTTACCTTATTTTGGGAGATTGGTTGAGATGATAAGATGATGGTAAAGTAAGATTGGACTAAAAACCTTAATTGGAATACTTCGTTTATGACCAACCGTTACTCAATTGTCCTTTTCTTTTTCCACACTTTGAATTTGGATGTGAGGTTAGAACCATCGGAAAGCTTATTTCCGGGCTTCAATTTGGACACAAGAACGACCTAAAACGGAGTCCGGATGGGAGAGTTATACCTGTTCAAAGTTTCGAAATCTGTCTTTGAGGAGTCCGCCCGAGCGGAAACCAGTCCGCTCGAGCGGGAATTACGGGACAGCAGCTTTAAGAACGAGATTTTTGGATCATTTCATAGATTTTCTTCAACCCTCTTCTTTCCTCTTTGCCTTAGTCCGAAACCCTAACTCTCAAACCTTTGATTTCACCCATTTTTATCAACAATCCACCATGGTTTTGGCATGTAGGATGGAGAACTAAGGAGGATCAAAGTTTTTACCCGATTAAAATTTGGATTGGTGAAAGTTTCTTTTCAAGCTCACCCTTTGCTTGATTGTTGAGGTAAGGGTTGAAGACTCTTTAATATTTACATCCATAGATAGGTTGGAGGTGTCTTCATTGTATAATGGTGCAAGTTTTCATTTATGTTATGTATATGGAAGAAATTATGAGATTTTGGGAATTTTGTTGTTTGAACATTGGGGTTTTATGGTTTGAAGATATGTGAGTTAATTGATGGATTAAAATAATGGATTATGAAACCAAGATGTTTAATCAATGGAAAAATTAGAATAAAAAGAGTTGGGTTAATAAGTTAATTATTTGTTGAAATTTCAATATTTTCTTGGAACCCTAGGTTGATTAAGGATGATACCCAATGAGTTGGCCCAAATTGAAAGTAGAATAATGAAATTGGGGTATTGAATTAGGTATATACAAGTTTAATTGGAATTTAGTGATACTTGGAAATTATGTTTAAAATTTGAATGAACTTTGTTATGAGTATTGTGAATCATGTTTTAATGAGAAAGGAAATTGAGAAGAAAGGTTTGTTGATGATGTGGATGAGGTAAACTTGGCTTTGGAATGTTGAATTGAGCCTTAGCAATTTAAATAGAATTATGTGGAATTATATTTGGTGGTATTGAGTTAAAGAATGTTAAATAGTGTGGATTATATTAATTGGTGATGATTATGTGAGGTTATATTGATTATGTTGGGTTGTGTTAAATGTTGTTGAATTGACTTGTGTAGGGTTAACTACAGGGGCGGACCCAGCATCTAACTACTGTGAGTAATAGTACGAGGATGTATATTTTATTTATCATTGATAATTATTATCACTAACACTTTGTTTCTTGTAAGTGTTACACGAACATGTTACATGAACATTTATGATAATTGAAAGTCAATATGAACATTGGAAGATTGGCCTACATCGGTATGACGTTGCAATGACTCTGTCCTGTTAATATCGAATAACAATTCTCTATTATCTATAAGTAAATTACGTTGTTTTAGTGCATAAATGGAATCATGTTATGGAATCATGTTCATCTTTAAGCCAAGTATATGTCTCGTTAAGAACCTATGACATGCATGTAAATGTTTATCAGTATTATGTGATCCTCATAAGGATGTGAAGTATTCTATCTTTGACAAGTATGTTCTATATCAAGTATGGTGCTAAGTATATATAAGTTCATGTTTATTACAAGTTCAAGCATGTAACAAGCTTAAGTAAGGTACAAGTTTACATATGCTATGTAAATGTTATGCAATCATATTAATGTCTCAAGCATGTAATGTACTTATGTTAATGTTTAAAGTATGATAAAGTTAAAGAATGTAAAGTGAGCCACTTTCAAGGGCCTTAGTGCCAATATGTTTCAAGGGCTTTCATGCCAACCTTTACAAGGGCTTCATGCCACTTTCAAGGGCCTTAGTGCCAATATGTTTCAAGGGCTTTCATGCCAACCTTTACAAGGGCTTCATGCCACTTTCAAGGGCCTTAGTGCCAATATGTTACAAGGGCTTTATGCCACAAGTTTCAAGGGCCTCGTGCCATATGTTTCAAGGGCCTTAGTGCCAATATGTTTCAAGGGCCTCGTGCCATATGTTTCAAGGGCCTCGTGCCATATGTTTCAAGGGCCTTAGTGCCAATATGTTTCAAGGGCCTCGTGCCATATGTTTCAAGGGCCTTAGTGCCAATATGTTTCAAGGGCCTCGTGCCGTATGTTTCAAGGGCCTCGTGCCATATGTTTCAAGGGCCTTAGTGCCAATATGTTTCAAGGGCCTCGTGCCATATGTTTCAAGGGCCTTGTGCCATATGTTTCAAGGGCTTTTATGCCACAAGTATCAAGGGCTTTTATGCCACTGTGTTTCAAGAGTTTTATGCCAACACGTTTGAACGTTGAATGCTATAATATTCAAGGGCTTAAAGCCATTATGCTTTCAGATGTTATGTTTCAAGTTATTATGCATGTTTCAAGTTATTATGCATGTTTCAAGTTATTATGTTTCAAGACTGGGCCTAAGGCCGTTATGACATTAGTACAGAAGCAGACTAATTATGTTGACCTTGCAATTTCACATGTAGTGATATATTATGTTTCCAATGAAGTATTATTTTGTTTAGGTACTATTATTCACTAAGCCTGGCTTACTTGGTGTTATGTCTGTTCTGTAGGTGTCCACCTTGGAGGTCAGTCTTAACCACTGCTCGATCTTTCATTATCAACCTCGGTGTGTCCAGGCACCAGACCAAGCCCATGCATTCTGTGAAGTTTTATTAAATTTGTGGCTAATTGTCTATTTAAGTGAAATTGTATGTATATGATGTTTAATTATATGCTGTAAAGGGGCTATGTACGTGTTTGTGATCCTGGCATATTAGTATTAGCTCAATGGATATTATTCTATGTATTTTATCTTATTAAATGCTTCCGTTCAGGCCCCGTCTGATATATACATAACAGGTTTAGTGTCCATTTTCGAATAGGTCATGCCCAAACTTTTAGGGGCAGGTTTGGGGCGTGACAAGTGGTATCAGAGCACGAGTTGCTATCTCACACACGGATCCATTGAGCTGTAGGATGTCTAGAAAAGACTTAGGCCATGCATGACATCCTTAGTACATACGAAAAGATTGATAGCAACAGTAAATGTAAGTTGTTTACGTTAACAATTATGAGGCATGTCTATTGTACGTTCTTTGTGCATATCTTGTGCTTGATTGATGTGTAGAACATGGCGGAAATAAAGATAGAGGATCGTCTCGGGTTGGTTAGACCAAAAAAAAAAAAAAATGATGAAAAGGGAAAATGACTGGTAAGTAATGTACATGTTACTTTGGTTGTTATATTTGAATTGATAATTCCCCATCATTTATTGAGATGAATTGCTTAAACAATAAGCATGGAACATTTACTTATGATATGTTATGTCTTCCTTGTCATGGAACTGTTTGGACCTATGATTTGAAAAATGTTACGTATGATCGGTTTGAAGAGAAAGTCATGTATTCTATTTGTTAAACGCATACGATAATGACATGATATGATAAGCCATGTTTGGTTCTTTTAACATGTTATGTCACGAAACAAGAAATGATATTCCATATAAAAAAAAAAGGGCCCTTACCCGGGGTAATATCGTGGTTCGGTGTGTTACAAGATATCTCTTGCCACCGACGGTCTTGGACGGGTGGATTATGTTCAAGTACAAACTCTGATTTCTGTTTCTGCTTCATGTATACTTAAGAATATGTTTATGTTTATCCGTACCATTCATGCTATGGTATAACATGATGTAAATTGATAGTGTCGAATGAGTTCAGTTTATGTGCAATCATGATTCATTTATGGAATTTGTTATCTGTGATACATGAGATTTTGTACAAAAAGGGTAGCTATTGACTACTTCGAAGTTAAACTAAGGGATTGGTAAACTGATAAGCTACTGCACGAATTCAAATCCTATCTTAGTATATTAAGTGATTTAAGATTGAGAAATCGCTCATGTGAATTATTTTTGTGTAACTATGCAAATGTTGGATATTGTAAATTATCCTCTATCACTTATATGGAGGTTATGATGTGAACTGTTATGCATGATATCGAGGATTTCGGTAAAAGCAAATGGACATGGGAATATTCCATTTTGTTAATGGGCTAGCGAGACGTATTGGGCATTTACTATCTCTTACCTGCTTAGACAATTTTGTACAATACTCACTACATGATTACAAATTGATTGACTACCACCTTGAATTAATCTTACCAAGAATTACGTCCTACTAAGAATTATGAACCTTGATGTTATGAAATCAAATTATTCCTTTGCTATACTATTGCATATGTTGTTCGATATTATAGAATCCGGAAGGATGTGATTCTTATGGTTACTAATTTATGATCCTATAAATGAACCTGATAGAATCTACGTACGAGAAATAATTGGAAACTCTATGTATGTTAACTAATAGGGCCAGATGATTGGTCTCTAATTTCTGTATGACCGTTTGTTGACCCCCCCCACTATAATTACAAGTTGTAAAGACGAAACCATGTGAGTGACTTCGTATCTTCCAGTAAAAAAAAAAAAAAAAGAAAAAGAGGAGAGAATTGTATGAATAAGTGGAAAAAGGAGGCCAAATAAATTTGTGCTATGACAAGAAAAGTGCGAGTAAAGGAAAATGTTATATCTTACGGTTATGAATGGTTAGTCAAGTATGATTTTGAATTCAATTTCTGGCCTTGTTTTGATAATTGTGTGTATTAGTTAGATTTGAACTTATGACGGCATGATCAGGTGTCTATAATGGGGATCCTTCTTCCCACCGTTCAGATTTCGTTAAAAAGTAGAGAATGTGGTTTAAAATCTACATAATGATATGATTTTGATATGTTTTTGTAAATGGAAGATATGGTACCTCTTAGGCAGAACCTTATTTGGTAGGTTCTAGGATCTGATTCAATGATGCATAATCGGATTTAAGTCTAACTACGTAATTAAGTTATTTTGGGAACTATGTGTAATCGTAATGGCCATGTATCACCGAGTAATTGCATTGTAAGATCCACTTAAGGAATTACTTAACAGGATAAGTTGAACGTGTGCCTCTAATGAAGAATTGCATATGAATTTTTGACGCTGGGCCAATCTAGTTAGAGAAGTAGTGAAGAGTATTTCCAATACGATTAAGATTAATGCATGCTGTGGAAATCTCTTAAGTATACGTTTAAGAGAATGTCAACGATTATGTTTTGTACTTTTGAATGTTTACTGTAAAATTTCCTGAGCAATTACGGTTAAGTAGTGAAACTATGTTTAAGGATGTTTATCTGTTTACTAGGAAAGGTAACTGTTATGCTTAGAATGAGGGAATAAGGAATTGGAAGCCTTAAAGGTTTAATTATCTGAAATTGATTATGTATCTGTGACCAAAGATAATTTTTATGTAATCTTAAGTATGTTTACGAGATTTCCATTTTGGAATGTTTAAACGATTGGATTGTATCCCATATGTTTTATGTATGACCATCTATATATATATCCAAGTCTTCTTACGCCTAGGAAGAAATAAGGAGTGAAAAGAAATGACATAAATGAGAAAGTGAAAAGGGTGTAGAGATTTTAAAGTTTAAGGTATGTTTGAGCTTTTGATTGACCTCTCTTGAAGTTGAGTAGGAACTCTCTATGTGAGTGTCTTTGAGACGTAATTGTATGAAGGTCTTCACTATTCTATGTTTTTAGTGTCGATGAAATAAAGAGTTGGTGATGCCGTTAATTGTAGTGCAATTGAATTTTGGTGTTGCACCGTACAATGTGAATTTTCTTTGAAATTGAGAAGTTGTTATGGGCCTTGGGATTATAAATGGTTAGTGTTGCTCTTTGCCCGTTGAAATTCTGAAGTGTGTATGTTGATCGAAAGTATTTGTGATCCTTTCCTATCCCAAGTGTGGATCTAGTTTTGGAACATTACAGGGTGTGTTTCTATTTATGTTTGACCTGTATTCTATTTGGTTTTCTCAAATTTCGAGGACGAAATTTTTGTAAGGAGGAAAGGATGTAACGACTCAGAAATTCTTTCCTCCGCTCGAGCGGAGGAGTGGCCGCTCGAGCGGACTTTTGGGGTTCCCAGCAATTTTTCAGATGGCTTGAGATTCTGGGAGTTGTGATTCTCCGCTCGAGCGGGGGAGTTTACGCTCGAGCGGATGACTTTGTTGGTCTGCGCGCTCGAGCGCAAGGTTCGGCGCTCGAGCGGGTCACCGGGTTAAGTTTGATTCTGAAGCATGTGGGCTCATTTTTGATGTTCTTTTTAGTGTATTTGAAATGTTCTTACCTTATTTTGGGAGATTGGTTGAGATGATAAGATGATGGTAAAGTAAGATTGGACTAAAAACCTTAATTGGAATACTTCGTTTATGACCAACCGTTACTCAATTGTCCTTTTCTTTTTCCACACTTTGAATTTGGATGTGAGGTTAGAACCATCGGAAAGCTTATTTCCGGGGCTTCAATTTGGACACAAGAACGACCTAAAACGGAGTCCGGATGGGAGAGTTATACCTGTTCAAAGTTTCGAAATCTGTCTGAGGCGAGTCCGCTCGAGCGGAAATCAGTCCTCGGGCGGGAATTACGGGACAGCAGCTTTAAGAACGGGATTTTTGGATCATTTCATAGATTTTCTTCAACCCTCTTCTTTCCTCTTTGCCTTAGTCCGAAACCCTAACCCTCAAACCTTTGATTTCACCCATTTTATCAACAATCCACCATGGTTTTGGCATGTAGGATGGAGAACTAAGGAGGATCAAAGTTTTTACCCGATTAAAATTTGGATTGGTGAAAGTTTCTTCTCAAGCTCACCCCTTTGCTTGATTGTTGAGGTAAGGGTTGAAGACTCTTTAATATTTACATCCATAGATAGGTTGGAGGTGTCTTCATTGTATAATGGTGCAAGTTTTCATTTATGTTATGTATATGGAAGAAATTATGAGATTTTGGGAATTTTGGGGTTTGAACATTGGGGGTTTTATGGTTTGAAGATATGTGAGTTAATTGATGGGTTTAAATAATGGTTTATGAATCCTAGATGTTTAATCAATGGAAAAATTAGAATAAAAAGTGTTGGGTTAATAAGTTAATTATTTCTTGAAATTTCAATATTTTCTTGGAACCCTAGGTTGATTAAGGATGATACCCAAAGAGTTGGCCCAAATTGAAAGTAGAATAATGAAATTGGGGTATTGAATTAGGTATATACAAGTTTAATTGGAATTTAGTGATACTTGGAAATTATGTTTAAAATTTACTGAATGAACTTTGTTATGAGTATTGTGAATCATGTTTTAATGAGAAAGGAAATTGAGAAGAAAGGTTTGTTGATGATGTGGATGAGGTAAACTTGGCTTTGGAATGTTGAATTGAGCCTTAGCAATTTAAATAGAATTATGTGGAATTATATTTGGTGGTATTGAGTTAAAGAATGTTAAATAGTGTGGATTATATTAATTGGTGATGATTATGTGAGGTTATATTGATTATGTTGGGTTGTGTTAAATGTTGTTGAATTGACTTGTGTAGGGTTAACTTCTGAGGCGGACCCAAAGATCTAACTCTTGTGAGTAATAGTACGAGGATGTATATTTTATTTATCATTGATAATTATTATCACTAACACTTTGTTTCTTGTAAGTGTTACGAACATGTTACATGAACATTTATGATAATTGAAAGTCAATGTGAACATTGGAAGATTGGCCTACATCGGTATGACGTTGCAATGACTACGTCTGTTAATATCGAATAATAATTCTCTATTATCTATAAGTAAATTACGTTGTTTTAGTGCATAAATGGAATCATGTTATGGAATCATGTTCATCTTTAAGCCAAGTATATGTCTCGTTAAGAAGCTATGACATGCATGTAAATGTTTATCAAGATATGTGATCCTCATAAGGATGGGAAGTATTCTATCTTTGACAAGTATGTTCTATATCAAGTATGGTGCTAAGTATATATAAGTTCATGTTTATTACAAGTTCAAGCATGTAACAAGCTTAAGTAAGGTACAAGTTTACATATGCTATGTAAATGTTATGCAATCATGTTAAATGTTATGCAATCATATTAATGTCTCAAGCATGTAATGTACTTATGTTAATGTTTAAAGTATGATAAAGTTAAAGAATGTAAAGTGAGCCACTTTCAAGGGCCTTAGTGCCAATATGTTTCAAGGGCTTTCATGCCAACCTTTACAAGGGCTTCATGCCACTTTCAAGGGCCTTAGTGCCAATATGTTTCAAGGGCTTTCATGCCAACCTTTACAAGGGCTTCATGCCACTTTCAAGGGCCTTAGTGCCAATATGTTACAAGGGCTTTATGCCACAAGTTTCAAGGGCCTCGTGCCATATGTTTCAAAGGCCTTAGTGCCAATATGTTTCAAGGGCCTCGTGCCATATGTTTCAAGGGCCTCGTGCCATATGTTTCAAGGGCCTTAGTGCCAATATGTTTCAAGGGCCTCGTGCCATATGTTTCAAGGGCCTCGTGCCATATGTTTCAAGGGCCTTAGTGCCAATATGTTTCAAGGGCCTCGTGCCATATGTTTCAAGGGCCTTGTGCCATATGTTTCAAGGGCTTTTATGCCACAAGTATCAAGGGCTTTTATGCCACTGTGTTTCAAGAGTTTTATGCCAACACGTTTGAACGTTGAATGCTATAATATTCAAGGGCTTAAAGCCATTATGCTTTCAGATGTTATGTTTCAAGTTATTATGCATGTTTCAAGTTATTATGTTTCAAGACTGGGCCTAAGGCCGTTATGACATTAGTACAGAAGCAGACTAATTATGTTGACCTTGCAATTTCACATGTAGTGATATATTATGTTTCCAATGAAGTATTATTTTGTTTAGGTACTATTATTCACTAAGCCTGGCTTACTTGGTGTTATGTCTGTTCTGTAGGTGTCCACCTTGGAGGTCAGTCTTAACCCTGTTGCTCGTCTTTCATTATCAACCTCAGTGTGTCCAGGCACCCAGACCAAGCCCATGCATTCTGTGAAGTTTTATTAAATTTGTGGCTAATTGTCTATTTAAGTGAAATTGTATGTATATGATGTTTAATTATATGCTCTGTAAAGGGGCTATGTACGTGTTTGTGATCCTGGCATATTAGTATTAGCTCAATGGATATTATTCTATGTATTTTATCTTATTAAATGCTTCCGTTCAGGCCCCGTCTGATATATACATAACAGGTTTAGTGTCCATTTTCGAATAGGTCATGCCCAAACTTTTAGGGGCAGGTTTGGGGCGTGACACCTTCTGTAAATTAACACAACAGCCACTCTCCTGAATACAAATGGCTTCAAAACCCTAAAACCATTTGGCATGGACTTGTTACACTTTTACCCTTTGAGAGGCTCGCTAGGCCGAAAACCCGGAAGGGCGACCCAGGCAAAAGTTAGAGCAAGAGAAAAATACAAAAAAAAAGAGAAAAAAAATGCAAAAGAAAAGAGAAGAGAAAAGATAAAAAAAAAAAGGGAAAAGGAATGAAAAGATAGAAAAAAAAAAAAAAAAAGAAGAATTGAAAAGAAAAGAAAAATAAAGCTCGCAAGGTTGAAAACCCAGAAGGGCGGCCTTGGCAAAAGTTAGAGCGTAAAAAAGTGAGGGTTAATACACGAGTGTACCTTAGCCTGAACTACGTAAGGCTTGATTCCCATGTTTGGGATACGTAGGCAACTTCGTCTTGAAGTCCAGCCACAAACACTTTCAAATCAAGTGTGTCCATGTAATGGTTTTGATCATCCTTGCTTTCTCTGAATTCTATAGTTCAGTTGTGACAACCTGAACTACATGAGGCTTGATTCCCATATTTGGGATACGTAGGCAATTTCATCCTGAAGTCCAGCCACCAACACTTTCAAAGTGACTGTGTCCATATATTGGTTTTGACCATCTTCGTCTTCTCTGTATCCGAGAGTTCGGTTGCGATCATCACTAATGAGGACTGTTTACAATATGCTGTAGCGCTATTCAGACAAGGGGCAACTTTCCGTTGCCATGAGTCGCCATTCAAACCAGGGGCAACTTTCCGTTGCCGTGTAGTGCCATCCAGACAAGGGGCAATTTTCCATTGCCTCCGATCCGAGGTTGTGCATCTCGAGAGTAAGTTCCACGCTTATTGAGCAGTGACCATTTGCAAAAATAGTTTTTGAGAATTTTTACTGAGGTTGACTATTTTCTCGAAAATTATTTCATTTTCCAAAACTGGACCATTTTCTTGGACCCAAAAAAGGAAAATTTTTAGTGCTCATAGCCTGACTTGCATGATTTTCAAATCAAAAATCGAACAAGTATGTTAATCTAACTCTCATATTGGTCCAAATTGTTTTAGTAGAAAACCAAAAAAAAAAAAAAAAAAGGTCAAAATAATGAACTAGGGGAACAGTTGAGTCAGGCTTTCTGTCTTTCCCCCATCGTCAACATACTTGCCAGAAGGGCACTCTACCTGTCAACAAGGGCACAACTGGAGCTGTCTGTGAAGGGCTGAAAGCTCTCAACATCCTCCAAGTAATGAGGTATCAAACCAAGTGCGAAGCACGAATTGGGGCAGATCAAGATACTCCTCTCCTTCATCCGGAACATCGACTAAACGTCACCGGAAGAAATAGCTGCGAGCTAACAGTATTGGGCACGAACCCACAACTTTCTATTTATCCGTTGATCATCCTGGGGAGGGATGAAAAATGAGAGATTGAAGAATAGGGCGGTGTGCGATGAGAGAAAAAGGTGAGCAAAAGGGTTTTGAGAGAAAAACTAAGCCTGAGGGCCGAGTGATGTGAGAATCACAAATAAGAAAGGGTGGGAATCAATACCCAGAGAAACTGGCCCCTCGTGATTTGAGAGGTCTCTTGTCTTTGTAACATGCCTGTGTGTCGTGTCTTTCATTTTGTTTGCCTCAATTCTTGTTTGAAGTCGTTCCGAGCGTGTCTCGTTGTATTTAGGTTGTTTACCTTTTTGTTTCGTTATTAAGTCTTTTTCACTGTGTTCAGTCGTAGGTTCAATACCTGGTTGAAAACCCTTTTCTCAAACCATTTTGTGCTCAGAGTGTTGTGCCATTCTCCACATTTGTGTAGAACATGATTTGGTTCTTTCATAAAACTACATGGTCTACCCCCGATAAAAAAAAAAAAAAAAACTGGACCTCTCTGAAGCTTTTGGGTTCTGGATTGCGAAGCAAGAGATTTTGGAGCATCTGAGTGTGCTTCAACTTCTACAAGTTCAGAATGAACCGTGTATTCAGAATGAGCAATATGCTGTTGTGAGCTATGAGTTCAGAATGAGCAGTGTTCAGAATCAGTTGTGAGCTGTATAGGCTGTATGCAAATTAAACCAAGCATTGTGTTACGAACCGAGTGTTTAGAATGAGCAGTGGTTTGTTTGAGTTGTTTTGCTATTGGCCGGTTCATTATCTGGTTATTACAATACAAGTGTTTGATTTTCAGACAGGAGATCAATCTCATTTACATTGAGGTGTAATATGATGCAATGCGATGCAATGTATGAAATGTACCAATGTAACACTTTTTCAGATAAAAAGTTTGTTTCATTTCATCATTTTTCAAGTACAAAGTTTTGGAGAAAACAAAAACCTGCCTGCGGCAGTACAAGGTACTCAAGCTACCAACAAAAAGAAAAGCTAAACAAAAAAAAGAAAAGCAGCAAAAATCTAGATCAACATCAGTAGTCTCAGTAGTCTTAGGCCTAAGGGTCTGTCCTTGTCCTCTTCCTGGACGAAGGTTCAGGAGCATCATCATCGGCACCGTCATCTGAGTCCGAGCCATCTCCGGTCTCCTCTTCGGACGACTCTGCCTCCGCCTCGGACTCATCATCATCGGGAACTGGTGCTCGTGAACTACTCCCAACATGAGTGCGCCCCGCTTTGGTGCGGGGATATACTCTGCCATCTCGCCCTCCTCCTCGAGCAGGAACAGAAGGCCCAGCTGGAGCACCTCCTACGGCAGGAATCTGGAATGGAGGCTGAAAAGCACAAATGGCAAACGCATCAGTATACTTCGCAAAGCAGAGTATGAATGCCGAATACAGTGTTTGAGTATAGTGTGTGAATACTATGAGCAGTGTATCAGTACAGAATGTAGTGTATGAGTACAGTGTATGAATGCTGTGAACAGTGTGTCGGTACAAAATGTAGTGACTTAGTGCAGTGTATGAATGCCGTGAGTAATGCCGTGACCAGTCTGTGGGTTATAGTGTATCGAATGCTGTGAGGGCCGTATATCGAGTGCTGTGTTAATAGTACGATGCATCAGATTAGGCGTGGAACAGATTGTGTAAAGTTTGAGACTGCGGTTGAATGAACTTACTGGAATGCCGTAAATGGCCAGAACCCGACTAGCTCGTGGTCAGCCGGAGGAGGAGCGATGGGGATCTGATAAGTCTCCCCACCCTGCCCTCGACATGTCATCATCGAGGGCAGTGCTGGCCAACTAGCCCTCCATCTTCTCCGGGTCCCACTCCTGCCACGGACCTGAGCCACCCTCAGCGCTCCTGCTCCCGCTCCTGCCCTACCCGCTGGCGCTGCAGGCCTCTCTCGCTCAACTCGACGGCCACTGCTCAGTGGCCGCATGATGTAGGTCTGGACGTACTCTGTGTAGTTGCCCTCGTCCCTGAAGCCCTCAGCATCCCAGCCGATCGTGTAATCGGCCATCTGCTCAAGGGTGAACCTCTCGGTGTCCCTCATATGGACAGGGGGCGGACCTGGAACTATTTGCTCTGGTAAACCCAAGGTCTGGCACAGGAAGCGCTCGCCCAGGTACCAAGCCCGACAGATTAGGCCCTCCAGCAAGATCCTGAACCGGGCGGTCTCCTCAGTACCGGCAAACCGCTCCCGAACCGCAGCTAGCAATGGAGCCCAAGGCTGCCAGGTGATCTGAAAATGATATACAGTCAGTTATCTACTGTTATTGAAAATACAGTGCAAAGCGAAGCTTGAAATAAACTCTAAAGTTGAAAATACCTCTGCGGCGGTAATGGTATCGAAGTAGCGGCGAAAGAATATGAACGTCTCCTGGGGTCTCCGCACGCATCTCACATCGAAGCATCGGGAGAATGGAATGCCGAGGGGGATCTCCTTGTCAGGCACTGGGGTAAGCCTCGGGAAGTAGGCGTAGACCCACAACTGCGGAGCAAATACCAGTATGCTTATCAGAAAAAGCAGAATGCAGAATAAAGCAGAAATGATAGAACCATGTGTTGTTGTAAACGCGCCCCGTGGGCCTCACACTACAGTTCGGACTCCCTTTTTTTTGTTGTCGGTTCTTAATCTGAACCAAAGAGTCCAAATCCGGCAAATCGTTTTGAGAAAAAAACATATTTTTAGAAAAGAAGTGCCACACATGGACTGATTTGCCAGATACAGAGTCGCCACCTAAATATTTTTTTAATGGGGGAATTTGGGAAACCTTGACTCGTTTGTCTAAGGCCACGTGTCCGTCATCACCAAAGTTGCCTCGGCTTGGGAAGTTGGGTACGATTGGGGAAGGTCAGCTATGAGCACCCCCTCTCGTCCGATCCGAAGATCGGCCTTTACTAACCATGATATCTTATTTTGAAAATGTTATGTGTTCTTATTCCAGTTAATTAGCCTAGAATTACTATGTGATGCGCGCAGCAAAACAAGCATAGACTAGATCACCTAATTTGGAACAAAGCATTGCATATCCGTTTGTTTGGAAAATGTTTTGCAATTTGCTACTCGCGAGTATGCTAAAACACGGATTTTGATGAGTTGTTCCAACTCAAGCAATCCGACCTTCATCCACAGGCATTCAGGCAGTTTATATCACAAAAGCATCTAGCCACATGGTAAGCATGCTGTCATGTTAACATTCACACTCATGCGAGATGCTAATGCATAAAATACTTACAATGTACTCCGAGCCAAAACAAGAACAAGTTAGCAACCATGCATGATCCAAGTCCATGTTAAGTGGCTAATGCATCGCATACAAAATGTCACTAGAATAGCCTCGGCTAATCTAAGAATGACATTATTGTGAAAATGCACAAGTAGCATGTGTTCAAGTTAGATTTGAAATACTATGCAGTTAGCATGATGCGTCGAGCTCGGTGCATGCAATACTGATGAATGATGCACGCATGCATAGCATAAGGTATGCTAAATTAAACTTGTCCTAATACTAACCATCAAAGCAGGTAAGTAAAAGAGAGAAAGAAGTGGGGGTTGAAAGACATGCACACAGGCACCCACACTTATTACAAATTTGCCCTCGCTCGGAGAGACCGAAAGAATAATACAATTTAACTAACTTACAAGCTAATTAAATATTACAGACCAATTAATTAATTAACAAATTAACTAATTTAATGAAAGCAATAAACAGCCTCGAGAAGAGGGCCCAATGCAATGTGTGCTCGGCTCCGCTCGGAAGTCCATTGCCATGCACAAGTTGCCTCCACTTTGACTGTTATCCTCCTCTAAAGACTGCACAAGTCTCAGGGTTTCTTCTCTGAGTGCTGTGGAACACCATCGGCTGAGGGGAATGGTCACCGGCCATAGGAAATGCTCATCGGCCACTGACTAAGCTATCGGCCACCAATGGATGGCCGGTCGGCACTATGTGTAATCGACCGGCCAAAGCTTCCTGTAGAATTTGTTTTTGACAGCAGCAGAGGACAAAACTTGGCATGGCAATGCATTTCAAACATATGTGTGCACTAACACATCCCTTATCATGTTTATGACTCCAAGGGACATGGTCCTTGGTTCTCGGACCACCAATCGCGCATTTCGATGCGTGATGGCCCAAAGAAATCAAGTGTGCATTTTGATATCAAATGAAATGCAATGCACACAAACATGCAAAGGGGCCTTCAACCTCTATCATGACTTGATCAAGAGGTGAAAGATGCATGCAATGATATGCAACCTAGATATGTGGGCTAAGTGTGCAACATGAGATGCAAACAAGTGGGCATGCAAGGCATGTAACATCAATGCTAATGACACACATGCAACAACATGAGAGGCATAACACATGTAAATATGCAAAGCATCTTAACACAAGAAGCATACTAAATGTGATGACACTTAAACATGTAACACATTAATAGGCAAAGTATGCAATCAACATACAAGGTGAGCATGCCACAACATGCAAATGAGGGACTTACACTAATTGGACAGCCCTAAACTAGGTCCAAAACAGTGGCCGTGATGCCAAGGAATGAAGGCTAATTGACACACAAACATGTATGAAAACATGGACCAACACTCATGCATTAAAAGGCAACTCTCCAGCACACTTGAATGGATGCAAACATGGATACATGGCATGCATATAAGCTCTGAAATTGCATGAAGTAGAGGTGTCAAACCAACTAATTAAAGCAAGCAAAGCATGCAAGCAAAGCCAAAATTCAAGGCTCACCGAAGAGGTATTGAACTACCCTTAACAAAACCAAACATGGCATGAATTGAATGACCAAAAACAGAGTTTTAGCATGTAGGAACAAAGCCAAAAACACAATGACATGGCACCTTAGAGGTCTACACATGATGGCATACGCAATGACACATTCATGGAGCCTGAAACATGAACCCTTTAAGGCTTTAAAGGAACAACAAGTGCAAGCATACAAGCATGCTAAATGGACTGAAATAACATGTTAAGTGGTTCCAAACCACTGGAATGATGCAAGCAATGCATGCTAGGGGTCCATACATTTAAGGCTTACAAGCCAAAATGCAAAGGGGCCACGCAATGCATGCCATGGTCGACCAAAACAACCAAGGGCAGACCTTAAGCATGGCAAAACAAGTACAAAAGCTTCACAAAGCTAGGCCTAAAACATGCTTGAACAAGGGTCGAAGCCTAAATGCATGTTAAGGCTAAATGATGGCATTACAAGACATGTATGCAAAGCATGCAAGATGTGTCTAAACCAACCTTCAACAATGCTATATTATGACATAATAAGCATAAAAATCAGTCAAGGCATGGTCAACATGAACCTAAACAATATGCTCTCTCAAGAGGCTAAAAAGGCCTTTTTCAAGGACAACAAGGAGAGGGGGTAGCCCTCTCCTTCTTGGGACCTCAAGGCACCATCCTCATCACTGAAATCCCTCAAGATTTCAGTGGTGAGGAGGCCCAAACACAATGGTCCCAAAGCTCAACCAAAATGGCACAAAATGGAGCCTTACAAGGCTTAAGGGGGGTCAAACAACCCCAAACCACAAAATACTCTTAACAAACTATTTAGAGCACTAAAAAAAAGAACTTTTATTAGTTATAAACAAAGTCTAAAAACAGTTGTAAGGAGGGCTAAAAGCTATGCAAAAAAGGGGTAAAAAGGGCTAAAATTGTTACCCTTGAAGACCTCTTTCAAGATCAGCACTCCAGCTGCTTCCTTGGCTCCAAATTAGTCTAAAAACTTCAAGAACAAGCCCCTAATGCCTCAGCAATCAAGGTAAGGTGTGATGGTGGGTGTTTGTGTGCAATACTAAGGCTTAAACACACACAAATACAAGAGAGAGAGAGAGAGAGTGATAGATATAGGATAGACACACAACTCAAGCCCTAAAACCAGAGCTCTCTATGAAAATGTTATCTAACCCTAAAAGAGGGAGAGGAGACCTCCTCTTATACAGCTTCAATCTTGCAAGCTTACAAGACAAGCTAGCTAAGAGGGAAATCCCTCCATACACGTGTATGGAGGGGAGCCAAGTGCATGCCAGCTGCGTGAAAATATCTGCAAAGGCAGATGCACAGTAGTCGGCCGGCCAAAAGTGCAATTTGACCAAAATAGAGTGCCGGTCGGCCAAATATATGGCCGTTGGCAACAAATCACTAGCCGGTGGCCTCAAGCCACAGCCGGTGGAGTGTGGGGGTGCCTCAAAAGGCATCTCCTGCTCCTTAAAGGAAAAACACAAGTGTTTGGTGCAAAACCAGACACAAAACAGTTGAGTCGAGAGATCCTGAGGCAAGGCGCGCTGTCGAGACCTCCGGGAACTCAAGACGAACAAAAACAAGGATGATCACCGGGTGTTCAAACTGTGACGTCCAAGTCTTGAGGATGGTCAAAAATGGGGTGTCTATAGTTGCCCCTCTTTAACAGAACTCGAAAGTCATAAGAATGACAGAAGTGAATGTCAAAGCCCAGAGACGACCCATTTTTAACAAGGCCGAAGACTTAGACAAAGCATAGAAGACAATAAAGATATGCGCCCGAAGGCCGGGGCAAAATGCAAGACAAATGTAAGAAGCCGAACATAACTCATGATCATGCAAAGAAAGCTATAATGAAGCATAACATGCGACAGTTTTAAGCTAGCATACACCAAACTACACTACATTGCAGAAATGATGTAAGAGAATTATGCAATTCTCAATACGTCTCACTCGGAGAATACAATACCTGTGCTGTTCGTTTGGTTGCACCAGCCTCAAAATGAACCGTACATACAATATCACGCCTGAAAGAGAAAGAAAACTCGATAGGTGCAATATTGTTAGCAACATGCATGACAATGTAAAATAAATGCAAAATGATATGCAATATATACAAAACTACGTATAAAGAATGCAAATGAAAATGCAATGCAATTGAATCACGATCCAATCATGAGCGGTTCAAAACCACACAAATGTCAAATAGATTGATGGAAGTAACAAGTCCGTCTACCATAGAAAAGGTGCCGCAACCCTCAAAGTGCGTACACATGCAGAACTATGAGTGATGTAGACGGACACAAGAACACGTAATTGGGTGAATTGACATAAGTGGGGAAACGACCCACTGGGGAAAGAACAATGATCCTAATGCTGGATGCAAAAATTACACTACAATGTAATATATATACAATGGTTATGGCGCACGGGCCAAACCGTATCTTGCTTAGGAAAGGCATATACACGTACAAACCGCATCTAACACAGAAAAGGTGCCGCAACCCTCAAACCAAGTTCAACATGGAATAGGTGCGTACGCTTGCAGAACTGTGCTTCGACGTGAAAAGTATGGGCACATACCAGACCAAGCTCAACAAGGAAAGGCGCGAGCCATAGATGAAGGTGATGCAGTGAATGCATGCAAGGTACAATGCAATATACACAATATGCAATGGAATGGATATTTACAATGGAGAAGGCACGCGGGCCAAAACATATATTTCCTAGGAAAGGCATGCACATAAACAAACCGCGTCTAACACAGAAAAGGTGCCTCAACCCTCAAAGCGCGTACACATGCAGAACTGTGCTTCGATACGAAAAGTATGGGCACATACCAGACCAAGCTCAACAAGGAAAGGTGCGAGCCATAGACGGAAGGCGATGCAGTGAATGCATGCAATCTACAATGCAATATATACAATATGCAATGGAATGGATATTTACAATGGATATGTATGACATATGCACTAATTACAACGAAATGCATGACATATGCACTATTTACAATGGAATGAATGAGATATGCCCTATTTACAATGGAATGCATGACATATGCACTATATTACAACGGAATGCGTGACATATGCATTATTTAAAATGATGCATGACATATGCACTATTTACAATGAAATGCATGACATATGCACTATTCACAATGATGCATGTTGTTTTTGGCTTTTGAAATGCATGCTGCATGGAGTGCGCGACAACGCAAGTCACTTGAAATGCATGAGCTTTGTTATTTTGAATGCATGATTATGCATGATTTCGAAATGCGCGACAAGGCGTGGCTTCTTTATGCATGACAATGCATGAACTTTTGTTTTTGTTTGAATGCATGACAAATGCATGTTTTTTTTTTCAATGCATGAAAATGCATGACTTCGAAATGCGCGACAACGCGCGGCTTAAGATGCATGACAATACATGCTAAGCCGTATTCACATCAACGCGAGTTGTGCGCGTTACAACGTGTGTATGCATGCACGACAATGCAAGGGATGATGTGTGCTACAATGCATGCCGACATGCAAGCACCAACCGAGCGTGTTTAAGGTCTCGCCAGACCATACGTGTTTAAGGTCTCGCCAGACCGGGCGTTAAAATGCAAAACAACGCAAGTAAGGTATGCAAAAGCAAGACAATGCATGCGGGGGCAACTTTCGACTCTTGCAAGAGACAAAAGGATACCAAAAGGATAAACCTTGCACAAATTTGAGTGCCACGCACAGAAGACACGATCCGAGGTTGAAACGGAGGATGGTTGAGCTTTGGAAATGCATTGTTCTTGCACTGACTTGAGCAATGAAGGTTCCAAACCACTCATTTGACCCAAACAAGGTTGCAGGAGGCTCACCGGCCAAAAGGGAAAGTCACCGGCTGTCCACCGGCCATCAAAACACATCACCGGCCAAATATTTGGCCGGCCGGCCAAAAATGTCTGAATCAGGGCAGTTTTGTCTTTTTGGCTCGAGTCTTTTAAAATAGGGTTCCAAACCCTATTTTTCTTACTTCCTCTTAGCCGAAATTCTCCCCTCCCTCTCTCTAGAGTATTTTCTTCTCTTCATTTCCTCGTTTTCCTTGATTTTCGCGCCCTTTTCGACGTTTGATTCGTGAAGTTCATCGCGTTTCGAACACTTTTATCCGATCGAAACTTCGTTTCGGTGTAGTTTTTTCGATTTCCGCCTCTTGGGGTTTGTTTCCCCCAAGTTTTTCTTGATTTTCGTACATTTTTCACATTCCAGCTTTTCCGGCCATTTTCCGCCCTCCTGGGGTTGACTTTTTGTTGACTTTTCGTATTCTAGCCCTGTTTTCACTTCTCCGGCCATTTTCTCATTTTCTCTGAGATGACAGACGATATTCCACGGGGTGGGACTCCCCCGGAGCATGAGATGGACCCAGAGGCCTAAGCGTCCCCGCCTGCTCGACCATTGACTTACCGGCCGGTGATTCACATCCTGCCTCCCGACGGACTCCGTCAATTCAGGAGCTTTGAAAGGGCGGTGCCTCTAGAGCTTCTCCTGCGCGAGCCGGAGTCCCATCTATCCTTTGGCGCTTCTGAGGTATATTCTTTCCTCTGTTTTATTTTTTCGTAATGTAGAATATAAAACTGCCATAGTTGATTTTGTTCTTTAATTGCTTTAGCTCGGATACACCGATACACATTGTATGCTGTAGTTGACTGTGAACATACTTACGACTGATATCTGTTTGAATCTGACACATACACACGCACTACACTAGCCCTGAATCATTCAAACACACTGACACAGCACACACTGTAGTTCACTGCAATCACACCGGCACCCGATATCTGTTTGAATCTGAAAAACGTGCACACGCGCTGTATCTGTACTGAACTGCCCAAACATGCCGACACATCACATGTTGTAGTTCATTGTAAGCACACCGGCACCCGATATCTGTTTGAATCTGAAAAACGTGCACACATGCTGTATCTGTACTGAACCGCCCAAACATGCCGACACATCACATGTTGTAGTTCATCAGAAGCACACCGCACCGATATCTGCTTGAATCAAAATGTGCACACACGCCAGATTCAGATCTTGAACCGCCCAAACATGCTGACACATCACATGTTGTAGTTCACTATAAGCACAACGGCACCCGATATCTGTTTGAATATGAAAAACGTGCACACGCGCTGTATCTGTACTGAACCGCCCAAACATGCTGACACATCACATGTTGTAGTTCACTGTAAGCACACCCGCACCCGATATCTGTTTGAATCTGAAAAAAGTGCACACACGCTGTATCTGTACTGAACCGCCCAAACATGCCGACACATCACATGTAGTTCACTATAAGCACACCAGCACGCGATATCTGTTTGAATCTGAAAAATGTGCACATACGTTATATTTGCATCAATTTTGACTGTTCCGCAAAACTGTACATTTTATATTGCTTCGCAACGGTTTTGTTTTCGAATACAGGGAGATTCAAATGCCGTCCGGGGGTATGGGAATGTCGCTGCCCGAGACTGGTATATGGAGCTGCCTGATGCGGTCCGTCAGATAGTAGACCAGGCTGGCTTTAGTGCGTTCTGTAGAGGGCTTTCCCAGTTTACCACGAGCAGGCCTCTTCTCGCTGCTCTAGTAGAGAGGTGGTGGGACACCACTGACTCATTCCACCTCTCTGCGACGGGAGACATGACGATGACAGACATGACGATGACTCCCTATGATTTCTCGATGCTCACAAGCATCGGGGTAGGGGGTGATCCGATCCCCTTCGACACTGACATGGACGAGTGGAAGGTCGCTCAGATTTACTTGCTCGGCGAGGTGCTGCCTCTCGCGCGTCCAGGCTACGTTCGATATTCTTGGTTCGAAGTGTAGTTCAGGGTTCAGCCAGCCTTAGCTGGGGAGGCACTGATGACCCAGGAGGAGGTAGAGCGGTACGCGCGCGGCTTCTTTATGTTCCTGTTTGGGACTACTATTTTCGCCGATCGGGTGAACACCGTGCCCCTTTGTCTGCTCAGCGCCCTCATGGATGTCACCCGAATTTTGCACTACGACTGGGGCGGCGCTGCCTTGGCCACCCTATACGGATACATGAGCTCAGCCTCAAATTGCGTGGGCGTTGCTTTCGAGGCTCTTGGCGGGCTTGGGAGGTATGTCTTCTTCTCTACTTTACATTTTTGCTTTCCATTATCTGTACTCACGACACACATATACTCGCTTATTAATCGATCGTATTAATCACCGCGCATGACACATATACTCTTTTTACATTGATTTGTACCTTGCACTTATGCACACTCTGAACACTGCACAATACACGGCTCTGTTATTTCTACTTCATTCTGCTTTATTTGATAAGCATACTGGCATTAACTCTGTAGTTGTGAGTTTACGCCTACTTTCTGTGACTAGCCCTAGTGCCTGACGTGGAGACTCCTCTTGTCATTTCGTTCTTGCGCCGCTTTGATGTGAGGTGCGTGTGGAGACCGCGAGAGTCTTTCATCTTCTTCCGCCACTATTTTGACACCATCACCCCCGCGGAGGTATGTCCAACTTTAGAGTTTATTTAAGCTTCGCTTTGCACTGTATTTTCAATAACAGATAGATAACAAACTGCGTTTCATGTCCAGATTACCTGGCAGCCCTGGGCTTCAGTGCCAGCTAAGATGCGGGTGCGGTTTGTAGGTGCGGAGGAGACTGCCCGCCAAAGCTTGGAGGGCCCTGTCGGGCTTGCTTGGTACTGGGTGAGCGTTTCACGCTGCACTAGGGTTAACAGAGCAGATAGTCGCGGTTCACCCTCCTGAGCATACGAGGGAGACAGAGAGATTCACTTCTGAGCAGATGGCTGACTAGACGATCGACTGGAACGCGATCCACTTCAGAGGCATAGGCGACTACAGGGAGTACGTGGAGACGTATATCATGCGGCCTCTGAGCGGTGGCCGACGAGTTGAGTGAGAGAGGCCCGCGGCGCCGACAGCTAGGGCATGAGCAGGGGCCGGAGCAGGAGCGCCGAGGAGAGCTCGGGTCCGCGGCAGGGGTGGAGCTCGAAGAGGACGGGAGGTTAGTTGGCCTACTCTCCCCATGACGATGACATGTAGAGGGCGTGGCGGGGCCACTTACCAGATCTCCATTGCTCCCCCTCTGGCTGATCATGAGTTTGTCGGCTTCTACGACTTGCCTATGGTATGTACTACTATATTTTGCATTCTGCATAGTCAGTTCATTTCATTTGATTTGATATTCCACAGAATATTGATGCTTCTAACACTTTTGTAGGCCTCTTCCGAGTACACTCGCCAGTCCTTGGAGCTGACTGCTTCGGTGATGGGGATGCTCCAGTAGAGCCTTAACCTTTTATCCATTTACAGCATTTCGGTATATTCTTCTGACCACGGTGTCGAACCATACATAAACTGTTTCGCATACTCTGACGCACAACACGACACTTGACACATTGCCTTCACGACATTTGATACACTGTATTCTGCACTAATAAATTGCTCATGACACTCATACATTGTATTGATACACTGCATTCTGCACTAATACTCTGTTCACAATATTTACACACCGTGATTCTCGACCGATAAACCTGCTCAGATTCACACATCAGACTCATACATCGCATTCTCGTGACCGATAAACTGCTCACAGTATTCACACACTGTACTCATGCACTGTATTCTGCACTGATACTCTGTTCACAGTATTCTAATACGTTTGTCGTTTGTACTTTTCAGCACCCCTTTCAGATTCCTCCTATGGGAGGTGCTCCGGCCGGACCTTCCGTTCCCACTCGGGATGGCAGAGTATACCCCCGTACCAAGGCGGGGCGCACTCATGTGGGGAGTAGCTCCCGGGCTCTAGTCCCTGATGATGATGATGAGGAGGAGTCCGAGGCTGAGGCTGAGGCAGAGGCGGAGTCAGAGTCATCCGAGGAGGAGACTGGAGACGGCTCGGGCTCAGACTCAGATAGTGACGCTGATGACGATGCTCCTGGACCTTCATCCAGGAAGAGGACGAGGACGGACTCCTAAGCCTGGGACCTTTTGACATTGATACAGATTTTTACTATTTTTCTTCTTTTTTGTACTTTTTTGCTGGTAGCTAGGGTACCTTGTGCTGCCGCAGGCAGATTTTTGTTTCCAAAGCTTTGTACTTGAAAAAGATGATGAAATGAAACAAACCCTTTTTTGTTTGCAAAAGTGTTATATTTGTACACCTATACATTGCATCGCATCACATCATATTACACCTCAATGTAAATGAGATTGATCTGTTGTCTGAAAATTGAGCACTTGTATCGTAATAACCAGTTAATGAACCAGTTAACAACAAAACAACCCATACAAACCACTGCTTAACCTGAACACACAGCCCATACTCTGCTGAGGATTAATCTGCACACAGGCCATAACACAGCACTTGGTTCATTCTGCACACGGCAACCCCCGAACAAATAGCCTAATCTGACCAGACGGAATACCAAAGGCTGAAACCGGCTGAAGTTGAAACACACTTAGATGTTCCAAATTTTCCCTTTCTTCTTTTGCTTCGCCTAAATGTAGAGAATGGCACAACACTCTGAGCACAAACGATTTTCAAAATTGAAAAAAGGCTTTTCAAACCTGGGTATTAAGCCTACGATTGAATGTAGCGAGAAGACTCAAACAAAAGGTACACGACCTAAACACAACGAGACACGCTCGGAAAAGACCCAAAACAAAAGTTGGGCTAAACAAGAGAAAAGACACGACACATGGACGTGTTTAAAAAAAAAACGAAAGATCTCAAATCTCGAGGAGCCAGTTCCTCCAGGTATGTTTCCCACCCTTTCTTATTTGTGATTTTCACATCACTCGACCTTCAAGCTCGGTTTTTCTCTCAAAAACCCTCGTGCTCACTTTTTCTCTCAACTTACACCTCTCTATTCTTTATTCTCTCATTCTTCGTCCCACTCCAGGGTGATTGATGGATGAATAGGAAGTTGTGGGTTCATGGCCAACACTGTTAGCTCGCGGCTATTTCTTCTGGTGACGTCTAGTCGATGTTCCGGACAGGGAATGGTGTATCTTGATCCATCCCAATGTGCACTTCACACTTGGCTTGATACCTCGTTGTTTGGAGGATATTGAGAGCTTTCAGCCCTTTACAGACACCTTTAGCTGTGCTTTCTTCCGGCGATTAGGGTGCCCTCCTAGCAAGTATGTTGACGACCGGGGAAAGACAGAACACCTAACTCGAATGCACCCCTAGTTCATCACTTTGACTATTTTTTTTGTTTTGGTTTAAAACAATTTTGACCAACATGAAAGTCAGATTAGTATGCTTGTTCGATTTTTGATTTGAAAATCATGCAAGTCAGGCTATAAGCACTGAAAATTTTCCTTTTTCAAGTCCAAGAAATGGTCCAGCTTTGGAAAATGAAATAGTTTTTGAGAAAATAGTCAACCTCAGTAAAAATTTTCAAAAACTATTTTTGCAAACGGTCAATGCTAAACGAGCACGGAACCTACCCTCGAGATATGCAACCTCGGATCGGAGGCAATGGAAAATTGCCCCTTGCTTGAAAGGGCTGCATGGCAACGGAAAGTTGCCCTTGGTTTGAACGGCGACTCATGGTAACTCATGGCAATGGAAAGTTGGCCCTTGTTTGGATGATGCCGCAGCATGCTGAAAACCAGTCCTCATCGGTGATGATTGCAAACGAACTCCCGGATGCAGAGAAGACGGAGATGGTCAAAACCAATATACGGACACAGTCACTTCGAAAGTGTTGGGGGCTGGACTTCAGGATGAAGTTGCCTATGTAGTTCCGGTTGTCACAACCGAACTATCGGATTCAGAGAAGGCAAGGATGATCAAAACCATTACAATGGACTAAACCGCTTTTGAAAGCGTTGGGGGCTGGACTTCAGGATGAAGTTGCCTACGTATCCCAAACATGGGAATCAAACCTTACGTAGTTCGGGTTTAGGTACACTCGGGTATTTAACCTTCACTTTTTAGGCTCTAACTTTTGCCAAGGCACCCGTTGCGGGTTTTCGACCTTGCAAGCTTTTTTTTCTTTTCCTTTTTTCTTCTTTTTTGTTTTTTCTATTTCTTTTTTTTTTTTTTTTTTTTTGCATTTTTTGTATTTTGCTTTCCGTTTTTTTTCCTTCTTTTTTTTTTTTTGCATTTTTTGTATTTTTTTTTCTTTTGCTCTAACTTTTGCCTAGGTCGCCCTTCCGGGTTTTCGGCCCAGTTAGCCTCTCAAAGGGTAAAGGTATAGGAAGTCCATGCCAAATGGTTTTGAGATCAAAACCCTCTGTGCCCAGAAGAGTGGCTGTAGTGTTGATTTGCAGGAGGACCCATCTTCGTCTCTTCGAGCACATCGGACATTTTGCTGCCCCTAGTTCGAGGGGTGCTTCTGATTTGGCCACACAGGTCTCACATGGCGGTTGACCATTGAACGTTCTGAGTGGGTTCAAGGTTCGAAAACAAACGGATTGAATTTTGAGGCCGAGAGCGATCCTAGGCTGCACAATCTCAAGAGCGATTCCACACAGGTCTTCACAGGATCGCGCAAAACATTTTGTTTTTGAAAGTTTTTACGAAAGCGACAAATCAGTCGTACTGAAGATAGTGTGAAACCAGTCTGGGTCAAGTCAGAGTCCTTCTCAGTACTCACGCTAACAAGCATGATTTCATTCATTAAAAGGCTTAGCACGCCTACCTTTCTCTCAAATTGATCAAAGTTTTGCAAAGCCTGAGGAATCCCTTCCTCTTCATTTTCACCACCACAGTGTAAAAAAAGGTTTTGAAAAACTTAGGTCAATATAATGAGTTTCGAGCATAGAAGAGTAGGTGAGATGCTCCGCCACTTCATCCAAATCCTCTGGCACAACTAGCTCAAAGTAGCAATAAGCACGGAAAACATAATAGCCGCAGCTGTTTCATTCAGATTTCCTGGTTGCAACTGGCTCCACAGTAGAGACAAACTCAAAAGGAAAGCAAAAAGATAATTACAAAAATGGTGTTCGAGGCAACAACCCCGGAATCACCCGACATTCTATATAAGGGGACCGACTCGCTACAACAAGGCAGACCCTTAAGCAAAAAGAACTGACTCAAGATGATGAGACAGACTCAAAACAAAATAGAAGACTGACTCGATACCCAAGCCAGAATTTACAAAACTAGCATTCGCGGATGCTCAAAAATGCATGCCAAACGCCACATCCAAAATACACCGGGCGCCGCCCGCAGGTGGTCCAAACCTGATCACATACTCGCAGTATCCTCAAAATCCAATAGCTGGGTAGTAACGGACTTTGCTGAGGTGGGCGGGAGGATAACCTCGTTGTCGATCAAATCTTGCACCTCATGACGGAGGCGGAAACAATTATCGGTAGGGTGGCCGGTTTGCTGATGGTACGCGCAGTACTGAGTAGCATCATGGCCTGCTAGAAGAGGACTAGGGAGAGGCCTAGGCTCGAGGGGTTTAAGATGCCCCCTTTCGGCCAGGATCTGAAGTGCCTTGGACAATGGCATGTAGAGAGCATGAAAGACCCTGCGCCCTCGGGGCAGGTACTTTGAAGTCTGAGTATTCTTGCTAGACGCACTAGCAAACGGGTCGGCAGGCACTGCCTTGACCTTCTGATCTTTCCCAGGTGCAGGGTTGGGAGTGGAAGGAACTGTTCTGGCATGACGGGCCTATCCCGGTTTTCTACCTGGCTCGAACTGCTTTCGGTTGGGGTGGGGAAAACATCCTCCACAACCTTGGTCACAACTGAGGATACTTGTTGTTTACTCATCCTCCCGGCTTTCAAAGCCTCGACTGCCCACAGCAGTTGTTCAATGGGATCGGCATCTACCTTCATTTTTTCCTTGCCTCTGGCCTCAGCCTGATCGAGGGTTTGAGTTGATGTTGAAACGTCATTGCTATAACTTGAGACCACCTCAGGTTGGCTAAGTTCAATCACAATCCGTCCCAATAACGGGGGCTCTTGGGATACAAAATTCCCGGCATATGGTGCTGCTGGTGGCGAAGCCGACATTCCGTAGGCGAGATCAGCCATAGACCTTTGAAGGTCACCAATCATCCCCATTAACTCGAATGTGGTGGGCTTACGAGCCTGATACAACTGGGGGGTCCAGATCGGGTGCGCGACAGGCGACCTGGGTGGATGCGGCACATCAACATTGGTCTCGCTTTGCAGAGTGATTCCTTGATCTAATGCGGCTGTCATAACCACGATTTCCTCCGAATTCTGTGTCATCATAAGTCCACTGTACTGAACGGTGACTGATGGATCAGATATCTGTCTTGCCTCAGCAAGGGGGAACACTGGCTATTCTGTATCAACTCTCTGAACTGAAAGGAAAAATAAGAAGCATTTCAGTCCAAGCAGATCAGAACAGACAGAAGTACAACTGAACAACTGTTTCTGATGACTAATCATTGTTCTCCAAATTACTGTTCCCAAAATACTGAATCTGATACCCGCGGATATAACTGATTCTCACAAGTAACGATATTGATTCCCTCAGGACTGATGCCCCAGACTTGCAAATTGGTACATGCATTCCTGTAGAGACGCACTCTAAAACACATAGCAGATAAGTGAGAGCCAAATCACCCCTGAAGCCCTCAGCATCCCAGCCGATCGTGTAATCGGCAATCTGCTCAAGGGTGAACCTCTCGATGTCCCTTATATGGATAGGGGGTGGACCTGGAACTATCTGCTCTGGTAAACCCAAGGTCTGGCGCAGGAAGCGCTCATCTAGGTACCAAGCCCGACAGACCAGGCCCTCCAGCAAGATCCTGAACCGAGCGGTCTCCTCAGTAACGGCAAACCGCTCCCGAACTATAGCTAGCAATGGAGCCCAGGGCTGCCAGGTGATCTGAAAATGATATCTGATCGGTTATCTCGTTATTGAAAATACTGATTAAGCTTGAAATAAACTCTAAAGTTGAAAATACCTCTGCGGCGGTAATGGTATCGAAGTAGCGGCAGAAGAATATGAACGTCGCCTGGGGTCTTCGCACGCATCTCACATCGAAGCATCGGGAGAACGGAACGCCGAGGGGGTTCTCCTTGTTAGGCACTGGGGCAAGCCTCGGGAAGTAGGCGTAAACCCACAATTGGGAAGCAAATACCAGTATGCTTATCAGATAAAGCAGAATGCAGAATAAAGCAGAAATAGCAGAATCGTGTGTTGTTGTAGACGCGCCCCGTGGGCCTCACTCTACAGTTCGGACTCCTTTTTTTTTGTTGTCGGTTCTTAATCTGAACCAAAGAGTCCAAATCCGGCAAATCGTTTTGAGGAAAAAACAGATTTTTAGAAAAGAAGTGCCAAACATGGACTGCTTTGCTAGATACAGAGTCGCCACCTAAATATTTTTTTAATGGGGGAATTTAGGAAACCTTGACTCGTTTGTCTAAGGCCACGTGTCCATCATCACCAAAGTTGCCTCGGCTTGGGAAGTTGGGTATGATTGGGGAAGGTCAGCTATTAGCACCCCCTCTCGCCCGATCCGAAGATCGGCCTTTACTAACCATGATATCTTATTTTGAAAACGTTATGTGTTCTTATTCCAGTTAATTAGCCTAGAATTACTATGTGATGCGCGCAGCAAAACAAGCATAGACTAGATCACCTAATTTGGAACAAAGCATTGCATATCCGTTTGTTTGGAAAATGTTTTGAAATTTGTTACTCGCGAGTAGGCTAAAACACGGATTTTGATGAGTTATTCCAACTCAAGCAATCCAACCTTCACCCACAGGCATTCAGGCAGTTTATATCATATAAGCATCTAGCCACATGGTAAGCATGCTGTCATGTTAACATTCACACTCATGCAAGATGCTAAAGCATAAAATACTTACAATGTACTCCGAGCCAAAACAAGAACAAGTTAGCAACCATGCATGATCCAAGTCCATGTTAAGTGGCTAATGCATCGCATACAAAATGTCACTAGAATAGGCTCGGCTAATCTAAGAATAACATTGTGAAAATGCACAAGTAGCATGTGTTTAAGTTAGATTTGAAATACTATGCAGTTAGCATGATGCGCCGAGCCCGGTGCATGTAATACTGATGAATGATGCACGCATGCATAGCATAAGGTATGCTAAATTAAACATGTCCTAATACTAACCATCAAAGCAGGTAAGTGAAAGGGAGAAAGAAGTGGGGGTTGGAAGACATGCACACACGCACCCACACTTATTACAAATTTTCCCTCACTCGGAGAGACCAAAAGAATAATACAATTTAACTAACTTACGAGCTAATTAAATATTACAGACCAATTAATTAATTAACAAATTAACTAATTTAATGAAAGCAATAAACAGCCTCGGAAAGAGGGCCCAATGCAATGCGTGCTCGGCTCCACTCGGAAGTCCACTGCCATGCACAAGTTGCCTCCACTTTGACTATTATCCTCCTCTGAAGACTGCACAAGTCTGAGGGTTTCTTCTCTGAGTGCTGTGGAACACCACCGACTGAGGAGAATGGTCACCGGCCAAAGGAAATGCTCATCGGCCACTGGCTAAGCTATTGGCCACCAATAGATGGCCGGTCGGCACTTTGTGTAGTCGACCGGCCAAAGCTTCCTGCAGAATCTGTTTTTGACAACAGCAGAGGACAAAACTTGGCATGGCAATGCATTTTAAGCATATGTGTGCACTAACACATCCCTTATCATGTTTATGACTCAAAGGGACATGGCCCTTGGTTCTCGGACCACCAATCGCGCATTTCGATGCATGATGGCCCAAAGAAAACAAGTGTGCATTTTGATATCAAATGAAATGCAATGCACACAAACATGCAAAGGGGCCTTCAACCTCTATCATGACTTGATCAAGAGGTGAAAGATGCATGCAATGATATGCAACCTAGATATGTGGGCTAAGTGTGCAACATGAGATGCAAACAAGTGGGCATGCAAGGCATGTAACATCAATGCTAATGACACACATGCAACAACATGAGAGGCATAACACATGTAAATATGCAAAGCATCTTAACATAAGAAGCATACCAAATATGATGACACTTAAACATGTAACACATTAATAGGCGAAGTATGCAATCAACATACAAGGTGAGCATGCCACAACATGCAAAGGAGGGACTTACACTAATTGGACAGCTCTAAACGAGGTCCAAAACAGTGGCCGTGATGCCAAGGAATGAAGGCTAATTGACACACAAACATGTATGAAAACATGGACCAACACTCATGCATTAAAAGGCAACTCTCCAGCACACATGAATGGATGCAAACATGGATACATGGCATGCATATAAGCTCTGAAATTGCATGAAGTAGAGGTGTCAAACCAACTAATTAAAGCAAGCAAAGCATGCAAGCAAAGCCAAAATTCAAGGCTCACCGAAGAGGTATTGAACACCCTTAACAAAACCAAACATGGCATGAATTGAATGACCAAAAAAAGAGTTTTAGCATGTAGGAACAAAGCCAAAAACACAATGACATGGCACCCTAGAGGTCTACTCATGGTGGCATACGCAATGGCACATTCGTGGAGCATGAAACATGAACCCTTTAAGGCTTTAAAGGAACAACAAATGCAAGCATACAAGCATGCTAAATGGACTGAAGTGACATGTTAAGTGGTTCCAAACCACTGGAATGATGCAAGCAATGCATGCTAGAGGTCCATACATTTAAAGCTTACAAGCCAAAATGCAAAGGGGCCACGCAATGCATGCCGTGGTCGACCAAAACAACCAAGGGCAGACCTTAAGCATGGCAAAACAAGTACAAAAGCTTCACAAAGCTAGGCCTAAAACATGCTTGAACAAGGGTCGAAGCCTAAATGCATGTTAAGGCTAAATGATGGCATTACAAGACATGTATGCAAAGCATGCAATATGTGTCTAAACCAACCTTCAACAATGCTATATTCTGACATAATAAGCATAAAAATCAATCAAGGCATGGTCAACATGAACCTAAACAATATGCTCTCTCAAGAGGCTAAAAAGGCCTTTTTCAAGGACAACAAGGTAAGGGGGTAGCCCTCTCCTTCTTGGGACCTCAAGGCACCATCCTCATCACTGAAATCCCTCAAGATTTCAGTGGTGAGGAGGCCCAAACACAATGGTCCCAGAGCTCAACCAAAATGGCACAAAATGGAGCCTTACAAGGCTTAAGGGGGGTCAAACAACCCCAAACCACAAAATACTCTTAACAAACTATTTAGAGCACTCAAAAAAAGAACTTTTATTAGTTATAAACAAAGTCTAAAAATAGTTGTAAGGAGGGCTAAAAAGCTATGCAAAAAAGGGGTAAAAAGGGGTAAAATTGTTACCCTTGAAGACCTCTTTCAAGATCAGCACTCCAACTGCTTCCTTGGCTCCAAATCAGTCTAAAAACTTCAAGAACAAGCCCCTAATGCCTCAGCAATCAAGGTAAGGTGTGATGGTGGGTGTTTGTGTGCAATACTAAGGCTTAAACACATACAAATACAAGAGAGAGATATAGATATAGGACAGATACACAACTCAAGCCCTAAAACCAGAGCTCTCTATGAAAATGTTGTCTAACCCTAAAAGAGGGAGAGGAGACCTCCTCTTATAGAGCTTCAATCTTGCAAGCTTACAAGACAAGCTAGCTAAGAGGGAAATCCCTCCATACACGTGTATGGAGGGGAGTCAAGTGCATGCCAGCTGCATGAAAATATCCGCAAAAGCAGATGCATAGTAGTCGGCTGGCCAAAAGTGCAATTTGACCAAAATAGATGGCCGGTCGGCCATCTAGAGTGCCAGTCGGCCAAATATATGGCCGATGGCAACAAATCACTAGCCGGTGGCCTCAAGCCATGGCCGGTGGAGTGTAGGGGTGCCTCAAAAGGCATCCCCTACCCCTCAAAGGCAAAACACAAGTGTTTGGTAAAAAACCAGACACAAAATAGTTGAGTCGAGAGATCCTGAGGCAAGGCGAGCTGTCGAGACCTCCGGGAACTCAAGACGAACACAAACAAGGATGATCACCGGGTGTTCAAACGGTGACGTCCAAGTCTTGAGGACGGTCAAAAATGGGGTGTCTACAGTTGTGCATTGTACAGTCAGTGTAAAGTAGATTATATGTGTGCCATGTGCAAGATGCATCTGATGTAAAGCAGAGTACAGATAATGTAGAGCAGAAATGTAAAGCAGAAGAAGAAGATGTACCTACCAAGCTCACCAGTAGCCTCCAAGTAACTGCCCCATGCACCGGGAGGATGAGCTCATGTACCCATAGAGTGTGGCCAAGGCTGCCCCACCCCAGTCAAAGCACAGGAGGGGCAGGGTGAGGCTTGGTTGGCATGGCCATGGTTTAAGCCCCTTGGCTTGCCTTGAGTTTTGGGCATTGTTGCATGCTTAACTTGTCTTGTTTACTTGGTTTGGCACCTTTTATAACATGATTTCAGAGCTTAGTATGCATGCCATTAGTCTATGTTTGTCCTCTTTTAAGTGTGCTTAAAATTCGCTCTTTAATGCCTAAGTGTTGAACCATGTGTGCATGCATGTTTGTATGTCATGTTGCCTTCATTTCCTTGGCATTTGGCCACTGTTTTGGGCATATTTGAGAACTGCCCAAATTGGTATAAGACCATCCATCGCATGTTGTGGCATGCTCACCTTGTGTGTTGATTGCATACTTGGCTTATCATGTGTTGTTGCATGTTTAAGTGGCATTACATTTGGCACGCATCTTATGTTAAGTTGCCTTGTATACTTGCATGTGTTATGCCTCACATGCTGTCACATGATTGAATGAAGTCATAAACTTGTTTGCATGCTTGTCCTTGCATCTTGTAATATGCTAGTTGCCTTGGTAGCATCATTGCTTGTTTGCATGTTCATATGGCATGCTAGGCTTGCATGCTTAGGTTGCATCTTGCATGCATGCCTCGCCTCTTGATTGACCATGATAGAGGTTAGGATTCATTGGGTGTTTGGTGTGCATTACATTTGATATCAAATTGCACAACTCGACATCTTTGGCCATCACGCATTGAAATGCGTGATTGATGGTCCGAAGGCCGAGTACCAAGCTCCTTTGAGTCATGAATATGATAAGGAGTGTGGTTGGTGCAAACATTGCTTGAAAGGCATTGTCATGCCATGTTTTGCCCTCTGCTGCTGTCAAAACAGCTTTCTGCAGACAAATATGGCCGATTGACTTCATAGAGTGCCGATCGACCAAATATTGATAGCCGAGAGCTCAACCAATGGTCGGTGACCACCCTGACATGGCTGGTGATGATTCTCCTTGGTCGGTGGTGTTCCACAGTGTTCAAAGAGTGTACCTTAGGACTTGTGCAGTCTTCAGAGGAGCAGAGCAGGGTAAACAGAGGCAGCTTGTGCATGGCATTGGATTTCCGGGCGAAGCCAATCCGAGCATGCGTGCATCGCTCTTCCCGAGGTCTTTTATTGCTTTCCTTAGCTTAATTGATTTGTTAATTAATTAGGTGGTCTGTAAATTATTTAATTAGCTTGTAGGTTAATTAAATTGTATTATTCTTTTGGTCCCTCCGAGCGATGGTGAATTCGTAATAAGTGTGGGTGCATGTGTGCATGTCTTCCAATCCCCACTTCTTTCTCTCTTTTACTTACCTGCTTTTGATGGTTAGTATTAGGGCATATTTAAATTAGCATAGCTTATGCTATGCATGCGTGCATTCATTCATCGGTATTGCATGCACCGGGCTCGGCGCATCATACTAACTGCATAGTATTTCAAATCTAACTTGAATACATGCTATCTGTAGCATTTCACCTGCCATCCATAGATTAGCCGAGCATATTCTAGCGACATTCTGTATGCGATGCATTAGCCACTCAACATGAACTAGGATCATGCATGATTGCTAACTAGTTTCTTATTTTGGCTGGGAGTACACTGTAAGTGTTTTCTTTTGCTTTAGCATCTTGCATGTATGCGAGTGATAACATGAAAGCATGCTTACCATGAGGCTAACTGCTTGGTTGATTTACTGCCTGAATGCCTGTGGATGAAGGTTGGATTGCTTAAGTTAGAACAACTCGTTGAAATCCGTGTTTTAGCCTACTCGCGAGTAGCAAATTTCAAACCATTTTTCAAACAAACGGATATGCGATGCTTTGTTCCAAATTAGGCAATCTAGTCTATACTTTTGTGTTGTGCGCATCACATAGTAATTCTAGGCTAATTAACCGGAATAAGAACACATAATATTTTCAAAACTAGATATCATGGTTAGTAGAGGCCGATCTTCGGATCGGGCGAGCGCGAGTGCTCATAGCTGACCTTCCTCAATTGTACCCAAGTTCCCGAGCCGAGGCAACTTTGGTGATGACGGACACGTGGCCTTAGGCAAACGAGTCAGGGTTTCCTAAATTCCCCAAAATAAAATATTTATGTGGCGACTCTGTATCTGGCAAAGTAGTCCATGTTTGGTACTTCTTTTCTAAAAATCTGTTTTCTCAAAACGATTTGTCGGATTTGGAATTTTTGGTTCAGATAAAGAACCGTGACAAATCGAGTCCGAACTGTAGCATGGGGGCCCAAGGGCGCGTCTACACTAATATAGGCCTTCTTTATGATGTTTTTCTTTTTCTTTTATTTTTTTCCCTCCCTATACCTTTTCTTGTTCTTGGACAAAAATGGATGAACTAAACACAAGTTTCTTCATCTCACTAGGCTCAATCTGGAAAGTGATTGCAAGGAGGTTCAAGCATCAACACCAACTTTTGTCCACTTTATATAAAATATTTTTGGAATAAAAAAAAAAACCTTAATCAATCAATCACAATTTTTTGCCTCCAATAAAAAGTCAACGACATAATAATTGCAAAATATCATCCAAATAATGAAGTAGGTTGATAGACCTAGACATGAATAGTGGTATGTTTCCATTATGAAGCAAAGCCAAATCAATATGTATCATATGACAAAGGTCCACAGACACCTTGAAAAGCAAAAATCAAAACATAATAGTATTAATCAGGCGGAATTGACGTGCTTGGCAATGGTAGCAACTCGTCTTTGTTCGCTCCCACAACCTTATCCACTATATTTCCTTCTTTCAAGATCACGAAAGTCGTATAGCCTCTACTTCCATTTCAATTCACCACTAGCTCTAAGTTCTGCACAAGATAGCACACTTGAGAATGTAATTTTATAACAAAGGTTGAGTTATAAACTTAAAGTTCACGAGTTGAAGAAATGCGATAATGTCATTGATTGTACGAACTTATGAAAAATAAAAAAGAATAGAGCATCACCAGCTTTATATTGCAAGATATCAGCAACAATATCAGCTAAATTATGCTTGTATATCACAAGATGAAGTAACAAGCGAGCCCTATGCAAATAGTCAAACTACATGCCAAAAGTAGTGAGTACGTAAAAACATCACACATTATAAAATTAGTCTTCATAAAACATAAGATACTGATAAGTGGACAGTTGGGTATAAACGTAAGTACCTTGATTACACCCGAAGGCAAAGGTTTCCCTTGCATATATTTGATGACGAAAAGACCACAATCGTAGTTATAGGAATGAGTGTAGTTGTAACAATAGAGTCAACGAACTTAGAGATTATAACATTAATGCTTATTTAAAAATTAAGAACGATAATGTAGTGTATTACCTGTTATCTTGGCGTGGCATGTCTTCCAACCATTGAAATGCAAACGAACTAACGTCTTGAACATAAATAAGTTTTTCTCGAATCAAGTAATTTTGATATTTTTTTTATTATTTAATGAAAAATCAGGATGTGTGTATTTGCTAGTTCAATATGCGGTCAGATGTGTTATTTGACATGAATGCTGGAGGTAATCCTATCATCACTCTATTTAAATCCAGATGATTTTTTATTTTTTATATTTTCTTTATTAATTTGCTTGTGTTTATCATTGTTACTGTACTAAATTTAACTTACCTTCTATGTCTTGGCCTGTGCTCATTGAAGGTTTTTGTTTATTTCTCATTTTTTTGAAATCTTTTGCATTACATATCCTTATCATTTTGTTGAGTTTGTACAAGAGGTCTACAAGTTCCACCTTCAGGTACCATTCCAACAAAATGGCATGGCAAACTAGATCATATGGTTAGAGTCCCATCTCAGATAATCACGTGGCTAACTAGAGCTTAATGATTCTCCTAAAGAGGGAAAGAAAATTAAATTCTAAGCTTAAGAGTTCAAATTCAACTAAATTGCATAAATTGACAATGGAGATTAGAGTCAACAGTAGTTTACAATCACATTTATAATACATTGTACTATAAGATTTCAATTGTAGATTTAAGTGCTTACATCTTTGATGGGGCTTGAATATCAAAATAAATCGTAGACTCCAAAAACATAAGTACAATAATTTTTTAAAAGGCTAATTGTATGTATAGTAGAAAATATTGTACAAATAAAATTTATACAACAATGACATTTATAAAATTATGAGTTTGATCAATGAGTTTTTCTAAGTTATATTATTTTGTTTAAAAAATTTAGAAAAAAAACTTCATAGTATATAATAATACTAATCATGTCATCGAATATTTTCCCAGAAGTAACAATTTTGAAGATATCAAAATTGTCGCAAAATTTTCATTGTATCTAACATGAATCTAATTGATAAATAAGCTATTACGGTACAATTGATAGATAGGGGTGTAAAAATGATTTGTGGTCTGTAGGTGGCCTAGGATTCGCCTGACCCCATTAGTCCCATTTAGACCCTAGGCCCGACCCAGCCCGAGACCCTAGGCCTAGCCCTGGGTTTTCATTTTGAAGTCTGGCTTGATCTAACCCCAAAAAAATTTCACATTGTGGGCGGCCCGACCCACGGCCCACTTACCTCCTCCAACGACTCTTTGCTATCCAACGGTAAAAATTCATAATAATAATAATAATAATAATAATAAGAATAATAATAATAATAATAATAATAATAATATTCAAATGGTTTACTTCCAATGGTAATTTTTTTTGTTTTTTACAAGTTGACCCCCTTCTTCCAAACTCCTATAAATATTCCGCTCTCACATTTTCTTTCTCACAAACAATTCTCTCTTTCAAACTCTCAATCCTTATCAATTCTCAACTCTTTCAATTAATTTTGAAGTCTCATCCCTAAATTGCAATTGTGCAAGAAGAAACTTTTATCAGAAGAAACTAATTTTTGTATTGTATTCGCCAATCGGTAATATTAATTAGTTGAATTAAATTTATTAGTTACTCATTTTTTTTACATTAATTATTTCTTAACATATATTAATTGTTATTGTTCACTCATTATTTAAATTAATTGTTAGTTCTTATATATTATTTTACTTATATTACTATAGATCCTAATATTCTTAATGTTTATGTTGATATTGATGCATATGCTACACAACATTAATCTGTTGATTCTCCTTCTAATGTATCTAATATCGTTATTCCAACATATGGATCATCATCTAGGAGCACGACTAGTACTGTTTGGGATCATTTCGAAAAAATATCTATAAATAATCCTAATGGTATAATTATATTTAAAACAAAATATAAATATTATGCACATTTACTTAGTGTTGCATCTGCAGGGCGTACTAGTCATCTAAAAAGGCATGCTAACAAATATTTACAAAATCAACAACCTGATATTAGAAGTCAAATGCAATTAGAGACTTCATTAACTAGTCATTTGTAAACATTTTCATATGATCCCATGCGTGCACAAAATTCTATAGTTGATTATATCATTAAAAAGGAATAACCTTTTACTACTAGTGAATGTCATAATTTCTTACAAATGGTTCACGAAAGTTTTGTACCACGATATCAAAAATTTTTCAAAAAAATACTACTAGAAAAAAGATTTTAAAGAAATTTGAGGATATTAAAAGTGAATTATTTGACATATTCAAAAATTTGAATAGAAGAGTTTTTTTAACATCTGGTCTGTAATCAAATAATGTTTAGAATATCAATGTATCATTGCACATTTTATTGATAATGATTGAAAATTAAATAAAAGAATTATTTCATTTAGATTAGCTGAACTTTCATACACTGGTTATTCACTTGGTGTAGAAATAAGAAATGTGAGTATGCTTTGCAAAATAAAATATTTACCATTAGTTTACATAATGTAACATATTACAATTAGACTGTAGAAATCAACTTTACAATTACTTGTTGGTGGTGATTTATTTCATATTTGTTGTTGTGCCTCATATTTGCAACTTGATTGTTAAAGAAACTATGCATGTATACAAGACTTCTGTACTAGTAATAAAAACATGCGGTTGCTACTATTATGTCTTCTGCTAATCGAATTTTGGAATACAAGAAAATTTGTCAACAAGAAGGTATGCAATTTAAAAAATTAATTTTAGATATAGATAGCAGGTGTAATTCAACATATAATATGTTAAAAAGAACTTGTAAACAAAGAAAAATAATAAATTTATTTTTTGCAACAACATCAATAGGAAGAGTACTGACTCCCACATAACTTAATTGGTGCCAAGTAGCTTTATATAAAGATTTTCTAAAAGTTTTTTTTGATACTGCAACAAAATTATATTTTTATATATATCTTACTTCACCATTTGCTTTACATATGTTAACAAAAATAATGAAAGTTTTCATAAAATATGGGTAATGAATATTATATAACTATTATTGAAAGAAAAATTTGATAAATATTTTGATCCATTGCTTCTTCTTTTAAGTTTAGCTATAATAATTGGTCTTAGATATAAAGAAATTGGTTTACAAGAATTTTTAGAATGTATTTTCATTAGTCAAAAACAATTTGTCCCTATTATGCAAACATACATAACATTATGTTAGTCATAGCATGAATAACATAATTTTCATGATAGCTTTTTATTTTGTTTTGATTATGTTTTGATTTATTTGAAAGAGTTAAATTGTTTGAAATATTATAATAAATTTAACATCATAATTCATCATTTATTTGTCTTATTTATGTTTGTTAGAGGCCCAGATTTCAGCTCAAACAAGCAAGAAGTGAGTACCAGAACAAAGCAGCAAAGAGCAGCACAATAGGAGAATAAAGCCAACCCCAGGTGATCGACTGGCCGGTCGACCGGGCGGACGATCGGACAGTCGGTCAGTGCAAAATCTACGTAGTTCATCTCTAGTTCACTCTGCTTCGCACCAACTATCAGACCAACAGTATGCTCGACAACAGTGGTAGTCAACCTTTACGACTAGGACTCGACCGAACGATTGGTTGGTCATCCGGGTGGTCGACTAGGTGGACGAGCACCTAATGCAAATGGTCACAATGGACATCTGGGTGGACGACCACCTTGTGCAGAGTTATCAGATTCTGTGAACTGATAAAATAATGGTTTGCATCAGATACCCATCATTCAACGGGAAAATCTCACATGGGCTAGAGACAGCTACTGAGCATCCATTTGTATATCATCTCATCCAACATCACATCTCCTCAATAGGAAGAAGATGATGTGCTTGTCAGATAGAAAAGCACTGAGCTCTGCTATACATTCAGAGCTTTGTGAAGTAAAGAGATAGAGAAGAGTGAACAACAAACCAAAATATTTTCATATCATTCATCAATCACATATTCTCTCCACACTGAGTACTTGAAGTGTTCTTTATCTGAGTTTTACATTCATCCTTCAGTGTGGGGGGATATTTTTGTGAATGACAACACGTGGCCAAGGTGGCACCGAAGTGCCAACCAAAGTGCCACGTGTCTTGGCCATGGCGTCGAGGTTATCTCGTGTGACGCCCCAAGATTTGAGGACATCATAATAAGATTTAGAATTTAAAATCAATTTTGTTAATAACTAACCCATCATCAATGTTGTCACCAATATTACTAGCATTAATTAACAACCCAGAAATTAAAAGTTCTTAAATTACAACTCCAATAAAAACTTAAAACCTAGTCTTAGTACATAAAAACAACACAAATATAACATAAAAAAAAAACTAGAAACTTAGAAAAATGATTCATGGATCTTGGGGACTCTTCATGCTAACTAAGGCTGAGTGTCGCCTTGCAAGGCCTCAGTGTTTCCTTCGGTTTCTTCGGTACCTGGCATAAAACGCCGGGCAACGGGAATGCCAGTGAGCGACGAGCTCAATAAGATACTACAACCCGAAAATACCCACCCCGATAATAATACTCACAATTTATGAATAATGGGTAGTAACAGAATAACAAGTAACATTTAGTAAGCATAAAATGAATGTTATTAGTTGAAATAATAATAATAGATAATAAAAAATCAAATAAAAAAAAAACAAAACAAACGGAAGCAGTATTTCATCATAACGAATATGCCCACCTTTCTATTTAAATTTTCATAGATTTAGTTTATCAGATAAATTTAAGTAACTCCCCGCAGAGCACTATTTCCACTCAACCACTAAGTAATGGCCACGGGCAATTTTGACTCCCCCTTGGTCAAATATTCAAATGTTACTTACTGTAACTATCAATGATGCCCACGCACTAGGGTTACCTACCCAAGTCGTGACATCACGGTCTGCCACAAGGGAACAGTCTATGTTGTGACACCCGCACCACCAACCTTATATTGCCTACACTGATAAGCGCCGAAATACCTACCCGTGCCATGTTAGGGTTCGCAACTCACTTGCGCAAGATTCTAAACCGGGCTCACCCCATCACTTTTAAATTTTAATGTATCATTGGTTAAATTTTGTGTTTCTTTACTTGTTGAGATATTCACAATAATTCAACATTTTAATTACCAATAATGTTATACCAACTCATTAAAATTCCCAACATAAAATATTACACATGTCACACAATAGTAAACAAATGTACAAAATTTAAATGAACAATTTATTTAAACCATGGTACGAAATAATAATGTAGATGCCAAAAAGAAGAAATAAATCATAATCACGCACATGCATGGATTTTTAATCTACAAGATTAGACTAGCACAATTTAAATTTTAGTCCAAATAAACAATTGAAGAGATAATTTTTGATTCCTCCTGAATCTGCCAAAATTTTCAAAATGTATATGTTGCAAATAAAATTATAAATAAATTACTTATACAACTCTAAAATTCATATAAATATACAAAATACTCAATAAACATGTTATGATAATTTTTCAGAAAGCATTTTCCAAAAATAAATTATAAATAATTCTTAAAAATTCTAAGAAAGTTTATGACACAGATTTATCACATTTTCTTAAATTAATTCCATACTTAAATTTATAAATCAAATCCACAATCTAAAAATATATTATGAAACTAGACTTCTCAAATTTCATTTTTTATTTAGAAATTACTAGATTTGGTTTAATATAAATTTTTTAATGATTTTTCAAACACATAGTAAAATCTGCCTATAGCTCCAGATTTGATTAAAAATCTGTATAAAGTCGTACAGAACTCCATAATTGTTGAAACAATTCATGATTGAAGTAAACATCATTATAAACAACTTTGTAGAAGAAGTAATCTTCAAAGTTTGAGTATAAAATTATATAAAAATTCGTACAAATTTTCTGGGAGATCATTTTTTATTCCTTCTGAATCTGCCAAAAGTTTTAGAATGTATATCTTGCAAATAAAATTACAAATAAATTACTTATACAAATATAAAATTCATATAAATCTATAGAATACTCAACAAACATGTTATGGTAATTTTCAGAAATCATTTTCCAAAAATAATTTATAAATAATTCTTAAAAATTCCAAGAAAGTTTATGACACAGATTTATCACATTTTCTTAAATTAATTCCATACTTCAATTTATAAATCAATTCCACAATATAAAAATTTATTATGAAACTAGAGTTCTCAAATTTCATTTTTTTGCTTAGAAATTACCAGATTTGGTTTAATATAAATTTTTTAATGATTTTTCAAACACATGGTAAAATCTGCCTATAGCTCCAGATTTGATTAAAAATCTGTATAAATTCGTACAAAACTCCATAATTGTTTAAACAAATTCATGGATGAAGTAAACATCATTCTAAACAACTTTGTAGAAGAAATCATCTTCAAATTTTGAGTATAAAATTGTATAAAAATTCGTACAAATTTTCTGGCAGATTCAAGGACCAAAGAAAATCTTCAATCCTTTCTTTAATGGTATAAACTACACATGCAAGCTTATTTCCACAATAATACCATGACTTTAAGACTATCAATATCTTCAATATTTGATATACACATCACAAAATTTATATACATATATATAAAAATTTCTATCTATAAATTAGTCATTTTATCATAAATTTCAACCAAAAAAAAAAAAAAAAATGGGAAGGTTGAGAGGGTTTTCTTACCTAGTTGTAGGATTGAAATGGAATAGTGAAATGGTAGGAAAATATGCAACCTTAATCTCCCACTCATCTTTCCTCCTACTACTTTGTTGCTCACAGAATGTTCTTCTTCTTCTTTTTTTTTTTGTTGCCTTTATTCTCCTCACTAATCCGGAGGAGTAGACATACCTATGTATATATAGATAATCAAGCTGAGCCCCCCCTCTCTCTCTCTCTCTTTCTCTCTCTCTCTCTCTCTCTCTCTCTTATCATTCTGTCTTCATTCTAGGAGTTCACTTTCTCTCAATTCCAAGAGTATAATGGGCTCTCCTTCCCTATAATAACATGCGATACAACATGTGGCAAAGTTGCCACCGAAATCTGCTATATATATATTGTGTGTGTATTTGAGTGAGTTGCTTAAAATTGATACACTAAGATTTTTAACTAAGGTATTTAGTAAAAATAATTATCATGTTGAGTCTTAATTAAAATAATTTATAAATAATAAATATTGAATACCCACAAAATTATTATTCTTAATAATGTCTTTGTTAGGGATTGAATTAGGTTAATTTAAAACTAACTTTTACACTAATATATATTTTAGATAGACTCAGCATAAAATTAATTAATTTATTTATTTCCTTTAAGAATAATTAAATACGGGTTTTCACAATTTACCCTCCTAAAAAAAATTTTGTCCTCGAAATTTAATTCGTACCTTTAGACTCGAAAAGCTGAGGGTAATTGGCACGTATCATATCTTCTCGTTCCCACGTTGACTCTTCCGTCCCACGATATCTCCAAAGAACTCGAACTATGGTATGGTTTTACCCCGTAATTCTTTCTCGCAACGATCTAAAATTTTGACAGGCTTCTCTTCAAATGTCACATCTTCATCAAGATTAATTTCCTCCCAATTGATGATGTGAGAAGGGTGTGGCTCATATTTCCGTAGCATAGAGATGTGGAAAACATTATGTACTCTAGCCAGTTGAGGTGGTAGAGCCAAACGATACGCCACTTCTCCTACTTTGCTCAGAATTTCGAAGGGTCCCACATATCGAGGTGCAAGTTTTCCTTTCTTCCCAAATTGTGTAGCATCTTGACGAGGTCGAACTTTGAGAAAAACATGATCCCTTACTTCAAATGTTAAGGGTCGTCTCCTTTGATCCGCATAGTGCTTTTGTCGACTTTGGGCTGTGGTTAGCCGTTGTTTGATCAGTTTTATCTTCTCAGTGGTCTCCTGAACCAAGTTTGGTCCTAACAAGGTTACTTCACCTACTTCAGTCCAACACACTGGTGACCGACAAGGTTGCCCATAAAGTGCTTCATACGGTGCCATTCCAATACTGGCCTGGAAACTATTGTTGTAATCGAACTCAACGAGAGGTAGGTGTTTCTCCCAACTTCCCTTAAAATCCATAACGCAAGCTCAAAGCATATCCTCCAAGGTTTGTATCGTCCTTTCAGACTGCCCATCGGTTTGTGGGTGAAATGTCGTGCTAAAGCATAGGTTCGTTCCCATTGCCTTCTGCAAGCCCTGCCAAAATTGAGAAGTGAATCGAGGATCACGTTCAGACACGATGCTAACCGGTACTCCGTGTAATCTAATCACTTCTTTGATGAACAATCTACTGAGTGAATCCAACGTATCTGATGACCCGACACGTAAGAATCGGGTTGTCTTAGTTAATTGGTCTACCACCACCCATACGTTGTCATGTCCCTATGGTGACCGAGGCAAACCCGTCACGAAATCTATGGTTATGTGTTTCCATTTCCACTCTGGAATTGGTAAGGGTTGAAGTGTTCCTTCCGGTCTTTGATGTTCAGCCTTTACTCGTTCACATGTCAGGCACTGAGATACAAACTTTGCTACATCCCTTTTCATTTCGCCCCACCAATATTGGCGTTTTAAGTCTTGGTACATCTTAGTACCTCCCGGATGTACTGCGAATATTGAATGGTGGAATTCCTTGAGTACCTTTTCCCTTAATGAGTTGCTGCTTGGCACGAACATTCGACCTTGATATTTCAAACTCCCATCAGTGTGAATTTCCCAACCAAGCATGGCTTCGCTAGATTCCATTTGTGCCTTGATGAATGCTACCTCATGATCGTACTTTTGTGATTCCAATATCTCGCTCAAAATTTTAGGCGTAGCAATTTGAGCACCAAGGTAAGCCTTTTCATCTTGAACCCCCATTTGTACCCCAAATTCATTGAGCGTTCCAACCATATTTCATTCTCTAAGTGCTAAACTAGCAACAATCTCTCTATTCTTGCGACTTAGCACATCTGCCACCACGTTAGCCTTGCCGGGATGATAGGAAAGAGTAAATTGATAATCCTCGACATACTCCATCCAACGTCTCTGACGCATGTTTAGATCCTTTTGGGTGAACAGATATTTCAAGCTTTTGTGATCGGTGAATATCTCAAACTTTTCACCATACAGGTAGTGTCTCCAAATTTTGAGTGCGTGAACTATAGCTGCTAACTCCAAGTCATGGGTGGGATAATTCTTCTCATGGTTCTTTAATTGCCTTGATCCATATGCCACCACCTTGCCATTCTGCATCAATACGCACCACAGACCTTCTTTGGAAGCATAACAATACACGTTGTACCCAACGTCACGTTCTGGCACTATGAGAATAGGGGCACTCGTCAATCTTTTCTTGAGTTCTTGGAATAAATTTTCACAAGACTTGTTCCATTCAAACTTTGCCCCCTTTTGAGTCAAATGTGTCATTGGTTTGGCCAATTTTGAGAAGTCTTGAATGAATCTTCGATAGTAACCGGTCAATCCTAAGAAACTATGAATCTCGAATGTGTTCTTAGGTTGTTTCCATTCTGTCACTGCTTCTACTTTCGTTGGGTCTACTGATATTCCCTTTTCAGATACCACAAGACCCAAAAACTTTACTTCCTCCATCCAGAACTCACATTTACTAGCCTTAGCATACAATTGGTTTTCTCTCAAAGTTTGAAGTACCATTCTCAAATATTGTTCATGGTCTCTTTCAGACTTGTAGTACACGAAAATATCATCTGTGTAAACTATCACAAATTGATCTAAGTAAAGCGTGAATATTTTGTTCATTAAGCTCATGAACACGCTTGGTGCATTGGTTAGGCCGAATGGCATCATTACGAATTCATAGTGGCCGTAACGGGTTCGAAACGCAGTCTTGAGAATATCTTCTTTCCGAACATGCAATTGGTGATACCCAGACCTGAGGTCTATCTTTGAGAAATACTTTGCCTCTCTAAGTTGATCGAAAAGGTCATCAATCCTAGGTAGTGGATACTGATTCTTAATGGTGACTCTATTGAGTTGTTAGTAATCAATGCACAACCTAAGTGTCACATCTTTATTTTTAGCAAATAAGGCTGGTGCTCCCCACGGGGATGTGCTTCGCCTTATAAATTCCTTGTCCAATAATTCTTGCAACTGTGTCTTCAGCTCTCTCAATTCAGCTGGTGCCATACGATGTGGTGCCATTGAGATCGGTAATGTACCAGGTTGTAGTTCAATGGTAAAGTCTATTTCTCACTTTGGGGGTAGTCCTGGTAGTTCCTCCGGAAATACATCAGCATACTCGCACACCACACGAGGTAGCCCTAGTTCCATACGTTTTTTGTCTTCCAGAACTAAGCTGTCTAGCCACCCAGCTAGGTGATCATGCCACTTTGACTTTCCAAATGTTAGTGATAGGGAATCTTGTCTATCTCCCTTAAATTGGAATCGCGTTCCATCCTGAGAGTAAGCAGTCACTGTCTTTCGATAGCAATCAATGGTGGTTCTATGGGCTAATAACTAGTCCATTCCTAGGATAACGTCAAAGTCTAACATTTCCATGACTCGTAGGTTTCAAGTTAAACGTAAACTAGAGACTCCTAGTTTACATGATTTGCATACGAGATTTACTCGAGTTTGACCTCCTAGCGGTGAAGCTACACTCATAGGTGTTTCTAATCGTTCAAGCTCTAATCCCAAAGTTGTAACACATGAAGCAGATATGAAAGAGTGTGATGCTCCAGAATCAAACAAGACTTGTATGCAAGAGTTCATAAGGATGAGTATACTTTGAATCACTGAAGGATTTCCATTGTCTTCTCCTTCTTGGAGTGCAAAGACTCTCCCGGTGGCACCCTGATTTCACACCCAAGGTTTCTTTGCATTGGCATCTCCTGGTTATTATGTCCTCGATTGCCCCACATTCCGATTAGCTGGTTGTTGGCCTCTGCCGGATTGGGAATTTTGCACAGCTCCTGTTCCCTGAGTTGGTGCGCAATTGTTTCATTGAGTGGCTCCTCCTTGATTGATGTATTAGCCAGACCTTTGAGGACAGTTGTTCCTGAAGTGCCCTTCTTGGCCACACTCGTAGAACCTTCTAGCCCCTTCCCTATTACACTGTTCAGGATTATACCCTTGCTATTGTTATGGCCCCCTAGCATAAGGTATCGAGGCAGCAGGGGTCCTATTATTCCTTGAGGGTCCTCCACTTCTTGGCTGGTTGGCTCTAGACTGTTGACCTTGGGTCCTTGCAGAGTCCATCTTTTTTCTCTCTAAGGTAAGAGCCCTATCTATTACCTGTGCATAAGTAGGTAACTGCATTGCAACCAGCTTGTCTCGGATCCCCGAGTCGAGTCCCCACTCAAAGCACCTTACCTTATCTGTTTCATTTGCCACTATAGTTGTGGCATGGCGAAAAAGGGCCTCAAATCGATTGGCATACTGTGTCACATTCATGCATCTTTGTTTCAATTGGAGAAATTCTTGGATCATCTCCTGCTTTACTGAGTTTGGGAAGTACTTTTCCATAAACAATTTCTCGAACTGTCTCCAAGAGAGGTCTGCCACCTGACGGCTTTCCTTAATCATTGTCCACCAGAAATCGGCCTCCCCGTCGAAGAGAAATGAAGTGAGGGACACTTGGTCCTGCTCGTTCTGAATCTCTAGCGTCTTCAATATTTTCTTCACTTACCTTATCCATGCCTCCACTGTGTAGGGATTGGGTTCTCCAAAAAAATTTTGCAGCCTGAGTTTTTGAAATTTCGCTATTAATTCTACTTTGTTGTTTTCATGCCTGGGTTGGTTTCTTACTTCATTAGTAATTGCCAAAACAAAATTCATAATGTCACTGTTGTTGTTATTGTTGTTGTTGTTGTTGTTGTTGTTGTCATTGGATCCATTTGCTCTAGTTCTTCCTGCCATCTTCTGTACGAAGGATATTATTTTTACACCCTTATTTATTTATTTATTTATTATTATTATTATTATTTTCTACTTAAAGATAAAATGCCAGTAAAATAGTCCAACATGCAAACTTTTAAATACTAGGATTTCATTAATGATAATAAAAGATTAGTACATTCATAAAAGAAAAAGGAAAAAAAAAATTCATTCTACTCCTGTTTACTTCATTGTGATATATATATATATATTATACCAAAAACCCTAAGTTTAGAAACTAGGACTATTACAATTAAGTGCTACAAAATTTGTTGTTGTGCTAACTTCTACACTTGTCATTTCCTAACTAAGCAAATGGGCACAATGTTGACGCACTGTTTCCTCAAACTCCCATGCCTCATCGGGTAGCCCATAACACTCCCAGCGGACAAGGACCATCTGCACCCCATTCAGACCCACGATTTATCTAATCACACAGGTAGGGATCTCGTGATACGTGGCAGCTCTATAAAAATTCACCAATGGGTCTAGGGTTTGGACAACGTGACCGAAAAGAGGTTGGGTAGTCCGGATATCTTGTAGTAGACAAGCATCACCCTTGTTTACGACGAACTGCGGAGGTAGGTTCCATACTCGATAGAAATTATTGTCCAGATATTCTTTTATCTGGACTGGCCCGATAAACATATCCCTTCTAGGCGTGCTCCTCCAATAGCACATCCTAATAGGGGTAACCCTCACAAATACTACCTTTCCATATGATAGGATGGGTGGCACCATCATATGCCTCAAGGCCGCCTCAGGGCCGTCCTCTATTGAGGATTCAGGAGTAGACTCCACTATTTCCTAATCAGAGTCAGACTCAGGATCGGAATCACCCTCAACTCCTACTTCGAACTCTTCTTCCAAGTTCTCTTTTGGCTCTTCTTCTAGGTCCTCCTTTGGATCCTCTTCCCAGTCAATAGGCTCATATAACATCATAAGTTCTTCCTCCAACCATCCATTTTGATTTTCGTTTGCCATCTACAAAAATCAAAATTTTACTTAGTAACTAAAAATGCTCACTATACCCACTAATAAGTTATTTAACAAGCAAGCTTAGGGCTTTCCAAGGTCTCAAGGGTTTCTCAACCTAAGCTCTAATACCATGTTGTGACGCCCCAAGATATAGCGACCCCGGTCTTTTCCTTTTGGTTGTTGTATCCAGACTTATGTTCCGTAGATTCTGTTGTTATCAAATTGTTGTTATCGTCCTTTAATTTCTTATTTTTGAGTTATAGGGATGTGTTGGGCAGATTTGTTACAGGTTAGTTGGGTTGCAAACCAAGTGTTGCTGTCCAGATTTTTGGACCTTCACTCGAGCAAGGAGTTCATCGCTCGAGCGAGCTTTTGTTTTTGGCCCTTCGCTCGAGCAAGATTTTGGTCGCTCGAGCGAGCGATTGCGTCTAGTATAGACTTGAGAGCAGTGTTTCTTCGCTCGAGCGAGCGAGGTGTATGTTTTCGAGTTCTTCGCTCGAGCGAGAATTTCGTCGCTCGAGTGAGCTTCTGGGTTGCAGACCTGAAGCATCGAGTTTTTGGCTCGAGCGAGGGTTTCTTGTGTCTGGTCGCTCGAGTGACCATTCCTTCGCTCGAGCGAGCCTGTCAGGTTTAAATAGGCAGCAGCGGTTTTTAAAACATTTTTTTCATCCTCTTTTTGATTCCAAAACCCTAGGTCCGACTTCTCTCTCCCTCCACTCACCTTCTCTCTTAGGTTTGATCTACTTAGAGTGTATTTCTACCCTAGGTCCTTTATTAAAAAGATAGAGTGGGTCGAGGGCTACATTTTAATCTAAACAATCTTGGATTTGGAGCACATTGGGTTTTCGCCATCTTCTCCTTTAGAGTTCTTCACTTCGAGGTAGGGATTTCCTACTCTATATTATAGGCATTGTCCTAAGTTTTGGTATTTTGATATGTTGGGGGTTGTTTGGTAATTTTGGGAAAACTCTAGTTTTTGTAATAAATTAATTTGTATAATTAATTTAGGGAAAATTGGGAAATTTAGTTTAATTCTTGAAATTGGGGAATTATGAGTTTAAATGGTGTAGTTTGATAGTTTAATCACTCACCTATGAAAATGTTGCGTTTATGCTTATTATTAAGACATTTATTTCTTGTTTAGAAATAACTGTTTTGGGCTATCAGTGGAGGATAGTCGTGATTGTTGTAGACATTGCATGTGGATTAGGGATAACTGAAACTAATCACATTGGTTAAGTCATTAATTTTGACTATTGAATTAATACAAAAAATACGTATATTGATTGAGCATTGCATTTGCATATTGTGTGGGAGGAGATAGGGGATGTACTCCACGGTTTAGGGGAAGATAGGGGATGGACCTCTAAACCGGATTTTGTTTGGGAGGAGATAGGGGATGGACTCCATTAGCATCACTATTATGTGTGCTTATTGATATTGGAAGTGTTTTTACATGTTATTGATACATCACTAAAATGTGTACAAATCTGGAAGTATGGAAGTGTTTTGATATGAGCTTTAGTCTCATTTGTTTTGTTGATATTGGAAGTAATGTGAATATGATATATAGTTCACTATTGTAGTTTGGCCAGGTTCTGAGCCATGTTGATAAAAATGGAAAGTTGAATAAATAATGAAAAGTGAAACTGATGTTTTGTGTTAACCATCTATTGAATGCTATTACTTTATTCAATGCTTATGTTTGGTTTAGTACATTTCTACTGGGCTGTGGCTCACCCTATATGGGAACATCATTTTCAGGTTCAGGTGATGTGCTACCTCCAAGGACTTAGTTTGGAAGGATTTGGATTTTGAAGACTATCTTTAGTTATTTGTTTTATTTGATAGTACATTTAAACATTGAAGCCTAGGGCTTTATTTGTATTTGAGTTAGAACTCATATTTTTGTGTCCAAGTGTTGGCTTGGAAAGATGTAAGCCCGTAGGGCATTTAAATTTGATGTTACATGTAATGCCTTTATTTAATAATAGTCTGATGAATGAGATAATGAATTGTTTTCTTTTAGTAACGCATGTCAATGTTATATATATAATGGGTTTATTTTGAGGGCGTTACACAAGATTTGAGGACATCATAATAAGATTTAGAATTTAAAATCAATTTTGTTAATAACTAACCCCTCATCAATGTTGTCACCAATATTACTAGCATTAATTAACAATCCAGAAATTAAAAATTCTTAAATTACAACTCCAGTAAAAACTTAAAACTTAGTCTTAGTACAAAAAAACAACACGAATATAACATAAAAAAAAAACTAGAAACTTAGAAAAATGGTTCATGGATCTTGGGTACTCTTCAAGCTAACCAAGGCTGAGTGTCGCCTTGCAAGGCCTCGGTGTTTCCTTCGGTTTCTTCAGTACTTGGCATAAAACATCAGGGCAACGGGAATGCTAGTGAGCGACGAGCTCAATAAGATACTACAACCCAAAAATACCCACCCCGATAATAATACTCACAATTTATGAATAATGGGTAGTAACAGAATAACAAGTAACATTTAGTAAGCATAAAATGAATGTTATCAGTTGAAATAATAATAATAGATAATAAAAAATCAAATAAAAAAAACAAAACAAACGAAAGCAGTATTTCATCATAACGAATATGCCCACCTTTCTTTTTAAATTTTCATAGATTTAGTTTATCAGATAAATTTAAGTAACTCCCCGCAGAGCACTGTAGACACCCCATTTTTGACCGACCTTAAGACTCAGACGTCACCGATTGAGCGCTCGGTGATGTTGCATGCTGTGCTCGTTCAAGAGTCTCAGAGTTGCTTGACGTCGCCGCCTCCCGGACTTAGAACTTTCTTCTCTACCTTGTCTCGGTTTGCGAACCAGGCTCGGTTTTCTCTGTTTTCTTTCCTAAGGGAAGGGAGTGGTCCCGTAGACTATCTCCCGGTGGCCGTGGGCTACTTTTCGTGGCCGTAGGCCATTTTTTCCCATTTCGGAGCCCGGTTCCCGGTTTTCGGAGCCGTTAGGCCGTGTGCCTCGGCTCGGGACCGCCCAACCATCTCCGACTTCTCCGGTTTTTGGCGGAGACCTCTGTTTTAATGTTCCGAGGAACACTGGGGCCCCTGATGCCCACTTCGCAGCCGAACACCACTTCCGGTGCCCGGCGACCCATTTTCGGGACCCCGAACTGCGTGATTTGGGCCCCGAGCATTCATTTCGCATCCGCTTTCTCTGGTTTCTAGCAGGAACCTCTGTTTTATCATTTCAAGGAACCCTGGGGCCCCCGATGCGCACTTCGTGGCCGTATGCCACTTCCTAAATCGCGGTTTTGGTCCCGAGCATTCATTTTGCATCGGTTTTCTCTGATTTTTGGCAGGGACCTCTGTTTTGTCATTCAGGGACACTGGGTCGCAGATACCCACTTCGCTTGAATACCACTTCCGCAGCTCATTTTCGGGATCCCGAATTGCTCGGTTTTGGCTCCGAGCGTTCATTTCTCATTAGTTTTTGTTCAAACTTGGCAGGTACCTCTGTTTCAACATCAGGAAGATCACTGGGGGGTGAGAAGCCAGCAATTATCCCAGATAGCCAGTTTCGCTCCTCCGGAGCCCGTTTTTCTCACTTCCGGGCCAATGTTGAACACCCTAGGGGTATTTTCTTCCAACCAAAGCTACATATCTGTGATCAGGGGACATGGGAGGACCCTAAAAGTTGGTGGTCGGCCAGAAAATTTGAGTTTCATTTTTGAGCCTCTCCTTCAAGCTCTATGTTGTGGCTCCTGCTTCAGTGTTGCCAATTTCCAACCCTAGAACCTTGTTCTACACATCTTGGAGGACCCTAAAAGTTGGTGGTCGGCCAAAAAATTTGAGTTTCATTTTTGAGCCTCTCCTTCAAGCTCTATGTTGTGGCTCCTTGGTGTTGCCAAATTCCAACCTTGGATCCTTGTTCTACACACCTTGGAGGACCCTAAAGTTGGTGGTCGGCCACTAATTCAAAACTTCATTTTTTCACCGGTGGCCGCCATGTAGGGTGGTCGGTGGCCATGGGGTGGCTGGCCGCCACCTTGCAGAACCACCCGACCGGATTCTTGCTTTCCATCCCATGTCCTGGATATCTTCCAACATATCCCGGGCATCTGGGGATATTTCGGGAGGAAAGATTGGGTGCTTTCCTCCCTTTACACCCTATTTCTTGTCTATTTAAAGGGCCCTCCTTCCCTTTGAGGTTGCAAAATTTGTCTTCAAGAACACTTCTCCAAAAACCTCCATTTCCTTAGCTTAAAACCTCAAAAAAGCTTCTAAGTCCCTAGGTCTTCTCTTCATCAACACCTAGCCTCACCATCCCTACTACCATTTCAGCAGCAAGGAGGTGTTCTTCAGAGGTCAAGAAGCAACAAATCAGAGCCAAGAATCAAAGAAAGACAAGTCTTCAAGGGTAAGTCTTCAAAACCAACTTTTAGGGCTTTTTCTTGATTCATTTCTATACTCTATTTGGTTGAGAATTGGGGCTCCGACCCCTACTGGTTTTGTGCTCATATTGAGCCCCTCTACAACTTTGTAGAAGGGCCCAACTTCATTTGAGGCTTCTATGATATACTTGTTTCAATACCTAGCTTTTATGCCATTATCTTGCATGCTAGTTTAGGCCTATTTCCTTTTGTTTTTAGGGGTCCGACCCATACTGATTTTGTGCTCATTTTGAGCCCCTCTACAACATTGTAGAAGGGCTCAACTTCATTTGGCCATTGTATCCACCACTTCCTTCAAATTCCATCAAGTGTGCCCATTTTTGTATGCAACTTTTGACCTATTTCTATTTGTTTTTGGGACTTTGACCCCTACTGACTTTGGTCTTATTTTGACCCCCTTTACACATTTCATGAAGAAAATTTTGTCATTTGGTGCTTTCTTTGCATGACTCTTGTTATAGCCTCTTTTGAGCTCCATTTTTGCATGGAATTGTTAGCATGATTTTATTCTGATTTTGAGGATGTCATCTTCTGCAATTGTGCTTATTTTTAGCTCATATTCATTGTTGTAGAAGAAAGTTTGTCCATTTGGGGTTTGCATATGTCACTTGTCTCAATACTCCTCTTTTGGCCACTAACTTTGCATGCTATTGTTGATCTATCTATGCTTGCATTTTGGCCATGTTTGTTACTGAAAAATGCCATATTTGGGACTGCCTTGCTACTGTTCTTGCTGCCATGATCATATTTTGCATGTATGGCATGGCTATAGGCCATTTCGGGGCTTAATTTCACACATTCGGGATGATTTCATGCTTCGGTTGTCATTTCGTATCATTTCGGGGCTGTTTTACATCATTTGTGAGTGCTGAAATTCCATTGCCATGCTTGCATATCATCTCCCATGTCATTTCATGCCTTAATGCATTGCCTCGATTTGCGTGCCCGTGTGCACGCACTTCGAGGCACCTCCGTTTTATCCGACGGCCTCCTATGTGAGTGAGCTGAGGCTCTCCCATGTTGGTGTAAGCCCATCGTTGCATTCCGTATGCCATTTCATCTCATTTCATCATCGCCTCGGTTTGCGTGTCCGTGTGCACGCATTTCGAGGCACTTCGATTTTTTTTCCGATTTTACATCGCACGTTATTGCCTCGATTTGTGTGTCCGTGTGCACGCATTTTGAGGCACTTCGGTTTTTTTCCGATTTTACATCGCACGTTATTGCCTCGGTTTGCGTGTCCGTGTGCACGCATTTCGAGGCACTTCGGTTTTATCCGATTTTGCATCGCACGTCACCGCCTCGGTTTACGTGTCCGTGTGCATGCATTTCGAGGCACTTCAGTTTTATCCGATTTTGCATCGCACGTCATCGCCTCGGTTTGCGTGTCCGTGTGCACGCATTTCGAGGCACTTCGGTTTTATCCGATTTTGCATCGTACGTCATCGCCTCGGTTTGCGTGTCCGTGTGCACGCATTTCGAGGCACTTCGGTTTTATCCGATTTTGCATCGTACGTCATCGCCTCGGCTTATGCGGTCCGGTGCACGCATTTCGAGGCACTTCGGTTTCATCCGATTTTGCATCGCACATCATCGCCTCGGTTTGCGTGCGGTGTGCGCATTTCGAGGCACTTCGCTTTTATCTCTCCATTTTAACCGCCTCGGTTTGCGTGCCCGTGTGCCCGTGTGCACGCATTTCGAGGCACTTCAGTTTTATCTGATCTCCATTTTAGCTTCGCCTCGGTTTGCATGCCCGTGTGCACGCATTTCAAGGCACTCTGTTTTATCTGCTTGGCATTGCGTATGCCTCCGCCTCGGTTTGCGTGCCCGTGTGTACGCATTTCGAGACATTCTGTTTTATCCGGTTTGCATTGCGTATGCCTCCACCTCGGTTTGCGTGCCCGCGTGCACGCATTTCGAGGCACTCTGTTTTATCCGATTTATATTTCATCATTGCCTCGGTTTGCGTGCCAGTGGGCACGCATTTCGAGGCACCCCATCCTTATCATTCCGGCATCCTATGTGAGTGTGGCTGAGGCCCCCTTCATGTTGGTATAAGTCCATCATTACATTTCGCATGTCATTTCGCATCGCCTCGGTTTGCGTGCCCGTGGACACGCATTTCGAGGCATCTCATTTTCATAGCATCGTACATGCTAGGATTGTATGTTAGTTGCATTTCACGCATATCATGCATATTGCACGGGAAACGAGGCGCGTTTCGCACTCCGAGTGGCGGAGCATGTCTCAATTCCCAAGTCACCGACACTCCGGATCACCCATGATGGAGCTAGGTTTTGTTGTAGCATTCATATGCATTCATCCCATATTGAGTTGTGCAATTCGATTCCTCGGCCATCATGCATCGATGTGCGTGATTGGTGGCACGAGGATCGAGGCATGCATATATTTGTGAAATACATTGCTATGCCCTTTTCCTGCTCTCTATTGCAGCAAAATCAACAATCAACAACTTTTCGGAGGCTGGCACGCATTTCGAGAAAATTGCAAACAGAGGCTAATCAGGGCATCCCAGTGGATTTCTGCGCCAAGCAACCAAAGATACCATTCATCGAGTAAGGCGGGTCCGGCTTGCATGCTTTTTACACTTTCTTAGTTTAATCTGTACATTAATTAGAAATCTGTAATATTCTTTTATTCGGTCTCAGTATTATTATTTTATTCGACCCTCTGCATGAGGGCAATGTTGTAATAAGGGTGTGTGTGTGATGTATGTCTTCCAACCCCATTTCTTTCTCCTTTTATTTACCCGCTTTGGATGGTTAGATATAGGGCATATTTTAATTAGCATACAAGATGACAAAGATGTTTGCATCATTCATCTGTATTGCACGATCGAACTCGGCGCATCATACAAACTGCATTTGTATTTCAATTCTAAGTTGAATACATGTTAGCCGTTGCATTTCATATGCCATCTTTAGAATAGCCGAGCCTGCTATAGTTGCATTTTTGCATGTGTTGCATTAGGCATTTCTGTATATTTTTAGGATCATGCATGATTTCTAATCAGCTTTTGTTTTGGCTTGGAGTACTCTGTAAGTTTTACGCTTTAGCATCCTTGCATGCGTGTGAGTGTTGCCATGATAGCATGCTTACCATGAGGCTACATGCTTATGTGATATAACTGCCTTGAATGCCTGTGGGTGGAGGTTGAGTTATCTGAAGTGGAATAATTCATCAAATGTTTGTTTTAAGCCCACTAGATTGTGGCAAAATCACTGTTTTCTAAGCCCACCCAAGGGTGGCAAATCCGTATTTTAGCCTACCTTCGGGTAGCACCATCACACCATTTTCAAACAAACAAACATGAAATGTTTTGTTCCAATTCAGACGGCCCAGTCTATACTTGTTTGCTGCGAGCATCACATAGCAACCTAGGCTAATAACCGGAATAAGAGCATACAAAGTTTTCAAAAACAGATATCATGGTTAGTAGAGGCCGGTCTTTGACCGGGCGAGAGGGGGTGCTCACGATGTGACCTTCCCTAATCGTACCCAAGTTCCCGGGCCAACTTTGGTGTTGAGGGGGACGTGGCCTTTCGCACCGAGTCGTGGTTTCCTAAATTTCCCATTTTAAAATATTTAGGTGGCGACTCTGTTATCTGGCAAAGCAGTCCATGTTTGGCACTTCTTTTCAAAAAATCTGTTTTCCTTCAAAACGATTTGCCGGATTTGGACTCTTTGGTTCAAGATTGAGAACCGCAACAAAAATCGAGTCCGAACTGTAGCGAGGTCCCCCGCGGGCGTTGTTACAAGCACTATTTCCACTCAACCACTAAGCAATGGCCACGGGCAATTCTGACTCCCCCTTGGTCAAATATTCAAGTGTTACTTACTGTAGCTACCAATGATGCCTACACACCAGGGTTACCTACTCGAGTCGTGACATCACGGTATGCCCCAAGAGAACAGTATATGTTGTAACACTCGCACCACCAACCTTATATCGCCTACACCGATACGAGCCGAAATACCTTCCTGTGCCATGTTAGGGTTCGCAACTCACTTGCGCAAGATTCTAAACCGGGCTCACCCCATCACTTTTAAATTTTAATATATCATTTCTTTACTTGTTAAGATATTCACAATAATTCAACATTTAATGTAACGATCCCAAAATCCGTATTAGAGATTACCTTTACGGCCTTATGGGTTAATGCATTTTAATTTAATGATATGTGTTCAAATTAAGGAATTAACTGTTGAGCTAGAGCTTTAAAATTTAAATTACCGACCTTTACGGGTTCAGAAATCACAATTGAGGACTTGGATATTGTGGTAGCCGAATAATTGGCGAAGATAAAGGAGGTATATTTCAGAAGCTTGACGCTAGCCGGCAGATATCCCGCAAGGATAAGGGGCCGAATAGGATAAATAGGCCAAATGGGAAAGGTTCCCTAGAGCCGAATAGTGGAAAAGATAATGATTGAAAAAGTAGGCCCTGGCCCCGAGGATCAGAAGAAACGAGTATAAATATAATGGCAATGAACTAGAAAATGTATGTAAGAATCACTTCTAAAAACTTAGTCAACAAGCTTTCTTGAGTAGAAGAACTGACTTGTCCGTCGGAGTGCTAATTCCGGCACCCCCGACTGGAGTATTTGTATCTTTGCAGGTGACTAGCTGAGGATCATTGGCGTCTTCCAGGATCTGAAGAGTATTTCCAAACCACTTCCCCACAATTGGCGCCGTCTGTGGGAATACTCAAATACATCCATGGAAGGCGTGACCGAAGATCCTCCGATAGCCACCGACGAGATCACACAGGGAGACGACCTCACCCCAGCTAATATGCTCGGAAAAGAAACCATCGCGGCACGACGCGTCTTGAACTTCGAGTCGCCAACAACTTCAGCACAAGAAATAATGCAGGCTATCATAGAACAAGCAAAGCAGAACGAACAAAGGCTCGAGAACATGATCGCTGAGAAAGAACGACTCCGTCAAGATTTGGCCCTGGAGGTAGCAAAATCTAGAGAGGCCATGCGCTAGGAACCAGAGCGACCTCCGAGGGCAGACGGGCAAAGACCTCGGGCTCGACCAAAGGATACCGATAGCAACTCCAACTCATCATCCACGGAGCTCGACGCAAGGGGACGATCCGAAACCTCCAGCTCCTCCGAAAGGGATCTGCGAACAAGGAACAAGCACAGGAGAAGCAGCTCAAACGAAGAAGACCAGCACGATCCTTTCGTTCGACGGATCGCAAGGGCGTTCCTGCCCAAGAAATTCAAAGCTCCATCGTTCACTCTTTACGACGAAAAATCAGATCCCACTGATCATATCCGTCATTACAAACAGGCCATGATGCTACACGCAGACAATGAAGCCCTCATGTGCCGAATATTCCCTAGCAGCCTAGGTCCACTAGCCGTCAGGTGGTACTACAAGTTGGAGCCAGCTTCGATTAAAAGCTTCCGACAACTGCAGAAATCCTTCAGGGCCAGGTTCATCACCAACGAGGTACAATCGAAACAGGCCGACTCCCTCTGGGCTATGCAGATCCAGTCGGGAGAGATGCTCAGAGCGTACTCGGCACGATATTGGGAGTGCTTCAACCTTGTTGACGACGCTTGCAACGACTCCATGGCCATCACCGCCTTCAAAATGGGTTTACATCCTGACAGTGTTCTACGCAGTTCCCTGACCAGAAGGCCCCCCAAAATAGTCTGGGCGTTGATGAAGAAAGTTGAAGAATGTTGTAAAGTCGAAGATGATGCCCTGAGGATAAAAGCCGGACAAATCTCCAGCAAAACGGCCCTCCCCGAAATCGCTCGACCAATAAGCTCCGTGCCGCCACCGAGCCGTGAGCCCCGGCAAGCAACGAAGCGAGATAAAAGGCGGGACTCCCGCCGATCAAGCGATCAGTGCCCGCAGCGAACGAACGAACAACTACAAGTCGACGGCAGACGCCAAGGCGAACCGACAAGAAGTATACTGAGAGTTGACAGCCGATCGCGACAATAATGACCAAAGTCCAACACCTTCCATTTTTCAAGTGGCCGTCGAAGATGGTGGGGCCTCCCGACACGGAGGAGGAGGGACGATGCGAATACCACAAAGATCACGGCCACGAAACCGAGAGCTGTTATGCGCTAAAGGATCATCTGGAGGAACTGGTGCAAGATGGTCGATTGCAGCAATACGTGAGCAAGGGAAGGCCAACCAAAGCATTAGCCTTGAGACAGGATTCACCTCCGCATGGTGTGATCCACATAATCTGATCTGCGGCATCCCCGACCGTGCATACGATCCAATCGCACCCAATTCCCCAAAAACATAACATGTCAACCGGCAGGCCCAGAGAAGCTCCGACAATTAAGTTCGATGACTCTGACCTCGTCGGAACAGTGGCCAACCACATCGATCCTTTGGTCGTCAAATTACACGTACGTCAGTTCAGCGTTGAACGCATTCTCATAGACCCAGGAAGCACTTCGGAAATCTTGTACTACAGAACTTTTGTTGAACTCGGCCTCAACAAGCCGGACCTATCACCGACGTCTCAGCCACTGTTCGGCTTCAACACGAATCCAGAGTATCCGTTGGGGAGGGTCGTGCTACCTGTTCGAGCGGGCTCAAAAACGGTTAACGTGGAATTCTTGGTTGTGAAGCTTCCATCGCCGTATAATGCCTCATGGGGCGCCCCTGGTTGCATGTCATGAAGGCTGTCCCAAGCACCTACCATCAGCTTATGCGCTTCCCAACAGACCGTGGCATTGAGGAGATCCGTGGCTCACCGCAATCTGCGCGAACGTAGACTTTATGAAGATCCATTTACGGACCCGACTTGTGGGATCTGATGCTTGTACTGGTACCATGTTTTAATGAAAATCGATTTTCTTTCACTCTCCTTCAAGCCTCTTAGGCCCAATTAAGCCTCCGGATTCGGAGCGTCCTTTGGTGCATGACACCTTAGGGCCGAATAAGTCTCCGGATTCGGAGCGCCCTTCGTGGATGTCACGATTGGCCAAATTAAGCCTCCGGATTCGGAGCGCCCTTTGGTGCAGGTCACCTTAGGGCCGAATAAGTCTCCGGATTCGGAGCGCCCTTTGTGGATGTCACGATTGGCCTAATTAAGCCTCCGGATTCGGAGCGCCCTTTGGTGCAGGTCACCTCAGGGCCGAATAAGTCTCCGGATTCGGAGCGCCCTTCGTGGATGTCACGATTGGCCCAATTAAGCCTCCAGATTCGGAGCGCCCTTTGGTGCAGGTCACCTTAGGGCCGAATAAGTCTCCGGATTCGGAGCGCCCTTCGTGGATGTCACGATTGGCCCAATTAAGTCTCCGGATTCGGAGCCCCCTTTGGTGCATGACACCTTAGGGCCGAATAAGCCTCCAGATTCGGAGCGCCCTTTGGTGCAGGTCACCTTAGGGCCGAATAAGCCTCCGGATTCAGAGCGCCCTTTCATGCAGGTCACCGTAGGGCCGAATAAGCCTCCGAATTCGGAGCGCCCTTCGTGGATGTCACGATTGGCCCAATTAAGCCTCTGGATTTGGAGCGCCCTTTGGTGCAGGTCACCTTAGGGCCGAATAAGTCTCCGGATTCGGAGCGCCCTTCGTGGATGTCACGATTGGCCCAATTAAGTTTCCAGATTCGGAGCCCCCTTTGGTGCATGACACCTTAGGGCCGAATAAACCTCCAGATTCGGAGCGCCCTTTGGTGCAGGTCACCTTAGGGCCGAATAAGCCTCCGGATTCGGAGCGCCCTTTGGTGCATGACACCTTAGGGCCGAATAAGTCTCCGGATTCGGAGCGCCCTTCGTGGATGTCACGATTGGCCAAATTAAGCCTTCGGATTCGGAGCCCCCTTTGGTGCATGACACGTTAGGGCCGAATAAGTCTCCGGATTCGGAGCGCCCTTCGTGGATATCACGATTGGCCAAAAAAAGTCTCCGGATCCGGAGCCCGTTTTAATTAACTAATTAAGCCGGAATCACTAATATGGTTCGCCGGACAAGGCGTGCCTTAGCCGACCCACGAGTGTGACCCATTCCAGTCAAACTCGCATCCCGTCTAAGGCAAGGGCCAATCCCTGAATACAGGAAAAATATTTAAGCTAACGATCCCTGAATACAGGAAAAATATTTAAGCTAAAATATTTAAGCTACACAAAAGTTCCGGTAGCAAACTTACCGATAGCAAACTAATAGCAAACTATTAAACCATACGAAATGACGTGCTTAACCATTAAAAGTTGGGATCAGGAACATTCATCCGGCATAGCTAAACAAAAGATTTTCAGAGTAAGACTCAACTATATGAAATAACACTTTTTATTTGATTAAAAAGTTGTTACATAGACGCAATCCGCGTTCGAACATTACAATATCTATCTCTAACTTCTAAGACAAATCAACCCATCGACCTAATTCTTGTCATTTGAACAACCATCGCGGCTCAAAACGCATCGATCTAACCGCGCCCGAATCGGCATGTCGTCGGGCCTCTAACACCATCGACAATGTCAAGGCCAAGATCCAAGACCAGGGAGGTTAGGGGTAACGGTCGTTGTGTCTCCTTTCGGGGCGATCTGCTTCAACGACTTGGAGGCTGACGTGTTTCGAGTTTCTCCTTTCAGCGGTCCACCCCCCACACCGGAGAATCCTCCGCCGCAAACGGAGAATCTTCCGCCGCAAACCATCTGAGCGCCAAGTTCGGTCAGAATTTGAGCTCCTGCAACTATCATCACCATCTGATGGTGAGAACTCTTGATCATCCCACGCAATAGATGCTAGTGAGCCAAATATGTTTGATTGCATGAGACGCCTGCCGCTTTTATTCTCAGTAATGGCCGCGATCTCGAGGCCCAAATCCCGAAGTGATTTTATCAACACTAAACCCCACGAAGACAGGCGACGGTCAACATTCTCCATGACCTAGTTAACCCAACGGTTGGCTAAAATGCGCGCGCATAGGCTGCGCAAGGGCAAAAATTACCTAGCCTAATCGGCTAGACATCTGGCATTCGAGCGAAGTCAAAATGCCGTAGCCCCTCCGATCCCTGGCTCACGGCTTCTTCAAATTTCAACCACACGCCGCAATGGCTTTATTCAAAAGTAAATGGCCATTACATGTAGGCCGATCACGCACAACGAATCGGCGCATCGATTTAACATGCTGAGTCCGATTGATGTATTTACGTCTATTCAAACATTTATGCAATCAAATTAAACACGCACACGCCGAATGTGGGAGACAATTTGATATTTTCAATAAAGTGTCTTTTATTCAAAAAACCAAGAAATTACATAATTGCGAACGCGACCAGCGTTCGAACCTTACAATAATTAAAGTCATACGGCGTCGCCCTCATCCTCACTCTTCTCAACCTCGAAAGCAGAAAACGGAAAGTCCTTACTGTGGTAGAGAGGTGACGCCGAATCGATGCCTGACAAGCGAAGAGATTCGGCGACTTGAGATGCCTTGATCCAACCATGCCTGAACCCACGATTTTCACATCGGCAAACCTCTTCGGCAAGCTTCTCCTTGGTCTTTTGGATTCCAACCAAGCGCCCTTCGTGAAAACCTTTTTCATAAGACCTCCCCTTGGCGGACTCCAATGCGAACATGCTCGCCGTTTCACGATCGGCAATGGCAGCGCTTATAAGCCGACTGGTAACCCTCTCTTCCACGATTGGATTCACCTGCCCTGCTGGTTGTACTTGAGCCGCTTTGATCTTTCTTAACTCACGTTCAGCCGCCTCCACGCGAGCCTCCAAACTGCGGATATGCTCTTCCTTTTTCTCCATTTCTCGGTGGGCAGCGCGCAATCGCATGCCGACTTCATAAGCCGTATAGAGCCCTTTCACCGCCCCATGAATGCCCTCGCGAAACACTTCGTAGTCCTGACGACCAACCATTGACTGCTGAACTTTCGGAGGAAATATTTGTCGAGCACACTCGACCGCCACGTCCGGATCTCGAACGATCGAGTCCGTTTCCGTCATGGGCTTATTCTTCACAAATACTGCAAAACTTAACGGGCACGGATTTGCGTCTGATCTCCTTTCGACTTGGGCGTGTGGCGATCTCCCCTAGGACTGCCTATCCCGTCTAGGCGACCTACTACAACGTCGAGGAGATTGACGCCTCTCTCGACCCATAGAACTCTTACTCCCAAAGACGCACGTGCAGTGTTCACTTCGATTCATATCACCGCCAAGCTCAGCTAATGTCTTGGCTTCCCCTTTGCTGTTAAAGAAGAGTTTGTTCGACATTCGCACAATAGATTTTCTCTCAGGAGTCTGAATCAGATACCTACCAGACTCTTAAAAGCTGTACCTTTGATCATTTAACACTCGCAGAGGCAGCACGATCGAGGCAAGTTCATTAATCGCGAAACCCAATCACCTGACGCTAACTAAGTTGACGGCAGGACAAGCTTTCGGCTCAAGTACCCAGCCGGCTCACAAGTTGATTCGGGCAAGAGCAGATTCATTAATCTGTTCGGCTAAACTACCCCAGCCGGCTCACGAATTGATTCCTCAGAGCCAGAGTTCTTATCATGAACCCCCTGGGGCAAGGACAGATTCATCAATCTAAGGGTCCAAGATCAGTAGGCAGTGAAATTACAAATGGTGATTTTGATGGGATATGTATTAAATATGTAGGAACCCAGATATTGACCAATCTTTTCCTCTCTACCTTCAGTGGTTAGCAACTTCAGATTCAAGTAAGGAAAAAACTAAAGTTTGGACAAACGATATTCTATGTACGGCTTGTTTAGAAGAGTTCTAGATAAAATCATTCGTGCCACAGTAAAATCATCCGGCTCACGAGTTGACTGGCAAGAGCAGATTTATCAATCTATTCGGACCAAGTACCCCAGCCGGCTCACAAGTTGATTCAGAGCTAGAATTCTTTTTATGAACCCCCTGGGGCAAGGGCAAATTCACAAATCGGGGTTTCCCCACAGTATATGCAATTCCATTTTACCAAATGCATTGACAAACACAGAACTCTTTCATTAAAATTAAACCACAGAACTCTTTCATACAAAGTGTGTGGTGGTAGCAAAAATTACAAGAACTCTTTCATACAAAGTGTGCGGTGGTAGCAAAAATTACAAGGAAATTTTCATTAATAAATTGCGCACAGATGCTAACCAATTTATACATGAAAACTACCCTGAACCAACAAAGCACTATCCAAAAGAAGAAAAACAAAAACAAAAAGACGCTTTCGATGCGGCTCCCAGATCATTAAATCGTATCGGATTCAAGTGGCTCAACATCCACCTGCTCATAAGGAATTGGCAAATCCAATGTAACCTCAGCGGCAGCAAGGGCTTTGAGCCACCCATGTTTGAACCCGCGATTCTCAAATTTGGACGCTTCTTCAACATATTCTGTCAGAGCGGCGCCTCTCCCTGCCTCAAAGGCCTCCGATTCGGCTTTGTCGCGGGCCGCCTTAAGCTCCTCTAACTGAGCTTCCGCTTCAGCAAGTGCTTCCTTGGAAAGTTTGAGCGATTCCTCGCTTGCATTTGCCCTACCCTTAGCATCAACACGAAGCTGTTCGGTGACGTGAACCCTCTCTTTCTCCGCTTCAGCTCGCGCGCTTTCCATTTCAGCTCTCATAATTTCGAACTCGGCCCTACTTTTCTGACCCTGCACCTCTGTTTGCAAATGGTCAATTCTCCCGAGAGCATTACGCAGGCGGCAACCCAAGTCGGCGATTCTTCCGATCGTCTGCAAAACAATTCGGTATGATTAGACGCCTTTAACAAACAAGAGCGAAATGAAGGTGACCTACCAGGAGTGCCGATTGAGCAGTTAGGGCAACGGCCATAATATCAGGCACGGCACCGAAGGCTTTGTTGTCAGCCGGCAGAGAAATTGAAGCCGCTAGGCTCAGAGCCACGGCTGGATCCTCGATGGCCGAAGTGTCGGATAAAATCGGCATATCCCTGATCTTTGGCTGAATAACGAACGGAGCGACCACGTCCGATTCTTCAAGCCGAGGCCGTTTACTACCAGGGCCAACTTCTGAACTCGCTTCTCCCTCGGCACCACACTTTTGGCCTTGCTCTGGAATCAGCCGTTCCCCATCGGCCTGTTCTCCACGCTCTTTTCCCGTATCGGACGCAGCAACCTCAACCATCCCCTCAGAAACGGGTACGAAGGGCTTGATCAAGCTAGGATCTGATGCGGCGCATTCAGCCTTCCTTCGGGCGGCCATCCGCTCGGCATTTCTTCTACGTGCCATCTGCGTTAGGCTTTCCTTCGCCATACCCTCAAAGAAATCGCCGGGTAGATCCCCCAAATTCGCAAAAATATCCCCGGAAGATAAATCTGTTCGTCCTGAGGCGGATGGCTCGGTGGCCTCAAATGCCGAGCGTACGGCCTCGTCGCCCTCTACAACCCTCGGAGACTCCGTAGGATCGTGATAACCTCTACAAGTGGCTCAGCGTCTTCCCCCAAATCAGAAGCTACGAGACCGATCTGCCTAAGGTTTTTGAAGCTGGGGAAGATAAGGGCCGAGAGCTGTTGATTGCCGGCTGGAATCGGAATGTTATCTGCAGTTGAGAAAGTAGTGTAAGTGGGTTCGTACCGAAGGAGAATATGGGCGGCTCTCCCTTGATGTTGTACGTTTGGGCGGCCGAAATATCTGAGTGCAGTCTTGATTTCCCCAAGAACCACGTTGTCAACCGAAGTCAGAATTTTCTTCAACCTATTACCTGCAGAAGATAAAAAGCGATTTAGGGAAAAGAGAATAAGAGATAGACCAACAAACAAGACATTGCGTGGCAACTGGTCACCCTTATGTTCGAATAGGATCCACCGATCCTCCTTTCAAATGAACTCCCAATTACCTCGGACGTTGACCATTACGTCGTCAACCCGCTTACGTAATCGGCAAGCATAGTCACCAAGTGATGGTCGATCTTTTGCCTGAGAAAATATCGCCCGGTAGGACGGAGGATTTGGCTAAGGCGTAACAATGCCGAATGGCCGGAATCCCAAGGTTAATCCTAAGGCGTCGATTCAACTCTACAAACCCCATGATGATTCGAAAGAAATTTACATTGGGTTGAGAAGGAATCAAACCCCAATAGCGAGAACGGCCCTAAAAAGTGGGTGTAGAAGCGAACCCGCCCTCCATAATGGATAAAAGAGAATACGATCGTGTTTTGATCTCCTCTCCATGTCGAGAGCGTTGTCCGTTACAAGGGATAAATGGACGTCGTCAGAATAGAAAAATGTTGTTAGGAAACCGGAGATACGATCCTCAGAAAGGAGGTCTTTCAAATGTTTGGCCATCTTAGCAAAGAACTAAATATTCGCCGAAGCTAAAATAGCAAACAGAAAATAGGATTACAAAGAAGGGGTAAGGAAACTTACGAAGAGTAGATGAGACAAGGGAAGACGGGAAGAAGTTGCAGAAAACGCGAGTCACGGAGGGATATGCACTGGCGATCCAAAACTCTCAGAAAATCGACGAAATGTGAATTCGAAAGGACTAAAGTTTCAAATCACAATAAATGCTGAGATACACATGAATAGAGCGGGAAAGCGTAATGATGAGCAAAAAGGCGCGCGCCTCCTGACATATATTGGGGCACGCGAAGCCGCTTGACGCTAAACTTCTCAAATTCTGAACCAAACACACCTATTAACTGCCGTCAACAGGGAGTTCGGAGGGCAATTATGGTAGCCGAATAATTGGCAAAGATAAAGGAGGTATATTTCAGAAGCTTGACGCTAGCCAGCAGATATCCCGCAAGGATAAGGGGCCGAATAGGATAAATAGGCCGAATGGGGAAGGATCCCTAGAGCCGAATAGTGGAAAAGATAATGATTGAAAAAGTAGGCCCTGGCCTCGAGGATCAGAAGAAATGAGTATAAATATAATGGCAATGGACTAGAAAAGGTATGTAAGAATCACTTCTAAAAACTTAGTCAACAAGCTTTCTTGAGTAGAAGAACTGACTTGTCCGTCGGAGTACTAATTCTGGCACCCCCGACCGGAGTATTTGTATCTTTGCAGGTGACTAGCTGAGGATCATTGGCGTCTTCCAGGATTTGAAGAGTATTTCCAAACCACTTCCCCACAGATATATTAATGGGAATTTTTAAAGCTATTTGGGAAAAGTAATTGGAAATTTAATTTGAATGCATATTTGGGTGGTTAACTTTGTACTATAAATTGAAGACCCTAGAGACTTCAGAAACCAGAACAAGGGACATATTTATGATCATCGCAATTTTTAGAGTCACCTGGGAACTTTAATTGAAATGTGATTTTGCGCGATTCGTAAGGCCACGTTTGGCTCTCCTCATTGTGTTAAGCCATGTGTGTGTGTGTGTTTATTTAGATATATAGATATGTTTGTGAGTGATTGGTCTCATCTTTTAGGAGCCAAAATATCTAAAAGAGAGAGAAGAGAACCGTGGGGGAGAAACGAGAGGAGAGACCCAGAAAAGCTTAACAATCATGGGGGTTTGAAGGGAATTGAAGAAAGAGAAGGGAGAACAACCATGGAGGCTTGAGGAAATGGAGGAGAGTTAAAAGGAAGTCAAAGATTGAACTAAGGTATGATCACCTATCTTGAATCCTTATGTTTAAAGCATCAAATACATGAAATCAAGGATTGATATAGAAGATATGAGCTTTGAACCCCAACTATGGCTATATTATATTCATGTGTCCTTGTGCTTGGAAATTGAGTAATAGTTTGAGGTTATGATGTTTGATGGAGATTAATAATATGAAATTTGTTATGTATTAAAGGGTTTTGGGCTTTGATTTACATGGAAGTAAGGTTTGATTTTGAAAATGGGAAGTCCCAATTTTTCAGCCATTTTCGGATCAAGAATTGTCGAGGGCCACCGCGTCTTGTCTGTTCCCCACACGTGTGGAGACAGCTCTGTCCAGCCAACTTTGAACAAGCATATCGTTTTCATCCGAACTCCGTTTTGTGTGATTCTTGAGCCTAAAATCAAGCCCCGGAAGTCTAGTTTCCAACGGCGGTGGTATCACACCCAAATTATAAATACTGAAATAGTTATGGCCAAATTAATGACGACTGTTCACTTTCTGTCAACCAGTTTTGTACCATTTCTTCACCTAAACCATTTCCCATCGATTTCTCCTATTTTCTGAGAGATGGATTATAACTTATTAAAGAATAATGAGCTTGGTACCACCATGGCTAATTGATTGAATGATCAAAGAGAATAAGTAAAGGATCGAGTATAATCTCATATTATGTGTTGTGCAATGTACTTGTAGGTCGAGACGAGGACATCAACCCATTACTACCGGGAGCCGATCACTTTGAGTAATAGTACTATCAATGTACATCTAGTACAGTTAATAATTATTGTTATTAACATTCTGTTCTCCGTGGACAACTATGTTAACGTGTTTGTTGATTGGGAATTGGTATAAACATTGAAAGATTTAGCATACATTGATATGACTTTGAAATTATTCTGCATTCCAACCACAGTGAACGATTATCGGTAACGTGCAATAACATATAAATTACCAATGATTTCGCATTTAAATGGGAACGTAATACCCCGAATGTTCTGTCAGGAACTCCTATCATCTGTTTGGTTCAATATATGTCTTGTGACATAGATATCTGCTAAAGAGGATTAGCATAATTGGATAATACTATAGTAGTGCATTTTCCTTACCGTTAAAAGACATTTTATTAATGTTCTGTTATCCGTAAATTAACCTTAATGATTCATGATGATCAAGTGGAACAATGATGCTTGTGTATCCCGAATCATTTTGTTTTGTCAATGATGAATCAAGACTGTTCTGAGGTAAATTGTTCTGTCCCTACAAATAGTATTGTGATGGCACGTGTATAATCTATGGGATACGCTATCCTTATTGCTAATAATTATCATTAGTATTCTGTTAAATGTAAACTAACTACGTTAACTCATGTGAATGATTGGAAGAATCTGTGTGCCTCTGTATAACTCTGAAACTAGTCTGTTCTGATGATATCTAAGGTTATTCTATTTCGTTATTTGTTCCGTCTATGCCATGACATGATAAGACCTATTATTTCTGGTATGGAACAAAGTGTTGTACGAAACTAAGTGCTGCAATGCGAGTCACCTCTAGAATCCGTACGAGCCACCTCTTGAATCCATACATATGTGATCTGGGCCGATGGCCATTCTGTTATTTCTGGGCTGATAAGCCGTTCTGTTATTTCTAGGCTAATAAGTCGTTTTGTTATTTCTGGGCCGATGGCCGTTTTGTATCTGTTAGGCCTATGCCCGTTCTGTATATTATTAGGCTTAAAGCCACTCTGTTAAGGAAATTGGGCCCATGGCGGTTCTACATAATATAATTCATCATATGCCTCTACAGTGATATACTTTGCTGTTTAAGTTAACCATTACATTATTTATGTGCTATTATTCACTGTGTTTTACTCACTCTGTATTTTGTCTATTTCTGTAGGTAATCAACCGGGAGGCCAGTCCTAACCCTTAAGGCTTGTCCCTCTCTTGTCAACCTCAGTGTGTCCAGGCACTTAAGATGAAACCCGTGCATTTTGCAAAGTCTTACTAAGTTTTGGCTCATACTTTGGTTGTCTACCTATGATTGAATGTACATAACCCTTTCTTCTGTAATACTTGTGTAAGAATATGAATAACTGTAATTGAAGCTCGGGTGTATGTCTCTCTGTATATTACCTACCTAATACAATGTTTACGGTCTTGGCATGGTAGTAGTAGCTCAATGGATGATGTTTTATGTTATTTTATATTATTAATGCTTCCGTTCAGACCCCATATATTACATATATCAGGTTAAGTGTCCGTTTCTGAATAAGTCATGCCCGAAACTTTTAGGGGCTGGTTTGGGGCATGACAAGTGGTATCAGAGCACGAGCTGCTATCTCACACACGAATCCATTGAGTTTTAGGATGTCTAGAAAGACTTAGGCATCATGCATAATGTTCTGAAAGTACATGAAAAGATTGATGGCAACGTTAAATGTATATGTTCTACTTGCTAACTCTGATTATTACGATCTATGTCTGTTGTATATTCTTTTATTACCTTTGTTTATCTTACATAGATTGGTGAACAATGCAAGACATGTAGATGGGATTAAATCAACAATATTGCACTGCGAAAGCGTGGTAAGAATTTGAGCTGATCGGTATGACAATTTATATGTAAATGATTAGATAAAATGTGTGTTATCAGTTGTTAGTCGTCTGTGGGAAATGATGACGATATAATTGGGCTTTTTAGCATCTATTTAAGTGAATTGAGTAAACTCTAAGTATGGGATATTTCTAAGACCAAAGGAAATGCTATATGTGATATTCTAACTTTATGCTATAGTTATGTCTTCCTTACCATAACAATGTTTAGATCTGTGATTTTGAGAAATTATTGTATTTGGATATTTTGATAAGATGTGTTTTGCGTAATAATTGAAATTGTGTTAAGTAGGACCGGTTGTAAGAAGAAGTCATGCATATAGTAACTCCTCTTAAGATTGTGAAAGGAATCAATTAATTATGAATTTACTTCTTGCTGACAGTTTAAATAGATAAGCTATGCTAGGTAATTAGTTATTAACCTTGAAACAATATGTAAGTAATAGGATTTCGTGAACTAACGAAATTACCGACAACTTCTGATACGGAATTATTGATGATGTCTAATGAGTATTGTTTATGTGTGATCGAAATTTGACTGCGGGAATCTGTACTCTGACCTCTGTAATCTGTCATTTGTAATCTGAAATCTGAAATCCGTAATCTGTAATCTGTTTGTGTATAACCTGTAATCTGTAATTGGGACTCCTTATAAGGAATAGTCGAATGACATAAGGAACTCTGTCTATGATACGTGTCTATCCATATGATACTCGCAAAACAATAGATAATCATTAACTAATTTAACATCAAATCTAAATGATTGGAAACCTGATGAGTTACTGCAAAAATTAGAATTCTGCCTCTGTGTTACTCATTTAAGATTGAGAAATCATCTTTCTGATATATGCCTGTGTAGATATGCAAATGTCAGATATTGCAAATTAATCCTTTATTGCCTAGTTGAAGGCTATAATGTAAACTAATCTGCATGACACTGTGAATTTTGACAGAAACAAATGGTTATGGGGATAATCCATAATGATGAGGGGTTAACGGTACATATTGGGCATTCACTTCCTCTTGCATGTTCATACAGATTTGTATAATATGCACTACATGGTTCCGAATTGATTTACTATCATGTTGAACTAATCTTGCCAAGAATTCTGGTTAAATCGCTTTGTCGTGATACTGTTGAATTTCTAGATATTATGGAACCCAAATGGATGTGATTACTGTATACCTAATGACATTATGACCCTATGAATGAATCTGGTATGAATAATGTACGCGAAGTAACTGGACACTCTGCCTGTAATAATTGACTGGATCGGATGACTGGTCTATAATTTATGTATGGTTGTTTGCTAACCCACTATAATTATCCATTGTGAATACAAACCATGTGGTTGATCTTGTACCCTACAGTAGGAAGAGAAAGAATTAACTGAATTGTGGAATATTGAGATGATTAAAAAGAGGTCAAATTAATTTGTAATACTTGTTGAGAGAGGATGTGTATTTTACTGTTATGACTGATTAATTAAACATGATTAAGTAGGGAACGTTTCCTCAACTTTTGAGGAATTATGATAGTTGGGGTTATGTGTGAACCTAAAGAGTTTGAACTGTGTTTGATAGCTTATGAGTCACATGTAAGCGACTATTGAAGTGAATCCATTTTTGAATACCCTTAAGTTGCTATACTATGTGGAAGGAATGACTTGTGGATCAATAAATTGAAATGTACGAGGGTTGTGAATAATGAGATGATGCTTTGATGTTATTGAGTACTATTATCAATTGGGCTGCCAATTGACCAGTAAAGATGAATTACTTGTGATTCTGGGAGCAAACTCCATTGAAATTGACTGTATAAGACTGTGACTGACTAAATAATTGAGAATTGTTACCTACCTACGACGGCACTTGACTTGTAGCAGGATAAATCAAGTTTGGAGGACCAAACTTTTTAAGGTGGGGAGAATGTAACGACCCCAAAATCTGTATTAGAGATTACCTTTACGGCCTTATGGGTTAATGCATTTTAATTTAATGATATGTGTTCAAATTGAGGAATTAACTGTTGAGCTACGGCTTTAAAATTTAAATTACCGACCTTTACGGGTTCTGAAATCACAATTGAGGACTTGGATATATTAATGGGAATTTTTAAAGCTATTTGGGAAAAGTAATTGAAAATTTAATTTTAATGCATATTTGGGTGGTTAACTTTGTACTGTAAAGTGAAGACCCTAGAGACTTCGGAAACCAGAACATGTGACATATTTATGATCAACGCAATTTTTAGAGTCACCTGGGAACTTTAATTGAAATGTGATTTTGCGCGATTCGTAAGGCCACGTTTGGCTCTCCTTATTGTGTTAAGCCATGTGTGTGTGTGTGTGTTTATTTAGATATATAGATATGTTTGTGAGTGATTGTTCTCATCTTTTGGGAGCCAAAATATCTAAAAGAGAGAGAAGAGAACCGTGGGGGAGAAAAGAGAGGAGAGACCAAGAAAAGCTTAACCATCATGGGGGTTTGAAGGGAATTGAAGAAAGAGAAGGAAGAACAACCATGGAGGCTTGAGGAAATGGAGGAGAGTTAAAAGGAAGTCAAAGATTGAACTAAGGTATGATCACCATCTTGAATCCTTATGTTTAAAGCATCAAATACATGAAATCAAGGATTGATATAGAAGATGTGAGCTTTGAACCCCAACTATGGCTATATTATATTCATGTGTCCTTGTGCTTGGAAATTGAGTAATAGTTTGAGGTTATGATGTTTGATAGAGATTAATAATATGAAATTTGTTATGTATTAAAGGGTTTTGGGCTTTGATTTACATGGAAGTAAGGTTTGATTTTGAAAATGGGAAGTCCCAATTTTTCAGCCATTTTCGGATCAAGAATCGTCCGAGCCGCACGCGGCGGCATCGTTTCCCTAACGCGCGGAGACAAATCTGTCACCAACTTTGAACAAGCATATCTTTTGCATCTGGACTCCGTTTTGAGTGATTCTTGAGCCTAAAATCAATCCCCGGAAGTCTAGTTTCCAACGGCGGTAGTCTAACGCCCAAATTCTAAACACAGAAATAGTTATGGCCAAATTAGTGACGACTGTTCACTTTCTGTCAACTAGTTTTGTAACATTTCTTCACCTAAACCATTTCCCATCGATTTCTCCTATTTTCTGAGGCATGGATTATAAATTATTAAATAATAATGATCTTGGTACCGCCATGGCTAATTGATTGAATGATCAAAGAGAATAAGTAAAGGATCGAGTATAATCTCATTTTATGTATTGTGCAATGTACTTGTAGGTCGAGACGAGGACACCATCCCATTACTATCGGGAGCCGATCACTGTGAGTAATAGTACTATCAATGTACATCTAGTACTGTTAATAATTATTGTTATTAACATTCTGTTCTCCATGGGCAACTATGTTAACATGTATGTTGATTGGGAATTGGTATAAACATTTAAAGATTTGGCATACATTGATATAACTCTGAAATTATTCTGCATTCCAACCACGATTAACGGTTATCGGTAATGTGCAATAACCTATAAATTACCTATGATTTCGCATTTGAATGGAAACGTAATACCCCGAATGTTCTGTCAGGAACTCCTATCATCTGTTTGGTTCAATATATGTCTTGTGACGTAGATATCTGCTAAAGAGGATTAGCATAATTGGATAATACTATAGTACTGCATTTTGCTTACGTTAAAAGACATTTTATTAATGTTCTGTTATCCGTAAATTAACCTTAATGATTTATGATGATCAAGTGGAACAATGATGCTTGTGTATCCCGAATCATTCTGTTTTGTCAATGATGAATCAAGACTGTTTTGAGGTAAATTGTTCTGTTCCTACAAATAGTATTGTGATGGCACATGTATAATCTGTGGGATACGCTATCCTTATTGCTAATAATTATCATTAGTATTCTGTTAAATGTAAATTAACTACGTTAACTCATGTGAATGATTGGAAGAATCGGTGTGCCTCTGTATAGCTCTAAAACTAGTATGCTCTGATGATATCTGAGGTTATTCTGTTTTGTTGTTTGTTCCGTCTATGCCATGATATGATAAGACCTATTATTTCTGGTATGGAACAAAGTGTTGTACGAAACTAAGTGCTGCAATGCGAGTCACCTCTAGAATCCGTACGAGCCACCTCTTGAATCCATACATATGTGATCTGGGCCGATGGCCGATTCATTATTTTTGAAATGATAAGCCGTTCACATTATTTCGGGGTGATAAGCCGCTCATTATTTCGGTGATGGTCGTTCTGATAATTCTGGGCCTATGGCCGTCTGTATCTGTTAGGCCTATGCCCGTTCTGTATATTATTAGGCTTAAAGCCACTCTGTTAAGAAAATTGGGCCCATGGCGATTCTACAGAATATAATTCATCATATGCCTCTACAGTGATATACTTTGTTGTTTAAGTTAACCATTACATTATTTATGTGCTATTATTCACTGAGTTTTACTCACTCTGTATTTTGTCTATTTCTGTAGGTAATCAACTGGGAGGCCAGTCCTAACCCTTAAGGCTTGTCCCTCTCTTATCAACCTCAGTGTGTCCAGGCACTTAAGATGAAACCCGTGCATTTTGCAAAGTCTTACTAAGTTTTGGCTCATACTTTGGTTGTCTACCTATGATTGAATGTATATAGCCCCTTCTTCTGTAATACTTGTGTAAGAATATGAATAACTGTAATTGAAGCTCGGGTGTATGTCTCTCTGTATATTACCTACCTAATACAATGTTTACGGTCCTGGCATGGTAGTAGTAGCTCAATGGATGATGTTTTATGTTATTTTATATTATTAATGCTTCCGTTCAGGCCCCATATATTACGTATATCAGGTTAAGTATCCGTTTCTGAATAAGTCATGCCCGAAACTTTTAAGGGCGGGTTTGGGGCGTGACAAGTGGCATCAGAGCACAAGTTGTTATCTCACACACGAATCCATTGAGCTTTAGGATATCTAGAAAGACTTAGGCATCATGCATAATATTCTGAAAGTACATGAAAAGATTGATGGCAACGTTAAATGTATATGTTCTACTTGCTAACTCTGATTATTACGATCTATGTCTGTTTTATATTCTATTATTACCTTTGTTTATCTTACATAGATTGGTGAACAATGCAAGACATGCAGATGGGATTAAATCAACAATATTGCACTGCGGAAGCGTGGTAAGAATTTCAGCTGATCGGTAAGACAGTTTATATGTAAATGATTAGATGAAATGTGTGTTATCGGTTGTTAGTCATCTGTGGGAAATGATGACGATATAATTGGGCTTTTTAGCATCTATTTAAGTGAATTGAGTGAACTCTAAGTATGGGACATGCCAGGGACCAAGGCATCAAAGCAAGAGAAGAGTAACGGCTCCCTGAAGCGAGGCCGAGGTAATACAAATTTTAATAGACAAGAAACAGGACTAAGGATAAAAAAACCAACCTTACTATAGAGCACCGAAGAAGATCCCTGGTGAATTTATGAGAAGGAGCCTGGGAAAACACTGTGCCTATCACAATGAGGATGGGCACCTGACTTAGGGGTGCAGAGCCCCAAAGACACATCTGGAAGACCTTGTGAGACAAGGTCACTTGAGGGACGTAGTAGATGAGACCAGAACAAGGGAAGAGCAAGCAAGGCTGCCCCAAGCACCAGCAGCACCACCTCCACTAGCACCACAACCGCAAGTAGACAGATCTCGAGTGATCAATATGATTCACTCGAGGGTTAATGAGAATGAGGTACGTGGGGAGACTCAGAGGGCGAGACACTTACAACATGTGTATCAGGTCCAGCAAAAAAGGCCCAGGGCAAACGAGTGCCAGGAACCAATTGTTTCCTTTACTAAAGCTAACCTAGACATGGTGCATCATCCACACAACGATGCTCTAGTGATATCCCTGAAGATTACAGAATGTCAGGTAAGACGTATTCTAGTTGACAGGGCAGCTCTTGTGACATCATGTATGTCAGATGTTACAAGGAGCTCGACCTTCACAAAGATGATCTGGAACAGTCCAACAGTCTAATGATCGGGTTCAATGGAACGCCGATATGGCCTTTGGGGGCAGTAAATTTGGAGGTGTAGGCGGGCACCAGGAAAGTGAGCATAGAGTTTACAATCACTGACACCCCCTCACCTTACAACGTTATCTTGGAAAGATCGTGGTTACACGCAATGAGGGTTGTTCCCTCAACATTGCACCAACTATTGCGATTCCCAACAGAATAGGGAATTGAGGAGATAAGAGTATATCAAGTACAGGCGAAGAATTGCTCCATGGCAGCAATGAAATCCACCTGCAACGTACGAGAAGCAGACACAGCCGAGATTGAGGATGAGGACATAGAGGTCCTGGATGACGTCGACAAAGAACCAACAGAGAAAAGTGAGGAAGCCCTGAAGAAAATTCTAGTCCAACAAGGAGATGATGAGCGTTTCTTCCTTCTCGGCTCAGGATTGGCTGAGGAGGAAGAAAGGGAGTTCGAAGGCTTCCTATGAGCAAACATTGAGGTGTTTTCCTGGATTCCATACGAGATACCAGGCATTGACCTCGAGGTCACTTGCTATAGACTGAATATGGACAGGTCGGCTAAACCTGTCATCCAATGAGCACGAAGACCAACGTTGATGCACGTTGAGGCAATAAAAGATGAGGTAAGAAAACTATTGGATGCCAGAGCCATTCGAGAGGTAAACTACCCAACTTGGTTGTCAAACACAGTAGTTGTAAAGAAAAAGAATGGGAAGTGGAGGGTCTGTGTGGACTTCACTAGCCTGAATAAGGCTTGTCCTAAAGACAGTTCTGCACTCCCCAAAATTGATCAATTGGTGGATGCCACTTCAGGGCATGGAAGCATGAGCTTCCTAGACGCATACAGGGGGTACCATCAGATAGCAATGTACCCCTTTGATGAAGAGAAGACTGCATTTGTCACCCCAAAAAGGCTATATTGCTACAAAGTGATACCCTTTGGGTTGAAAAGTGCAGGAGCAACCTACCAGAGGTTGGTGACCAAGATGGTCAGACATCTAATTGGAAAAACAGTGGAAGTATACATTGATGACATGGTCGTGAAGACCAAAGAACCTGAGGATCATCTGGCTGACTTGAAGATAGTTTTCGACATCCTTAGAACATATCAGCTTCGACTCAATGCATCGAAGTGCACATTTGGAGTTGAGACTGGTAAGTTCTTAGGATACTTGGTTACCAGAAGGGGCATTGAGGCAAGCCCAGATCAAATCAGGGCTATCCTGAACTCGAAGAGCCCGACATCGGCAAAACAAGTGCAGATGTTAACTGGAAGGGCCGCAGCCCTGAATAGGTTCATGAACAGAAGTTTTGACAAATGAAAACCATTTGTTAATCTAGTGAAGAAGGCCATAGATTTTTTATGGACAGAGGAGTGTGAAGTCGCCTTGTTCGACTTAAAAAAATACCTGACCACAACTCCAGTTCTCTCGAATCCAGCATCTAGAGAGGAGTTGTTTTTATACTTGGCGGTTTCAGAGCATGCAATGAGTGCAGTGATAATCAGAGAAGACAAGGGAGAACAGAGGGTAGTTTACTATGTAAGTAAAACCCTAGCAGGCGCAGAGACCAGGTATTTACCCCTGGAGAAATTGACATTGGCCTTGATAATGGCCTCTAAGAAGTTGAACCACTATTTCCAAGTCCACAAGATTGTGGTATTGACTGAGCACCCATTGAAGTCTCTGCTACAACAAGGAGATCTGGCAGGCAAGATAGCTAGATGGGCAATAATACTAGGCCAATACGACCTAGAATTTAGTCCCAAAATAGCAATAAAAGGCTAGGTTCTGTCCGACTTCGTGGCTGAGTTCACACCTAATGCCCTCCCACGTCGAGCTCCGATGAGCCGTGGCTTAGGATGTCCAGGAGAACAAGAAGAGACCCAGCTGGGAGTGAAAAACCCCACAACAGAGCAGAAGAAAGAAGAGAAACTCAAGCCCTACGATATTTACATCGGCGACTACTTTCGCCTGTTTGTTGATGGGAGTTCAAACCGATAAGGAGCGGAGGTAGGAGTAATGCTAGTATCTCTAGATGGACGAATGTTAGAGCAATCAATTTGTTTGGGGTTCAAAGCCTCCAACAATGAAGCAGAGTATAAAGCACTAATCGCAGGATTGAAGCTGGCAGCAACAATGGAAGCTGACGAGCTGGTAGTCTTCTGTGACTCCCAGCTTATTGTGAACTAGGCAACAGGAAAAATATACAGCCCGAGATGAAAGAATGATAGCCTATGTCAAAGAGGTTGTTAGACTACTGTCCCTATTTCAAGACTGCCGACTACAGCAGGTTAGCCGAGATGACAACAGTCACGCTGATGCCTTGGCTAACCTAGCTAGTGTAATGAAATCAGGGGAGGCAAGGACAATAATGGTTGACTATTTGTTAGGACCAAGTGTGGAACCACTAATCACAGAGTATGAAGCAATGTGTGTGGAGATGAGACCAAGTTGGATGGATGCAATAGTAGTATTCCTTAGAGATGAGAAGCTACCAGAGGACAGAAAAGAGGCACGCAAGACCAGACTGAAGTCGGTGAGGTTCAGTCTAACAGCAGAAGGACATCTCTACAGAAGGTCTTTCACTGGTCCCCTTTTGAGATGTGTGCATCCGTCACAAGTTGAAGACTTCTTGTATGAAATACACAAAGGGGTATGTGGAAGCCACGCTGGAGGAAGGTCACTTGCTCATAGGGCCATTACTTATGGGTATTGGTGGCCCTACATGTAGAAAGATGTTGAAGCCTATATCAGAAAGTACGAGAAGTGTCAAAGGTTCGCACCGTTGATACAATAACCAGCAGCAGATTTGAACCCAGTATCTAGCCCTTGGCCATTTGTCCAATGAGGCATGGATCTAGTTGGGCAATTACCCCAAGCAACTGGACAGAGAAAATTCCTGCTAGTAGCAACAGATTACTTCACCAAGTGGGTAGAAGCAGAGCCCCTTGCAAAGATTCGGGATATTGATATGAAGAACTTCATATGGAAGAACATCATCTCTAGGTTTGGGATCCCAAGGGCAATAATAACAGACAATGGCACGCAGTTTGACAGCAAGCTAATCAAGAGCTTCTGTGCAAAGTACAAAATCAAGAATTATTACTCTACTCCAAGCTTCCCTCAGAGTAATGGTCAAGCAAAATCATCCAATAAAACAATTCTGGATGGGATCAAGAAGATGTTGGAAGAAGCAAAAGGAAAGTGGGTGGATGAGTTGCCTAATGTACTCTGGGCATATCGGACTATGCCGAGAAAATTAACTGGGGAATCCTTATTTACCATGGCTTATGGCACCAAAGCAGTCATCCCACTAGAAGTCGGCATCCCAGGGATCAGAACCCAGAGAGTAGAGAATGGGACTAATGAGGCATTCTTGGCCAGAGATCTAGACCTGTTGGAAGAAAGAAGGGAGAGAGCAGCAATTTGGTTAAGGGCATACCAGCAATAACTTACTAGGGCTTACAATAAGCAGGTTAACCCAAGAGAATTCAAAGTTGGGGACCTTGTGCTGAGGAAAGTGGTCGGCAGCAAGAAGGATCCCAGAGAGGGCAAGCTTGGCCCAAATTGGAAGGGACGTTATAGAATTATCTCGGTTGTGGGTAATAGTGCATATCGGCTTGAAGACAGAGATGGCAAAGAGTTGCCAAGACCCTGGAACACCTGCAACTTGAAGTTTTTCTATCATTAGATTTTTGTTTTTTAAAGTTTATGTTATTAGCCAAAGTAATAATAAAATTTTAACTTGATTTTTAATTACAAACCTGTGTAATTTGACCAACCAGTCCTTTGGCGATGTTTCTAAATGAAACATGACGAATAACTTAGACTTATTAATGGCAGAGTTGAATTATACTTGCATATAATAGAGTTGAACTAAGTTGGCAATGTTTCTAAGTAAAACATGACGAATAACTTAGACTTATTATATGACAGAGTTGAATTATACTTGCATATAACAAAGTTGAACTAAGTTGGTGATGTTTTTAAGTGAAACATGATGAATAACTTAGACTTATTATATGGCAGAGTTGAATTATACTTGCATATAATAGAGTTGAACTAAGTTGGCGATGTTTCTAAGTGAAGCATGACGAATAACTTAGACTTATTATATGGCATAGTTGAATTATACTTGCATATAGTAGAGTTGAACTAAGTTGGATTAACCTAGACTTGCCATGTCGGCAGAATCAAACTCAGATTGGAACTAAGTGCATTTCAGTAAAATTAACAGAGAAGCCAAGGTTGAGAACCTTGGCTAGTCTTTGTTTCTAACTGCGGCAACAAGATCATAGGCACATGCTTAATGTGAACATAAGTAAAACTTAAGTTCACATTAGGGGACAGAGAGCTGGAGAATGATGAATAAAGTTTAAAGTGCATAGGAGTTGGAATTTTATAGAAAAATTTACAAGCTAGAGTTGGCTTAACACTTGTTGAAAATTTCAGAAAAATTTTCAAGTTGAAGGTAAGCCGAGGTAATATTATAAGAGGTACATACGTACTTGCCGAGATGACTAGGTTGCCCAACATGGGGAGTATAGAAGACAGAAGTCTTGATAAGTAAGAGTGAAGTGGCAAGTTTAAAACAACACTTGCGAAAATATTTTTATAACATTCTCAAGTGTTAAGCCAAGGCCGAGATAAACAATTACGAGGTTATGTCCAAGGTATTCTACTTCGAAGAGGTTATACAGATGAAGGTGTACAATGAAGATATGCAAAATTATTCTAAGTATGGAATGATAAACATACATAGGAAAAAAGAAGGCATACATTCAACACTTGGAAGAAAATATAAGACTTGCATTCAGAAGAGAAACTTGTTCAGATACAAAAAGGCACTTTGGCCTGGCATAGGAGACTACTTGTTTATCTACAAAGACAAAAGGGGCACATCGGCCAAATATAAAGCTAACATCATTCAAAAAAATAAAAAGTACAAAGTATGGAAGTAAAAGCTTCTAGCTAGACTACTTGGCATTGGTGGCAGGATGTGTCTCGGCCCCAGAAGACAACTGTGAAATCTTCTCAGCAGTTCTCTCAACCTCGAGCTCGGCGTCAATTTCTTGCAGAGTTTGATCGAGGCTCCTCTCGGCGATTGGCACCTCGGACGTAGTCTTCTTAGGGAGGCACTTTTTGAGATCTCATCCTCCTCATCCTGAGTAAAGTCCAGGACTTGCTCATTCAGAGTTGGGGACTTGGCCTCAACAGAACCCTCAGCATCGACTGCCACCTCGACTTCTTCATCTTCTTCTTCTACTTCGTCTTCTCCTTCTCCTTCTTTCCCCCCCAACCTTAGCCTCAGACTGGCTTGAAGCAGGAGCGAATGGCACTGCAAGTCAGCCTTCATCACGAAAGAGAGAATCCTCGGGGACAACCAACTCTTTCACAGCAGCCATCCAACCAAGGGTGTAACCCTTGTTGCATGCCTATCTGACTTGTTTTTTGTACTCCTCGTGGATGTCAGCTGCCCCCTCAGCATAGGCCTTTTCGGTCGCCACTTTGATCTCGGTGTCCTTTGTGGCTAAGGCACTTCGGGGCTTTACTTGGGTTTCGACAGTTTTTGCTTCGGCCTATTTTATTTTGGCCTTGAAAACCTTAGCAACAGCCTTAGCAGCACTTGTCTTTTTCTCGGCTTGATCTTGGGCTTGCTTAGCTGCCTTGGTTTGATCTAGCAGGACTTTCATCTTGGCCTCGGCATTGTTTAAAGATTTAAGCAAGCCAGCAGTTTTCGTGGTCTTGTGGACCAACTCATTCTTCAATTCCTCAGCCTTCATTGCGAAAGTGTGGGCGTGCTGGATTGCCTAGAAAAATCGAAATGAACAAAGTTAGTAAACGTTTTTGTGCTATGAAGAACTTAAAAGCAGAAAATAGAGAGTGTCAAGTGTTGGGAATTTACCAAGATGGAGTACTTCATCATCAGAGCAAAATTCTCATATTCACTGACCTCGGCCATACGATTGAGGTCAGTTGGAAAGAGCAGTGTAGTGGAGAGGGCGACACCAACTTCGATGTTGTCGATAGCACTGTCACTCGCTCTGACTGGCTTGTCATCAATGGTAATAGATGGGGCCCAGGGGTCGTTAGGTTTAAGAGAACCCGAGGTGGTAGTAGAGTCCGACCTCAGCTTCTTTGACTGAGCGGTTTCAGAGGGGTCAACCTCAGCAGGCCTCTTCTCGGCAGCAGAGCTTGTTTTCTCAATCTCGACAAACTTTGAGATTGGAACTATATCTTCAGACTCAACTTGGGTGAAAAAGGCTTTTGTCTTGGCCCTCTTCACCCTTTTTTTCTTTAGTTTGGGTTGGGATTGTAATGGAGAGGACTGGATTGTGACAACACTAGGGATGTCGGCTAGGAGGTCTTCGACGACAGCCTTGCTGCGTCTCATCTCATCGATAGTAGCGGCGACTGTGACTTTTGTGTCGAAGTGGATTGCTGGAAGTGTAGTAGGTGGGTTGGCTGGATCGTAAGCCGACGCCTCAACACTTTGGCGTTTTCGGCTGCAAGTTATACCAACAGGAGTGCTGGCAGGAACTCGACGATGACGTTGGCATTGGGCATAAGGGATCAGTTGGGGAGCAGATATTGATGGCTGCTCCGCTGGATTGGAGGTTGAGGCTTGGTCAGGCCGAGGTGATGAAGTGTTAGGAGGAGTTGTTGCTGAAGGTGGAGACTTTCTTTTCTTGGGGACGTCGGGTAGCGCTGATTTGTAGGTTAGAATGTAGTTGAGCAGCAGAGGGGCTTTCCGCTAGTCAACCAGCAAGCCTAGCAGCTTCTTGAAGTCCTTGCTGGGGTATAAGGTTTTGCGGAAGTCTTTTGGTAGCTGAGGAAGAACTGCAAGTAAAAAACAGACATTAGAACATATAGAGAAGTAAAGTAATAAAGACTTAAGAACATGTAAAGTGACACTTGGTTCTTACCATTACCCTCTTTGAACACTGTTCGGCTTAAAGGATAGAGGTGGAGGTTATCTTCAGGTAGGAACTCCCAGTTACTCGAGACGATGAAATAATCATCTCCAGCACCTTTGTTGGAGTCTGGGAGGTCGGCAATGAGTTTGTATTCAGTGAATCTCTGTTTGAGATAACAAATGCAATCTTTTTCGGATTTTAGGTCACACATGGTTTAACAGTACTGGATGTCGGCTAGTGTAATCCTAGCGTTTTCTCGGCTAGCTAGGGCAGTTATACAGTTAATAACTCTATAAGAGTTGATGGCCAACTACATTGGGTTAAGTTTGTAATAGTAATGGACTTGGTGGAAAAGGATGTTGAGAGGGAACCTAAGTCCACACTCTATGAAGGCCACTACGGGGAAAGGCATGGAGTCCCCATCAGGCATGATAGAGTCCTCCTCCCTGCCAGCCTAAGGTGAATATCTGTTGGGATAGAGAACTCTGACCTAAAGCACTCTAGTTTGGCCAGGGTGTCTACCCTCCACCTGAACATACCCATGACATCGGCTAAGGGGCAAATGTGTTGGATTTGAGAAGAAAGTGGTTTGTGTGTGTCTAAAGGACCTCGGTTGAATCCTAGAGGGTACTGGAGTAAAGGTTTCTGAGGATCCAAGGGGATTTTTGGTTCAATTTTCCTAAGGAACAGAGTTTTAAAGCAAATCCCAAGCTTAGGTCTATAGAAACAATAATTGAAGGCAAGAATCTGGAAAATATAACAAGAAAACAAGGAAAAGAGCATGATTCAGACTCAAGAAAGTAATAGAAATTCAAGAACAACATATTAAAAGCCAAGTACAATGGCAAAATAACCAGTGTGTGAGTAGTATGTGTATTCGTATACCCAAAAACAGAATGGACAGAGGGGAAATCGCAAGCAAACACAATGAAATTTAAAACACAGATGAAGATTCAAGAACAATGAATGGATTCATAATGGCAACACACAAGCATAAACAAAGTTTGAAGTAAATCACAAATTGAAAAGAGGGGTGTGGGGAAGTGGATTGGAAATACTCTTCAAATCCTGGAAGACGCCAATGATCCTCAGCTAGTCACCTGAAAAGATACAAAGACTCCGGTCGGAGGCTGCCGGAATTAGCACTCCGACGGACAAGTCAGTTCCTCTATCCCAGAAAGCTTATTGACTAAGTTTTTGAAGTGATTCTTACCTGCTTTACCGCAGCTGAGGCCCTTGTATTTATATACATTCTCTGGGCCTCGGGGCCAGAGTTTACTTATTATTATTATTATTATTATTATTATTATTATTATTATTATTATTATTATTATTATTATTTATTCTTTCATTTGTCCTGATATACCTTCTTAAATCCATTCGGCCTTAAGAACGTATTCGGCGTCCGAGTTGGGCGGAATGGAGCCGTTAAGTCCCCGGCTCCTCGGGTACTCCAGATTTCATTCCCCTAATTATTCGGCTCCTACAATTGCCCCCCAAGCGTTCTGTCAATGACAGTTGGGTGAAATGCTTGGTTCCGTTTTTCAAATACTCTGAACCGAAGTTAGGGGTTAAACTTATCGCGTGGGGGTTTAATTACTCCCACTCTAATCGACGCTTCAACTTCCTTACCCTTCGTGCACGCCCATTTATTATGATTTAAAATCTGATGTCCTTTCGAATCCGTGTTCTATGACGCTGGTTGCTGGGTTGCTCTTCGAATCGCTCTTGCAATTCTTCCGTCTGCGATACTCTTCATCTTTGTAAGTTTTCCCCCCCCTGCTCTGAAATTTTTCCTAGCTTGTTTATTCCGCCGCATGTTCTTATAGATAGTAGGACATGGCGAAACATTTGAGAGGCCTCCTTTCGTCGAATCAAATTGTTGGCTTTAGACGCCATTTCTCTATTCCTAACGATGTCCACCTGTCGTTCGTGGCGGACGGCACTCTTGACATGGAGAGGGAGGACAAAACCACGATTGTCTTTCCCCTTTTGTCAATTGCAGAGGGTGGAGTCCGCTTTCCCCCGCTTCGAGGGTCGTTTCTTCGCCATTGGGATTTGATCCCTTCCCAACCCAATGTGAACTTCTTTAGAATTATAATGGGCGTCGTAGCGCTGAACCGTCGCCTCGGGATTAATCTTGGCATTCACGCCATTCGCAGATCATATGCTCGCCAAGTCCTCTGGTCGGCACGGGCGTTACTTCCTCAGAGCTAAGGACACAGACCATCAGTTAATCACTATGCTTTCCAGCTCTGGGAAACGAGTTGATGATGTCATGGTCGTTGTCCGCGACAACTGGGAGTTCGGCGAAGGGGAAGATCGTGTCGATCCTATCCCTAGACGTAGGGGCGAACCAGGTCGCCGAGTGCTCTCTTGCTTGTATTGTGTGCTCAAATTTGCCATACCCTGTTTTCCTGTTTTTCTGAGTCTTACAGCTTGTCTTGTGCAGGGAACGATTTAAAAAAAAGTCCAAGCTTCAACTGTCGAAGCCATTCTTTCGGACATTAGGATTGCTCTTAATTATTTCGGCCGTCGCAGTCTCCATAAGCAGGGAAGAGCGGCTCACGTTCTGCTTTGCTACGAGCCTACATATACAACCTTTTCGGCTGCGGAAAACATACCGATTCCGAAGGGAGAAGATTTTCTCGTCGCTCGTATTTTTTCCGACTTCAAAAACTTGAGACAGGTAGGTTTTGAAGGGTTCCATTCGAAGAATACTGAAGTATCCGATACTGCCGAATCTTAGCAGTCTGAGGCCGAATCTGAGGAGGTGTTGGATTCTGCCGATCCCCCCTCTACTTCGGGGCGAGGGAACCTCTCCGTTGACGACGTTCCTCAACGCACAGACGATCTTCCCATCTCGGGATCCACTAACATGGCTGAGTTAAGCCTGACAAAGCTCGCTGAGAAGGTGAATGCGGAGAGGTTAGCTGCACGGCGGAGAGCGGAGGGCCTTTCGACCGAACCGCCTGCCAGTGAATCTCAACATTCCCTGCCGGTTACCGAATCAAAACCCTTGGGAATTGTTGAGGCGGCAACAAATAACAATGCCGAATCTGCATTGGTTGGGAAAGTCGTTCAGGATGTTGAGGGGAAGGCGGAGAAACGCTCCAGGGATCATGAGGTCGGTTCAGATGATCACGGCGGCAAACGTCCTCGAGTGGGGGAATCGAGTGAGGCTGTGCCCTTCGTGATTCGGCCGATCGCAAGAAATATGCCGGTTCCTTCGGATGCCTCGGCGCTTAAGGACCCAGAGGTTGCATTCGGCGTGGCAACGTCTTTGTCGTTGCCGTGTGATATGGAGGCTTTCCAGTTGGAATAGGATTTGAACGCGACAATGTTAGCCGCCCAGTCGGCCCTTTTGGTGCGTATTTTGACTTTTCCTTCACTTCATCCGAACACTGTTCGCGTTACGTTTTGTTTTTGAATTTTTGTTTTGCAGACCGTTGGTAGGATAGCCGACGTAGGCTGCCGTCATCTTGACGCCGTCAAGCAGATTAGTCATTTACGAAAGCAAGCTGAAGGCCAGATGAAAAGGGCCAAGGACGAATTTTTAAGAGCGAACCGGGAAGCTTCTCGGGCAGAGGACGAGGTAGAGATAGCTCGTCGAGCGGATAAGTTAAGAGCGGAGGCCGAAAAGAAGGCCGACGATATGGAAGCTGTACTTGACTTGTCCCAAAAGGCAGTTGCCGACCTAGAGGCTAAGTTGGCCGAAATGAAGGCGGCGAAGGAGATTGCCGATTCAAAAGGTTTCGAAGCCAGGAAGGAGGCTGGCCTCGCCGAGTATGTGGACCAGGTCTCTCGGTTTGAGAATCGGGGCTTCAAACATGGTTGGCATAAGGCCCTTACTGCAGCTGGAGTTTCGCTAAATCTGTCAATACCGTATGAGCAAGTTGACATCGATCCGTTGGAGACTGATTCCGACGGTTGATCTTTACCATGCACAATTGTTATGATTTCGAGAAAGTATTTTATTTTCTGTTTCGCTTGTTTTTGTTGTTTTGTATATGTTTATCGGACATTTTTCATGCGGATTGATATTATAAAAGTTATGATACAGAAATGGACATTGATACTTTTTTGTAGTTATAAAATGTTATGGATTCTGCTCAATGTGCTGGTGTTTCCGTAATTTTATGGGGGTATTTCTTGATGGAGATATAATCTGTCTTTGCCTTAGCCAGGGCGCGAGCGTGAAGAGCCGAATGGTTCATACTTGTGGGCTGGTCGAGGCACTAGATTAATAAATCTGCCCTTGCCTTGGCCAGGGCGCGGGCGTGAAGAGCCGAATGGTTCATACTCGTGGGCTGGCCGAGGCACTTAGAAAATGTGGCCGAGTAAAAAGGGGCCACGCAGATCGTCATCCGACGTTTGGCGTTTGGTCATACTGACGCTGCTTTGGGGGAGCTGCGCGTGTCTCAGAATAAATGGGGTAAGTTTGTACCAAGGATCCTAATGATTTGGGTACAGGGTTGAGCCAACACTGTGGAAGGACCAAAATTGGCTGGATTCAAACGTCGAAATGTATCGCAGCAGCGAGCCCACTGGTAGGGGAAGAAGAGCGTCCAAGGATCAGGGAAAACAGCAGCGCCTTAGTCGTCGAAGCAGGTCCCCCTTTGATTAGAATATTTTGCACTGTACGGCATAGACGTTCGAAAATGCATTAGTTGGCCCTAAGGCGTCATACGCCAAAGGGGGCTCCGTATCCGGAGGCTTGTTTTGGCCCGAATCCGGGGACTTATTCGGCCCTAGGATGTCGTGCCCCAAAGGCGTTGTGCCCCAAGGGGGCCCTCCAAATTCGAAGATTTATTCGGCCCTAGGGTGCCGTGCCCCAAAGGCGTCATGCCCCAAGAAGGGCTTCCCAAATCCGAAGATTTATTCGGCCCTAGGGTGTTATGCACCAAAGGGGGCTCCGTATCCAGAGACTTGTTCGGCCCTGAGGTGGCGTGCACCAAAGGGGGCTCCGAATTCGGAGACTTGTTTTGGCCAATCGTGACATCCACGAAGGGCGCTCCGAATCCGGAGACTTGTTCGGCCCTAAGGTGGCGTGCACCAAAGGGGGCTCCGAATTCGGAGACTTGTTTTGGCCAATTGTGACACGAAGGGCGCTCCGAATCCGGAGACTTGTTCGGCCCTAAGGTGGCGTGCACCAAAGGGGGCTCCGAATTCGGAGACTTGTTTTGGCCAATCGTGACATCCACGAAGGGCGCTCCGAATCCGGAGACTTGTTCGGCCCTAAGGTGGTGTGCACCAAAGGGGGCTCCGAATTCGGAGACTTGTTTTGGCCAATCGTGACATCCATGAAGGGCGCTCCGAATCCGGAGACTTGTTCGGCCCTAAGCTGGCGTGCACCAAAGGGGGCTCCGAATTCGGAGACTTGTTTTGGCCAATCGTGACATCCACGAAGGGCGCTCCGAATCCGGAGACTTGTTTGGCCCTAAGGTGGCGTGCACCAAAGGGGGCTCCGAATTCGGAGACTTGTTTTGGCCAATCGTGACATCCACGAAGGGCGCTCCGAATCCGGAGACTTGTTCGACCCTAAGGTGGCGTGCACCAAAGGGGGCTCCGAATTCGCAGACTTGTTTTGACCAATCGTGACATCCACGAAGGGCGCTCCGAATCCGGAGACTTTTTCGGCCCTAAGGTGGCGTGCACCAAAGGGGGCTCCGAATTCGGAGACTTGGTTTGGCCAATCGTGACGCACGAAGGGCGCTCCGAATCCGGAGACTTGTTCGGTCCTAAGGTGGCGTGCACCAAAGGGGGCTCCGAATTCGGAGACTTGTTTTGGCCAAAGATGTTGAGCTCAAACATATAAAAACACGAAATCTTGCATTACAACATGTTTACAATTATCAAGCCCACAGGTCGGGTCATTGATAAAATTTACGTAGATGTGTTGAATTCCACGGCCGGGGCAGGCTTCTCCCTGACATGTCTGAGAGCCGATATGCCCCTACTCCTACAACGAAATCTATCTGATAGGGGCCGTCCCAGTTCGGACCAAGTTTTCCATCGGCCGGCCTCCGGTCGGCTGGTAATACCTTCTTTAGGACCAGTTCTCCTGGATTGTATGACTTTGCGAGCTGCTGCTGATAACGTGCCATGGATGCTAAGGCGCGGTCTCTTCGTTCTTCAATCAGAACCAAGTCCAGGGCAAGCATCATGTCATTTCGGCCTGTGTCAAAGGCTTGCGATCTCAAAGTTGGTAAGCCGATCTCTAGGGGTAAGATTGCCTGGGTCCCGAAGCATAAGGCAAACGGCGTTTCTCCGATAGATCGTCTTGGCGTTGTGCGATGGGCCCACAGTGCACTCGGCAACTCTTCAACCCATCTGCCTTTGGCATTTTCCAGCCTCTTCTTGATGCCGTCTAAGATGGATTTGTTTGAAGCTTCTGCTTGACCGTTACTTTGGGGGTAGGCTGGCGTAGAGAAGTAAGGCTCAATACCATATTTGCTGCACAATTCTCGGTATACGCCACAATCGAACTGGGTACCATTATCCGAGATCAATGCTCTTGGAATGCCGAATCGTGTAATGATGTTCCTCCACACAAAGCGCTTGATGTCAGAATCCCGTATATGTGTTAGAGCCTCCGCTTCGACCCACTTTGTGAAGTAATCTGTTGCTACGATCAGAAATCGCTTGTTCCCTGGGGCCCTCGGCAATGGTCCTACGATATCAAGTCCCCACTGGGCAAACGGCCAGGGGCTTGTGATTGAATTCAAAGCTTCTGCCGGCTGATGGGTTAGTGGGGAGAACTTTTGGCATTGTTCGCATTTCTTGACATAATTTTCTGCGTCGGCTCTCATTGTCGGCCAATAATATCCCTGCGTTATTGCCCGGTGGGCCAGGGAGCGTCCCCCTGAATGGGCACCACAGCTGCCCTCGTGTATCTCAGTGAGCGCCTCTCTACTCGTCCGGTGCACGATTCCAAGTATGGACCAGAGAGGGACTTTTTGTAAAGCCCTCCTTGTGGATCTAAGTAGTACCGCAGGCCTTGTTTCAGCTTTGTGTGCTTTTTTGTCCTCTGGGAGTTGCTCGGAAGAAAGGAATGCAGCAATGGGATCCTTCCAACTTGGGGCGGATTCTATAATGTTGATGTGGGTTTCCTCCGGAGGGCCGATACTTGGTTCCGGGACGAAACCTACTTCTATGGTACGCTTGAGCTCGGAGTTGATGGCGGAGGCTAAGCACGCCAGGGCATCCGCGTGTGTATTTTGATCGTGTGTTATTTGGTTTAGTTCATGATGGTCGAATTTCGTTAGCAAGGAGTTAGCCGTTTTCATATAGGCCGCCATACGCTCGTCTCTTGTCGCGTACTCCCCCTTCAGCTGATTGATTACCAATTTTGAGTCACAGAACACCAACAGCCGCCGCGCGCCGAGCAGATGTGCGTTCCGCAGTCCGGCTAAAAGGGCCTCATATTCGGCTTCGTTATTTGATGCTTCGAAGCCGAACTTGACGGCCTGCTCGATTACTGCACCGTCTGGAGACATGATTACGACGCCGGCGCCGCTGCCCCGTTGGTTAGACGATCCGTCACAGTACAACTGCCAAATGTCCCCGACATAAATTCTCCAATCTGGGTTTAACCGAACTTCGGCCGCCTTTGGCAGGACGTCATCAGGCTTGAGGTCGGCAAGCCCTCCTGTGAATTCGGCAACAAAGTCGGCAAGCACCTACCCCTTGATTGCAGTTTTGGGTAAAAACTGAATGTCGTATTGGCCGAGTTCGAGAGCCCACTTCGAAACACGCCCTGATGCTTCGGCATTCCTTAGTACTAATCGAAGGGGATAGTCTGTTAGCACCCTAATGCTGTGTCCTTGGAAGTAATGCATCAGTTTTCTTGCTGCCATGACCAAGGCTAGGACGAGTTTTTCAAGCGGTAGATAACGTGTTTCGGCGTCCACCATTGCCTTGCTCACATAATACATCGGTCGTTGTCGCCTCCTCCTCTTTAGTAATACGGCCGACGGCCTGGCTTGAGATTGCCGATATAAACGAGGGGTCACCGTGGCGGGTGTTGTTAGAAGAGGTTCTGTCGGAGGTATGTCTTCAAATTAAAAGTCGCCGCATTCGGCGGACCATTCGAAGCTCGCTCGACGTAATGTTCGAAAGAATCGCCAGCGTCTCAGAGATCGACTGATGAACCTGTTGAGTCCAGCAGCCATTCCCATCAACTTTTGGACTTCTTTGACCGAACGGGGGGAACTCAGTTCCAAAATTGCTGTGACTTGCCTCGGGTTGGCTTCGATTCCTCGGTGGTTGACGATGTAACCCAGGAATTTGCCGGAGCCGATCCCGAATGCGCATTTGGAAGCGTTTAATTTCATTCTATATTTGCGTAGGGTGTTGAATGTCATTTCCAGACCGGCTATATGGTTTTGTTCTTCTTTGGATTTGACCACCATGTCGTCAATGTATACTTCCATAGTGTGTCCGAGCTGTTCTTTGAACATCGTGGTGACCAGTCTTTGGTAGGTTGCCCATACATTCTTCAGTCCAAAAGGCATAACCTCAGAGCGATGAGGTTCCTCTTGGAGTGAGGAATGCGCTTTTGTCCGATCATCGGATTCATGGCGGTCGATGGTAGCCTCTGTAGGCATCGAGGAAACTCATGCGTCGGTGGCGTGCTGTCGCATCAACGAGTTGGTCAATTCTCGGTAAGGGGAAGCAATCTTTGGGGCAAGCTTTGTTCAGATCCGTGAAATCGACGCACACTCGCCAAGTTCCATTTTTCTTCTTCACCACCACTGTGTTGGAGAGCCACGTGGGGTAGGTGACCTCCCTAATTGCCCCAGCGTCAAGCAATTTGTCAACTTCTTCTACAACGGCGGCAGTGTGTTCTGCGGAGGATCGCCGGCCTTTCTGGATGATCGGCTTGCACCGGGGGTCAACATTCAGATGGTGCAGTGAGACTGACGGGTCTATTCCCGGCATCTCGTATGGAGTCCACGCAAAGACGTCGAGGTTGCCGAGTAAAAAAGTGATCAGCTGCTGTCGGTCGACCTGGCTCAGCGAGGCGCCGATCATAAAAAACTTTTCCGAGCTTCCATCAATGTCAACCCGATCTAAACCTTCCGTGGCCTTTTCGTTCGGTTGACGCCCGATGTCATCCAGGATCTCTCGACTGGGCGTTTCGATGGAGTTGACTTGCAGTTCCTTCGGCGGCTTGGCGGCGAGAAGGTAACATGCTTGCGCTGACTGTGGAGAGCCACGGATCTGCTCAACGCCATGTTCCGTCGGGAAACGTAACAGCTGGTGGTAGGTGCTTGGGACGGCCTGTAGGGTATGCAACCATGATCGCCCCATGATGAGATTGTACGGCGACGGTAGCCTGACAACCAAGAATTCCACATCCACCGTTCTGGAGCCAGCTCGAACGGGTAGACTGATCTTTCCCAATGGGTACTCCGGGTTGGCGTTGAAGCCGAATAATGGATAAGGAGCTGGAGTCAGATCCGAATCGTTGAACCCGAGTTTGATGAAGGTTTTATAGTACATAACTTCTGAAGTGCTTCCCTGGTCGATAAGGACGCGTTCGACGGTAAACCTGTTTACGCGTAGCGCAACGACCAGAGGATCCACGTGAGAGAATGTTACGCCGCTCAAATCAGAGTCGTCGAAGGTAATGCTTGGCACTTCTCGAAGTCGGGGTCGCTTTGTTAGTGTGAGCTGACGCTGGGGGCTTGGAAGTGATTGAATTGCATGCACAGTCGGGGCCATCGGTAGGCTGTATATCATATGTACGGTGTTAGGCAGGACGCCTCTTGAGCGACGTGCATCCTCTGTCACCTCCTCAAGGCAATCGGTTAAGGCGCGGCGACCGTTGGCGTTGTGCTGTTGGCCTCGAGGTCGTTCAGGACCTCCCCTTGGGAATCGCTCAGGGATCTTGAGCCCTGCCCGTCTGGACTTTGCTTTTTCTAAGGCCAGATCGCGGCGAAGGCGTTCGTTCTCGACGATGATGTCATCCAAACTCTGTTGGGTCTGTCTGGCTCGTTCTATGGTCGCTTGCATCATCGCCTTCGTTGAAGTCGTTGGTGAGTTAGAGTTCGAGGCGCGTCGCTGCGCGACGGTCTCCTTTCCGAGCGCATTTACCGGGGTGGAGTCGTCTCTCTGTGCGATCTCGTCGGTGGCTATCGGAGGATCTTCAGTCACGTCTTTCATGGATATATTTGAGTATTCCCACAGACGGCGCCAATTGTGGGGAAGTGGATTGAAAATACTCTTCAGATCCTGGAAGACGCAAATGATCCTCAGCTAGTCACCTGAAAAGATACAAAGACTCCGGTCGGGGGCTGCCGGAATTTGCACTCCGACTGACAAGTCAGTTCCTCTATCCCAGAAAGCTTATTGACTAAGTTTTTGAAGTGATTCTTACCTGCTTTACCGCATCTGAGGCCCTTGTATTTATACATTCTCTGGGCCTCGGGGCCAGAGTTTACTTTTTATTATTATTATTATTATTATTATTATTATTATTATTATTATTATTATTATTATTATTATTTTATTCTTTCATTTGTCCTGATATACCTTCTTAAATCCATTCGGCCTTAAGAACGTATTCGGCGTCCGAGTCGAGTGGAACGGAGCCGTTAAGTCCCCGGCTCCTCGGGTACTCCAGATTTCGTTCCCCTAATTATTCGGCTCCCACAAGGGGAAACAACGACTTACCAAAAAAAATAACGCCGGTGTGAGGTATGCTGAAGTCAGACAATGGTGGTGTGTGGAGCAAAACGGTGAATGCCTCGCCGGAGGGAAAGAACGGAAGCAGTTGCAGAAGGCTTTGAGAAACCAACAATTGTGGTTTCTTGTTTAGAGAGAGAGAAAGCTTGAACTCAGAGGGAAAACGAGGAAGGCAAAAGTGAAGAGACGGAACGAGAGAGTGTTTTTGTTAAAACACGAAAAGGTGGCAAAATCGCAATGAATGTGCCTTGGATGACGTACCTGTTAGGCAGCACGCGCAGAAGCGACGCGACTTGATGGCACGTGTCACATACGGATTAATGAGAAAAAGACGCGTGGCGAAAATGGTTGAGAAACCATGCGTGACAGCTCATGCACAGATAGAACTCTTGGAGTTCTTAATTTAATGAAGCAATAACCTCGGCTAGAGAGACGATCTCGGTTGAAGAACTTGAAAAACATGGTTCATGGTTCTTAGGCATTGATAAAGCAGACTGTAGTCTTGGTGATATGGAGCCGACGTGTGATGACCTTGGTAATGAAGAATAGAGCAAGTCTTAGCCGACGTGCTATGTGGACAAACGATGTAGGTTCCATCACCTCAGGATGCCGAGGTGATAGAACCTAGGGGGCAGTTGTGGGGGCATATTTTTGTGAATGACAACACGTGGCCAAGGTGGCACCGAAGTGCCAGCCAAGGTGCCATGTGTCTTGGTCATGGCACCGAGGTTATCTCGACTAGGCCGAGGTTATCTGCGGAGATACCGGAATTTGAGATGAACGGATAAGGGACAAGAGTCCTCTAATGGGAGAGAACCTCAGTCTGGATAAAGATAAAGTTCTTAGGGAGTTTATCTTTGTCTATTTGAGAGTTCAAGATGAGCATTGAGCCAGAGTCCAAGAGAAGCTAGGCTTCTATAGGGATCAGGTTAGTGTTGTCTATAAAAGTAAGGCACCCTCATGGGTCAAAGGTATGCTTTTTGCATTCTGGCTAGTGAGTTAAGCACTGTTTGCTATCTTTGAGAGATAATTGAGTACTGACTTGATCGTCAGAGTGCCTTCGGGTGGACAAACCACCGCCGGAGTCTTATCTTTCTGGGACAAGTTGTTCGGGTGCAATCTATTCTGCTGGTGTTCTCTAGCTGAGTACCTGTTTGGAAGTGTGGTCAAAAATCAACACCCACATTCAGTAAATCAAACATTGAACCTTTAGCCTAAGGCTTATCTACCTATGAAAGGTTATCAGAAAAATTAGAGTGATTTGAGTTAAGAAATTTCTTTGATTTTATCATCAGTCTCAAAATCATCCTTAGAGTTATCTGAAGTATTCTCTATTATTATGTGATCCATTTTCTTCAGAAATACATACTGAGCCAAAGTCTTATGCCTATTTTCCTTTTACAGGCTTTTACAGAAAAATTTGAGAGGTAGATTTTTGTATCTATCTGTGAGAGATATTTTTGTAGATTTCGTTGAAACCAAAACACTCATTTCCAATCTTGTAAAAGGTCACTAGTAAGCTTGTAAAGCTAGAGAAATCTGTGGAAGATTGCTCCATGTGTATGAGGTTACTAGCACTACTGTGAAGTTAGAAAATCTATGGAGGATTGCTCCATTTGTGACGAGGTTGCCAGCAGCCCTGCGAAGCTAAAATCTTAAGTGAGGCTTAAGGAGTGGATGTAGGTTTGGTTGAAACCGAACCACTATAAATCCTGTTTGCATTTCTCTTCTTTAATCTCTTTACTTTATTGTTTTGGCTAACTGATAAATTTGGTTCCATTGATTGTGTTTGCTAGAATTTATTACTAAATTGTCTAGAAAATATTTTGTTATCTATTTGATAGACATTGATATACTCTCCGTGTTAGATAATCCATTACTATTTTACTTATTGTTTTAAGTTTTGCTAGTTAGTAAGCTTTTATTGGAGAATTGTTAGTTTTAATTTGTAGAAATCTATTTCATCCCCTCTTAGGTTACTTTTTGGTTAACACATTATTTGAATTATACAAGGCACTGCATTTGCAAATACACCCATACACACTACACTGAAGATTAAGTGTTTTTGCAATAACGGAAACTAAAAGAATATCTCAACATACAGGTATATGTAGTTATTAACAATACTGTTATTTGATGATTTCAAAATTTTTGTCATTTTGAATTGGTGGAAATAAAATGAAACTATGTGGTCTATACTTTCACAGATGATCCATGATATACTAACCATTCATATTTGTATAGTTGCTTTAGAAACAACTTTTAGTTTAGGTGGACGGTTGTTGAGCAATTATCGCTGTAGGCTTTCATCCAAAATGATTGAGACATTGATGATATCTAAAGATCATACGAATGCGCTTACAAGAAGACAAAATTATAGTAAAAATAAGAGAATTCAAAGCGATTTGCATGACATATCCTCAGGCAACGCAAGTGTCTGCCTCCTTCGATGATTGATTAACAATTTGTTTTTCACTATTTTATTTCGTTATTTTTTTGTATTAGATTATTAAGGTGGAATATAATGCAAATGATTAATAGGTTAGTAGTTGCCAACCTAATTGGGATGTATTTAACCTATAGTGATACAATTGCATTATCATCATCAATAATTTACATCTATTTTATTTAATGATATAATTTTTTGTAATATTTTATTTCATTTTGAAATAAAAATTATCCATTCAATAAATATTATCTATTTAATTTTAATGGTTGTAACATGGAAAGTTCATTTTGATATATATAAAATTATTCATTTAAAAAAAAAATACATAATTTCATACTTTTTTGGTCATAAGTTCATAACCAAAAAATTATAAATCATACATAATTAAATTTAAATACTACCACACATGAAACATTACCAAATATCTTATTAATCTTAACTAAAATACTTTACTATAATTTTTCTTTTATTTTTCTTTTACCTCTCATAAATAATCTATATACATAATATATTTATTGTTTATTTTTTCATTTAAAAAAAAAAAAAAAGATTGACCAGGACTGCTCGTGACCCTAAGCTTGGGCCTAAGCTTAGGCCGTAATCTGAGTAGGCCTAAGTCTCACTTTTTGGCTCACAACCCGGCTCAATCTAACCCGACAAAAAAACCCCACCGGGCCACCATGGACCAGCTCAAATCTTGGCCCGAATAGGCTCGGCCAGGCCATATATATACCCTAGGGAGACATGCCATCATTAAGTTAAAAATCTTAAATAAACCCGTCGGTGATACAATCAGAGTGAGCGAGTCAAAGTCCAAAAAGAGGATCCCTGATCGAAGTCTAACTACTTTGCTAGATACAAAAATAAAATAAAAGAAACTTTCAGTGCAATAAGTATTGTTTCTGTAAAAGATGTACTATGGACAATTCATGTTTGATGAAGACTTCTCATAAATTCACCAAACATTTATACTCATAAATTTTGGTCGCTGGAAAACATGAGGCCTGATTATATTGGGTGATTTCTTAAATTAGGCTTTAAGGAGCCGAGATTTTAAAGATTATTTTTAGGTGGTATTATATAATAGAATCATTTAATCGTATAGTAGTAAATCGCAAACTCGTATATAGATAGGGATTCGAATTCATATTCTTGATACTAGATAATGTTCGCATAGGTTTGGAATGTTCATCCTATCAACCGTACATGTTGTCGCCTGAGTGATTGGCCCCAGAAAGAATGAAACTTGCGACACGAAAACTTATACCTCAAGGCCTTACTAAATTGTCACACCCTTTGGGTTATCGCTGCAAAACATGTTGCCACATAAGTTGCGTTTTAAAAATAAAAAAACAAAAAAATAAGTTATTACTTGCACATCCAAAATATTATAATTACCTTTTAGGCTACATTTGTTTTGACGTAAAATAGTTTACACAGAAAAAATATTTTTCTTATAAATTAATTTTATTCACAGATTTTTTTTTTTTTGGGGGGGGGCGTTTAGTTGTCACTTGAAACAAGAATATTTGATTACCTAAAAGAGAAATTCTGATTCAATAAAATGTCATTTATGACTTTTTAATGAGTTAAAATATTTATTTGAGAATGCTAAATATGTCGATGAGTGAGAGTTAATTTTGTAAAAATTGACTTATGAAAATTTTAAAAGTAAGCCATATTTTAAAAAAATAATGCAAAAATATAAAAAATATTTTACTTACTTATTATTCATGCAAATAATAAAAAAAATATTTTACCTCATAACAAACGGAACCTTAATTACAAGCCATATAGGCAGCCAGTGTAACTTAAGAATATTGGTGCTCGCGGTTTGATTTTGGGCGATTTGATTTGCGGTTTGGACCCGCCCGTATATGTGCGATTTGGAAAAAATTGGACACACAACTGCCCACAATGCGGGTTGTAGTTTGTGTGGATAGGGTTCGCAAATATGCGAGCGGTTTGCGGATTGGACTTTTTTCTTTAAAAATTTATTTTTGAGTCTTTTTTTTTTTTTTTCCATTTTGTAAATATTTATGTTCGGTCATTTTTCCCTCATTTTCTAAAATGCTTAACATTAATAATTAATGAATTAAAACTTATAAAATTAAAAACATAATAAAATTAATTCCTAAGAAAAACAAATCATTCAAAATCCTAAACTTTTAAATAAAATTATAAACTAATACAAGCATATCTTTCAAAATCCTAAACTAAATCATCAAATCCATTCACTACCCAACAATACAATTAAAGTAAAATCATTCAAAATCTAAAAATATTTAGGATATGATGAATGAAATCAATGGTCCAGATAGTTAAAAAAAAAAAAAAAAAAAAGGTCTAGGTGTGGACGGGTTCTTGTGGGTGCATGTAAAACCCGCAACCTGCAATAATGTCATATTCTAAACTACATCCGCTCACATTGTGTTTGCGAAACAGCTCATTTGTATGCAGATTGGTTCGGGTTGGACGGTTCGGATAACTCTATGATCAGCCCTACTTAAGAACATCCGTTGTTCTAAAATATCTGTTAAAATTAAAAATTGACAATATAACTCCAAGGCCTTTTTCGAAAAAAAAAATCATATTTTAGTCAAAAGTCAAAAAAATACAAAAAAAATAAAAAAAATAAAAAATAAAAAGGAAAAAGAAGTTAACACTATATTATTTTCTTCAAATTAAACCTAAATATCATTGACAATTCTCTTTACATCCTATGGTGGGACCATATAAGAATTTTTGAAATAATTTTTTAAAAAGTGGCATTTATTCAATTGAACTATAATTAACAAATTACAACATTTGGTACTATAACTTATTAAAATATAATATCCTTATTTAAACATCAATAACTGAAAATGCTTTAAAATATAGGATAAATTGCAAATATACCTTTTGAGGTTTGGTTACAATACAAATAGCCCCTATGATTTTAAAAATTACATTCCACTCTCTGAGGTTTTTAATTTCATAACAAATCGCTCTTTTTATTAATAAATTATCAAGTCAATTAACAGTTTTTAATAATGTTAAAAATATATTTTAATTAATAATTTATGCAATTTTATTATTGTATATGAGAGCAATTATGAATTTTATTTTTTTAATTAATCCTGTTAAATAAAAAATTCTAATAAGGGGTATTTTTAATTTTTCAAATCATAAGAGACAATCTATATTTTGATCAAATCTCAAAAAGTGTATTTATAATTTACCGTTAAAATAATTGTCCATCGGCTATTCTTAATGAACTATTGCAAAGTGAAGAGTTATGTGTAAAAACCATATTAAAATGTATTAGAAAAATATTTTAAAATACGTAAAATGTGTATTGAAACAATTTTGACATGATTATATTGATTTCATTTTTATTAAGGTTAAATGGATAAAAATTAATGCAAATATTGCAAAAATAAAAAATAAACAATGCAAACTGTACAATTTTATATAAAAGTGATGATAACATTATTTTTTATTATTATTATCTATATAACTAGTAAATTATTAGTGAAAATGGGAGTATGTGTTAAGTAAATTAACATCACAAATAAATTTAATTTAATTAGATCAAAATGGTAAGGTTTATTGTAATTTTTTTTCTAAAATCTCCAGGGAAAAGTGTAATTTACCTTAAATGGTATCAACCTAGAGTGAGCTATTAAGAAGTTGTTTGAGATGTTTTAAATAAGTGTATTTTTTGACTTTTTATAAAATATGAGTTGGGTTTGAAGTGATATAATAGAGATGTGATATGACTTAAATAAGATGATATGATTTAAATAAGATAATAATTTTTTAATTTTTTAATTTTTTTTTTTTAAATATCCTAAACCAGGCCTAAGTGCGGCTAACTTGTCTCAATCTCAAACAATTTATGGGTGTAATTTACCGTACTCAACTGGTACCAACCTAGAGTGAGCTATTAAGTGCGGCCAACTTATCTCAATCTCAAACAATTTATGGGTCCACATATTGTTGCAGATCTTCCTGCCCAACTTAGCTTGTACCTAAAAATTGTGACTACACTTTCTAAACTAGTTTTGAGGTGATTTTATTTCCCTCAAATAATAATTTAGTATACTTAGGTTTCGTTTGGGAATATATTAATTTATTAATTTTTTAGTTATTTAGTTAAAATATGAGTTAAAAAAAATTAATATGTTTGGAAAAGTTTTTTGACTTTTTACGAAAAGATGTGCAAAAAGTAGAGAGAAAATAAAATTTTTGACTTTTTAATATGAATTGTTGTCTTTTTTACTTTTTTAATAATTTTTTGACTTTTTGGTTAAACCGGCTTGTTGCCAAATGAGGCCTTAATTAAAATTTTAATTCATATTATACATTAATATAAATTTATTAATAAAGGTAATACACATTAAATCTTAAAATAAATTTTTTTTCCTTATTGTACATCCAAACCATTTATAGGTATTCATCATAGAATAATGTTTGAGAGCTCGAAAATTTGCTCGCCGAATCCCCCTAATACCCAAAACGACGTCGTTTTGGGCTTTTTTTTTTTCTCCTTCCATTTTTGTCTCTGAAACGCAGAAGAGGGAGAGGGAGAGGGAGAGAAAGAGAGAAGAAGAGAGAAAGAGAGAAAGAGAGAGAGAGAAGAGAGCTCGTCGCCCAGCCCGTCGCCACCGATCGCCCAGCCCGTCGCCCAGTCCATCGCCCAGCTCCGATCGTCGCAACAGCCTCCTCCTCCTCCTTCTCCTTCTCCTTCCTCCTCCGCCCCGCCTCCGCCTCCTCCTCCTCCTCACCCTGTGATTATGCCCCCTCCAGTCCTCCTCTTTCCTTCTCCTCCTCATTTTCCTTCCTTCTCTTCTCCTTCTCTGCTTTTGAAAAAAAAAAAAAAATTAGGGGGATTCGGGATAGCTCATTTTCGAGCTCCCTAGCACAACCGATTCATTATATTCAACTCTCTTTATCTTTTTCTTCAAGTTTTATCTTTTGTCTTTTTTTATTACTCAAAAACTCCAATCTACCTCACCAAAACTCACCATTATTATCAATATTGTTTTTTATTGTGTTGTTACTTGCAAATAGAAAAAAATTTAAACAAAATTAAACAATGAATAAAAATAAAAATAAAAATTATTTTTTTTGAATCAATCCATCAAAGAACCATCTCATCATCATCATCATCATCATCATCATCATCATCATATATATATATATATGTATTAACAAGCAAGTTTTTATGCTACAATCAACAAATGAATAAATAGAAGAGAATAATGAAACTCAACAAAAGTGAAGGGGCTGAATGTAAAATGGGTCAGGTCCAAGCCTTGGGACGGCCCAATCCGATAAAGCCCAAATCCAAGAGGGTCAGATGAGTATATGGACTAATCAGTTGAGCCCAGTTTCGCGATCAATAGTACGTCCAAGTCCTCAAGCACTTGGGCCCAACTCGCAGTGGAAAGGTCACCACCAGAAGGCCGGTATTTGCCGAAATGCAGGAGCGCGGGCCGAACAGATAAGTACCCAACCCATCTCTGTAAACGAGCCTGGAAACGACCGAGTCAATATACACCAGTACCGAACTGAAGAACTTAAGTACCGAACTGGAGAAGCCTCACAAAGAAACGTGGGATCTGTGAATGCAAGCATGAGCAGAGTGCCACCTCAGCTGGTCCCCCACGCCTAAAATCACGGAAGTTGTTAAGCCAAGGGAATGTGGTTTGTTATCAGCATGCTTACAATGAGGATACACAATGGATGGCAACTATCAAGTGGTCCGCCACGTGAACGATCTTTGGAAGGACACTGGCGATCCATGTTCCATGAACTCACCTTGAGAAGCAAGTAAGGAACCATATATATACAACAGGAGCTTCACGTTGAAGAGAGGGGAACAACCCCAATCTACACCATACATACATATCTATTCGACTCTATACTCCTTCACCGATCACTGATTTACAGGCCGGAGGGGTCATCCGGCCAACCCCGGCCGGGTAGCTCTAACGGTGCTTCTTGTTGCAGGAACCCCAGTCCCTGGACGGTCCAACTGTGTGCGGAGCCCCGATCCACTTTCATCTAGTGCGGAATCCGGTACGCACAATTGGTGCGGTGAGCGTGGATTATTTTCATCTCTAAGCTCTGCATTCAGTTTCGGCAATGGGGATTGAGGACGTTCTGCCTTCATCACATACTCCGCTGACGGAAAAGACGAAGGAAAAAGGTTTGGCACTCCCGATTACGCTTCGAGGAGCAAAGCTGAAACAATAATCGAACCCTCGAGTCTGCCGAACATCGATTGCCCTCGCCGAGGTTCTTCTCATCATTTCATACGGAGAAGGATTATAGAGATCAATTATAGATTCCATGGGAATGGAGATACAGAATTGAAGGCTCAACTAAAGAGGGTGTTGGGTGATCCGACGGAGAAGAGGACAGAGAGAGCCTTCCGTTTGCAACAAAAAGAGCTCATCTAGGGAATTACCAAGAAAGAAACTCCCAGAATGATTCCGCAACAAAGCCAACCAATCCCAACTCAGAGCGAGTAGTCACACCGTGGGTCACGCCGTAGGAGGGCCAAGAGACGAAGATGGTAGTCAAGAACTGAATACCCTCCTCGGGACCTTGCTTGGTGATTGGCAATAAACGAAACGAACAACATCGGGATCATTTGGATCGCCTTTGTTCACGAGAGAGAACATCGGTATTGGCCGAGACTTGTCTCTTCGCCATTTTCTCCAGAGATAGAGACCATGAAACCTCCGAAGAAGTTTACTCCACCAAAGTTCACTTCCTACGATGGGAAGTCGGACCCTCTAACCCATATCAGTCATTTCAGACAGATGATGTCCCTCTGAGCCGAGATGAGGCAGCGATGTGCAAAAGTCTTCCGCCCAACTTGGGAGAAACCAGGACTCGATGGTTCGATTGACTCCATTGGATCAATTCATAGTAGCGAAGCTCTCCGAAGAGTTCTTAGCCAGGTTTGTTTCCAACACTAAGATCCCGAAAGAGCCAGACACACTGTTCGGCCTCAGGAAGGAGCAAGAGGAAACACTGCGCAGTTATGCTAGGAGATATTGGGAAGAATATAACGATCTGGAAGAAAATGTGTGTAGCGAACAAATGGTCATCATGTCCTTCAAACATGGTTTCGTCCAGGAAAGTAAGTTAAGACAATCACTCACTAAGCGCCCGGCCCCAGCTCAGAAAGACTTGCGCGCCAGGATTGAGCAGTATGCTCGCCTGGAGGACGATCAGATTCCCATTGAGGTAGTATCGGCGGAGCAGGCAGCCCGGCAGAAGAAGAAAACGGTCCGAGGAGCACACCGAGGATTGCGATAAAGAATGAGGTCGATAAGGCTAAGTCACATGAAGCTATTGTGACCGTGTTCAAAGAGCCAATCTACGGATCTGGAGAAGATCAAGAGAGCCCTTCTTTGTTTGGCCCCGAAAATGATGGGTGATCGGCTCGAATCAGAAGCTCAGGTGCACCTACCATCAAGACAGAGGACACATGACTCAGAACTGCAGAGCACTAAAGCAACACTTGGAGGACCTGGTGGCAGCTGGGCACTTGAGGGAATACATAGATCAGGGCAAGGAGGTAGCCGAGTTGGGAAACCCACTTCCGGAAGTGAACGTAGAGAATCCACCCCGGCTGATAATAAATGTCATCCATGGGACAGCAGCTCCGGAATCTGAGGAAACGCTGAAAGAAGAGATCGCTAAGGCAGCCCAAATTCAGCAAATCATGTCAGTGGAGCCGGCATCGAAAAAGGTACGTACCGTACCAAAATCCTCCCTATGTACTGTCTCATTTACTAGCAAAGATCTAGAAAGCATACAGCACCCACACACTGATGCATTGATCATAATCATGGGATTGGGAAAGCGATTTGATGTGAAACGAGTCCTAATAGATCGAGCGGTCTGGCAGACATCTTGTATTATGATTTGTTGAAGCTTGGCCTCCGAAAGCAAAGATCTCACTCAATGGGCGATCCGTTGGTCGGTTTCAATTCACAGCCGGAGTGGCCGCTCGGCCGCATAGTGTTGCCAGTCGTAGCAGGAACCAAAACCCTCCAGATAGAGTTCTTGGTTATTAACACACCATCCCCTTATAACGCCATACTTGGCCGCCCATGGATTCATCGCATGGAAGCAGTCCCCTCAACCTATCACCAGCTCATTCGTTTTCCTACGGAACACGGAGTAGAGCAGATTTCAGGGGACCAAGTTGCGTCCAAACACTGCTTCATGGCGGCGTTAAAAACAAAACAACTCTGCAACCGGGTACAGACAGTGGAAGTGGTCGAACAGCCAGTCTTGGAAGATGTGGGAGGAAATCCAGAGGAAAAGATGGTGGAGGATTTGGAGAAAGTCCTAATAGAAGAAGCCGATCCTGAAAAGTACTTCCTTATCGGTACCTCGCTAAGCGCTGATGAGAAACTTCAGCTGCTGGAACTGCTGAGGGAAAATATGGAGGTATTCGCGTGGTCAGCATATGATACTCCGGGGTTGGACCCAGAATTTGCGTGTCACAAGCTCAACATCAATCCTTCGGCTCGGCCCATCGCACAGAAAAGTCGGAGATCCTCAGTCGAGCACACCGAAGCAGTGATCGAAAAACTCGGCCTCGGTGCAATCAGAGAATCTGAGACCGAAGTGGTTGTCCAACACAGTTGTAGTCAAGAAGAAGAACGGAAAATGGAGAGTTTGCGTCGATTTCACCTTGAACAAAGCACGCCCTAAAGATAGTTTTCCGCCTCGCATTGATCGCTAGTAGACTCAACGGGGCATGAGCGCATGAGTTTTACGGATGCCTCTGGCGTTATCACCAAATACCACCGCTCGCCCGGATCAGGAAAAGACAGCATTCATCACTCCAAGAGGGACTTACTGCTATAGGGTAATGCCGTTCGGCCTCAAGAATGCCGGAGCGACCTACCAGCGAATGATTACTCGGATGTTCAGAGATCAACTGGGGAAAACCATGGAAGCCTATATAGACGATATGGTGGTGAAAAGCAAGTTCGCTACAAGCCACCTCACAGACTTGAGAGAAGTATTCAGCATCCTGAAAGCCCACCAACTTCGCCTCAACGCCTCGAAGTGCGCCTTCGGGGTGGGAACAGGGAAGTTTTTGGGATACATGGTCACTCGTAGAGGAATTGAAGCGAATCCGGATCAAATCAGGGCCATACAGAACCTCGAAGTACCAACAAAGTCTAAGGAACTGCAGAAACTAGCCGGGATGGCGGCTGCACTGAACCGGTTTATCAGTAAATCCTCAGATCGGATGAAACCCTTCTTCCAGCTCTTAAGGAAAAAGGCAGCATTTGAATGGAACAGTGAATGTACTGAAGCACTGCAGAATCTCAAAAGATACCTCAGTACACCCCCACTATTATCCACTCCGGAACCAGGAGAGGAGCTGTATCTCTATCTAGCAGTGTCAGATCATGCCGTGAGCGCAGTATTGATACGGGAAATTGATAAGGAGCAAAGACCAGTGTATTACATCAGCAAAACTCTACTAGACGCCGAGACACGGTATCTACCGCTAGAGAAGTTGGCTTATGCGCTGCTTATAGCCTCAAGAAAGTTGCAACATTACTTCCAAGGGCACACCATTAATGTCCTCACCGAATTCCCCCTCAGGTCTGTATTCAGCCGAGCCGATTTCTCTGGCCGAACAGCGAAGTGGGCGGTAGAGCTTGGTGAGTTTGACATTAGGTATCAGCCCCGAACGGCAATCAAGGCACAGGTCTTGGCAGACTTCGTCGCAGAATTCACTCCCGCCCAGAGTACCGAACCAGGGGACCTTAGCTCAAGACAGTGCCATGCCACGAGACAGAAAAACCAGTAACCGGAAGCATGGAAACTCTTTATTGGAAACATCTGGCAACTCTATGTCGATGGTTCGTCCAATAACCGAGGCTCGGGGGCAGGAGTAGTCCTTATTTCTCCAGAAGGATTTATCTGGGAACAGGCTCTCAGGCTTGGCTGGAAAGCTTCGAACAACGAGGCCGAATACGAAGCGTTATTAGCCGGCTTGCGGAGCGCCGAACACTTCAGTGCAGAACAGCTTCTTGTTTTCAGTGATTCACAGCTAGTAGTAAACCAGCTTTCCGGGGCCTATGAAACTCGGGATGAAAGGATGACTATGTACGCAGGCAAGGCCAGAGACCTACTCAGAAAATTTCAATCCATACGAGTGGAGCGCATCAGTCGGGACAAAAACTTACGCAGAGATGCTCTGGCATGCCTAGGCTCATCAGTGGACACAAAGGACGCCAGAAGAGTTTGGGTGGAGTTCATACCAGAACCAAGTATCGCATCTCCAGTCCTCTGCAACAACTTAGAGCCGAGCTGGATGGATCCAATATTGGTCTTTTTGAAATCTGGTAAGCTCCCCGAAGACAGAAAGGAAGCCAACAAAATCAGGCATAAGTCAGCTCGATTTTGGATCTCACCTTCCGGGAAACTTTACAGACGTTCTTACCTCGGCCCCTACCTCTTATGTGTGCATCCAAATCTCGTTGAGAATGTTCTCTATGAAATTCACGATGGGATTTGTGGGTGCCACATTGGCGGAAGGTCACTGGCGCACCGAGCCCTAACACACGGGTACTGGTGGCCACGAATGCAACAAGATGCACAGCGGTACGTGCAGAGATGCGACAAATGTCAGAGATTTGCCCCACTCATTCATCAGCCAGCCAAAACTCTTACCCCACTCACCAGCCCATGGCCCTTTGCGCAATGGGGTCTGGATATTGTTGGACCATTGGCGCGAGGCACTGGGAACAGGCGATTCTTCATTGCTGCAACCGACTATTTCTCCAAGTGGGTTGAAGTTGAGGCATTGGCAAATATCAAGGAGACAGACACAAAACGGTTTGTTTTGAGGAATGTGGTAGTGCGTTTCGGCATCCCGCGGGTACTAATCGCGGACAACGGGACGCAGTTTGATGGAAAGATCTTCAGGAAATTCTGTGCCGACCTCAGAATCGAATATAGGAACTCCTCTCCGGGGTATCCACAGAGCAATGGTCAGGCAGAAGCATCGAACAAAACCATCATCAATGGAGTAAAGAAACGGCTTGAGCACGCCAAAGGAAAGTGGGTCGAAGAGTTACCACATGTATTATGGGCCTACCGAACTACAGCACGGCGCCCCACAGGAGAAACACCTTATTCTTTAACTTACGGAATGGAGGCCATCATCCCACTTGAAGTAGGCCTCCCAACTCTTCGGACCGAATTATTTGAAAGCTCCACTAACGAGGAAGCCATCGCGCAAGCATTAGATATGGCAGAGGGCCGAAGAGGCAAAGATCGATCGCTTGAAGCATATCGAACAACTCATCGAAGTTTCAACCAAAAAGTTTTCCCAAGGCAATTTATGCCAGGAGAATTGGTTTTGAGGAAGGTCATGGATCATAAACGGGTGCCTGGCGAGGGCAAACTTGGGCGAATCGAGGGTCCTTACAAAATCACACCGTAGTAGTTGGAAGCAGCTTACTACCTAGAGGATCTGAATGGCAGAGCAATACCTCGGCCCTGGAACATAGCAAATCTCAAGAAGTACTACCAGTAGAGTCATTTTCCAGCCTCTTTCTCAGGATGTAAAGGCACTTATTGGTTGACCAATACAAACGTTTTCCCCATTCCATTCAAATTTGTTCAACTCTTGTAATTAGATTTGATGTTTGTCAAGAAAAACTAGCTTTGGTTCTTACCAAACGGAATTAGCTTTGGTTTTTACCAAACGGAATTAGCTTTGGTCTATACCAAACGGAACTAGCTTTGGTTTTTACCAAACGGAATTAGCTTTGATGTTTATCAAACGGAATTAACTTTGGTCTTTAACCCAAATGGCCCATTTGAGCAGTGAGCGGACTCTAGATTGATTAGCACTCAAACATGCCAAGTGGTATAGCTTGGTGGAAAATGTTTGGCAACTGGATTGGAATTTAGCCAAGTGGAATTGCTTGGTGGAAACCGCACTAATGCATCTTAAGTAAACATTTCTATTTAGCCAAGTGGAATTGCTTGGTGGAAACCATACTAACATGTCTTAAGTAAACACCCTATTTTAGCTAAGTGGCATTGCTTAGTGAAATCTACTGATATAACCAAAGCACACGTGCGTGCACCCACATAATTTCTTAAGTATCAATGCAACAACACTACGGTACAGATTCAAACGAGCAGAGTTGAAACAGACTCAATAATTTCGATCTCACTTAGCTCCAGGTGGGGGCAAACAATTGTTTTCTTACAAAACCAACCTGGACCTAAGTAAGACCCTTTAGCCACGCCGATCACTAGTTCGGCCGGGGGCAAATGAATGCAATGCCACACAGAACATCAGCTCGGCCCCGAGGCCCCAACAATGCTCGGCCGGGGGCAAGCAGTATAGAATCAGACAGAACATCCATTAAAAAGCAACACAGAGCCAGACCGAGCATCTATTCGGCCCCGAGGTCCCAACAATGCTCGGCCGGGGGCAAACAAGTATGAGAAATGTTCAAACATAGCAGCTAAAACAACATCAAATTGCAGAATTCAAGAAAAAAGGAAGTCATATCATTCAAGCAAAGGGCACAGAAGGCCTCATAACCAGCAGTAAAAAAAAAAAAAAGGGGAAAAGAAATTGTCTTCATCAGAACTGAAATATAAAGGGTGCAACTTTCAACCTTTCAACAATCAATTTTCATCAACAGCAGGCAGTTCAGGAGTAACATCAGCAACTTTGTCAAGATCATCCGCGGGAGGAGCAGTAGAGGGAGCTCCAACTTCCTGAGGAGTAGGAGCTACCTTAACCACACCCTCCGTGGCTTCGGTTTCCAGGGTGGCAACCCCTTCAATGTCCATCGTTTCAGTAGCAACATCCATGTTCTGGGCCTCATTCACAGGGTCATCTTCAGGGGAAACATCGTTCGCAGTAACGAGCAGCGAGGATAGGCGATCTTCACACCAGAGGACTTCGAGGGAACAGGGACATCACAGTCTGAGAGAAGAGCCTTGAGAACCATTGCGGCGGCTAAAACCTTTGGTCGGCCCGCCATAAAAAGCTTATCTCGCAGCACCAGAACCTCGTCCTTGTATGCGGCTCCAGCTTCATCCAAGCCTTGTTGCCAGTGCTTGGCCTCCAGTGCAGTACGCTCGGCAGCCATTACAGCAATAACGGCCTCCAGTTCGGCCACCTTCCCCTCGAGTTGAGCTTGGGCCCCAATGGCAACCTCCTTCGATTGTTCAGCGGACGCGACAATTTTGTTCAAACGGAAGGCCTCCCTCTCAGCAGTTCGGCGTCCTTCCTTCTCCGACTCCAGACTCACTGTTAGTCTTTCCGCATTCATTGCAGCTTCCAGCACGGCCCTTTCCAGCTCCTCAGCTCGGGTAATGGACAGGTGCATTCTCTGGATACACTGTGAAGGACAACAAAAAAAATCTTAGAAAAACGAAAGATAGCGATGCAATAGTGAAGCTAAGGAAAAACAACTTACAGCGGTCAACATTTGAAGGGTCCCCTTCATGATAGGAATATCACGTGGCCCATTATGTCCAGCCATATCAACGGGCATCAACAAGAACTTGGTCAAACTAAAGGCAAACTCCTGCGAGGCAACAACAGAATCAGAGGTAGAGACGGGCCTGCCATCATATGATATCGGTGGCTCCCATCTTTCAAAAGTTTCATCTTCAACGGGGTCCTGAGAGGTCTCCCCCACCACAGCCTTTCCGGTTTCCCTTCTCCTCTTCTTTGCTCGGGCAGCGACCGAAGCGGAGGGCTCAGCGGCAATTACTGGGGTCCCAGAAGCCCCAACCTCCATCTTCACTTCCATGAGGCTCTTCGTCTCGGTCTTCTCCACGGGGACTTGCAAAGCGCTAGGGGCTCCGAAGGCCTCAGCCTCTAAGTCCACACAAAGACCTCCTCTTTACTCTTGATCCGCTCCTGCGGGCGGGGGGAAGGCGCTCCCTCAGGCGCATCTTCAACAGTGCGGCGCCTCGGAACCAGTGGGGTAAGAGACACCTCGGTCTCGGTATCAGAATCCAAAAGAGCAGCAGCGAGTCTCGCCTTCTTCGGCATAACAGAACGGTAACTTGACTGATAATCCAACAACTCAGGAGCAGACCTCTTCTTGTATCTCAAGGCAGCCTTAATGGCTTCAGCGTTCTCCCGATTCGGTCTTCGCTGGAAACGGGAAGGTTCTGTAAAAAAGAAGACGAAACCATCAGAACAATACTCAGAACGAAGTAGGAAACATATAAGACATTAAAAAAGGAGACTCAGACCTGGATAGCCATCCTTCTGTGGCATCCTCTCAGACTGGAAGTCGGTCCCGACAGGAAACTCCCAGTTCCCACCAACTTGCAAGAAATCATCATTATGTTTGTCTGAGTCCGGCAGTCCAGTGACTAGATGACAATCAGCAGAACGAACACGAAGGTAGTATGTACTATGGTCTTTATTGTGAGAAAGGGTGTAACATCCCAGAATATCCCAAATATCAAGATTCAAGCCTAAGCGTCTATTGAGGGCAGACACTCCACAGACAACGCGGAAAAGATTTACAGACACCTGCATCGGGGTCAACTGGACCTGATGCAAGAAGCGGCGCAACAACGGGTCAAGAGGAAACCGCACCCCTCCCTCGACGATAGCAGCGACGGGAAAGGCAACGGTGTTCCTCGTGCCCATGCGTTTGGCATCTACCTTCGCCAGTGACAGGGTAACATCATGAGGAATGTTGTAATCTAAACGAAACACGGCCATGGCTTCCGGAGTATCGACCAGAGAACGGAATTTCCCCATTTAATTAGACTAGTGGGGCAGAAACGAAACACCAGACCAGACGATTGAGACAGAAAGAGAGGAAGAATCGTAAGAAAACTTACAGTAGTGACCACGAAGCAGGGATCAGCGGTGAAAAAAAAAAAAAAAACCCAGGCAGAGCACCGGCGAAATCGATCCAGCAGAATGGGAAGAGGCTCTCTCTCTTTCTCTTTCTCTTTCTTTGGAACTAACAATAGAAACGAGGAGATCAAATTAAAGGGTTTGAATCAACAGCCTGAGCATTTATTGCGTTAGTCGGCGTGCAGGCACACAAAGCACGATCTTCAGTATGGAATCGACGCATAATCTCTGCACACCTATCGCACGTTGCCACGTGTCACATGAAAGGACGCATGCAGGAACCGTGGTGTCGTGAATGAACCGCTATTATGACGAATCGGGAGAAGCCGAAACGACGCGACGCTTCGAAGGCAGAACAATAGCTCCCCCCAGGGGAACCCTGGCGCGAGCTAGGGGGCAAATGAAGGGGCTGAATGTAAAATGGGTCAGGTCCAAGCCTTGGGACGGCCCAATCCGATAAAGCCCAAATCCAAGAGGGTCAGATGAGTATATGGACTAATCAGTTGAGCCCAGTTTCGCGATCAATAGTACGTCCAAGTCCTCAAGCACTTGGGCCCAACTTCATGATGGAAAGGTCACCACCAGAAGCGCTGATGCCGAGCTGCAGGGCAGTCGTGGGCGAACAGATAAGTACCCAACCCATCTCAGTAACGAGCACGAAACGACCGAGTCAATATACACCAAGATCAATCAAGAACTTAAGTACCGAACTGGAGAAGCCTCACAAAGAAACGTGGGATCTGTGAATGCAAGCATGAGCAGAGTGCCACCTCAGCTGGTCCCCCACGCCTAAAATCACGGAAGTTGTTAAGCCAAGGGAATGTGGTTTGTTATCAGCATGCTTACAATGAGGATACACAATGGATGGCAACTATCAAGTGGTCCGCCACGTGGAACAGTGCTGGAAGGACACCTGGCAGCATCCATGTTCCATGAACTCACCTTGAGAAGCAAGTAAGGAACCATATATATACAACAGGAGCTTCACGTTGAAGGGAACGGAACAACCCCAATCTACACCATACATACATATCTATTCGACTCTATACTCCTTCACCGATCACTGATTTACACGCCGGAGGGGTCATCCGGCCAACCCCGGCCGGGTAGCTCTAACGGTGCTTCTTGTTGCAGGAACCCCAGTCCCTGGACGGTCCAACTGTGTGCGGAGCCCCGATCCACTTTCATCTAGTGCGGAATCCGGTACGCACAAAAAGTTTATAGGGACAGCGGTACAAATATGTATCTCTTTATATAATATGTACATGTATATATATAGCATTTTTGGGTGGTCTTGTGATACTTGTCTTTGATCCACTGAAAGCCTACGGTTGTTTTCCTTCACTTTCTTCATCCTAGTTTTGGAAGCTTTGAATTCTCCAATTAACATTTGTTTGGCCACCAATCATACTGGGCCATACATATCTCTAATTGACATTGTTTTTCTATGCATACAGAATTTGATCAGAAAACATGGAGGAAGACTCATATCTTTAATAGATTTCATCTCATGTTATTATAAGGTTTTACACAGTTCTACAATCGGATTCCATGCAATTAAAATTTTCATATGTTATTAATCGAGCCCTTATATTTGGAACCTCACTGAGAGAACACATGTAGTAACAACATTCATTTTCAATGGTTTTAAGTCACTCAATTATAAAATTCATACTCCAAAAATGGTAACATTTGGTTAAAAAAGTTATGCTAATAATAATCCATTGAGCTATTTTTAAAATGAATATAATGTCAAAATATTTAGAATCTCAACGTACTTTTAAATATTTTATACATTTTTCTACACATTTTATTCATTTTTATACTCTTTTTTTTTCCCTCCACAAATTGATGTGACCTAGACAAGTGAAGACATTTAACATGTCACATTTATATGTACAATATTGCACAAATTTATACATTGCACTAATGTATTAGTGTAGACACTCTATTTTTTACCGCCCTTAAGATTTGGGCGCCTCATGGTGAATGCTTAATGATGAATTAATACGCTGTACAATCGTTCAATTTTTTTAGCAAAACGCTTCGATTTTGAGTTTTAGAGCCTAAAACCTTGCACCCTCTTTGGGCCAAAACCTAATTTTTTCTAGCCTGACCACTCAAAAGCCTATTGCCCAAAAGGTGGCTGGCCGGCCGTCCCCCTTCTTGGCTGGTCGGCCATGTCCAGCGGCAGATAGATATTTGTTGCCAGTTGTCCCTCCCATGTGCATGCCTTGCACCAGCTGGCTCAATACAGATATTTCCGATAGAGAAATCTATTTTTCTATAAATAGATGACCATTCCTCTTGATTTTAGGTTAGAAAAAGTTGCCAAGAGTGAAAAACTTATCAAACACTCTCCCTCTCTTTCTTGCAGTATACATACACTTCCTAAACCAAAAATTTGAGACTTCTTGCTGAGATTATTGAGCCAAAATTTTATCTCTTGAGGGTGAACACTTTGTGGTTTGTGAACTAAAGATTATCTTATCTTCAAAGGTATAGCTTTTGCCTTGTTTAAACTACTATTCTCTCCTCTTTTTCTTGGTGTTTATACCCTGTTTTGGACTAGCGTTGCGGGCTCAAACTTGTGATTTAAAAGCTACCAAGGTGGAGGGGTTAACCACCTTTCATTGAACCTTATTCCATAGCTTATATCATTGTGTTTCCCACTTGTTTCTCAACTTTTAGCTACTAATTTTCAGAGGTTTCAGAGGCTAAAACATGTGATTTTAAGGTCTAAAAGTGGAGAGGTTAGCCATCTCCTCCTTTGGCTTGCTTACTAGTATTGTTCTCCTTTTCTTTTACTTGCTTTTTCTAGCTTTTCAAACCAATTTTCAACACTGTTTTTTTTTTTTAGTTTTTGGGGTTGTTTCAGTTGTTTACTTAGTTATGTTTTGAATATTATACTTGTATTATTGTAAGTCCTCATACATTTGGCGGTTTAGGCCTTAGACACCAATCTATTTGAGTTGATAGCTTTTATTCCATAATTTTCATACATATACTCACACTTGTAATAATCATCTCTGCAACCTCTCTCATTTCTTGGTTGTCTTTATTTAAGAGTTGTTTCAAACAATTGATTGTTATTTAAGGCATGAGAAATAGACATTCTATGCTTAATGGTTTAACCTCTTCGGGGGTTCATTACCAGGGCACTACATCTCTCTCATGTTAAGCACACCTTTTTATTTTACGCTTCTCTTCATTAGTGGACGTAATTATCACTTTTGTACAAAATGAATAAAAAATGACAAGGTAATGTAAAAGAGGTTAAAATTGGACTAAACGTGGTAAACAAGAGTAACAAAATTGGTTTGGGTTCAATCGGACGTTATATTGAACCTATTGTGTCTCGAATCATTATATATTCTTTAATGATGTTAATGATTCGAGAAGTAATGTCTACCATTTCCCTTGAGGTGGCTCCATGATAGGGAGATGGTTTTGTTGGTCTTTAATTTCCATTTATTGAGCCTTTGTCTTATTGGTTCATAGATCATCATGCAACAACTTTACAACAATTGATGGTTTATGAATCGAGTATACTCCTCCCTTGATTAGTTTCATGATAAGCAGAGGCATAAAGGACAAACATCCCCTGAAAACACTATGTTTTTGTTGTGTTTCATTTTTGTGGCAACAGGGTAGTACCTAAAAATAGTGGCCAGCCGACCACTTTCCAAGGCTGGCTGGCTGGCTAGTTATCCTATTTTGTGCAAGCAGTGTCATTTTCATGGTAGAATAGAGCAGAAGTTGGGGCAAAAACAGATTAATTTTTTGATTGCAAGTAGAACAGTTTTTGGCAGCAAAACAAAGAGGTTTCCGGGAGAACGTTCTCATTTGTGCATGTGCGACGCTTAATTTCCCTCTGTTAAAATTAATGTTTTGATAGTAGTATGTTTAAATTAATTAGATTCATTCGAAATTGTAATAAGCTAGTTAAATTTAGTTATTGTAATAATTAGTTAAGTTAGTTAATTTGGTGTTGTAATAATTAGTTTAAATTCGGACATTTGGACCCTTTTGTATGAGGGCACATTTGTAATATTATGTATGTCTTCTAACCTCCATTCTTTTTCCCTTTCATTTACTTGCTTACGATAGTTACATATAGCGTCATATTTTGGTTCCATGCCATTGCCATGACTTGTATCTATTTTTGCATGCATTAGGTTCGATTCATCATTCTAACCTTGTTTTTTTTATTTCCTGCTTACTTGAATACATGCACTATCGCCTGCTTTGAATTGAGCCATATGCCATGTTAATAAACCGAACCTGTTAGTTGCATTTTGTATTTGTTGTATTAGTCACTTGCATATTAGAGTATACATTTTTCTAGCTACTTTTTTCTATTTTGACTTGCCTCAGTTGAGTATTAGGTGAGCATTTCTCGCTTTAACATATTGCATGTGTGTTAGTGTTGTCATATCGAGCATACTACCATGAGGCTACATGCTTATTTGATATATTTCTTGAATGCCTGTGGATGAAGACTTTTTTACTTAAGTTGGTATGATTTGATTAATATATATATGAGCTCACTTTTTCAAATGGTACATATTCAAAACACTTTTCAAAACAACATGAAATTAAAGCATTTCAAAGTGAGTGACTTAGTCTATACTTGTGTGTCTCGTATAGTAAGTTAGCATAAATAAATCGGAATAGGAGCATATAATGTAAATAGAAATCACAACATGATTAGTAGAGGGTAATCTTTGATTGGGTGAGTAAGGTGCTCAATTCATGACCTTCCCTTCTCATACCTAAGTTCTTAAGTCAAGACACTTTAGTGATGATGGACAAGTGGCCTTTGGCACGAGTCACAGGTTTTCTAAATTTTTCAAAAATATTTTGGTGGCGACTCTGAAATCTGGAAATGCAGTCCATTTTTGGCATCTCTGATGATAAATAGATTTTTTAAGATTTACCGGATTTAGACTCTCATTTATTTAAATCTATTTCACATTGCACTTTGTGAAACCAGATTCAGAATCACGGGAGTCCGAGCTGTAGAGCTATCGTATCCGAGGAGACTAAATCCCTCCGAAGAACACGAAAAATAAGCTACAATTAGTGACACTATTTGGTATCAAACTTTTAATACCCAAATTTAATCACCATATATGATATTGTTAATTGTAACATAAGTTTGAATTTGACCAAATAAATTATAAAATACAAGACAAAAATAACCTTGTAACAACGTCGAGGTGGAACCATAAAATGTGTTTTGTGACTTTTTATTTAATTTCTTTTTTTACCCACAATATATTATAAACTTTATATTTTATGAAAAAAATTTATACATGTGAGTGTAAAGAAAAATTTTATAAATTTATTTAGAGCACCTACTTCGTACATTAATTTATTTTCAAGTGAATTAAACTAACTGTCTCTGTAATTTGAGGTTTGTGTCACTTTGGTTATTGATTTTTTAATTGTGATACATTCGACCATGAATTTTAAATCTTGTTCCAAACAAGAATAATCAAAGATATTTCATTTGCAAATGATTCATTTCAAAGGCAAAGTCGTCATACAACTTATTTTATATTGGTTAACTTGTATATTGTTTGAAATATAATGACCTTTTTTTAATGAATAATGTTGGAACTTTATTGAATATAAAGTTCCGTTTGGTTTGATTTTCATAATCTATTTTCAGAATTTTGTTTTAAGAAACTAAAAATTAAATTGGTGAAAAAATTAAAAATATATCATTTTTATATAATTTTATCTTTTGGGCGGGTAGAAACAATTTTTTTAAAATAATTTTTTTTATATTTATTTTCTTTAAATTAGTTTCTATTTTTACAAAAACTAAATATGGCAATAACTTTAATATCATTATTAAACCAATCTATTAAATAAAAAATTCAAAACTAAAAATATTTAATATATTAGACATATCAATTACATATTAAAAACCTAATAATCATCAATTACATGATAATCATTCAAAAATATATGTTAACAACAAATATAAGAGAGAATTAGTCTAAGGTCCCTCTTCCATTTTTAGTAATATAAGAGATTCACAATATTATTTTATGATGCCTATGGTCCCTCAACCCCACACCCATATATCACAGAGAAATTTGACTCTCTCAACCATGACACTTAATCTCCGACAAAGACAGACCGATATCTCTCTCTCTCTCTCTCTCTCTCTCTCTCTCTTTATAGATCTATCGTTCTAATTTTGTTGCCCTACCTTGCTGTGAATTACATCGATCGATTCTTGTTGAGGAATTCAAATATACCAGTAAAATCTATCCACTTTGAGCAATTTGATTTGATTTAATGTGTTTTTGATTGAATATTTGATTTGATTTCAATTCTTGATTTTGCCAATAGAGAGAAATTCGAACAAGAACATAAAGCTTTTTTGCGATATGTTGTCTTAGGCTTGCTTGGAAGATAAGGCGCAAGAAATTCTCTGTCACTGAATTCATAGTGAATCTCTCTCTCACTCTCTCTCTCTCTCTCTCTCTCTCTATATATATATATAATGTTAGGTTTAGTATGTCATTGGGTGATGTTGAACAGGAAAGACGAAGACTTATCACGAAACCACTTCGGATTAGGATAATGGACCTTCGAATACTGAATGCTCTGTAATGGAGAATGCGATGCTTGAATGCAATATGCTTTATTGATCACTTCTACCATTTCTTTAAACTTGGACATCCACAACCAATTCAAGGCTTCACTTGTTCACACATTGCACAGGCCATTATCAAAGCTCAAGGGGGTAAATTTACTATCATTACCATTTTATTCAAGTTAGTTGATAATTTGTTTGGTTAAAGAAAAGCAAAGACTGAAAATTATGATAGATATTGTGGGAGCCGAATAATTGGCAAATTCGGAGGGCTAAGGCTGACGATAGCCGACTGAGTCCTGCAAGGGTAAAAGGCCGAATAGAATATTTAGGCCGGATAAACAGATATTCCTAGAGCCGAATAGTGAAGAGGGTAATGATTGAAAAGTAGGCCCTACTCCCGAGAACCAAAAGAAACAGGTATAAATATAGGAACAACAGACTTGAAAAGGTATGTAAGAATCGCTTTTGTAGAAACTTAGTACAGAAGCTTTCTTGAGTAGAAGAACTGACTTGTCCGTCGGAGTGCTAATTTCGACACCCCCGACCGGAGTGTTTAAGTCTTTGCAGGTGACTAGCTGAGGATCATTTGCGTCTCTAGGATCCGAAGAGTATTTCCAAACTCACTTCCCCACAATTGGCGCCGTCTGTGGGAATACTCAAATACATCCATGGAAGGCGTGACCGAAGATCCTCCGATAGCCACCGACGAGGTCACACAGAGAGACGACCTCACTCCGGCAAATATGCTCGGAAAGGAAACTGTCGCTGCAAGACGTGCCCTGAATTTTGGTTCACCAACGACTTCAGCGCAGGAGACAATGCAAGCCATCGTGGAACAAGCTAAGCAGAATGAACAAAGACTGGAAAATATGATCGCGGAAAACGAACGTCTCCGTCGAGATTTGGCCCTGGAAATAGCAAAATCCAGAGAAATCGCGCGCCAAGACCCCGAACGACCTCTGAGGGCAAGTGGACAACAACCCCGAGCCTGACCAAAGGAAGCCGATAGCAACTCCAACTCATTATCCACGAAGCATGACAATAAGTAGCGATCGGACACTTCCAGCTCCTCGGGAAAGAGTCTACATACAAGAAATAAGCGCAGAAGAAGCAGTTCAGACGAAGAGGACCGGCATGATCTTTTTATCCGACGGATCGCAAGAGCGGCCCTACCTAAGAAGTTCAAAGCTCCGTCATTTACTCTCTATGACGGAAAATCAGACCCCACCGATCATATACGTCATTACAGGCAGGCCATGACGTTGCATGCAGACAATGAAGCCCTCATGTGCCGAATATTCCCCAGCAGTCTCGGGCCATTAGCAGTCAGATGGTGTTACAAGCTGGAGCCGGCTTCAATCAGAAGCTTCCATCAATTACAAAAATCCTTCAGGGCCAGGTTCATCACCAACGAGGTACAGCCAAAACAAGTCGACTCTCTCTGGGCCATGCAGATCCAGTCGAGAGAAACGCTCAGAGCTTACTCAGCGCGATATTGGGAATGCTTCAACCTCGTTAACGACGCTTGCAACGACTCCATGGCCATCATTGCCTTCAAAATGGGACTGCATCCTGACAATGCTCTCCGCAACTCCCTAACCAGAAGACCCCCAAAACAGTCTGGGCATTGATGAAGAAGGTCGAAGAATATTGCAAAGTAGAAGATGATGCCTTGAGGATTAAAGCCAGACAAGTGTCCACCAAAGTGACCCCTTTCGAAACTGCTCAACCAATAAGTTCCGCGCCACCTCTAAGCCCCGAGCCGCCACAACGTGCTAAACGCGACAAAAAAAGAGATTCTCGCCGATCGAGCGATCAGTGCTCCCATCGGGCGAATGAACAACTGCAAGTCGACAGTAGACATTCGAGGCGAGCCGACAAGAAGTACACAGAACTGTCAGAACCAATCACCGCGATAATGGCCAAAATCCAACACCTTCCCTTCTTCAAATGGCCGTCAAAAATAGTAGGACCTCCCGACACGCGCAGAAGGGATAGACAGTGCCAGTATCACAAAGACCATGGCCACGAAACTGAGAATTGTTACGCACTAAAGGATCATTTGGAAGAACTGGTGCAAGACGGCCGACTGCAACAGTACGTGAACAAGGACAAGCCAACCAAAGCACTTGCCTTGGCCTTGAGGCAAGACTCCCCTCCGCTCAGCGTGATCCATATAATCTACAATTTGCCGGCGCCCCAGTCCGTGCACACAGTTCAATCACATCCAGTCCCTCAAGAGCAACCTACTCAGGCCAGACGGCACGGCGGAGTTCCAACAATCACGTTCAGTGACTACGACCTCAGCGGCATCGCAACCTCCCACATTGATCCGTTGGTCATCCGATTACGTGTAAATCAGTTCACCATTGAACGCATTCTCATTGATCCAGGAAGTACTTCAGAGATCATGTATTACAAAACCTTCGTAAAGCTCGGCTTCAATGAGTCTGATCTGTCTCCGGCACCTCGCCCATTGTACGACTTTAATACGAATCCCGAGTACCCTTTAGGGAAGATCACGTTACCTGTCCGAGCGGGCTCCAGAACAGTCGGAGTAGAATTCCTGGTCGTAAAGCTCCCTTCACCGTATAATGCCATCATGGGGCGAACCTGGTTACACCTTATGAAGGCCGTCCCAAGTACCTATCATCAATTGGTGCGCTTCCGACAGGTCACGGCATTGAAGAGATACGTGGCTCCCCCCAATCGGGACAGGCAGAGCTTTTAGAAAACCCAGTCACTGACCCGACCTGTGGGCTTTGACACTTGTAAATACATTTCGCCCCTGCAATACGAATTATTTATTTTCGCAATAAAACAATTACCAGTGGGGTGTTCGTCAGGACATCAACACAAGTCTTCGGATTCGGAGCGTCTTTCGTGAATGACGCGATTGGCCAAATTAAAAGTCTCCGGATTCGGAGCCCCTTAGGATGCATGACATCTCAGGGCCGATTAAGTTTCCGGATTCAAAGCGCCTTTCGTGAATGACGCGATTGGCCAAATTAAAGTCTTCGAATTCAGAGCCCCTTAGGATGCATGACATCCCAGGGCCAATTAAGTCTCCGGATTCGGAGCGTCATTCGTGAATGACGCGATTGGCCAAATTAAAGTCTCCGGATTCGGAGCCCCTTAGGATGCATGACATCTCAGGGCCGATTAAGCCTCCGGATTCGGAGCGCCTTTCGTGAATGACGCGATTGGCCAAATTAAAGTCTCCGGATTTGGAGCCCCTTAAGATGCATGACATCCCAGGGCTGATAAAGCCTCCGAATTCGGAGCGCCTTTCGTGAACGACGCGATTTGCCAAATTAAAGTCTCCAGATTCGGAGCCCCTTAGGATGCATGACATCGTAGGGCCGATTAAGTCTCCGGATTCGGAGCCCCTTAGGATGCATGACATCCCAGGGCCGATCAAGCCTCCGGATTCGGAGCGCCTTTCGTGAATGACGTGATTGGCCAAATTAAAGTCTCCAGATTTGGAGAGCCTTAGGATGCATGACATCCCAAGGCCGATTAAGTCTCCGGATTCGGAGCCCCTTAGGATGCATGACATCCCAGGGCCGATTAAGCCTACAGATTCAGAGCGCCTTTCGTGAATGACGCGATTGGCCAAATTAAAGTCTCCGGATTTGGAGCCCCTTAGGATGTATGACATCCCATGGCCGATTAAGTCTCTGGATTCGGAGCCCCTTAGGATGCATGACATCCCAGGGCCGATTAAGCCTCCGGATTCAGAGTGCCTTTCGTGAACGACGCGATTGGCCAAATTAAAGTCTCCGGATTCGGAGCCCCTTAGGATGCATGACATCCCAGGCCCGATTAAGCCTCCGGATTCGTACCGCCTTTCATGAATGACGCGATTGGCCAAATTAAAGCCTTCAGATTCGGAGAGCCTAAGGATGCATGACATCCTAGGGCCGATTAAGTCTCCGGATTCGGAGCCCCTTAGTATGCATGATATTCTAGGGCCGATTAAGCCTACAGATTCGGAGCGCCTTTCGTGAATGGTGCGATTGGCCAAATTAAAGTCTCCGGATTTGGAGCCCCTTAGGATGTATGACATCCCATGGCCGATTAAGTCTCCGGATTCGGAGCCCCTTAGGATGCATGACATCCCAGGGCCGATTAAGCCTCCGGATTCAGAGCGCCTTTCGTGAACGACGCGATTGGCCAAATTAAAGTCTCCGGTTTCGGAGCCCCTTAGGATGCATGACATCCCAGGGCCGATTAAGCCTCCGGATTCGTACCACCTTTCGTGAATGACGCGATTGGCCAAATTAAAGTCTTCAGATTCGAAGAGCCTTAGGATGCATGACATCCCAGTGCCGATTAAGTCTCCGAATTCGGAGCCCCTTAGGATGCATGACATTCTAGAGCCGATTAAGCCTACAGATTCGCAGCGCCTTTCGTGAATGGCGCGATTGGCCAAATTAAAGTCTCCGAATTTGGAGCCCCTTAGGATGTATGACATCCCATGGCCGATTAAGTCTCCGGATTCGGAGCCCCTTAGGATGCATGACATCCCAGGGCCGATTAAGCCTCCGGATTCAGATCGCCTTTCGTGAACGACGCGATTGGCCAAATTAAAGTCTCCGGATTCGGAGCCCCTTAGGATGCATGACATCCCAGGGCCGATTAAGCCTCTGGATTCGTACCGCCTTTCGTGAATGACGCGATTGGCCAAATTAAAATCTCCGGATTCGGAGCCCCTAAGGATGCATGACATCCCAGGGCCGATTAAGTCTCCGGATTCGGAGCCCCTTAGGATGCATGACATCCTAGGGTCGATTAAGCCTCTAGATTCGGACCGCCTTTCGTGAATGACGCGATTGGCCAAATTAAAGTCTCCGGATTCGGAGCCCCTTAGGATGCTTGACATCCCAGGGCCGATAAAGGCTCCGGATTCGTAGTGCCATTCGTGAACGACGCGATTTGCCAAATTAAAGTCTCCAGATTCGGAGCCCCTTAGGATGCATGAAATCGCAGGGCCGATTAAGTCTCCGGATTCCGAGCCCATTAGGATAAATGACATCCCAGGGCCGATTAAGCCTCCGGATTCGGAGCGCCTTTCGTGAATGACGCGATTGGCCAAATTAAAGTCTTCAGATTCGGAGAGCCTTAGGATGCATGACATCCCAAGGCCGATTAAGTCTCCGGATTCGGAGCCCCTTAGGATGCATGACATTCCAGGGCCGATTAAGCCTACAGATTCGGAGCGCCTTTCGTGAATGACGCGATTGGCCAAATTAAAGTCCCCGGATTTGGAGCCCCTTAGGATGTATGACATCCCAGGGCCGATTAAGTCTCCGGATTCGGACCCCCTTAGGATGCATGACATACCAGGGCCGATTAAGCCTCTGGATTCGGAGCGCCTTTCGTGAACGACGCGATTGGCCAAATTAAAGTCTCCGGATTCGGAGCCCCTTAGGATGCATGACATCCCTGGGCCGATAAAGTCTCCGGATTCGGAGCCCCTTAGGATGCATGACATCCCAGGGCCGATTAAGTCTCCGGATTCGTACCGCCTTTCGTGAATGATGCGATTGGCCAAATTAAAGTCTCCGGATTCGGAGCCCCTTAGGATGCATGACATCCCAGGGCCGATTAAGTCTCCGGATTCGGAGCCCCTTAGGATGCATGACATCCTAGGGTCGATTAAGCCTCTGGATTAGGACCGCCTTTCGTGAATGACGCGATTGGCCAAATTAAAGTCTCCGGATTCGGAGCCCCTTAGGATGCATGACATCCTGTACGATTAAGTCTTCGATTCGAGCCTTAGGATGCATGACATCCCAGGGCCGATTAATCCTCCGGATTCGGAGCACCTTTCGTGAATGACGCGATTGGCCAAATTAAAGTCTTCGAAATCGGAGCCCCTCAGGATGCATGACATCCCAGGGCCGATTAAGCCTCCGGATTCGGAGCGCCTTTCGTGAATGACGCGATTGGCCAAATTAAAGTCTCCGGATTTGGAGCCCCTTAGGATGTATGACATCTCATGCCCGATTAAGCCTCCGGATTCGGAACGCCTTTCGTGAAGGACGCGATTGGCCAAGTTAAAGTCTCCGGATTCGGAGCGCCTTTCGTGAACGACGCGATTGGCCAAATTAAAGTCTCCGAATTCGGAGCCCCTTAGGATGCATGTCATCCTAGGGCTGATTAAGTCTCCGGATTCGGAGTCCCTTAGGATGCAAGACATCCCAGGGATGATTAAGCCTCCGGATTCGGAGCGCCTTTCGTGAATGACGCGATTGGCCAAATTAAAGTCTCCAGATTCGGAGAGCCTTAGGATGCATGACTTCCCAGGGCCGATTAAGTCTCTGGATTCGGAGCCCCTTAGGATGCATGACATCCCAGGGCCGATTAAGCCTCCGGATTCGGAGCGCCTTTCGTGAATGACGCGATTGGCCAAATTAAAGTCTCCGGATTCGGAGCCCCTTAGGATGTATGACATCCCAGGGCCGATTAAGTCTCCAGATTCGGAGTCCCTTTGGATGCATGACATCCCAGGGCCGATTAAGCCTCCGGATTCGGAGCGCCTTTCGTGAACGACGCGATTGGCCAAATTAAAGTCTCCGGATTCGGAGCCCCTTAGGATGCATGACATCCCAGGGCCGATTAAGTCTCCGGATTCGGAGCCCCTTAGGATGCATGACATCCCAGGGCCGATTAAGCCCTCGGATTCGGAGCGCCTTTCGTGAACGACGCGATTGGCCAAGTCAAAGTCTCCAGATTCGGAGCCCCTTAGGATGTATGACATCCCTGAGCCGATTCAGTCTCCGGATTTCGAGCCCCTCAGGATGCATGACATCCCCGGGCTGATTAAGCCTTTGGATTTGGAGCGCCTTTCGTGAACGACGCGATTGTCCAAATTAAAGTCCCCGGATTCGGAGCCCCTTAGGATGCATGACATCCTAGGACGGATTAAGTCTCCTGATTCGGAGCCCCTTAGGGTGCATGACATCCCAGGGCCGATTAAGCCTCCAGATTCGGAGTGTCTTTCGTGAACGACGCGATTGGCCAAATTAAAGTCTCCGGATTCGGAGCCCCTTAGGATGCATGACATCACAGGGCCGATTAAGTCTCCGGATTCGGACCCCCTTAGGATGCATGACATCCTAGGGCCGATTAAGCCTCCGAATTCGGACCGCCTTTCGTGAATGACGTGATTGGCCAAATTAAAATCTCCAGATTCGGAGCCCCTTAGGATGCATGACATCCGAGGGCCAATTAAGTCTCCGGATTCGGAGACCCTTACGATGCATGACATCCCAGGGTCGATTAAGCCTCCGGATTCGGACCGCCTTTCGTGACTGACGCGATTGGCCAAATTAAAGTCTCCGAATTCGGAGCCCCTTAGGATGGATGACATCCCAGGGTCGATTAAGTCTCTGGATTCGGAGCCCCTTAGGATGCATGACATCCCAGGGCCGATTAATCCTCCGGATTCGGAGCGCCTTTCGTGAATGACGCGATTGGCCAAATTAAAGTCTCCGGATTCGGAGCCCCTTAGGATGCATGACATCCCAGGGTCGATTAAGCCTTCGGATTCGGAGCGCCTTTCGTGAATGACGCGATTGGCCAAATTAAAGTCTCCGGATTCGGAGCCGCTTTGGATGCATGACATCTCAGGGCCGATTAAGCCTCCGGAGTCGGAGCGCCTTTCGTGAATGACGCGATTTGCCAAATTAAAGTCTCCGGATTCGGGGCCCCTTAGGATGCATGACATTCCAGGGCCGATTAACCCTCCGGATTCGGAGCGCCTTTCGTGAACGACGTGATTGGCCAAATTAAAGTCTCCGGATTCGGAGCCCCTTAGGATGCATGACATCCCAGGGCTGATTATAGAGATGGCAATCTGAAACCGGCCCGACGGTGACCCGACCCCCCGTCCCCGAATTTTATGGTTATTCACCGAAAAATATCCCCTACGGGCCGGGGACGGTATTCAAAATTTCATCCCCGATGATATCCGGGCCGGGGACGGGGACATGTGCCAGACCGGACCTGCCCGCCCGCCCGCCCGCTTATTCCCCGAGATAAAATTACGTTACTCAGTATAAATATATATATATATCATATATGCTAACTTTTGTTTAGGGTTTCACTTTCATCACAAACACTTCAGTTCAGCCTCTCACTCTCACACACACGGCCTCCTCCCTCTCCTCCCCAGCTCGCCACTGGTCTCTCCTCAATCTGCTGCCGCCTCCTCCTCACGGCGATCCTCCATCACCACCGAGCCTCTCACTCACACACTCCTCTCTCTCTCGCTCGCCATCGGGTCTCTCCCTCTCGCTCTCGCCGGTCTCTCCTCTCGACATCACCACCATCACGATCTCTCAGATCTGGTCTCCGCCTCACCGCCGATCGTCCCAGATCTGGTTTGAAGATCTGGTTTGAAGATGACAGATCTGGTTAATTTTTTATACAGATTTTTTTTAAGATGAAGATCTGAATTTTTTTTAATTTTTTAAGATGACAGATTTTTTTATCTGATTTTTTATCTGATTCTTTTTAAGTTAATTTTTTTATGTTTATGTTTATGTATGATTGATGATGATGATTTATGTATGTATAGATTCATATATGATGATTGATGATGATGATTTATGTTTATGTTTATGATAGATCGGCAAAGGATTTAACAGTGGGATTTTCGGTCGGAAACCCGAGCTCGATCGGGGTGGCGAGGTAGATAGGGTCCCGTCGAGATCGGGGCGAGGTCGGGAATTCTCACTATCGGGGATCGGGACGGGAGGGTGGTCCCGCCGCCCGCCTGCTATTCCTATTCCTGATTAAGTCTCCGGATTCGGAGCCCATTAGGATGCGTGACATCTCAGGGCCGATTAAGCCTCCGGATTCGGAGTGCCTTTCGTGAATGACGCGATTGGCCAAATTAAAGTCTCCGGATTTGGAGCCCCTTAGGATGCATGACATTCCAGGGCCGATTAAGCCTCCGGATTCGGAGCGCCTTTCGTGAATGACGTGATTGGCCAAATTAAAGTCTCCAGATTCGGAGAGCCTTATGATGCGTGACATCCCAAGGCCGATTAAGTCTCCGGATTCAGAGCCCCTTAGGATGCATGACATCCTAGGGCCGATTAAGCCTCCGAATTCGGAGCGCCTTTCGTGAATGACGCGATTGGCCAAATTAAAGTCTTCGGATTTGGAGCCCCTTAGGATGTATGACATCCCAGGTCCGATTAAGTCTCAAGATTCGGAGCCCCTTAGGATGCATGACATCCCAAGGCCGATTAAGCCTCCGGATTCGGAGCGCCTTTCGTGAACGACGCGGTTGGCCAAATTAAAGTCTCCGGATTCAAAGCCCCTTAGGATGCATGACATCCCAGGGCCGATTAAGTCTCCGGATTCGGAGCGCCTTAGGATGCTTGACATCCCAGGGCCGATTAAGCCTCCGAATTCGAAGCCCCTTTCGTGAACGATGTGATTGGCCAAATTAAAGTCTCCGAATTCGGAGCCTCTTAGGATGCATGACATCCCAGGGTCGATTAAGTCTCCGGATTCAGAGCCCCTTAGGATGCATGACATCCCATGGCCGATTAAGCCTCCGGATTCGGAGCGCCTTTCGTGAATGGCGCGATTGGCCAAATTAAAGTCTCTGGATTCGGAGCCCCTAAGGATGCATGACATCCCAGGGCCGATTAATCTTCCGGATTCGGAGCGCCTTTCGTGAATGACGCGATTGGCCAAATTAAAGTCTCCGGATTCGGAGCCCCTTAGGATGCATGACATCCCAGGGCCGATTAAGCCTCCAGATTCGGAGCGCCTTTCGTGAATGACGTGATTGGCCAAATTAAAGTCTCCGGATTTGGAGCCCCTTAGGATGCATGACATCCCATGGCCGATTAAGCCTTCGGATTCTGAGCGCCTTTCGTGAATGACGCGATTGGCCAAATTAAAGTCTCCGGATTCGGAGCCCCTTAGGATGCATGATATCCCAGGGCCGATTATGTCTCCGGATTCGGAGCCCCTTAGGATGCATGACATCCAAGGGCCGATTAATCCTTCTCATTCGGAGCCCCTTAGGATGTGTGACATCCAAGGGCCAGTTAAGCCTCCCGGATCCGGAGTGCTTCCCCCCTTAATGCATAATGCCTTGTGATTGATCGATTCATTAATATAGGGCAAATACCTGAGTTACATGACCGATTCTATCATAACTGCAAACAACACTAATCGACAATTTTTCGATAACAACCTGAGCACAATCCGATAAAACATAACAATGTTCGAAATAAGGTGCTTAACAAAACAAAAACGATTTTCAGAATAGGACACAATTGTTTTAAATGAAATGAAACTCTTTATTGGATCAAATAGTCATTACATAGACGCAATCTGCGTTCAAACATTACAATATCTACCTCTAACTCTTAAGACGAATCAACGTTTATCATTCGAAGATCCTTCACGTTTCAAAAAGCCTTGGCCCAACCGTGCCCGAATCAGCGTATCTCTGGACCTTCCTCTGACACCATCGACAATGTCAAGGCCAAGATTCAAGACAAGGCCATCGACAATGTCAAGGCTAAGATCCAAGACAATGAAGGTTAGTGGCAATGGTAGTTGTGTTTCCTTTCGGGGCGATCTGCTTCGACGACTTGGAGGCTGACGTGCTTCCTGTTCTACCTCTCACACCGGCGGATTCCCCGCCGTTATCCATTGCGACATCAAGCTCGGTCAAGATTTGAGTTTGCCTGATTGAAGAAATTCTGCTCTACATGCAGCGTTATATAACCCCGCGCGACAAACAGTGTTAATACTAATAAGGCCATCAATTTGAAGAGCTCATTCCATTTATGCCATTAGCATAGAATCCGATGAGACGAACGTCGGTTGACATTCACCATTTAAAACATATGCGCAAGCCAAAAAACTAGGCTCTAATAGCCAAATATATTAACTGCCCAAGCCGACTCATGCCGCTTGAAGCTTGGGCATTTGGCTCCCTCAAGTTACAATGGCCTCATTCGGCATTAAACGGCTATAAACTGGGCCGATCCTGATCATTTCATGGGTAGGAGGGCCGATTAATGTCCATGCATCCATTCGAAACACCTATACTCGACATACAAACAAGAATGAAGTATTCTCAATAAAACATTTTTTATTCATTAAAATCATAAATTACATCGTCTCGAACGCAACCTGCGTTTGAACCTCACACAGCGTCACCCTCATCCTCACTCTTTTCTATTTCAAACGCGGAAATAGGAAGATGTTTGCTGTGGTAGAGTGGTGATGCCGAATCTATGCCCGACGCTCGAAGAGTCTCCACGGCTTGAGATGCTTTGATCCAACCGTGCCTAAACCCACGGTTTTCACATCGGCAAACTTCTTCGGCAAGCTTCTTCCTGGTCTTTTCGATTCCAACTACTCGGCCATCGTGAAAACCTTTTTCATACGCCCTCCCCTTCACGGTCTCTAATGCGAACATACTCGCCGTCTCACGATCGGCGATCGCGGCACTGATGAGCCGACTAGTAACCCTCTCTTCCACGATTGGGTTCCCCTGCCCAGCGGGTTGTCCCTGAGCCGCCTTCATCTTCCTTAACCCGCGCTCTGCCGCCTCCGTACGAGCCTCCAAACTTCGTATACGTTCCTCTTTCTTCTCCATTTCTCGTCGGGCAGCACGCAGACACATACCGACTTCATAAGCAGTGTAAAGCCCCTTCACCGCACCGTGAATGCCTTCGCGAAACACTTCATAGTCCTGTCGACCCACCATCGACTGCTGAACCTCAGGAGGAAATATTTGTTGGGCAAACTCCACCGCTACATCGGGGTCTTGAACGATCGAGTCCGCCTCCGTCATGGGTCTATTTTTCACAAACACTACAAAACTTAATGGGCACGGATTCGCATCCGACCTCGTCTCAACCCAGGGTGGTGGAGACCTACCCTGCGACTGCCTGTCTCGCCTGGGCGATCTGCTGCAACGTCGAGAAGACTGACGCCTCTCTCGACCCCTAGAACCCCTACTTCCAGTGTGCAAGGGTTCATCACCTCGATTCATGTCTCCTCCCAGTTCAGCTAGCGTCTTCGCTTCCCCTTTACTGTTGAAGGAGAGTCGATTCGACATTCGCACGATAAGTCGTCTGCCAAGAGCTCGAGCCAATTGATAAACAAGCTCATTAATGATATACCTTTATTCATTTATCTTTTACAGAGGCAACACAATCGAGGCAATCTCATTAATTATGATAACCTGAGTCGCCCGGCGCCGGAAGATTCAAGAGCAGATTTATCATGAACCCCCTGGGGCAAGGGCAAATTCATCGATCTTTTTGGCTCAATTACCCCAGTCGGCTCACGAATCGGTTCTGCAAACTTAACATTCGTATCATGAACCCCCTAGGGCAAGGGCCAATTCATTTATCGATCTCTTCGGCTCAATCACCCCAGCCGGCTCACGAATCGGTTCTTCAAACTTAACATTCCTATCATGAACCCCATGGGGCAAGGGCCGATTCATTCATCGATCTTTTTGGCTCAATTACCCCAGCCGGCTCACGAATTGGTTCTGCAAACTTAACATTCGTATCATGAACCCCCTGGGGCAAGGGCCGATTCATTCATCGATCTCTTCGGCTCAATCACCCCAGCCGGCTCACGAATCGGTTCTTCAAACTTAACATTCCTATCATGCACCCTGGGGCAAGGGCCGATTCATTCATCGATCTTTTCGGCTCAATTACCCCAGCTGGCTCACGGATCGATGGATCTTTTCGGCTCAATTACCCCAACCGGCTCACGAATCGGTTCTGCAAACTTAACATTCGTATCATGAACCCCCTGGGGCAAGGGCCGATTCATTCATCGATCTCTTCGGCTCAATCACCCCAACCGGCTCACGAATCGGTTCTTCAAACTTAACATTCCTATCATGCACCCTGGGGCAAAGGCCGATTCATTCATCGATCTTTTCAGCTCAATTACCCCAGCTGGCTCACGGATCGATTCTTCAAACTTAACATTCGTATCATGAACCCCCTGGGGCAAGGGAAGATTCATCAGTCTTTCCGGCTCAATTACCCCAGCCGGCTCACGAATTCTACAGGATATTCAATTTTTAGATGCTCAAACACAGCAACCATTATTACGCAACGCAGTGAATGGCATAAAACTTCATTAACTTAACTGCATAAACTAAGTACAAGGAAATTTTCATTAATAAATTGTGTGAAGATAGTAACCAATTTATACATAAAAACTATCCTGAACTAGCAAAACACTACAAAACAAACAAACAAAACAATTTTTGTGCAGAAGCCCCCCCAGATCACTTCTCAGTGTCGGATTCAAGTGGCTCAATGTCCACCTGCTCGTAAGGAATCGGCAAATCCAATGTAACCCCAGCAGCAGCAAGGGCTTTGAGTCACCCATGTTTGAACCCCCGATTCTCAAATTTGGGGACTTCATCAACATATTCTGTCAAAGCGGCGCTTCTTCCGGCCTTAAAAGCCTCAGACTCGGCTTTTTCCTTGTCCGCCTTGAGCTCTTCCAACTGAGCCTCCGCCTCTGCAAGCGCGTTCTTAGTGAACTTAAGCGATTCCTCGCTCGCATTTGCCCTAGACTCCGCGTCAACACGAAGTTGTTCGGTGGAGCAAGCCCTTTCCTTCTCCGCTTCGGCTCTCGCACTCTCCATTTCGGCCCGCATTTTTTCGAACTCCGCCCTACTCTTCTGACCGTGCACTTCTGTTTGCAAACGGTCAATCCTTCCCAGAGCATCACGCAAGCGGCGGCCTAAGTCAGCAATCCTACCGATTGTCTGTAAAACAAGTCGGCATCGTTAGACACCCTTGCAAAAACAAATTTAAGCAAAATTGAGGTGACCTACCAAAAGCGCCGACTGAGCAGATAGGGCCACGGCCATTATATCCGGAACGGCACCGAAGGCCGCGTTGTCATCCGAGAGAGAAATTGAAGCCGCCAGACTCAATGCCACGGCTGGATCCTCAATTGCTGAAGCGTCGGAAGGGATCGACGTATCCTTGATTTTTGGCTGAATAACAAAAGGCACCACACCAGATTCGTCAAAGCGAGGCTATTTAGAATCAGAACCAATTTCTAGATTAACCTCTCTTTCGGCGCTACGCTTCTGGCCCCGCTCCGCCGAAATCTGTCGTTCCCCACCGACTTGCTGTTCACCCTTTTTTTTTCGCTTCGGCTGCAGCAACCTCAGCCGTCCCTTCAATAATGGGCGCGAAGGGTTTAACCAAGTCGGGATTGGAGTCGGCGGCTTCGGCCTTTTTTCGCGCAGCCAATCGCTCGGCATTTCTTCTGCGCGCCATCTGTGAGAGGCTTTCCTTCGCCATACCTTCGAAGAAGTCGCCGGGTAGGTGTCCCAAATTTGCAAAAATATCTCCGGATGAGAACTCTGCTCGGCCGGACGTAGATGGCGAGGATGGCTGGTTAAGTCCGTCACCCTCAAACGCCGAACGGACGGCCTCTTCAGCAAACACTCTGGCTGGATCGGCAATTGCCTCTGTCGCCGGTTCAACGTCTTGTCTCGAATCGGAAGCTTCGAGACCAATCTGCCTAAGGTTCTTGAAGTCGAGAAAGATAAGAGCCGAGAGGTGTTGGTCACCGGGTGGAATTGGAATGTTGTCCGCGGCCGAGAATGTAGTATAAGAAGGTTCGTACCGAAGGAGAATGTGAGCGGCTCTCCCCTATCTTTGCACGTTCGGGCATCCGAAATATCCGAGTGCAGTCTTGACTTCCCCAAGGACTATGTCGTCAACTGAACTCATAATCTTCTTCAGTTTATTACCTGCAAAAGATAGGGACTGATTAAGGCAAGAAAGCCGATTAAAAGGGAGATCAGCAAACATAAGATATTATGTGGCCACCTGGGTCACCCCTACGTCTGGAAATGGGGTCCAGGCAATCTTCACCTTCAGCGAACTCCCAGTTACCTCAAACATTGACCATTACATCGTCAACCCTCTTACCAGAACTGGCAAGCATAGTCACCAAGTGATGGTCAGTATCCTTGGCCCTGAGAAAGTATCGCCCCAGCCGACCAGAAGATTTGGCCAAGGCATAGCAGTGCCGAATGGCAGGAACTCCAAGATTGAGCCCAAGGCGTCGATTCAATTCTACAACCCCCATAATGATTCGAAAGAAATTTACATTGGGTTGAGAAGGAATCAGACCCCAACAGCGAAGGACGACCCTGAGCAATGGATGTAAGGGGAAACGGACTCTGCCCTCCGCGATGGACAAGAGGGGGAATACGATCGTATTTTGATCCTCCCTGTCCATATCAAGGGTATTATCCTTTACAAGAGATAAATGGACATCGTCGGGAATGGAAAAGTGTCGTCGGAATCCAGAGATACGACCCTCGGAAAGGAGGTCTTTCAAGTGTTTAGACATTTTTACGGGGATCCAAGGATTCGCCGAAAGTAGAAATAGCAAACAGAAAGCAGGATAACAAAGAAAAGGAAGAAGACTTACGAGGAAAGGGCGAGACCGAGATAGACAGACAAAAGTTGGAGAAAACGCGAGTTAGAGACAGGATACGCGATGGCGGTCCTAAAATCTCTGATAGTCGACCAAATGTGCACCCGAAAGGACTGATGTTTCAAATCGTAATAAATGCGAGAGACGCATGAGGTGGGAAAGTGTAATGGTAGGCGAAAAAGTGTGCGCCTTCTGACGTCTATATGGGAATATGCAAAGTCGCTTGATTTATTTTAAACTTTTCGAATTCTGAACCAAACACACCGATTAACCACCGTCAATAGGGAGTTCGGTGGGGCAATTGTGGGAGCCGAATAATTGGCAAATTCGGAGGGCTAAGGCTGACGATAGCCCACTGAGTCTTGCAAGGGTAAAGGACCGAATAGAATATTTAGGCCGAATAAACAGATATTCCTAGAGCCGAATAATGAAGAGGGTAATGATTGAAAAGTAGGCCCTACTCACGAGAACCAAAAGAAACAGGTATAAATATAGGAACAACAGACTTGAAAAGGTATGTAAGAATCGCTTTTGTAGAAACTTAGTAGAGAAGCTTTCTTGAGTAGAAGAACTGACTTGTCCGTCGGAGTGCTAATTCCGGCACCCCCGACCGGAGTGTTTAAGTCTTTGCAGGTGACTAGCTGAGGGTCATTTGCGTCTCTAGAATCCGAAGAGTATTTCCAAACTCACTTCCCCACAGATATATATTTGGGTTCAACTAAACAAGAATTGTGAAACCAAAATTTAAAATTTTCCTTTTCATTTTCTTGCCAACTAATCAATGATTTGTTCTCCGTAACTTGATTACAAATATCAGATTCATATGGTTCAAGCTATCAATAATCGTGACATCGATAATTCTGAGTGATTCATTGCAAGCTTTTCCCACGCAATTCCTTTAATGAATAGAGGCAGTCCTCCATTGCCACCATATTGATAAGGTAACAGAGTAACCAGTAACATAAATTCTATCACTTGCCACTCGTTTGGCTGATGAGAAAACAAAGAGCAGAAGAAAGAAAATAAAATTTTGAAAAAAAAAGCTGTGAATTTTGTTGTAATGTATACCAATTAATTTAACAAATACAAAATTCTCTTAAGAACACATGATTTATAAATTTAATTTTCCTTCGGTTTCTCAACAGTCAATCAAAGAAATTAAAATAGATTACAACAATAGAGAGAGAAAGAGAGAAAGAGATTTATAGAGAGATTTCAATTCTCTATGACCAAAGCCAGAGAAATTTGTGAACAAAGCCAAAGAAATTTTAATTTTCTCTAAATTTCTTTAGTTTGAACTCAGAGAAATTTCAATTTTCTCTAGTTTGAACCCATAGAAATTCTTTGCCCGTAATTTTTCTAGATCGAAATTTCTCTAGAAAAATATTAAGGGACTTTAGTTATTATGAAAATATTTCTCCAGTATTACCATCTCTTGCGATGTTTGGTTCATTTTTTAGATCTTGTTTTTTGATTTTTTTTTTTAAAAAAAAATTAGTAACTAGTTTGAGATTCTTTCTCTTATTAATGTTGAGGTCCTTTGTCTAAATTGTCTAGCAAGAAATTCTCAGAATTTCTCTGGAGAGAAATTCTTTGGGAAGTCTAGAATTTTTCTAGAGAGTGGGAAGTTCAGAGAAATTCCTCGAATTTTCTCTGAATCGATGTTGAGAGACTTTTGACATTATGAAAATATTGGATGTTTTTAGGCTATAAAATCTTAATACGAGGGACCCTAAAAAAAATCCCCTAAATATAACCATCTATTACATGATAATTATCTAAAAACATCAATAAAAACAATCACCCATTACATTATTATCATTCGAACACATACTAAAAATTAATTTGGTAAAAAAAATTAAAAATAATAAAAATATAAAAGACTTATTATTTTTATATAATTGTATCTTTGGTGGGTAAATTTTTTTTAAAAAAATTCAAAAATAATTTTAGATATTTATTTTTGTCAAACTAGTTTATATTTTATCAAATTGCCGACTTTTCTCTTGAAATGGAGCGACAATGTCTTCAATTGTTCTTCTTTGGAACGAGATTTAAAATTCAAGACCAAATGTATTACAATTGAAAAATCAGGGATCAGAGTGACACAACTAGAAATGGCCATGGGCTGGTTTGCCATTTCCTTTCCCCTCCCTTGCCGACAAACTCCACTCCCACCTTCGCCCCATCCCCTTTACGGGTGGAATTTTTCAGCTCCACCCCTACCCCCGCGGATACTCGATACCCGCAAATATCCAACCACATTTCAAATAATAAAAAACATTAAGAACCATTTAAATTCTTAGCGTACTAAATATTTTTTTTCATTTTCATTTATATAAACAGTGAGACTTTTAAGATTATTATTTATTTGTGGGAGCCAGAAATGAGTTTTTCTCACATCGGTCTGAGAGGCATCCACAACCCAGTTTATAAGTTGACTAATTTCTCCTAACTAGCATAAGGCCTTTTCTAAAGAAGAACAAAACTGTGAGGCTCCGGCCAAAGCAAACAATATTGTGCTAGTGGGGTTGGGTTGGCAACTTCATTTGGCGCCGTCTGTGAGAACCCCCTCCGATGTAAGTCCTTGGCGTTCAGAGTCAGGCAACTGGGGACTTTTGTGGGAGCCAGAAATGGTTTGTCCGACATCAGTCTGAGAGGCATCCACAACCCACTTAATAAGTTGACTAACTCCTCCTAACTACCATGAGGTATTTTCTAAAGAAGAACAAAACCGTGATGCTCCAGACAAAGTGAACAATATTGTGCTAGTGTGGTTGGGTTGGTAGCTTCATTTCTGTGGGAGCCCAAAATGGGTTTGTCCCATATCGGTCTGAGAGGCATCAACAATGCACTTAATAAGTTAACTAACGCCTCCCAACTAGCATGAGGCATTTTCTAAAAAAGAACAAAACCGTGAGGCTCCGGCCAAAGCGAACAATATTGTGCTAGTGAAGTTGGATTGGCAGTTTCATTTGGAGCTGTCTATGGGAACTCCCACCGATGTGAGTCCCTTGGCGCTTCGAAGCCAGTCAACTGGGAACTTCTCTGATAGCCAGAAATAGGTTTTTTTCACTTAGTGTAATTTGTGATCTTTTATCAGTTAATTAGGTATCACATAAACAATATCAGATAAATAATTTTCCTAATTTTAGAGGTGCTATTTCAAATAAGAAAATTTACTAACTACATGTCATCTTAAACAAAAAAGCATCAAAATTTATTAATTTGTATAATATCTTTTATTTTAATACATTGAGAA